>JACGCM010000704.1:5313650-6719800 GCA_014058105.1 Kingdonia uniflora | reverse complement strand
AGCTCGAGAAAATTGATCAGCTTCAGAAGCCGCAGCTAAACATTTACAAATAGCCCTACCCGCCAAGAAAATGGAATTCTGGGAAATGTAACAAAGGTATAACGATTTAAATGAGAGGATTACACGACTTAAGGCCGAACTGGCACAAATAATTACGCGTGCCAAGAAGGCCATGGATAAAAAGCGTTAAGGGGGAAGTAGAACTGAGGTTAAGACACCTTTAGTTTGAGGGGATGTAGTTAGTCTCTCAGGACGAATTAAAGAGCTAGAGAGTGGCGTATCTCAAATTCAGGGGCATGTCTAGAAGGGAAATGCAAATTTGAGGGAATGCCGGCATAATTTGGATGCTGTTCTTATCAGGGAGAAAGTTTTGGGAGGAGAGATCAAAGCAAAGGAATCACTAGTGAAGAGGAAAGAAGAATTATTGAAAGATATGCCGGCTAGGGAAGAGTTGAACGTAGAAATTGGGAGACTTCGTGCTCGGGTAGTAGACTTAGAAGCCATGAACCTTGCTGAATCAGCGAAGTATATAAACAAGTTGGAAGAAAATGTAATCAATCATGCTAAAGTCGATGCGGAAATGACTGAACTGAAGAATGAGTACGCTAGGTTAGAGTCACGCCTCGAGAGGTTGAGAGCGAGATTTACAATAATGGTCATACCTGATACATCACGATCTGACCTGTTAAAAGCGATTGTTACATATTTTGTAGAGGATGTAAAAAGACTTAAGTCAGAACGAGATACCTTGCTCAAAACTCTGTCAGATAAGGGATGCATTTGTGCAGCTAAGATAGATTGAGGGAACTGTCTTGGCGTCATAGAGACCCAACTGGGCCCTCGAACTACTGAACTGATTGAACAAGGCAGAGCTGTTGTGACCCACGAACTGAAAGCTCAACCTCTTGATGTAGGGGGATGCACTGCTGACTCTCTATCAGCAGAAAAAAAGCCTTTGTAATATTAATTTGTCCTAAAAATAAATTGTATGTGTCGCAGACACATTGAAATAGATAAAAGCTAGTATGACCATTGCCTTATCTTGTATCTGGTGGGGTCTTTGATATATTTTTTTGTTTACATTTATTTTAATCGCAGAAATGGGTTAAGTTAAACCAAGTTGAAACTTGATTTGAACTATAGAAATGTCGTAGACATATTGAAAGAGATGAAAGCTAGTATGACTATTACCTTATTTTATGCCTAGTTGAGTCTTTGATGTGAAACAAGTTTCTACACTTACTACAATCACAGAGATGTAAAGAGTCAGCTAAACCAAGTGATATCCTTGATCTAGCCGGTAGAAATGATCCAAACAAGTTGAAAAAGATGAAGACTAGTATTACCTTTGCCTTATATCTTGTTTGGCAGAGTCTTTGATATGAAGCAAGTTCTTACACTAACTACAATTGCAGAGATGTAAAGAGTCAGCTAAACCAAGTGATATCCTTGATCCAGCCGATGTAAATGATCCAAACAAGTTGAAAAAGATGAAGACTAGTATTACCTTTGCCTTATCACTTGTTTGGCAGAATCTTTGATATAAAACAAGTTCTTATACTTACTACAATTGCAAAGATGTAAAGAGTTAGCTAAACCAAGTGATATCCATGATCCAGTCGGTAGAAATTATCCAAACAAGTTGAAAAAGATGAAGACTAGAATTACCTTTGCCTTATCTCTAGTTTGGCAGAGTCTTTGATATGAAACAAGTTCTTATACTTGCTATAATCGCAGAGCTGCAAAAAATCAGCTTAACCAAGTGATATCCTTGATCCAGCCGGTAGAAATGATCCAAACAAGTTGAAAAAGATGAAGACTAGTATTACCTTTGCCTTATCTCTTTTTTGGCAGAGTCTTTGATATGAAATAAGTTCTTACACTTGCTACAATTGCAGAAATGTAAAGAGTCAGCTAAACCAGGTGACATCCTTGATCCAGCCAGTAGAAATGATCTAAACAAGTTGAAAAAGATGAAGACTAGTATTACCTTTGCCTTATCTCTTGTTTGGCAAAGTCTTTGATATGAAACAAGTTCATATACTTGTTACAATCGCAGAGATGTAAAGAGTCAGTTAAACTAAGTGATATCCTTGATTCAGCCGGTAGAAATGATCTAAACAAGTTGAAAAAAATGAAGACTAGTATTACCTTTGCCTTATCTCTTGTTTGGCAGAGTCTTTGATATGAAACAAGTTCTTATACTTGCTATAATCCCAGAGATGTAGTAAAAAAAGCCAAATCAAATGATATCATTGATCTAACTTGGATAAGATTGATTGTAAGCTAGTATTATAAATGCTTTAATCTGTAGAATGTGGACGAATGTTCGTGAAGAGAATGATATTGCTTAAAAAAAACATTCATTGATAAGTTCAGAATTTACAATGGAATGGAGATGAGAATCTCACTTTTGGAATTGAAAAACAAAAAGCGAACAATGGAAATAGAGTAGTAAGACGCCTAACGATAATACCGTTTCAGTCGCCTAGTGTTCCAAGGATTAAAAATGGGGATTCCCTCTTCTGTCATGAGATAGTATGATCCCAGGCCTAAGTGACCTATGATAATTAATGGACCCTCCCAATTGTCAGTTAATTTTCCAGCGTGAGGCTCTTGGCGATGTTGAGGAATTTCTCTAAGGACGAGATCTTTGATTTGGAAAATACGGCTCTAGACTCGGTTATTATACGATCAGGAAAGCATATGATGATATCGACCTAGGTTAGCGATAACGCGTTCCCTGGTCTCATCTATCATATTGAGGTTGCAAGCCAATTCGAACTTATTTTTCTCATCAGTCTGCTCGTGATCGCAAACTGAATGATGATATTAAGAAGGAATGACAGCCTCAATGCCATAAACAAGAAGGAATGGTGTACACCCAGTAGATTATCTGGGAGTGGTTCGATATGCCCACAGGACGTGAGGTAGTTTGCGAACCTAATTTCCTTTTTTTTGTGAATAAAGCAATTTTTTGAGTCTATCCACGATGGTTTTTTTGGTGATTTCAGCTTGGTCATTGCCTTGTGGGTAGTATGGATTTAATGGCGAGTGAATGATATTGTGGTGGTTTAGGAAGGTTACAACCTTTTCTCCCACAAATTGGGGCCCGTTATCGATACGAATTTGGTGGGGGCACTCAAACTGAGTGATTTTGTGGTTCTAGATAAAAAAGATGACCTCTTCTTCTCAGGTTTGACATAGTGAAATTGCTTCTACCCATTTTGTAAAGTAATCGGTAGCTACGAGTAGGTGATGGCGATTACCTGAAGAGTTAAGGAATTCACCGACGAGGTCTAGTGCCAATTTTTTGACTGGCCAGAAAACCTTACTTGCATAGAGTTCGAGCGCAGGGGTATCATATTTTCATATCTTTGGAAGGTGTCGTACCTGCGAGAATACTCTTCCTCTTACTTGCGCATGCTGGGCCAGAATACTCCCTGTGTTATAGCTCTGCTCGCTAATGATCTACCTGCGGCGTGAGAGCCACAAATCCCTTCGTGTAATTCATAGAGTAGTTCATCTGCTTTTGACCTTGAGAGGCACTTATGGTAAGGCCTTGAAATGAAAAGGTGGTAAAGCATACTATTTTGAGTAATGTAATACTTCGAGTTGTTGATCAGCTGTCGACGTTCTTTTAGATCTGTTGGGAGTGGTCCGTTGCACTTGTTGTCGACACCGAGGTAGGTTAAGAAAGGCTTTTGCCAATCGTTGCCTCCCCCTTTATTTCCCCCAGTGTTGATCGTGCATACAGATATGCGATCAATACTAAGGGTTGAAATGATTTCGATCTAGAGATAGCGAGCTTCTGTACCCAAGACCCCGGCTAGATATGCCAAGGAATCGGCATGTTTGTTTTCACCTCGAGGAAGATATTCGATAGTTGCTTTCATAAATTTACTCATCCTACCTGTAACGAGGGCTGCATATTCGATCATCTTCCCATTCTTTTTCTATTGCTCAAAATAATGATGAACGATGAGTAATGAATCTGCGTAAACTGAGAGTTCAGAGACATCGAGCTCAAGTGTGATGTCAAGTTCGCGAATAAGAGCTTTATACTCGGTGACATTATTTGAGGCCTCAAAATCTAAGCAGATTGATTTCTCAATTCTGACATTAGAAGGGGTAATCAAAACAATCCTGATCCCTGACCCTATGGGTCATGCTGATCCGTCTATGAGAAGCCTCTACCCTGATGTAGTGATCCAGTCAGATCGTTCATCGAATGGATTGGGAGTTGGATTCTATGGCATGTTTTTGGTAAGGTTCGGGTCGTGCTCCTCCCACTTGGGATCCTCCACTGGAAAATCTGTGAGAAAATCGGCAACGACCTGACCTTTTTTGGAATGACGTTATTCGAACTTGATATCATGTTCTCCCAAACTGACTGACCATTGTTGCACTCTTTGTGACTATTCTTTTTAGGACAGAACTTCCCGAAGTGGATTGTTCGTCATAACTTTAACGGAATGTGCTTGGAAATAATGCTTGAGTTTCTGCGAAGTATAAACAAGGGTGAGAAGAAGTTTTTCAATTTTAGAGTACCTTATTTCCGCTAATGTGAGTGTTTTACTGATGAAGAAGACTGGCTTCTCTATTTTCCCTTCCAGGCGAATAAGAACTAAGCTAAGAGAAGTATATATAACTGCTAGGTAGATTATCATTTCCTTATTACCTTTTGGGGTGCTCATTATGGGAGACCTCCCATAATAGATTTTGAGATCCTGAAAAACTGTTTTGCATTCTGGTGTCCATGTGACTTTTGCAGTTGGCTGAACCTTTTCTCGTTTGGTACATCCGCAGAGTAATTGGAATGGCCAACGGTAGCATTCTGAAGATTTAGAGACAAAACGGTTGATCGCGGCAATCTTTCTGGCAAGTTTTTGAACGTCTTTTGTTGTTTTTGGAGAAGGCATGTCAAGGAGAGCCCGAATTTGATCTGAATCAGCCTCAATCCCTTTCTTGCTGATGTGGTGGCCTAGAATGCGGCCAGAATATACCCTGAATTGACATTTATCAGGGTTGAGACACATTCTCTAAGATCAAAGGATGTTGTATATTGTGTTGAGATCTGAGATGTGATTATCTGACTATACGCTTTTGCATAAGAGATCATCGATGTAGACTTCAATGATTTTCCCTAGGTATGCTTTGAACATGGCAGTCATCAATCGTTGATATTTGGTACCTGCGTTCTTGAGCCCGAAGGGCATGACTTTGTAACAATAAAGGCCACTTTCGGTGATGAATGCTGTCTTTTCTTGATCTTTTTCTAGAAGTGGGATTTGATTATATCCTGAAGCAGGGTCTATCATAGATAGAAGATCATGGCCTACGGTGTAATCGAGGGTCTGATGAATGTTGGGAAGAGGGAAACTATTCTTTGGTGTATGTTTGTTCAGATCTTTGAAATCTACACAAACGCAAACTTTTCCGTTCTTCTTTGGGACAGTGACAATGTTGGATATCCAGTCTGGATATTTGGCTTCTCGATCTCGGTGTTAACTTCATCTCGAAGATGAGGTGAAAGTCGATGCTATTTTTGTTTGACTGCTGTGACGTTGATGTTGATGGCTAACTTGTGGCAAGCCATGGCCAGATCGACTCCAGGCATTTCTTCGAAAGGCCATGCAAAAATGTCTCGATTGAGTTGCAAGAACTGAATGAGAGCATCTTTCTCATGCTAAACCAGCTTGGTTTCAATGAACATACCTCTGTTAGGTCCATCAATGTTGACATATTCTGTGGGCTCCTCTGTAAGTGATTGATCGTTGAGGTGATTACTTTTTTGTAAATGCTATTCGGCCAATCAGTTTGAAGTATCTAGGATGGCAGAGGTAGTGTTTTCAAAAGCTTAAGAGAGTTTATGACTACCTTTAATTTCACAAATACCGTTGTCGTGTTTGATTCGAAGTGTTTAATGATTGGTGTAAGTGATTGCTTCCATATTGTGTATCCAGGAGCGGCCCAAAATCCCAAGATAGCGAGATTTGGCATTGATCACATAGAAAACGATGTCTATAGTGGTTGGTCCTACAGTAATAGGTAAGATAATCTTGCCTACTCATTCCTCCCTGGAGCCATTGAACCCACTTATGTCTGTGTCGCTCTGATTGACTTGGTCAGCCAAGCCCATTTGGTCGATCGTACTCTGAAAAAGAATTTTAATACCACTTCCAGTATCGATCATCATTGTGTGCATGACAAACTGTTTTATCTTGAGCATTATGACTAACGCATCATGATGTGGAAATTTGATATGGCTAGTATCGCAATCCTCGAAGGAGATTCCGATTCGGCGACTGCTTGACTTAGGAAGAAGTTTGGCTTCTTTGTCTTGAGGTCTAAGATCATAGCATTCCGAAAGTCTTTGGTACTTTGATCGGTAGGAATTGGTGATCTGGTTGATTTCGATCATGTTGCTGAGGTACATATGGTAGAGATGCTTCTCTTCAGCTCTATCATTGACTTGAACAACTTCGAGTTGCTTCTTATAGCTGCCATCTTGGTATGACTTCAAGTCAATAATATATTCGAGCATCCATCCTTCCTTGAAAATGAGCTCGAGCAACCGCTGTAGAGCATATCAATTGTCAGTAGTATGATGATTTACCTTATGATGTAGGCAAAATGGTCAATTCTCGATGGGTTTCAATGGTTGAGAGACGTGATAGAGCGGGTCTTTCGACAGCAGTAGAAAAATTATAAAGATTTGGACGTTCAGCTTTGGGAGGACGGGTTTGTTTTGCAGACCGCTTCTCCGAGGGTATCCAGTGTTTCCCTTGGTGCGTTTATGATCTCCATGTTCCTCCTTAGGCTCGCTGGATTGATCTGCAGGTGGGGCTTTGGCAGAGAGGAAAGATTTAGTAGACTTTTATCGCTCAAACATCATCCTTTCCAAGTCGACGTAACCATTGACTTTGGTGATCATCTCTTTTAATGTTGCAGGTTTGTTAAGGAAGATGTATTCTTTGGCTTTACAATTGAGCCGGAGAGCATTGGTGAAAGCGGTTACAACTGTCTTTTAATCGAGGTTATCTGCCTTTCTCGTGAGCTCTAGGAATTTCTTTGAGAAGTCTTCAAGCTTTTCTCCATGTGACTGCCTAAGACCGATAAGAGAATACAAGTTCTCATTTATGTCTCTGTTGTGAGCTGTCTCTGCAGCTTATCAAACGTATAGATGGATTCCTCAGGGAGAGAATGGAACCATCGGAGTGGTTCCTCCTGTAGACTTATGGCGAATAGACGGCAGAGAATATGGTTGTGATTGGAGTACAACCTCAATGAATCACGGTATTGCTAGATATGTTCCTTCGGGTTAGTACCTTTGTATTTGTAAATTTTGGGAGTATGGAAACCTTTTGGTATTTCCATATCGAATAGTTCTTTGGCAATCAAACTTCCTTGTAACTTTGTGGTATCGCTAGTAGTACCCAGAACTTGTGGCTCGATCAACTCCTTAATCCGCTGGTCCATGTGTTCTTTTGTGATGCAGTGACGTGTTGGTTGAATCGCCGAACGTGCTGGAAGGGGATGATAAGTTCCCGTACATTCACTTAAGTGATCTTGTGCTAGAACTTGATGGAGAGGTCGCTGGTCTTCCTCCTGATGGATGGAAATCTGGTGTCCTCGACTGACTTCTTATAGAACTTCTCCCCCCAAATGGATGGAGGGCTACAATCCGTGTGGTAGATTTATGGAAATTGCTTTACTGATGACTCCCCGAGGTCTCAATCTTTCCCTTGCAGAAATACGGGAGGTCTCTGGAAGTTGATCGCGACCCCTGGCTGGAGGAGCATGCCGAGTATTTTGTAGAGCTTCAAGTGCAGTCTGCATCATCGTCATCTGATCTTTGTGCCATTTGAGCACTGTCAAACGAGCTTGTCATTCTATATCGAGCTCTTTATCTCATAGCTCGTGATCCTTTGTCAATTGAAGTTTGAGCTCGGCATGTTTTTCTGTCTCGGATATTCGCCCGAAGCTCAGTGAGCTGTCCCGGATCCACAAAAATTTCAAGCTGAGTTTTTGCGGCCTGTCGTCTGGAAGAAACCATAATTGAAAATTGTAATGAAAGACTGCCTTAGGGCATCGTGGAAGTACAATCTTTTCCACAGACGACGCCAAATATAATGGCCAAATTCCATAAGCTCGAAATGATTAGGAATTAGCTATCACACCAATGAACCTGTAATAATATTCTAATGGAAAGTAAGAAATGGAAATGGGTGCTTTTATCGTAGGAAACCTCTGAATAGGTAAAAAACCATGACCTCGTATGGAGGACTTTTATAAAAGTATCTTTATTGCTTTAAACAGATATCTTTATTACAAGTGATCTCTAAAATATAGAAATGTCTTTGATCTCGTAAATAAGAAATTTGTGCAATTTTTCTGATCCCTGTCTCTTCTAGAACTTTTTATTTATATAAGCTTTTCCTATAGCTCTTCATCGTGTTGGTGCATGTTTTCTGAATAATATGGTTAATGGTGGCTGACTGAATAACTGACGAGTTCGTGGGAGATAGGTGTCTTTGACTGGGTAACATTTTCTGGGCTTAGCTCGATCCACGTTCTTGAGTAGTTCGTGGGACTGGTTGGAATGTTGACTGGAAGTATTAAAAATGCGAGAGCCTGAGATGGAGGTAAATTGAGCATTATGAGCTCAATTTTGAGTGAGATCGAGGGATAAGTCCATGCACTAAGCTTACTCTAATGTTCAAGAAACCTCTAGCTATCAATGAGGTAAGTTGGGAAGTGCCTTTCTATGCCAACATTCAGGTGAAGCAGAGCTTAGTCGAGGCTATCATTGATCCAGGTAGTCAAAAGAATTTAATTTCTGAGGCGGTGGTGAAGAAGAAGAACGGTTTGACTACTGTGGCTCATCCTATGCCGTATA
Organism: Kingdonia uniflora; assembly: GCA_014058105.1. NCBI lineage: Eukaryota > Viridiplantae > Streptophyta > Magnoliopsida > Ranunculales > Circaeasteraceae > Kingdonia > Kingdonia uniflora. The sequence goes on along the minus strand of JACGCM010000704.1, from coordinate 6,710,898 downwards.
GTTTGGGTTGGATTTAAAAGGATACGGTGTTGAAGATCACTAGGTAGTGTACGTCCAAGTTTGCGATTATTGAGAATTTTATTGATGAAGTGACATGTGAGGTGGTTTCATTGGACGTGTATCAAGACATCTTGGGCAGTCCTTATCATTGGGACCGAGATGCAATCCTTTACCGTCGAGCTCACATGTATCGTATGGTGAAGGATGGGACTGAGTTTCATATTAATGCGTGCAAGGAATATATCATTACCAGTAATTTGGTTACGGTGACTCAGGCGAAGAGGTTGGTTAATGCGAGCGGCAAATTTATATTGTTGCTGGTTCGACCGGTTCAATAGGGTCAGTCGGCTATGGTTTTGTCTACTTTGGTAATGTCTCCTAAGCAACAAACTGATATGGGAGAGCTACAAGAGGATTATGATGACTTGTTTTAGGGCATAGAAGGGATGCCGCGTAACCGAGATGTGGAGCATGATATCACCTTGGTAAATGGTGAACTACTACCCAATAATGGGTAGTATCGGACTTCTATTACGGAGTCTGTTGAGATCAAGAAATAGGTACATGAACTCATGGAGCAAAGAGTTATTAATCCAAGTTTCTCACCTTGTGGTTCACCAATGTTACTGGTACCGAAGAAGGATGGGTCTTGGAGGATGTGTGTGGATTATTGGGTGTTTAACAAGATCACGATTAAGAATTGCTATCTGCCTCCATGAATTGACAAATTTTTGAATGAGCTGCAGACGGATCAATTTTTCACCAAGTTGGATCTTAAGTCGAGTTACCATAAAGTTTGAATCTGGGAAGAAGGTACTTGGAAGATAGCGTTCAAGACCAACCAAGGCTCATTTGAGTGGTTGGTGATGCCTTTTGGGTTATGTAATGCTCTGGTGACATTTATGCGGCTAATGAATGAGGTACTTCATGCTTTTATTGATGATTTTGTGATTATATATTTTAATGATATCTTGATATATAGTCGTACATGGGAGTAACACCTTGGGCATTTACGCAAAGTACTGGGCATTTTGCGATCACAATAACTTTTTCTCAATGGAAAGAAGTACAAATTAGGGAAGAGGGCGCTAGTTTATTTGAGATTTATTGTTGGTGGAGGCGAGCTTAAGGTCGATCCAAAGAAGGTCTCGGTCATTACTAAATGGCCTAGACCCCACACAGTGATAGAAGTGAGGAGTTTTTTGGGTTATTGTCAGTACGTATGGAAGTTTATTCGGCATTTTTCACAAATTGCCACACCGCTACATTCTTTGACGAAGACCGGGGTATAGTTTGTATGGGAGGAGCACCATGATAAGAAATTTCTGTTACTAAAGCAGAAGATTACGGATGGTGTTAGCATTGCCCAATTTGCAGTGGCCTTTTGAGGCAGAGACAGTTGCATCGGACTATGCATTGGGGGCAATCCTTTTACTGGATGGGAGGCCGGTTGCTTACCATTATGAGATGTTTACAGGAGCAGTATGTAACTACGCTACCTACGGTAAGGAGTTCTATGTGCTATATCAATCAGTAAAGCATTGGCGGAGTTACTTATTGGGGAAGGAGGTTGTGGTACATTCCGATCACAAACCATTACAGTTCTTATCTATGCAGTTCAAGCTTCAGCAAGCTTGCTATACGAAGTGGATGTCGTACCTCAGCAGTGTATCTTATTGATCAAGTATAAGAAAGGAGTGGATAACAGGTTGGCTGATATATTATCTCGACCCCCATTACCAACAATTTTTGCATTGTTGGTAGCTATGTAGATCTAGCCTATTGTTCCTTCTGAGTACATTTCAGGGTACGATGATGACAAGGAGCTTAGTGTGATTCATGAGAAGTTGTTGCAAGGAAAGACATGCGAGTATGTTCTGAAGGATGGTTTGATTTATAGGCGCAGTCTACTATATATTTCTGAGGGTGGAGATGGCTTACAGTGGATTTAAAAAGCACATTGTTCCCGGGTGGCAGGTCATTTCGGGGTTGAGAAGACTCTTTTAAATTTGTGGCATTATGTTTATTGGTCGATGATGCAGGTGGATGTTGCTCGTGCGGTTCGTGATTGCGCTCTATGCAGCACATCAAAGACTTTCAGCAGGAAGATTGGTCTGTACTTACCATTGCCAATTCCTAGTCGACCTTAGGGGAGCATTTTGATGGATTTTATGGGTGGTTTGCCCATGACCAGGTGTAAGAATGACTATTTGTTTATGGTGGTGGATCGTTTCAGCAAGATGATTGTTCATATTCCATGCCAGAAGACAGTCACAGGGGAAGGAGTAACGTGATTAATTTTTAGAGACATCTAGAGGTATTTTGGGCTCCCTTCATCTATTATTTCTGATAGGGATAGCCACTTTTTAGGGCATTTTCGGATATCGTTATGGGGGATGATGGACACTAAGTTGAAGAGAAGTACTATTTTTCATTCGCAGACAAACAGACAAACAGAGGTAGTTAATTGCACTTTGGTACATTTATTACGGGGATTCTATTCTAAGCATCCTAAGACTTGGGATGAAAGTTTACCGTATCTTCAGTTTGCTTTCAACCGGGCGATTCATGGTTCCACGTTGAAGTCTCCTTTTGAAGTTTGTTTGGGGTATTTTCCACAAAGCTCTTTTGATTTGGCATTTAGTCTTGGAGACAAGACTGTGCCAGGGAAGGAGGAGGAGGAGCAGGTTAAAGCTTAGCGTTTCATTGAGAAGATCAGGAAGAGGAGCAGGTTTATGTGGCGGTTGAAGCTCAGTTAAAGAAGACTCAAGTGAAGTATAAGGCCCACCACGATAAGCATCGGGTTGAATGTACTTTTTAAGAGAGCGACCTCGTTTGGTTGCATTTGGGTAAGGAACGGCTTAAGGGTGAAAGTAAGAAGCTCAAACCTATCCATTATGGTCCGCTTTTAATACTCAAGAATATTTGCGACAATACATTCTAGTTGGATTTGCCACCTTTCATGAAGATGTATTCGGTGATTAATGTCAGGCATTTAAAGCTGTTTGAGCCATCTCTTTTGGATGAAGACTCTGCAATCGACACTCGCCTACCGTCAGTTGATGACTTATGGATGGAAAAAGAAGATCCATTGCAGTAGGATGGTATTCTAGAGATGAAAGTCCATACTACAAGGTGGGGTGGTATTGAATCGTTTCGAGTTGGGAAGAAGGGTCAGCTACCTAGTAAGTCAAAGTGGTACAGTAGGGAATTAGACATTACCGCGTTCCCACATCTCCAGTTCTAGCGTGAGCAGGAGCTCTAGGATCCAAAAGGGGGGAGCCATGATCCAAAAGGATCTAGGGTAATTTGGAAATTTGCCAAAGTCGCTCGGACGAGGTTGAGAGTCGTTCGAGCGACCAAATTCAACCTCTCTGGAATTTGGCCCAAGATCCCAAAGTCGTTCGAACGACTGGCATTTTCGTTCGAACGACCAAATTTCACCTCACTTAAAATTTAGCCCAAAGCCATATTTCGTTCGAACGAGTTGAAATTTTATTCGAACGAGTTATCAACTTTCAAGGGTTTTAGAACAATTATGCGTAAAGTCGTTCGAACGACTCCCTATTTCGTTCGAATGACTTTGGTGGTGCTTGTGATTTTTAGGCATTATTTTTCTTCGAGATCCATTCTTTTATTATTTGGAGTTCCCTAGTATATAAAAGGGACTTAGGTTATTTTCTAGGGTAATGTTAGATCTTAAAAGAGTTCTGAGGTAGAAACCTAAGGTTTTGGAGTGATTTATTATAATTACCTCATTTTTAAGTAATTGAAGTTTTTATTTTTCCCAATCAATTGTTGTTCTTCATACTTTTCAGCTAACTAGAGCTTCTCAATCGTATAGTGGATTATGTGCAGCCCATTAGAACCCCAAACAAAAAATTAAAAATAAAAATAAAAATAAAAGTAGAGACAGTACAAGCGGATCTACAAAAATCTAAAATATTCCGTGTCTAGATCTTCTATTTTGATTAAGTAGGTGGGTCTGCCTGCGCTCCATTCTTTATAAGGCTGTGTTTTTACTGACCCTTTTCTGGCAAGTTGATATGCTGAGAAATTGGCTTCCCTCCAAATTGGAAAAATTCTAAATGAGTAAATTATATAAAATCCAAGGAATCTTGCCTGAGCTAAATGTTTGAACTACTGCTTTTGAGTTTGAGACAACCCAGATCCTCTTCTATTCCCTTATAGCTACTTGTTGTACTCCTTGTATAATTGCTTTAATTTCTGCCAGGTAGTTTGTGGTGTTTCCAATTGCTCTAATATAAGTACCTTTGACTGTACTTTTATGATCTTTAAAACATATGCCTTTGCCTGAAGGGCCTGGGTTGCCAAGTGCAGATTCATCACAACATATATTAATTTCCCCTTTATTTGGGAGTCTCTAGTGGCAGCTCTTTAAACTAGGGTCCTTTTTGTAATTGTACTAAACTTGCAAAGCTTTGATTACTGTGAGATCCTGGATGTTGTTGTGCATACTATTTTGGAGAGTTTGCTTGTATCTACTATGTCTTTGAGAATGGCTTGCTGAATAGATTGATAAGAGGTTATCTTGTTGTTGAGTCTTATAGAATTCCTTGTCTGCCATATCCATCTATATCCTAAAAAGAAGGCAGTCTGCCATAGATCTTTAATGTATGAGATTAATTTTGAGCATCTGTCAAGTGCTAATTTCTAGTTATCAAGACCTGTGATGACATTGAAACCAAAGACATTAGAAATCTACTACCATATCTTAGTTACAAAGGAGTATCTTAGGGGACAATGCTGTGTAGAATCCCCATCTTGGTAATAGTTAGAACAAATTGGGGTGATCTAGATGCCCCATTTTTTGTACAACGACATCAAAAGCTAGGACATTATTAAGAAGCTTCCATGCAAAAGAGTTCAACCTTAGATGCATATTCTTACTCCAAATTATCCTCCACCACTAGGCTGTATCACTATTCTTTCTTATAGTATTAAAGCACTTGAGGCAGTAAAGTTTCCATATATATCTGGTTTTTAGATTTGCTTGTCTTGAGTGGTTGGGTTATAGCTTATCTATGCAATATCAATATCCATTACCAGTAGAAGAAGTTAAATGTCTCTAGGCATGTTCCACCCTAAAGAGTTGATAAAGTTACCCACTATCAGCATGTATCCCTCCAAAAGTCTATATTCTTCCCATTTCCAATTATCCATCCCATATGATGAGTAGATAATTGGGCAGTTGTTCTTATACGTGGCCATATAATTGAAGTTTTGTACGATTTAATGAGATCTCCTTTTTGAGTTTTGAACTAAGCCCCTAGAAATATAGACCAGTCCTCCTCCCTTTGAGTGAATATCCAGTACAGCTTGCATAATATTGAGTTGCTGACTTTGTAAGACTTATTATGGCCCACATGAGTAATGATCTTTTAGTAATTATGGGTTTCTAATTATGGCGATCTAAGTCCTAAGAAGAAACTAATCCTATTGGTTAGTAAGGTTAGGGTTTCATACAACTCTTTACTTTGATGGAAAGTAGTTCTAATTAAAATAAGAAACTAAGTCCCCTATCTACCTATATAAGTATGCCTAGCCTATTAACTAAAGAACTATCTTAAAGGAAAGGTTAAGGAAGAGAAAACCTAGTTATCACCGTTCGCCGCCGCCGACGAACTCAAAGGACATACCTCAATCAATCAAGCTATGTATCAATGTATGTGATTATGTTTCTACATTATTGTTTATTGTGATTATCCTATTAGGTCCTAGATCCTTATTATATCTCTAACATTTATAGATCTTGTCATGTTTTACATGTAGTATCAGAGCTATGATTGGACTTTTAGGATTTTCTGATTATGATTCGTTTGTGTTACATTTTGTTAGCAATTGTATAATTTTTCTACAATTATTTCGTTGATATGAATTATGAAGCCTTTCAAATAAGCTTAGAGTAAATCATAAATTAGTTAGACTTGCATGATCTGTTTAAGGTAGGACATTATTGAGATAAACAATTGGATCTGTAACTTTCGAAAACCACCGGGTACACAAAACATAGTTCTCCACTTAGATTTTTTTTAATGTTTTGCTTTATTATGTTTTGTATTAAGAGTTCTAACTTCTTAGTTCATGTGGAAAATTTATTTTAAGGGTTTTGATTTTACTTTATTATTATAAAATAAGTAAATAAAGATGCTTAAAATTCACATGCAGTTATAATTTAAACTCTTCGTACATCAAAGTACATTATTATTATGTGTTTTGCTCATAATAGTGCTTTTAATATGCAACTTATGAGTAACTATACTAGTGTACCAGTTTATCGTGCTAGTTTTGTTCGCCTCTACTTTAATTTCTTTGATCTCTTAATTTATTATTAGATGACAATTTTTTTTGTTATGTCATAATATCAATTTGTGATCTATTGCTTAAGCCGATTAGAAGTCGCCAAAGTGACCCAACTATTATGAAGTATGGATATCAAACCGAGTACGCAGCGATTTATTTTATCTCAAAAATATTATGGTTTTGCCCCAAGGCGGACTGATTTTCGTGAGATTTACAAATTAAATTAGGGTAATTGGGATGTATTCTAGATTGATTTTGGAACTAATAACCCAAATATGAAGGACCTTACATAATTTAGCGTATACTTTTAAATAACCCTATTATATTAATGTTATAACTATTTGAGTGGACATTTTATATATTGCAATTTTGACCCAAATGTTGATTTGTGATGATATTATTAGTTCATCATCGGAATATAATTTGGTTTTAATTTCTTATATTCTAACTCATATTTAATTTATTTATAACTTGTAGCATTAAAAAATTTTGAGCTTTTAATTATTTTGCAGTACCGAACCCTTTTTTGTTACATTTGCATGCTTCGTCAATTCTAATTCTCAAAGAAACTAATGTTTCTGACTGGAGTGAATAAATTTAGTTTCACTTAGGTACTCTGGATCTTGATTTAGCATTCTTGGCTAAAAAACCTCTTGATCTTTCTACTAAGAGCATTGAGGATAAGAAAACTATCCATAAATCTTGAGAAAGGTCAAACAGGCTAGGCCTTATGTTTATGCGGATGACTATAACGACTAATATCAAGTTAAAAACTGCTGATAAGTCATTAGCTGGGACTTTAATGGCTAAACTTACGACAATGAAATATGATGGTGTAAGAGGCATGCATGAACATGTCTTCGAAATGACAAATCTAGCTGCTAAACTTAAAACGTTGGGGATGGAAGTGAATGATTCCTTTATTGCTCAATTTATTTTAAACTTTTTACCTTCTCAGTTTGGTCTATTTTGAATTCATTACAACACTATTAAGGATAAGTGGAATGTGAATGAATTGGCCAATATGATTATTCAACAGAAGGCAAGGCTTAAGGACCAAGGAAATCCTTCAGTTCATCTTACAACATAAAAAGCTATAAAGAATTGGAGGAACCCTAATAAGAAATGAGGCTCACTCAAGATAAGGGGGCCTTATAATGTTACTAAGGCTCCTAAGACGGAATACAACAATGAACGTAATAGGTGCTACTTTTGTAAGAAAGCAGGCATGTTCAGAAAGATTGTCAGAAACGTAAGGCTTGGTTCAAAAAGAAAGGTAATCATTTAGCTTTTGTTTGTTTCGAATCAAATCTTACTGAGGTTCCATCTAATACTTGGTGGATTGACTCGGGTGCTACTGTTCTTATTTCCAATACGATACAGGGATTTCTTACAACCCATAACGCGGAACCAAATGAAAAATTCATATTCATGGGAAATAAATTTAAAGCTTCTATTCAAGCTGTGGAGACTTCACATTTATTCTTATACCCTAGACATTATTTAGATTTATCGCTTACCTTCTATGTTCCTTCAGTTTCTCCCAATTTGCTTTCTTTATCTCTTTTAGATCTTGATGGGTATTTTTTTTACTTTGGGAATGGTTCATTCACTTTATTCAAGATTTTCTCTTTTATTGGTTCTGGTGTTTTATGCGATGGCATATATAAATTAAATCTTAATAACATATTTTCCAAAACCCTTTTGACCCTGCATCCTAATGTTGGAACGAAACGTGACATAACTAATGAAAATTCCTCCATCTTGTGGTATAGATGACTAGGGCATATCTCAAGAGAAAGAATGTAGATATTGGTAAAAGACGGGGTCCTTCAAAACCTATATTTTAATAATTTTGGTGTGTGTGTGGATTGTATTAAAGGCAAACAAACCAAACATGCCAAAAAGGGTGCCACATGAAGTATGAAGCTTCTTGAAATTATTCATACATACATTTCTGGACCTCTTACCACTCCTTACTCTATGGGAGAAAAGTATTTTATCACCTTTATTGATAACTTTTCACGTTATGTTTATGTCTATTTATTAAGTAAAAAATCTCAAGCACTGAATTCCGTTAAGGTATACATTACTGAGGTTGAAAGACAATTAGGCAAAAAGGTGAAAGTCATAAGGTCCGATAGAGGTGGCAAATACTATGGTAGATATGATGAATTTGGTTAATGCCCAGGCCCATTCGCCAAAATCCTAGAGAAGCTTGGTATTCGTGCTTAATACATAATGTCAGGAATGTCACAACAGAATGGTGTAGCTAAAAGGCATAATCGTAATTTAATGGAAATGGTTAGGAGTATGATAAGTAATTCAACTTACCCGTATCTTTATGGATTGAAGCTCTAAAGACCGCTGTGTATTTATTAAATAGGGTTCCATGTAAGGCAATTCCAAAAACTCCATTCAAGCTTTAAACTAGAAGGAAACCTAGTTTAAGACATCTTCATGTCTGGGGATGTGCAATGGATGCTAGAATTTATAATCCACATAAAAATAAATTAAACCTTAAAACTATCAGTGAGTGTTATATTGGTTATCCTGACAAGTCCAAAGGGTATAAGTTTCACTGTCCTACCCATAGTACGAGAATTATTGAAACCGATAATGCAAGATTCCTTGAAAATGGTGAAATTAGTGGGAGAAGTGAATCACAAAATGTGGTTATTGAAGAAGTTAGGGTCCAAGTCTCATTACCCATAACTTCTAATCCTATTGTTGTTTCTATGGTTGTTGATAAAATTGGTGATACCGAGCAACAACTAGGCAATCAACCATTATATAATGAGATTGTCACCAATGAACTGATAATAGAGGTACCATAAGAAATAGTACCACCCCGATCTTAACGGGAAAAGAGAACTGCTATTTCAAATAACTTTGTGGTATACTTATAGGAATCTGAATTTGACATCGGGACTATTAAGGATCTGGTTTCATTTTTACAAGCCATGGATAGTAATAATTCTACTAAATGGATTAATGCTATGAGACAAGAGTTGAAATCAATGAAACAAAAATAAGTTTGGGATCTCGTTAAATTGCCAAAATGATACAAGAAAGTTGGTTGTAAATGGGTATTTAAGACCAAGCGCGATAGTAATGGAATTATCGAATGATATAAAGCCTGACTTGTGGCCAAAGGTTTCACTCAAAAAGAAGGCATTGATTACAAGGAGACCTTCTCACCGGTATCAAAGGACTCATATCATTTAGAATTATTATGGCATTGGTGGCTCATTATGATTTAGAGTTATACCAAATGGATGTGAAAATTGCTTTTTTGAATGGGAGTTCAGATGAAGAAGTCTATATGAATCAACCAAAAAGGTTTCTCTGAAGAGGGGAAATAAAATATGGTTTGTAAGCTTAAGAAATCAATATATGGTCTTAAAAAAGCTTCCTGCCAATAGTACATTAAGTTTCAGGATGCCATTGTTCTTTTTGGCTTTAAGGAAAACATTGTTGATCGATGTATATACCTCAAGGTCAGTGGGAGTAAGTTTATATTTTTGGTTTTGAATATTGATGATATCTTACTTGTTAGTAATGATCTTTGCCTGCTTCACCAGACCAAGAAGTTTCTTTCTAAGAAGTTTTAAATTTAAGATTTAGGTGAGGCAACATACGTAATTGGTATCGAAATCTATTGAGACCGAGCACGAGGATTGTAAGGGCTGTCTCAGAAAACCTATATCAATAAAGTTTTAGAGAGATTTGGTATAGAGAATTGTTCAGCTAGTAATGCACCAATTTAGAAAGGTAATAAATTTTGTCTTCTGCAATGCCCAAAGACTGAATGGGAATATAAATAGATGGAAAAGATTTTGTACGTGTCTGCCATGGGGAGTCTAATGTATGTACATGCTTGTACTAGACCAAACATAGGCTTTGATATTGCATGCTGGGTAGATATTAAATCAATACAGGGATGGACCATTGGAAAGCTGCAAAGAAAGTTATGAGATACTTGCAAGGAACGAAAGATTGCATGCTTACATTTAGGAGATCTGATCATTTAGAAGTGATCGGTTACTCAGACTCAGATTTTCTTGGATGTCCTGATTGTAGGAAGTCTACTTTTGGTTATGTCTTCCTATTGGCTGGAGGGGCAATTTCATAAAAAACTGCAAAACAAAATAGTATTTTTTTCATCTACTATGGAGGCTGAATTTATGGTATGCTATGAGGCCACAGATCATGGTTTATGGTTACAGAATTTTATCTCAGGACTTGGAGTTGTCGACTCTATTTCCAAGCCGATGAGAATTTATTGTGATAATATCGCAACAATATTTTTCTCCATGAATGATAAATATTCTAATGGTGTTAAGCACATGGAGATGAAATATTTATCGGTCAAGGAGTCTGTTCAGAAATAACGAGTGTTTATATAACACATAAGCACAATACTTATGATTATAGATCCATTAACTAAGGGATTACCACCAAAGACAGTTAAGGAACCTGTTCAGAGTATGGCTCTTGGGAGGATTCAATGATGTTTTTTCTTTATAGTTATGGATTTTTTAGTTTGATTGTTTTGATTAGACATCTTATTATAGTATGTTTCTGATGTTATCTTATTTACCATTATGTATACACATGTATGCGATTGAATGAATGAAAACAGGAAAGTCTTTTGACAAGACCTTTTGACAAGACATAAAAGGTTTATCAATAATGTATCCTGTCATCTTATTATTGTATGACGAATTGGTATTCAAGTTTATGGATCTTGTCATATTTTACAGACTTCCCCCAGGTTTCTAACTCCTGGCCTCCCTTTGAGTAAATACCAATTCGCCAAGCTGCATTGGTTGGACAAATCTGATTTAGATACACAAATATAACTAAATCAATTCTAACTTACTAAAACATGAATTGGGCCATTTGAGAAAGCCTAACATAACTTATAGATTTAACCGAAACCTTAGGGACACAAATTAAAGCCCCATATTTGGTTTTCATGAACATGAAGTTACAATGAAACCCTAGATCTAATTTGGCAGAATCAGAGCCTGATCGATCACCAAGTTTTACATCCAATTACAATTGAGGGTTTTAGTTTTAGAATGAGTAATTGCAGCTAGAGATTTGAGAGGGAAAAAAAAATATTCGAACGATCTAAAGCCCTTAATCGTAGAGAAAGGCGACAGAGGTATTTGGGAGTTTAAATAAATATTACCAGTTTTATCCTTTTCTGTTGTGGATCAAACTTAAAATTGTAGGGGCAATTACAGAAATTAACATGGACAATAATATAGGCGCCAACGACACCAACGTCAAAGTACTTTTCTTACCATATCTAATATAAGGAAGACCTCCTTACATCTAATTAATTGCCTAAACTTTTATAGTCAAGCAATATCACAGTCTTTGTGTTAATTAGATGAATTTGGTAAAGGTACTCTCTCAGAAGGTTAGTTTTTCAATAATTTGATTTTATCACCTATATTCCGCGAAGGAGTTCAATTTTTATGTCATTTTGTAGTAACTAATTATGAGTAAAAAAATTGCTTACTTTTTTACTTCAGATGACATTAGTCTTCTTGGTGGAACTATAAATCATTTTAGTCAAGTTATGAACTGCATTAGTTAACCAATATTTAATGATATATAATGCCTAAAACGGCATGGCTTGTTTCCTAATTACAATATTTTAACGATAGACAGCGAAGTATACAATACGTAAAATGTATCTTTCAGGTTTATATTCCTTATAATTGATGATGTATATGCTTAATGGAAAATTTAACGTTGTTTGGGATTTCTATAGATATTTAAATAACGTCTTAATCTAGACTTTATAATGTGTATTGGAACAGTAATGGATACTTATCGGAAGCTACCAAACCAGAAGGTTCGGCGGTGGCTACCCAAGGACTTTGAGTGTTTAAAGCGAACTCTAATACAAGGATCAAAATTTCAAACCATTACGATTTAACGAATATTGACAAGCAGCGGTTTACCCCATTTTTCTTCTTCAAAATATTGCAATTTTTATATTTCTCATTTTTCTGTTCTTTAAATGAAAAAATCAGTATATTTTTTGTGATATATTGCAAATATTTTTGCTATATCAGCATTTTTTTACAGTGTTTTAACTTTTAAACCATGTTTTTTTATGCATCATCACAAGAATAAATAAAAATTAAAGTACCAAAACAAATTTTAGCCATTGATTGTCTATCATCGCCGACGGTAGTAATCATGGTACCTATCTATTTATCTATCTATATATATACTATTAAGCCGATTGCCCTCAAAGTGTTTGTGGTTTGCGGTCCTCTTTTTTGGCAGTCCTTCCAACCAATCTAAAAGCGACATGTGTTACTTATTAAGAGACACAACTCTTGATCTCAACTTTTTTTACTTTTTATTTATATTTAGATTAATCATTTAAAACTGAAGGGGTACCTATGTAAATTAACTACAATAACCTAACTCTCCAATCAATGAATATCTCCTCATAATATGGAAACTCTTAGTTTCAATCGCAACTTCTAGGGGCCTAATCTCTTAGAGGGGAGATTAAACTCTTACACTACTGTGTTTATGCTCGACTTGGGGTTCTAACAAGCATACTTAATAGAAATAGGGGGAGGTTTTAATAGACACACTTGCGTAGAGTCCTAAAATGTGATTCCTCCATGACCTATAGTGAGGATTTTTAAGATGAGATCGCATAAATGGGTGAGATTACAAATATAGGTTTGAGTAGAGTGAATCTTCAAGCCTTAGAAGGTGCTTGAAGAATTTCTAAGTTTCTGTTGGGTGTGTATGAGGGAAAATCTCTCAACCTCTCTGCATTAGCTCCCCTTCTCTATTTATAGAAGATAGGAAAGGTGATGTCACCAAAGAGAGGTCAAATTACAAGAGTATCCTTATTTATAGTTAATTTGTACTGAGGTCAGTTCTGCAAGAGTTGTCTTCTGGGTTGTCTGCCTTCAACCAGGAGCTGAACTGGACTGAAGCATGGTCGAAGCTTTAGTGGTCTTCGACGGTAGGCTTTTAGCTCCTTAGGAGTCTTCGAGTATTTGGTTTGTTCTAGCACCGGCTGCCAGTAGGTTACTACATTCGCCCTCTTTGCTGAGGCCTCAAAAATTATTTCAGAGGGTTCTTGCTGAGAAAAACTATTTGCTTGGGAATTTGGAGGTTTGACTGGTATGAATGTAGCAGTTTCTGAGATCATTAATGACTTGTTATGCTTATTATGGTATCATTAATGATCTTTTAATCTCTTATAAAAAGGAGGTTAGAAGTTAATTCAGAATTTACTAAACTCCTCTTAAGCTCTTTTTCCAAAACCTTCCTACCTTTGTTAAGTGAGATGAAGACTCGTTATCAAAGACAATTAGAGAAAACTGAATAACTTGAAGAGGCCAAGGTGGCCGTACTAACTAGGCAGCACTTTGGCCAGAGGGATGTAGGGGCCCCACTACCCGACCTTATTGATCTGAACAGGGAGGAGCTAACTGGCTGGGAATGGGAGGATGTGGTGCCGTTCAGTTTCTGGTGGGGGATGTTCTAACATAATCTTCTTATTGTGACTGAATAGTCCGTGATGTTGAGGGCTCTGGCGCGACGGCTGGTAGAGGCGGAGGGTGGTGGTGGTGGTAGTGGTGGGCTGTGGAGCTGGAAGAATTGCCTTGGCTACAGCTGATGTGGTTTGATGTATATTATTGTATTTTTTTATTCAATAAGTTTTTGCTGGATGTTGATGTTATTTTGTCCCCCCCTTTTTGTAATGGAGAAGATATAACGTACTTGTTTATAATTTATTTGTTGTCGAATGAAATTAGTAATTATTTCTTTTGTATGAACGAAGAAAATGGTGTAGATAATATTTATTGCAGGACTATTGTACGTCGAAGGACTTCGAATAAGTTCCCCGAGTTCATGGAGAAATGTAGTCGAATTATAAATGATATGACTAGAAATAGAATGGTTGAAATACGAGGGCAAAGGTAAGGAAAAATGTATCACAAGGCAAAAATTTGTAAATAAGTCAAGGGACAGGGGTATACTAGTTTTATAGGCCGATCGTGTTGAGATACTTTGAAGGGACTTGTTATAATAAGAGTCAAAAATGAAAAAGATTGTTCGGATTCCAATTGGAATGGGGTCGATTGTTGTTGCCAGTATGATGGTAAATTGAAATTGCCTAAGTTTATGCTGTGGTTGAAGGTGTTGACTGCAGTGATCTGATACTTGTAGGTTAAAGTGCTAACATGTGGGGCATTGCCTGTCTTAAGCAGAGTACAGGGTTAGTAATAGTTACTTCATGTCTGGGTTTAGGTATGATGATGGTTGCCAAGTGACTGACGCATGTGATTCTTCTTGTCGAGACTTCGATTTGCAAATAGTGCTTGGGTGTACTAAAGCTAATTTCATTCGAGGTATAGAAAAAAAGGTTTATTTATATCGAAAGATCATTGGTTATTGTGTACTCGAGGGTTTGGTTGTGCATAATTTGAAGAGTTCAAGAGAAAATTAAATACCGAAGCTAGGAGATGTAGGTGATCGAAGCATTTAGGGAGGCGGGAAAAATTTGTAAGAGACAGTTTACTAGAATTATTGAGGGAAGGTAAAGAGGTGAGAGAGTGTGGGGTTAGTGGGTATAATGATGATGATTTAAAAAATTGATACAATTTAAAAATTGTTTATTTAAGAGGAAGAGAGAGAGAAAAAGAGTTATTCAATCACCTCTGTGTTTGTTTGATGAAGAGAGTAAAAATTTTGCTGCTTCTTACTTAGATTGTCTAAAAACTCCATTAATTATTATTGGTAAGGACGGAGATCATCTGAAAATAGCAATTTTAGGTACATTGGCCTTGCATTTGTCTTTAATTTAGCCTATGTTTTTGTTTATTCTCTTTGTTTGGGCCACTGCTAGAGGAAAGAAAGAAGGCTTGGTGTCCGCTATTAATGGCAACTGTTGGGGATTGGAGGAGATGGTGGTGATTGAGTAGTATAAATGAAGGTTGGCCCTAATGTTTTGTTATGTTTTAGATCCTTTGAATATTAACTTGGAGGTGATGTGATGGTTTGAAGGCAAGATTAGTGGGAAATTTAGCCAGGTGTGATACCTTCAAGGTCGGATTTTGGCAGATTCGATGGGTAATACTTAGGAATCTAGGCACCAAGGGTTGGTGTAATCAAGGGTTTTAACTCAAATATATCAAGCTAACTTGTTCCCTCTTCTTCTGTAGGGTGTTAATTCGTACTTGTAAATCTTTGAGGATAAGGCTAGTGAATGAGGTCAAAGATGTACTGAATGTGTTGAGTACTTCTGGTCGAGGGGAAGAGAGTAGTAGTGATGTTGAGGAATTGCATATTGCAACCAATACTCCCCTTGTGATTATGGAACCCAATGTTAATTCTGTATGGCGAAGCTGAAGTAGGGCACAGGTTGTTAGGAAGAGTGATAAGGAGGATGATAATGAGGAGGAGGTTGGCAACGATCCTGTAGGAAATGAAGGAGATGGCAAAGAGAGAAATGATGAGGGGGAGTCATGAGGATGGTGACGAAGAGACGAAGCATGATGGATTTAATTTTTTAAACGTCACCCCTCGGGAGGGAGCGGCACTTGGCTGATTTCTGAAAAAGCAGGACCTAGTTGTGAGGGTTTTTTTTTAATTTCCTGTAGGCCAAAGTGGTCCTTCGAGAATAAGCCAGCCGAAGGAATTATGGCCTCTCGAGGCCAGATTTGGCTTGGCATGAAGCTACCCCTTCGACATCTTGTGAAGGAGGTACTAAATTTTTTGGATGTTGCGCCTTGCCTGATGAATTGAAATTTTGATGAGATGATGAAAGTTATAGGGGCCTTGAATGGAAAATTGTTAGTCAAAGGTAGGTCTCTTATGAAATGTCAGGACATCGTAGCCTTTTACTACAAGAAGAGTAATCCGAAAGTAGGGATATTTTATATACAATGTCATCCTGATAAACCTTGGTTGTTTGACTTATGCTCAACTGTGCATTAGTGTGACAAGGATCTGGTAGTGGTGAAGGGGCATTACATGTACCTCGAGGGGGAAGAGGAGCTTGCATTAAACAATAGGGTTTTTAATCCTAGTAAGTACTATATCATTACCTTGTGAAGTATTTACCCTCGATCATGTTCCTATCTCGAATATGTGTACTCTACAAGACCTCAAAGTAGAGTACCGGACAACACCCGATACTATCTGGATGATCTAATCGAGAAGAATGGCGATAGTATAAATAAGATTTTTTGAAGGTTGAAGTTGTTGCGGAGGAGAAGGAAATAGACTAATACCCTTCTTAAAGGCCCTTCGAGTTTGGTAGGTCCCTCGAAGAATAAAAAAATCCAAGAAGGTTTGGGTGTAATGGATTATAAAAATTTGATGAGACCAAAGACTACTTTTGTCCTGAGGGCTTAGCGGGGGAATGTTGGTACAGGCGTTTTGGCCACCTTAGATAGACATGCCTCGAATCAATAAAAGTTGACTCGGGCAACTCAGAAGGAGAACAGTAAAGGCATTGGGGAGGGTTTGAGTACGTACGCAACTGGTTCAATGCCTTGAATGAGAACGCACAAATAAATGGAGGAGGTACCAACTTCGTCTAAAGCCTAGAGGCTCTCAGTTGAGCAGGAGGAAGTTGCATGAGTTGTTGCTTATTCGATGGTATAGTTGTATGTGTCTAATCCTGAATAAGCTGGGCACCGCGTTGAAGTGGCAATCAGACAGGTAAGAATGTGTTATACAGCCAGTTAAATTCTTCTTTTAGGTTTTTACTCAGAATATTGAACTCGTGATGGTTTATTGTTTTAGGCTCATGCTAGGCTTATTTCTTTCAAGAAGGCCCAAAAGGGATCTGGCCAAAGGTTGAGGGACACGATGGAATACGAGGAGCTCTCAAAGGGGACCATAATATCATTGAATACCTGTGTGTCTGAATTAGAGTACCAGTTCCTTTAGGTGCAACCTAATTCGGCAGGGGATATTCTTGTCATGGTTGAATGCCACGATACGAAGGTGTAGGAGCATGAGGGTAAATTAAGGGATAACAATGCGAGGTTTCAGGCTGATTTCGACCGGGAATGCCTCGTGAAAACATACCAGAAGCAGTTCATCAACAAATTGAGCTATGATCCAGATACCTTTGAACCGTATCCTTCGGATCTTTCGATGAGTCCTGTGGTAGATGATAAGATCCTAGATGAAGGGCTGGAACAGAGTCCGTTAGTAGAGGATCCGACCATAGAGAACTAGGTTGCCGCTCCTGATACTAGCTTGAACCAAGTTACAGGTGTTGTCGAGACCAATGAGGAGGATCCAAACAATCCCTTCGTATAATAAGTTGTTTGCTGAAGTGAGAACTTGTGGCCTTCTCCTATCTTGCTACTTTGTTTTGTAACTGTTGAGACTATTTCTTTCTTTCTTTTTTCTGATTCTAGTTTATATGGTGACTCTATTTTTTTTTTATTGTTTGCTCCCCTTTCTTTTGTATGAATGCATATTGATTAAAGTGTGAAGGTGCTTTGGTGATAACTGTTGTACTAGTTCTAGTTTGTGGTTAAGCAGGTTCATAAGATTCTTGAAGAACTTTGAGGTCGCCCCCAAGTTTGAGATGCTTCGAGGTCACCCCCAAGTATTAGTCGTGCCGAAGGTTTGACTTGATACTTAGGTTTAACCGACTTAAGAAGTTCATGAGGCTTCGAGGTTTCCCCCGAGTATTTATATCCTTAGTGTTTAATCTTTCGATTATTCATGCCACTTGGGTTTGCCCAAATCAGGAACCTTAAAAAACTTTGAGGTCACCCCCAAGTATCGGTTGAGTCGAAGGTTTGACATGCACCTGAGGTTTGACCGACTCAAAAATTTCAAGAAACGTCGAGGTTTCCCTCGAGTATTTATAACGTCGAGGTTGCCCCCAAGTATTAGTCGGGTTTGAACCTAAGCGAAACTGATCATGGCTAGCTCTGAGGTCATCCCCAAGTATTCAATTTTTTGATTATTCATGCCACTTGGGCTTGCCCAAATCAAAAACTTTGAAAAACTTCTTGGTCGACCCTAAGTATCAGTCGACTCGAAGGTTTGACATGATACTTAGGTTTGACCGAATCAAGAAGTTCATGAAGCTTCGAGGTCACCCCCGGGTATTTCTATCATCGCGTTTGAACCTAAGAAAAGCTAATCGTGGTCAGCTCCGAGGTCGCCTCCAAGTGTTTAATATTTTGATTATTCATGCCACCTAGGTTTGCCCAAATAAGGAACCTTGAAAAAAAATTTGGTCACCCCGAAGTATCTATCGGGTCAAAGGTTTGACTTAATACATAGGTTCGACCAACTCAAGAAGTTCATGATGATGGATTGTTATAGATAAGCAGGCAAAATGATAGTGGTTCAACAAAAAAATGGTTATTTTATTTATTCACAATGCCTCGGTTATAACTGTGGTAAGTATATGGTACTGTCTCTTGTTGTAGGAAACTAATTACATTGAATTTCCAGGGTTCAACAGAGGTTCTTCATCTTTAGTCATGAGATAGTAGGATCCCTTGTCTAATTTGTCATATATGATGTATGGTCCTTCCCAAGATTCGACCAATTTTCCTGCGTTTCAAGGTTTTGATGAGGGGGTGATTCTTCGAAGGACCAAATCCCCGATTATGAAATTTCTAGGATGGAACCTTTTTTGTATAAATTTTTTAATGAGTTGTCGTATCGTCCAAGATTACCCAGGGCACAGCCTCGGTTCTTGTCAATCCATAACGTGTTATAGACGAGTTGAAACTCATTTTCTTTGTCTGGGTGTTCAGACTGAGGTATTCAGACTGCTTCGGTTTTGCGTACGAGTAGAAAAGGAGTACAGCCCACTAGTTTTCTTTGTCTTGCGCGATAAGCCTAGAGAACATGTTATAGCTCTAGTGCCCATCGTCCTTTTGTGTCATTGACATGCTTCTTAAGGCCGTCGACTATGGTTTATTGATAGCTTTGTCCTAGCTATTGTCTTGTGTGTAGCAAGACATGGAGGGCGAAAGGATGATGTTGTACTTCTTCAAGAATATTCTAATCTTATTTTCAATGAACTGTGGTTCGCTGTCGCATCGGATCATGTGAGGGCATCTGAATCATATAATTATGTTCTCCCACAAGAACTTAACTACTTCTTCTTCCCTTATTTTGCATAACGGTACTGCTTTAACCCATTTAGTAAAGTAGTATGTGGCCACGAGGACGTGTTCTTTCTTACCTGAAGCTTTTGGGAATGGGCCCACCAGATCGATGGTCCATAATTTAAATGGCCAAGAAACTTGGCTGCAGTAGAGATCTTATAAGGGGCTATTGATATTATGGTCATGTCACTGCCACTTATCTCAATGCTTTGCATAGTCTTTGGGCTGCTTCTTTATATTCAGCCAGAATAGTCCTTAAGTTATCACGCATAGTACCATAGATCTGCCTGTAGTATGTGAGCTGCAGCTACCTTCATGCACCTATATAATGATAGTGGCAACTTTTTGTTGAGATATACATTTGAGGTGTACCCCGTTTGGGGTCCTTCGGTAGAGTTTATCTTTGAGGATAGTATACCTTCGACATTCTTCAATAGTGAGCATTTTGCCTTTGGGTCAGTTGGTAGATTTTTATTGTTAAAATACGTCAGGAAAGGGGTATACCAGTCTTCGGTATCGATACTCTCACTTCAACGTCGAGCTTTCTAGGTTTTGATTGGCCTAACATGGCAGTAGTGTAGGTGAGAGCATCAGCGTGTCTATTTTTACCCTGAGGGTAATGTATTATCGAAGATCGTTCAAGAAAACGATGCATGCACTGTTAGACAAGCTTTTCATATTCATCCATTAGACCATTTATCTCGTTTTCCCCGGTATAATGTCTTTGGACTACCTGTGAGTTAGTGAAGATGGCCAACTTGGGCACGCCTAGTTTGAGGGCAATATCGAGGCTGTGAATTAAAGCTTCGTATTTGACTTTATTGTTGGTACACTTAAAGTTTAACTTGATAACCTTTTTCTAGATAATCATTGGAAGGACTGCATAGGACGATACCAATTCTGGAGCCATTCGGGTCGGCTGAGCCATCGGTAAATAGTCACTAACCTATATGGGTCTTTTTGCTTGGTGCGTTCGTCTGAGAATTCATCTTCATACTTTTCCAAATCGGTATCTTCTATGGGGAAATCGGCTAGAAAGTTGTTAATGGCTTGGCCTTTCTAAGATATCTACTTCTCAAAATTGATATCACTTTTATCGAGGTAGACGAACCATTGCTTTACCCGTCTGGATTTTTCTTTTTTAGCGAGGAGCTCTCGAAGGGGGTAGCTTGTGATCACTCTGATTTGATGTGACTGGAAGTATGGTTTGAACTTTCTGGAAGTGTAGACCAGGTTAAGTAAAAGTTTTTCAAGTTTTATTTATCTGGTTTCGACTGAGGTCAATGTTTTGCAAAAAAAGTATACTGGTTTTGCGATGCCTTGATCAATTCATATAAGGACCAAACATAAAGATTCATTTGTAACTGTGAGATAGAAGGATAGTAGTTCACCTTCAACTGGAGTGCTCATTATTGGTAGTTGATCGAGGTAAGTCTTGAGCTCGTAGAAGGCTTGGTCCCATTCAGTTATTCAGTCAATGTCTAAGTTTTTCTTTCTATTTTTATAGTCCCCCTGATCATTGAGTAAAGAGAATAACCTGGCACATATGTCCGATGATTTGGAAATAAATTGATCGAGGGCGGCAACTTTTCCAGTAACCTTCTTTAGGTCTTTCTTCATTCGAGGAGATGGTATATTGATTAGGGCTTAGATTTGCACGGGATCGATCTCAATACCATTCTTACTGATGAGGTGGACGTGGAATTTTCCTAAAGAAGCACTAAACTGGCACTTATCATTGATCAACTTCATTTTGTATGATTGGAGTTTGGAAAAAACTTTGGTCGGGTCTTGGATATGGGTATTTTTGTGGTGGCTCTAACAAAGCATACTATAGATATAGACTTTGACTGGCTTACCCAATAATGGTTTGAATATTGTTGTAACCAGTCATTGGCTAGTTGCACCCATATTTTTAAGCTTGAAGGGCATGACATTAAAATAATATAGGCCTTGCTCTATAATAAATGATGTTTTGATTTGATCTTCGAGTAGAAGGGGTACCTGGTTATAACTGAAGGCGGCACCCATCATCAAGAAGCGCTTGTGCCCTGCTGTTGCATTGGGGAGTACTAGAAAAATAATGAGGGGAAAACTGTCTTTAAGGGTATGTTTGTTGAGGTCGGTGAAGTTGACGCCGACTCTGATTTTGCCTTTTTTTTGGGAACGACCATGATATTCAAGATCTACAATGTGTACTTTACCTCATAGATGAGACCTATGGCTAGAAGTTTATCCACTTTCAATTAACCGCGTCTCTAATCATCGGTGATAAGGTATATGTTTCTTTTGTTTGATTATTGTGCACTTGGGTATGAGGTTGAGTCAGTGATAGGCGAGGGAGCGGTCGACTCCTGGTATCTTGTAGAATGTACAGGAGAAGATGTCTCTATTAGCTTAATGAAAATAGGTCAGTTGTTGTTTTTCATAGTCAGTTAAGGAACTCCCAATGAACGTTCCTCATCCGGGGCCGTCGAGTTTGATATATATTGTGGCCTTGATGGTTGATGGTTTGATGGGGATAATCGATGGTTCAGTGAGGAAAATTTGATGTGATCGCTATAACTTGACCAATTTTTAGGTTAGATCAATTTCTGGGTGTTCGTATGATCATGTTAGCCGTGGGAACCCTTTCAAGGCCCAAGATTTGCTCGATGTGGTAAACCGTAATACCTGGTGATATATCGAGGGTATTGCCTTCATGGCATGCAACTACTCGCGACTCAAGAGGCTGAGGTGATAGGGAGGCTAATTCGTTTGACTGCTACCTTGGTAGACCGTTGAAACCTTTGAGTTTGACGTTGGCTGGGGTTATACAGTCTGTAATTTGCATTGCTTTAACTGTTTGGAGAAAAAGGACATTGGTTTTACTTCCAGTATCGATAAGCATCATGTGTAGGTTGATGTGTTTGACTTTTATCATGATGACCAAGGGATCTGAGTCAGGGAATCTGACATGAAAGATGTTACAGTCAATGCAAGATATACCTTTGGGTCTAGGATGTTAGCTGATTTCGGGTAAGAGGATTGGTAATTTTTATTGGTAGGTAAGCTTGCAATAATCTTCAACTCTTATCCTCTTTCTTCGGGTATGACCACTGTCAATGTTATTGACTTCAATCGTGTTAGCTTGGAAGATATGCACTTCATTTCTTCCACTGTTTGGGGCTGTCTGGGTTTTGAGATATGACCCATCAACATAGTTTGGAAGGTCGGCAATATACAGGTACAGTCATCTAGCTTTGAGCATCATCTAAACCAACTGTTGTAAAGCGCAACAGTTATCTGCTGGATGACAGTTGCATTTGTGGTTCTGGCAATATGGTTTGTGTTTTCTGACTTTTATTGGGTATGATGTTCGCCATATTGGGTCGGCTTGGATGATGGGTTAAATAGTGTAGATGTAGATGTTGGGTTTGGATTGGACATGCATCGCGCGTTTCATTTGAGAACTATCAGATTATTCTTTGTGATTGTCACATTTCCAGTTATCGGTCTCGTTATAAATGGGATCAACCACGTTTGTATTCGGCTGTCGAGGTTTGTTGTGATTGCTGGTTTAGGTTTTTCTCTATTGATTGTTTTCACCGATGTGTTCGAGGTCGATATAGTTATTAACTTTGGACAAAATTTCTTTGAGTGTTTTTGGTTTTTGGAGGACGATGCACTCCTTGACCAGGCTATGGTCTGGGAGGACATTGGAGTAGGGCGTTCAATGGGTCAGGTCATGTCATCTCGGGTTTGGGTCAAGAAAGTACCAGCCGGAACCCGATATGTTTACTAAACATGTCAAAAAAATTTGACCCGAACGTGACCTGTAAATTATCAGGTTGACATGGCCCAACCCATTAGACCTATGAAACTATTGGGTCAACATGAAAGCCCGGCTAACCAGGTCAACCCGACCCATTTAAAATTCAGAATACATATTAGAATTCATAATACATATCAGTTCATAACAATATCAGTTCATAAAGTATATGAAAATATAAAGTCTAAAAATCATATCAGAATACATAATACATCAGTTAATAACAAATATAAGTTCATAACTTATACTTCATAGGATACTCAAACATGCAGGAGTTCAGACTTCAGCCTCTTTAGAGAATTCATAATACATTACAAAGTTAAACAAACTAAGTTAAACAAGGTTACAAACTAAGTTCAACACTTAAATTGATAAGCACTCAAAAATCAAAATGTAAAGTAGAAGTGAACTTCAATCTTCAAAATTTTATATAGGGAGTTCCATCACTCAAGCATTCATCATTTCATCTCTTACACAAGCACCACATCCATTTGGTCTATTGCCGCCATTACTTGCACTCTCCAGTTATTCTATGTCATCACTAGAAATTCTATGAGCATTTTGTCCTATATATATATCAAATAAAATATTTAGAACCCATAGAAATTAGAATCATGTCCTCAAAAATAAAACTAATCATAAAGTCAATGCCAAATGCAAATTGTAAAAATCATCAACTTACTAAAACAAACACAGAAATAAGCGTGAAACTTTATAGTTCATTACTTATCAACATCTATAAGTAACAACTCTTCAACAAACTCCTCTATAGTTAATTCCACAACATCATCAAGTTTTGAATCCCCTACAAAATTTATTTATAAAGTAAGGTCTCAACTCTAAAGTAAAAGCGATTATTAAAATGCAAAAAAAATAATAAAATATATATATATATAAGATCAATGTAAAATGAGATCACCTCTCTGATACATCCAATCACGGGTACAAACTAGAACATCGGCACATACATGCTTTAAAGTACTAAAGAATGGATCTTTAACTCTTCCACCAATGCTAAAAGTAGACTCAGAAGCTACAATGGATATTGGGACAGCCAACACATCACCCCATCAAAGCAAGCTTAGGATATCTAAATTGGTATGACTCCCAAAAGGAAAGAATATCAAAATCTTCGCTTAACCTAAACTTAGGCTCCTCCAGATATTGTTGTAGCTGAGACTTCATCATAGCATGCTCGCTCTTTTCAAACATCTCAAATGCCTAAAATGATATAAATAATTAATATCTACTAAGTCATTGCAAATATGGCAAATATGGAAAACTACATAGACTGGGCAATACATCTCTTGTAAAATCAATAAGAAATGAAACTACAGAATCATGATTCATAGGCAAACATTGCAAAAATGTGGGCAGTTATAGTCAGTAAAGTACAACAAGAAAGGTAGGTAGTTAGTAAAGTATATCATTGATGAGAGAAGATCATACAACTCAAGACCATCATGACAGATAAGTCCATAATAGTTTGTGGGCCTATAAATGTCCTTCTTTATGGCACCCATACAAATGTACAAACATTCATACAGTCTGCCCATAGATCCCCACAAGAAATGTCTCCCTGACTTTATATGTTCTACTACTTGTATTATACTAAATCATAAATATAATGGAAGATAGAAAAAAAATGCACACAAGTCACAAGGGAATGAGAGAAACAATGATTTATTAGCCATGAATTGTAACTTGAATACATTATGAAGTTCGGCAAGTTAAAGACAATTATTGTTATAGTTAGTAAAAAAAGCAAGTGCAGAATCATAGACAACTGAATGACTTACAATTATAGTTATCAAAGTACAACAAGAAAGATAGTTACTGCTATAGTTAGTAAATAAACTAGTTTTGAATAAAATTATATCAATAATTGCTAGCAAATGATTTACAACTCATAATCATATACATAATTCTAAACTATTAAAAGCAAATGGTATAAATTAATACCTGCATAACTTCCATGTCCATACTTGACTTCATGGAACAAGAACTTGAATCTGGAGTTGGCTTGGAACTGGGAGTTTCCTCAGAATACAAAGCCATATAGATGTCAAAAAGTTAACTCAACTTCTCCTTGAAGTCTTTAAACTCTTAATTTTCTAGCCCATAAATTTCATTGTAGGCAAACTCTATAAAAGCAAGTTTGTACCTATAATCTAAGATGCAAGCCACCACAAATAAAAGGTTATGCTTTGACCAATATTTTTCAAACTTAGTGTTCATTTGTGATGCCATGGATTTCATAAACTCATTCCTACCCTTCATAGCCTTTGAAATATGATGTTGAATAGAATAGACTAAAGGAAAATATAAATTTGAATTGGGGTACTTTGTCCCAGAGAAAAGACTTGTCACATTGTAAAATAACTTCGAAAACTTGCATATCTTCCCAACTTTATCCCATTCTTCCTCAGAAGGGTAACACTTGTAGTTAGAATCACTCAACTCCAAATGAGTAAAAGCCTTTCGGTAGGAAAGAGCACTATCAAGCATCCTGTAAGTGAAGTTTCAACTATTTAAAACATCTTGTATCAAGCCCTTGTTAAACGATAAAGACGTTTGCCTAACACAATTACGAAAAATTTGCTTCCTACATTGAGAACACCTAAAGTACCTCACACACTCCCAAACTTTACCAACCGACACATCAATCTCCTTCAAACCCTCTTGCACAATTAGATTTAACACATGAGCACAACATTTTGTATGAAAAAACTCTCCATCGAACGACAAAGATTTATTCAACTTCAACTTACTCTTAAGCATTCTAACAAAGATATTATTAGACGAAGCGTTATCTAACATAATATAAAAGAGTTTCGTCTCAATTTCCCAATCATAATGTAAAGTGTAGATTTTCTCACATACTGACAATCTAGTATGAGGAGATTGCATATAAGAAAAACTAAGAATCTTCTTCTCTAAAGTTCAATCGAAATTCAGAAAATGAGCCGTAAGTGAAATAAAGCTATCCATTGTAATAGAATTCTATAAATCAGATGTTAGACTAATTCTTCCCACTACTTCATACAACACACTCATAACCCTATTTTTCTCCCTTTCATAAATCTTGATGGCATCCGCCTTAGATGTATTCCTAGACACTAGCTTTAACTCCCTATTAGCAAATCCCGCATAAGTAAAGGCATCACGAATCCCCTCATACACCACAAACTTAAAAGGGATTTGATGCCTAACTATTGCTAAATTCAACATCTTACCAAAAATAGCGGGGTTAAACTTTATCGTCCTTAAAGACGTAGAAGACTCGGTTTTTTCTCGAATCACGTATTGTAGTCTTCTCATATGCCTGGAAATGGCGAGAAAGATTGTCTGTCCCATGTGTACTAGAAGACAAATAAATAGTACCACATTTCTTATACTTACTTTTTTCTTTCTTATCCTTACCGATGAAGGTTTAAAAAGAGACCCAAACATGAGAAGTTAATTTTCACATACGATTACAATGCTTCCTAGCAAGTGTACCAACATTATCATCTCCAATATCTGATAATGAGCTATTAATCCCTTTAATTTCTATGTCATCTCCATCAAGATCAATGTTGATGTCATTATCATTATCTAACTCAAACACCTCAATAATTGAATCCATCTAGCAAAAAAATTCAGATTCAAAATCATATCAATTCAAGAGCATATGGTAGATTAACAATTAACATCAAAACAACTATTGAATATGACAAACAAAATAAATTACTCATCATGTAAAAATTAACTTATAATTTATTAAGATGACAAAAGGGGAGATGCTAAGGCAAACGCTATTATATATAACTTACAAGTTTAATTAAAATAGTGAAAAATACAAATCTAACATTTACTCACTTAGCTAAGACTAATGAAATTACAATTAGAAGTGTTGCCTAAATAAACAAAACACATTCAAGATTACATCCAATAAAAGCAGAGGTGAGATAGTTGTCCTTAATCCGAGGTTTCATAATCTCAACTTGTTTATATTCAGCAGCTTATTCTCCCCCTTGTCCTAAGTATCTTACCGTAAGGCCTCCAACAAGAACATCAACCCATATAGATGACTTGCATTGGTTTTTGAATTGGGGACAATAATAAAAGTAACGACCATAGTTCTTCTCAGTGTTAGCTCTATAACGCTTCATATATCCAGCCCTATAAGTACAAGGAGGTCTAACTTATACCATTTTTGCAAGAAACCTATAAATAACACAAGTTTAAAACCCCAACCAAAGTTACCAAATCAAGGCATCCTAAATTACAAATTATCATGATTCATGTATGTATTATCAACTTATCATTTTTTTAGAGCAATCGTACTAGTAGTAGTAAACAACAATAGATAGACAAAATGAGTTTATCACAATTCACAAGTCACATACTCACAAGTCACAATATAATTAAATTAATCTATAGTAGTAGTAAACCTCAACAATATTTAGTTACTTCAAGATTTAATGATTACACAAGAAATATCATAAATAATGAACCCAAACTTAGATAAACTAATAATATACAACAAATCTTAAAAATCTATTGGCAATATCAGAATTCATGAATTCAAACTTATATATATCAAATATTATAAACCCATATATGTAGTTTTTTATAGACTAATACCCAAACTTTAATAACAATGAATTAATACTCAAATCCCACAAACTAATACTTCAAAAAATTCCAGTAATCACAGACTTAAATGCTTATGGGATAATGGGAAAACTTACCTTTTGTAATCATAGAAGATTTGTAGGGTTGTTGCCTGTTGGTGTTGCAAAATCAGAGATTTCCTCAAGCTCAAACTTCAGCCTGTAGAAAGAGATGAACATAAACGCATACAAAATCAGAGATAATGAAATGAATCAGGGAAAATGCATATAAAATCATACAAAATCATCAAATAAGGCTTACTTAAAATGAGTTATACAAAATCTAGTTTGAGAGAGAGATATTAGTTGAAGTTTATGCTTGAATACTTGAAGAGTTGAGGGTCTGACTAGTGACTCCTGATGCAGTAAAAGACGAAAATGAGGTATTAAGCAAATGAGGCGCCGAGGAGGACAATGGAATTACCGGAGTGATAGGCTAAGGTGCTGAGCAAATGAGGTTGAGGCTCAAAGAGTTGAAGAACTGAAGGCTGAGGTTGACGAAGTTGAGGAACTGAGGCTCACCAGACAAATGTGGTTGAGGCTGACAAAGTTGTGAGGCAGTGAATACTGAGAGAGAAAAAGAGTAAAGTAGGGCACTGAACAAATAAGACGACATAGATATTATATACCATGTACAAACAACCTAAAGGGCCTTAAGACCTAAACAAAATTGCAATAGTAAGCGGGTTAGGGTTAGTGGGTCAACCCGTGGGTCAAATTTCAAAATACTAACCCAACCTGCATCCTAATCGTGTCTAGCGTATCAACCTATTTACGGCCAAACCCACCAAGGGTGAACCCAAACCTATTTATAACAGGTCGGGTTCGGGTCGTTTTATCATGTTCAGGTCTGATTGACAACCCTACGTTAGAGTATGCTATAATGGCATTGGCACAATCGAGGTTCTTGATTTTATGGGATTTATCTATGAATCGCTTGGTAAAGCTCTAGAGTGTTTCCACTTATGTCTTTCGAATGTTGAAATGGACATCAACTTTGACTTTTCGATCCTTACTGAATGCAAAGTAAGATATGAACAAACTAGACAGTTCCTCAAAGCCTCGGATAGAACCATTGTAGAGGCTATTATACCACTTCAGTGGGCAGTCTGTAAGGCTAGTGTGGAACATTCGACAGAGGATATGATCTGCCGGCGAGTGAAGGCTTAATGAATTCTAGAACTCGAGGATGTAGGACTGTGGGTTTGTATTTTAATATTTATAAATTTTTAGAATATGGAAATTTAGAGGGATCTCAACGACTAAAAGTTCTGCGTAGAGAAAATTGTTTAGTATGTACCAAGAGTTTAGGGTTGAGCCTGAACTGATGCGGATGACAACTTTTATTTGTTAGTCGAGCTCCTATTGTGTAAGGTAAGCTACTCGGGAGGGGGGTGAGCGATGTGTTCGCGGTCGATACGGCTTCGGCGCGGGAGTATGTTATACACTATGTTCGGCTAGTCATTCTTTGGTGGATCTTTGAATAGGGGGCCTGGATGTTCGCAGTGTGGATTCATTCAAGTCGTCCAAAACAGGGACACCTAAATGGATTGAACCATCGGGTATAGGATTAACGACACCTTCGGCGCCTAGATAAACTTGAGGTGCTACTGTGTGGGGGTGGGGTCCTAAATGCGCGGGAGCGGATATGTGTTATGGGATCGGAGCTCTAGAATACGTAGAGGCATCCTGCGTAGGGCTGGAAATGGGCCAGGTTTGGGATGGGTGCAGTAATACTATCCCCATACCCGCCAAATTACCCTACCCCCAAACCCGTCTTAATACCATTTAACTTAAATGAGGAATACCCAAACCCGCCCCGTCAAAATTTGCATATACCAAACTTGCCCCAACACCCGCTTACCACCGTTTATCTTAAGTGGGGATCCATAATCCTGCCCCACAGACCCACCCTATTTATAAACTTTGAAGCTTTAAGATGAAAACCATCAATTTGGATCAAAAACCATTGATTTGAGATAATTCTTCTTAGGTTTAAAAGTATATATAGAAAAAGAAATGAGGTGAGAATCAGAGGATAAAAGTCAGGATAAGGAGGAAGTAAAAGTGACATGTCTTCAATAGAATTAAGTTTAAGGGCATTCAGGTCATAACCTATATAACTTGGTCGGGTGACGGGGCCCCATTTATTTAAGCCTAAAACCAGACCTGCCCCAATAAATAAATGGGTTTTTTTTTAAATCAAACCCACCTGATACTCGCTATATTCATACCAAACCGGTCATATTAAGAGCGGGGTGGGGCGGGTTAAATTGCCACCCTTAGTCCTACGTATGTGCCTACAACAGACCCCGAATAGAGTTACGAAGCTTTTCGAAGTCACGATGATGGCTATCTATTTCTTTAATACAATACTACCATTTAGTTTCGAGCTCCTGCCGTCGGGTTTTACGCTCATATCGAAGTTGGTTTGTAAGACGCTCCTCGGCATGAGAAAACTGCTTGAGCATCAGAGCCAATTGAGTGACGATGTCATCAGCTGGGGTTCCAGCTATGGCTAAGGTTAATTGAAGGGTAGGAGCCATTGAAGATGTGCTCGGTTGGTAAAGTTGAAGAAAAATATAGGTTATAGCATAGACGATGCCAAATGCTGGGGTCTAATTTTGTACAGGGTAGATTAAACTCTTACACCACTGTGTTTATGCTTGATTAGGGCTTCTATCAAGTATACTTAATAAAAATAGAGGGAGGTTCGAATAGATAAACTTACGTAGAGTCCTAGAGTGAGATTCCTCCACGACCTCTAGTGAAGATTTTAAGATGAGATCGTATAAATGGGTGAGATTACAAATATAGGTTTCAGTAGACAAAATCTTCATACTTTAGAAGGTACTCGAAGGGTGTTTGAGCATCTCGTGGGTGTGTGTGTGGAAAAATCTCTCACCTTCTCTATGGTATCTCTCATTCCCTATTTATAAAAGATAAGAAAAGTGATATCACCATAAAGAGGTCAAATTACAAGAATATCCTTATTTAAAGCTATTTTGTACTGAGGTCGATTATGCCAGAGTTGCTTCTACCTTCGACCATGAGTTGAGTTAGACTGAAGCATGGTCGAAGCTTTAGTGGTCTTCAACAGTAGGCTTGTTGAAGTTTTGGTAGATTTGCAACTACGGTAGACTTTGAATTCCTCGGGAGTCTTCGAGTATTTAGTTCCTTTTAACACCAGCCTCGAGTATCTGGTAGATTTTGGTCACGAAGGAACTGGTTGCAAGTTGGTGGAAAGGTTATTCCTTTAGGTATATAGATAATTTATTAGACACTTTATGCAGTCGACACTCATAATTTCATCTTTTTTCAAAATAATTTAAAATTCTAAATTTGGTAGAGAGACTTTCAGAAACCTTAAGATCCTTCCAAAATGCCTGTTACAAATTTTTTCCGGTCCAAGAAGTCTAAATGACCTAGACTAATGACCCGAACCTCTTTGTCTCAATCACCACCATGCATTAGTTCTTAGATTACGAAGGCAGGCCGCACTCTGGTTCCCTTAACTAGAAATAACACAAGCTTCTCTGCCCAATCAAAAGTTCCCCAAATTTCTAGGATTTCCCTAAATCTTAGTTCAAAATAAAGTGAATCTATCCCAAATATGTGAGATTTTGGGAGTAGATAAATATTAAGAGATTGTACGTGAAATCGAGGCAAATCCGTCCCAAAATGCTAAAACTTTGGGAGAACATGCAGAAACTTCGTCCCAGGAAGCAAGCTTAAGAATGCTACATATTTTTGTGCGATTTTAGGTGATCAGGCAAACCTCTCAAAAATATTTAAGATTTTGATAGGAGATGGCGAAACTCCGTCCAAAAAATTCTCCGACAAAGCGACAGGGGAAGCCACCTAAATCCCTTGTTTTAAAACGGTCTCGGGATGAGAATATGTTCAATGATTACATTGGCGATGTCGTCAGTCAGCAAGAACAAACGAATCAACGCTCACAGGTATTAAAATCCCACTTTTTTCTGTAGTATTTTATTTAGCTAATTTAATTGTATTTTTTTGCTTAAATTTGAGCATAATCTTGTCAATAATGGGAATGCCGCGGCTCAAGGAGTACAGACGAATCATTATCCACATGAATTAAAATCCCAATTTAATTGTAATATTATTTGATATTTTTTTGCTGAATAAAATCTTGTCAATATTGGAGATGCCGCGGTTCAAGGAGGACAAACTAATCACCACCCACAGGTATTAAAATTGCAAGCCTCATGTAATTTGTCTCTAGGTTTGATTAAACCTTTTGAAAATGGTAATTAGCAATACAAACTGCGGACTTTCATAGAGGGCGTATAACCTAATTATCAAGGAGGAAAGGCCTAATTGCATGTACGTAAGTTTGTAGGTAATGATGGATTAAGTGACAAACTACTTATTTGATAAATTCATCAATATCATCTCTTTTATAGAGGAGAAGATGAGAGAGAGCTGAAGAAAATTAGATAGGGTTTAGGGAGAAATGGGTTCAGTGAAAGATTTAAAGATCAGCTGAAGAGAAAGCTTGTGTTTTAAAATGAAACAAATTTTGTCAAATGATTTGACGTTTTACAGTCGATGATAGAAATTTTAACCTATTTCGGTAGATTATTTGATGTTTTAAAGTTGGAAATTTTGACAAAAGCTTTGATATGAATTCGACGGCTGGGACTTAATTTTGAAACCCAGAACAAACCCACGTAGTCTAAAAAAGCCTCGACCAACGAGATTTTGCTCATGAACAGCCAAAATTAAGTTGGCAAAAAGGTGATTCTTTTAGATGCATATCTATCTTATATTCTAGGGTACTTGTATCAAGACAAGCTCGATTTGATACGTATCCCGAGGTAAATGGGAGTTTATCAAGGGTTGAGATTTGCAACTAAAAAAGGCTTTTGAAAACTGTCATAAGTCCCGTCACCATCAATTTTACAAAACCAAAGGCAAACTAAAAGTACCTAAAACAATAACGTGTTCTCTTTCACTCACAATAACTTCGTCCACTTTTCTCTCCCACAATAACTCCATCCAACTTCCTCCTAAACTCTTGCAAAAAAGACACATGTCCAAGTTCATGCCATGTATCCCTCAATCCCCCATTCAAATACATTACAAAAACTATAACTTCTCAAAACTACCCACCACCCATGTTTCTCTTCATCTCCCTCAAGAAGTATCTTTTATCTTTCTCCATCATCCTTCTCCCATATGCACTTTCGATTTCTTTTTCATCGTTCATTAATGGAAAGGAAACAAAAGGCTTGGCCCAAAAAAGATTTCTTCTAACTTTTGAAAGCGAAACCAAGTTTGATATTCATCTTAAATAAATACATGGTGAGTCAATCTCTCTCTCTCTCTCTCTCTCTCTCTCTCTCTCTCTCTCTCTCTCTCTCTCTCTCTCTCACTATTTTTGTATTTTTCATCTTTTCTCTTTTTCTTTTTAACAGATTCAACTCATTGGATAATGGTTGAAATCATTTGAAAATCTAGAAAGTAAGCACTCCGGCTTAATATTTGCAATCAATCATTCTTATCTTTATTTACTAACTTTAAATTGATCTTCTTGGAAGTTAGGTGACTTTTAAGAATGTAAGGGATGTGTTTTCATTTGATATAGTTTGTATTACTAGACTTACTTTCAATGTTGTTGCTTTGTATTTGTATAACTTTCATTTTCTTTAAAGTTTCATCAGTCAGTAATGGAAAGGAAACAAAAGGCTTGGCCGAAAAAAAAAATCTTCTAACTTTTGAAAGCAAAACCAAGTTTGATATTCATCTTAAATAAATACACGGTGAGTCAATCTCTCTCTCTCTCACTGCTTTTGTATTTTTCATCTTTTCTCTTCTTCTTTTTGACAGATTTGGTTCATTGGATAAGGGTTGAAATCATTTGATGATCCAGAAGGTAAGCACTACGACTTAATACTTGTAATCAGTCTTTCTTATCTTTCTTTACTAACTTTAAATTGATCTTCTTGGAAGTTAGGTAACTTTTAAGAATCTAAGGGATCTATTTTCATTTGATATAGTTGGTATTACTAGACTTACTTTCAATGTTGTTGCTTCGTATTTGTATAATTTTCATTTTCTTTAAAATTTCATTGGTCAGCAATAGAAAGGAAACAAAAGGCTTGGCCAAAAAAAGATTTCTTCTAACTTTTAAAAGCAAAACCAAGTTTGATGTTCATTTTAAATAAACACACGGTGAGTCAGTCTCTCTCTCTCTCACTGTTTTTGTATTTTTCATCTTTTCTCTTCTTATTGACATATTCAGTTAATTGGATAAGGGTTAAAATCATTTGAAGATCGAGAAAGTAAGCACTCCGGCTTAATATTTGTAATCAGTCATTCTTATCTTTCTTTACTAACTTTAAATTGATCTTCTTGCAAGTTAGGTGACTTTTAAGAATGTAAGCGATGCATTTTCATTTGATATAGTTGGTATTACTAGACTTACTTTCAATGTTGTTGCTTCGTATTTGTATAAGTTTCATTTTCTTTAAAGTTATCATAATTTCTTGATGTTTTGGTGCTTAGTACTACTGAGAATATGACATTACTTAATTTTATATGTTTAGTCCATTGTGGTTTTAGGGACGATGAAAGTTAATTCACGTTAATGGGTTGCGTACCATGGCCAATGGATGTGGTTGCCACCCTGCCCAAAAGAACAAAATAATCCTCTTCCTGCTTATCCGTTGGATATATCAGTTGGATTTGTCTCTCTCCCTTTGAGATAGTAATAAATTTTTATGTTGGTAAAGCGATGGTAAGGGACATTGGGGTCTAGGCCTTTTCAAAGTTGGAATTATACACTGTAACTTTTTGTGGTAGAATTTGTTCACACACAGACGTTTTTGATGAAAGTTGATTGACACTAATGGGCTGAGTACCATGGCCAATAGATGTGGCTGCCACCCTGCCTAAAAGAACAAAATAATCTTCTTCCCACTTATTCGTTAAATATATCAGTTGAATTTCTCTCTCTCTCTCTCTCTCTATGTGATAGTAATAAATTTTTATGATGGCAAAGCGATGGTAAGGGACATTGGGGTCTAGGTGCAGGGGGCTAACTCCGTTTGGGCGGAAGTTGGTTCTTACAAAGTAGACTCAATCCTCAATCAAAGGGAACAAGCAATTGACCAAAGATAAGATATAACCAAAAGAAAATACTTACGTAGAGGCCCGAATGTGACTATCTACGACCTCTGATGAGGATTTTTAAGATAGATTGTATTACTGAAGAGTAAATTACTGGTTCGAGTACAGTAGTTTTGGGGTGGTCAAATATAAAAATGCAAAGGCTGGAAAAGATTTTTGTAACCCCCGTTTGGTTTCCCCTCTCCTCTATTTATAAAAGCTTAGGGAGCTGAGTCATCAAGCGTGGGTCCAGTTTACATGATTACGTTGTCAGAAAAACCCGGCGAGTGATGAGCGCCGGTTTTGTCGGTACTGTTACTGGAGCATTAATTGGTGATTGTTCTAAACGCACGGTGGTTGGGCTTGTCACTGTAGATGCACGGGCCAATCAATGTGTTGTCTTATTTGATGAGGTAGTTGTCTGTCTTATCTTGCTTCGACCGTATGATAGTGAGGTCGAAAGATATCTACTGCTAGGACGTTAATCCATTCTTTAAGTTCTGTCTGGTGAGCTGGTTGTCTGTCTTATCATACTTCGATCGTAAGTAGATATGGTCGAAGGATGTATGTTGCAATATACTGATCTGTTCTCGAAGTTTTATCCGTTGTCGAAGGTTCGTCTCTAGGGGATCTCTGAGGAGCCTTTTTTTAGGGGTAGAGAAGGCTTTGATATATTCGAGTAGGCTATGAAGTGGGCTTCAGCTGTCTGTTCGAAGGCAACGAGTAGGCTACTATATTTTCCCCCTCTCAGTGAAGGTCTCGAAGCCAGGTGAAGAGGTGTTTGCTGAGAAAGCTATTTGGTCTTAGAATCTGGGCAGTTTTACTATCTTGTTTTTTGGGAAATTAGTAAAAGGAGGCTTTCAAGGGATGCAGTTGGTTATAGGGTAATAAATAGATTGAAGCCTATAAGTATGGGCTATTGTGGGGGTACACTGTATCTTCTTCCATCTACAATAGTCATCTTCTATGTTCTCCATATTCTTAACATTTGGATGGATATAATGCCAAACACACGTTACCAAAAGAGGATGGGGTTTGCTCGGGACCGTCGATTAGGGCAAAAGATGGCGGAACTGCATATGAAGTTTTTTGGGCAACATGACCTGAACTGGGACATGCCGGACCTTGTGGAAGCGGGGCCTGAGGAGTTCTTCAATGGTGACCCATATTCTTATCTTTGGGAACAGTTGAGGTTTCAATTTACGAGTGCTGAACGGCGCTATCTCTTTCTGATGGCACTGGCCGAAAGTCTCGATTATGATAAGGAGATCATCGATGAGCAGAATGCGGTGAGCGGGGATGGTCCATCCGGTAGTAGGGCTTTGGGTTGAGGGTGGGAATGTTTTGAATTTTTGTAGGTTTCTATTTTGCTATGTTTGGAGGGGGTTGTTTCTGTTGTGTGGGGTTGATAGTAGAAATGTAATTTGTCTGTTAAATTTACTATTTGGAATAGACAGAGTATTTTCTCTGTATTTATATTGTTATGTCTGATTGATATTGTATGTGAATGTACACGAATACTCTTATAGGTGCGAGGTACAGTGATGAGCTCGAAGCTAATGATGAAATGCTGCTTTGTAATAATCGATGGTTATGATGGTCGAATGCTCGATGTGGGTGATGTGCTCGAATAGAGGTCCTCGGAAATGAGGTCTGTATGCATGCACTAATGAGTCAGTTACGTCTAGGAAGTTAGAGAGATTGAATGTTGACTTTTCGAGGTTGGAAATGAAAGGTTGTTATTAATTTGGTTACGGAAGAGGGAAAGTTGTGGTGGGCTTGCAAGTATAAAAGGAACTGTTGTAGAGATTACTTCTCACCGTTCTGCATGTTTTTCTTGTTGTTCTTCTTCGTTGCTCGCATTGAAATGGTGGCAGATATTCCCATTCAAGAGGACTCGGCTGCTGCGAGAGTTAGGCGCATATGGGAGGCCTTGTTGGGGCTGCGACGGCAGTTTGGCCTAGAAGAGGACATTAATGGAGAAATGCTAAATCTTTTTGTGGTGGAACTCGGATCTCCAATTCTTAGATGCCATTCGCATACTGGTGGGAGATACTACAGATGATCGGGCCATTCCCCGGTCATCGGATGTCTCTCCTCGAGGGCTTCGCAGAGGATATTGTTGACCAAGAGGATGCAGATGCTGCGGCCGTTATCGAAGAGGAGCAGCCCGCTAATAGCTAGGGTCCTCTGTAATATGATTGTGTTGTTGCTTCTTTTTCCCCGTTTTTTGATTTGTACGAGGGTTGAAATGTTAGCTGCTTTTTGAATGAAAATGATTTCTTTGAATAACTCGTGTTGTCGAACTATGGGTAATAGTAATAAATTCTGATATGAAATGGATGATACAGTTTGTCGAAATGTGTAGTTTGTGTTGTTCAAAGATAAAAATGGCTTTGTCGAATGGAAAAGTAAACTGTGACGTGATAGATTTTTGACTGGTCGAACTTACGACTGTATTTGATTGAAGGTTCGAAACTTTTGTGTTAAGAGGCGTGCTGAATGTCAAAGGCCAATATATTGAAATGAATGTTATTGAGGTTAGATGCTGAGGATTGTTCGAGGTGCGAAATGCTCGATTACTCGAGTGCAGGAATGTGTCAAAGATTGAGCTTGATTTGACTAGCTGTTCTGACTACCCAGACGGCTGGTCCATCAGACTGGTATGAGCGCCTAGGGCAGTGCGTAAAAGGTAATGATGTTGCTTTTCTCGTATGACAGAAAAAGGTAATGATGTAGCTGTTTGGAATGGACAGTTTGGCTTTGAGAAGCTTCAGGTTTTGTGAGCACGTGGGAGGTGCGATGGGTAAATTGGTCAAATAATATTAGAGCCGAAAAGCCAGGGTAGTGGGTTCGTGGTAATGATAGTGGTGAGTAAATCGAGGTGGTTTAATTTTTTTTGAAAGATATATAAGTGAGAGAAAAATAGCTACTGTACTATCTTATTCTGAGAATCAAAAGGTTGGGAGGAGAAAACATACGTTATTTAGAACTTGGGGATTGCTGCTTCTTATGTTGGTTTGATCTTGCTCGTTCGAGGAGAGGGCTGCTAACCACTGGTAAGTCACTTGATCTCTGTCATGTTTACTCTGTTTTGTTCTCTATTTGAGGGGGTAGGTAGGAGATTTTGCGTTTGGAGTGAAGAGGTTATTTTTGGAAGTATGGAGGCTTGTTAGAACTGGGTTTCGACCCAATCTAGAATTTGGTGAGGGTTTTTTGTTTTGGAGGAGTTATTGTGTATGATATTTGTG
The DNA here is from genome assembly GCA_014058105.1 of Kingdonia uniflora. NCBI lineage: Eukaryota > Viridiplantae > Streptophyta > Magnoliopsida > Ranunculales > Circaeasteraceae > Kingdonia > Kingdonia uniflora. Next base: position 6,672,554 of record JACGCM010000704.1, on the reverse strand, counting down.
GTAGGGGAAATATCTGGAGGGGATAGATGGGATAAGGGTGATATACATGGGATTATCGAATTTTCCACCCTAATTGCTCGTCTCTTCTTCTGTAGGCAAAAAATGCATAACAGTCGGGCATTGAGGCGGAGACTGGTGGATGAAGAGGTTGAAGAGTTTGAAGCTAGAACGTCTGGTCGAGACCCAATGGGCAAGGGTACTAATTTAGAGGTGTTAGATGTAGTAACCGAGGCCCCATTGTTGATGATTCTGCCAGTTGGAGATGATCTGGTCACAAAACGTCGAAGGACGATAGTGACCGAAGATAGTGATGAAAAGGAAACAATATAGAGGAAGGGATGTGATGTAGACCCTTCGGGTAGTGGGGAGGGAGATAAGGTGCAAGGGGGTGATAACGAGGATTTGACTGAGTCGGATAAGGTCGAGGATGCCGTTTCGACAAAAATAGGGTTAGGTTAGATCGGTTTGCCGCAAAATTAGAACTCTCGAAGGTGGGGGTGCGACTGAGTTTAGCGGGGGCAGGGTTGACCTTCAAATCGGACCTTGGGGATGGGATTATGGCATATGGGGGCCAAATTCGATTGGGACCGGAGCTTCCTCTTCGGCGACTGGTGAAAGAAGTGCTGAATTTCTAGGGGGTAGCTCCGGTGCAGATGAACGATAATTTTTATGAGATTAGGAGAGTGATAGAGGGGATGAATGTGAAATTGGTTAGTGAAGGTCGAGGTTTAATTAAATGGTTCGACATTATCACATTTTATTCGAGAAGGCTAGTCAAAACCTGGGGACTTATCACATCCAATGTCACCCAGAAAAACCTTGGTTCTTTGATTTGTGCTCAACAAGCCAGGGGTGGAATAAAGATTTACTGATAGTAGGGGTTAACTACGAGAATGTAGATAATGATGACCCGTACAAATTACATCATAGGGTATTTAACTGAAGTAAGTTTGATGTCGAAGGTTTTGTTGTTGATGTGCTTTTGAAATAAGTGATAACTGTGTTTTGCTTTACTTCTACAGGTCTGGGAAGTTCGTATTAGAATAATCTGGTGAATTATATTGATACTCTACTCAAGGCTAGTGAAGACTGGGTAAATTCTGTGTTTGATAGTCTAAAGATCAAGAGGCAAAGGAGAAAAAAGGTGGATTCCTAGCTTTGAGACGTACCCGCTACGCCGAAGCGATCAAGGAGAAAAAGATGGGTAGGTGTTTCGAAAGAGAAAAAAGAAATGGGAGGGGAAGAGTTGCCGAGGAACAACCAGTTTGTGCCGAGGTCGTAGAGGGGTGCGAAGCAAGCGGTGCCAGTGTCTGAAGGGGGTGGAGAGGCTTCGATGATGAAAGCAAAATAGGTGTCTTCTCAAACTAAGAAAGAGAAGGGCCGAGTAGCACCCAAAGCTCCTAAGGTGCAGCAATCGAAGGTTATTCAACGTAAGAGACGTAAGATACTCAGGAAGGATAATACAATGGAGGAAGATGAAGAAATGATGGAGGCTGAGCGACAGGAGCAGGTTGTGGCAAAGAAGGCTTCGATGGTCGAGCTCTGGGAGGATGACCCTGACGAAGCTTCGAAGGAGATAAAGAAGCACATGTCTCAGGTAACTATATATAGCTTTGTGTAGCGGTAATTCAAAGTTACTTGTAAATTGTTCGAGTTTCGAGGTTCACTGATATCTTGAGTATTTTTAGCAGACGGAAGTCTGGGTAGAGACTTGCAACAAGGCGATGAAGTCGGTAAAGGCTAAGTTGCGACAAGCGAAGGAAAATCTGGATCATTCTCGTTGGAAGGAGGCATCATGGGTATCTCAAGTCAGGAAGTTGAAGTAAGATATAGATGTGCTTACTGATTCTTATGATGAGAGGCTTGAGCAAGAGCGGTTAAGGTTGGAGTGAGAGTGGTCGGTCAAGCTAAAGGCGTTTGAGAAGGACAAAGCGGAATAGAAGGTAGTTTTCCAGCGGCAGTATGATAAGGAATACATGGAGAATGTGAGGTTGGAAAAGTTTATCGATGGTATGAGGTATGATACCGATACGTTGCAGCCTTATCCTGTTTCTCTGGGACTTCTGGAGGGGGATGAATTATAGATGAAGGGAGGGGAGGTGAACGTTAATGTGGAAGCAACTGGGGGTACTGGTGGTGATGTTGAGATTTTTCTTCTTGTAACGCCCATTGGTGGAACTGCTGATGGTCTGATCAAAGGGTCGCATGAGGCTGCTGAGGTTGGTGGTGCTGGGGTGACTGTGGAGCCAGAGGGTGCAACCGCGCTCACATAGATATTTTGAGGTAGGATTTGCGTATCTTCTTCTGCTGGTTGTGATGTTAAGTTGTAATATTGTGAGCGATGTTTGTTGTTTCTGTTGGTATTAGAACTCAGTATGGGGGGGTTTGTTTTTGCTTTTGTTATCTGTTAAACTTCTGCGGTTGATGCTGAACATATTGATGCTTGTTTCATGAATATACTGATTCTGAACTTCTGACTTGAAATTTGATTTGCTGATGAATTATGTTATTGTAGTCTGACCTTAAATTGTTGGAATTTGAATGCACAGCTATTGATTTTTGAATTATACTGCAACTGTTCCTCTGACGGATAATATGTTGAGTGTTCCCTGCATTTGATGGCATTATAGCTAGTGTTTTTGTATTTTTGAAGTAGACATTTGATCTGTTCGAAATAGGCAGCTAATCTGTTTGATTGGCTGTAGTGTGATCGAAGTCTGAAGAGTATCGAAGGTATATAGATCAAACCTTAAATGTTCTGCTGGACATCGAAGGCCGAAACCACAACAATGTTAATATTTTGAACAACTTCCAGGTTGCCTCCGAGTATCAGTCGGACCGAGGGGACGTGATACCTAGAGGAAACCCGAAAATTAACTGATCGCCTTCAACGCATTCTCAAGGGTCCAGTCTTTTGACCATCCTTGCCCCTCGAGTTTGCTCGAATGTTAGAAACTTGAGCAATTCATGGTCGCCCCCAAGTATCAGTCGGGGAGAGGGTGGACGTAATACCCGGGGAAGACCGAGAAAAGGACTGGACTTCGACAGTTTCAGAGCCTGGACGAGGTATATCTGATCGCCCTCAATACATCATCGAGGGTCCAGTCTTTCGACCTTCCTTGCCCCTCGAGTTTGCTCGAAATTGGAGACTTGAGCAATTTAAGGTCGCCCCCAAGTATCAGTCGGGGCGAGGGTGGACATGATACTTAGGTTCAACAAAGAAGAGGACTGGGCTTCGAAGGCTTAAGCCACAGGGAAGCAATATCTGATCGCCCCCAATGCATCACCGAGGGTCCGGCCTTTTGACCTTCCTTGCCCCTCGAGTTTGCTTGAAATTGGAGACTTTGAACAATTCAAGGTCACCCCCAAGTATCAGTCTGGGCGAGGGTGGACATGATACCTAGGTTCAACCAAGAATTAAAAAATGAAACAGTAGACGAAGTCGGAATGAAATAACTTGTTTATTAAATATTCTGGGTTACATCAGTTATACATGATTGTAGATATGGCCAGTTATAGGAGGCTAATTGCATTGTATTCCAGGGGTGCAGTAGGGGCTCTTCGTCTTCCGTCATTAGGTAATAGGAACCCTTGTCTGTTTTATCGCAGATGATGTAGGGTCCTTCCCAGGATTCGGGTAGCTTGCCAGCATTCTAAGGCTTCGAAGATTGGTTGACATCTCGAAGTACTAGATCTCCTATGTTGAAACTTCTCAGTCGAACTCTTTTGTTGTAGGATTTTTGAAGTGAAATATGGTAGCGGCCAAGGTTGGCGATAGCTCGGTCTCTGGTCTCATCAATCTGTAACATGTTGCACGCAAGTTCGAACTCATTATCTTCGTCTGGGAGGTTAGGGTCTAGGGTGAGTACTTCGAATTGAGTTGGTAGCACAGCTTCGGTCCCATATCTTAGGAGGAAAGGAGTGTATCCTATAAATTTTCTTGGTATTGTGCGATAAGCCCAGAGGACGTATTGAAACTCTTGGACCCATCGTCCTTTCTTTGCATCGACTCTCTTCTTAAGACCGTCGACAATTGTTTTGTTGATTACTTCGACTTGACCGTTGCCCTGAGGATAGTAAGGTGTTGATGGTGAGAGAATAATGTTGTATTTTTTGAGGAAGTTTCTAACTTTGCTTCCAACAAACTGGAGATCGTTGTCGCATCGGATCGTATGGGAGCAGCCGAAGCGAGTGATGATATTTTCCCATAAGAATTTGATAACTTCTTCTCTAGTTCGGCATAGAGGAACAGCTTCGACCCATTTAGTAAAGTAGTCGGTTGCGACAAGGATATTTTCTCTGCTACCTGAGGCTTTTGGGAAGGGTCCAATGAGATCGATGGCCCATCTTTTGAATAGCCAGGAAACTTGACTAACATGGAGGTCTCTAGAGGGGCAATGGATGTCATGGGTATAACACTGGCATTTGTCACATTATTTTGCATAGTCTGAAGCTTGTTTCTTCATATCGGCTAAAATAATCCTTGGGTAACAGCTCGAAGGGCCATAGAATGACCAGCAGTATGAGCACCATAAGATTTGAGAGGCTTCGGTTTGGGATACGCATCGAAGGAGGACACTATTTGGGGATTTGCGATATAATTGGTTTTTGTAGATTATATACCTGCGGCAATTTTCTAGGATAGAGCATTTGGCCTTGGGATCATTTGAGAGAGTAGTATTGTTAAAATAGTTAAGGAACGGTGTCCGCCAATCATCTGGATCGTGACTCTCTCCCAGTATTGATGATGTTGATTTCCATCAGGCCGATACTTGGGCGTTCGAGTTCTTTGATATGGAGTGTCCGCGACTCTGAGTGGCCGAGCATAGCTGCTATGTAGGCGAGGGCATCTGCATGTCAATTTTCTCCCCGAGGGTAATGTGTGATTGTGGATTTTTTGGGGAATCGGTCCATTCGTTATCGCACAAAGAGGGCATAATCGGCCATGTGACCATTAGCTTGGTTTTCTCCTGTGTAGTATCTCTAAATAAGTTGGGAATCTGGAAAGACTGCAAGTTTGGGGATGCCGGGGTCGAGTGTGAGGTCGAGGCCATAGATCAAGGCTTCATACTTTGCTTCATTATTGGAACATTCAAAGGAAAGTTTGACGGCTTTCCCTATTCGATCATTAGTGGGTGTTACTAGAAAAATACCAATTCCTAAGCTATTAGGTCCTGCTGACCCGTCTGTGAATAAACGCCAACCAGTGAGAGGGTCCCACGGATCTACTTCTTTGGGTTGATAGTCAGCGAGATCATCTTCATGTTCTTCCCAATCAACATCTTCGACCGGGAAGTCAGCTAGAAAGTCTGCTACTGCTTGGCCTTTCTGGGATATTTGCTTCCCGAAGGTAATGTCGTGTTCGCCAAGGTATACGGACCACTGTTGCCCTCGCCTGGATTTTCCTTTTTTGCTGAGTACTTCTCGAAGGGGATAACTGGTAATAACACGGATGGGATGAGCCTAAAAATATGGTTTGAGTTTACGGGCTGAATAGACAAGTGTGAGGAGTAAAAGTTTGAGTTTTGAATACCGGGTCTCTGCAGGGGTTAGGGTTTTGCTGATGAAATAAACAGGTTTTTCAATATGGGAATTAAATCGAATGAGCACTGAACTTATGGAAGTTTTTGTGGCAGCAAGGTATAAGGAGAGTGTCTCGTCTTTGATAGGGGTACTGATAATAGGTGGACAGCCAAGATAAGTCTTAAGTTCAAGGAAGGCTTGTTTGCACTCAGGGGCCCAATTGATCTCAGGGTTGTTTTTCTTTTTTATTTTGTGGGCACCCTGATCGCGTAAGAGGGAAAAAAGCCAAGCACATCGGTCAGATGATTTTGAAATAAAACGGCTAAGGGTTGTTATCGTGCCAACTACTTTTTGGATGTCTTTTTTGGTTCGGGGCGAAGGCATGTCTATGAGGGCTCGAATGTGGTGGGATCGATCTCTATCCCGTATTTACTAATAAGGTGACCCAAAATTTTTCTGGATGACACGCCAAATTGACACTTATCTAGGTTGAGTTTCATTTTATATGTACGAAGTATTTAAAATATTTATGGTAGGTCATGGATATGGGTATTCTTATGAAGGCTTTTGCATAACATGTAATCGATATAGACTTCGACTGACTTGCCAAGCAAGGGTTTGAACATGGTTGTGACAAGGCGTTGGTAGGTAGCACCGGCATTTTTAAGGCCAAAGGGCATTGTATTGAAGCAGTAAATGCTGTGCTCGGTTATAAAAACAGTTTTAAGTTGATCTTCAGGGAGGAGGGGTACCTGATTGTAACCCAAAGCTGCGTCCATCATAGATAGACGTTCGTGTCCAGCAGTGGTGTCGAGGAGTGCTGAGATAGTTGGGAGGGGGAAACTGTCCTTCGGTAAATGCTTATTGAGGTCAGTGAAGTTGACGCAGATTCTGATTTTGCCATTCTTCTTAGGTACTGCACGATGTTCGATATCCAGTCTGCGTACTTCACTTCTCTGATAGACCCAGCGGCTATAAGCTTGTCAACTTCAAGGTTCACAGTTTCTCAAAGTCGTGGTGCTAGTGTACGTTTCTTTTACTTTACTACTGAGGAATAGGGGATGAGATCAAGGCGATGGCATGCCAGGCTGGGGTTGATGTCGGGCATCTCCTGAAATGTCCAAGCGAAGATATCTTTGTTTGCTCGAAGGAACTCAGAAAGTTCAAGGTGTTCTGACTCGTTAAGGAGGGTTCCAATAAATGTACCCTGACTAGGACCGTCGAGTTCGATATAAACAGTGGGTTCGATGGGTTGTGTGGTATTTGTCGAAGTTGAAGGTATAGGAAGATGCTGTGATTACTATGGGCGCCTGACAAGTTTTTGTGTTTGGTCGATCTCTGGGTGTTTGCATGAGCGGGGAAAGGTGTTGAGAACCTTTCAAGTTCCAAGTACCTTCGTGATTGCTGAATCGAATGGTCTAATGATAGGTCAATGGAATAGCTCGCATGGCGTGAAGCCAATCTCGTTCGAGTATACCAAGGTATTCGAACTTCTGGTCAATGACTATGAAGTTTGTTTGAAGGGTAATGGGACCTGTAGTGACGGGTAGACTGATGTGGCCAACAACGACTTTTGTTGATCCATTGAAATCTTTTAGCTCGATGTTAGCTGCGGTTATAAGGTCTATTTTCTTCATTGTCTGGACTGTTTGGAGAAATAGGACGTCAGCTGCGCTCCCAGTATCTATGAGCATTTTATGGAGAATGAGGTTCTTGATCTTAATCATGATGACTAATGGATCGGAATGGGGAAAATGGACGTGTGAAGTATCGCAGTCGATAAAAGAGATGCCTTCGAGTCGAGGGTGGCGGCTGGTTTTTGGCAAGAGGGTTGGGAATTTCTCCTGATAGGTGAGCTTGTAACATTCATTTTCTCTTGGAGAGTCGACTATCTATTGTTGACTTTGATGTACTTGACTCTGTAGATGTGCACCTCGGCTGGGTCAGTAGTAGGGGTGGATAGGGATTTGAGGTAGGACCCATCAATGTAGCTTGGTAAATCAGCAATATATTGGTGCAAATGTCCTGCCCTGAAGATAAGTTTGAGAAAGCGCTGAAGGGCGAAGCATTTATTGGCATGATGACAATTGCATTTGTGGTTGGCGCAGAAAGATTTGCCTGGTAGGACTTCGATGAGGAAAGGGACGCGCCAAATAGGGTCTGCCTGTATGTGTGGTAGAAGGGTACTGAGGGGAGCAGTGAGTGTAGGCGAAATAGGCTTTAGTCGCTTCTTGCGCACTTCGGTGTTGTTATCAATCATGGGGCATTTGCAGCTCTCAGTCTCCAGTGAGACAGGAGCAATCAGGGGTGTGGGGGCAGAATGGGTGGGTTGCCGAGGTTTATTAAATGTTGTTGTTTACGGAGGCTGACTCTGTTTGCGGGACTCTTGAAGGCGCTCGAGGTTGATATAGCCGTTAACTTTTAAGAACATCTTTTCGAGTGTTTTGGGTTTGTGGAGAACGAGATGTTCTTTTACTCAGCTATGATCGGGCAGAGCATTCGAGTAGGCCAAAATAGCATTCGAGCACTCGAGGTTTTCAATTTTGTGAGATTCGCCTAGGAATCTTTGAGTGAAGGCTTCGAGGATCTCATTGCCAGACTTTCTGAAATTGAAAAGAGCGTCAACTCTGACCTCTCTGCCTTTGTTGAAGGTGAACTGGGCGATGAAAAGTTGTGAAAGTTGCTCAAAGTTACGAATTACGCCATTTGGGGGGTTATGGTACCATCGAAGGGGGTTATCGGTAAGGCTCGTTGGAAAAAGGTAATATAAAATATAGTCAGCCGGAGAGTAGAGGCTCAGGGCATTTCAGAATTCGAGGATGTGGGATTTAGGGTCTGCATTACGATATTTGCTGAGTTTAGGAGAGTGAAAGTTAGAGGGTATTTTGATGGCCAAAAGTTTAGGGCAAATCGGGTTGTTGAGGCGGCTCCGGAAGTCTGTAGCTGGACTCGCGGTAACATGGGTGACTGGCTGTATTTTGTGGTCAAATTCCTGTTGTGTAACGTATGCAGGATGAGGGGGAGATTGGTGAAGTCAGAGGTTGTGAAGTTGAGTATGTAGTAAAAATTCAGCACTGTGTTCCCCGAGCCGTTCTCGAGCAGGACGGTATGTGGGTTGTCAGGAAGAGCGAAGGGTTGAGTCAGAAGAGTCTTCTATGGGATGAATCCCAAGGTGGATAGAGACAGTTAGGTGAATAATACGGGGAATACCATCGGCCCTGGTGTTAGTTGGGGGTAACTCGAGGTTTAGATGAGGGTCAAGGTGGGTACGGGTAGAAACGTATGATGGGTCAGGTGCCTAGGACGAACGAGCAGGTTCCAAGGGCTATAATCTTTGTAGCTCTCAGACAGTGTTGCGCAGCTTATCGATTGCTCTGTTTTGTCGGTTTTCGTCATCCAAACGGCGATTCCGCTTAGTTTCCAATGCCAAACGGTGGCTTTCACGTTCCTGATTCAGTTGGTTCTGGTGGCGCTCCTCTGCCTGAGCGACTTGTTGAGATAGTAATGCTATTTGAGCAGCGACTCCATCGATGGAATTTCTAGCCTGGATGGAGCTGGAACGGCGTGTGGGTGCCATTGAGGATAATCTACTGGTACGGAAAACAAGGGGAGGGGAACAGGAGAGGGAGATTGGTAGGGTGGGAAGCACAGAGGGCGCCAATTGTAGGGGACTAACTCCATTTGGGCAGGAGTTGGTTCTTACAAAGTAGATTCAATCCTCAACCAAAGGAAAATACTTGCGTAGAGACCCAAATGTGACTCTCTACGACCTCTGATGAGGATTTTTAAGATGGATTGTATTACTGAAGAGTAAATTACAGGTTCGAGTACAGTAGTTATGGGGTGGTCAAAGGTAAAAATGCAAAGGTTGCAGGAAATTTTTGTTACCCCCGCTTGGTTTCCCATCTCCTCTATTTATAGAAGCATAGGGAGCTGAGTCATCAAGCGTGGGTCTGGTTTACATGATTACGTTGTCAGAAAAACCTGGCGAGTGACGAGCGCCGGTCTTGTCGGTACTATTACTGATGCATTTATTGGTGATGGCTCTGAACGGCGCGGTGGTTGGGCTTGTCACTGTAGATGTACGGGCCAATCAATTTGTTGTCTTATCTGATGAGGTTGTTGTCTGTCTTATCTTGCTTTGACAGTGTGATAGTGAGGTTGAAGGATATCTGTTGCTAGGACGTTAATCCGTTCTCGAAGTTCTGTCTGGTGAGCTGGCTGTCTGTCTTATCATACTTCAACCATATGTAGATATGGTTGAAGGATGTCTGCTGTAATGTAATGATCCGTTCTCGAAGTTCTGTCCGTTGTTGAAGGTTTGTCTCTAGGGGATCTCTGAGGAGTCTTTTTTTAGGGGTTGAGAGGGCCTCGATATATTCGAGTAGGCTATGAAGTGGGTTTCGGCTATCTGTTCGAAGGCTACGAGTAGGCTACTACACTAGGTATTCTCGATGTTGGAATTATATACTGTAACTTTTTGTGGTAGAATTTGTTCACACACAGACGTTTTTAAAATGGAAAATTGTTGTTATGGGAGGTGGCTGAAGAAAGTGCTAGGGAGATTGACTAAAATGATTGTTGGTTATCCTAGCATACTGATTACCAAATATTGTTTTGAGATTTTTGCATTTTAATTGTGGGAGATTTTCTTAAGGGCGTAGAACTTTTATTTAGAACTATGCTATCCATTGTATCATTAGATCCATGTGTGGAAGCAAGCTTAGCTAACTGTCTATATCGACGGTAATAATATCGATCATTAACAACTTTGGTGTACCAAATGTAGCCTAAATGTTGGATAGAAGCCATACCAACTTATACTCCATAGAACATCAATTATAACTTTGAAGGCGCGTCAAAACATTGACTTTACGTGTCCATGAGTAGTACTGAGATAATCTATTATCTCCATGGGAGAATTTTCAAAGATTGGGATCTAGGGACTTGGTGTCCATTTTTTCTCCATGGGTTCAAAAACGTATAAGCACTCATTCTTCTCTCTCTATTTCATCTTTGTATCGCAATGAACTTTGGTGGCTGTGTATGAAGTAAAGAAAGCATAAACTCGGGATGGATCTGGTGGTTGGTAAAATGGGGACATGTCCTTAAAAAGAAAGTAATGCTAGATCATTACTGTAATTTATTTTTTGGGCTCTAAAATTATCCTAAAATTCAAAGCTTACAATTTCTTACCATTACTTAACACCAGACAACGAAACATTGATCTAGGATTATCGCCAAACACACATAAAAAAGGGAGGTATTGTGCATAGTTAAAGGAACAAGGGTAGCGCCGAACGATGAATGCGTTGATGCAACAACCGTGCATATAGGCATGGACAGACAACTTTTTACACATTAAATATAGCGTCGGAGGCACGTTGACGTATTCACCGTGACTTGGTCACGGGTAGTACTAGTTTATATTACATTCTAGAGTACTTATATCAATACAAACTCTTTTTGATGAGTTTCTCGAGGCGGGAAAAGACAGATCAAGGGTGTAAAATAATTTTCAGTTTACTAGGAACAATATTGTCCGATGTAAAATTGTTTTCAGTTTACTACAACACCTGTCATCATCTAACTCTAATTTAAATTTGAAGTTGACGGTTTTATTCCACAAACAATGTGTAAACACTACCTGTTCTCCACGAATAACTGCCTGCAACTCCTCTCACACTTAATACCATCTAACTTCTTTTACTGTTTTCACCCCCTTCCATTTTTTCTTTCGTTAAGGCTCTCTCTCTCACTCTCTCTCTATCTCTCTCTCAATGTGATGACAATTTAATGTTTCCAAACTTCACTATTTTATCCATCGCCTCTTTTTGAGTTGGGGAACGACGGGAGGGGAAGTTTTAGTGAGAAGTCTAACCCCTGCATGACTTCATTGAGGCTTTGTTGGGTAACATTAGGTTCTGTTTGGTTTACTTTGCTTTGGTTTAGATTTAGACTTCTTCTTCATGTGGCCCTCTTTGGTTTAGTTTTGCTTCTCCAATATGACACATCTCTCTCTCTGATAAGTTTTGAATTTTTGTTTCAAATTTAAAGACTTCCACAAGAACCATTTTCAACCGGTGAAATAAGCTACATTTCCCTTCACACTTTTGTTATCTCTCTTTCAAGGTCTACAACACTCCAACTTCATTTCCATGAACCCTTTTCTTTCTTTCAAGTGTTTAATTTTTAATAATGTGCAATTACAGGTTCAAAAATTGGTTAAAAGCAAAGGTGATTATTAAAGATTGCGTGGATTGTGTGAAGAGTAACGAGACATCCGAGACATAACAATAACAAGTATGTATACCAATGCTTGAAAATCATGCTAGAAGGGTTCATGTTTTTAAAATAGATATGGCATAATGCATCATGTTGTACTTAAGTTTCGCAGAGATCCACAGGTTTTATGATGTCACGCTTACATATAAATTGGTTTGAATCATCACCTTTATAAGTTAGGGCAGGACATGAGTTGAAGTTGCAGTGGGCAATTCATAAGCCCTGCTTGGTTTTCATGGGTTTAACATAAGCCCTGTTTGGTTTTCATGGGTTTAACATAATCCCTGTTTGGTTTGCTCAAGGTGTCCTCTTTTCAAAAATCCTTAATCTCCCACCTAAATTTAGATTCTTCACTTATCAAACTTTACCATATATATAATTTAAACATTGCAATGATCAAGAGGAAATACCTTATATATCTGAGGGACAGGGTTCATAGGTATGCTTATGCTTATTCTTATGCTTAATTTAGCCTTTGTTCTTATTGTTTTAGGATTTTTGGTTCAAATTTTAATGACATAAATTAGAGAAAATGATATTAGTTTTCTTGTTAATGTTTCAATGTTTGATGAGTACCAAGGCTCTGTTTGCGTACTTTAATTAGTTTTTTATAGAATATTATTGATGGTACTCAAGGCCCTGTTTGCCTTGAACATTAATTAACTTTTTGAGAAAATATTTTGGCTGATAGCTACTAGGGGCATTATTTTCTTAAGACATTAATTAGTTATTTCAGAATTATTTGGTGGTTCATGGATACTCAGGGACATGTTTGCCTAAGACATTAATTAATTTTTGACAATTATTTTGTGTTGTTAATGTACTTAAGGCCCTGTTTGCCTTGGAACTAAATTGTTTTAGGATCAGATCTTTTGCTTTTGCAAGTACTAAAGGCCATTTTTTGACTGTGATGAGTTAAGCATCAAGTTATCCTTCTGACACACCAAATTCTTCGTACACCCTGAAATGGAAAATGGAAAACACACCAAAAGTCAACCTAGGGCATACATGGAGACTACAACGATGAACACTGATGCATATTTTGTGTATCACTGCCGCAAGACAAATGTACAAGTGTTCAGTAGAAAAAGATCAACCACGAAGTATGTGCAAGTATTCAATGAGTAAAATATATACACAAGTATATATACAAAGGTCATGATCACACCACGACTAAGTATTTTAAGTAGATAATAAATTTCAGCAATATTACTTAAGACATGTATTTTTGTACATTGTTGTGAAGTTAGTATGTGAAATAAAGCAAGATCTATTGATCAGTGTAAAACAATCATTATTGTAGTATTTGTAGGTTCAAAGTTCTAATATTAATGGTTTACCAAAAACAACATTTGATGTGAAGATTTCATTCATTTGATCAATCGATTCAATCTGAAGTATACACATTAATGCCACCAATAGAAAAGCAAATTAAGAAATAAACCAAAGACCTTCTACAATACACGGATACCTATGTTATGGACGTGTTTTGGCTAAGTTGAAAATCTTTTGAAGACTTTACGGAGGTGGAGGTGCATTTGAAATATGATCAAAAACTTTAAGTAATGTTGTAGCATATCGGATATATAGATAATGCCAAAGGAGCGTCGAGGTACTTGCCCTACCACTAATATGTATTTTAGAAATTAATAGGTACTTGAATCCTAGCTTTGTATCGCTGTAATGCCGAAGGTACGTATTCGATCATATGAATAGCACCGGAGGCGCATCGACATTATTGTCGTAACTTGGTCACGCACGGGTAGTTATGTTTGAATAATAAGAAATATTTATATTCCACGTTTAACCATTCTACATGATGTACCTCGCAAAAATTGTGCAACGTAAAGTACGAGAATCATTGGGGAGGCATATAAATGTCTAAGTATGTACAGGAGTTTAGTGTGTAAAATATATAGACATGCATATATACAAGGGATATGACTGAACCACAATGGTATTTCAAGCAGATGACAACATTCAGCAATATGAGAAATGAAAGAATCGGATATCAAAGCATATTACTTAAGATTAATGTATTTTTGTATATAAACTTGAATAGTTCATTTTCGAGGTACTTTTCTAATGATGTAAATATAACAATCATGTGGTTTGCCATAATTTTATTCTCTTTTGTAATTCTAGCATAAACTATATCAAATATTATAAAGTATTTTTTGGGTATGATTATCATCTAAATACAAGATTCTTCTAATCAACTACATACCATATATATAATCTAGTATAGAAGCAAAGAACATGTATCAGTTATATTCATAGTGCGAAGGTATATTGTGATGTATCAGTTATATTCATAGTACTGAAGGCACGTCGTCGTATGAATCGTGACTTGGTCACGGGTGGTACTAGTATAATATATTAAACACACTTTATGTAATCGTCACTCATAATTTTATCTTCTTCTGAAATAACCTAAAATTATGAATTTGGGAGAGTATCTTTCAGAAACCTCGAGATCGTTCCAAAATGCCAATTACAAATTTTGTATGGTCCAAGAAGTGTAAATGACCTAGACTAATAACACGGGCCTCTCAGTCTCAATTACCACCCTGCATTAGTTATTGGATTACGAAGATAGGCCACACTCTAGTTCCCTAAGAGCACTTACAGCAGGGTGTGGGTTCGAGTTGGGTTTGCAAACCCACACTCAAACTTACACTCTGAGTTTCCTAGCAGTGAAAATTCAAGTGTGAGTTTGAGTACGTGGCACTACAATAACTTAACCGAGTGTGAGGAGCTGATACCCAAAAAAAAATGAGTTTGGCGGTAAAAAGAATACCGCGCAGTAATCTAAACTTCTCCAATCTTAATTATTTCTCTCTTCACTTCCTGACTACTTCTTCTTCCCCAAATCCAAACTCCGGCACCAGTAGTAATAATTCAACACCGTCGACCCCATCCTCCTATAACCCACCTTCAACACCATTCGTTCAACACCCATCATCACAATTCACTCCATACCTCTACCATAACCCATCACAATTTCAACCTCAAATCCAATCACAGACCCCAACGTTGTTTACCATGTCGCAAGGGGATCCCAGTTATGGATAATATCAAATACCATTTACACTCTCTCAACCGTAACCTCTGGCGTTTAGCCCGTACTATCAACTCAATCTGCTCACTCAACCTCAAGGTTTTTAACCTCCAAATTACTTTCAGAACTACCTATTCCATGGTGAATCTTCTCAGCACAGTAAAAGTGACGTAAATGCGTCAATACCTGTTGAAGCGGCAGCGCCCCAGAAAGAAAAAAAGAAAAGGAAGAAAGAAAGAAAAGAGTACCCGCAAAATAAAAATAAAACGTGCAAGTGCCAGAAGATGCTAAGTTTTTAGACGAGATAGATGATAGTGGAATGTATTGAATGGAAGTAGGCATTACGTGTCTCGTAAAGGTGTGGGTAACAACTTTTGTCCAAACTACAGGCTGCAAAAAAGGTTTAACTTTCTATCAAAAGGTCAATATTGCCTTTAAAAGAGACCCCGAGTGCCCCACACGACGATCAAGTGGGTCGACCAAATCTCAGTGGTATACCCATAATTCACAGTGTGTGGTGTATAAGTGGATAGTTACTCAAGAACGATTTAGGCACGGCAGCGGGAAAACCTATGAAGATCGGGTACGTTTTAATTTCTTTTAACTCAATTTTGTTTATTTCTCGCAGATATACACGTTATTTATTTGTATTTGGTAATTTTACAAATTGTAGGAAAACGATGCATACAAGATCTATCAAGGCTTGAATGGCAGCAATGACTTCAAACACCATGAAGGATATAAGATTTTGGCACGAGGATCGCGATGGGCCAAGCTAAGGGATGATGAGTTAAACCATGCGAGAAATATACCAAGAAATCTAGCCAGGAGAACATCGGATAATTCTTCTCCGGGGAACTCGGTCGGATCAAACAATCTATCGGAGAACCCTGACGACCCACCTATACCTCAATTCGTGGTCCCAAATGTTAAATTTGATAGTTTGTTGTATGAGGGTGGAAGCAGGCCCATCGGCCAAAAACTCTTAAGAAAGAACCTTGGAACACAAAAGGTATTGGATGGTGTTGCTGCATCTGGTAGTAGTATCCAAACAATGCTGGATGAACTACGGTTGGAGAAGAGACAAGCAAAAGAAAAAAAAAGAAGAAGAGCGGAAGCAATGCAATACTAACAAGCCAAAATGGATTCGAGCAAGCAAAAGAAGATCGGAAAATCATGGAGAAAGACTTGAGTACCCTTTCTAGACATTAATTGCAATACTATCTGTAAAGGCAAGCTGAGGCCATAGAATGTCTGGCCAAGAGGGGCGGACCAGGTACTTGAAGTGGTGATGAAATGTAATTTAAGAAAAAGAATACATAAATAAATTACTTACATGTGCATATAGTTAATCATCTATAATGTCAATGTGTCTGTGGGCAGTAGAAAGCTCATCAGTCAACTGCTGTAGATTTTGGGCGTCCTGCGCAGATTCTGCAAGGGGGAGTCGCCGTATACCATGAGCCAGGTGCCACAGCTCTTCTGCGTCGTAGGAGGAAGACATGGGTGGAGGGTCCCTCAAGCGGTGGATGGGGATAAACTTACACCTCCCTATCCACTCCATGTGCCACCCAGGGTCTGGCCCCTCGGGCTTGCCAGGCAAACTAAAGTCCTGGGATAAGCTATGAACTGACGCTGACGTAACCACCACGGGTGTAATACCAGCCCTGAGTGCAGTGAGTCCGAACAGATATATTCCCCATCCTCTGGGAATCTGTCAACAGGTGGCCTACCTTCAAAGTTTGTTCAGCCCAGTATGAGGCATAAGTCCCTTGCTCCTCCCTTATCACAAACTGCTCACAGTCAAGGATACCAGCCTGTTTCATCTCCTGCAAAGCCGTTTGACTAATATGTGGCGACATGCTAAGCGGAGGATCCAAAGGAATACGCGTCTCGCCAGTCAACCGCCTCCAGCATCTATCCCCTAAGTAATATTTACAGTTTCCATTTGGTACTTGAAGTGGCATCCTCTTATGAGATAGGAGTTTTACAGTCAGTACGTCCTCTATCTCAGACACCGCAGTCTCTAAGCAAGGTTCTCAGGTAATCGTCTCAGTAGTGCGGTGGTCAATGTGGTATCTGCCTAGCATAATCAAATTGGCTGCCTGGACATTTTTTTTCTTCCTGTTCCCCCTCTCCCATGCTCTGAGGCATGGATAGGTCGAGAACTTAACCTCTTCCTTGACTATAGGGTAACCAACCCCACAATACTCATAGAACCAATACTACATTTCGGAACAACATAAAAAACAATTATAAATTATATTTAAGGCGTTTATTAGAATATATTTGATTTGTAGCTTATGAGGAAAAAATGTTAGTGTACCTCAAGAAGTTGGGAAAATCAAGTGATGTACCCCCAGTGGTGACTGCGGTATCCAAGCCATGGTACAGGGAAGCAAGAATAGCAGAACCCCAGTCATATTGGGCAGCCTCGTCCAAATCGGTCTCGGTCGCGGGATATCCAAGCGGAACGGTGTCGTTGGCCATTTAGAGCCACAAATGTCCCATCATGAAGAGGATAAAAGCACGAGCAATAGTAATATCATCTTCCCGATCAGCAATGATGGTCATGTACGTCCTTAAATGTGAAATGCTGATATTCTCACTCTTTATATGGCTGGAATCAATGTTGGGGAGCAATTGTCTCGCATTGGATAAAAAAAGACCATGCGTCGTCTTACGACACTTGTGTCGGATATCGGCCGATTGACAATGATGTCAGTATAGTGAAATCGAGAGGAGTGACCCCTAACCCCGTACACAGAAACAGAAACGCAACGCTCTGTAAGCGTCTGAATTAGCCGATTATCAGAATTGGCCAAGCGTATATCTATAAACTGCCCGAATATATTCACCACAGCATCCCTTACAGGTGGAATTGTATAAATATCTTTCTAAACTTTGATCACCATAGTGAATGTGCCGTGCGGACGCATCGAATCCCGATTCTGTTCATTGAAGTATTTTGTCAAACACTTGATTTATGGAAATAACAAATTCACAATTACACTAAAACTTACCGTGAGTTCCTTGCCAGTATAATAGATATGAGTGACGCCTTCTAGAAGTTGGATAATATACCTTCGCAGGTAGTTTTCTTGGGATGGATTTGGTATAGGTTGTTGGACATCTTCAAATTCAACTCTCTTTTTCTTCCATCCGGACCTCGACAGAGTTACAGCTCCCTCTAGATCTCTTGTCACTCCAAACCCAGGTAATGTACTGAGGTGTGGGTCTTCCTCTTAGTTTTTCATTGTGTTTTGAAAGAATTTGAGAAAATTTTTAGGTATACCTTTGATTTGAGAGAGTGAGAGAGGAGGAAAAACTGTTAAAACTTGAGTTGGGTTTGATTTGGGGTTAACAGTGCTAGCAGCGGTAAAAGTAACGCCGCGCGGTGTTTTGATCTATTAAAAAAAAAAAGACACGTCACAAATCCCTACAGGTTACTGGGAGAGTTCGGGTGTGGGTTGGGTTTTTGGTGGGCCAGTTTGTCAGAATTCACACCCAAACCCACACTCGCTGCCAGAGATGCTCTAAACCATAACAAATATAAGTTTCTCTGCCCAATCAAAAGATTCCCAAATATCTGGGATTTCCACAGATCTTAGGTCAAAATAAGGTGAATCCATCCCAAATATCTAAGATTTTGGGAGAAGACAAATATTCCCAAATTTTTTGCACTATCGAGGCAAATCCATCTCATAACGCAAAAATTTTGGGAGAACATGCAAAAACATCGTCCCAAGAAATAGGCTAAGAATGATATTTGTTTAATTTTAGGTGATCAGGTAAACCTCTCTCAAATATTTGATATTTTGGGAGGAGATGACGAAACTCAGTCCAAGAAATAGTCCAACAGAGTGAGTTTGGGGAAAGAAGAGAGGAAACCGCCAGAATCCCTTGTTTTAAAATAGTCTCGGGATGAGAATGTGTTCGAAGATTGCATTGGTGATGT
Organism: Kingdonia uniflora; assembly: GCA_014058105.1. Taxonomy (NCBI): domain Eukaryota; kingdom Viridiplantae; phylum Streptophyta; class Magnoliopsida; order Ranunculales; family Circaeasteraceae; genus Kingdonia; species Kingdonia uniflora. Next base: position 6,653,727 of record JACGCM010000704.1, on the reverse strand, counting down.
CACCGGTCAGTAAGAACAGGAGAATTAGTGCTCACAGGTATTTAAATCCCACTTTTTATTATTATCATATTTTAATTAGTTAATTTAATTGTAGTTTTTTTTGCTTTAATTTAAGTTTTTTGCTTGAACATCTTATCAATACTGGGGATGTTGCGGGTCGAGGACAGACGAATCATCACCCACATGTTTTAAAATCCCAGTATAATTGTTATATTTTTTGTAGTGATTTTATTATAGTTTTCTTTTTATTAATTTGATTTTTTTTATAAGCAAAATCTTTTCAGTATTCGGGATGTCGCAGTTCAAGGAGTCCTAACAAATCATCATCCACAGGTATTAAAATTAAAGTTTAGAAGTAATATTTTGTATTGTGATTTTATTATAGTTTTCTTTTCCTTAATTTGATTTTTTTAGTTGAATCTTATCAGATATTTTGGGAGAAAAGAAATATTCACATATTATACGTGAAATTGGGGCAAATTCGTCCCAAAATGCTAAAACTTTGGGAGAACGTGCATAAATTTCATCCCTGGAAGGAAGCTTAAGAATGATACACATTTTTGTGCGATTTTAGGTAATCAGGCAAACCTGTCACAAATCTCAAAGATTTTGGGAGGAGATTACGAAATTCCGTCCAAGAAATTGTTCGATAAGGCGAGTTTGGGGAAATAACATAGGAAGCCTCCGGAATCCCTATTTTAAAATGATCTGGGGATGAGAATGTGCTCTAAGATTGCATTGGCGATGTCATTGGTCAGTAGGAACAGACGAATCAGTGCTCAGAGGTATTAAAATCCTACTTTTTTGTCATATTTTATTTAGTTAATTTAATTGAAGTTTTTCTTTGCTTTAATTTAAGTTTTTTGCTGCAAAACCTTGTCTATATAGGGAATGTCGCGGGTCGAGGATAGACGGATTATCACCCACAGGTATTAAAATCCCAGAGTAATTGTAATATATTTCGTAGTTATTTTATTATAGTTTTCTTTTCATTAATTTAATTTTTTTGAGCAGAATCTTGTCAGTATTGGGGATGTCGTAGTTTTAGGGGTACAGACGAATCATGTGAGCAAAATCTTGTCAGCAATTTTGGGATAAAAGAAATATTCATAGATTTTGCGTGAAATCCAGGCAAATCCATTCCAAAATACTAAAACTTTGGGTGAACATGTATAAATTTAATCCCAAAAAGTAAGCTTAAGAATAATAACATTTTTGTATGATCTTAAGTGATCAGGCAAACCTGTCACAAATCTCAGAGATTTTAGGTGGAGATGACGAAACTCCGTCCAAGAAACTGTCTGACAAAGCAAGTTCAGGGAAAGAACTGAGGAAGCCGCCCGAATCCCTTTTTTGAAAATGGTCTCGGGATGAGAATGTGTTTGAAGATGCATTGGCGATGTCGCCGGTCAGCAAGAACGAACGAATCAGTGCTCACAAGTATTAAAATCCCATTTTTTTTGTCTTGTTTTATTTAGTTAAATTAATTGAAGTCTTCCTTTGATTTAATTTAACTTTTTTCTGCAAAATCTTGTCAATTTTGGGGATATCGTGAGTCGAGGACAGACTAATCATCATCCACAAGAATTAAAATCCCAGTGTAATTGTAATATTTTTTGTACTAATTTTATTATAGTTTTCTTTTTATTAATTTGATTTTTTTTGTGTGAGCAGAATCTTGTCAGTATTGGGGAAGTCGCTGTTCATGGAGTACAGGAAAATTATCATCCAAAGGTATTGAAATATAAGTTTATTTGTAATATTTTTTGTAAATATTTTATTGTAGTTATCTTTTCCTTAATTTGATTTTTTTTGTGAGCAGAATCTTGTTAGTGATTTTGGGATAAAAGAAATATTCACAGATTTTACGTGAAATCGAGGCAAATCCGTCCCAAAATACTGAAACTTTGGGTGAACATCTATAAACTTTGTCCTAGGATGGAAGCTTAAGAATGACAAACCTTTTTGTGTGATTTAAATAATCAGGAAAACCTGTCCCAAATCTCGGAGATTTTGGGAAGAGATTATGAAACTCTATCCTAGAAACTATCTGACAAAGCAAGTTTGGGGAAAGAACAGAGAAAGTCGCATGAATCCCTTATTTTAAAACTGTCTTGGGATGAGAATGTGTTTGAAGATTTTAATGGCGCCGGTCAGTAAGAACGAACGAATCAGTGCTCATAGGTATTAAAATCCTACCTTTTTGTCATATTTTATTTAGTTAAATTTAATTGTAGTTTTTTTTTTCTTATTTAATTTTAGTTTTTTGCTGCAAAATCTTATCAATATTGGGGATGTCGCGGGTTGAGGACAAATGAATCATGACATTAAAATCCTAGTGCAATTGTAAAATTTGTTCTAGTGATTTTACTGCAGTTTTTTTCCCATTAATTTGATTTTTTTGTGACCAGAATCTTATCAGTATTGGGGATGTTGCGGTTCAAAGATTACAGACAAATAATCATCCACGGGTATTAAAATTTAAGTTTATTTGTAATATTTTGTGTAGTAATTTTATTGTAGTTATCTTTTCCTTAATTTAATTTTTTTTTGTGAGCAGAATGTTGTCAGCGATTTTGGGAGAAAAGAAATATTCATAGATTTTATGTGAAATCATGGAAAATCTGTCCCTAAACACTAAAACTTTGGGTGAACATGTATAAACTTTTCCCCAAGAAGATAGCTTAAGAATGATACACATTTTTTTGTGATTTTAAGTGATCAGGCAAACCTGTTACCTCTTAGAAATTTTGGGAGGAGATGACGAAACTTCATCTGAGAAACTATCCGACGAAGAGAGTTCAGGGAAAGAACAAAGGAAGCCACCAGAATCCCTTATTTTAAAATGGTCTCGGGATAAGAATATGTTCTAAGATTGCATTGGTGATATCGATGGTCTGCAAGAACGGACGAATCAATGCTCACAGGTATTAAAATCTTACTTTATGTCATATTTTATTTAGTTAAATTTAACTGTAGCTTTTTTTTCTTAATTTGAGTTTTTTGCTGCAAAATCTTGTCTATATTTGGGATGCCACAAGTCGAGGACAAACGAATCATCACATATAGGTATTAAAATCCCAATGCAATTGTAATATTTTTTGAAGTGATTTTATTGCAGTTTTTTTTTTCATTAATTTAATTTTTTGTGTGACCAGAATCTTATCAGTATTGGGGATGTCGCGGTTCAAGGATTACAGACAAATCATCATCCACGGGTATAAAAATTAAAGTTTATTTGCAATATTTTGTGTAGTGATTTTATTATAGTTATATTTTCCTTAATTTGATTTTTTTGTTAGCGGAATCTTGTCAGCGATTTTGGGAGTAAAGATATATTCACAGATTTTACATGAAATCGTGGCAAATCCATCCTAAAATACTGAAACTTTGGGTGAACATGTATAAACTTCATCCCAAGAAGAAAAGAATGATACACATTTTTGTGTGATTTTAAGTGATCTGGCAAACTTGTCACAAATCTCAAAGATTTTGGGGGGAGATAATGAAACTCGTATGAGAAACTGTCCGACAAAGTGAGTTCAGGGAAAGTACAGAGGAAGCAGCCAGAATCCCTTTTTTTACAATGGTCTCGGGATAAGAATGTGTTCGAAGAGTGCATTGGCGATGTCGCCGCTCAGCAAGAGTAGACGAATCAGTGCTCACAAGCATTAAAATCCCTCTTTTTTGTCATATTTTATTTAGTTAATTTAATTAATGTTTTTCTTTGCTTTAATTTAACTTTTTTGCTGCAAAATCTTGTCAATATTGGGGATGTCGCGGGTCGAGGACAGGCGAACCATCACCTATAGGTATTAAAATCCCAGTGCAATTATAATATTTTTGGAGTAATTTTATTATAGTTTTCATTTCATTAATTTGATTTTTTTGTGAGCAGAATCTTTTCAGTATTGGGGATGTCGCGGTTCAAGGAGTACAGACGAATTATCATCCAAAGGTATTAAAATATAAGGTTATTTGTAATATTTTATGTAGTAATTTTATTGTAGTTATCTTTTCCTTAATTTGAATTTTTTGTGAGCAGTCTTGTCAGCGATTTTAGGAGATGAGAAATATTCACAAATTTTACGGGAAATCGAGGCAAATCCGTCCCAAGACACTGAAACTTTGGGTGATCATGTATAAACATCGTCCTAGGAAGGAAGCTTAAGAATGACACATTTTTGTTTGAATATAAGTGATCAGGCAAACCTGTCATAAATCTCAGAGATTTTGGGAGGAGATTACAAAATTATGTCCAATAAGCAATCCAACAAAGCGAGTTTTGGGAAAGAGCAGAGGAAGCCGCCTGAATCCCTTGTTTTAAAACGGTCTTGGGATGAGAATGTGTTGGAAGATTGCATTGGCGATGTCGCCGGTTAGCAAGAATGGACGAATCATCGCTCACAGGAATTAAAATCCTACTTTTTTTATCATATTTTATTTTGTTAATTTAATTGTAGCTTTTCTTTCTTTCATTTGTGCTTTTTGCTGTAAAATCTTGTCAATATTGCGGATGTCGCGTGTTGAGGATAAACGAATCATCACCCACAGGTATTAAGATCTCAGGGTAATTGTAATATTTTTTGAAGTGATTTTATTGCAATTTGTTTTTTCATTAATTTGATTTTTTTTGTGAAACCAAAATCTTGTCAGTATGGGGGTGTCGCGGTTCAAGTCTATTTGCAATATTTTGTGTAATGATTTTATTGTGGTTTTCTTTTCCTTAATTTTTTTTTTTGAAAATGCTGAAACATGGGAAAACATGCAAAAAGTTTGTCCCAGGAGCTTAAGAATACTACATATTTTTGTGCAATTTTAGGTGATCAGGCAAACCTCATACAAATCTCTAAAATTTTAGGAGGAGAAGGTGAAACTCCGCCCAAGAAACTATCTGAAAAATTGAGTTTCTTGAAAGAATATAGGAAGCCACTTAAATCCCTAGTTTAAAAACGGTATCAAGATGAGAATGTGTTTACAGATTGTATTGTCGATGTCACTAGTCAGGAAGAACGAACTAATCAGGGGCCACATGTAATAAAATCCATCTTTTTTGTCATATTAATTTAATTTAATTTAATTGTAGGTTTTTTTTGCTTTAATTTGAGTTTTTTATTGTAAAATCTTGTCAATATTGGGGATGTCACGGGTCGAGGGCTGACGAATCACATGTATTAAAATCGAAGTGTAATTGTAATAGTTTTTGTAGTAATTTTATTGTAGTTTTCTATTCATTAGTTTGATTTTTTATGGGAGGAGAATCTTGTCAGTATTGGAAATGTCATGGTTCAAGGTGTACAGACGAATCATTATCCACAGGTCTTAAAATCTAAGTACATTTGTAATATTTTATGAGCAAAATTTGTCTTGGGGATGTCGCGGTTTAAGAAGTACATATGAATAATCATTCATAGGTATTAAAATCCCAGTTTAATAGTAATATTTTATGCAGATAATTTTTTGTAATTTTCTTTTCATTAATTTGATTTTTTTTGCTGGACAGAATCTTGTTAATATTTGGGATGTCGCAGTCAAGGAGTACAAACGATTCATGACCTACAGGTATTAAAATCCTAGGACTCGAGTAATTTGTCTCTAGGTTTGATTAAACTTTTAGAAAATGGTAATTCGCAAGACTAATTGGGGACTCTCGAGAGGAGATAACCTAATTATCTAGGATGAGCACTACAACAAAAATGTTAAAAAATGAGGGCAGTAGTCTATCGTTTTTATAAACGAGGGTAATTGTCGTTGCTTGTTAGCCACATTTTTTTGCGTTGCTATTTGCCATCATTTTTTAAGGGCAATATGACTACTCACACCCGTCGCTAAATTGCGACAACACGAACCGTCGTTTTTTCCCTAATCAAACAAAGCATTATCGACTAAGCCAGTCCGTCGAATAAATGTGACTATAGTATGTTGTCGTTTTATCCCCTCCAAAACCATGTTAGTTGAACAATTAACGACGGAGGACAACCTCGATTATCTAACAACATCAGCCAAAACAATCGCCAAAATATGACTAAGTGAACTCGTAGCTTTTGTAGCTAATATTAAGATAGAGAAATGACGTCTGAAGCCGTCGTAAATATCATAAATAATTTCAATTTTTTTTCCCTATTTTGATTCATTACAAAAATGCAATATTATAGTAAAATAAAAAAAAATATTCATAAAAAATTATTAAATATCATTATTCAAAAAGTATTAGCTATTAGGATTCTACAAATTATTAACAATACATAAGATTAGAATTAGTAATAAATCAACTTTCTCCATCCATAACCAGAATCTCGGATGCTAAGTCTTCTTCGAAGAGCTTATTTCTCATAGAAAATAAAGACATTTTATATTTGTATGCCCAAACTTTAAAATGCCTTAGAAATCTTGGCATATCATATACTCTTAGAATATTAACATATCAATCACCCTCGCCATCAATAGAGAACCTGAGATAAGTACAAACAAAATATGAGGAACCATAAACATAAAATGTGAATATTGTGAAAGCCAATTGATTTCAATGAAATTTAGCAAGGAGCGACGTAAAGTTTAAGTTTGGTACCTGGTTAACTAATCATGTTCATGGAAAGTATTGGAGACTGGTGCTGTTCCATAAAAGTAAAATCAATTAATTAAGTATTAATATTTTTTCATCCTAAAATAGACATGAAAGTAAAAAGAAATAAATACTATCAGAAGTGGAACTTACAATTTGGAGCAAAAGAATAAAGACTAACTTTAGAGTTCAAGAGATTAACATATGCAAGCTGAAACAAGTAAGCTAAACCAAGAAAAGCTGAAACATGTCAGAAATCAGCATATCGTGCAGTAGATTTTTTTTAAAAGAATTTTTCTTGCAACAATTGAAACATAATAGATACGTACCTTATGAACAAATCTGACATGGAAGCGTATGATGCGACCTTCACAAATTGAGAATCTGATGGGGTCCGCTTAACCATAATAAATATTCCACGACTAAAATGACAAAAAAAACTACATTATCATATTCATTATTTAAATGAAACGATACAATAGTGTTTAATATTGGTTCATGAATGTATAAGAATTAGTATCTCTAAAGAAGGGATTTAATCTCCGTTAAACAAAAGTATTGAGCCTTTAAGAAACAAAAGTATTGAGCTTTTAAGGAATGTACGGAACCATCTTATGACAGAATCGATACTCTCATAAATAAGTACAAAGGAAACTTAAAATAAAACCTAAAATTGCAAAAGGAGCTTCGAAAACCATGTAGAGTAGGACCCCAAAAAAGGTCAGCGCTGCATTCTTGGCAAGTCACTCCTATCAAGGTGATCCCTGCCTAATATTTATCGTAAATTAGGAATATAAACACTATTAGAGAATATTAGCACGACCCAAATTGACTTGCGAAAACTCAGACGAATTGGTTCGAGTTTGAACAATCCAAAATGATTCAATGTTTTTTTCGAAAAATCACCCAAAATCAGTTCAGACGAGGCCGGTCCCGAGTGAGTTCAAGAGATCCAGTCCGATACAATCCAAGTTTTTGAAATATGCATATAATAGATAAAATATAAGAAAGCTGAAAAGGGTACATAATAGATAGTTATGTTACCTGGTATCTTTCAATTATTTCTTTATGAGAAGTAGGTAAACTGATATGTGTTCTACTAATGTCAAAAGGAATTTTTTGTCTAGACAAAGCCTCTCCCAGTTTTAGGGGATCATTTGGTGAATATTCCTGTAAAGAAAATGAAGCAGATGGTACAGCTAAGTCAGATTTTTACAGAGTTATATTTAACAAAAGTATGATTTAGTATTGAACATAATCAGGGTTAGGATAAAAAAAAAGGATTCAGTGTTACCTGGCATCTGGCCTCACTTAGATCAAAAGCAATCTTCAAGTGTCTCTTTAACTTAAGGAGGAGCTGTAAAGCTATAGCTGCTTGATAATCAGCCTGCGCAGACAATGAAATTTTGTCATATTTAAACCTTCTATTGGGAAAAAAAATGTTTGAAGGATTAGCAAAATGGTGCCTCCTGATGATCACAAGTATGGTCCATTTCTATTTCATTCTCTCTAGATCAATGAAGTAAGTGCGACGAGATACCCAAGCAATAGTAAATCAAAGATAAGCTCTAGAAGTTTAACCACATATAACATGGTATAAAGAAGAAGCCTATTGTCTAAACAACAACTAATTTGTGATTACTGAGTAGATAAGGTAGCACTCTTGATCTAACTGTACCTGGTTACTTTGCAGATTGTCTTTTAAGATACCACAGGAAATACCCAAGGTTGGAGAACACAAAATTGCATCCTCTTCTTTTATATGGATGGAGACGAAATGAGCAGATGAATATGGTTCTTGTTGAGGTATCGAAGAATCATGTTGAAGTACCTCATTCTCATCTGAATTTGCATGTTTATCTTCTTGTATGGAACAGGAACTTAAGGCTTTCATAGTTTCCTTAAGGGATCCAGATCTAACTTGTAAGACACGGTTTATGGTATAGATCAAGTAAAGAAGCTCATCAGGTGCTGTGAATGGAAGCAGAGCTAGGATCTCAGTACAGTACCTAAAAGAAGGAATTGAAACTTTGAGCTGCACAAAACAATAAAATAGAATCATAGGATATCATCAACAATAGTACTTACATCAAGAAAGGAATTACCGACTGGTTATAGCTTAGATAATCAAACTTACGTACAAATGAAGACAAAAATTTGTTTCTTGATACACAATTCCCCCGAATAAGCCTGTAGATCCGAGAAACACCAAACCTCGCATGAACAAAAGTGTTGCCATCAAATTTTACTTTCATATTTCCTGATGGCTTCCCTTGATTGGAGTATTCCAGAGAAGTATTCGCCAAAGAATGAATGAAATTAAATAACATCTGAAGTCCATCACCCAAGCGACTCTCAAAAAAATTAGGATGCCTGCCATTATGCACTTATTATCATGCAAACAATGGAAAAGTTTACTTAAATGATAAATAAGGGGTTTATGACTCACTTTTCATTCATGCTCAGTAGCAAATGATGAGCCAACTTTGAGTTCACTTCATACGCATCTGTTTCAAGTGCTATGAGATATGGAACACAAGTTATTGGATGTACTAGACCTTGACGCAGCACAACTTCCACAATCTACCTCAGATAAAACAGGAAATATAATTAGCATAAGATGGAAACATATGTTAATTGGGCATTTTAGTACACATAATTGCAAGGAGAACTTATGCAAGGGGCTCATGTATAGAGATAGAAGCATTATCATGAAAATCAATCCATGAAGATATATGTAGTAGATCAATAGAATAGCCACAAACCTTAAGAGCAGACTGTCGAACTTCTTCATTCATGTCCATACATCTTCCCAAGATACCCTTCCAGTAAAGCTGAATGATACCTCCACAGATATTGGTATCACCTGTACCAGCAGCAATAGGCACACTGTGTCCACCTTCTTCAGGATGCTGGATTACATTACTACTACCATTTTTAACATGGATAACAATAGCCTTTTAGAAGCAATCCTTTTCAAGGATCCAACTACAGCTTCAGCTATTTAATTGCTACGCCCTAAAGGGATTCATGAAACCAAGTGTAAAAATTAAAAACTTCATAGAAAAAAAATTACGAGAGTAACAAAGTATATAGTTTAATTAATCAATATCATTGAATTGATTGACTTACCAACATATAATAGTTGAAGCAATTATAAATTTCTTTTTCATTTTGTCTCCATTATCCCCAGCATCATGAATTGTTCTCCTTTTCCCTCCTCCCTTATCCAGGCTTGGGACCGGCAATGAAACCATAGGGCTCCATTAGCGGAGTTAAAAAAAAATTACCTGCAAGAAATCCATTAGTTAGTGAGATAAATAATTGCAACTTCATATCCTTTCTACTATAGTAACCTCCAAACAAATCACGAGTCATATTAGTGCTATGTGTTAGGAAAAAACAAATTTCTCGAAGCTCCAATTAGACCCTTTTAAATTTTTTAGAGAGTATAGGGACCAAAAAGAGCACAATATATTCACATTGCTCCTTCAACATATATCTGCACATGCTCTAATAACACATGCATATACCAAAAAACAGTAGCATAATTAAATCTTAAAATTATAAACCCAAACCAAGATAAAATCTAGAATGTACTTAACCATTCTCAAAATCACCATAACATAAGTCTGTGCAAGTAAACAAAATGAGATATGAAAAAAGTGCTCTTATTATGATCAAATCCAAGAGAAGCCCAAGTACCACCACCTGCAAGAAAAAAATGCATATACATCAATTTGCATAACATAAATATTTCTTATATAAGATTGCAAATTGACTGTAACCTACCTATCTAATTAAAGAAGCGTGTCAACATCTTTGCCCAAAGAATAATTGTTCCCAATTCTACATCATCGAGTGACGATAGTGAAGGGTCACTATCTGCTGAATCAATGTCTGGATTGTACGTCACATTGTCAATAATAACATTGCACATAATAGAATGTGAATCTCCTATAGCTCTCCCACTTGTAACGATCTTACCAGTGAAGGATAGTAGCTCGCAAGGGCATTCTTTGCATGATAAAGCAATCGGTGATGATGGACGCATGCTTGAAGGAGACTCTGTAGCCTTTTATTTTTAGAAAGAAAAAAGCTAGAGTAAGATGCAGATATCATTTAATATATATAAAAAAATCAATGAATGAAAATAACTAATTACAACTGTCTTGAGGATCTATTAAGGGGGATATATTCTTATATAAAATGTTGCACATCCAGAAGTAGCTTACCTTCCCACACCCAAACTTGAAAGCTTTTCGTCCATTATTGTAAGTTTTCCTTTGACATGAACCAAATCTTTCTCAAGAGTCAAGCGCGTAGTTTTCTCCTGAAGTAGTTGATCTCTGAGGTGATATGATGATAACACTTCCTCTCGGGAAACATTGAGTCCACATGCACGTGTACGACCCTTATTATCTTTACCACAAACTTGTACAACGGGATCGTTGTCTATGACTAAGCTGATTATCTCAGGTTCAACAATACAAATGTTCCTTATTTTCTCCTGTAAATCAAATTAAAACCAAAAGACTTAAGTTTATTTTATATTGATGATTAATTTGAAATTTATTAAGTAGTTATATTAATGATTACCAGCTCAACATCAAGCTCTGGTATAAGAGATGATCCGTCAACTCTCGTATGTATAGCTAAGTACACATCTGTCCTAAAAGCTGGTACTTTAGGATTTTTCTTCCTCTACAAAAGTCAAGTAAAAGTGTAAACAAAAACAAAAAACATCTATATTACTTAAAAAAATATATTTATTAGCATAATTACCAATCTTTCAGCTGTTGTTCCACTTCCACGTGTGCCAGATGTATGTAGCCTCTTCGTAGCTTTCCTCGCAGCCTTGCCCCTTTCTCAACGAGCTATTACTCTAGGTTCTCTTTGCAACTCAAGAAATCTTTCCCAATCTTTAGGTCTAACTCTTTTTGGACATTTTGTTCTTCTTACCTCATCATTGGGATATGGGTCATAGTTAAACTTCCAATATTTGGAATTGCGATCACACCACAATCGCTGAGCCCCTGTGAGAACTTTCCCTTTCATGTATGTGGGGACATCGTACTCATCCTATCATAAGATTATTTGATATTGTTAAAGCATAAAATACTAAGAAATTCTTATTATAAAGCCAACAATTTACCGTCACTTTTTTCCAAATTGTTTCTTTGTGATGGTCAGGCACAAATCTCCAAAACTCATAAAAAAATAGGACAGTGTATCTTCATCAAGCCACCAATATTAGAGACAAACTTAGCACCATTTTCTCCAATTGGTTGCGCATTTTCATCAAAACTAATCACTTTTTTTCCCTCGATTTGAGCCATGTCACTACAAAATAGTAGTTATAAAATTGGATAAAATTAGTTTCACTTAAAAAAATCAATTTCCTTACCACAGTATGAGATAATATTCTACTGAAATTCAAAGTCACTATATGACAAGTTCATGAATTAGAAAAATTGAGAATGCATGTCTTAAAATTATCTCATAATTTATTATATAACAATATTATTGTATCTTAAAATAGTTAACTAATTTATTCAGTTTCTTGCACCAATGACCCTCCAATACTTTCTTCTTCTTCATCCATAACCTCTCTAGCTAATGCCAAATCTAAGGAACCATCGTGCGTTGTACCCTTAAACACTAGTGGATCTTCGTACGCGTCTACATCTCGAGTCAATTTCTTTGGGGCATCTAAGAAAACATGCCAATAATCGCTCCTCGTCAAATCTTTCCAATAAAATACTTGAGATGCAAGTACAAATAGATCATCCTCCTCTTTTGAAATTCTTTTGAGTTCTTCCAAGTTTACATATATTAGGTTAGTTTTGGGATCAATAACACAACCGTTAACCTTGTCCTCTATCCATACCTAATCACAATAGAATACCGTTTGCTGAAAGTCAAAATAGTCTAGCTCTAGAATTTCTTTGACCACTCCATAGTACGTAGTTTTATCTTCCACCCCATTGGGATCACTTTTACGTAATATAAATGTCGTGATCACCTTCATTGTAACGCCGTTATTTTGTGTTGTCGTGCTACTTTCCGATCCTTTTGTATGAAATACAAAACCATTAGCTAGATAAGCTTTATAAGATATCGCATTATGGTCTGACCGTCTGCTAACCTCTTTAAGACTGACACCTTCTCATTTTATAGCGTCTCGTTTTCTAGTTGGTATGTGGACAAAGATATATGTATATATTAATATAGAATCAATACAAAAAATAAACATATCTTATACTAAATACAAGTCAAAGTCATACTTGTCACCTTAACCATGGAATGAACTGAAATGGTTTTTCAGATGTTATGGTCCCCCTCCTCCTTTGACCCTCTGAAGTACAGCCCTTAGTATATAACTTATGCTTCCTACGAATGTACAAAGATGCCATGAAATAAAAAAAGGAAAATCCAGAAGTTGACATATTTATGATGATCATTATGAAAAGTGCACCAAATTATGTGTACTCTTTCCATTCATCAATGGATCATAAGATTCCCAAACCCATCTACGTGCTTGCTCATACTTCACTGGATCAAGGAAATGATTTGTGCCCTTTATGTCAAGAGGATATTCTCTATAACATTCATCGTCATCATCCATGAATGGGTCTCGTTCTCGCTTATGGCTTCCCTTCCTACTATCAGGCATGTACTTCATGCAATACATAATTGCCTCCTCAGTAATGTAGCGCATTACAATGCATGCCTCAGGGTGTGTAGGATTCTTTACGTAAAGTTTATATGTTCTCATCATCCTAATAAATCAAAATCGCTATTAATGATATCTAAGACTATAAAATATATATATAAATTAAAAGCTTTCCATATATTTTCTTACCTTTCAAAAGGATACATCCAGCGGTATCTAACAGGTCCACAAATTTGTACCTCCTCCGCCAAATGTACAATAAGGTGTATCATAGGAACAAAAAATAAAGGTGGAAAGTACTTTTCAAAGACACATAGTGCTTTAATAACACATCGTTTGGCAATAACAAGATCATCATGGCAAACCGACTTGGAGCATATTACTTCAAAGAATATTGATAGTTGTCGAATTGTAGCAACCAATGGCTTTTGTTTCTTAAATCCGCACATCAGCAAATGTTGCATTAATATATGATTATCGCGTGATTTTAAGTCTTTGATTTACAGATCTTCCATGCTTACATGATGTTTCCAATTGGAGCTATATCCAATAGGAACCTTTAGCTCACTCGACGTTTCTCAAATTAGTTTTTTCTTGGCTCGAGAAAGAGTAAAGGGAGCTTTTGGCAAGAAAAGTTTACTTCATTTTTGAACTGGCCATAATTTTTTTCTAATTTTCATTAACTTCAAATCTTGACAAGCTTACAATCCATCCTTGGTCTTACCCTTCGTATCCATGAGTGTTGCCAAAAGAATTTGCGCTACATTACTTTTGACGTGCATTACATCTAGATTGTGACGCACTGGAAGATCCTGAATAAATGTACATATAAAATTAGAAAATTCAAATGGTCCAAAATTTGTCAAATATACTTTTACTTTACCTTCCAATACGGTAGGTCAAACATGATCGTTTTCCTTATCGAAGCTGTAGATTTCTTGGTTGATTCTTCTTCGTCGTCCCCGATAGATTCTCCTTTATCGGCCATAGGTTTTATCCTCTTCTTCCCTATTTGGAGCCCAGGTTCGTTCCCCTTCTTTATTTATTTTCCATATGTTATCAGAATATTTTCTACCTTACTCAGCACTTCAGATCCAGTCAAATGCCGAGGAGCCTTTCTTTTATCCTGGAGCCCATTAAATTCCAACTTCTGCTTTCTAAAAGGATGATTTAGGGGTAATAATCTTCTAGTGCCCATATAACAATGCTTCTTCCCATGCTTAAGCCTTTCTGAATCTTCATTTTCACCACAAATAGGAGAAGCATACTTTCCCCCAGCTTGGCAACTCGAAAGATATCCGTACGCCGAAAAGTCATGTATAGACCATAATAAATTACTTTCATTGTAAAGCTAGACTTGCTATGAGAGTCATATGCTATCTTGCTGGTGGACCATAATTCATTCAACTCTGAGATTAATGATTGGAGATATACATCAATGTTTTTACCTGGACCATACTTTTCGGGTATCAATAACGACAACATCGTAAACTCCTTTCGCATGCATAAAGAAGGTGGAAGGTTATAAGGAATAATCATAACTGGCCAACAACTGTAAGAGATGTTCTTATTACCAAATGGATTAAAGCCATCTGTTGCGAGTTCGAGTCAAAAATTATGCGATTCATCAGCAAATCGGGCCACATAGTATCCACTCGTTTCCAATTCGTAGAATTCACCGGATGACTCATGACTCCGTCTGGAGAAGTCGATCTTGAATGCCATGTCATATTCTCTAAAATCCTTGGGATGCTGAGAAGTAGACATAACTTAATAAGACTTGACAACAAGATGTTTAAAAAAAATCAAATAAAAGAAATGATCAACTTATAAAGTCTTTGCAGTCTTGGCGTTAAGGAAAAATATCTTAACACCTTCTTTGGCACTTTTCGACTTATCTTCTTTTCTAGAAACTTTTTTTCCATCTACTCGTACCACAAGTAGGACACTTATCCTTATCCTTATGCCCGTGCTCTTTCAAGAAAAGTATACAATCGTTCGGGCATGCATGAATCGACTCGAAACTCATACCCAAGGAATTAACCATTTTTTTAGAAGTGTATACACTTTTGGGCAATGTGTTATCCCTTGGAAGATACTTTTTAAATACTTTCAACATTTTAGTAAAGCTATTATCAGACCATCCATATGTTGTTTTCATACTCATGAGCTCAATGATAGCAGACAAAGTAGTGTGCTCCGCTTCACATCCATGGTATAAAGGTCGAATCGTATCTTCCCTTAAATGTTTTTGTTCATTATCACGTGGATCACTAAAATCTTGAATGCCTTGCTGATTAACATCCACATTTTCATGGAAATCATCTCCATCCATGTATGTTTGAAGAAATTCAGGTTGGGCATACCCAAATGCATGATCTACCAAATCAAGCATTTTAGGAATATCATTAAGATAATCGCAGGTTGCCCCATGATTCTCTAAGTTGGCATCATTCTTTTCAATTGGTTATCCATGGAAGTACCAATTAGTATACGATTGGTCAATACCCTTTGAAACTAAATGATGACAAACTTGAGCTGACGCAATTTGCCCGCACTTATTTTGATACTTAGCATAAGGACAAGAAAACTCGTTAGACTTTAGATTAGCTTTTGCGAATGCGATAAATGAATGAACACCGCACATATATTCAATAGAAAGACTATCAGCCTTCATCCAACCCTTGTCTGTTCAAATTAAAGACATCTTACGTCAAGGACAAGGTAAGAATCTTGAAGTAGATGAAATATCATAAAGAAACATAGTAAAGAAATATTATAGTAGCTTTTCCCTTTGTCAGGAGGAAATAAATAATAGTTTTTCTTCAAAATGTCAAAAATAGAAATCATCTAATTAAGCAATTCTAACCAGTCATTTATACCAATCCAAAGTTGAATAGAGTTTCATATACACCTACTAGTAACTACAAGCATCTGACTATTTTACTGCCTATATTATTGTTTAATATACTATGACCCAATTGGGTTATCTCAGTATTTGATACAAGTTATCTCAATGATGATTGTTGGGCACTTAGGTGAACTTTTTCTCTCCAGTACAGCTATTGCTACTTCTCTCACTGGTGTCACAAGGTTCAGTCTTCATTACTCGGGGTTTCCAATGAATTAGGCGCTGGGAAACCACAAGTAGCTCGTGTAGCTGCCTACACCATATTGTTGCTAGCACTCACAGAAACAACTTTAATAAGCATAACACTTTTTGTTTGCCGTTATATATAGGGATACGCTTTTAGCAATGAAATGGAAGCCGTTGATTATTTGACGAGAATGACTCTTCTTATTTGCATCTCAGTTATCACAGACAACCTACAAGGAGTCCTTTCAGGTGTTGCTAGAGGATGCGGGTGGTAGCATCTAGGTGCTTATGTCAACCTTGGTGTATACTATCTTGGTGGAGTCCCTATAACTGTCTTATTAAGATTTTATTATCACTGGGAAGGAAAAGGCCTCTGGATCAGGATACTGACTAGGTCTTCTCTGCAAACAGTTTTTCTTTTTCTCATAACAGGTTCTACAAATTGGTAGAAACAGGTAAGTAATGTTAGGGAGTGGATACTGGATAGGAGATTACCATTGGAGAATGATTTGAAGTGAATCATCAAAGAAAGGTTACTAGGTTGTTTGAAGGTATTATTATATTGTGTTAAATAAGAAGTTTCATGGAAGAAAGCTGCATTTAGAGATTTTCCTTCAGAAGCTGCAGTGCTGAATGTGATATAGACTAATCTTTACTGATTTTCTTCAACTCTTATACTCAAACTCCTCTATATTACGTAGACATTAACTCCAGGATCTCTTCGTCATCATAAAAAAATAGCTTGGGGTAGCAGGTTGCCAAGGTAATGATTTTACGTTCTTCAAGCTTCTACATGATATCTTTTATTATAGAGAAGATGACTTGGTATTGTTTGTACTTTGACAGGTTATTAATTTTTTTCGAGGATATTAACCTTTGATATTACCATTCTTGAAGTTTTGTAAATGAAATGCTTTTAGAGTAGTATCTTTCAAATGCTCCATGTAATCCTTAAGTATCTTGTTACACCCTCCTATCCTAATACACAGGTTTAATTTACTGTTTAAAAAAAAATAAAAAAAATACTATGACCCTAAAAACATTATATGTTATACTAATTAATGAAATTGAGCACGGATGCTCTCTGTTTTTTTATCTTTATTATGCAATGCTCAATCGTTTGAAGAGGAAAGAGCTAGAGCTAGGCCAATCCGTAGTGTCATTCACTACCCTAATGCGAGGATATCTGGAGATAGGCCTAGAGATAGGTAAAGTTGCAGGTAGCGTGCTTGCATTTTACATTTGCGATCGAAGCTTTCGACGCCCTAGCCAACGTGATTAGAGACCTGGACAAATTCATCTAGCTTAAAAAAATGGCCTGCGTCTTCTATTTTCGAAGAACGATATTGCATTTATAGACAAGAGCTAGCCTTTTAAAAGCAGACATTCTCTTTTAAAATGACCCGAATTGATCCACCGCAAGCATAGATCCACTGCAAACATAGATAAAACCAAAGATACAACCGCAACAAGACCAGGCCTAGCTACATGTTTGTCTAGACCACTATAGAAGACCTTCTTTTTAGTCAAGGAACTCATTTCCTAGTCTACTTTACGGGGTCAAATCACCTAGCTTGTTGATAGAAGTTCTTTTACCCCAACATCAGCCCATACCAAAAAAAAAAACACAGACTTGGAATGTCAGAAAGAAAAAGGTTACCAAAAGGTATCCACCCATGATTCTGCCTATATTATTGGTCATAGTACTTCTACTAATATCCAAAAAACTTTTCTCAAACAACAACTTGATTTCTCTACCGAATCTTAGTACGTAAAATGCATACTCTGCCGTATAGTCGTGCAAATGAAGCTTTGCGTTCTGATTAATATGATGATGATGTTTTGCTTCTGCTGACTTCCCAAACCTAAAGATACTAACTCTATCTCAACTCCTAATGCGAGCATCATAACTTGCATGCCAAAAGAGTAATGGAACAAACTTCTATCATGAGTAGGTACCCATTGTTCTAGCGGCTTCCCCATTTCCTCTACAAACTATTTTAATGAATAATACTTCACAATTTGTGTGCACAAAACATCAAACCGTGCATCTGTAACTAGCAAAGGGGAAGCTCATGATAAGTGATGCTTTAAGGGTTGTCAATACGAGAGTAAGCAAGGACACAGTCACCTGCACTATTTAATAAATGTTCCATATCTATGCCTATCCTCCTCGTTTAAACTGATCTGCCATGTGCCCATGGGTGGTGGCTGTCGTTAGCACACTTTGTATTACTTGAGGATGACTTTAGGATGAATATTCTAAGCTTCACATATGGCTATAGATTTGTTGTTATCTGCAACTATTTTTGACTTTCTCTTGGTCTCTAAATTGAGTGTCACTAAGAATATCTACAAAATTGATGTTAAAGTCTATACTCTCAGTTCTAAAAATATGGTTGTCTATTTTTCTCCACACATGGAAAATAAGAACACAGAAGGCTATGTAGAGGGTTTTAGTACCCACGTCCTTCTTGTTCAAATTAGTGAGCTTGTACATTTCATCCTGAAAATTCTAGAATAGCCTAGTACAAAAAGATGCCCCAAACTCTCTCCATCTGGAGCGACCCTCTCATCACGCCCAACAAATCCCCCGATCCCTCCTTCCAAATTAAATTATGTAGAAAAAATAGTAAATCTTACCCAAGTGTTTGTAATTGGGTACCTTACCATTTTTACCAAAATCTCGCATAAGATTCTAATAAATTACTCCAAAACACTCCCCAATCACTCCCATAACCCCTAATTCTTATACTACAAACACTGATAAACCATAGATCCTACATTTTAAATCACTCCATTTCAACACAACCCCACTCAAATTAAGCCAAAATCAAACAAACCTAATCAAATTAGGCCAAAATAAAACACCCCCAACATCATAAAACTACAAGAATCTCAAAAAGAAGAACAAAATAGAGATAAAGATGTTAAAATTCACCATTTCTCACTGAGATAAAAATGTCAGAAGATACTTACGTTGAAATTTTGGGAGCTAAAAAGGATGTCATTCATGGTTAGAGAAAGTTGTGGGCGGTATCTACCTCCAAGGCTACAATTTTAGCTTTCAAAAATAACAAAGTACCTTGGATCCTTAAAACTCAATGGATTCTAACCTACAACTTCAAATTTTATCTATGATATTATAATACAAAGCTTATAATATCATAATCTCCTACAATAATATATTAAATAAACTCAATCATAAAAGACATCTAATAAAGACCCATATTAGATCACTGATATATGAAATAATCTAAATCAAGGAAGCAATCAAAATATGAATTTACTAAAATTTAACAATAACATGTGACTCATACAACTGTAAATAACATAACAAATAAGGTACCCAATTTTGATTCATAAAAATTAATGGGAAGACTTAAAAAATTACCTCCTACAACTTTGAAATACCACACCAACTCCAATTCGATGAAACCTAATACCAATTCAAGTCAGAATCATGAGAGAAACGTTAAAAGATGAAACCCATTGGTCTTAATTAGGTTTTTATGCAAATCAAAAGATATAAAACATGAAGATTGGGAGAAAACAATTACCTTGCGACTCAAAATGATTGTGATAGAATAATTGTAAAACTAATTTTTTCCAAAACCCTAGCATATAGAGAATGCGATTGGCGATTCGAGGCCGAATAAGTGGGAGAGATTCATGGGAGAGAGGGAAACCTAAATTTTTTGGGTGCAACATCGCGGGAAACTAAAATTAAGAGAAGTGTAAGATTAGAAAAGTGAAACCACGTACCCGTGTTTGAGTTAGGGCTGAGGTGGAAAAATGATGGATATGGTATTAATCGTGTGCTCCATTTATCGTCTTTTAACGTCCAAAAATTCCCTCGTTTTCTTATGCCGTATTTTGCAGTTTTTGCTATTGTGGAAAGGCGTAATTACATGTATGTAAGTTAGTAGGTAATGATAGATTAAGTGACAAACTACTAATTTGAGAAATTCAACAATATCATATCTCTTTTTTTGAGGAGAAGAAAGCTTGTGTCTTAAAAAAAATGAATTTTGTCAAATGATTTGACAGTTTACAGTCGGTGATAAATTTTTTGACCAATTTCGACAAATTATTTGACGTTTTAGAGCATCCAAAGCAGCTAGGTACACCCTGACGTGGCAGGGTGAATTTAGTTTTCCACCTTCAAATCTACCCCAAATAGTTCCCAGCAGCTAGGTGAATCGGTGACATGGCGATAAAAAATCTACCCTGAGGGTGGATTCTCTACCCTCAGTGTAGATTTTTGGTGAATTCATGTCGCGCCCTTCTGAACCACGCGTAGTAAAGGAGCTAGTAAGATTAAAACACGTGATAACAATCCAGTGGCTCCCATTGCGCGCAGTTCTGAAGTGTACATATACTCAGCGACCAATATTAAAATACGTGGACGGCTGAGATTAAAACACATTTCATCAAATTCAAACAGTTTATCGCGCGGTTCAGAAGTGCGCGGCAAAAACCTGCATGAAAAATACTCAAGTTCCCCTTTATTTCTTGGTTTTTCCCTGATCAAACCTCTTTAACAAGATGCTCAACGGCTAGTTTTTTCTCTATCTATAAAACTCATTCATCTTCTACTCTCTTGCTCTTCTACAATCAACTCATTTATCTTATATCTCAAAACTCAACTTTCTTCAATGCTTATCAATTTTGCCGAATCATGTCTGACAAAATCTAGGTTGACCTACTCAAGTTTGACATATCACTCTCATCTTTGGAGCCATCGTCTTCATCATCGTCTGAAAGCGAAGAGCTCTTCTGATGTCAAATTGAGTTGATGCACGCAAGATTATGATTGAGATGAGAGAAACAGAAGAAAAAAAGTAAGATACGATATCATCACGGAGGTAGGGAGGTAGTAAAAGGAGAATAATTGACAAGCGGAAAGGTCGTGATCGTAAATTAGGGAATTTTAGCCTTAATCGAGATTACTTTGGTGACAACCCAAGATTCGCCGGTATCCCATTTCGTCGTCGATTCTATTAGGGCCTAACTTTGTACGGGGGGGGGGGGGGAAGTTGACTCTTACACCACAGAATTTATCCTCTATCTAAGGGGTTTAAGTATATAATCTATAACATAAGTAATTTACTAGAAATATACTTGCGTGGAGGCCTAGAATGTGACGCTTCACGACCTCTGATGAGGATTTTTAAGAGAGTTTGTATTACTGTTGAGTAGCCGAAGGCTTGAATGTTGGGTATTTTACATAAAGGTCGAATGTAAACTGCAAGGGCTCTGGGGAGAGATTTTGTAACCCTCCCTTGGATCCAGATCTGTCCTATTTATCGAACATATGAAGGGCTGAGTCACCAAGGTTAGGTCACATTACAAGTGTACCCTCCAGGTATCCTCCAGATATTGAGCGAGTATCTCAAAGTTGGTGTTGACGCCGGAAATATCAGGTCTGACACTGTGATCTGACACTATAGCAGTTATTGGGTATGTCACTATAGCTTTAAGGACCAACAACGTTGCTGTTCTTGTCTGGTGAGCTGGTTGTCTAACATATCTGCCTTTGACCACGTATGAAAGTGGTCGAAGTATTTCTAATGCTGATGTGGAGTTCATCTTCGAGGCTTGTTCAAAGTCGAGGCTTCGTCTTCAAATAATCTTGCAAGGCTTATTTATGGATTGAGTGGGCTTCAAGATATTCGAATAGGCGCCGAGGTAGCCTTCGAGTGTTTGACTGGGGTAGAAGGCTGCGAGTAGGCTACTATATTCGCCCCCTCTCAACAAGGGTCTCCAAAATAGGTGTAGAGACGTTTGCTGAGAAAACTATTTGTTGTTAGAAGTTTAACGGTTGACTGTTGGTTTTTGAGGGGGGTAATAAAGGAGGGAATTTAAGAATTGTTGGTGATTAAAGAGTAATAAATGAGTTTAATGGGGCTATAAGTACGGGTTATAGAGGTAGTAACACTATATACTCTTTTTCTATTGCACTTTCTTCTCCTTTCTCTGCATTTCTTAAAAAATGGACACCACACCCAACACCCGCTACCAAAAAAGGATGGGATTTGCACGAGACCGTCGTATAGGGTAGAAGACTGCTGAACTGAAGTTGAAGTTCTTCGGTGACCATGAGTTTGACTGGGACATGCCCGACCTGGTGGAGTTAGAGGCTGGGGAACCCATCAACAGGGTGTCTTATGCTTATTTGTGGGGGTAGATGATGTTTTAATTTACGACTGCTGAGGGATGCTATCTCTATCTGTCGAGTTTGGCCGAATGTCTTGTACAGGCAGAGGATCAGTTGGTGGGGAAGCAGGGTTCGGCTGGAGGATCTAGCCTGTCTGGAAATAAAACAGGTTCTTCTTAAAGCGGTGGCAAGGTAGTGGTGATGGGGGATTTTTTTATGTAGGGCTGTATTTGAAGGTTTTTGTTGTTTATTGTTTTTATGTATTTCTGAACTTGGAAGCTTTTGTTTTTGTTGTTGTAATCTGTGGAATAGAGTAAGAATAACACTTTATTGAAATTTTATCTTTTTGTATCTGGTAGGCATGCTAGGCGAATAGATTTGTAGGCGCGGTATCGAATATATCTCTTTGAATGTTACATGTAGAAAACCTTCGGGGAAAAATTGACTTTGACGTATAATGGGATGGTCGAAGACATTGGCCAATTTTTGGCTTTGTTGAATGGATTGCTCTGTATTAGTCAAAACTCGATGAAAGAGGTATGAGAAAATGCATAAAAGGGGTCGATTGTTCGAGTCTGGGTATTTGTTCGACTGTAAGACCTCGAAAATGAGGTTTAAATGCGGATACTAATAAAACTGTTATGTCTAGGAAGTTGTAAAGTTTGGACTGTTGAGTTTTCAAGGAGAAGAAATGAAGACTGGAATGAATGCGACTTGATACTAGGGAGGATTTAAATGTACCTTCAAGTATAAATGGGGTGTTGTTAGGAGGACTCTCACATCTCTTCTTTCTTCTCCGAGCACAATGTCTGCATCTTCATCCCAAAGTAATGGAAATACTCCCAACACCAAGCACCAGAACCGTGTGGCAGCAAAGGTCCTTCGTGTATGGGAGAAAACGTTGGAGTTAAAATAGAGGTTTCTCGGTGACCGAGGCCTGGCCTCAGAGATGCCAGAGTTGTTTAAAGTGGAGTCTGGGGAACACATTAGTTGAATGCCCTTTGGGTACTGGTGTGGGGTGCTGCAGATGATGGACCCGTTTCCCGGCCATCGGTTGGCCTTGCTGGAGCTTTTTGCTAAGGAGATGGTCGATCAGGAAGATGTTAAAGCTGAGGCTGGGTGCAAAAAGAAGTTTCCCGACAATAAATAAGGGCTTCTTTAACTGTTTTGTTAAGTGTTTGGATAGGATGGTCTGTAGGGGTATTTGTATGCTTTTAGCGATTTTAACTATTTTGATATGTATTTTGTGTAAGGCGTCTTCCCGAATAAAATTGGGAGTTCGTAAGATGACCGTCGAAGTAAAATTCTAAACTGTGTGTAAGTAGGAAAGATATAAAATTTGAAGGTAATTTAGACGCGATCATCTTGCCGAATGTCGAATGTGCAAGAAATTGAATGTTTGGTATGCTTTAAAATTGAGTGTCGGGTTATCTGTGGACGATTGTTCGAGACACAATATAGACGATTACTCGTGTACGAGAAGCAGGTATGTCGAAGGTCTGTTAGCTTTGACTGGATGTACTGACAGCCAGACAGTTGGCCTGTCAGAACGTACTTTTCTAGGGTAGAGTGTCGTGCAGGTCATCATGATGTTTTCTTGATTTACGAAAAAGGGTTGATTTAATGTAGGGATCTGATTTGGCAACTTCGGGCGAGGACTAGAAGGTCCGACTTGGTTTGTATTTTAAAATTATGTAAACGTGAGCGTGTGAATCACACGTGAAGGTAATGGGGGGTAAAGTGGTCAATACACATCTCAGCCAAAAAGTAGGGGTAGTGGTAATGATAGCGGTTTTGGAAATCGAGGCAGTTTTTTAGTATTCTGAGGAGGTATATATAGAGAGGAAATAACAAAGGTACTATTCACAGAAGAACCAGAGAGTGAGAGGAAGGTAACGTACGCCATTATTTTATGAAGTTTGAGAGCTGTTACCAGGTTGTTGCTGAGGGACCAGCTGACTTGCTGTTTTGAGTGTACTTCTGTTAATACAGGTATGTTGATTGATCCTTGTCTGTTTCGTTTGCTTTACCTTCTGTATCTGTAAGTAGGGTCTTCTGGGTTTGTAATTGTGAGGATATGATCGAGGACAAGGGAAAACCAAGTGTCTGGGGTCTAACTCATTTAGGATTCTGAGGCTATTGATGGTGGGACTGGGATTGGGGTCATGTTTTCAGTTGTGTTTGTATCAGTTGGGGAGGGTAGATGAAAATGAGTTATTGACACGTAATAGTCGAATATATCAATCTAATTGCGTGTCTCTTCTTCTGTATGATAAGATGCGTACTCATCGGGCTTTGAGACTAAGGCTAATAGACGAGGAGGTCGAAGAAAATAAGGCTAGTGTGTCTGGTCGTGCTCCGATGGATGAGAGCAGCGACATAGAACAATTGGTCATAGCAAAAGATATCCCACTAGCAGTGGTGGCTCCTAGAGCTGGGGGTTCAAGCAGTAGATGTCGTAAGACAGTAGTTACCGTGGATAGTGATGAGGAAAAGATGGGGAGAGGACAGAGAGAGAAAGGCAAAGGTCGGGTTAAACCTTCGGGTGATGAAAGGGGTGAGGGGAAGCAAAGTGACTATAGTGAGGATTCAATTGAGTCAGATAAGGCCGATGGTTCTATCTCAGCTAGAGAGAAGCAGAGATTAGAGCAATTTGTGGCTAAATTTGGGTTGTCGAAGGTAGGGGTGGTGTTAAATGCAACGGGGATAGGGTTTTCTTTCAAGTAGACGCCATGAGAGGGTATAATGGCGTATAGAGGCCAGATTCGGCTAGGAATGTAGCTACCTCTCCGCAGGTTGGTGAAAGAGGTGTTAATCTTTTGGGAGGTTGCCCCAGTTCAGATGAATGGGAATTTTTATGAGATGATGAAGGTGATTGAGGGCATGAATGTAAAATTGAGAATTGAGGGAAGAAACTTGATCGAATTGTTCGATGTTGTGTCATTATATTCGAGGAAAGCGAACCAGAATATGGGCACCTATCACATCCAGTGTCACGCAGAGAAGCCCTAGTTGTTCGATATCTGCTCGATGGGTCGAGGGTGGAATAAAGACTTAGTTATAGTACGGGGTAGTTATGAGAATGTCGAAGGGGAGGACCCTTATAGGTTACAGCATAAAGTCTATAATCCAAGTAAGTTTTCTTTCGAAGCTGTTTTGATGCATTAAACGAATAAACTGATAATCGTGTTGCTATTTGCTCTGTAGGTCCTAATAGCCGAACTTGGGCGACTCCGAGGGATTAAATTGATGCCTTAATCGACTTGGACAAGGAGTGGGTGAACTATGTCTTCAAGAATCTTGATATTAAGAGGAAGAGGCAGAAAATGACCGATTCCCTATTTCAAAATGAACCCGTTACACCAAAGCCAACAAAGAGGAAGAAGTCGCGAGGTGAAGGTGCTTCGAAAGTGGTCGAAGGAATGGAGGAGGAGAATTTGGCAAGGATGGTAAAGTACGTTTCGAAGGTGCAATGGGCGTCGAAGCAGGCAGCGACAGTGCCCTAAGTAGCTTGTGATGCTTTGAGATAAAAGTTGAAGCAGGCACTAACCCAGGCTGGGAAAGGGAAGTGTAAGGTCGTTCCTGAGTCTCCGAGGGCACAGCGGCCGAAGGAAATCCAACGCAAAAGTCGTAGGTAACTAGGGGAAGATGATGCAGAAGATATGGATGAAGATATGACAGAGGCTGAGCGAGAAGAACAGGTTCTAGCCCTGGCTGCTTCGATGGTAACACTCTGCGCCAGTGACCAAGAAAAGGCTGGGAGGAGAATGCATAAGATAATGTACCAGGTAACTATTTTATTTTTGAAATGCTGAAATTTTTCTTGAGTGCATCATACTTAGGGAGATACTGATGATTTGACAATTCTAGCAGACAGAGGCTTGGTCGCAGGCTTTTATCAAGGCGTAAAAGGTAACATCACGGCAGCTAAGACTGGCGCTTGATGATCAAGATATCGCTTGAGGGACTAAGGCGTCGTTGGTGTTTGAGAATAAAACTTTAAAGCGAGATCTGGCGGCTATCAATGATGCATTCGAGAAGAGATTCGAGGCTCAACGCTATAATCATGAGCAGGCGTTGAAGTCGAAGCTTGTTGAGAAGGAGAAGGAAAAGAAAGAATAGAAGAAGCGTTTCCAAGGACAATTCGATTATGAATGTTCAGATAATGTCAGGCTGAAGAAGTTCATAGAGAATTTGGGGTATGATCGTGAAACTTTGAAACGCTTCCCTGTTACCTAAGATCATGTTACTGAAGATGCTTTGCAGACAGAGGGGATAAAGGAAAATGTTGTTGCTGCAGCTTTGGGAGGTGTCGTGGGGACTTCAGTCGTTGAAGATATTGCCGTTAAAACTGCGACTGAAGTGATCGTCGATGGTACAAGTTCTAACCCTTCTACTGAAGGTTTTGGAGGTATTGGCATTGAAGAGCCAGTTAGGGGAGATGGTGTAGCCACTCCGAGATAAGTTTTTTTTTAATTTTTCTATTGGTTTGTAATATGTAAACAATGTTGAGCTTGCTTTACACTTGATCATTGAACTTGTGAATGCTTTGAATTTCTACTGTAGGCTAAATTTGTACTGAATTGTACTGAATTGTTGTGCAAGATTCCTGCTGTATTCTCTGAATTTTATTTGAATTATTTGTGTTAAGCCTTATTCTCTGATATATGCTGTGCTTAAGCATCTTGAATGTAGTAGAACTACTGATATTCTTGTAACCTTGCATATGCATCTGCTGTAAGTATAGTATTCTTGAAGAATGATCAAACCTTGAAGAGCTTTGAGATGGGATTCCGAGAGTTCAGAGAATTGACTGGACTTCAAATGCCAGAACTAGATCAAAGTATAATGTGGTCGCCCCAAATGCATTCTCGAGGGTCCGGTCTCTTAACCATTTGTGCCCCTTGAGTTTGCTCGAATATCGGAGGCTTGAAAAATTTCTAGGTTCCCCCCGAGTATCAGTCGGGTCGAAGGTTGACATGATACTTAGAGTAAAGCAGGAAATTCACTAGACTTTGAAGGTCTGAGCCACAGTGAAGTAAGACGTGTTCGCCGCCAACACATTCCCGAGGGTCCGGTCTCTTGACCAGTCGTGCCCCTCGAGATTGCTCAAATATTGGAAGCTTAAAATTTTTTGAGGTCGCCCCCAAGTATCAGTCGGGTCGAAAGTTAACATGATACTTAGAGTAAACCAGGAAATTCACTGGACTTCAAAGGCCTGAGCCACAGCAAAGTAAGACAAGTTCACCGCCAACGCATTCCCGAGGGTCCGGTCTCTCGACCATTTGTGCCCCTCGAGTTTGCTCAAATATTAGAAGCTTAAAAATTTTCAAGGTCGCCCCCAAGTATCAATCGGGTCAAAGTTTGACATGATACTTAGAGTAAACCAGGAAATTTACTAGACTTTGAAGGCCTGAGCCACAGCGAAGTAAGACGTGTTCGTCGCCAATGCATTATCGAGGGTCAGGTCTCTCGACCATTCGTGCCCCTCGAGTTTGCTCGAATGTTGGAAGTTTAAAAATTTTCAAGGTCACCCCCAAGTATCAGTCGGGTCGAAGGTTTAAATGATACTTAGGCTTGACCAAGAAATTTACTAGAAAATAGAAGACGAAGTTCAGAGGAAAAAACTATTTATTGATTAGTATGTGTTTACCTCAGTGGAACAAGGTGGAGGTCGTAGCCGATTATATGAGACTAGCTACATTGTATTTCATGGATTTAGTAGAGGCTCTTCATCTTCTGTCATGAGGCAATACAAACCCTTGTCGGTTTTATCATATACAGCATAAGGTCCTTCCCAGGACTCGGCTAGCTTGGCGACATTCTGAGGCTTCGATGATTGTGTGACCCGTCGAAGTACAAGATCTCCGATGTTAAAACTTCGAGGTCGAACTCTCTTGTTATAGAACTTCTTCCGTGATAGATGATAACGACCGCGATTGGCAATGGCTCAGTCTATAGTTTCGTTGATCCATAAAATGTTGCATCCGAGTTCAAACTCAATGTCTTCGTCTGGGAAGCTGGGGCCTAGAAGGAAAGGGGTACAGCCCATAGCTTTTCTTGGTGTTGTTCGATAGGCCCATAGGACATGCTGTAATTCCTGAACCCACCGTCCTTTCTTCGCATCGACACGTTTCTTGAGACCGTCGACAATTGTTTTATTGATTGCTTCGACCTGACCATTCCCTTGGGAGCAGTATGGTATTGAGGGGGAAAGGATGATGTTGTACTTCTTGAGAAAATTTTAGACTTTGTTCCTGACAAACTGTTGACCATTGTCGCATCGAATCATATGAGGGCATCCGAAGCGTGTAATAATGTTTTCCCATAAGAATTTAATAACTTCATCTTCTCTGGTTCGACACAAAGGTACGGCTTCTACCCATTTGGTATAATAATTTGTTACAACAAGGATATTTTCTTGGCTGCCCGAAGCTTTGGGAAAAGGACCAATGAGATTGATGGCTCAGCGTTTGAATGGCCAAAAGACTTGACTGAAGTGAAGGTCTTGTGAAGGGCTATGGATATCATGGGCATAGTGCGGGCATTTTTCACAATGTTTGGCGTTCTCTTCGGCTTGCTTCTTCATGTTGGGCCAGAATAAACCCTGGGAGACGACTCAAAGGGTCATTGATTTACCGGCAGTATGAGCACCGCAAGATATTTCATGGAGTTCGGATAGGATTGTAGAGGCTTCATTTTGAAAGATGCACCAAAGGAGGATGCCGTTTGGGGATTTGTAATGTAACTCGCGTTTGAGGATTGTGTATCTGCGATAGTTCTCTAATAAAGACCGTTTGTCTTTGGGATCATCTGGGAGGGTAGCATTGTTGAAGTAATCAAGGAATGGTGTGCACCAGTCGTCTGGATCGAGACTCTCGCCCCCAGTATTAATGGCACTAACTTCCATCTGGTCAATACTTGGGCGTTCGAGTACTTTGATATGGAGGGTTCAGGACTCGGATTAACCTAACATAGTTGTTATGTAGGCGAGGGCATCTACAGGTCTGTTTTCACCTCGAGGGTAGTGGGTGATAGAAGATTTTTTAGGGAAATAGTTTATGCGCTGGCGGACGAGGTCAGAATATTTGGCCATGCGACCGTTGGCTTGATTCTTACCGGAGTACTGTCTTTGAATGAGTTGGAAATCTATAAAAACTGTAAGTTTGGGGATGCTGAGGTTGAGTGCGAGGTTGAGGCCATGGATCAAAGCTTCATACTCAGCCTCATTGTTGGAGTATTCAAAGTTTAACTTAACTGCCTTCTCTATTCGATCATTGGCAGGGGTAACCAGGACGATACCTATCCCTGAACCATTAGGTCCAGAGGATCCATCTGTGAAATGTCACCAGCCTGTGTTAGGGTTCCATGGGTCAGTAGGTTTGGGCTGATCCTCTGGTAGGTCACCTTCGTATTCCTCCCAGTCGACATCTTCAACCGGAAAGTCAACAAGGAAATCGGCCACTGCTTGGCCTTTCTGGAAGATCTGTTTCTCAAATATAATGTCATGTTCGCCAAGGTAGACAGACCACTGTTGTACTCATTTAGATTTTTCTTTCTTGCTGAGTACCTCTGGAAGGGGATAGCTTGTTATTACACGGATGGGGTGAGCTTGAAAAAATGGTTTGAGTTTATAGGAAATGTAAGCGAGGGTAAGGAGCAAACACTCAAGTTTCGAGTATCGAGTTTCTGTAGGTGTCAAGGTCTTGGTGATAAAGTATACAGGTTTCTCAATGTTTGATTCGAGTCGAATGAGGATTGAACTGATAGAGGTATCGGTGACCGCAAGGTATAAGAAGAGTAGTTCACCATCGATAGGGGTGCTGATAATGGGTGGTTGACCAAGGTATGTTTTGAGTTTAAGGAAGGGCTGTTCACAGTCGGGTGTCCAGTTAATCTCAGGGTTGTTTTTTATTTTTGCTTTGTGGACGCCTTGGTCGCCCAAGAGAGAAAAGAGCCAAGCACAACGGTCTAAAGATTTAGAAATGAAACGGATGAGGGCCACTATTTTACCAGCCACTTTTTGGACATCTTTTTGGGTTTGGGGTGAAGGCATGTCAATAAGGGCTTGGATATGGGTAGGGTCGATCTCGATACTTCATTTGCTGATGAGATGGCCTAAAAATTTACCAGACAAAACACCAAATTGGCATTTGTCTGGGTTCAGTTTCATGTTGTATGTTCGAAGTATCGAAAAGACCTCGGTTAAATCCTGGATGTGGGTCTGTTTTTGGAGGCTCTTGCATAACATGTCATCTATGTAAACTTCGATCGACTTGCTAATCAAGGTTTAAACATGATTGTTACGAGGCATTGATAGGTGGCACCAGCGTTTTTAAGACCAAAGGGTAAGACAGTAAAATAGTAAAGGCCTCAGGGAGGAGGGGTACCTGATTATAACCCGAAGCTACGTCCATCATTGACAGGCACTCATATTCGGTAGTAGCATCGGGGAGTATTGAAATGATCGGGAGGGGGAAACTGTCCTTTGGTGTGTGCTTGTTGAGGTCGGTAAAGTCGACGCAGATTCTAATCTTGCCATTATTTTTGGAAACTGTAACTATGCTGGATATCCAGTCAGCATACTTGACTTCTTTGATGAAACCCACGGCTATGAGTTTGTCTACTTTGATGTTTACTGCATCTCAAAGTCGTGATGTCAAAGTACGCTTCTTCTGTTTTACTGCTGCAGAATGAAGGATGAGGTCGAGGCGGTGACATGCTAAACTGGGGTCGATACCTAGCATCTCCTAGAACATCCATGCAAAGGCGTCTTTGTTTGCTCGAAGGAATTTTGTAAGTTCGAGATGCTCTGCCTCATCTAGAAAGGTTCTAATGAATGTACCTCAACCAGGACCGACGAGTTCAACATAAATAGTGGGTTCGATAGGTGAGATGGCGGGTATCGAAGGTATAGGGACAAAAGGAGACGATGATTGCTATGGGAGTCTGACGAGTTTTTGAGTCTGATCGATCTCTGGATGCTCACATGAAAGGGCGAGGCACTGAGAGCCTTTTAAATTCCATATGCCACAGGGGGCAGTGAAACAAAGGATCTGATGATAGGTCAAAGGTATGGTACGCATGGCATGGAGCCAGTCGCGTTCGAGGATACCAAGGTATTCAAACATCTTATCGATGGCAAGAAAACTGGTTTGAAGTGTGACTGGGCCGGTGGTAACTGGGAGGCTCATTCGAGCAATGGTAACTTCGGTAGCCCCATTAAAGCCTTTCAGTTCGACATTGGCTGCAGTGATGAGTTCTATTTTGTTCATGGCCTGGACAGTTTAGAGGAAAAGTACACCAGCTGCACTTCCTGTATCGATAAGCATTGTCTAGAGGATGAGGTGTTCAACATTAATCATGATGACTAAAGGGTTGGAATGGAAAAATTAACATGCAATGTATCGCAGTCAATGAAAGAGATACCTTCGGGTCGAGGACAAAAGCTTAATTCTGGTAGGAGGGCAGGCAACTTCTCTTGGTAAGTGAGTTTGTAGCATTCTTCGACACGCTTGCGCTTGCTCTTGGAACGGCCGCTGTCGATATTATTGACTTCAATGAAATGCACTTGGTAGATATGGACCTCGGCTGGGTTAACAGCAGGGGTGGATTGAGGTTTAAGGTATGACCCGTCAAGGTAGCTGAGATGGTCAGCAACATACTGATGTAGACGACCTGCCTTGAGTATTATTTCGAGAGAGTGCTGCAAGGCAAAACATTTGTTGGTGTGGTGACAGTTACACTTTTGGTTGGCACAGTAAGGTTCACCCGATTTGACCTCGATGGGGAAGGGGATACGCCATATGGGGTCTGCCTAGATCTGTGGTAGAAGGGTGTTGATGGGGGCAATGAGTTTGGGTAGGGCTGGCTTTGGTCATTTTTTGTGACCTTTTGCAGTATTACTAGAATGAGGGCATTTACGGCTTTCAGTCTCCTGTGAGACGGGAGAGATCAGGGGTGTAGAAGTAGAGGGTAGGCCTTGTCGAGGTTTATTGATGGCAGAGGTCGAAGGCTACCCTTGTTTATGTGATTCGCGGAGGCGCTCAAGGTTGATATACCCATTGACTTTTGAGAGCATCTCCTCGAGAGTTTGAGGTTTGTGGAGGACTAGGTACTCTTTGACATGGCTGTGATCTGGTAAGGCGTTCGAATATGCGAGCACAACATTCAAGCAGTCAAGGTTTTTAACTTTTTGTGACTCGTCGAGAAATCTCTTGGTGAAGGCTTCGAGGGTTTTACTATTTGATTTTCTAAAATTGAACAGGGCATCAACTTTGACATCTCTATCTTTTTTTAAGGCAAATTAGGCGATAAAAAGATGGGATAGTTGCTGAAAGCTTCGAATAGAGCCACTGGGCAGGCTATGATACCATCAAAGAAGGCTTTCAATGAGGCTTGTGGGAAAATGGCGACACATCAGGTGGCCGGCTCTGGAGTAGAGGCTTAGAGCATTTTAGAATTCTAGAATATGGGATTGAGGGTCGGTGTTGCGGTATTTACTGAGTTTGGGAGCTCAAAAATTTGGAGGCACCTTGATAGCGAGGAGTTTGGGTTAGAAGGGGTTATTCAACCGGCTCCATGAGTATGGAGTTGGACTCGCGCTGACGCGGATGATGGGTTGGATTTTGTAGTCGAAGTCTTGTTGTGTACAATATGCAGGATGAGAGGGGGTCGAGGGATTTGAGGATGATGAGGCCAAGTGTTCGGTATGTGTTCAGTGCTGCGCTCCCCGAGACGCTCTCAGGCAGGCGGCATTTGGGGTATTTGGAGGAGCAAAGGGTAGAATCAGAGGAATCCTTTGTGGGGTGGATGCCAAGATGGATGGAGCCAGTAGGGGGAGCACCCTCAGCGCTGATATGGACTGGAGGTACTTCTTGATGTGGTAGAGGCCCCAGTTGAGCGCGGCCAGATACGCACGACGGGGCTGGTGCTCGAGACGGTGGCGGAACATCTAGAGGCTGCAGTCGTTGCAGCTCTCAGACTGTGTTGCACAATTCATTGATGCCACAGTTTTGTCTGTCGGCATCATCTAAACTGTGATGCCGTTCGGCTTCAAACTCCTGCCAGTGTTTTTTACTTTCCTGGTGCAGTTGTGTTTGGTGTCGCTCCTCGGCTTGAGCGAATTACTTGGAAAGTAAGATAAGCTGGGCAACCACTCCATCGACGGAGTTGCCTGCATGGTGGAACTAGAACGGAGGGTGGGGGCCATTGGGAATAATCTGTAAGACTTAAGAAAGGGAGAAAATGGCCAAAGGAGATTGGTAGGGTAGGGAAGCACAAACGGTGCCAAATGTATGGGCCTAACTTTGTACGAGGGAGGGGGGGGAGTCGGCTCTTACACCACAGGATTAATCCTTTATCTATGGGGTTCAAGTATATAATCTATAACATAAGTAATCTACTGATAATATACTTGCGTGGAGGCCTAGAATGTGATGCTCCATGACCTCTGATGAGGATTTTTAAGAGTATTTGTATTACTGTCGAGTAGTCGAAGGTTCGAATGCTGGGTATTTTACAGAAAGGTTGAAGGTAAACTGTAAGGGCTCTGGGGACAGATTTTGTAACCCTCCCTTGGTTCCCCATCTCTCTTATTTATAGAACATAGGAAGGGCTGAGTCACCAAGGTTAGGTCACATTATAAGTGTACCTTCTAGGTATCCTCTGGATATCGAGCAAGTATCCCAGAGTTGGTGTTGACGCCGGAAATGTCGATTCTCGCACTGTACTCTGACACTGTAGCAGTTGTTGGGTCTGTCACAGTAGCTGTAAGGACCAACAGTCTCACCATTCCTGTCTGGTGAGCTGGCTGTCTAACATGTCTGCCTTCGACCACGTATGAAATTGGTCAAAGTATTTTTGATGCTGATGTGGAGTTCGTCCTCGAGGCTTGTTTAGAGTCGAGGCTTTGTCTTCGAATAATCTTGCAAGCCTTATTTATCGATTGAGTGGGCTTCGAGATATTCGAGTAGGCATCGAGGTAGCCTTCGAGTGTTTGACTGGGGTAGAAGGCTGCGAGTAGGCTACTACAGATTCCCCATAAGTGAAGGTGTGTATCAACGTATTTATGATCAAATACTTTCTTCGAACCCCTATTTTATTAAAGGAGAAAATGCCTCTAAGACGATGGGCTTATCCTCGCACCAAAAGATAACGTGCGCACTTCGCATATTATGCTACGGTACGAGCGCAAACGCCCAAGAAGAATACCTTCGGATTGGGGAGTCTACAAGTATTTTGTGGTTGAAAGAATTTTGTAAAATTATTATAACACAATTCAAGGCTAAATATCTTAGATATCCCAATGAAGACGATACATTACACTTGTTAGAAGTGAGTGGATCGCGAGACTTCTCGGGGATGTTAGGTAGTTTAGATTGTATGCATTAGAAATAGAAGAATTGTCCTACCGGGTGGGTAGGACAATATACCAGGTGTAAGAAAATCCTGGCGGTGATTTTAGAAGCAGTTGCATCGCAATATCTTTAGATATGGCATGCATTCTTTGGGGTGCCCGGTTCTAACAACGACGTGAACGTCTTGTATCAAGGGTGGCTTTTCAACAACTTGTCTAATGGAGTTGCCCGCCATGCAATTATAATATAGGCACACTTGTTCAAATCATAAGAAATCCGTCCAACGATGCCAAAAAACATTTTTCAAAGATGCAAGAAGCATGCCAAAATGATGCAGAACGTGCTTTTGGGATATTACAAGCTAGGTTTTAAATATTGCCACACGGTGCACGATTTTGGAAACCTAGCAATTTTGGAAGCCTAGTGCACAAGCTTGGTTTCAAATATTAGGGTATAATCCTGCACAATATAATCGTCGAAGATGAACGTCATACCTACGTATCGCAAATTGACATTGATCCCGAGTTTAGAAAATCGGTGAATACTTGGAAGGAGGACTTAAATCCAAGACACCATATCAACACTATGGCAGAGTACATCCAGAAGGTTCATGAAATTAGAAATGAAGGTGCATATTTCCAATTACAAGATGAACTTGTCACACATTTCTGGAATCGGAAAGGGACGGAGTAATGTAGTCTTCATCATTATTTTTTTATTTTCTAAAATAATGTATTTTGTTTCCAAGTTTAATGTTGAAGTTGTAATATATTTTGTTTTCAAGTCTTCATCATTGTAACACTTTAAGGAAACATGGTTTACTGCTTCTGCTTTTTGATTTTGTAACAATTTTAAGGATTATGAACCATTAATAACAATATTATTGAAATAATAAAATTATATGGAACTTAAGAACTACTATTAATACTAAGGATTACATCAATCGTCATCACTAGAAATGTCGTCATCACTTGGACACTGCTTCTTCAACATCTTCGAATATTCTTTAATTTGCTTCTTCATCCAACGCCTTTATGTTGTAGTAGGTTACTTGGGTTCATTGGTATTACCTTAACCATATGCGTATCTTTGATGGTTTTTTTTTTAGTTAGCTCCGCTTCACGCCTTCTTTGAATCTCAGCCTCTCTAGCCAACTTTAGTTCCTCACGTGCTCTAGCTCTAGTTTCCTTTTCCTCTTTCTTTTGCTTGTCTCTCTCATTCTATGCCTTTATCAAGTTGGTTGTTGTTTTAAGCATCCTCTTTCCCCAATAACCTATACCTGACTTTGCCGCTTCTTCAGCCTTGCATTTTTTTTGGCTGTCCGGTCGTACATCCCCACAAGAATATTGTGGTGCATCCACGTCGATAGAATCATCCAGAATTACAATATTTAGAGTGCCGGACGTAGGTGTTTCAGGATCGGAATTGGTGGAGTTACCCGGGCTATTGTTAAAAGTTGACTTTCTATCAACGTTGTGGCCAGGTTGCCCAATGTGATGAATTTGTGACCATTTTGGGCAAGTTTCCAAAACTTTGTACGCTTCCCGAAGAATAAATGGTTTGTGCTGTAGTTAAAAAAATGTATCGTATGTCATACGTTCCTAGAAATTAAGTTAAATTTTTTTTAGAGAATGATTCATCAGCTTCATTAATGAAATGAGAAAAATAAATGAAATACTTACGAAGTCAGCCAATCCAATACCGGTAAAATTTCGGCTTTCAAGGTCCTGAATGATACCTCTAAAAATCGAACATTCCTTATTGAGCCACCTCTTATACGCACAATTGGCACCGTTGTACGATCGCCACATAGATTGGTCAACATAGAAGGAGTTGAATTGATCATGCACCTTGAACCAAAATGTAGCAGCTTTTTGGTTGTTCGTGGTAGCGAGGTTTTGAGATACTTGGGACCAAGCGCGCGCAAGATTCACGAAGTCATTAGACGACCAATTTTTGAAGTTCTTATATCTTTCTTTGTCGTCGTCAACTTTATCCTCAACTACATCCTTAACTACAATAGGTGTTGATGCCATCTTTCTTTTAGAGTTTGCCTTCCCCTGCGTATTACTTCTCGTGAGAACCGGATTGAGTTCCTCAGCTTGAACTGCATCCTCAACTATAATAGGTATCGATGTCGTCTTTCTTGTAGACTTTACCTTCCTGTGCGTATTACTTCTTGTGAAAACTGGATTGAGTTCCTTGGAGATGACTGGAGAGACAACCTGAGATGCAACCGGCGATATATTAAGATTTAAATCATTTAAACCCCATGTACCTTGCATCGGCGTGGTACTCAAACTTATACCGGAAAAACCAGTTTGAGATGAATAATATGGATTCCCCGTTTGAGGGTACGAGCCCGTATACCCATCAAATTGAGGGTAATATCCTTGGTTTGGGTAATGAGTGTAATATCCATGGGTTTGAGATTGAAATTGATTCTCGAGTGTCGGGAATAGTTGGCAAACATACCTTAGATCTTGGGAAGTGTTAGGCATTTGCGACGAATCAAATACGCTGAATTGACGAGGAAATACATTTTCTTGTTAGTTCGTATTGGAAGATTGAGAGTGGTATTGAGAATTAGATTGGGAGCTTGAGGAAGACATAGTGGTTTTGTTTGTATGGTAAGGAGGGAGGAGAGTGTAAAAGATTAGAAGGGAGGAGAGTGTAAGAGATGAATGACATTTATAGTTGAAAAAAACTAGCCGTTAATATAGCCGTTAACAAGTGTCCAAAAAAAAACTAGTCGTTAACAAGTGTCCAAAAAAAAACTAGCTATTAATATGGCCGTTGAGTAACTTGGACAACAAGTTTCCAAAAAAAACTAGCCGCTAATATGGTCATTGAATAACTTGGACAACAAGTTTCCAAAAAAAACTAGCCGTTAATATGGCCGTTGAGTAACTTGGACAACAAGTTTCCAAAAAAAAAACTAGCCGTTAATATGGCCGTTGAGTAACTTGGACAACAAGTTTCCATAAAAAAACTAGCCGTTAATTTGGTCGTTGAGTAACTTGGACAACAAGTTTCCATAAAAAACTAGCCATTTATATTGCTGTTAAGTAACTTGGACAACAAGTTTTCATAAAAAAACTTGCCGTTTATATTGCTGTTGAGTAACTTGGACAACAAGTTTCCATAAAAAACAAGCCTAAGGTTTAACATACTAAAATATTGGTTGGGCGGTTCCAATAAGAGTGAGGTCAACCAGACTTTACACACCTCACTTCACTTCAGTCTCATATTAATCAAGCAATACTAATACTAGTCGCTGATGATTGAACATAATAACTAGATCGACTCTTAATTGTAATCGTGTAGTAACTTTGGCCGTTGAGTAACTTGGACAACAAGTTTCCAAAAAAAAAATTCTTTAAAAAAGCAATATTAATACTCAACATAGTTTAACCAAAACATAGTTTAAATAAAACATCGTTTAAACAAAACATAGTTTAAACAATATTAATACGCAACATAGTTTAAACAAAACATAAATAAGTTTTAAATAAAACATAGCCTAGCTAGGATGACCTTTCTTCGTTTGGCGGGCGTGTCTGCTACGTGCGAGACTCTCGTCATAGCTACATTGTACAACCGGCTCTGTCTGGTATGAAATTGGCATCTCAGCTAGTCTCTCGAACATCTCTCGGATGATCTCATCCCTTCGCCTCAGCTCCTTCCTCAACTCAGTATTGTTGTCAGCTAGTTGCCCCGAGTCCTCATATGCCGCATGCCGCATTCCTTGGTTTTGATGCCACAACTCATCTGTACTATACATAGGTGAACACGGGTATGGTACATGTATCACCGGGATCGATATCTGTCTACGTTGATCGTTCAGTCCCGCCACATCCATGAACCATCCCATATCACGTGAATCGCCGGTCACCTAAACACCATAGTCTTGCACCTGTGAAGACATAGCTAAACTCGACGTAGGTGGCAAGTGTACATCGGGCCTCACTAGATCATGCCCGACGATCCAAATATTTCCCGCCCTCTTTATTAAACTGTAACCGATCTTAGGATTTGGATAAACGGTACGCCAATATGTCATGTAATCTACGTCTGAAACAACATAATCGCGACCATCATAGAAGTCCACATCTTTCAGACCCTGATATAACGCTCGATCGTACCTTGGGAATTCCATAATCTCCTGAGGGGGGCCATAGGGCACACTATCATGATCGGTCATCTGACGCATGTACCCATCTCCTAAATACCAAAGCGTACCATGCCTATATGGGACTGACACCAATGGAACCCTCTGGAAGCTCAGTTCTGAAGCAACTTTTACCTCTGGACAGATTAATTGCCTAGACCTGTGCCATGTTTGCCAATCTATGTTGGTTTTGTCCTTCCATTCTATCATATCTCTGATCACAGTAAAAGAGTGATAGATTTCAGACCCCGTACTAGCCCTTTCATCTTTCCACGCACCCATACAGGGATAAATATGGTTAAATTTTTGTACCTTAACTAGATACATTCCAACCCGACAGTACTCGAAGAACCAGAACTCCAACATTGCATAGAATTTGGTGATTGATTTTTTCACTTTCCCGTCCCTCAGAACTGAGGCTTCATCAAGCCCTCGATACAAAGCCGCCATAATCGACGTACACCAGTCAAAATACGACGTACCAATAATATCGCGATCTGTCAAAGCTGCAAGATAACCTGTCCGAAGAGATTGCCCATCATATAGGCAATAAATGCCCTCACATACACGATATCCATTTATGGGTCGTAATTGTGGAGACGTGGATTCAAAGGCTCTTTCCACATTTTTAAATAGGCGAGAGTGATGTTACCATACCTGATGTCAGAGCTTGTGATTCCCAGGAACATCTTTTTTGCATCCTCTAACTTGGAGTACCTCTTGCCGTATGGGAGTTCGCGACCCCTCCCAAAAGATATGTGTATTAGCATGACGAAGTCTAACAATGTGAAACCTAGTTCCCCGCAAGGGAAGTGAAAGGTATGGGTGGAAGGCCACCACCGTTCCACGAGAGCATGAATGAGGCGGTTATCCAAGTTTCCCGCCTTAATCGAGCAAAACTCTTTAAAACCCATATCGTCGGCCAACTTCTTCAACGTCGGGTACACGACAATCCATTGGTATCACTTCAGTACCTTATCTAATGATCCCCTACACTGTAATTCATCTCGGTTCTGACAAAAAAAAAACACATTAACACGTTAGAAATTCATTTGGGCATTTCATCGAACACATTGCAATATACGTTAATAACATTTAAAATTTACACAAAACTTACCGACATTTCCACCGATCCAACATAAATATGGACCCAGCTGTTCGGGAGGATATCTTCTTGGTTCAACTCTTCGAGCGATGGGGTGGGATCGTTGTCCAACGTCAATTGTAACGGCCAAATATTTGTTACTTTGGCGTTCCCCCTTCGTTTTACTTCCGCGTTTACGTTGCGTTTGGTTTTGGAAATACTTAAGAACGGTCGTGAACAAGACGAACCCGACATTTTTAAGTGATTAACGGAGGAAAGATCTTGGGTTGGAAAACTTGTAGAGTAAGGGTTGGGTATGCCAAGATTAATGTCTTATGTTGATGCTCAAATGACACTTGAGAAAGGAAGTAACAAGTTAAGCCTAAAAGATGCAGCGTTATGCCGCGCGGTTTTGAACTGCGCGGCTATTTAAAAAAATAAATATATTTGACGTGTTAATTTGTTATTGGCTGGTAGTGCTGCGCGGTTTAGAAGTGCGCTGGAGAGACGGAAGGCTGAGATTAAAACACGTGGACATATCTTGAGTGTTGGTTCTTGCGCACGGTTTGGAAAGCGTGCAACAAATTCACCCTGGTTTTTCCTCTGAACTTGTTGTGGGTGGATTGGATTCACCCTGCTTTTGGATGAATCCACCCACCTAACTGTTGTGGATGCTCTTAAAGTTGGAAACATTAACAAAAATTTTGCTCTAAATGCGATGACTAGAACTAAATTTTAAAACCCATAAGAAATCCAAGCAGTCTAAAAAAGCCTCGAGCTACGGGATTTTGCTCACAAACGGCTAGGATTGCAAGTTAGCAGAAAATTTATTCCTTAAGGTGTATAAATAATATATTAGACAAACGTCACTCATAATTTCATCTTCTTTTAGAATAATCTAAAATTTGATATTTGGGAAACCTTGAGATCCTTCCAAAATGCCTGTTATGGATTGTTTATTGTGTAAGAGCATGGGCAGCAGCCTCGCTAAGTTAGCGAGCCACCTAGGCATAAATTTAGGGAAAATATGACATGTAGCTAGAGCTAAATATTTTTCCTTTTCCAGAGTGGGGATAGTGCAGTTTTTAATATTTTTTTTAATTGTTTTTAATATAAAAATAAAATAAAAAATGTGCGCCAATTCAATTAGCGCTTGAATTGGCGCCCTTAATTTTTAAATATTTTTTTAATAATAAAATTATAATACAAGATAAAAGCGCGTGTGTTGAACGACTTGCGTTTAGGATTCAAGATTGATGAAATAAGGGAAGCTATTTTTGGGCTGCAAGGTTATGATGCGGTTCTACTCGAAACTCGAGCGAACTACGAGGGTAAGACAGATGTAGAAAGGGGTGAGGAAATGAACCGCGTGTACTAGTCCGAGTCCATACGTACCTGTTGGCGGTCTGTTGAAGATCGTAAAAAGTTTATTCTGATGATGGCCAGGGAGGAGATCAATAATGAGGATATGGATATTGCCTCAAGGCGGCTGAAAGCTTGTGGTGCTGTCCGGCACACCGGTTGCTTCAAATGCAAGTATCTTGGGGATTAGAATGAATGATTGTTGTATTTTTTGAATGTTTGAAATGTAATTGCCCGAATTTACTTGAAGAAAAAAAAAATTATTCACGAAAATAGGCTATGAGTAGGTTTGTTTGTTGAAACTGAATTTTTGAATTTGTGTTACTAATTGAAATTGACGTTAAATTCAAGGTGTATAAGCAGGGCAAAAAAATGTACGTGAAATTTTAAAGTAGAAAATTCAGAATCATGAGTTTGGGGTATTGTAAAAAAAGTGGGACCAAGAGGCTGAGAGATACGCTAAAGTATAATGTTTGGTGTAATGATGGGAAAGTGTTTTTACCGAAGCGGTATGACATGTCTGACAGGTTCAGACGAACAGACGGCTCAGTTCAGGAATCGAGGATTGCTTACTGGAAAAATCCAAACCGCCAGCGGTTCGTAAAAAGGTGCCTAAGTACCCCTTCTCCGAATACAAAAAACCAGAAAAAGAAGAGAAGGGTTAGAGAGAGAAAGATCTTAACTGACGATTCTATTACCCCCGAAGGAGGAAAAGATAAGAGGAAAGCAGTGACGAGGAGTCTCAATTGCAAACTACGAGAGGAGGCAGATATCGAGGAGGTTTTGATGAAGTTGTAGAAATTAAGCAAACTGGTACAGACCAACGCTGCAGACTCTCACTCGGGTGCTAAAGGTAAGTCTGTCTTTGTGTTTACAAGATTATTTTTGTATAATTTTCTTTATTGTGCCGGGATAAGGA
Source organism: Kingdonia uniflora (assembly GCA_014058105.1). Taxonomy (NCBI): domain Eukaryota; kingdom Viridiplantae; phylum Streptophyta; class Magnoliopsida; order Ranunculales; family Circaeasteraceae; genus Kingdonia; species Kingdonia uniflora. Next base: position 6,611,337 of record JACGCM010000704.1, on the reverse strand, counting down.
TGTAATCCCTTCCAAACACAAAAATGAAGTAAAAATAATAATGGGAATAATGACTGTGGTGCAATAAAAATTATTTTGTGACAGTTTGTGATTGATAAGTGATTTAGTAGTGTGAGATAAAAATTGATATATATACCTCGACCTATCTGTAGGTTTTGTTGGACCAGCGTTTTGTAAAGTAGACCCTTTACTGTTGATAAGTATGGCTTCGATTTCCGGTTGTGCAAAGGCTGATGAAGTACACCTCCAAAGGCAGTTAACTCCCGTCATTGGAGTAGGGGATAAGGAGGATACTGTAGCCAAATTAATAGAATGGCCTCGTCTGAAGGGTTCTCGTGTTCAGTACCCAACAGGCTCTAGTCGGTTTAGGGAGTTCTGTAAGGCCAAAAGTAGTATAGATGGGATTTGGGGGCACGCCTTTGCATATAGGGGTAATTTCTTTAGGACTTCTAGTGTCAGTCAAGGAAGGGATTACTTATATTTGCTGCCTGATTTGGCCCAAGAAAAAAAGTGCAGGCGTTTGGGGGACGAAGTATCCTTGGAGTACGTCCAAGGCGTCGTGAAGGATAGTCGAGCTGATGGGTTTTGTTGATATTTAGCCCAGTTTGATTATGGGTTGACTCTGCATTTGAGCAATTTGGCTAAGAGTGTTATGAATTGGATTGGGGCTTGTTCGGCGCAATTAAATTGCAATTTTTAGGATGTTATTCTTGTATGCGAAACCCTGAATGGGAGATGGGCTGCATCTGGTAGTGAGAGGAGGATTACTGCCAAGGATTTTCTAGAGTATTATGCTGTAAAATATGTCACAATAACTGATGGTGCATATCTCTCGTCTAGTTCTTCAAGACCATGCTTCTTCGACCTGTCTTCAGTAGGGCGAGTGTGGAACGATAACATTTTATGGGTGTCTGGTGAATGTCTTCAGCGGTCTAATGAGGAACCCCTGGAACTTAATAATAAAACTATAACAGAGGGTAGTATACCAATGAAAATTGAACTATCATTTGTATGTTGAACTATACTTCTATAGTTGATATGTATCTTACGTTGCCAATTTTTATGTAGGAATTAATTGCAAAGTTTCGAGGAAGGAATCTTTTATAGACGTTATTTCCTGGGAAGGCACTGAGCTCGAAGCTGTTCACAAAGAGTTAGAGATGAGTAGGTTCACAAAGGTAGCTAGTAAGGACGACAAGGTCAGGAGATCGCAAGCGAAGCGGAGACTGGCCGAGAAAACTCCAGGCTCAATATAAGAAAAATTGTCAACTCCTGAACTTAATGTACCCTTGAAGCTCGCGCGGGTCAATGAAATTCTGGATGAGCCAGTGGACGTGGCCACGGTCTCTAGCACTGTTGTAAGGAACCTGGCGAAGAGGAAGGCTGTAAAAATGGGGGCTGTTCCTCGTTCTGTTACGTCGGTCAGTGTGGACGATAGCAGTAAGAGAAGGAAGGTAACTTCTCCCATAAAGTCAAAGGAGGTGCTTGGGGAAAGCAATAAGATCGCTGAGGGGGCGGACTTGCGGCCGCGCTTTGAGGTCGAAGCTGGTCTCTTGGAGGAACAATGTCGAGCTAAAGCTCGAGGGAAGATGGTTGCTGTTATGGATGATGAATTTAAGAAGGTTAGTAAATAGTTGGCTTTATCAAGCTATTTTGTTGCTCGAGCCGACTTATTTCTTTTTGCAGTTTGCTCCTGCTCTGAGGGACGTTCAGCTTGGTTTCCAAGATAGGTCGATGGAGCTGGAAAAGAGGATCTCCCAGCTCGAGGGGGAGAAAAATCAGTTGGAAGAGAACCTTATTCGGGAGAGGGGAACTTTCCTGTTGGAGCGGGAGAAAGAAAGGGAAGCTGCTGCTCTAAAGCTGAAGGAAGTTAGGGCCGAAAGTGAAGCTGAAGCAGAGCGATTGGTTACCACGTCGGCTATTTCTCGGAACAACCTTGTAGGGATGCTCTACCAGCTGAGGTATACAAAGGCAGAGATAATGGCATTTAGCGAAGGGAATTATGAGAAGATAAAAATTATAGATGAGGAGGAGGTTGAGGAAAGGGAGGATGGTCTGAATGTTGCTGAAAAGACCGCTACCGATAATCAGGAAACTATTAATCAGATAGGATGATCGTGTAATGTAACATTGGTTGCGAAACTTGAACTCGAGCTTTAGTTCAAGTTGAGGACTTAGAGGGCCTGCTTGAAGTGGAGAAAAAATCCTCTGGTGAATTACAAGTTAGATAATTCAGATAAATTAATAACTAGATGAACAAGAATTATAGGAGAAAGGATATGTACCTTGCATGTTTATTTTAGTTCAGGACGTTTGTGTATGTACCCTCTGTCTTGCGCCCAAAACTTATTATTGCCGATAGGCCAAGGAGGAGTTGGTTGTCTCGAGCTTGTAAGTGTCTATACTGCAAGTTTATTAGTATGTTTCTGCCGATCTGGTTCTCCATTAGGTACTGATGTTGTGAGTCCCTGCTAACTGTTATGCAGAAGGAGCTAGATGTTGCTAGAGAGAGAGAAGAGCAGATTCTTTTGTATAATGCTGAGTATGCAGAAGAATATGAGGTTTTGTTTTCTTAGTATGAAGATCGATTGGATGATAATGTGAGGCTTTCTTTAAAACTCGAAGAAGCTAAGAGACAAGTCGAGCAAAAGACTACAACAATTTTGAGCAGGGATTTGGCTTTGAACCAACTTACCAACGAATTTGTTGAGTTAAAGGAAAAGGTTGTGTCAGGTTCTCGGGACAAGGCTGAGTTAGCCGAATACCATCTTAGAGCGTTAAATGAAGAGATATATGATATGAAATGTAACATTCGTGCTCTGAATGAGCAGTTATTGAAGAGAGAGATCGAGCTGGATACTGTACGAACTAACTTGGCTGTGTCCGAGGCCGATTTTTGAAAAATTGAGCTGCAGTATTATGGGAAAAGATCGAGAATTGCGTAACTCTGCACATATACGTGATAGTTTGATTGCCAGGTTAGATCGTGTGAAGGCTGATTTACGTCGTTTAAAAGGGAGAGAGGCTCAGAGCAGGGCTAATTTAGCAAAGATTCATGCCAAGAACAAAAGTTTGGTGGATAATTTGGCCCACGCTCGCGTAAACGTGAGGAGGGCTGTGCAACGTGAGAAGGAGATGAATGAAAGAATTAATCAATCTTGTGCGCGAATATCAGAATCGGAGCGGGAGTTACGTGTACGCGAAATGAAGTATTAGAAACATCTAAAATTTGAATTGGATAAAAGGGATAGTGAAATTACTTCTGGTGAGGGGAGTCGAGAGATGAAGGAATTTCTCCGTCGAAAAGAAGAGTTAGTGGAGAATATGCGTATTGATCTCACAAACTCTTTGCAGAAGTCGATAGATCTTATAAGGCAGATGAGCGAACTTATTGATCAATTAACAGCTGAACTGGCTGAATCGAAAGCTCGTCGTTTGAAGGATAACAAGCGCGCTGCTGTTACTCACCAAGCCTTTAAGGAAATAGTAGTTCACGAACAAGAAAAATGTGATAGTGAAGCTTTGTATCAACGAAAATTAAGCGCATTGGTTGCATTTTTTGTCGAGGAAATAAAATTCCTGCAGGTCGATCTGATGCAAGATTGCTTCTCTAGAAGGACTTGTGTATGTAAACTCGATATTTCGAGAATAGATCGAATTGGTGTTATGGATCGTGGTATTGGGATCACGACGGCTGAACAGATAGCTCGAGGGAGAGAAATTGTTGCTGAACGAGCTCCAGAATATATGGCATCCAGGACTGAAATAGGGGGAAGCTCGAGTGTAGTCTCACCTACTCCTGTTATGGGAGGAAGATCGACTGCTATCCCATCAAAAATATCCTGCAAAGTTAAAAGGAAATAGAATTGAACTCTGATAACGAGTACCTTTTGTATGTAGCAAATGTTGATACTTCAGTGCTCGATGTAGGACTTTGAAAGGAGCGTTGTAATTTGAAATGCTGATATGAGAAAATGATATTTCCACACCTGTAATAGATATTATTCTTTGGTTTGACCCATTGAATTAGAAGAAGTCCGCGGGTGTAGAAGTAAGTATTATCTGTACTTCAACCCTTGGACTTCAGGGAGGCTTAGCGATAGCGAGCTAGTATTATCTTTGCTCATACTTTAGAAGGTCACCGCAGGCTAAGAGGTTCTTTATGGCCTCTGCCTCAGATCTGTGTTTCCTCAGGGGTTCGGCTAGTATTATTTATGCCTTGATACCATATTGGAGAGCTAGGCTTATCGACAGCGAGTAACGTCTCACTCGTGCTTTAGGCCTGATCCCGTAGGCTGAGCCTCTTTATTGCCCCAGCCCCAGAGGTATTTATATCTTCAGGGGTTCGGCTAGTATTATCTATGCCTTGATACCATATTAGGTATTGGAGCTTAGCGGCAGCGAGCAAGTTTTATCCTCACTCGTTCTTTAGGCTTGTTATCTTCTGGCTAAGAGGTTCATTATGACCCCTGCCTTCGGATGTATGAGTATCCTTAGGAGTTAGACTAGTATTATCTATGCCATTACAAATGTTGGATGTTGGAGCTTAGCGGCAGCGAGCAAGTTTTTTCCTCACTCGTACTTTAGGCTTGCTATCTTCAGGCTAAGAGGTTCATTATAGCCCCTACCTTCGGATGTATGAGTATCCTCAGGAGTTAGGCTAGTATTATCTATGCCATTACCAATGTTGGATGTTGGAGCTTAGCGGCAGGGAGCAAGTTTTTTCCTCACTCGTGCTTTAGGCTTGTTATCTTTAGGCTAAGAGGTTCATTATGGCCCTCGCCTTTGGATGTATGAGTATCCTCAGGAGTTAGGCTAGTATTATCTATACCATTACCAATGTTGGACGTTGTTTACCTTTAGGGATCGAGCTAAGATAAACTGCGCTTTTACCCTTGGATGGAGATTTCATTGATTAATAGGGATTCTTGTGATAAAAATGAGATTTCATTGATTGAAAAGAGTTTGTACATATACTGGAGGTGAAATCTCGAGGTGGATTGAACGTTGTCGAGTGACGGATGAGCTATTTAGCGTCGATATAACTTCAATCTTCTTATATTCCATGGATTTGGAATTTTATCACCAGCTTCCATCATGAGATAGTATGAACCCAGACCAGTTTGAACTATGACCATGAAAGGACCTTCCAGTTTTCTGCTAGTTTCCCATCATGTAGATATTTTTGCTATCGGGGATTTCTCGAAGGACCCAGTCGTTGATGGCGAACTCCCGAGTGCAAACTCGTTTGTTGTATAAATTTGCCAGTGTTTGATGATATCGAGCAAGATTTGCGATAGCTCAATCTCGCGTCTCATCAATCCAATTGAGGTTGCAAGCCAATTCGAACTCATTCTCTTCGTCTGTGAGCTGGTGGTCTCTTAGGGCATGGTGGTACTTCGTTGGGATGATTACTTAAGTTCCATAGGAAAGTTGAAAAGGAGAGCACTGTGTTGATTTCTGGGACATAGTTCAATAAGCCCATAAGACTTGAGGTAATTCACGTATCCAGGTGCCCTTTTGCTGTAACATAAGGTGCTTTTTAAGACCATCTACGGTGATCTTGTTTCTAATCTCCGCCTGTCCGTTTCCCTGGGGGTAGTATGGGTTTGATGGAGAATAGATTATGTTGTGTTTGTTGAGAAATGCTACGACCTTTGTTCCAACGAACTGAGGACCGTTATCGATACGGATCAAATGTGGACAACCAAATCTTGTGATGATATGCTGCCAAATGAAAGAAATGACCTCTTCTTCTCGAGTTCCGCATAGAGGAACTGCTTCGACTTATTTGGCAAAGTAATCCGTGGCAACAAGGAGAAATTTCCTATTATCCGGAGTATTGGGGAATTCACCAACTAGATCGAGTGCCCATCGCTTGAACGGCTAGTACACCTTACTAGCATGGAGTTCGAGGGCAGGAGCCCGAATTGGATTTCCATGACGCTGACATGCATCGCATTTCCTTGAGTATTTTTCTGCTTGTTTCCGTATCCCTGGCCAGAACACTCCTTGGGTAATAGCTCTGTTAGCAAGAGTACGTCCTGCGGTATGGGATCCACAGACTCCTTCATGAAGATCTCGAAGCATGTTGTCGGCAAGTTCCTTAGAGAGGCACTTGAGGTATGGACCAGTGACCGAGCGTTTGTAGAGATCGCCGTTTGGTTGGACTACGTAGCATTTTGAATTATCGATGATGTGTCTGCGCTGTTGTGGATCATCTGGAAGTGGCCCATTGCATGAGTTATCTTGACCGAGATAAGTAACGAAAGGTTTCCTCTAATCATCTTCTGCCATCTCATCGCCCCCAGTGTTAATCACATATATCGTAGTACGATTAATACTGGGGCTAGAAATAACCTCGATTTGAAGGTGTCGTGATTTCGTACCCAATACCCTAGCTAAGTAAGCCAAGGAGTTAGCGTGGCGATTCTCTCCTTGAGGGAGGCATTCGAGTGTAGCTCTATGAAATTTGTTTAGCTTTTCTACAACCAGAGCTGCATAATCGACCATGATGTCATTCTTCTTGTAATGTTCTGAGTAGTGATGAACGATTAGAAGAGAGTCTGCGTAGGCTGAGATTTCTGTGATTCCGAGTTCGAGATCCATGTCCAGACCGTGAATGAGCGCCTCATACTCTGTAATATTGTTCGATGCTTCAAAGTTGAGATGGATGGATTTCTCGATTCTGTCGTTGGAAGGTGTAATGAATTCCAATTCCTGACCCTGTAGGTCCTGCTGAACCATCGATGAGGAGCCTCCAGACTTTTTGAGATATCCATGATGCTCGATCATCAAAAGATTTGGAGGGTAGAATCTCATCTACTGCATCCTCGGCGAGATTTGGATCATGTTCTTCCCCGTCAGGATCTGAAACTGGAAAGTCTGCATGAAAATCAGCGACTGCTTGACCCTTTTCAGAAATTCGCTGCTCGAATTTGATTTTGTGCTCCCCCAAACTGACAGACCACTGTTGTACTCTTCTGGATACTTCCCGAAGAGGGTAGTTTGTCATGACTTTGACAGGATGTGCTTGAAAATAGTGCTTGAGTTTTTGTGCGGTGTAAACGAGAGTTAAAAGTAATCTTTCAATTTTAGAGTACCTCGTTTTCGCTGGAGTAAATGTCTTGTTGATGAAGAAGATCGGTTTCTCAATTTTTCCTTCGGTGTACTCTAGCGAAAACGAGGTACTCTAAAATTTTGAGTTCCCAAAAGGCTGCTTCACATTCCGGTGTCCAGTTGATATCTTTGTTCTTTGAACCTTTGCCTCATTGAGTAGAACCTCTGAGTAGCATAAATAACCATCTGCATCGGCCCGAGGATTTGGATATGAATCTGTTGATTGCTGCAATCTTTCCTAAGAGCTTTTGTACATCCTTTTTTGTTGATGGTGAAGGCATTTTCAGAAGAGCTCGAATTTGATCTGGATCTGCTTCTATCCCATTATTGCTGAAAAGATGACCCAAGAACTTGCCTGAGTGAATGCCAAACTGACATTTTTTGGGATCAGGCTTCATTCTGTTGGATTGTAATATACTAAATACTGTAGAAAGGTGAGAGATGTGATCTTCTTTCTTTATGATATTGCAAAGCATGTCATCGATATAGACTTTAACTGTTTTTCCCAAGTGTTCTTTGAACATACTCGTGACCAGCCTTTGGTAAGTGGCTCTTGCATTCTTAAGGCCAAATGGCATGACCTTGGAACAGTAAAGACCTCTTTCTGTTATAAACGTAGTCTTTTCTTGATCTGCTTCCAAGAGTGGAATTTGATTGTACCCCGAGCCGGCGTCCATCATGGAAAAGATTTCGTGACCTGCTGTAGAGTCGAGGATCTGATAAATGATCAGAAGAGGGAAGCTTTCCTTTGGTGTGTGTTTGTTGAGATCTGTAAAATCCACGCAGACCCGGACCATCCCATTCTTCTTTGGAACAACAACGATATTATAAATCCAGTCTGGGTACTTGGCTTCTCGAATGAAACCGACCTCGATAAGTTTGTCGATCTCCTTGACCACCTCATCTCTGAGTCTTGGAGATAACCTGCACTGCGTCTGTTTAACTGCTGCGGCGCCTTCGCGGATGTTTAAGATGTGGCAAGACTTTGAAGGGTCTACGCCTGACATTTCTTGGAAGTTCCATGTGAAAACGTCTTTGTTGGATTAGAGGAAAGAAATAAAAGCCTCTTTCTCTGTTTGAATTAGTTTTGAACCAATATAAGTACCTCGGTTAACTCCATCTACCTGGACATATTCCACAGGCTCGGCTGGAGAAGACTGACCATCGAGGTGACCAGCCTTCTGTGATTACTATACAGCAATCTATTTTAATTGGCCAAGAACTGGTAAGACTGTATTCTCGCAAGCTCGAGAGAGTTTCTAATTTCCTTTGATTTTATAAATTCCATTGTTATGCTTGAACTAGAGTGTTTGGTGGAAAGTGGATAGGATAGCCTCCATATTGTGCAGCCAACAACGTCCTAGTATCCCCAAATACCTTGATTTGGCGTTGATGATGTAGAAAATAACGTCGACAGTGGTAGGCCCTGCTGTGATTGGGAGAGTGATCTTCCTAACTCGTTCTTCTTTGGACCCATTAAATCTACTAATGTCTGTTTCACTTTGAACAACCTGATCTCAGAGTCCCATCTGGTTAATTGTGCTCTGGAAAAGGATTTCAATCTCACTTCATGTGTCCACCATCATGGTGTGCATTACGAAGCTCCTCATTTTGAGCATAATTACTAGTGTGTCATGATGAGGATAATTCGCATGTCCTGTGTCGCAGTCTTCGAAGGAGATTCCCTTTCGATGACTATTTGACTCTGGGAGGAGCTTGGCTTCCTTGTCTTAGACGGAAAGGTCACAGCACTCGCCCAACTTCCTCCGCTTGACTCTGTTAGAATTTGAAACCTGATTAATCTCGATCATTTTGCTGCAGTAGAGATGACATTGATGCTTCTCTACTTGTTCTGTTGCTTGAGCCACGTCATCTTCTTTCAGATAGCTCCCATCTTTATAGCTGGGAAGATCGATGATGTATTCGTGCATCCTACCTTCCTTAAAAATGATTTCCAGGAGCTTTTTCAAACCATAACAATTGTCGGTCTTGTGGTGCTTAATCTTGTGATATTCGCAATAAGGTTGACCTGCTATTGGATCAAGATGTTGAGCTGGATGAAAACAATTATCTTTCTGGAGAATAGGATAGATCACGAAAAGCTTGGCATTCAACTTTGGTATGACTGTTCTGGATGGTTTTTGCGACCTCTGATTGTTGTCTCTTTCTTGTTCTGTCTTTGCTCATTTAGGATCGCCTGGTTCGCTCGTGCTGCGGTTGTTGTTAAAATCTGTAGAAGGAAACTTGGTGTTGTGGACTGCCTTTATAGGTTTATTCGGTTCGAGCATCATCCACTCCAGATCGTTATAATTGTTGACTTTCTCAAACATATCTTTGAGAGTCTTGGGTTTCTTCAGGATGAGATACTTTTTAGTTTTGTAATTAAACTGCAGAGCATTTGTGAATGCGGACACGGCTGTCTTTTGATCTAGATTGTCGACCTTCTGAGCCAGTTCGAGAAACTTCTTAGAGAACTCCTCGAGCTTCTCCCCATGCGCTTGTTTGAGACTTATAAGAGAATATAAGTTCTTTTCTTTGTTTTTGCTGTGGGCATAAGCCTTGAAGAAGATTTTCAATAACTGCTCGAAGGTATGAATCGAACCTTCTGGTAAAGAGTGGAACCAACGGAGAGGTTCATCCTGAAGACTGGTAGCGAAGAGCCAGCAAATGATGTGATTCAGATTATAATATAAACCCAATGAGTCACGAAATTGTTAAACGTGCTGACCAGGATCGGTTCCTTTGTATTTGATGATCTTGGGTGCATGAAAACCTGTTGGGACATTAATATCAAATAATTCTTTAGCAATTGGACTACCTTGTAATTTGTGCGGGTCATCCTTCGCGTCTAAAGACGTTGCTTTGATAATCTCCCTGATACGCTGGTCCATGAGATCCTGAGAAATATAATGCTGAGGGATAGGAGCTGCTAGAATTGCTGAACTACCAGAGCTACTAGAACTATCGGAATTGCTTGACGTATGAGTCTGGGAATGTGGTCACCTATTTCCTCACTCACACATTCAGGAAGAGGGGCTCGGTAAGGAAGTCGCAAGACTTCCTCGGGCTGCTTGGAAGGTCTGCGATCTCTGCTGATATATGTCTGGGCCTCCTGTACCAAATGAATTGAGACTATCGGTGCTTCCAGATCCTCAGAATGAATCCTAGAAATTTTTGTACTATGTACCTCATGTGCCCTTAACCTCTCGTGAACGAAAACTCTTGAGATTGTTGGTACTGTTTCGCTTTCTCTCAGGGCTGGTGGTGGTTGGTTGCTCTGTAATGCCTTCAGAGCTATTTGAAAAGCTAACATCTGAGCTTCTTGCTTCTTTGTCTCCAGAACTCGAGCTTGACGTTCTCGTTCTAATTCTTTCCCACAAAGTTCTCGATCTTCCAATAGCTGGCGCTCGAGCTGACTCTATTTCTCTGCTTTGGCAATTAAGCTCGTCCGAAGCTCGGCAACCCGATCAGGTTCCCCTGAACTTTTAGGTTGAGCTCCCGAATACTGACGTGTTTGAACCATAATCAAATACTACTCAAGTGATAAGAATCAATCATGGTCCTTAAGTACGTGGAAAAAATCATGCGCTCCCACAGACAGTGCCAAATATAGGGACCATATTTTGGAAAGCTAGAACTGGCTTGAAATCGATCCTTATACCAAGAACTACTATGCCAAAAAATAAATAAGAGATAATATTTGACACAGGGGATTTAGCATAGAAAACCTGTGAATAGGTAAAAACCATGACCTCGAGTGGAGAATTTTATGAAAGTAGTATAATTGCCTGAGAAAGTGGGAGAATCTGATTACAAGAGTTAATCTAAGATAGAATAGCTAGATATCAGATAATTGTATGTGTAGAATTCTCTTTCAGTCAACCTGTTTCCTTAGGAGCTCTGCCCTTTTATAAACCGTGCTCTCAGTTTGACATCGTGCTCGAACTCGTTCTCCTGAAAGTGGGAGTCATGGGCAGTTGAGTGTGTAACTGCTAGCTCCTGGGAGATATGTATCTGTTGACTTGTTATGTTTATATATGTTGTGGACGATCCACGTTCTGCTCGAGTTCGTGGTCGATGTGTAATTGTTAACGCGTTTGTTTAAGTGTGAATCTGGTACTGGATAAGGTCGAGTCTTATAGAGCTCAAGCTATAGATAAGATCGAGTGTCCTTAGCTCGAGGGATAAGTCCCTATAAGAATCACCCACCTATTTATTATTTTCCTTTACTATTGATAACCCTCTTGTAATGGCCAAATTCCATAGCTCGATATGATTAGGAATTAGCTACCATACCAATCAACCTGTAACAATACTTTAATATAAAGCAAGAATTGGAAACAGGTGCTTTTAGCGTAGAAAACCTCTGAACAGGTAAAAAAACCATGATCTCGTATGGAGGATTTTTGTAAAAGTGTCTTTATTGCTTGGAGTGGATATATTTATTATAAGTAATCTCTAGAATATATAAATGCTTTTGATCTCGTAAATAAGAAGTTTGAGTAATTTTTCTGGTCCCTGTCTCTTCTGGAACTTTTCCTTTATATTAGCTTATCCATAACTTTTCATCGTGCTAGAACACATTTTCCAAATAATGTGATTAGTGGAAATTGACTTAATAACTGATGAGTTTGTGGGAGACAGGCGTCTTTGACTGGATAACAATTTTTGGGTTTAGCTCGACCTACGTTCTTGAGTAGTTCATGGGGCTGGTTGGAATTCTTGATTGAAGTGTTAAGTGTTAAAAAATGAGTGAGCCTGAGATGGAGGTAAATTGAGCTGTGTGAGTTTGATTATGAGTAAGACCGAGGGATAAGTCCCTGCAATCGCCCCCTCGCATCCGAAGTCACGAGTGGCTTTGGATGAGAAAAATTAGGTAAAAAGTTTGAAATTTAAAATGAGGTAATGATGTCATTTTGACTGGGTGGAAGATACGAGATACTGGGAAGTGACGGGTATTAAATGATAATGCGGATGTATGTGACGGTTGTGTTTGAATAGTCGTGTCCGTAATGAATGATGACGCTTGGGAAAATGTACCTGCACAATAAATTTAGGGCTATATAAAGAGTACTTGTAGCAAGTCTTTGGAATAATTTCTACATGCGTAACTTTTCTCTGAGATGGTGAAAACTCAGAGTATGGATTGCGTCGAAAACGCAGAGGATGAAGTTAAAATACTTTGGTGATCGTCCCTTGGAAATGGCGATCCCCACCCCTATTCCTCCGACGTACCAATGCTTGTCGGGAGAGGAAGCGGTTGAAGCTAAGGAAGATTTCTACTGGAGATTTTATATCTTTGTCTTGAGAGGCGAGGAACATTGAGCCTACCTCCACACCCTTGCGGAAGACAGGGTTAGGGCTTCATATGCAGGGAACGCTGTATCTGCGGGGCAGGTATGCTGGTTTCATGTGTCGCCATGGATTCTAAGTTTGAGCCCTCTTCATCTCTACCAACTCTTCGGTGGTGGTGGTTATAGAAGAGGCGGTGATGGCAGTGGAGGAGGACGACGAGAAGTGGGAGTCTGCTGACGTATTTTCATTATGTTTTGGCAGTCAGAAGACCTTCATCTTGATTTATGGAGGCTAGCACTGAGTCCACTGCTTGCATAGCTTCCATTTGAAGTTCTACTGGACTTCGGCCAAACTCATATGAGGGAGACTTTTTGTTATGTCCAATGTCCTCTTTGTATCAGGGTGAAGAATCACTGAAGTAAGAAGAACTGGAAGGCATGATACCTTGGCGTGCCTGAATGGCCTGTGACTTTTAACAAATAGGGAAAACTTGATATCTGTAAAGTACCTGGAGTTTGGTACTGGATGGATAACATTCTATTATACCCCTGAGATCGATGTGGTGAAAACTTGTTATTTGTAAATCGTATGTAATATCTTTGACATGAATAAAAGTTGATATTTACTAAACTGTGTACAGAAAAAAAAAATTGAATCGAATTGAATTGTGTTTGGTGTTGATTAAATAATTGCTTATAAGTGATGAAAGAATTGTGCAATGTTGCTCGAACTGAGATTAATATGTGTCGTCAATGTCGTGTTGATATAAATGATTTATGTTTAACAGGTGAGGGATAAAATTTATAGAAAATATGTAAACTCGAGCTGTTACAGGTCGATAGGGACACTACTCGTGGTAACGTAAGGTTGAGTGTAGTAACTAATGTATGTACTAGTGAGGGGATAAGTTATAATAATTGATTCCAAGATGTTGGGTTTCTGTTATGAGATAAAAGATAAAAATCACGTATTTTTTGGGGGAAAGTGATTGAGAAACGTATAAATATGGGTAGGATGAAGAAAAATGAAGGAAATATTGGAATGGTATGGCTTGATCTTAAAGGATTCGTCTTGCCGCGGAAGGACGATTGTCTATAAAGATTGCCGAAGTACGTAAGAGGATATTTGGTTTGTTTGGTTACGATACTGAGCTACTAGGGAGGGAATGTGAGCTCGAAGGTCAGATGGAAGGAGTAGGGGGCTAGAGTATGCTCGTTATTTCTATGAGGTAGGTTGGTGTGGGATTAGGTAGATCAAGAGAAGTTGGCTGGTTTGATTGCTGAAGTTAAGATCGAATTCGAAGATCTGAGGACCGATGAGTAATGTGATTAGATGACGTTTGTCTAGGATACCAAGGATGTGATTGATGTTGTGTAAAGTGTGTCCTATGAATATTATAATTGTTTTGAATGTAACATAAATAATATAAGTCAATCGGATCCTCTAAACAAGGGGCGAATATGTTTTGAGACTGTTTTAGCAAACATTTTGAATAATTTTGAACATTTGTACAGTTTAGAAAATGACGTCAATCACTATAAGTATGATAAACAAGGATAGAGAAACAAAAATATTAAAATGCAGATGCTTCTAGTTTTGTCTTGTATGCAACAGGAAATAGAACTCTAACATCGTACATAGTGAGTCATCATGAGTATGGGAAGATCAGGAAAGATATGGAAATAGGGAGAAAATATATTGTAAAAAATGAGGGGAGTTATAATGATGGAAATGTTGTTTTATTGAAAAGGTGCAAGGCGTCTGACATGGAGAGTGGAAAGAATGCCTCAGTTCTGGAACTGAGGACGGTTCGTGCGAAGAACAATAAATGCCAACCGCTTGAGAAAGAAAGGATAAATAGTTCTTCTTCGCCTCCAATCAAACGTTTTACAAGTTCAAAAAATTTAGAGAGTACTCAGAGAGAGAGACAAAAGATCAGGGGATTCGATAAAGAGTTATCCGAAGATGATATGCTGTTGAAAAGGGCAAAAGATTATGGATTTCGTAGGTGAAAATACAGCAGTGTTGTAAGGGGAAAGCTTAACTCTACGGCCGATTCTCATTCGGATACCGAAGGTTAGTAGAGATGTATGCGATATATGCTGAGGTATTTCTATATGTTAAAGATATATGTTATACGTAAATGATTGATCAAAGATACATGTTAAAGATATATATATATATATATACATAGATGGAAGAATGATAAATACCTTAGCCTGTATGAAGGTCGAGCGTGAGAGGTATCTTTGTAGGTCGAAAACGTGCCTGTAGAATTTGTTTTTAAAATGGGCAGTTCATCTGTTAATGAGGTATCGACCTCTGGTCAGACGAATCAGTCTGATAATGAAGGGGAAGTAGGATTGGAACAATTCCCGGGTTTCCCTGGTCAGTTGGTATCTTACCCTCCTGGTTCTGATGCCTTTAGATAGTTCTGTAAAGCCAAGGAGACTGTAAAAGGGAAGTGGGGCAATTGTGTAAAGCTTATCAGTAGGCAGCTTAGGGGTTATACGATAGCGAAGGGGGAAGAGTATTTTTATCTGCTGGCAGATTTGGAAGTAAAAAGATAAGATAGGGGTATAGATGAATCGATATCGTTAGAATATTTCGGTGGGGATGTTCGGAGTGATCTCTTATAGGGTTTTCTGTGTTACTTATCTCAACTAGAGTATAGGTTGAGCCTTCCCCTCACCAGTTTGACGAAGGGGATTATGAATAAAATTGGGGCATGTCCTGTTCAATTGAACGGGAACATGTGCGAGGTAATAACCGTGTGTGACCATCTGAATGAAAAATGGGAAAGGGAGGAAAAAGTGAAGAGGGTAACCCCTGAGGATGTTTTGCAATTTTAGGGGGTGAGGAATTTTAAAGCCAGTGGGGGATCATATTTTTGTGTGAGTACAACTCGGCCCCATTTTTTCGATCTGAATTTAGCAGGTCGAACCTGGAATGATAACATCTTATGGGTGAAGGGTAATTGTCTTCAAAGAGATGACGAAGAACCTTTGGACCTTCAGTTTAGATCTGTAAAGCAAAGTAAGTATAAATATGTATAGATAGACTTATTGTTATGCTTTGTTGACAACTATAGTTGACAGTAA
Organism: Kingdonia uniflora; assembly: GCA_014058105.1. NCBI lineage: Eukaryota > Viridiplantae > Streptophyta > Magnoliopsida > Ranunculales > Circaeasteraceae > Kingdonia > Kingdonia uniflora. Next base: position 6,595,822 of record JACGCM010000704.1, on the reverse strand, counting down.
GAATGTTTTTATTGCAGGTGTAAAATCTATAGTGGAAAGGAAGGAATGTTGGACGAAGTTGCTGAGGAGGAGACTAAACTCGAACTTGTGTTGGAGAGAATAGGCCTGAATAGAAAAAAAAAAAGGGTTAATAGCAGGTCAAACAAGGTTAGGAAGGCTCAGTCTATCAGATCGATAGCGGGGGTTGATGAAGGAAAATGGCAAATAAGTGGTGAGGAGACTCGAACTTATCCTCCCAAGACTCCTGGGACTAGTAGTCAGCTCAGCCAAACCCTGTCAAGCCGAGCAAAGTAGCTCTAAAGTATCCTAAGAAACGGATGCTAAAGACCCTGCCGGTCTCGAAACTGAAAAATGGACCTTAAAGATAGACCTCTTGATGTGGGCGGAAGTACTGCTGATACTCCATCAACAGAAAAGAATCCTTTGTAATATGAGTTTGACCTAAAAATAAATAGTATCTGTCGCAGACACATTGAAATAGATGTAACCTAGTATGACCATTGCCTTATCGTGTGTCTGGTGGGGTCTTTGATATAAAACAAATTATTACATTCGCTTTAATCACAGAAATTAGTTGAGTTAAACCTAGTTGAAACTTGATTTGAACTATAGAAATGTCACAGACATATTGAGAGAGATGAAATCTAGTATGACCTTTGCCTTTTCTTATGCATGGCTGAGTCTTTGATATGAAACAAGTTTCTTACACTTGCTACAATCGCATAGATCTAAAGAGTCAGCTGAACCAAGTGTTATCATTGTTCCAGCCTACTGAAATGATCCAAACAAGTTGAAAAAGATGAAGACCGGTATTACCTTTGTCTTATCTCTTATTTGGCTAAGTCTTTGATGTGAAGCAAGTTTTTACACTTGCTACAATTGCAGGGATGTAAAAAGTCAGCTGAACCAAGTGTTATCCTTGATCAAGCCTACTGAAATGATCCAAACAAGTTAATAAAGATGAAGACTAGCTTTACATTTGCCTTAACTCTTGTTTGGCTAAGTCTTTGATGTGAGGCAAGTTTTTACACTTGCTACAATCGCAGAGATGTAAAGAGTCAGCTGAACAAAGTGTTATCCTTGATCCAGCCTATTGAAATGATCCAAACAAGTTGAAAAAGATGAAGATTAGTATTACCTTTGCCTTATCTCTTGTTTGACTGAGTCTTTGATGTGAAACAAGTTTTTACACTTGCTACAACCACAAAGATGTAAAGAGTCAGCTAAACCGAGTGTTATTCTTGATCCAGCCTACTGAAATGATCCAAACAAGTTGAAAAAGATGAAGACTAGTATTACCTTTGCCTTATCTCTTGTTTGACTGAGTCTTTGATGTGAGATAAGTTTTTACACTTGTTACAATCGCAGAGATCTAAAGAGTCGGCTGAACTAAGTGTTATCCTTGATCCAGCCTACTGAAATGATCCAAACAAGTTGAAAAAGATGAAGATTAGTATTACCTTTGCCTTATTTCTTATTTGGCTGAGTGTTTAATGTGAGATAAGTTTTTACACTTGCTACAATCGCAGAGATGTAAAGAGTCAGCTGAACCAAGTATTATCCTTGATCTAGCCTACTGAAATGATGCAAACAAGTTTAAAAAAATGAAGACTAGTATTATCTTTATCTTATCTCTTGTTTGGCTGTGTCTTTAATATGAAATAAGTTTTTACACTTACTATAATCGCAGAGATGTAGTAAAAGATGCCAATCAAGTGATATCCTTGATTGAACTTGGGAAAGATTGATTGTAAGCAAGTATTATCTATGCTTTAATCTGTAAAATGTGGACGAATGTCCGTGAAGAGAATGACATTGCTCAAAAAAAGATTTTATTGATAAGTTCATAATTTATATTGGATTGAGATAAAAATTTCACTTTTGGAATTGAAAAACAAATTGCGAACAATAGAAATAGAGTAGTAAGACGCCTAACGATAGTACCGTTTCAGTCGTCTAGTGATCCAAAGATTTGAAATGGGGATTCCCTATTCTGTCATGAGATAGTATGATCCCAGGCCTGAGAGACGTGTGATAATGAATGGACCCTCCCAATTGTCAGTTAATTTTCCAGCGTGAGGCTCTTTGCGATGTTGAGGAATTTCTCTGTGGATGAGATCTTTGATTTGGAAAGTACGGCTCTTGACTCGATTATTATACGATCTGGCAAGCATATGATGATATCGACCTAGGTTAGCGATGGCGAGCTCCCTGGTCTCATCTATCATATTGAGGTTGTAAGCCAATTTGAACTCATTTTCCTCGTCAGTCAGCTCATGATCACGAACTAGATGATGATATTCAAAAAAAATCACCGCCTCAGTGCCATAAGCAAGGAGGAATAGTGTACACCCAGTAGATTGTCGGGGAGTGGTTCGATATGCCGACAGGACGTGATGTAGTTTGCGAACCCAAATTCCTATTTTTTGCGAGTGAAGCCATTTTTTGAGTCCATCCATGATGGTTTTATTGGTGATTTCGGCTTGGCCATTGCGTTGAGGATAGTATGGATTTGATGGTGAGTGGATGATATTGTAGTGATTTAGGAAGGCTATGACCTTATCTCCCATAAATTGGGGCCCATTATCGATACGAATTAAGTGGAGGCACCCGAATCGAGTGATTATGTGGTTTCAGGTAAAAGAGATGATCTCCTCTTCTCTGGTTCGACATAGTAGAATTGCTTATACCCATTTTGTAAAGTAATCAGTAGCTGCGAGTAGGTGACGTCGATTACCAGGAGAGTTAGGGAATTCCCTGACAATGTCGAGTGCCCATCTTTTGAATGGCCAGAAAACCTTGCTTGTATAGAGTTCGAGCGCAGGGGCGCGTATCATATGTCCATGTCTCTGGCAGGTGTCGCACCTGCGGTAATACTCTTCTGCTTGCTTGCGCATGCCGGGCCAGAATACTCCTTGAGTTATAGCTCAGTTCGTTAATAACCTACCTGCGGCGTGGGAGCCACAAGTTCCTTCGTATTGTTCACGAAGCAATTCGTCTGCTTTTAACTCCAAGAGGCACTTGAGGCAAGGCCCTGTAACGGAGAGGTGGTAAAGCATACCGTTATGAGTAATGTAACGCTTTGAGTTGTTGATCAGCTATCGGCGCTCTTATGGATCTACTAGGAGTGGTCTGTTGTACTTGTTATCGACACCGAGGTAGGCTAAGAAAGGCTTTTGCCAATCGTCGTCTCCCTCTTTATCGCCCCCAGTGTTGATCGCGCATACAGATATGGGATTAATGTTGGGGGTTTAAATGATTTTGATCTGGAGATATTGAGCTTCTATTCCCAAGTCCCCGGCTAGATATGCCAAGGAATCTGCATGTCTATTTTTACCTCAAGGAAGATATACGAGAGTTGCTTTCGTAAACTTACTCATCCTATCTGCAACGGAGGCTGCGTATTCGATCATCTTCACATTTTTCTTGTATTGCTCGAAATAATGATGAACGATGAGTAATGAATCTGTGTAAACTGAGAGTTCGGGGACATCGAGCTCAAGTGTGAGGTCGAGTCCATGAAAGAGAACTTCATACTCGGTGACATTATTTGAGGCCTCAAAATCCAAGCGGATTGATTTCTCAATTCAGTCATTAGAAGGGGTAATCAAAATGATCCCAATCCCTGACCCTGCGGGTCTTGCTGATCCATCTGTAAGAAGCTTCTACCGTGATGTAGTGATCGTTAGTTCTTTTATCGAATGGCTTGGGGGTTGGATTCTCAGGCATGTTTTCGGTAAGGTCTATGTCGTGCTCCTCCCACTCGGGATCCTTCACTGGAAAATCCGTGAGAAAATCGGCAACGGCCTGACCTTTTTCGGAATGACGTTGCTCGAACTTGATATCATGTTCTCCCAAACTGACTAACCATTGTTGTACTCTTCGTAACTTCTTTTTTTTGGAATAAACATCCAAAAGTGGGTAGTTTATCATAACTTTGACGGAATGTGCTTGGAAGTAGTGCTTGAGCTTCTGCGAAGTGTAAACTAGAGTACCTTGTTTCTATTGGTGTGAGTATTTTGCTGATGAAGAAGACTGGTTTCTCAATTTTCCCTTCCAGGCAAATAAGAACCGTGCTGAGAAAAGTATCTATGACTACTAGGTAGATTATCAGTTCCTCATTATCTACTGAGGTACTCATTATGGAAAACCTCACCAAATAGATTTTGAGACCCTAAAAAGCTGCTACACATTCTGGTGTCCACATGACTTCTACAGTTGGCTGAACCTTTCCTCATTTGGTACATCCGTGGAGTAATAGGAATAGCCAACGGCAGTGGTCTGAAGATTTAGAGACAAAATGGTTGACCGCGACAATCACTCCGGCGAGTTTTTTTAACATCTTTAGTTGTCTTTGGAGAAGGCATATCGAGGAGAGCCCAAATATGATCTGGATCAGCCTCAATCTCTTTCTTGCTGATGAGGTGGCCTAGAAAGCAGCCAAAATGTACCCTGAGTTAACATTTATTAGAGTTGAGACACATTCTGTAGGATCGAAGGATGTTGAATATTGTGTTGAGATCTGAGATGTGATTATCTGACTGTACGCTTTTGCACAAGAGATCATCGATGTAGACTTTAACAATTTTTCCCAGGTGTTCTTTGAACATAGCAGTCATCAATCATTGATATGTGGCACCTGCGCTCTTGAGCCCGAAGGGCATGACTTTATAACAATAATGGTCACTTTTGGTGATGAACGTTGTCTTCTCTTGATCTTCTTCCAAAAGTGGGATTTGATTATACCTTGAAGCATCATCCATCATAGATAGGAGATCATGGCCAGCTGTGGAATCGAGGATCTGATAAATGTTGGGAAGATGGAAACTTTCCTTTGGAGTATGTTAATTAAGATCTGTGAAATCTACGCAAACACGAACTTTTTTCGTTCTTCTTTGGGACAGCGATAATGTTGGATATCTATTCCGAATACTTGGCTTCTCGAATGAATCCCACTTTTATCAATTTCTTGATTTCAGTGCTAACTTCATCTTGAAGACGAGGTGAAAGTCATCTCTATTTCTGTTTGATCGTTGTGGTGTTGATGTTGATGGCTAACTTGTGGCAAGGCATGGCTGGATTGACTCCGGGCATTTCTTCGAAAGACCATGCAAAAACGTCTCGATTGAGGTGTAAGAACTGGATAAGGGCATCTTTCTCATGCTAAACAAGGTTAGTTCCGAAGAACGTACCTCTACTAGGTCCATCAATGTTAACATATTCCGTGGGTTCCTCAGTAGGTGATTGATCGTCGAGGTGATCAATTTTCTATAATTGTTATGCGACCAATCTGTCTGTAGTATCTAGCATGGCAGAGACAGTATTTTCACAAGCTTGAGAGAGTTTCTGACTACCTCTGATCTCATAAATACCATTGTCATGTTTGAATCGGAGCACTTAATGATAGGTGGAAGCGATTGCTTCCATATTGTGTATCCAGCAGCGGCCCATAATCCCAAGATAGTGAGACATGGTATTGATGACGTAGAAAATGATGTTGATAGTGGTTGGTCTTGCGGTAATTGGTAAGACAATCTTGCCTTCTCGTTCCTCCTTAGAGCCATTGAACCCACTGATGTTTGAATCGCTCTGAATGACTTGGTCGGCCAAACCCATCTGGCTGATTGTACTCTAAAAAAAAATTTCAATACCACTTCCAGTATCGATCATCATTGTGTGCATGGAAAATTGTTTCATCTTGAGCATTATGACTAACGAATCATGATGTGGAAATTTGACATGGCTAGTATCGCAATCCTCGAAGGAGATTCTGAGTCGGCGATTGCTCGACTCGAGAAGAAGTTTGGCTTCTTTGTCTTGAGGAGTAAGATCACAACATTCCGAGAGCCTCCGGCACTTTGATTGGTTAGAATTATTGATCTGGTTGATTTCGATCATGATGCTGAGGTGCATGTAGTAGAGATGCTTCTCCTAAGCTCTGTCATTGACCTGAACAACTTTGAGTTGCTTCTTATAATTGCCATCTTGGTATGACTTCAGGTTAATAATGTATTCGAGCATCCGTCCTTCCATGAAAATGAGCTCGAACAACCACTGTAGAGTATAGCAATTGTTAGTAGAATGATGATTTATCCTATGGTGTAGGCAAAATGGTCGATTCTCGATGGGCTCTAGTGGCTGAGAGGCACAGTAAAGCGTGTCTTTCAGCAACAGTGGAAAAGTTATGGAGATTCGGACGTTCAGCTTTGGGATGACAGGTTTGTTTTATGGAACGCTTCACCGAGGGTATCATGTGTTTCCCTTGGTATGTTTCTGGTCTTTCTGTTCCTCCTTAGGCTCGCTTGTTCGTTCTGATGGTCGGGATTTTGTGGAGAGGGCAGACTTAGTAAACTTTTGTCGCTTAGAAATCATCCTTTCTAAGTCGATGTAATCATTGACTTTGGTGATCATCTCCTCCAACGTCGCAGGCTTGTTAAGGAAGAGGTATTCTTAAGCCTTGCAATCGAGCCTGAGAGCATTGGTGAAAGCGGTCGCATCTATTTTTTGGTAGAGGTTATCCACCTTTCTCGCGAGCTCTAGGAATTTTTTTGAAAAATCTTCAAGTTTTTCTCCCTGTGACAGCTTAAGACTGATAAGAGAATTTAAGTTATCCTCTTTGTCTCTGTTGTGAGTATATGTCTTGATGAACTGCTTCTACAGCTGATCAAACGCGTAGATAGATTGCTCTAGAAGAGAATGGGACCATCGGAGTGGCTCCTCCTGTAAACTTGTAGCGAAAAGGCCGCAGAGAATGTAGTTAAGATTGGAGTACAACCCCAATGAATCACGATATTCCTGAATATGCTCATTCGGGTCAGTACCTGTGTACTTGCAAATTTGGGGAGTATGGGAACCTTTCGGTATTTCCATATCAAATAGTTCTTTGGCAATCGGACTTCCTTGTAACTTCGTTGTATCGCCGGTAGTATCCAGAACTTGTGCCTCGATCATCTCCTTAATTCGTTGATCCATATGTTCTTTTGTGACGTAATGACGTGTTGGTTGAATCGCTAGACATGCTAGTCGGGGATGATGAGTTCCCGTACCTTCACTCAGCGATCTCGTACTAGAACTTGATGTAGAGATTGCTGGTCTACCTCCTGACGGATGAAAATCTGATGACCTCGACTAACTTCTGATTGAACTTCTCCCCCCCCCCAAATGGATGGAGGGTCGCAATCCGTGTGGTAGATTTCTGGAAATGGCTTTACTAGTGGCTCCCTGAGGTCCCAATCTTTCCCTTGCCAAAATACGAGAGGTTTCTGGTAGTTGATCGTGACCTCTGGTTGGAGGAGCCTACTGAATATTTTGTAGAGCCTCAACTGCAGTTTGCATCGTTGTCATCTGATCTTCGTGCCGTTTGAGCGTTGTCAAACGAGCTTGTCGTTATGCATCGAGCTTTTTCTCTCGGATCTCGCAATTTTTTGTCAACTGAAGTTCGAGTTTGGCGCGTTTCTCTACCTTAACGTGGAGATTCACCCATAACTTGGTGGGCTGTCCCGGATCTACATAAATTTTGGGCTAAGTTCCTGCTGCTTGTCATCTGGAATAAACCATAATTGAAAATTTTAGTGAAAGACTGCCTTAGGGTATCGTGGAAATGCAATCTTTCTTACAGACGGCGCCAAATGTAATGGCCAAATTCCGTAGCTCGAAATGATTAGGAATTAGCTTTCGTACCAATGAACCTGTAATAATACTCTAATATAAAGCAAGAATTGGAAACATGTATTTTTAGCATGGAAAACCTCTGAACAGGTAAAAAAACCACGACCTCGTATGGAGAATTTTTGTAAAAGTATCTTTATTGCTTGGATTGGATATATTTATTACAAGTGATCTCTAGAATATAGAAATGCTTTTGATCTCGTAAATAAGAAGCTTGAGTGATTTTTCTAGTCCTTGTCTCTTCTGGAACTTTTGCTATATATAGGCTTCTCCACAGCTCTTTATCGTGCTAGAACGCGTTTTCTGAATAATGTGGTTAGTGGCGGTTGACTGAATAACTGACGAGTTCGTGGGATAAATGTGTCTTTGACTGAATAACATTTCCCGAGTTTAGTTTGACCCACGTTCTTGACTAGTCCGTGGGGCTGGTTGGAATGTTTGACTGAAGTGTTAAGTGTTAAAAAATGCGTGATCCTGAGATGGAGGTAAATCGAGCTGTGTGAGTTCGATTATGAGTAAGATCGAGGGATAAGTCCCTACACTCTCTCTTATTTATTTATTGGTATTTTGAAGTGGAGAACTCAATATTAGGGTTTGAAGTAGATAAGATTTAGATTATCTTTAGTGAGGAAATTTGTATTGAGGAGACAGGGGATCGAGAGATTTTGGATGAGTTTAAACCTAAAACTGAGCAGGGGAACACAACATAAAAGGATAATTATGCAAACCGCTTCGGTTCGGTTTTTACAGGATACAAAAACTAAATATTAAAAATCGAACCGGTGCTCCAAATTGTGGGTTGGTAAACGGAATGACATTGGCAGGTAATTGCTTGGTTTGGTTTGGTTACGGTTCCTTTGGAGGTGAACCTTTAGAGGACGGCCTTGACGGTGGAGAAAGCTGAACGGAGGAGGCCGTAGTAAGGTTCGGTGCTGGTGGAATCATTGTGGGCTTTAGTGGGTTGAACACATAGGGTAGTAATGGTGGATGGGGTGGGTCTACATATGTTGTAGGGAGAGTGTTCAAATAAGAAAAGAGAGATGGGCCTTGGCAGTTTTGGGCGAGCTGGAAAACATGTGGGTCGAGCTTGGCCCAATTAGGTTTGGTGGAGTCCCCTATGTGGGGTTAAACATGTGAGGTATGAAATATTGGAATGAGCTTTGTTGGGGGTAGTAATGAGGTGGGTTTGTAACTGTTAGTGGAAACTGAATGTGGGCCTGGGCCGGGGCTTGGGCTTGGAATTGGAATTGGCCCGCCCAAGCTATCCATCTTTCTCTCTCGACTTGCAAGGGCAGTGCTTCAATTGATTAAATTTCTTCACCGGTGGTTATGATCCCTTTTCCATGGGGTCTTCCTTGGTCACGTACACCAAGTTGAACTCGTGATGATCGATTCCCCACTCCGGTGATTGTATTAGGTTGGATTAGGGAGTTTTTTGCGGCTTCTCCCTCATCAAAAATAACCCTTTTCCCAACCTTGATTGTGTTGATCGTGGTGGCTTCCACGGTCTCTGCTTACTAGGTTACTAGGTTTCGGACAAGTTCGACCGGAAGGGTCGGAAACGGATTTACATCGTCTGCCAAATATCCATTCATTGTTGTAATTTTCTTAGATTCAGTATCCATTGAATCTGAAATCAACGGTAACTCCGTTAAGGCTCTGAGAGGTGCCAGTTGTGGAGGATATTGTAACGCTTGAACGTTAAGAGTGGCGACGAGTAGTCGGAATTCACAGGTAAACTCGGCGATACTTTCTGAAGTGGTTGGTTTCTTCGAAGCATTGGTTTTCTTCTTCCATCCCAAAGCCATTGCTAGTTGAAAAGAACCTATCCCATGGATTTGGAAATCGCTCTGACACCAATTTAAAGTAAAATCAAGTCACATAAGTGGAAACTTGAAGATTCCAAAAACCTAATTTAAATTATGGTTTTCTCTACTAAATTTAAAACTCAATAAAACTAAATTAGGGCTAAACCTGAAGCTTTATTCAATAACAACTGTCGAATTAAAGTTACACTACCCTCTCCTCATATAGGACTCAACCCTAATCCTTATACAATAAAAAGTCACATAACTCTCCAAATTATAATCTAATAAGTCTTTATAACTCTCCAAATTATAATCTAATTAGACTTTAAAATAAAAGCAACTTCAATAGTTAAGCCCCTAATCTAATAAGCTAAAATAAAAAGGACCGTCAATGAGTGGATGACGTGTACTAGAAGCTGTCCACATCAGAGGGGGCTAAGGAGGGGAACAAAATTACCAATTACAGTACAATAAGATACTATAAAATCTACACATTTATTGGCCTCCCTAAAGATACGAAAAGTATAAAAGTAATCCAGGCTTGCTATAATGTTATTGATAGCTTGAGGAGTTAGGTATAACTTCGAAGGAGGCTTACATCCATCTCTAAAGTTTGATACCATGAGCATAGAGTTAGTTCCAAGACTTCTTCTTTTAAAAACCCTCTAGACACCAGTAAGGAGGCTTTTATGGATTGACTGCATTTCATGGAGTACCAATGCTTAATGTAGGCTTCAGGTAACTCAGTAAGACCCGAACCCGACTTAGGATCATTTGAAACTACTTCTGTCAATGGTTGTTCTACTGTAGCTTTATCCATACTTTTTCAGATGGTCATTAAAGCCCCATTTACCCAATTGGCATTGTTTGATCTACAAGATTTCTTAAAAGATCAAAGGAGCTCTTCGGTAGGTGAATGTGATTCTACTCTATCAACTACCTAAAGTCTTGGTATTTGATCCTGACCACCATTGAGGCGATGCTTGTGATTAATAACAGGATCAACCGCAGTTGCATAAGAAGATGAAGATACTTCCTCATTCAAAGATTGCTTCTCAAAACGTAACCCTATCGAAAGGGGGAGAGAATTCCCTAACTGATACTTCGAAACATTACCATATCCTAAACACAAATCATAAAGTTTTGAAGTAGAACCAGCATCATCGGCAGTGATGAAGTCCCTCGAGCACTATGACATTGGCACCGCCACACTATAATTAAATTGCTTGTCGAGGTTCTTCTGAGCCATAATTCACACACACTGACACACAACACACTTAAAAACTCAAAATCAAAAACTCCCAACTGTAGATTACCTCAGACTTAACCTTCAAAATCTGGATTTTGATTATAAAGACATAAAAGCAAAACCCAAACATAAAGCAATCAAAACAAGATCAAAGATTAATTTTTTTTTCAAAAACTTTTAAAATCATTATTGCTAAAAGTAAGATTTCCATAACGTTAAACTTACCCATTAATACAAATACGTTACTGAATAAATAAATAAAAAAGATTACCTGATTAGATAACGGATCTTAAAGTGCTTAAAGGGTTATCTTTCATTAGCTCTGAGAGAGTGACAGATGGTGAGAATTATAGTTTAGAGGCTGATTTGAAAAGATCCCAGATTGGATTGAGGTAAAGGGTATAAGAAAATTTCTTAAAATATGAGGTTTGATTGGTACATAGAATATCGGAGACTACACCTGCTAAGCAAAGATGAGGCACTTAAAATGTTTATTATTTTTAAAAATGAGGTTGAGACTTAACTCAACAAAAAGATAAAAGTTCTAAGAACTGATAGGGGTGAGAAGTACGACTCCATTCCATTTGAAGAACTTTGTGCTAAGTTTGGTATAATACACCAAACTACTATACCTTACAAAACAAAATGGAATTGCTGAGAGGAAAAGTAGAACTTTAAAGAATACGCTTAATGTTATGCTTATTAGTTCTGGTTTGCCGTAAAACTTGTGGGAAGGAAACGTTACTTTCTTTAAATTATATTCTCAATAATTTACCTCACAAGAAGATTGAAAATACTCCTTATGAACTTTGGAAAGGCAGAAAGCCTTCTCATAAGTTCTGAAAAGTGTGGGGGTATCTTGCAAAGGTACAAGTATCATTTCCAAAAATATCTAAATTAGGACTTAAAACTATTGACTATATTTTTTTGGCAAATGCTAATAATATAGTACAATTAGATTTTGTGTATACGAATTTGAAATAACTAATGTGGATGAGAATACCATTATTGGATCACATGATGCTATATTTTTTGAAAATATATTTTCATTTAAAAGGAGTGATAATGAGAATCCTCTTAAAAGAACAACTGATGTTGCTTCTAGTAGTGATCAACGTACAAATCCTGAAAGTTTTGATTTTAATGCAGAACCAATACGTGTAAAATGACTTGAGGTTGCAAAGTCTTTTGGCAAATATTTTATAGCATTCTTGTTAGAAAATGAGCCTCGAACCTTCAAGGACATCATGGCTACATCTGAAGCTCCTAGTTAGAAAGAGGCTATACAGAGTGAGATAGACTCTATCATGAACAACCATACTTAAGAATTGGTAAATCTTCCACCCGGCAACAAGCCTGTAAGTTGTAAGTTGATTTTCAAACAAAAATTAAGACCTGATGGTTCAATTCGAAAGTACAAAGCCAGACTTGTTGCCAAAGGCTATAGTAAAAAAGAAGGTTTATATTTCTTTGATACATATTCTCGAGTGACAAGAATTACTTAGATTCGTTGCAGCAGTGCATAAGCATGAAATACATCAAATGGATATTAAAACAGCATTCTTGAATGGTGAATTAAATGTAGAAATATATATTAACCAACCTGAGGGGTTCATTGTCAGAGACCAAGAAAATAAAGTGTGTCGGCTAGTTAAATCTCTTTATGGATTGAAGCATACAACTTTATAATGGTAAGACAAAATTGATGGAGTCGTGATAAAGGATGGCTTCAAAATCAATAAATTTGATAGATGTGTCTATATTAAAAGCATCAATGGTGAGCATGCAATTGTTTATCTTTATATAGACTATATGCTCACCATGGGTAGTAACATCAATGTTATTATGTCAATGAAGAAAATATTTTCCATGAACTTCGATATGAAGGACTTAGGTGTTGCAGATGTTATTCTTGGCATAAAGATTAACAGAATACTACAGGGACTTGTGTCATTTTAATCACATTATATAGAGAATGTACTTAAAAAGTTTAATAAATTTTACTGCTATGGTATTCAGACACCATACGGTAATATGCGTCAATTGATTAAACACACAGGTGAACCTATTTCCCAAATAGAGTATACATGAATAATAGGTAATCTAATGTATATAATGAACTTCACAAGACCAGATATCGTTTATCCGGTTAGCAAATTGAGTCAGTATACTATAAACCTTGGCCCGAGCCACTGGGAAGCGTTAATAAGTGTTTTATATTATTTAAAGCATACAATAGAGTATGGGTTGCACTATACTAGATATCTAACTGTACTTGAGAGATATAGTGATACAAACAGGATTTTAGACACTAACGAGTCATACTCAACAACTGGATATGTATTTACACTAGGTGGTGAAGCTATCTCATGGAAATCTACAAAACAAGCATGCATTGCTCGATCGACTATGGAATTAAAGTTTGTTGCTCTAGATTTAGCGGGAGATGAAGCTGAGTGGCTTCAACAATTTTTGAGGATATTTCTATGTGGTCAAAGCCAGTACTTGTCTTATGTATCCATTGTGATAATCAAGCAGTTATTGCAAGGGCAAAGAATACTGTCTATAACAGTAAGTCATGACATATACGTCGTAGACAAAATACTATAAAGAAATTACTTGCAAGTAGAGTTATATCTATTGACTTTTTTAAGTCATGTGACAACCTAACAGATCCATTTACAATCGGATTAGCAAAAATGTAAGTATTTTCCACATCGAGGGGAATGGGTTTAAAGCCTAACTTAGTTGATTAGAGTTCTCATGATTTAGGTTCAATAGGACAACTAGTAATGAGTTACTCAACCTGAGCACTAAGGAGATTTTAACTCATTTTTATTCCATGATGTGAATAGTGTAACCTGGAGCAATTTTTGGGGTACGTTCTATGAACTTTTAATGATTCCTATGACTTGTATTTGAAAGGGCCAAGTTTCGTAGGAGGGGAAACTAGCTCTAACACCATGGGGTTTATCTTCGACTAGGGGCTTAAGCAAGTATATAATGCAATAATTGGTTATATTACTGAACTAACACACTTGCATTGAGTCTTGGAATTGGTTTCTCCATGACCTCTAGCGAGGATTTTGAATGATTGATGATATATATCAAGTTTGATTATAGATCGATTAAGAAGTAGGTTACTGGGTATTCGAAGGTAATCTTGAAGGGTTTTTAGAAAGAGCTTTTCTAACCCCTTTATAGTACCTTCTCCCTCCTATTTATAGGAGATAGAAAAAGGGGTGAGTTACCATGGGATGTCAGATTACATGTATATCCTTTGGGACAATTATTATGACGTGGAGTTGATTCTGAGAATGTAGTTCTCTGGTAGCTTATTTTCACTATTCTATTTGGTGAACTGGCTGTCAGATGTGTCTGCCTTCAACCATGCATTACCATGGCTAAAGTCTCTCTGGTACTGATGCTTACTTTTGGTACTGACTGTCTATCTTCAGCTTTGACTATGGCAGTTAGCTTTGATGATGCCTTCGAGTGTTCGATTAATCTTGAAAGGCATCGTGGATTTAGTTATTGTGTTATTGGGCTTTGAGTCTCTAGGTAGGTTTCGATGCAACCTTCGAGTATTTGACCGGTGCTGGAAGGCTGCGAGTAGGTTACTACATTCACCCCCTCTCAGCAAGGGCCTCAAAAATTGATGTAGATGGCGCGTGCTAAGAAAAACTATAAGGCGTGGGAAGTTGAAGAGTTGACTGGTTGAATGTGGACAGTTCTGAGGAGAGTAATTAAGGTAAGTGTTGATTAAGGTGGTAATAAATACCCTTTAATCAAGATATAAATAGAGGCTGCTAGGGGGAATTTCAAACATTCTTCATCTTCTTTCTTGAGTAAGCAAAATAATGGAAACTACTCCAAACACTCTTTTCCAGAAGAAAATGGAAGAGAAGAATCGGTGTATTGAAGAGAAGGTGATGGCATTGAAGCATAAATTCTTTGGTGATCAAGGTTTAGATGTGACGTTGCCCGACCTGGTAGAGCTGGAGCTGGGGGATGAGATCTGTGGGCATCTGTATGCGCACTGGTAGAGAGTTATGCAGTGGTTGGGCCCGTATGTGAGTAGCCAATATTTCTTGCTAAAAAGCCTAGCAGAAGACAAGGTAGAGGCCGAAGACGCAAACGAGGCTCAGACAGGGCTCTGTAAGAACTGCCCTGTGTGTAAAAAGGGGGGTCTTCAGTAATGTAGGTGGGTATGTGGAGGGGGTTGTTTGTTATTGTTGGTATCCCATTACTTCCATATCACCACCTTTCTGGAATAAGAGACCTTTTTTCGGAGATTTCTTCAAGTACCTTAGTATTCGAAAGACCGCCTTCATATGTTCTTCTTTTGGATTATGCATGAATTGACTTACGACGTTAATCGCATATGCAATATCCGGTCGAGTATGGGAGAGATAAATTAGTCTTCCCACTAAGCGTTGGTACCTTCCTTTGTCACATGGAACTTGGTCGAAAAACATTCCCAAGAGATGATTCCCTTCAATCAGTGTATCTACCAGTTTGCAAACAAGCATCCCAGTTTCTGCAAGAAGGTCTAATATATAATTTCGTTGAGACATGAAAATACCTTGACTTGATCTTGCAACTTCAATACCTAAGAAGTATTTTAACTGTCCCAAATCCTTCATCTCAAATTCCTGCGGCAAATAGTTCTTCAGTGCCTCTATTTCTACCGAGTCATTTCCAGTAACAACCATATCATCAACATAAACAATAAGAGCAGTAAGCTTTCCTGACTTCCATTTTATAAACAAGGTATGATCATAATTACTTTGTCTATATCCAAATGCCTTTATGCTCTTCGAAAACCGTCCAAACCAAGCTCGTGGCGACTGTTTTAACCCGTACAATACCTTCTTTAATTTGCATACTTTTCCTCCTTCGGAATTCGTGACTCTAGGTGGTAACTCCATGTATACTTCGTCTTCTAAGTCTCTATTGAGAAATGCATTCTTCACATCAAACTGCTATAATGGCCAACCTTGATTGGCTGAAAAAGAAATAAGTTCACAAATAGTGTTTATCTTGCCACTGGGGCGAAGGTCTCTTCTTAATCCACACCATACGTTTGCGTATACCCTTTGGCAACTAGTCTGGCTTTATACCTATCAATACTTCCATCTGAATTCATCTTTACTGTAAAGATCTAAGGACACCCAACAATACGATATCCGTGGGGTTTATCAACAAGTTCCCAAGTGGAATTCTTTTGTAATGCATTCATGGCTTTCTTCCATCGTGGATCAGATAGTACTTCCTATAAATTACTAGGAAACGATACAGAGGATAATTGATTCATAGTATATGTAAATGACTTAGTCAACCTATAGGTGGACACATAATCATAAATTGGGTATTTGGCTTTAGAATTGATATCTGGTTCATAAGTAGATTTTGAAATACCTTTAGTAGGCCTTTCTGAACGTCTAGGTTGAATATCATTAACAATGTTAGGATTAGGTAATACTTGAGGTTTGATATTTTGCGACAATGCTTCGGTAAATGGTGTTAGAATGTTAGAGTCACAGGCAACTTCTACTACTTCAGCTTGATCTCCCCCTGTCGTCTGATCTTCTTCATTTATATGAAGTTCATCTTCAATACCCTGATCTCCCCCTGTCATCTGCTCTGCTTCACTTTCCTTTTCATCATCAGTTAGGTTACTACGCCTGTTCAAATTGCTCGTCAAATCCTCTAGTTCCTAAAACATATCCCCAATAATAGGGAACTTTCCTTTACAATCATTATGTTTCTTCCCCTGAAGGGAAGATCCTACAAAAAACGCCTCCAATTCTCAAAGCCAAACATCCAAAGAGATATACACCTTCCCCTCCATAGGATCTTAACAACGATAACCCTTTTTAAAATCAGCATATCCAAGAAACACACACTTTTGAGCACAATGATCTAATTTTCTTCGCTGATGTTTATGTATATGAACAAAGACAACACATCCAAAAATACGTGGTTCTAGGTTTGGCATTGTAGGGATGGTGATAAGATCATGAAGTTTTTGGAAGGGGGTCTGAAATTCAATGACCCTAGATGGAGTGCGGTTTATCAAGTAAGCAGCAGATTTTAACGCTTCTCCCCAATAATTCAATGGCATATTCATTCCAAAAAGAGATGCGCGAACAACTTTTAATAGTTGTCTATTCATTCGTTCAGCTAACCCATTTTTCTGTGGGGTATAAACATTAGAGGTTTAATGTCGAATGCCGTTATTTGTCAAGAACTCCGACATGCCATTACTAGTAAATTCTTCTCCATTATCAGATTGATAACGCTTGTATCCTCCTTTGGAATTGGGTCAAAACCATATGATAATTTTTTTAAATACTTTAAAAACTTCACTTTTATGGGAAATTAGGGATACCCACATCATACGAGTACACTTATCAATTAGAGTTACAAAATAACAAGCTCCAGACAATGAAGGAATACGTGCAGAACCCCATACATCAGAGTGAATAATACTAAAAGGTTCTGAACTTTTATAAAAACTTGGAGAGTATGTAATACGATGACTCTTAGCGAGCTCACAAATATTATACTTAAACTCTGAAATACTACAATTCGAAAATAATGACAAATTTAATTTCTGAAGATACCTGAAGGAAAGATGACCCAGTCGCCAATGCCATAACCACACATTAGCTTTTGCTTCTTCAATTCCTCCAACTTAATTTACCTTATGAATTATCTGCTCTTCACTATTAGTCAGGTCCAAATAGTAGAGATTACCTTTTCTAACACCACAACTAAGAGCCTGCCGAGTCACTATGTCCTGAAAAATATAGAATTGATGCCAAAATATCACGGTACATGTAAGTGCAACTGTGATCCTACTAACAGACAAGATATTGTACTCTAGAGCAGGAACAATAAGGACAGAGTTTAATGTCAGGGATTCAGATATGTTAGTAGAACCTTCTCCAATTACAGGAGAGGAAATACTATTTACTGTGTATATAGAGGTTTTGGTTGAAGTTGTAATGGATGATAATATGCTAGAGTTATTTACCAAGTGATCTGATACACCAATATCAATTAACCAAGTACTATTCAAAGAATTTACAACTAAAACACTACCTTTAGTTTTCATACCTGACTGGGCAACATTCACTGAAGGAGGACTTTTAGCAGCATCCTTCTTCGCAGCTATGCTCTTCTTTGGCCGCTTTGTAAAATCCCACCATTTCGGATACCCAATTACTTCATAACACTTCTGTTTTGTGTGCCCCTTCACTCCACAGTGGGTACACTCAAGATCAATGTGGAGAGGTAGAGTCTCTGTATGAGAATTCCTGAAACCTTGAGGCTGTCCCTTTTTACAGTTGAGTGCCATAACTGAAGACTCAGTTAAAGGTACTTGAGTTCCCATCGCCTGTTTGTGAACTGACACCCTTCGTACTGTCTGATAAGACTGTTCCAAAGTAAGTGGTGGGTCTTTTTGAAGAATTTCACCACGTACTTGATCATACATACTATCCAATCCAGAAAGGAACATGTGAACCCTAAGACATCCTACATATTTTTGTAGGAGGGCGATAGACTCAACACTTCCTCCTTTCACCGTATTGCGCTGGTCAATCTCTTGAAAAATTGTTGCTAATTCATCATAATAAGTCACAAGAGATCGACCAGTTTGTTTTGCTGAGAAACACTTCCTATGTAACTCAAAGATTTAAGTTTTATCAGATGTGTCGGTATACATAGCTTCAAGAGAGTCCCAAACTTCCTTCGCAGTTTCCAAACAAACATACATGTTCATTAGTATTGTGGACATTGAATCACACAACCATCCCTTCACCTTATCGTTCTCCGAGCACCAATTTTCATACCCTTCACTCCCTTCTGCAGGCTTTGTTTTAGTATCACTGATGTACCCCCACATCTTTCGACCATTAATATGCATCTTCATGACCTTCGACCAAAGGGTGTAATTGTTCTCATTTAGGATATTGCCAGTTGGGAAGGGTGCATCGATGTGGTTATGAGCAATGTGAGGATTAGGATTTGAGTTTGATGATACCATTGTTGTATCATCATTGGAACCCATTGGTCGAACTGCTACAGTAATTTTCTGGCATTTGCTACAGTAACTTTGAACTGCTACAGTGATTTTCTGGCATCTGCTACATTACTTCGAACTGTTATAGCTACTGTAACTTGGAAATTCACAACAAAATTAAGCTTCGTGATAGCAATTCGCAGCGGAATTCAATTCGAAAGAACCAAGTTCAATTATCGAACCCCCTCTGACACCATGTAGAAACTAATACAAAGAATAAGAGATTCGAGAATGACTAATTTTATTATTATTCGATTATTACAATGGAAGAAGACTTTCTCATTATATAGTTACAATTACTTGGGCGCTAAGTAAGAATATCATATATTTAGAGAATTTTATATTTAGTATATATCCTATATTAGGTATATTTTATATTCAACATATATTCTATATTTAACACCTCCTTATACGTGTTATGCAGGAATTCTAATAAAAATATAGGCCACTTATTTATGGGGTGTCGGTTTGCTAACAAAATCTCGAGAAAGGTGTTATACCAATGCATACATGATAAACTTCCTAGAAGGCTGAGTAATGAAATTAACTGGCTTTGTGAGCTTAACCAGTCCAAGGTAAGTACTATGTTAGCAGTTGTTTGTGTCACATCATTCTTGTGCCATATCTTGAAAGTTAGAAATGACATTATCTTTAGAGCTGTGTCAAAACCCCCTCCCTCTTATACTTTACTTTATTATGTTATTAATGTGGTGTTTGTTAGAGCTTCTGGTATGCTTAGACAGGTGGAAGACAATAACTATAACAAAGACATATATGCTAAGTGGGATCTACGCCCACAATTCACATCAATGTTGCCTATTTACTACTCTTGAGTGCCACCAAGGAGGGGAGTCATCATGTTAAACATAAATGGAGCACTGATAGATTCAAGGGGAGGATTTGGAGGAGTATTTTGAAATTTTGAAGGAGGTTGCTTGCTTACATATGGAGGAAGTACCAATCCTGTTACTACTACCTTTCATAAACTTAAGGCCATCCACAAAGGGATTCAAATAGCTCTACAATATGGGTTTGGGAGACTGCATGTCTGCACATATTCTAGGTTGATGGTGCAGCTGATTAAAGAAGGAAAAAAGGACCTTGGAGATGCCACATTATGCTTGAGGAGATTAGGCACTATATTACACAATTAAGTGAATTTGGCATATTGCACAGTTTTAGAGAAGCCATAGAGCACCTGACTTTATGGCAGATTATTGTACTGAAATAGATGGAGAGTGTGTACTTTCTCCTAGCTCCATTCCTGTTGATCTTAGAGTGATACACGAGGTTCCTGTTGATCTTAGAGTGATACACGAGGAGGATGCTAGGGGAGTAAAGTACATTAGGATGCCTTATTTTATGTTGTGTATATAGTTGCGGTCCATGGGGTTGCCCAAAAGCCCCACCTTGCCCAAAAAAATATATATACCAAGTGGCAGTCTAAGCTTCTTCCCAGACATGCAATATAATGAACCCCACTCATCTGATAGTATTAATTACCCACCAATTAGCTATTAACTTGCCAAATCAGCTATTCAACAATACAACAGAGGCCTGAAACTCAAAGAAATTACCGAAGAACCAACAACAATGGAGCCACCAAGGAAGGTGCTGATAAATCAAATTGAAGATGACGTGCAAGTTATCCCCACAATTATTCTTAACCATGATAAACCAAAAGAGGAAGGGTTTGTTGAAACCCTTGCAAATATCATCAATGAGATACTGAGCTGAAACACAAAAAGACTGATACACACAATAATAAGGAAGGTGAATATAAGAGCCTATTTTCGTAACTCGAATGGCACTTACACCAAAAGTACCTGTGATACAAATATAACAACAAAGAATATAAATTGACACAGGTGTTTAGCATGGAAACCTCTGAATAGGTGCAAACCACGACCTCAACTCGAGAATTTAGTGAAAGTAATTTTATTGCTTGAGTTTGGTTATTTGATTACAATTTGAGATCTCTTGAGCTAGAAAAACGTGTTTCCTTTTTCCTCTGGAACTCATCCTTTTTATTGACCTCATCCTCAGTTTATTTTTGTGGGCTAACACATTCTCCTGGAATAGTGGAAAGTGGGAGTTACTCCTGAAACTGTTAGTTCATGGAAGACAGGTGTCTTTGATTCATTATGTTTTATTTGAAGTGTTGGGGCCATGTTCTTCTTTAGTTCGTGGTTCAAATGTCACTGCTGACAGGTTGTATGTCACGTATATATTGCATGAGTCTGGTATCACACCCTCTCAACTAATGGCACAGGTATCTTGAGTTGAGAAGTTTCAATCGAGCTTATTTTTGTATGTAAATAGGTTGTATAAGACCAAGATAATGATAGATTTTGCTGATGTGGATGTCTTCTTCTTGGAATTATAAAGTACTAACTGTTGTAATGGGCTATTGAGTTTCTCAGAAACTATTTCTTTTAATGATGATTGTGTTAGAAATCTCTTCAGCATTGAATGTAGTTCCTTCTATAAGAATTGTTGTTGTTATATTGACAGTTATTATCTGCAAGTACTCATGTCATTTCAAATCTTCTACAAGTACTCTTCTTCTTCTCAGTTTTGCTCTAAGGGAAAAATGGTGACCACCAGACATTAAGTTTATAAGGCTAGAGTGCTTGTCAAAGTGCAAGAACTGTAATTTTGCAATTTTGGGATCCAGTCCCTAGATATTCCCATTCCTATCCATGTCTGTCATACTTACCAAGGTATGACGATCTATGAGGCAGTGGAAGTTGACGATGACTACTTCCAAATGTTTCACTTCCATTGTATGTATATGTCGGGGCAGCGACGCAGGGAGCGTCTTCTTGTTCTTACGGAGGAGGTTATAGCGGAGGAGGATGAAGAGGCTGATGTTCGTACTAGGAGGCCACGTCACTGCTACATTTATGATTGGTTTTCTTATAAATCATTATACATTTGTTTTGCTTTGTCTCTATCTTTTTTGTAGTAGCATTCTATTTTTTTATTTTTGGAGTATTGAACCCTATTTTATGCTATTTGGAGGAAATAAAAAGAATTTTCTCTAATTTGATATGCGAAAACTCAGTAATCTGTGTCATATGCTATTATAAGTTGTGAAAATTTGTATATTGAATTGTAAAAAATGGGGAACTTGTATGATAAATATAATATCGTACGACTCGAGTAGAAGGTTGACAGTTGACAAGTGTATATTTGTTAAGGTGGATAACTATGGTAGATGTGAAGATTATCCGTTAATATCTTTGGGGTTTAAAAAATGGGATTGCATTTTATCGTACTCTGTGGTTATAAAAAAGAGGGAGTAGAATAAAAACTTAAAATTAGTAAACATGGTGAAGACTCGCTCTTAGAGGGTTCGTCATGCGGTTGAGGGTCATTTGGCGATAAAAGTAGCAAAACTTCGTGAACGGTTGTTCGGGCGTCTCGGTTATGACAACGAGCTATCAGTATCTATATTGAAGCACGAAGGGTTAAATATTAAGGAGGGAGATATCGAGCTAGACCGACATTTTTGGTGTGAGGTGTTTCGTGATATGATTGCTGACCCAGAAGCTCGAAAGATAGTTGTAAAAGAGATTGCTTTAAATGAGATATCAGATGAAGATGAGATGATTGCTGGTGGCGAGGTGAGTAGATGTGGAGCTGTAGGTCATTTGTGATATTTTAGATGTAATTACTTTTAAGAGTTCATTTGATGTCAAGCCGAATGAATGTATAGTCGTTTATAAAAAAATAATATCTTTTGTATTGATTTTTTGCATATTTGTCACCTGTTTAATGTAGAACCTGGTTGAATATTTTGAATTTGAATGTATGGAACCTTGGTAATATCGCTGAAGTAAGTATAAATAAGTAGGATTGTGCGATTGAGAGTTCTGATAGCAGTAGTTCGAGAAAAAAGGATTGGAGTTAGTAGTATTGTGATCTTTATTATGAGGTATGTTGAGAGTTATGAGAGGAGGGGGAGTAGGAGAGAGAAAGATGCATTTAATGATAGGTGTGGTTATATTGATAATAGAGTGTCTCTTCCAAAAAGGTATGAGTGGACTGATAGAGGCGGTAAAAAAGATGCCTCGGTTGGAAAACTGAGAGCAGCTTACACGAGTTCCAATAACTACCAGTGGTTAGAAAAAAAGATATAAATTGCCCTTCCTTCCTTCCTTTCAAACATTTACAAAAAATAGAAAGATGAAAATTCAGAGAATGAGAACAAAAAACTCGTGATTTTAGATTTGTCAGTGAGGAAAATTCAGAGATTTGCCATCGTTTATAGAAGGAAGACACAGCTTTCATTGGTGAAGATCTTGATTTTGTGCTATCAAAGATCATTATGAAGGAGGAGATGTTTGTTGTACCGGATTCATCCTCTGCCATTGAAGGTTAGTAGTGTTTGTGTTGATGTTCTAATTTGTTTATAAAAATTACTTTGATTACTTCATCTATTTCTTTTGTGGTTTTTAAATTTTAAAAACTATTTATATTTGGAAAGTCTTGTCACTTACTGTAGGTGGAAAAAGTGATGTTTGAAAAGGTGTGTTATACTTGCTAGATGGATAAGTGCTGTAGAAATATTTTTTTACTTTATTTGGTGTAAAAAAGTTAAAGAAAATTAATATAGAAATTAATTGAATACCTGGCCCTCTATGTAGGTGTAGAAGCGTGCAAAAGACCTAAGCCTTAGAAGTTCTTCTATTTTAAGCTCTTCATTCGAGATGGATGCCTCTAACTCAGGTCGCCCGATAGTTGAGGAGGGCGTAGGGGTTGAAGATAGAAGTATTAGGTCGAATGAGAATATAGTATTATCTGTTAAGGAATGGGAAAGAAATTTAGAGAGTGGAGGTCAGGTCGAGTTTCCTAATTTTTTTGGTATGCTATATCATTATCTTGTAGGTTCAGATGTCTTAAAGGAGTTTGTAAATGTAAAAGTAGTGTAAAAGGTATTTGGGGAGGCATGATGGAGTATGATGGGAGGTCATTTAGGGAGTGTTCTACCGGGAAGGGGAATAACACTTTTTTCTTGTTGCCCAATTTAGAGTTTGAGAAGGCTCGTAGGGACATTCCTGAGTCCATAGCCCCTGAATACTTTAATGAGGAGAAAGTAAATGACCTGGGGGAGGGTTTCTTATGTTATATTTTTTCCAGTTCGACTATGGGTTAGTTGTGCCTTTAAGCAATTTTGCTAAAGGTATCATGAATGAGATCGATGCCTGTTCTGCCCAGCTAAATGGTAACATATGCGAGGTGATATGTGTATGTAAGACCTTAAATAGGAAGTGCGGTAATGAGGGAAAATAAAGAAGATTAACGCCTTTAGATGTATTGAACTACTATAATGTAAAATACTTCGCGGCCACTGGGGGTACTTATTTTTTTTCCGTTTGGAATGATATATTGGTGTGGGTGAGAGGAAAGTGCCTTCAGAGAGCTAATGAGGATGCCCTGGCTCTTACATATAAATCATTTAAAATAAGTAAGTAGATCTTGCTAACTTCGAACTACTTCTGTTTATGGTACTCTGTGTGACAAATAATTCTTTTTGAGTGTAGATCCTCATTTTTCTGTTAAGAAAGAAAAGTCCTTGATTGACGTAGTAACTCGAGAGGGGTCCGAGCTTGAAGCTATTTTGGGCGAGCTGGAATATAGCTAGAGCAAGAGAGTCAATAAAAAATTTGTCATGGTTTAGAAAGCGTATGAGAAAAGGAAAATTTCAGGTGTTAGCCCTTCCTCTGGGGTGGGCCCAACTGGATCATAGACACAAGCAGGAATTGACTTGGCAATGCCTACATTTGGTAGTGGTCCAATACCAGCTGCGAAGCCACAAACTGTAGGGGTTCCCTTGGGAAACACAAGTTGAAAGGCCCCAAAGAAGAGAGGTGTTAAAACTTTAGTTTCAACCTCTAGGACTGTAGATGACGGGGAGATTGGGTGTGTATCAAAAAAGAGAAAACTGGATAATACCCCCCCCCCCTCCCCCCTCCATTTGTTCTGTTGTGGACGAGCAAAAGGATGAAGTCCTGGCACCGAGCATTGGAAAGGATTTTCTCATCCTGGAGAACAAGTTCAGTGTTGTTGCTCTGAAGGATGTTGAGGGGATAAAGTCTTCAGTGAAGCTCGAATTGTGTAGGGTAAGTCGTGATTGTGCACTATTGTTATTTTTTTGACATGCTCAAACTTGATGTGTTTAATTTCCTATGTAGGTTTTTCGTATACCGAAAGGTCTTTGCCTCAGCTTTGAGGATGGGAATAAGGTGTTACCGAGTCGGGTGTCGGAGCTCGAGAAAGAGGTAGAAAGTAAGCGAGTGAAGCTGTGGGAGGCGATGTTACAATCTGTGGAGGAGATTGCAAAATTTAAAAAGACCTTCTCGGGAATAGTGGACAAGGTTGGGATCGATGCCACTCAACATTCCAAAGGATTGGTGGTAGCCCGGGACAATCTGGCCCAAAGGCTTTAGGAAGATGGCTACACTTATGAGGATGTACTGGCCATTATGGAGGGACGATCTGCCAACGTCATGAGGCTATATGGAGAGGAGGTCGAAGCAAAGAGGACTCCACCTATAGAGAATGTGTCAGGGTTGGACAAGACTACGCATACAGCCCAGTCTGACAACCATGAAGTGGATGTTTAGGAGAAGGTATATTAATATTTTATGTAATGATATAGTAGTTTAAGATGTTGTGGAAAAGATACCTTTGCTGAAAATGGAATATTTATTTTATAAGATTGGTTTATGTTGTATTGATATAAAAACTGTCATGTGTAGGAGTGTAACGAACTGCACCTTGCAATTCCAGAGTTAAAGAAAGATCTTACCAAGGAAAAAAAATGTTTCATATGCAGCAGCGCTTATGATTGGACACGCTTAGACTCAGGTTAGAAAATATATAGATCTTAGCAAAAATCATTGGAAAGATTAATGCGCAGCTCGTTTAGGATGGGACAAAGATAAAATCGAGAAGGAGGAGGTCGTAAAGAAAGATAGAAATAGGTATTTGAAAATTCGACCTTTCCTTCCTGGAGGTATTAGAGAAAATACCCCAAAAGTTACCAAAGACCTCATGATGTTAACTATTTATTTAGAAGCAGAAATGGATAGTGAGAGAGGGATAAAGGAAGCATGCCTTAAAGTTTTCAAAGATCGAGGTATTTGGCCAGAACCTAAGTACATAGAGCGCCTGGCCACCAGAGCAAGAAACCTACATTACTTAAAAGCTAAAGAAGTATCAGCTCGTACTAGTGTGTCAATGATATATTTATAATATAAAATTATGGAAGAGTGAGAAGTTGTATGATTGTTTAAATGATAAATATATATATATATATATATATATATATATATATATATATATATATATATCGTATAACTGGGGAAAGAATATGGTGATCGGTTGTGCAGGTTGAGCCAGAAAAAGTGCGTCATCGTAAAAAAATGCATTTCGAATTAAATGGGAAAATGATTATTGCACTAAACCAGATACGTGAGTCATTGGAAAATACTGTTGAATTAAGCATGAAAATAGAAGTGAAAATATTTGAGTTAACAGAGTTCGCAGAGTTTGCAGAGTTATATAAATAAGCTCATGGGACGAGTACAAAAATTGGAGGCAGAACTACTAACTGCTCGGTGTAGCTAGAATGAGTTGGTGGAGAGATTGAATAAGAAAAATAGTAATGTGGTTCAGGCTCAAGATCACATCAAAGGTTTAGAGGCGGACAAATGGAGTATAAAAGGGGATCTAAACCATCTTAGGGAGTAATTAAGGAAGAAAGATCTTGAAGTGAAATCTTTTATATAGCAGATAACGAGATTGGAGGCCAATTTAGTGAATGTTTGAGCCGTAGGAAGGAATTCGAATGAGCTGATAAGAAACATGGAGGCCGATTTGACGGATTCTCGAACTGGGGAGGTGAGTTTGGATAAAGCGATTCAAATATTGGAGGCAAACCTCTTAATATCCCAACGGGAACATAAGGAAGAGGCCGGTCAAAGAGTGCGTAATTGGATTAAAATGGATGAATTGATGGGTATGCTGAGACAGATGAACAACTTAACAATAGTGATGGAGGCTCATCATGCTCAAACAATTTATGAAACTTCTGAAGAAAGAGGTCATTATAGTAATCTGGAAAGATTAGTAATGGATGCCAGGGGAAGGATTTATGAGCTCGTGGTACCTAACAGAGATAAGCTCGTAGCCAGTGTAGTGCGTGAGAATGAGATGGCAGCAGTTCTCGCATTTTTTGTGTGCCAGATTAAAATAATTGAGAACGATAGAGACAATACACATGATAAGATGATTGCCCAAGGTGTAAAGTATGAGATGAATTTAATACTGTCTGAATATTTGGTATATTTTGTGTATGGCATTGGCTCCCTCACCCAAAAAATGGTTAATCAAGGCCGAGAGATTGTTGCTACTAGGGCACCAGAATTTAGAGCTTCTGAAGTCGGTGGAAGTTCGTCTGCTTTCCAAAAAGGACCTATGTAAGAGTAGTCATAAACTGTTTTTGTTTCTGCATTGTAGATGTTGGATAGATTAAAGTAAGTTTTAAGTTTACCTTATCGTTTGAGATTTAGCAGACATAGATATTATATTTAATAGTAGACAATAATGTTGGAAAACCCCTGGAACTTTTTATTTATGAGAAAAGAATGTACAAATTGTTTGGAGATTATATCTCACTTTTGGAATGTAAATAACAATAGTAAATAGTGGTTGGAAAAATAGGGATTTAGCAATAATACTTCTTCAACCTCCGAGTATTCCAAGGGCTTGGCATCCTGATGCTGTCTTTTGTCATGAGATAATAAGATTCGAGACCAGTTCTACTACCAGAAATGGACCCTCCCAGTTCTCAGCAAGCTTTCCAGCATTTAATTCCTTTATGTATTTAGGCATCTCACGGAGAACTAAGTCGTCCATTTCAGACTCACGATTCCAAACCCGCCTGTTGTATGAATTGTCTAGCATATGATAATATCAACCCAAGTTGGCAATAACGTGGGCTCATGTCTCGTCAATAAAGTTTATATTGCATGCTAACTCAAAATTATTTTCATCGTTAGTAAGCTCGCGATCATTGATAGGATGGTGATATTCCATTGGCATGACGACCTCGATTCCATAAGCAAGTAAGAATGGGGAACATCGTGTTGATTGTCTTGATGTTGTGTGGTAGGCCAACAAGAGATGTGGCAGTTCTCTTATCCAATTTCCCTTCTTTTCTGAATAGAGCCTTTTCTTGAGTCTATCCACTATGGTTTTGTTTATGATTTCTGCCTAACCATTGTGTTGCGAGCAGTATGGATTTGATGGTGAATGAATGATGTTATATTGGTTGAGGAACGCCACCACTTTCTCTCCAATGAACTGTGGCCCATTATCGATTCTAATTAGGTGGGGGCAACCAATCTTGTAATAATATTTTCCTAGATAAATGAGATGACTTCTTCATCTCGAATTCGACAAAGGGGAATGACTTCCACCCATTTCATAAAATAAAAGTGGTCGGTCACTGATCTTCGATATAAGTCGCATTTTTGTACTATGTACCGTTTGGAGTTTTTAATAAGTTGTATACGCTCCTTTAGATCTTCTCGAAGTGGCCCATCACAATTATTCTCTGGGCTGAGATAAGTGAGGAAAAGCTTCCACCAATCGCCTTCCTACTCTTTATAGCCCCCAGTATTGATTACGCATATCAAAGTATGATCGATGCTGGGGGTTGATATGACTTCAATCTATAAAAATTTGGCCTTTATACCCAAAGCCCCACCTAAGTAAGCTAAAGTATCGGCATGAAATTTTCCCCTCGAGGTAAATAATCATGCGCAGCTTAGTCAAATCTGCTCATTCTGTTAGCAAGCATAGGCAATCATCTTATCGCTCTTCTTGTATTGTTCGGAGTAGCGATGAACTATCAACAATGATTCAGTATATACTAATAATTCAGGAGCGCTAATTCCTAATGCCATATTCAGGCCATGAATCAATGCTTCGTACTCTGTTACGTTGCTCGACGCTTCAAAATTTAACCATATGAACTTCTCGATTTTGTCATTGGAAGTTGTTATTAGTGTGATTCTTATCCCTGAACTGGCAGGTCCTGCTGATCAATCTATAAAAAGCCTCCATCCTTTTTGTATGATCCATTCAGCTCGTTCTTCGAAGTATTTAGAATGTGTGTCGACGCTGTAGAGACCTATCCCTCAAACTTACCAAAATTCGAGCTCACCCAGTCAGAATTACCATCATCTCAGACTCACGCATTTTTAACACATTTCCCCAGTCAACATACCAACCAGCCCCACCTTCTAGTCAAGAGCGTAGACCAAGATAAACCCGAAAAAACCTTATCCAGTCAAATACACCTATCTCCCACGAACTCGTCAGTTATTCAGTCAACCGCCACTAATCAAATTATTCGGAAAACATGCTCCAGCGCGATGAAGAACTGTGCGAAAGGACTATATAAAGAAAAAGTTTCAGAAAAGATAGGGACTAGAAAAATTGTACTACTTCTTAGTTACAAGAATAAAAATATTTATATATTTAGAGATCACTTGTAATAAAGATATCCGCCTCAAGCAATAAAGTTACTTTCACAAAAATCCTCCATACGTGGTCGTGGTTTTTTACCTATTCAAAGGTTTTCCACGCTAATAGCACCTGCTTTAGTTCTTACTTTCCATTAGAATATTATTACAGGTTCATTGGTGCGATTGCGAATTTCAAGCCATTTCAAGCTTACGGAATTTGGTCATTACATTTGGCACCGTATGTGAGAAAGATTGGATTTCCATGATATCCTAAGGCAGTCTTTCACTATAACTTTCAATTATGGTTACTTCTTGAAAATCGGCCGCAGGAACTCAGTTTAAAGTTTTTATGGAGCCGGGACAGCTTACAGAGTTATGGGCGAATCTCTACGCCGAGACAGAGAAACTCACCAAACTCAAACTTCAGTTAGCAAAGGATCAAGAGCTCCGGGAACAAGAGCTCGATAAAGAATGACAAGCTCATTTGAAAATGCTCAAACGGCACGAAGACCAGATGACAACAATGTAGACTGCCCTCGAGGCTCTGTAACATACTCAGCAAGTTCCTCAAGCCAAAGGTCACGATCAGCTTCCAGAGACCTCCCGTATTTCAGCAAGGGAAAGATTAGGACCTCGGGGAGTCGACAGTAAAGCCATTTCCACGAATCTACAACACGGATAACAACCCTCCATCCATTTGGGGGGGAAGTTCAATCAGAAGTCAGTTGAGGTCACTAAATTTCCATCCGCCAGGAGGAGGACCAGCAACCTCAATCAAGTTCCAGTACGAGATCGGTTGAGTGAAGGTACATGAACTCATCATCCCCAGCCAGCTCGTCCAGCGATTCAACCAGCAGGCAATTTTGTCACAAAGAAACATATGGACCAACGGATTAAGGAGTTAATCGAAGCACAAGTTTTGGGTATTACCAGCGGTACCACGAAGTTACAAGGAAGTCTGATTGGCAAGAAACTATTCGATATGAAGATACCAAAAGGTTTCCATACTCCCAAAATTTGTAAATACAAAGGTACTGACTCGAAGGAACACATTCAGTAATACCGTGATTCATTGGAGTTATACTCCAATCTCAACCACATCTTTTGTCGTCTGTTTGCCACAAGTCAACAGGAGGAGCCACTCCGATGGTTCCATTCTCTCCCTGAGGAATCCATCTGCACATTTGATCAGCTGCAGAAGTAGTTCATCAAGACATATGCTCATAACATAGACAATGTGGAGAACTTATATTCTCTTATCGGTCTTAAGCAGTCGCATGGAGAAAAGCTCAAAGATTTCTCAAAGAAATTCTTAGAGCTTGCAAGAAAAGTGGATAACCTTGATTAGAAAATAGTTGATACCGCTTTCACCAATGCTTTCGGTTCGACTACAAGGTCAAAGAGTACCTCTTCCTTAACAAGCCTGTAACATTGGAGGAGATGATCACCAAAGTCAACGGTTACGTCGACTTGGAGAGGATGATGTCAGAGCGACAAAAGTCTACAAAATCTGTCCCCTCCACCAAAATCCCATCTACAGATCGAACCAACGAATCCAAGGAGGAACAAGGAGATCAGAAGCACACCAAGGGGAACACTGGATACCCCCGGAAAAGCGGTCCACCAAACAGACCCCTCCTCCCGAAACTGAGCGTCCAAATCTCTATACTTTTTCCACTGCTATTTAAGGATCCACTCTACCACGTCTCTCAACCACTGGAGCCCATCAATAATCGACCATATTACCTGTATCATAAAGTAAATCATCCTACTAATGGCAATTGCTATACTCTATATTGGTTGCTCAAATACATATATAAAAAGGGACAGATGCTCGAATACATTGTCAATCTGAAATCAAACAAAGATGGCAACTATAAGAAGCAGCTCGAAGTTATTCAGGTCAATGATGGAGCTAGGAAGAAGCATCTCTACTTTATGTACCATAGCAACATGATCGAAATCAATCAGATCACCAATTATAACAAATTAAAACGCAGGAGGTTACCAAAATGCTGTGATCTCACACCTCAAGACAAAGAAGCCAAGCTTCTTCCTGAGTCAAGCAATCGCCGACTCAGAATCTCCTTCAAAGATTGCGATACTTGCCAAGTCAAGTTTCCACATAATGATACATTAACCATACGACTCAAGATGAAAAAGTTTGTCATGCACACAAAGATGATCGATACTGGAAGCGGCATTGAGATTCTTTTTCAGAGTACGATTGACCAGATGGGTTTGGCCGACCAAGTTATTCAGAGCGACATCGATATAAGTAGATTCAATGGCTCCAGGGAAGAACGAGTAGGCAAGATCATCCAACCTATTACAGCAGGACCAACCACTATCGACGTCGCCTTCTATGTCATTAATGCCAATTCTCGTTATCTCAAGATTATGGGCCGCAGCTGGATACACAATATGAAAGTAATCGCTTCTACCTATCATTAAGCACTCCGATTCAAACATGATAACGGTATTTACGAGATCAGAGGTAGTCAGAAACTCTCTCGATCTTGTAAAAATACTATCTCTGCCATCCCAGATACTCCAGACAGACTTGCCGCATAACAATTACAGAAAGCTGATCACCTCAATGATCAACCATCTACAGAGGAGCCCACATAATATATTAATATTGATGGACCTAATAGGGGTACTTTCATCGGAACTAAGCAAGTTCAGCATGAAAAAGATGCTCTCATTCAATTCTTGTAACTTAATCGAGACGTTTTTGCGTGGTCTTTCGAAGAAATGCCCAGAGTCGATACGGCCATGGCCTGTCACAAGTTAGCCATCAATATCAATGTCACAAAGGTCAAGCAGAAGTAGCGACGACTTTCACCTTCTTTTTGAGATGAATTTAACGCCGAAATCGAGAAATTGATCAAAGTGGGATTCATTCGAGAAGCCAAGTATCCGGACTGGATATCAAACATTAACGCTGCCCCAAAAAAGAATGAAAAAGTTTGTTTTTGCGTAAATTTCACAGATCTGAACAAATATACTCCAAATGGCAGTTTCCCTCTTTCCAGCATTCATCAAATCCTCGATTCCACCGCAGGCCATGATCTTCTATCTGTGATGGACGCTACTTCGGGGTATAATCAAATTCCACTTCTGGAAGAAGATCATGAGAAGGTAACTTTCATCACTAAATGAACCCTTTATTATTACAAAGTCATGCCCCTCGGACTCAAGAACGCGGGTGCCACATATCAATGATTGATGACTACTATGCTCAAAGCACACCTAGGTAAAGTCGTTGAAGTCTACATCGATAATCTCTTGTGCAAAAGCATACAGTTAGACAATCACATCTCAGATCTCAACGCTTTCTGGGCCACCTCATCTGCAAGAAAGGGATTGAGGCCAATCCGGATCAAATTCGAGCTCTCCTCGACATGCCTTTTCCAAAAATAACAAAAGATGTTCAGAAACTTACCGACAAGATTGTCTCTATCAATCGTTTCTTCTCTAAATCTTCAGACTGCTGCCGTTGGCTATTCCAGTTACTCAACGGATGTACCAAACGAGGAAAGGCTCACCCAACTGCAGAAGTCACATGGACACCAGAATACGAAGCAGCTTTTCAGGATCTCAAAATCTATTTGGGGAGGTCTCCCATAATGAGCACCCCAGTTGGTAATGAGGAAATGATAATCAACCTAGCAGTCACAGATACTTCCCTTAGCTCAGTTTTCATTCACCTGGAAGGGAAAATAGAGAAAGTATTCTTCTTCATCAGTAAAACCCTCACACCAGCGGAAACAAGGTACTCTAAAATTGAGAAACATCTTCTCACTCTTGTTTATACTTAGCAAAAACTCAGATACTACTTTCAAGCTCATTCAGTCAAAGTTATGACAAACTACGTACTTCGGGAAATTCTGTCCAAGAAAGAAAAATCAAGAAGAATGTAACAGTGGTCAGTCAGTTTGGAAGAACATAATATTAAGTTCGAACAACGTCATTCTGAAAAAGGTCAGGCCGTTGCCAATTATCTCGCAGATTTTTCAGTGGAGATTCCCGAGTGGGAGGAGCACGACCCTGACCATACCGAAGAAGTACCCATGAATCCGCCCCCCAAGCCATTTGATGAACCAGCTGAATAGATCACTACATCAAGGTGGAGGCCTCTCACAGATGGATTAGCAGGACCCACAGGGTCAGGAATTGGTATCGTTTTGATTAACCCTTCCAATGGCAGAATTAAGAAATCAATCCGCTTAGATTTTGAAGCCTCAAATAATGTCACCGAGTATGAAGCTCTCACTCATGGACTCGACCTCTCTCTTGAGCTCTATATCCCCATACTCTCAGTTTACATAGATTCACTACTCATCGTCCACTACTACACAGAACAATTCAAGAAGAACAGGAAGATGATCAAATATGCAGCCCTCGTTACAGATAGAATGAGTAAGTTCGCAAAAGCAACTCTAGATTATCTTGCTCGAGGTGAAAATAGATATGTCGATTCCTTAGCATATCTAGCTGGGGTCTTGGTTACAGAAGCTCGATATCTCCAGATCGAAATCATTTCAGCCCCCAGTATTGATCATATTTTTGTATGCACGATCAACACTGGGGGCAATAAAGGGAGAGACGACGATTGGCGAAAGCCTTTCATAGCCTACCTTGGTATCGACAATAATTGTAATGGACCATTCCCCGCATATCCAAAAGAACACCAGCAGCTGATCAACAACTCAAAACGCTATATTACTCAAAACGGTATGCTATACCGCCTTTTCGTCACAAGGTCTTACCTTAAATGTTTCTCCAAATCAAAGGCAGACGAACTGCTCTGCGAATTACATAAGGATCTTGTGGCACCCATACCACAGGTAGCTCATTTGTAAATAGAGCTATCACTCATAGGGTATTCTGGCCTGGCATGCGTAAATAAGCAGAAGAGTACTCCCGCAGATGCGACACCTGCCAGAGACATGGACATATGATACGCGCCCCAGTGCTCAAACTCCATGCAAGCAAGGTTTTTTGGCCATTCAAAAGATGGGCACTAGATCTCGTCGACGAATTCTCTAACTCTCCAGGAAATCGCCGTCACCTACTCATAGCTACCAATTACTTTACAAAATGGGTAGAAGCAATTCCACTATGTCGAACCAGAAAAGAAGAGGTCATCTTTTTTATCTGGAACCACATAATCACTCGCTTTGGATGTCCCCATCTAATTCGTATCGATAACGGCCCCCAATTTGCCAGAGATAAAGTCGTAACCTTCCTAAACTACCATAATATCATCTACTCACCATTAAATCTTTACTATCCTCAAGGCAATGGCCAAGCCAAAATCAACAACAAAACCATCATGGATGGACTTAAAAAATGGCTTCACTCACAGTATAAAAGAAATTGGGTCGCGAACTGCCTCATGTCCTGTGGGCATATTGAACCACTCCCCGACAATCAATTGGGTGTTTCCATTCCTCCTTGCTTATGGCACTGAGGCCGTCATTCCTTATGAATATCATCTTCCAGTTTGTGATCACGAGCTAACTGACGAGGTAAATGAGTTCGAATTGGCTTGCGACCTCAATATGATAGATGAGACCAGGGAGCGCGTCATCGCTACCTTAGGTCGATATCACCATATGTTTGCCAGATCGTATAATAACCGAGTCAGGAGCCGTACCTTCCAAATCAAAGATCTCGTCCTCAGAAAAATTTGTCAACATCGCAAAGAACCTTACGCAGGAAAATTAGCCAACAATTGGGAGGGTCTATTCATTATCATAGGTCTCTTAAGCCTGGGATCATATTATCTCATGAATGAAGAGGGAATCCTCATTTTAAATCCTTGAAACACTAAGTAATTCAAATAATATTATCGTTAAACGTCTTACTACTCCACTTCCTTTCCTCGTTTTTGTTTTTTATATTTATCAATTCTAAAAGTGAGATTTTTATCTCCATCCATATAAATTTTGAACTGATCAATGAAACTATCAAGTTTTTCACAACATCTCTCTACTCACATAGATTTAACCATATTCTGTAAATTAAAGCATAGATAATACTATGCTTATAATCGATCTTATCCAAGTTAGATCAAGGATATTACTTGATTTGGCTGCCTCTACAAAATCTTTGCGATTTTAGTAAGTGTAGAAACTAATTTTATATCAAAGACTCTACCAAATAAAAGATAGGTCGAAGGTGATACTAGCCTTCATCTACTTTAACTTGTTTGGGTCATTTATAACGGCTGGTTCAAGGATATCGCTTGGTTTGGCTGACTCTACTAAATCACTGTGATTGTAGCAAGTATAGAAACTTGTTTCATATCAAAGACTCTACCAAACAAAATATAGGTCGAAGGTAATACTAGCCTTCATTTACTTCAACTTGTTTGGGTCATTTATAATGGCTGGATCAAGGATATCACTTGGTTTGGATTACTCTACTAAATCTTGGCGATTGCAGCAAGTGTAAAAACTAGTTTCCTATCAACGACTGTATCAGGCATTAGAGAAGGTAAAGGTAATATTTGCCTTCATCTCTTTCAATATGTCTGCAACATTTCTATAGTTCCTATCAAGTTTCAACTTGGTTTAACTCAACCCATTTTTGTGAAGCAAATGTAAAAACTTGATTTATATAAAATACCCCACCAAACACAAGATAAGGCAAAGGTCATACTAGCTTTCATCTATTTTAATGTGTCTACGACAGATACTATTTATTTTTCAGGTCAAATTCACATTACAAGGGATTTCTTTATGTTGATGGAATGTCAGTCGAGCTTCCCCCTACATCAAGAAGTCGAACATTCAGTTCATGGATTACAGCAACTCTACCCGTCTCTATCAGATTAGTAGTTCGAGGGCCCAAATTAGTTTCCAAGGAGCCCAGACAGTTTTCTCGATCTATGTTAACTCCACAAATGCATCCCTTATCCGACAGACTTTTGAACAAGGTATCACGTTCTAACTTAAGTTTTCTACTTCCTTTACAAAATATGCAATAATCAACTTTAGCAGGTCTGAGCGTGACGCATCAGGCATGACCATCGTTGTAAATTCTGCTCTTACCTTCTCAAGGCGTGACTTTAATCTGGCATACAATTTCTTCTGTTCAATCATTTCCATGTCGACCCAAGCATGATAAATTACATTCTCTTTAAATTTTTTTATATATTTAGCTGATTTAGCAGGGTTCATGGCCTCTAAAACTACTACCCGGGTACGAAGTCTTTTGATTTTTGCGCTCAACACATCCCTAGCTGGAATATCTTTTAATAATTTTTCTTTTCTCTTCATCAGCAATTCCTTTGCTTTGATTTCCTCTTCCCGAACCTTCTTCCTGATAAGATAAGCATCCAACTTCTACTGGCATTCTCTCAAATTTGCATTTCCTCTTTGAACTTGCCTCTGAATACGAGATACATCACTCTCTAGCTCTCTAATTTGACCTGAGAGTCTAACTACATCCCCTCGAACTAATGGAGCCATAACCTGAGTTCTACTTCCCCCTGAGCGCTCTCTAGCCTCGTCTTTCTTGGCACGCGCAATGGCCTGTGCCAGTTCTGCCTTCAATCGTGCAACCCTCTCAATTAAATCGTTACACCTACGTTGAATTTCCCAGAACTCCATATCCTTGACAGGTAGGGCTATTTGAAAGTGATCAGCTGTGGCTTCTGAAGCTGGTAGATTTTCTCGAGCTACTCTCAGCTCAATATCTTTTTTAATAATTTTTTGTCTCATTCGCTCCAGCTCGTTCCTACAATTCTGAAGATCAGATTGATATTGTCCCTCTGATCTTTTTAGAGCCAGAATGCAGTATTTAGCCATTTCAGCCTGCTTCCACTTAACTATCAATGTGTCAACCCGACTTTGAAGCTTCGCGTCGTGTTATGTTATCTCCGCTAGCTCTTTTAACCCCTTGCCTATTTCAGCATTTTTCTCTTCGACCTTATGATTGAGGTCGGTAGCAGCCTGTTTTACCTCTACAAGTTTAAAATGCACATTTACATGTTGATCTTCTCAATTCTTATTCACCTCCCTCATCCTATCCAACTCCTCTTCAAATTCCTGATTACACTCGAGTACGTCATCCTCACGCGAGTAAGCTAAATCTAATTTGACCTGAGCAATATAAAATTTTTAGTACAGTTCGGTTTAGGATCCCATCAATGTGCATATATATATATAAAAATTTCATTTCTAAAGATTATATATGATTTTTAAACATCTGCGGTGTGCAAATACTTTAAGACTAAAAGGTTGGAGTGCATTATCAGATAAATACTTGATAAGGTTTATTGCGGAGTCTAAGGCACATACTTTCGATATGCTACTCTATATAAATAGTGTTAGATTTTTACCATACACTATACTGGTGTAATCTGCATTTATATCCTATTAACTTGATAATTTAATATCGGTATAACATAGAAGTCGAAAAATCTATTCCGATCTAACCTGCAGCTCCGCTTGCGCAGACAGCAAGGTTGTAGAAGTCTCTCTTTCCCTGGCAATCCCAGACTCTAGATCTTTTATTCTGAGACTCATTTCTCTAAGTGCCTACAAGAGGTTTATAAAATAGAATCAACCTACAAAAGTCTCTTCCATACACAAAAATTCAACAAATTACAAATATTTATACAAAAACACGCTTTTACCCTACCTTCTCACTATCACCCTCTGGGAGTTTGGTGTCATCCCCTTGGTTGTCGAGCATGTCTGATGGGAGACACCGTCCAGTCCATCCACAATCCCCACTACTTCCTCATCATCTCCCTCCTCAACATAGGTGCCCGCCTTAATGGCATCCACCTCCTCCTCAGAATAGCTCTTCAGTATCAAGTGATGCCTCAGTCTGTAACACTCCTCAACCATCTCCTCCAGATTGGCTCTTGCCTCCACCTGCAATTAACCAATCATCACAGCATGAGAGGCCTTCAGCTGCCTTGCTTCCTTCAGAGCATCAGTCCTGGCTCGATCTAGTTCCTTTTCCAACTCGATTATTTTTCTTCCTCAATGTCGAGCCTTCAACTCGAATTTTTCTTCCTCAATACCGAGCCAAATCACCTTAACAAGACGAGCAACCTACAAAATGCAAATTGATCTTGGTGATTAACTCGAAACGCATTAAACAGCTCTTTCCCATAATATAACCTTACCATCTTGTTCGTGTCCTCCTCTCCATGGAGAGCCGCCAACCTAGCCTATTCCTCGACCTCTTTGAGGCCATCCACCACTGCAGATCGCCCCTTAACGACCTTCTCCCCTGATTCCCCCAAAGGTTTGACCCTTCTCCTTTTCTTTTTTTTTGACCTCACCACTTCCTGTGGTACCAGAGGCCGGTAAAGCCTTTAACATCAATTATTTCAAATATTTTTGAGCTATTTTGCTCGACGTAACGGGTTCCGGCTGAACCGAGCTACCTATTCCAGGGGCCCTGGAAAAGTTGGTTCTACCTTCTCCACCACTTACATGCTTCTTCCCATCGTCAACACCCGCCATCGACTTGCCCGACTGAGCTTTTTGAACTGTTTTTGACCTGCTATCAACCCTCTTATTTCTACTAAGACCGAGTCCTTCTAACACAAATTCGAGTTCAGCCTCCTCCTCTGCAACTTCGTCTAACAATGACTCCTTCCTCTCCACTTGGGACTTCACACCTGCCATGCACAACATTTTTATTATCAACTACAGTTATCAGTAAAAATATAGCAATAATTATATCTATGCATGGCTATACTTACTTTGTTTTATAGTTTTAAACCGAAGGTCTAAAGGTTTTTTGTCATCTCTCTGAAGG
Organism: Kingdonia uniflora; assembly: GCA_014058105.1. Lineage (NCBI taxonomy): Eukaryota > Viridiplantae > Streptophyta > Magnoliopsida > Ranunculales > Circaeasteraceae > Kingdonia > Kingdonia uniflora. The sequence continues at coordinate 6,556,666 of JACGCM010000704.1, read as the reverse complement.
CAATTACCCTTTACCCATATGACGTTATCATTCAAGGTTCGATCTGCTAAATTCACATCGAAGAAGCGATACCAAGTAGCGCTCGGACAAAAATATGACCCACCACTGGCCTTATATTTCTTTACCCCATAAAACTACAAAATGTCATCAGGGGTTATCCTCCTCACTTTTCCCTCCGTTTCCTATTATTTATTCAGATGATCGCACACGGTTATTACCTCCCACATATTCTTGTTCAATTAAACAGGACATGCCCCGATTGCATTCATAATCCCTTTCACCAAATTGGTGAGGGAAAGACTCAACCCATACTCTAATTGAGATAGGCAACACAAAAAACCCTCTGAGAGGTCACTCCGAATATCCCCATCAAAGTATTCTAATGAGATCATTTCATCTATACCCTTATCTCGTTTTTCTACTTCTATATCAGCCACCAGATAAAAGTACTCTTCCCCCATCGCTATCGTAAACCCCTAAACTGCCTACCGGCATATTCTACACAATTGCCCCACTTCCCTCCTACAGCCGCCTTCGCCTTTCAAAACTCTCTAAAGGCATCAGAACCAGGAGAATAGAATATCAATTGGCCAGGAAAACCCAGGAATTGTTCTAATCCAACTTCCACCTCACTATCAGACTCATTCGTCTGACTAGAGGTCGATACCACATTAACAGACGAACTACCCATCTCAAAAACAATTTCTACAAATGCCTCATATATATCGATCATTTACGTAAAACATATATCTTTAGCATATTTAGTGTATATGTAAACATAAATTGCATGCGTCTCTACTAACCTTCAGTATCCGAATGAGAATCGGTAGTAGCGCCAAGTCTTTCTCTCACGACGCTGTTGTATAACCACCTGCGAGATCCAGTATCTTTCACCCTCTTCAATCATTGATCACCTTTAGATAACTCATCAAATCCCCTACAGATTTTTACCTCTATCGCTATGTGCTTTCCAAATTTTCAGAAGTTGAAAAACGTTTGATTGGTGGCGAAGAAGCACAATTTATATTTTCTCTCACCAGCGGCTGGTATTTATTGCGCCTTGCACGACCCGTCCTCAGTTTTTGACCTGAGGCCTCCTTTCCACTATCCATATCAGACGTCTTGTACCTTTTTGATAAAGCTATATTTCCATCATTATACCTCCCCTCATTTTTTAACATATTTTTCTCGCCTATTTCCATATCTTTTTCTGAACTTCTCACACTCATGATGACTAACGCTGTACAATGTCAAATTCCTGCATCCTTACATATAAAACAAAACTAGAAGCTTCTGCACTTCCTTATTTTTGTTTCACTGTCTTGGTTTGTCATACTTATAGTGATTGACGTCATTTTCTAAGTTGAGCAAATTTTCAAAATTATTCAAAATTATTTGCTAAGCAGATTTGTAACTATAGAGAATTCGATTGACTTATATATTTTCTGTTATATTCAACAAAATTATATTATTTATGACAAACACTTTATACAACATCTATCGCGGCCTTAATAAACTGGGTGACTTAATCCAAACACATTATAAGTCGATCCTTAGATCTTCAAATTCGATCTAAACTTCAGCAATCAAACTAACCATCACTTCTCAATCTACCGGATCCCTTACACATTCACGAAAGCATATCTCATAAAAATAATGAGAATAGTCAAGTTCCATACCCCTTACATCTAATCCCTCGAGCTGACATTCTCTCACTGGTAGTGCAGCATCATAACCAAAGGTGCCAAAAATCCCCTCCCGCACTTCAACAGTCTTTACAGCCAATTGTCCTTCCGCGGCATGACAAATCCTTTGAGATCGAGTCCATACCATCCTAATCTCTTCTCATTTTTTTTTACAGATCATCCTACCCATATTTTTACCTTGTACCTCGTAATAAAAAACCCCAGAATCTTGGAAAATTATTTGAACTTATCCCTTCACTCCAGTACCTAAATTACATTATTTAACAATCTTACTTCTATCGATCCATAGTAGTTCGAATTACCGTGATTACATATATCCAACAATTTTTCTCTAGCATCTGTTTAGATACAATCATACTTGCAACATCATTATCACAGTTCGAACATTACAACAACAGTATTTTCATTTCTAATAAACTCTTATTTATTTCAAACACCCTGCACAATTCAGTTCGATTCTAAAAGATTTTTCTATCTACATAACACAGATTATTGAATGGCAACTTTTTATTCATATTAAAAACATTACATACGATTTACATATAATAAATTTTTCAGTACATCGATCTCAGGAATATAACAAACATGTTATCCGTCCAATACCAAAGTCTAGGTACCTTCCAAATAACAAGTATTTTCATGTTTTTTAAAAGCCACAGGTCATTCAGGCACGCCGAGGCATCAACTTCTCCAGTTCTTCTTGCTTCAGTGATCCTTCAGCTCTTTGGAACTAACAAAGAGCTTTCCTCGCATGAGTTTGGTTGAAGCCTAGTCAAACTTCAAATGGAAACTATGCAAGCAGTAAACTTAGTGCTAGAACCAAATTCTCGAAATAAGAGTCTTCTGAGCGCCAAAATGTGATAGAAATGCAAAAGTAGACTCCCACTATTTATCTCCCTCCTCCACTACCATTAACCCCTCCTCTGATACCGTCACCTCCGAAGAGTTGGAAGCGATGGAGAGAGCCCGACCTTAGAATCCATGGTAATACAGGAAATCAGCATAGCTGCCCCGCATATATGCCTATCCCTGCATATGAAGCCTTAACCCAATTTTTTGCAAGAGTATAGAGACAGGCCCACTAGTCCTCGCCTGTCAAGATAACGACATGAAACCTCCACTTACAGTAGAATTCTTCCTCAGCTTTAATCGCTTCATCTTCCGACAAGCCTTGATATGTCAGAGGAATAGGAGTGGGTATCGACATCTCCAAGGAATGGTCACCAGAGTATTTCAACTTTAACTTTTGTATTTCAGACGTAATACTTTCATCAAGGGCCATACTACGAGTCTTTACCATTGTTCAACTGACTCCAGGATTTGATACAGGTACTGCTTATATAACGCGACATTTATTATGCAGGTATATCTTACCAAGAGTCATCATTCATTACAAAAGTAACTTTTCAAGTCATAACCGTCACGTACATCAACATCCACATCCTTATTAAATATACGGCATTTCCCCATATCACGCACAACTTCAACTCAATCAATACCATTATTATTCCATTTCAATTACCAAATTTTCAACTAAGATACCGAGTTACAAGTTGACCGTTTCTCAACCAAAGCCACTTGTGACTTCGGTTGTGAGGGGGCAATTGTAGGGACCTATCCCTCGATCTCACCCAAATTCGGGCTCACCCAGTCATAATTACCTTTATCTCAGACTCACGCATTTTTAACACATTTCCCCAGTCAACATACCAACCAGCCCCACGAACTGGTCAAGAACATGGACTGAGCTAAACCCAGAAAAACTTTATCCAATCAAAGATACCTGTCTCCCATGAACTCGTCAGTTATTCAGTCAATCGCCACTAACCATATTATTTAGAAAACATGCTCCAACACGATGAAGAACTGTGGGAAGGCCTATATAAAGAAAAAGTTCCAGAAGAAACAGGGACCCGAAAAATTATACGACTTCTTAGTTATAAGATTAAAAGCATTTATATACTTAGAGATCACTTGTAATATAGATATCCGCCTCAAGCAATAAATATACTTTCACAAAAATTCTCTATACGAGGCCGTGACTTTTTACCTATTCAAAGGTCTTCCATGCTAAAACCACCTATTTCAGTTCTTAATTTCCATTAGAATATTATTATAGGTTCACTGGTGTGATAGCGAATTCCAAGCCATTTTGACTTTATGGAATTTGGCCATTACAGATGTTGTCTTCTTCTATTAGATCAGGATCGTGTTCTTCATAATCTGGATCATCGACAGGGAAATTCTCTTCTTTATCCATGTTATGAGCATAAGTCAGGACAAAGATCTTCTATAATTAGTCAAAAGAAAGGGTGGAATTCGAAGGTAGAAATTGGAACTAGCGGATTGGCTCGCCTTGGAGACTTGAAGCAAATAATCGATAAAGAATACAGTTTAAGTTCAAATAAAGCCCCAATAAATCGCAGAACTATTGTACGTGTTTACTAGGACTGTGCCTTTGTATTTGACAATCTTTAAAAAGTAGAAACCCTTTCGTATTTCCATATCAAAAAATTCTTTTGTAATCGAACTGACTTACAATTTGTCCAAATCGTCCTTGTTGCTAAGAGATTGAGCTTCTATCAATTCATTGATTCTTTGATCCATATGTTCCGGTGTGACTTATTAGCGTAGTGCTGGAACCGTTTGGCGTGTAGGTCATGGATTATGATTGCTTCCTCCCTCGCTCGAACGTTCATGAACTGGCACCCTGGATGAAGGTCGCAGTTCTTCCTCTAGTAATTTTGAGTATCTCCATCCCCTGTTAATTTTGGATTGACCTTCTCATCTAAGATGAATTGAGGCTTCCAGTATCTGATGATCATTATGTTTGTTCCTAGAAGATCCATTGCTAGCAGCGCCTCGAGGTCCCAATCTATTTCATGCTAAAATCCTAAAAATTGAGGGAATAACCTCACGTTCCCTAGGAGTTAGATCCTATTGATTTCCTTGCAAAACTTCTTAGGCAGTCTACAATGTTGTCATCAGTTCTTTATATTATTTAAACTCTAGTTCCGAGCTCTACGTTCTTCATTGAGTTCCTGTTCACGAAGCACTCAGTCAATCATTAACTGACATTCTAGTTCATTTTGCTTCCATGTTTCAGTGCTGAGGTTTTGCCTCAGTTCTGCTAATTGATCAGGTTTTGTGGATTTCTCTTGGGGAATCACCAAAGTTGGTCATTTAGGATTTACCATTACTGAATGTTGATTGTTGAATAACTGTCTGCCTTAGGATTTCATGGAAAAGTCTTCCTTCTGATAAACGATGCCAAATATAAGGGTTTACTTTCGTAGCTCGAATAGGACTTACACCAGATTTACCTGTGATACAAATATAACAAAAGATAATATGAATTGATACAGGTGAATAGTGTTGAAAGCTTTGAATAGATGAAAACCATGACCTTAACTCAAGGATTTATTGAACGTAACTTTATTGCTTGAGTATGATAATTTGATTACAATTTGTGATCTCTCTAGCTATAAATACTTTATCCCTTCACCTTTGAAACTCATCCTTTTAATAAACCTAATCCTCAGTTCATTTTTGTAGGCTAACACGTTCTCTTGGAATAGGGGAAAGTGGGAGTTACTTCTATAACTGCTAGTTTGTGGGAGACAGGTGTCCTTGACTTATTTTATATGGCTTAGAGTGCTTGAGGGTGTATGTATATGGCTTAGTTTATGGTCCATGTATTACTATTAGCAGGGTGTATGTCACATGTATTATGCGCAAGTATGGTAAGATACTAGTTCAATATTATTCCAGGACGAGGTACAGGTCCCTATAATTGCCTCCTCTCAACTGAAGGCACGGGTGTCTTGAGTAGAGAAGTTTCAATCGAGGTTGTATATGGAATGCAAAATAGGTTTTGTCTGACAGCTGTAATGATAGATTTTGCTGATGTGGATACCTTCATTTTAGAATTGTAAAGCAGTAATGGAGACTGAACTGTTGTAATAATATGACAATTGTATTTGGCTGTTGGGTTTCCAAAAAATTACTTCTTTTAGTAATGACTGCGTTGAGAATCCCTCTCTGCATTAATTATAATTTCTTTATAAGTATTATTGTTGCTGTACAAACGGTTATTATCTTACAAGTATTCCTGTCGTTTCAAATCTTCTACAAGTGCTCTTCTTCATATTTCCTTTGTCAGTGGAAATAATGACCACAAGATACCAAGCATATGAGGCTAGAGTTCTTACCAAAATGCAAGACCTGTAATTTTACTACTTTGGGATCTTGTTCCTTGATATTCCTACTCCTATCCATGTTCGTCCTACCTGCCAAGGTATGACGATCTATGAGGCAGTGGAGGCTGACAAAGACTATTTTAATAATTCTGCTTCTATTGTATGTACATACCGGGGCAACGACGTGAGGAACATCGTCATCTTCTGGCGGATGAGGCTACTGCAAATAAGGATGAAGATGTTGGTACCTGTGTCAGGAGGCCGCCGCTGGTGAGCTTGTGATTGGTTTTCTTGAAAACCATTCTATATTTATTTTGCTTTGTTCTCTGTCTTTTTTAAGATAAATAAATTAAAATTTCTTAAACTGAAAGTGTTAAATGTTTAGAATTGATTATGCGTTTATAAGTTGAGAAAGTTTGTTATACCAAACTGTGGATAACAGTAAGTTCGCATGACAAAATAATTATGTATTCCTCGAGCTGAAGTTGGTAGTTTGGATAAGCATCTATTTTGTTAGGGTGGATAACTTTGACAGTTGTGATAGTTATTAGTTAATATCTTTTTGGCGTAACAGAAGGGATTGCATTCTATCATATTCTTCATTTATAAATAAGGTAGAAGGCCAAGCTGGAAATTTATAAACGTGGGGAGGACTCACTCTCAGAGAGTTTATCATGCTGTTGAGGGTCGCCTGGCCATAAAAGTAGCAAAAGTTCATAAATGGTTGTTCAGGCTTCACCTGTATGATACCGAGATACCTGTATCTGTGTTACAACTCGAAGGATTGATGTAGAGGAAAGAGATATCAAGGTGGATCGTCATTTCTGGTGTGATGCGTTACGCGACATGATCATCGACCCTGAAGCTCGAAAGATTATTATAAAGAGATTATGTTAGATGAGATATTAGATGAAGATGAGATGATTGATGGTGGTGAAGTGATTACATGTGGAGTTGTAGGTCATTTGGGATGTTTTAAATGTAATTATTTTTTAGAGTTCGTTTGATGTCAGGTCGTACTAATGTAAAGTTATTTATACAAAAATAATATCTTCTATTTGATTTTGCATATTTGTCTCCTATTTAATGTGAAATTTGTTTAAATATTTTGAATTTGAATGTGTGGTTCCTTGGTAATGTTGTTGAAGTAAGTATAAATAAATGGAATTGTGCAATTAAGAGTTATTATAGCAGTAGTTCGAGAAAAAAAATATTAGAATTAGTAGTATTATGACCTTTGCTATGAAGGATGTGGAAAGTTTTGAGAGGGGGAGTATGAGAGATTCATTTTATGCTAGGCATGGTTGTAATGATGATAAAATGTCTCTTTCCAAAAGGCATGATTGGACGGACAGAGGCGGTAGAAAAGACGTTTCGGTTGGAAAACTGAGGGCAGTTTATACGAGTTCTAATAACTGTCAGCGGTTACAAAAAAGATATAAATAGCTTTTCCCTCCATCCTTTTAAACTTTTATAGAAAACAGAAAGACAAAAAACTAGAGAGAGAGAGAGAGAGAGAGAACTCGTGATTATAGATTTCAGAGTGAGGAAAATCCAGAGATTTACGATCGTTTGTAGAAGGAAAATGTAGTTTTCTTTGGTGAAGATTTTGATTCGGTGCTCCCGAAGATCATTGTGAAGTAGGAGGTATTTTTTGTACCAGATTCATATTCTGACATTGAAGGTTAGTAGTGTTTGCGTTGATGTTCTGATTTTTTTTGTGAAAATTACTTTGATTACTTCTTCTATTTCTTTTGTAGTTTTTGAATTTTGAAAACTATACATATTTGGAAAGTCTTGTCACCGACTGTAGGGGGAAAAAGTAAAGTTTGAAAATTTATATTCTACTTGTTTGACGGATAAGTAATGCAGAAATATATCGAAGTAAATTATTTTTTGTTTTTTTTGTTTTATGATGTATAAAAGAATGATGGAAAAAAATATAAAAATTAATTGAAATACCTGGCCCTCTATGTTGGTGTAGATGCGTGCGAAAAAATTAAGTATTAGACTTTCTTTTATTTTGAGCCCTTCATTCAAGATGGATGCTTCTACCTCAGGTCGCTTAATTATTGAGGAGGATGCAGGGGTTGAGGATAGAAGTATTAGGTCAAATGAGACTGTAGTATTATCTGTTAAGGAAGGGGAAGGAAATACAGAGAATAGAGGTCATGGGGAGGGTCAAGTTGAGTTTCCTAATTTTCCTGGTGAACTGTATCATTATCTTGTTGGTTTAGATGTTTTGAAAGAGTTTTGTAAATGTAAAAGGTATTTGGGGAAGCGTGATGGATAATCTTGGGAAGTCGATTAGAGAGTGCTCTGATAGGAAGAGGAATAACATTTTTTTCTTGTTGCTCGATTTGGAGTTTGAAAAGGTTTGTAGGGAGATTCTCGAATCAATTTCTCTTGAATACTTTAACGGGGAGAAAGCAAACGACCTGGGGGAGGGTTTTTTATGCTATTTTTTCCAGTTCAACTATGGGTTAGTGGTGCCTTTAAGCAATTTTGTTAAAGGTATTATGAATGAGATCGACGCATGTCTTGCCCAGCTGAACGGCAACATGTACGAGATGATCTATGTATGTGAGACCTTAAATAGAAAATGGGCCAATGAGGGGAAACGGAGAAGGTTAACTCCTTTAGATGTATTGAAGTACTATAACGTGAAATACTTCGCGATCACTAGGGGTGCTAAAATTTCTTCTATTTATACTCGACCTTAATTTTCCGACTTAAATTATGGTGAAAAGGTTTGGAATAATAATTTAGTGTGGGTGAGAGGCGAGTATCTTCAGTGAGCTGATGATGACGCCCTAGCTCTTATATATAAATCATTTAAAAAATGTAAGTAGATCTTACTAACTTCGACCTGTTTATGTTTATGGTACGCTGCGTGAAAATAATTTTTTTTTTTTTGTAGATCCTCATTCCTCTATTAAGAAAGAAGAGTCCATGATTAATGCAGTAGCCCAAGAGGGGTCCGAGCTTAAAGTCGTTTTGGGCACGTTAGAGATTAGCAGGAGCAAGAGAGTCAACAACAAATCTGTTAGGGTCTAGAAATCTTAAGCGGAGAGGAAAATGTCAGGTGTTTGCCCTTCTACTGTGGTGGGTCCAACTGGATCGAAGATACAAGTTACCATTGCCAAACCAATTCCCACATTTGGCAGTGGTCCAATACCGGCCGTGAAGCCGCGAGCTGCAGAGGCCTACTCAAAAAACATAAGCCAAAAAGTCCGAAGAAGTGGAGCTTGCATTAAAGCTTTAGTTTCGACCATTGGGACTGCAGATGACACGGAGAATGAGGGTGGGCCAAAAAAGAGAAAATTGGATGATAATCCCCCCTCCTTTACCTGTGGACGAGTTAAAGGATGAGGTCGTGGTACTGAGCATTGAGGAGGATATGCTCGTTCTAGAGAACAAATTTAGGGTTGTTTCTCTGAAAGATGTTGAGGACAAAAAGTCTTTTGTGAAGCTCGAACTATGTTGGGTAAGTCGCTATTTTGCACTATTGTTATTTTTTTGACATGCTCAAACTTGATGTTTATAATTTCCTGTGCAGGTTTCTCGTGTGCCGAAAGGTTTTTTCCTCGGCTTTGAGGATGGGAATAAGGTGTTAATGGGTCGGGTGGCAGAGCTCAAGAAAGAGGTAAAAAGTGAGCGAGTAAAGCTGGAGGAGGCGAAGGCGTAATCGATGGAAAAGATTAAGAATTTAAAAAAGACCTTCTAAGGAATAGTGGACAAGGTTGGGATCAATGTTGTTCAACATACCAAGGGATTGGTGGTAGCTTGGGATAATCTAACCCAAAGGTTATAGAAAAATGCCTACATTTATGCAGATGTAGTGGTCATTATGGAGGGACAATCTGCGAACATCACGGGGCCATATGGAAAAGAGGAGGTCGAAGCATAGGGGACTCCACCTCCAGAGAGTGTGTTAGGGCCAACAAGAGTTCACATACAACCTAGGCTGACAACCACGAAGTGGATGAGCAGGAAAAGGTAGATTAAGATTATATGTATTGTTGTATTAAATTTTAGTTATTATAGAAAAGCGACCTTTATTGGAAATAGAATTTTTTTTTTATGATACTGGTTTATGTTATATTAATATAGAAATTGTTATGTGCAGGACTGTAACAAACAGCGCCTTACAGTTACAGAGTTAAGGAAATAGCCCTCTAAGGAGAAAAATGTTTCATATGCAGTAGCTCTTATGACTGGACGCGTTGAGGCCCAGGTTAGAAAATATAGAGAACTTAGTGAAAAACATTGGAGAGATTTATGTGTAGCTCGTTTAGGACGGGCCAGAGATAAAATTAAGAAGGATGAGGTAGTTAGGAAAGAATAGGAATTGGTATTTGAAAATTTAACCTTTCCTTCCTAGTGGTATTAGAGAAAATACCCTAAAAGTTACCAAAGACCTCATGATGTTAACTATCAACTTAGAAGCGGAAATAGATAGAGAGAGAAGGTTAAAAAAATCATACCTTAAAGTTTTAGAAGATCAAGGTATTTGTCGAGAACCCAAGTACATAGAGTGTCTGGCCACCAGAGTGAGAAACCTACATAGTTTAAAAGCTAAAGAAGTACCAGCTCATACTAGTGTTTCAATGATATATTTATAATATAAAATTGTGGAACATAAGTGAGTGAGATGATGTATGATTGTTTAAATGAGAAATATATGTACTGGGTAACTATGTAAAGAATATTTAGAGATGGTGATTTCTTGTACAGGTCGAGCTAGAAAAAGCACGTTATCGTCAAAAGATGTTTTTCGAATTAAATGAAAAAATGATAGTCGAGTTAAACCAGACACGTGAGTAATTGGAAAGTACTGTTGAATTAAACATGAAAATGGAAGTGTAAATGTTTGAGTTATAAGAACTTGTAGAGAAAAAGGAAAACTAAGTGGTGAGCATTCAAGGTAATATGGAGAAGTTGAATGGGCTTCTAAAGAAGAAAGATGATGGTATAGCGAGTGCTTAGATTCATATAGATAATCTTGTTGAATGAGTAAAGAATTGGAGGTAGAATTATTAATTACGCGTGGTAGCTGGACAGAGTTGGTAGGGAAGCTGCAAAAGAAATGAAGTTATGTGGTGTACATGCAAGATTGTGTCAAAGGTTTTAAGGCGGACTTATGGGGTGTAATAAGGAATCTTAATGTATTAAGAAGCAATTGAGGAAGAGAAAACGCAAAATGAAAACTTTGATTGAGCAGATAGCGACATTAGAGGCCGATTTGGCATATGGTAGAGTGGTAGTAAGGAATACAAATGAGCGAATAAGATATGCCAAATCGGCCTAGGGAGGTGGGCTTGCATATGCCGAGTTTACGGATTCCCGGACTAGGGAGGTGGGCTTGCATAAAACAATTCAAAAATTTGAGGTTGATCTTTTAATATCTCAGCAGAAACGATTCAAAAATTCAAGGCAGACCTTAAAATATCTCAGCGAAAACTGAAGGAAGAGGTCGATCATAGAGTATACAAAGATTAAAATGGCTGAATCGATGGATATCCTGAGATAGATGAATGTGTTTACAATAGTGATGGAGGCGCGTTATGCTCAGGTAGTTTATGAAACTTCTAAAAATAGAAGCCGTTGTAGTAATATGGAAAGATTGCTAAAGGATGTCAGGGTAAGGATTTATAAGCTCGCGGTACCTAACAGAGTTAAGCTCATGGCTGGAGCGGTGCATGAGAAAGAGATGGAAGCAATTCTCACATTTTTTGAGTGTGAGATTAAGATAATTAAAAAAAAAGGCACTATACATGATATGATGATTTCCCAGGGCATGAAGTGTGAGATAAATTTAATACGATTTAAATATTAGGAATGTTTTGTGTCTGACATTGGTTCCCTCACCAAAAAAATAAATGAACAAGGAAGAGTGATTGCGGCTGCCAGAGCACCAAAATTTAGAGCTTCTGAAGTTGGTAGAAGTTTGTCTGATGTACGCCAAAAAGGACCTGTGTATGATTAGTTGTAAACAAATTTTGTTTTTGAATTGTAGATGTTGGATAGATGAAAGTCAATTTTACCTTTGCTTCATCATTTTGAGATTTAGTAGACAAAGATATATATGTATGATAGTAGACAGTAATGTGGGAAAAAACTTAAAAGTTTTCATTAATGAGAAAAGGATGTACAAACTATTTAGAGACTATTTCACCCTTTTAGAATGTAAATAACAATAGTAAATATATCATGTGCTTGAAAAAATATAGATTTAGCGATATTATTTCTTCAACCTCCTAGTGTTCCAAGGGCTTGGTATCTTGATGCCGTCCTTTGTCATGAGATAATAGGATCCGAGAGTAGTTTGACCTACTATCAGAAATGGACCTTCCCAATTCTTTGCGAGATTACCAGTGTGTAACTTCTTTATATTTTTAGAGATTTTTGGGAGGACAAAGTTGCCAATTTCGAACTTGCGATTCTGAATCCTCCAATTGTAAGAATTGCCTAGAATTTGATGATATCGACCCAAGTTGATAACAGCTCGAGCTCGTGTCTCATTAATCTAATTCATATTGCATTATAATTCGAATTTATTTTTTTCATCAGTAAGCTCGTGATCTTTGATGGGATGGCGGTACTCTGATAAGATGACAACCTCAGTTCCATAAGCAAGTAAGAATGGGGAACATCCTGTAGATTGTCTTAGTATTTTGCGGTAGGCCCACAAGACATGATATAGTTCCCTTATCTAATTACCTTTTTTTCTTATTAGACCCTTTTCTATAGTCCATCCACTGTGGTTTTGTTAGTAATTTTGGCCTTACCATTACCTTAGGGGCAATATGGATTTGAGGGTGAATGAATGATGTTATGTTTGTTAAGGAATGCTACCACTTTCTCTCCAACAAATTGTGGCCCGTTATCAATCCGAATTAGGTAGCCAAATCTTGTAATAATATATTCTCATATAAATGAGATTACTTCATCTTATCGAGTTCGACAAAAGGGAACTGCTTCCACCAATTTCGTAAAATAATCTGTTGCTATAAGTAAGAATTTGCGGTTACAAGGTGTATTTGGGAGTTCTCCTACGAGATCAAATGCCCATCGCTTGAAAGGCCAGAATACCTTATTTCCATGAAGTTCAAGAGTAGGAGCTCGTATTTGGTTTCCATGTCGCTGGTATGCATCGCACTTTCTTGAGTATTCTTTTGCCTATTTTTGCATTCTTGGCCAGAACACTCCTTGTGTAATTGCTCTCTTTGCAAAAGATTGACCTGCGGCATAGGAGCCACAAGTCCCTTCATGAAAATCCTTTAACATTTTGTCAGGTTCATGTTTTGAGAGGCACTTGAGATAGGGGCCATTCTCCGATCTTCGATATAAGTCGCCTTTATGTAATATTTGGAGTTTTCAATTAGTTGTTTGCGCTCATTTTGGATCTTTTCGAAGTGGCCCATCATATTTATTCTCCATGCCGAGATAAGTAAGGAAAGACTTCCTCCAGTCATCTTCTTCCTCTTTATCGCCCCCAGTATTGATTGCGCATATCAAATTATGATCGATGCTTGGGGTTGATATGACTTCATTTTGTAAATATCTGGCTTACCCAAAACCCCAACTAAGTAAGCTAAAGCATCAACATGACAATTTTCCCTTTGAGTTAAGCAATCGAGCGTAGCTTTGTCAAATATGCTCATTCTGTCAGCAATGAGAATTGCATAGGCAACCATCTTATCATTCATCTTGTCTTGTTCGGAGTAGTGATGTACTATTAGCAATGATTTAGTATATACTGATAATTTAGGAACACCCATTTCTAATGCCATATCCAGGCCATGAATCAATACTTCATACTCTGTTACGTTGTTCGATGCTTCAAATTTTAGCCGTATGGACTTCTCGATTCTATCATTGAAAGGTGTTATTAGTACGATTCCTATCCCTGACCTAGTTGGTCATGTAGATTCATTAGTAAGAAGTTTCCATCCTTTTTGGGTGATCCATTCTGCTTGCTCTTTGAAGGGTTTGGAATGTTTGTCGACGCCGTCTTCTTCTGTCAGATCAGGTTCGTGTTCTTTCCAATCTGGATCTTCGACTAGGAAGTCCACTAAAAATTTAGCCACTGTTTGTCCTTTTTCTGAGGTTCTTCATTCGAATTTGATGTCGTGCTTCCCCAAACTGACGGATAATTATTGTACTCTGCGTGATTTCTCCTTCTTATATAGCACTTCTCGAAGGGGATAATTTGTCATGACTTTGACTGAATGAGCTTAAAAATATTATTTGAGTTTCTGTGAAGTATAGATGAGTGTTAGGAGGAGTTACTCTATTTAGAATATCATGTTTCTGCCATCGTAAGGGATTTGCTGATGAAGTACACTGGCTTTTCAATTTTACCATCGAGCTATATGAGGACTGAACTTAGAGAGTTTTTTGTAACTGCGAGATAGATTAACAATTCCTCATTTTTGATTGGAGTGCTCATTCCTAGAGATTTTCACAGATACCGTTTAAGTTCTTGGAAAGTTGCTCAATCAATCTCTTCGTTCTGTCATCCTTTGCCTCTTCTGGTGGACCCACGAAGTAGTATGAACAGCCATCGACATTGATCTAATGACTTTGAAACGAATATGTTAATAGTTACAATCTTCCCAATGAGCTTTTGTACATCTTTCTTTGTTTTTGGAGATGGCATAAAGATAAAAGCTCAAATCTGATCGGGATCAGCTTCGATTCCCTTCTGACTAATGAGGTGTCCCAAAAATTGACCAAAGTGTACTCCGAATTAACATTTATCTGGATTGAGTTTCATTTTGTATGACCGTAAGATCTTAAAAACTATATCAATTTGTACAATATGATCTTCCTTTTTTAGGCTTTTGCAGAGCATATTATCAATATATACTTTGGTTGTGTTTCCCAAGTGGTCCTTAAAAATGCATATTACAAGCCTTTGATAGGTCGCTCTATCATTTTTAAGGCCGAATGGCATGACTTTGTAACAATAGGGACCTCTTTCTGCGATGAAGGTAGTCTTCTTTTAGTCTTCATCTAGCAAAGGCATCTGGATATACCCTAAGGTCGTGTCCATCTTAAATAGAAGTTCGTGTCCTTCTGTAGAATCTAGAATTTGGTTAATTATGGGACGAGGAAAACTATCCTTCATCGTGTATTTGCTTAGATCTGTAAAATCTACACAAACTCTGACTTTCCCATTCTTCTTTAAAACAACTACTATGTTTAAAATCTAGTCCAAGTACTTAGTTTCTCGAATGAAGCCGACGTCAATAAACTTGTCAATTTCCTTATTGACCTCATCTCAGAGACGAGGTGAGAGTCTCCTCTGCTTCTGCTCGACTGCTGTAACTTTGTCTCTGATACTTAATTTGTGGCAGGCCTTTATGGGGTTAACTTCAGGCATTTCTTGGAAAGTTCAAGCTAATATGTCATTGTTTGTTTGAAGGAAAAGTATTAGATCTTCTTTCTCCAATTGGCCAAGCCTGGTACCAATGTATGCTCCACAATTATATCCATTGATCACTATATACTCTGTTGGCTCGACTGTTAAAGGCTGATCTTCGACATGATCAACATTTTGTAATTGCTATGAAGCAAACCTCTCAGAAGTGTCAAGAATTATAGATACATGTATTTTTGCAAGCTCGAGCGAGCTTTTGACTTCCTTTGATTTAATAGATGCCCTCGTTGTATTGAAATTGAAGTGTTTGATGGTATGTGGAAGGAATGGCTTGCATGTTGTGTAACCAGCAACGTCCCATTATCCCCAAGAATTAGGATTTTGCATTGATAATATAGAATGTGACGCTGAGCGTGGTTGGTCCAGCTGTGATTAGAAGGATGATTTTGCTTACTCAGTCTTCTTTAGACCCATTGAAGCTAGCCCCATTTGGTTAATGGTGCTTTAAAAAATTTGATGTTGCTGCCTGTGTCTATCATCATGGAATGCAAAACAAAATTCTTCATTTTAAGCATAATATCCAGTACATCATGATATGGGAACTTGACACGACAGATGTCACAACCTTCGAATAAATTTTAGGTTTGTCGAAGGTTTGATTCAGGAAAGAGTTTAACTTCTTTATCCTGAACCGTAAGATCGCAACACTCTGTTAACCTCCTTCTCTTAAATATGGTTAAATTGTTGATCTGGTGAATCTCAATCATGTGGCCGACGTAGAGGTGGTACAAGTACTTTTCCTCTGATTGCTCCTCGACTTAAATTACTTCAACCAATTTCTTATAGCTTCTATTCTTATAAACTTCCAGATCGACAATGTATTCGTGCATTCTTCCATCCTTGAAAATGTACTCCAGCAATCTCTGTACAGCGTAGCAATGGTCTGTTTCATGATGTGTTACCTTGTGGTACATGCAATATGGTTTGCCTTTGATCGACTCGAGAGGTTGAGCTACACAAATGAATTTATCTTTTTTCAGTATAGGATAGATTGCTAAACTCCTAACATTCATCTTTGGAAGGACGGGTTTTGGTAGCAAGTTTTCTTTTAACAATTTTCCTATATCTGTTTTAGTACGTTTCTTATCACCCTGGCCATCATTGTTGTGTTTACTATTTCTATCTATTGGTGGACCTTTTGCGGCTAGGACATTTTTAGTAGATTTATGCCTTTCGGACATCATCCTCTCCAGGTCGATGTATCCATTAACCTTTTCAGTCATGTCTTCCAAAATTGAGGGTTTGTTTAAGAAAATCTACCCTTTTTCTTTACAATCTAGTTGTAATGCATTGGTAAACACCGACACAGTTGCTTTATGATCGAGATTATCAACTTTACTTTCTAGTTCGAGAAACTTCTTTAAAAATACTTTAAGCCTTTCCCCCTGAGCTTGTTTGAGACTGATAAGAGTGTACAAGTTCCCTTCTTTATCTTTATTACATAAGTTTTGACGAAAATCTTTTGTAATTGGTCGAAAGTGAGGATGGAATTCTCCGGTAGAGAATGGAACCAGCAGAGTTTCGCCTTAGAGACTTGAAGTAAACATCCGACAAAGAATGTAGTTTTAAGTTTGAATATAATCCCAATGAATCTCGGAATTGTTGTACGTGTTTACTAGGACTGTGCCTTTGTATTTGCGAATCTTTGTAGAGTGGAAACCCTTTGGAATTTCCATATCGAACAACTCTTTAGCAATCGAACTAACTTGCAATTTGCCCAAATCGTCCTTACTGCTAAGAGCTTGAGCTTTATTTAATTCTTTAATTCTCTGATCCATATGTTCCTGCATGTTGTACTAGGGAGGTGATGGAACTATCTAACGTAGAGGTCACAGATTATGATTGTCACTTCCCTCGTTCAAATGTTCACAAAATGGTACCCTGGATGGAGGTCGCAGTTTGTCCTCCAGTCGTTTTGAGTGTCAGCGCCCCGACTAATTTTGGATTGACCTTCTCATCCCAATAAATTGAGGCTTCTAGTATCTAAAGATCATTACGGTTGTTCCTGGAAGCTCCTTTGCTAGCGGCACCTCTAGGCCCCAACCTATTTCATGCTGAAACCCTAGAATTCGTGGGCATGGCCACATGTTCCATGGGAGCTTGATCCTGTTAATTGTCTTACAATGCTTTTAAGGCAATTTGTAGTGTTGTCATCTATTCTTCATGCCGTTTGAACTCAAATTGTTGAGCTCTATGTTCTTCGTCAAGTTCCTATTCATGAAGCTCTCGTTCATAGAATAACTGACACTCGAGTTCATTTTGCTTCTCTGTTTCGGCGATGAGGTTCGCCTTAAGTTCTGCTAGTTGATTAGGTATTGTGGATTCCTCTTGGGGAATCACCGAAGCTGGTCGTCATGGTATTCACCACGATTGAATATTGATTGCTAAATAATTGTCTGCCTTAGGATTTCGTGGAAATGTCTTCGTGCCCACAAACGGTACCAAATATAAGGGCCAATTTTTGTATCTCGAATGGCTCTTACATCAAATGTACCCATGACACAAATATAATAACAAAGAATATAAATTGATACAGGTGTTTAGTGTAAAAACCTCTGAATAGGTGAAAACCACGACCTCAGCTCGAGGATTTAGTGAAAGTAATTTTATTGCTTGAGTCTGATAATTAGATTACAATTTGAGATCTTTTGAGCTAGAAAACTTAGGTCCCTTCTCCTCTGGAACTCATCCTTTTTATAAACCTCATCTTCAGTTTGTTTTCATTGGCTAGCACGTTCTCCTAGAATGGGGGAAAGTGGGAGTTACTCCTGTAACTTCTAGTTCGTGAGAGACATGTGTCCTTGACTTATTCTGTTTTGCTTGGAGTGCTTGAGCCACGCTATTATTCAGTTCGTGGTCCAGATGTTGTTGGAAAATACAAAGAGGGTTTTGGTTTTCCTTTTGTTTGAATGGTAAAACTAAGTGTTTTTAGTCCTACATTGGATATGAGGGAAGCTCAACTCAACTATATAAGCAAGTCTAATGATTAACTTGTTGTGATGTGTGTGAGAGTTGGTGGGTCATACGCACATGTGCAACCCATGTATGCAAACTAGCTTGGAAGCATTGGTTACCCATGGGATTGCTTGACCAAGGAAACCCGTTTATTATTATAAGTCTATAATTAGGCCTTAGGGCCTTAGGCCATGGGGATTCCTTGGAATACTTAGTCATATTTTTGGGTTTGAGGTGTGAGTTGGGTTGTCTCCAACAGACGTAACCCTTTGGTGAAGAGGCACAAACTTGAGGTGTGTCTTAAGGTGTGACCCTTGGTGAAGAGTCACTTATACTCTATATAACCCAACTTCGTTTACATTTATTATAATCAGTTTTTTAGAGTCATTTTTCAAGAGAGAAAATAGATGCAATCAAGGTTTGTTTGGCAGAGAGATAGAAATGCTTTCTTCTCTCTGAGATCGTTGTACCCTGGGAGATATAGGTCTACATTCTGGCAAAGCACTGTGGCAGGGACAATTTTTTTTTAAGGAGATAGTGTACATACACCAGACTCGATCATTTCCTTATGAGGTATTTTTTGTTTATGCAGATTGTATATAGGTGTCACTGTTGATAGGGTGTATGTCACGTGTATTTTATGTGAGTATGGTAAGATACTAGTTTGATGTTATCCCAGGTTGAGGGGAAGGTCTCTATTAGCCTACTCGCAGCCTTCTTGTTCTAGTCGAACACTCGAACACTCGAAGGCTACATCGAAGCCTACCTAATGACCTGAAGCCTAATAAACCCATAATCAAGCCCTCTGAGACTATATGAACACTCGACTATGAACAGGCTTCGATCATGATCGTACGTGGTCGAAGGAAAACATGTTTGACAGCCAGCTTACCAAACAGAATGGCGAAGCATGCCGCTCGACAACTACAATGTCAGATCCAACAACTACAGTATCAGAATCAATAAGCTACAGCGTCAGGAAGAACGGCTACAGTATCAGACCCGACAGTTACGGCGCCAGAACCGGTTCTGGGTACAAGTTAGTTATCCCAGAGGATACTCTTGTAATTTAACCTCCCATGGCGACTAAACCCTTCCTATGTTCTATAAATTGGAGGGAGGGGGAATTATGGAGAGGTTAGAAAAACTCGCCCCACAGACCTTGAACTTAACCTTTGAATACCCTGTAATCACCCTGTACTCGAAACTTCGACTACTCAATCTTTATATCAATAATCATAAAAATCCTTATCAGAGGTCGTGGAGTGACCCATTCTAGGCCTCCACGCAAGTATAATGCCAGTAGATTAGTCATGTTATTACTAATTATATGTTTAAATCCTTTGGTTAAAGATAATATTTGTAGTGTAAGAGTCAGCTTCCTTTCCTGCGAAGTTATGCCTTTTTTCGTAATCCAAGGAGACATCATGATGCCTGGAGGGCACTCTACCCTATGCTCAGTACAATTTTTGATATGCCAGCTGTTTGGACTGTCAGTTCTGACACTCAAAGCTCACCTACTTTCAAACCCCCTTCTTCCCGTCTGCGAATAATCATCTACATCATGTCTCGAACATTCGTTCACAGATAACCTAATATTTTATTTCAAAATGTGCCAATTATTTGATTTCTTTCATATTCGACATTCGACGAGCTATTTTCGCGCCTAAATTACCTTCGAGTATTATGATGGTCTTACTTACACACAGATATTTCAGTATTTTACTTCGACAGTCATCTTATAGATTTTCAATTTCATTTGGGTAGACGCCCTTACACCAATACACAGAAGAAAGCATTCAATATTGATCGATTATAAACCGACGTCTTAAAAGACCTGTAAACGCACGGTGTACCGTTAAGTACAAGGGTAAGCGGGGCCGTATCCCAAGAAACTTATGGTGCGAATTATGTTTCGAGCTACTAATTTTATCCAATAAGAATGAGTTTTGGGTTTTTATAAGTAAAGATATTAAAATAAAACACAAACTAGAAAAGGTCTTGATACGATTGGAGAAAAAAACAGGGCGTGATTCCACTCCATCCGTTGTAACCTTGAGATAGTGTACCTAGTTAGAGTATTCATAAATTCTCGTATTGCATATCATTGGTCGGGTATATGCAATACATCATGAGATAAAATAATTATTGATTGGGAACTACCCATAAACCAACTTATTCAACCATGGTCCGGTTGATAAGCATGGATTATGTTCTCTTCTCCATGTTCCTAACCTATCTTGTTATGGCCAAACAAGATGGTTACTTATATTTCTTATTCCTCCTAATCCTAGCTATGGTCAAGCATAGGATGAAGTAATACGAATATGCAATATTCTGAGATAAAAAGAAAGTAATTACTCTAACTAAGCTATACAATTTACACTAAGGCTACATTGGGTGGAGCTTTCTTTAGCATTGGCTAAGAAAATTATCTACTCATCCCTTTGATCATTGTCTTACTACTATTACTACGATAAAAGTAAAAGACAAGAAAAAGATAAGAACAAAAACTTTATTGCTTATTGAACCTTGATATTTACCCTCTCCAAGATGATCCCTCATAGGTGGGATTCCCTTCATATTTATAGAGTATATGAAGGGTTACTAAATATCACCATTAATATAAAATCCCCTAAACAATGCCTAAAATCATGCATTACAACTCATGAGAATAATATCTATAACTAATTCTCTTCAATAGGCTTCCATGCATGGGCCTTTGGTTGACAACTTCAAATAAGAATCATTGTTGGAGTGCATCACCCTTGTTCTTCGTTAAAAACTGGAAAAATGTACGACTTGTTTATCATGTGACCGATTTCTGTAAATACAAACAGAAGCACTATTAGTGTCACATTTATTTAATAAATGACTAGGTAGATATAAATTTAGGAGTTGTACACGTAAATATTACGTGTCTATCAAATATAAAAAAAAAAAAAAAAAAAAACCACAAACATTCCTGCTTACCATCCTACACCAGTACTGTCACCACATTAAAGAAGTCCCTATTTACAGATGGGATACTTCTTCAAGAACCCAACCTCTGCATCTTCCTTGTCCACCACCTCCTCAGCTAAAGACTCCAGGAAGGTGAACCGGTCCCTGGGGAGCGGGCTTATCAGTTGTAGCACCCTCCACCGGTACGCATAGGGCATCCCACTAATGGGTTCCCCTGGCTTCAGTTTAAACATATCTGGCATAACCCAATTAAGGCCTCGATCACCAAAAAACCTCTGCTTCAGCTCGAGCATCTTCTCCCGAATACGAAGGTTCCTTGCCGCCACTTGTTTTAGGTCCCTGGTGTCAGGAGTATCTTTGCTACTGTGGGGAAAAGATGAAGACATGCTTACACACAGAGAGTGCA
This sequence comes from Kingdonia uniflora, assembly GCA_014058105.1. Classification (NCBI taxonomy): domain Eukaryota; kingdom Viridiplantae; phylum Streptophyta; class Magnoliopsida; order Ranunculales; family Circaeasteraceae; genus Kingdonia; species Kingdonia uniflora. The sequence continues at coordinate 6,534,988 of JACGCM010000704.1, read as the reverse complement.
GATATCTAAAATTCTCTCAAAATGCCCTACTTATACCTGAAGGCAAATGCATTTAAACCCTCCTTAATCAGAACCTGTATTTATCACAGTCTCAAAAGTTTCCCTCAAAATCTCAATAGTCAAACCTTTTCAAATTCCCAGACTCAACCGTTTTATCAGCATGCGTGCTCAACACCTATTTCCGAGATTTAATAGTCGACACATCCCTAGTCTCAAACCCTCGAACCTTCTATTCCTACTCTTTCAATACATACTTCGAACTTTGAGAACAAAGTCAATTATTCATTTCAGGTCGAATATTAACCAATGTCTTCTATACCAACATGACAATTCGAAGCACTTTTCACCTCAAAGATAGCCGTTTCTACTATTTACCCATCGAAGTTGGATGTTCGATCCCGCGCCTACAATCTATTCGTCTACCATATTTACCAGATACAATAACACACAATTTCAGTGAAGTGTTGTTCTCATTCCATTATGTCGATTACAAAAGAAACAGGACAGTAGGGAAGAAGAGAAAAATCTACAGACCTCAACCAAAATAATAATAGAAACCTTCAAATATATTCATACACAAAATAATAACAAAACCCATCACCACCACCACCTTACCACCACCTTACGAAGAACTCACCCTATTTTCAGACGGACCAACTCTTCCCGCCGAGCCCTGCTCATCCTCCAATAACTGATCCTCTTCCTGCATAAGACGCTCTGCCAAAGCCGACAGGAAGAGATAGCGTTCTTCAGCAGCTGTAAACTTCCACTGCATCATCCCCCACAAGTACGCATAGGATTGCCCGTTGATTGGCTCCCCAGGTTCTACCTCCACCAGGTCTGACATGTTCCAGTCAAGCTCCTTGTCACCAAAGAACTTCTGCTTCAGTTCAGCCATTTTCTGCCCTATTCGACGGTCTCTGGAAAATCCCATCCTTCTCTAATAACGAGTATTGGGAGTGGTATCCATGGTTGTTCTTACGAAATGCAGAGGAAGAAAGTGAAGACGAAGAGTATATAGTGTTACCCCCTTACCAGCCATATTTATATCCTCATTAACATCATTTATTACTCCATAATCACCATAACTTTGTAATTACCCTCCTTTATTACCTTCCTCGAAAACCCAACATACCTCAGTCAACCGTTCAACTTCCAACAACCAACAATATTTCTCAGCAAATGCCTCTGCACCTATTTCTGAAACCCTTGTTGAGAGGGGGGAATGTAGCAGCCTACTCGCAGCCTCCTCGCTCTAGTTGAACACTCGAAGGCTGCATCAAAGCCTACATGAATACCTCGAAGCCCAATCAATCTATAAAAAAGCTTTCCAAGACTATATGAACTTTGACTATGAATAAGCCTCGAAGACGAAGACAGATCTGTCAGCACACGAACCCCATATTAGCATCAAAAATACTTCGACCATAGTCGTACATGGTGAAAAATAGATGTATCAAATAAGCCATCTCACCAGACAAGAACGGTGTCATTGTTTGTCCTGACGGCTACAGTGACAAAACCAACAACGACTACAGTGTTAGAGCACAGTGCCAGACCCGACATTTATGGCGTCAACACCAACTCCGGGATACCCGCCTGATACCAGGAAGATACACCTATAATTTGACTTTCCTTGGTGACTCAGTCCTTCCTATGTTCTATAAATAGGAGAGAGGGGGAACCAAGGAGAGGTTACAAAATCTCCCCCCAGAACCCTTACAGTTTACCTTCGATCACTCTGTAAATTACCAAGTACTCGAACCTTCGACTATTCGACAATAATATCAAATCTTTTAAAAATCCTTATCAGAGGTCATGGAGTGTCCCATTTTAGGCCTCCACGTAATTATATTGTTAGTAGGTCATTTGCATTATTGATTATATGCTTGAACCCTTTAATAGAAGGTAAACCTCGTGGTGTAAGAGCCAACTTCCCCCCCCCCCCCTCCTTATAAAGTTAGGCCCCTACACTCTCACCCGCTGGAGCACGACCAGACACACTCGGTTCATTTTCTTCGATCTCCTCGTCTATCAGCCTCAGTTTCGAAGATTAGCGGGTATGCATTTTTCCCTACAGAAGAAGAGGCACACAATTAGATCGATATATTCGATTATTACGTATCGATAACTTATTTTGATCTACCCTCCCCAACTCAAACAACCATAGCTGAACATTCGATTACAGTTCTGGTCACCACCCCAATATTCCTACTTTCTTACTGGGGCGAACCTCCAACAACTTGGATCACCCTCTCCCTCGGCCAGGCCTTCGGCAACAAAACCTTAATAACACCTATCCCTAAGAACATTTACAACAGACAAAACTACAAAGGCGAACTACAGTTACCCTATTTACAAAGAAGGTCAGACGAATACCTGTATGGCTGATTCAGACAGCAACAAAGAACGGTCCTTCCTCTCCTCTTCAACAAGAACTTCCTCAACAATGGAGTATGTTATCCTTTTGACTCTCTATTTTTTCTTTTCCTTGCAATTTAGGAATAGTAATTTCTTTCTGCCTCTATAAATACCTGCCCAAAATATTAATAAACCGCCTCGATTTCCAAAACCGCTATCATTACCACTACCTCACTACCCCTACTTTTTGGTTGAGTTGCGTTTTAACGCTTTTACCCTCAACAACTCACACGTGCACCTCCCACGCCAACATTTAACAATTTTATATTAATCTATTCGAACCTTTTGGTATCCTGTCCAAAGCCGTCCAATCAAATCTATACATCATGTCAACCATTTTCCCGTAATCCAAGGAACCATCATGATGACCTGCAGGGCACTCTGCCCTATGAAAAGTACCGTTTCTGACATGCCAGTTGTTTTGGTTGTCAGGTTTTGCAGACGAAGCCCATCTATGTCCGAAGCCCATCGACCTTCGAAATCCCTTCCTCCTATCTATGAATCATCGTCTATACTGTATCTCGAACATTCGTCCACACATACTCGATATTCGATTTCAAAATTTGTCGATCATTCAATTTCCTACATAATCGACATTCGACAAGCTGTTTTTGCATCTAAATTACCACCGTGTATTATGGTTGTCCTACGTATACACAAACAGTTAAATATCATACCTCAACAATTGTTTCAATATATTCCATTTCATTCCATCAACGATGCTTACACCAATTAAAAAAAAAACAACAACAGCAAACAAGCAAAACAGAATGCTGCAAACTTCCTTTACCACAACCAAGACGCCCCTATTTACAGATAGGGCAATTCTTGTAGATCCCAACTCCTCTTCAACACCGAGGTCTTATTTAGTTATCAGATCTTCAGCCAAAGTTTGTAAAAAAAGGAACTGGTTGCTGACTAGTGGATTCATCCATCGCAACACCCTCCACCAGTGGGCATACGACATCCCATAGATTGGCTCTTTTGGCTCTAGTTTTACTAAGTCAGGCATCTCCCAGTCTAACTCATGGTCCCCAAAGAATTTTTTAATAAGCTCATGCGTCTTCTCCTCTATCCGACGCTCTTGGACTTTCATCCTCTTCTGGTATCCTGTATTAGGAGTGGTATCCATAATTCGACCACTTGGACAAGACAACGCAGACAGTTTATTCAGAGAAGATAGTGCAGATGTTTGAAGCTCTCTTGACAACCCCTACTTATACTTAAAGGCAGGTGCATTTAAATCCTCCTTAATCACAACCCGCATTTATCACATTCTTCAATTGTTTTCCTCAAAATCTCAACAGTCAAACCTTCTCAACTTCCCAGACTCAACCGTTTTATCAGCATCCGCACTCTACACCAATTTTTGAGATCTTGTATTCGACCCATCCTTATTCTAGAATCATCGACACTTCTCTATACTCTGTCACAGTATTTTCTGCATAATACTTTAAAGAATTTGGACCCTCTTAGTCATTTAAGGTCAAATATTAACCAATGTTTTCAATCACTATATGACAGTTTAAAGTAAAGTTTCCCTAGTAGGTGACTGTCTATACTATTTACCCTTCGTTCGAAGTTGGATGCTCGATCCCGCGCCTACAGTCTATTTGTCTACCATACTTATCAGATACATAACACATAATTCCATTGAATTACTTTTTCATTCCATTACTCAGATCATGCAAAAACAAAGAAGAGAGAAGGGAAGAAGAGAAAAATATACAAACATCAACAAAACAAAACAAAAACCTTCAAAAATAGTCATAAGAAAAAATACCCATCACCACCACCTTGCCACCACAATGCAAAGACCCCCCCTATTTGCAGACGGGGAAGTTCCTCTTACACAACCCTGGCTCCTCTTTGACCACCTGGCCCTGTTCCTCCTGTTATACTATTCGCTCGACCAAGCTCTACAGGAAGGCCTCGGTTGTTGGAAACTTCCCTACAGTTTCCCCCATAAGTATGCATACGATTGCCTGTTGATCGGCTCCCCAGGTTCTAGTTCGACCAGGTCTGACATGACCTAGTTCAACCTTCTGTCGCCAAAGAACCTTATTTGCAGTTCGGTCATCTTGCGTCCTATCCGACGGTCCCTTTTTGCCATCTTCCTTTGATGTTTGGTGTTAGGTGTATTCTCCATGATGAATTTTACAGAAAATGAAAAAGAAAGTATGCAGAGTTACCCCCTCAATACCCATATTTATACCTCCATTAACCTCATTTATTACGCCGAAATCATCACTACTTCTTTAGTACCTTCCTTTATTACCTCCCTCGGAACTCCAACATGCAACAGTCAACCCTTCAACTTCCAACACCCAGCAGTATTTCTCAGCAAACGCCTCTATACCTATTTTTGAGACCCCTGCTGAGAGGGGGCGAATGTAGTAGCCTACTCGCAGCCTTTTAGCTCCATTCGAACACTAGAACACTCGAAGGCTACATCGAAGCCTACCTGATGACCCAAAGCCTAATGAACCAATAATCAAGCCCTCTGAGACTAAATGAGCACTCGATTGTGAACATGCTTCGATCATGATCGTACGTGGTCGAAGGAAAATATGTCAGACAGCCAACTCACCAGACAGAACGACGGAGCACGTCGCTCGACGACTACAGTGTCAGATCTAACAACTACAGTATCAGAACCAACAAGCTACAACATCAGGAACAACGGCTCCAGTGTCACACCCGATAGTTACGGCATCAGAACCGATTCCGGGTACAAGTCAGTTGTCCCAGAGTATACTCTTGTAATTTGACCTCCCATGGTGACTCAACCCTTCTTATGTTCTATAAATAGGAGGGAGGTGAAATTATGGAGAGGTTAGAAAAACTCTCCCCACAGACCTTGAACTTTACCTTCGAGTACCCTGTAATCACCCTATACTCGAAACTTTGACTACTCGATATTTATATCAGTACTCATAAAAATCCTCATCAGAGGTCGTGGAGTGACCCATTCTAGGCCTCCACGCAAGTATATTGTCAGTAGATTAGTCACGTTATTACAGATTATATGCTTGAATCATTTGGTTGAAAATAATATTCGTAGTGAAAGAGTCAACTTCCTTTCCCGCGAAGTTAGGCCCCTACAATTCATTTCCTTGTAAATAACTCTAGACAACTGGTAACACCGCGTCGTGTGGCCTTGCAATAAAATTTAACTCCATCAATTTTTTTTTCTCAAATCATTTTTCATTGACGGTTGATTTTGTAACAACCGCCGAGCATGAAAATCGAAAAGTTGAGCCCGGTCTCTGAAGTAGTTTCTAAGGCCCATAAATATGGCGGCTGGATCCAGACCGGCCACTTGAAGCCATATTCACCGAGTACACTATCGAATACAAAACCGGGTCCAACTGTTTTACCCAAATATTACGAAGCTCATCAGACCAACAAGTTCCAACGGTTCCATTTTCCCGCTCTCTTTTCTCTAACACAAGCTCTCTCTCTCTCTCGAGCACTCAAGATCTGCTACAATGGAGGAAGTTGACGAAACAGATCCCGAATCACAGGTAAATCTCCAAACTCCGATCTGTCATCATTGTGTCATTTCATCAAACACATCTCCACTACTATCTTCACAGTAACATCTAATCACTTCTAAGTAATGAATTTCACTTCTCACAGTCAAATTTCGTGTTAATTTCATCCGATTTGTCATTAGTTAATCTGTAATTTTGTACTGTGATCTACATGCAGGTGTACATGGCGTGCATTAGGCAAGGTCACCGGTGAGTTTTCGTTTCGGATTCGTTTAAATTTCTACATATCGAATCGCTACAGCAGCAGCGTAACTTTGGAAAAGTAACTAACGACATGAGAATTGAAATTCGGTCGAAATTGGTAGTTATTGGATACCTATGACTTGTTTTCAGAGGTTAATGATCATGTTTCTGAGTTTAAGCGAATTTTGGAATAATGGCTTAACTAGTTGGATCAGTACTTTTTTTCGTTGTAGTCAGAACTAATAAGATTTCCGGTTTTGTGTTTTTTGTTTTTTTGAATTTGTATGAACTATAGTTTAAGTATCGTGGAAGTGTCCGAATTATTCCACAATTGTTATTTGGTTTGGCCAGATTTGCCAAGAGTCTGGAATTAGCAGAAGTGAACTACAAATAAGTAAATAACTTACGTATTGTTTTATGATTGGCTTTTTTATTTTATTTTTTGGCACTTCTCAATCATTAGTGGTAGGTTCAGTTTTCTTGTTATTATTCTATTGTTTTGCTTGGTACATTGGGTGATTTAGACATATGCTAACCGCTGGATTCATGTTTGGGAGCTAAAACTTAGCTAAAACAATGGTAAGTAATTGTCTGAATCACCGGAAATGTTTCTGATCACTAACATTTACAGTATACTAAGCAGAGCTTATATCACCCGTCTAATTTGTTTGTTTGTGTTTAGATCTAATTTATGACGTACCTTCGAGTTTACGTGTCCATCGATATATCACACATTTAGTTATATAGATTGCCCTAAATCCGTGATTCAGCCTTATCCCAGATTTGTGTCTGGTAGCGTTAGTTAATACTTAAGTGTTTCTTCTGATTCCTGATTCCTGATTCCTGATTCTCATGTTAAGGGGTGCAGGAGAGCATATGTTTTTGCCCGTGTGCCCGTTATGTTTTTCAATGCACTTGTAAGGGTTAAGATGCCTGCAGCTCAATAAAAAAATTGTCTAAATAACATCTTCTTTACATTAGGATGGCATCCTCAAAATTTTCTGCTTAATAGGACATAACTGTATTAATTTTCTAACAAGAAGGATTTGATTTAGTATTTACGAACTGGAAGTCCTTATTGCCAGGGTCGGAGTTGCATATTACGATTCCTGTCTACGTCAACTTTACGTATTGGAAGTTTGGGAAGATGGCAGTGAAGATTTTCCCTTAATTGATCTTGGTATGTTTCTTTTACCATGGTCATAATGTAATCAGGAATTATATCAGATGTTAACAATCAACTATAGGATTTCTCAATAGTTTAAGCCCAAATGCTACCATCTTTTTGTTAGGTAAATAGGATATGTTCTGATAGGTAAAATTAGATATTTTGATTTTCTCGCTCTTTAACACCATTACTTGAGTGAATTATTCCTATTATCATGTCTCCAACTCCTTGTATCTTATACACTTTCTTGTTACATATTTTGTTCAGTGAAATATCAAGCAAAGCCCCAGATTATTTACACGAGCACTAAAACTGAAGAGACCTTCCTTACCGCTTTACAACGGAGTGGTTTGTTTCCTAAAATTTAGTTTGATGATAATGATACAGATATCCAGTTGTTAATTGTTTTTATTTTCTTACTTTGACTCAGATCAAACGGAGACCCCTCAGGTGAAGCTGATGAAAAGCTCTATCTTCAGCTATGAACAAGCATGGCACAGGTTTGCACACAATATGAAATGTTCTTCGGAGACTAATGTTTGTTCTCATTTTATTCCGATGAATCCACTCGAGTGGGCTACAATAACAGTTTTCTTATGCAGGTAGTCAAGAAAATAAATCTAAGATAGTCGCTGTATTCTTTGTCATTTCTACATTAATAGTAGTGTATGCCAACTAGAAACCCAAGAGTCTAGTGCAAAATAAAGTTATCTTCGCTTTCTCTGTGCGAGTTGAGGGATTAGCGCAGTTGAAAATCTGTCTTTTATTTCCCAAATTACTCGCAGTTATGGAATTTAAAGAGTGGCATCTCTCTTTTAATTTTTCAGATTGATTTACCTTCGAGTAACAGGGATGGATGATGGACTAAGCATCAAGGAGAGAATTTCTTATGTAAGTTATACACTTAGATGATCAATACATGTGGATACGACGATATTATTTATTCAAGCAGAATTTTGGGGAGTTGTACCTTTTGGTTCCTTGAGCTTAATGATGGATAGGCAACTAGAAGTTATTTTGTGAAGTTGCTTCATCTCTTTCTAAGTAAATCTCGTATATATCATTCGTAATATCTAGAATTTGCACATGTTTCTATTTTATAGTGAAAATATCTTCTTTTTTTTGTTTATTTCAGCTGAATTCTATGATGGATATTGGAAGTGATGTCCAGGTCCGTGCAAGTGGGGGCCTTCTTGCTATACTAGAGAATGAGAGGCTTGTAGATACCCTTGAGCATAAGGAAGGCGGGAATGCATCGATCACTATTGATTGTGTTACTGAAATATCATTGTATCCTCCATCCTAGTTTTCTCGTCATTTATTTATCTTATTATGTACACGATTGATTGATAAAATTTCCAATTGCATATTGCTTCCATTTCTAGTTTGACATCCTCATGATTGAAGTCAATAAAATCGAAGTCTGCTAAGATTAGCTTCACAGGCACATGATCTAATTCATTTATGTCCAGTTCTACTCATATGTTTCATTTTTATAGTTTCAGCATGGTATAAAGTGTTGACCAATACGCCAATATGTGAAAAATTAGTGTGTTGGACGATATACGTTTATTGACTGGATACAGATTTTTTACTTTGAAAAGATGTATGTTAAAAATATCAAGATGTGTAATGCAACTTAACAAAGCTATCCAATATATCAGATAATGCATTTCTTATTTTCTTATTATACCTTTGTATAATTAATTTTTCTATATATATATATGAACTGATATAATATGACATGTTTGCTAAATGTCACCCGGTATTATTATTATTATTATTTTATTTTTTTAAAATGCTGTAGCACCTCACAAATATCGTTTGTTGATAACTTTATATCCAAACCAGAAACAGTTTTCTGAAACTGGACGCAGCAGCTCACGAGTCATTGCAGATTTTCCAAATTGACAAGCATCCTAGCCATATGGGCATAGGGAGAGCAAAAGAAGGGTAAAAAGACAACTCTCCAAGTTTTCTATTTTCCTTTGTTCCTTTGCTGCTCTTGATATATTGATATTGCTAAATTGCAGGTTCTCTGTGTTTGGGATGTTCAATAAGGTATGATGAAAGCTAAGCCGTTTTCAATTCTGCGTCGTATATGGGGGGAAATATTTTCACATCTCTAAGGAGGTGACATCAAGATGTATCGTGGGTAGAGCGTCCTTATGAGATTATAGCGAACCAGTGTTGTATATCTCGAGGATAACAGATGATGACAAGCATGGATCAATCTTGTTATCTCGTCTCTAGAGGCATTAAACTATTATTATTTTTTGGTCTCATTAATTCATTTATTTTTACTTATTTTAGTGCGTCACACCACTAGGCAGGCGTCTCTTGAGGTAAACTCAATTCAGTTAAAGCCGACAACTGAGTTCCTATTTCCATTTGAGTAACTGCCTGATAAAGGTCATTTTTTTATTCTCTTAAAAGAAGCTGGTTCTTGCGACCTGTACTAGACCTTGAGAATCTGAACACCCGTCTCAACACTGTATCCTCCTCGAAAACTATGCTTAGTGAACCCAACATCTTTCTTGAACTGATTTGTCTAAATATTCTGAAAAACTTTGTTTTCTCTAAGCTGGGATAAGGTAACATTCTTTCTTTGTTCCGAAGAGTTAATGGCTACTCTACGGGAAACACTGAAGACTGTAAGAGATATTCCATACGTGCTCAAGGTGTATCTTCCTCTCATATTTTTGTTGAGTTATTTATTCTACTGTTGATTGTCCCCTTCTCCATTTCCATTCAAGATTTCAGGATCAACTTATTTTAGCACGTATGAAAGGATTTTTTTCAGATTCGACATGTATAACAGCTAGCCTATTAGTATTGAAAGTTTGGCACTTAATTTCTTTGCAACTGAAATCGTGATTATTTATAGTTCATTTATAGCATTTACTTTTGTTTGACCTATTCAATCATACTTAATTTTCTTCTTCTTTTTTCATGCAAGAAATTCAACTCTCCAAGTTCATTATGTACAACTGGTGACTGGACTTCTTTTTTAAAGGTAGGTATTCCAGTTTCTTCGAATTAAACTTCCAAGAATTTATTTAGTCCTATATTGATTTTAGTGAGAAAGTGTTTAGCACCAATATGAACGAATCACACAGATCAAAACACAAAGAAATCTCTCTCTTTTATTCTCTCAAACGAGAACATCATCTCTCAAATCTCACCAAAAACCACTACCTAAAACCAAGTCTCCATAGCTCCTCCTTATAGATGGAGTTTTCTTTATCCTCTCCTACAATTAAGCCCTCAATAAAATATTCTCTAATATCCTACTAAATAAAAAATAAAATAAAATAAAAAGGAAATAACTACATAGAGAGAGAGAGAGAGAGAGAAAGTGACTGACCCTGCAGGGTGGTAAACGACCATTCACATGACGTCGTGGAGACGACACATGACTTATCATATATAGACATTTCAAATAGCTAATCTCACTGAGTGAAATGAAGTTGATCATGTGTTAAAGAAACTTCACCTGCACAAACTTATATTTTAATATTCTTACTTACATAGTCGTCACTATTTCGAGTCTAGGGTTAATGCGTAATAATTTTACTCACACTATCCTTAACTAGGGTACAGAAGTAAGAAATAGCATTTTATGTGCATAATTTTACTTCCATTAAACAAAAAAAAAATGAACCATTAGGATATAGTTCGAATTTACAGTTAGTGTCTCGCACTCACTACGCAGCTTATAAATATACCAATATATGCCTGCGATTATTGAAAGAAATTACATGAACATTGGGTTTCAAAACTTGAAGTGCAAATACAACTTTGATTCAGAGGCTTTGGCTACTTCGAGCCTGAGTAAGGCATTGCAATCAAATTCCTTTGCTGTGATTCTTTCTATTTATGTTTTACTAGGTAACCATGTAAAGTAATTTTGTTGTAGATTTAATCAATTAGAAACTCTTTAAAAAAAATCTGAAATTCCTGCTTATTCGTGCAGAGTATTTGCGCACTCTTACACATAAACAAGATATTTGAAGTTGGAATTTCAGAAAGTCTCCGAGAGCGTGTGAAACACTTGAAATTGGACATTGTTGAAAAGGTATAATATCAATTTTGGATGGATCTATTATTACCTTATGGTGAATTTCTAACTCTTCATCTGGAGATAGTGCAATGTTTCATTGAACACTAGTTAAAGTAAAGGCGTGTGCCTCTATATATTAAACGTTCATATTATCATTCATCATTACCTATTTTGCTTCCGTCCTATTTCCTCCATATATTCATCTCTAACCTAATTCCTGGAGAGGAGCAGATCTTATATAAAAATTGGTCACCTTACAATTGAGTAGTATTTGAAGTTTGAAGCGGGACTGTAGACATGGCCCTGTAGAAATAGATTAGAGGGAGAAAAATATTATTATTGAATTGATTATTTAGGTTACATCATACTCTCTATTTATAAGAGATGTTAAACTACTTCTATGAATAACCAATGTGGGACTAAAAGAACATAAACTAGCCTTGCTAACACTCCCCCTCAAGCTGGAGCATGAATATCACACATGCCCAGCTTGGACAAAACATCTAAAAATAATCTGCTACTAACGGCCTTTGTAAAAAAATTTACAAGCCGCTGCGAAGTAGAAACATAGAGAGTTTAAATTTATCCAGATTTAAGTTTTTCATGCAGGAAGTACCGCTCAACCTCAATGTGCCTGGTACGATCATGTTGCACTGGATTAGCCAAAATGCTAATAGCAGATTTGTTGTCACAATAGAGCGTCATAGGAAGAGATATCGATACCCAAAGCTCTTGTAGAAGACGCTTATGCCATATCAACTCACAAACACCTTGAGCCATGGCCGTGTTCTCGGCTTCTACACTGGACCTAGAAACAACATCTTGTTTCTTACTTCGCCATGTAACCAAATTACCACCAATAGTGGTACAATACCTAGAAGTTGAGTGATGATCGGATGATGAACCTGCATAGTCAACATCAGTCCAAGCCTTTACTCGAGAATAACCATGATCTCAAAATAAAACGCCACGACCAGGACACCCCTTGAGATACCGAAGAACACGAATAACTGCCTAGAGATGAGGAAGACGCGGCTTGTGTATAAACTGACTAAGAACTCCAACCGCATATGCAATATCAGGATGGGTAAGATAAAGATAGATGAGCTTCCCAAGAAGCCGTTGGTACTGACCAATGTCCCCAATAACTTCCCCTCAAAGTTGGTCAGGCGATGATTATGTTCTAAAGGTGTATCAGCAGGACGACACGCAAGCTGTCCTGAAGCAGAGAAAAGATCAAGAATGTATTTTTTCTGAGAGATAAAAATACCGAAACTAGAACGAGCAACTTCAATCTCAAGGAAATAACGCAAGGGACCGAGAACCTTCACCTGAAAGCGGGTACAGAGATAAGATTTCAGGTCACTAATACCCTGAATATCATCTCCTGTAATAATAATATCATCAACATAGAAAAGCAATGCTACAGTCTTCCCACCAGAATGTTGAAGAAACAAAGTATGGTCTGCACTACTCGGAACATAATCAAAGTCAATCATAGCGGTACCAAATGTATTAGCCCAAGTACGAAGAGACTGCCTAATCCCATAGATGGACTTTTCTTAACTTACATGCCAAACCTAAAGCAGAAGCGTGGTGAAAACCTAGAGGTGGAGCCATATAGACCTCTTCCTGTAATGTTCCATTCAGAAAGACATTCTTCACATCCATCTGGAAAAGGGGCTACGATTTTGACGCAACAATAGAGAAGATGACTCGAATAGTATTCATCTTGACCACAGGAGCAAACGTCTCTTGATAATTAACACCATGTATTTGTGCATACCCCTTGGCAACTAACTGAGCCTTGTACCTGCTTACCGTTCCATCTGGATTTTTTTTAACCGTAAACACTCATTTGTATTCGACTGATGTACGTCCAAGCGGGAGAGAAACCAATGACCAAGTATTATTGATCTTCAATGTATGTGATTCTTCCAACATCGCAGCCTTCCAATGAGGTTTAGCTAATGCATTTGCCATTGTACGTGGTATATGAACCAAAGAGAGAGAAGCTAGAAAGGCTCTGTAAGTAGGAGATAAACAATGATCTAAAGTATAATCAGCGATAGAATAAACCGCTGTATCTGAATATCTATCAGGCTTCCCTGTATTACGCTTCTATTTTTAAATAACAACCGGTCTATCATCATCACTATGACGCTTCTCTTTCCAAATAACAATCAATCTATCATCATCACTATGAAAAACAGGTGAATCATCATCAGTAGTAACTGGTATAAAAGCGGTAGGAGAAGGCTCAATACCTAATAAAGGTAAATTGGTAGCAGGTGACGAACCTGGAGCTACAAAGGATGCTTGGCAGTCTGGTGTAGGAGGCTGGCGTCCTGGATGTCATCAAGTATAAACCTATAAAGGACGTGAAACTGAAGGTGAAACTAAAGATGGGATTGCAGATTCACACACGGAATACTCAAGGGAAGTGGATATGAAGAAGAAGATAAATCTTCTGAAGGAAGAGGACGAACTGGAAAACACTCCCCCTGAGAGAGAACACCGCCTGTAAAGAACGGAGTATGTTCAAAGAAAGTAACGTCCATAGAGGTGAAATGGCGACGGGATGAGGGATGGAAGCATCTATAACCCTTCTAAGCATAAGAGTAACCCAGGAATACACATTTCAAGGCATGATGATCTAATTTAGAGGTTGACCCAGTGACTTGGACGAAACATACACACCCAAAAACACGAGGTGGAATCTGAAAAGCGGAACGATCAGGATAAATAATAGAATACAGGGTGCAAAAATCACGAACTCGAGACGGAGACCGGTTGATAAGAAACACCGTCGTAAGAACAATGTCAGACCAAAAACACGAGGGGATATTTATGCCAATAGACAGCACGAGCAAGATCAAGAATGTGACGATTTTTCCTTTCTGGTTTACCATTTTGCTGCGGAGTTTTCGTATTAGAGGTTTAATGCTCAATGCCATTGACATTGCAGAATTTGCGAAGATCTAGGGACATAAATTCCCCACCCTGATCGGAACAAAAAACTTAAAAGTTTTCCCAAACTGAGTACGAACCATTGTGGTGAAAGTTTGGAAAATAGAGGAGACCTTATATTTGGATTTCATTATATAAACAACACAAAATAACAAAATCCTAAACAAGAGGTAACCGAGGCAGGACCTCAAACATCCAAATGCACAATATCAAAACATGAAGTTTTATTAATACTCAACGGATATATGCTATAACGATGTTTAGCCAGTTCACACGTCTCACAAGACAAATCAGACATGGATACTTTGGAAAAGAAAGACGAAAACAAATAATGCAGATACTCAGAGGAAATATGACCTAAGCGGTGATGCCAACGTAGTACCCGCTTTATATTTTCACTACTAGACATAGACTTTAACTAGAGAGTTTGAGGAGAAATAGAAGAGACAGGTCCATCCAATAAATAAAGACCACTCTCTTCACGTCCACTGCCAATCATCTTTCGTGACACCGGATCTTGAAAAATAACATAATCCAGAAAGAAGGCTATGCTGCAAATTTTATTTATGGTAATTTTACTAACAGAAAGAAGATTAGTATCCAACTGAGGGACATGAAGGACATCGGGTAAAGAAAGGGAATCTGTAATCGGGATAAAGTCCTTCTCTGCAATAAGAGTCTCAGTTTCATTGGCAAGACGAACAACCCGTAGCTATGAACTAGAAGCATAAGGCCGGAAAAGAGAAGACATACCAGCCATATTATCGATTGCACCCGAGTCAACAATCCAAGGTGAAGTCGGAGATGTAGAAACACTATTTGTAGATGCGAAATTACCTGTATGAGAAGCTGCTGGTGTTGAAAACATAAAGAGAAGCTTTTAGAACCTGTTGATTTCATCTTGAGAGAGAGCACTAAGGGTCGAAGAATTTGGCATACTAGAGTCGGCAGATAAGTGTACTGTGGACTAAGATGGACGGGGCTGATAACCAGCAGGACGACCATGCAAAACATGATAAGTTGTCTTTAGATGACCCCACATACCACAATAATCACACTTCTTTCTCAGGGGGCGAGAGTTATAGGAAGTCGCTGGTAACGGAGAAAGGCTAGGTGATGATGTCTGTGAAGTTTGTGAAGGAACTGACAGTGGTGTTGGATAAGCATAATGAATAGCCATAACAGAAGTCTCTGAAGGGATCCCGGAGATAGGATAAATAGGTGACTGACAACCCTAATCGGAGAGACAATATGCGTGGCCACTCGATAAAGCTATCATAATGAAATAATTCTTCCCAACCTGATCGAAGACTCGCATAATACATCCCCAAAGTCTGAGTACCTTGTTTAAAATTCCCAAAATTCATTTGAAAGTTGAAAGATTCTAGCATTATTCTCTCGTTGAGAATATACCTTACGAAGTGATTCCCAAATCAAATGTTCATTGTTTGTCAATAAGTACCCAGCGGAGATCGTCGGCTGCATAGAATTAATCAACCAAGTTCTCACCATTGAATAATCCGAGAACCACTTTGCATTCTTTGGATCTAATTCTGCAGGTTCTTTTTCTGTGTCAAGAAGAAACCCTATCTTTCCACGGCTACTAACAAACAATTTCACAGACTGCGCCTATCGAACATTTCAAGCCATGTAGTAGCTGTGAGGTAATCGCGAGATTTGGATTATCATGAACAGAGTTAAAGGACTGAACATCTTCACTCGTTCCAATCGACGAAACAGTCGAACTCGAACTCGACTCGTCACCGATAGCCATCGTGATCGATTACCTCAAATAAACCAAACAGATCTTAAATTCAGATCAGCATCTATCGCATCTCGCGAACGGATCCAAAAAACTAAAAAATTGCGGAAGCTTAGGTTGTGATCAGAACAATGTTACCAGAGAAACATGCTCTATATATAAGAGATATTAAACTACTTCTATGAATAACCAATGACAGACTAAAAGAACATAAAATAGCCTTGCTAATAGGCTCCAGTAAAATAAAATGCTTGCTGCTTAGTAAATGTGGTTATAGTAGGTCGTGCGGCGTTTACTCCCCCCCCTATCGACTTTGGACCCCTCTCTAGTAGTTTCTATTTTATTTATAAAAAGAGAGCTCCTCCTAGTTTATAATTAGGAGTTCTACCAAGTTTCTAATTGTGACGAGTCTCCTTATGCTTATAAAAAGAGAGCTCCTTTAGTTTTATTAGTTTATACGTTGGTTTATGAATTAGTTTTTCTTTAGTAGAGAAATAAAGAGGTTTTATTCTTATTTAGTGATTGATCTTATGCTAAGCAATCATTTTCGCATTAGTTACTATTAAATTTGGTATCAAAGCCATATAAAAATCCGCGAGGAATTGTTACGATTATGAGCATCAAATTGGCGAATGGCTCGCGAAACCCGTGATGACGTGTACCGAAAACTTTGAGTACAAAGATGTATATTTGAAAGACGACGACGAATGGCTTACAATTTTAACCTTTTGTCTATAATAGGAGGGAGAAAAAGAAAGTGATAATGATGAGGAAGAGGAAGACTATGAAGAAGTAGGAGAAAAGATCAACTCTATAGATAATAGAATGAGGGAGATTATGAAACTCATACAAGTCATGGGTAGTCTACAAGTGGATGAAGAAAGGCCTCTTTTAGGCCATAGCGAAACCCTTGATGGGTTTAACAATTGAAAATTTTGGGGCGATTAAATTTTTTGAACCAACAATTGGGATTATTACAACACGCAAAAATCACAATCTGTGATCGCTATCAACTATTGACGGATTAACCCTAGATCCATCAACGATGTCGTCAATGTCTAACCCTGATGCCAAATAACCGATTCCAACATTGCTTGCATTAGGAATTGCGTTAGGCGTGACGTTTCCAACTACTATTGTGACGACCTACCGAACGCCGGCAAAATCCACCCGAGCGTTTTGAGCTCTGTCCGAGTATATATGTTCTCTATATCCTAATATAGTTGCACGCCAAGTTTCGTCGAAATCGGATTCGGTTAAGGGTGTGAAAAGGGCCAGTACGCTTCATCTCATGTTTTAACGTTTCCTTTTGGAACTTGACTATTTACTTAGTAGTTATATTAAGGAGGAATCTTGGTCCAATCCTCCCCATGACTAAAAGAGCTTTAATGCTTGGTTATCAAGGACCCCGACTCATGGGCTATCTACAAGGGATAGTCTTGAGTTCTCCTAGGCCTAGGGAAGGCCAGGGGACATTGCCTCGCAATGCGGGCCGGTTTTCCAAAGAGGGCTTTATATGACGCCTCTATGCCCCGCGGGCTATCCGGGACGCACCGCCCCTTACAGATGGACAATATAATTAGTCCAGGCTCGTCGCCCCTTCATATATGAGTCCCTTATCTGGAAACCGACATATTGAGCTACCTTGATTCGCTACAGGACAGGTGTGCTTTCCGTACCTCGTGCGCGTCACGAGAGATTACGATGTAGGGATTATTGAGGAAACCTTCAGCGTTCTTGCCTTTACCGAATACATATTCGATGACCCCTCACGAGTATCCAGGATTATCCAGATGTCGCTGTAGCATTCGTGGGTTGTGTGCCACTGGCGCGCCGCGCCCGTGATGATGGCTGGTACACGACGACCGCACGTCCGTGTACGCCGCACGGTCCCTTATTCCGCTGTGCTCCGGGCACTGTAGAGGCGGTCCCGGGCTGGGCCGTGACAGATGGTATCAGAGCGAGAATAGCTTGTTAAAGCTTAGCTCTTGAGTTGGTAGAGCGTATGTGCCTACGTCTATCAGAGCTAGACTAGTTTGTTCTAGGCTTATCCGAGCAAGGTTTGTTGGGCGTTTGTTTGTCAGAGCGTAGATGGATTGTGCCTACGTCTGTCAGAGCAGATCAGAGTAATGATTCCCGAGTTGGTAGTAAGGGATACCTATTTGGTAGTTGTTATCCCCAGAGCCGTAGTTGCTCCGTACAGATGATCCAAGCACCGTTGTGAAGCGAGTTGCCTACATGTCAGTTGATATTGGACGCGAGAGAAAGGCTCCATATCCGAGCGCGAGATTGCTCAAGTTAAATGTGCTTTGGACAATGACGCTAAGAGGAGGATTGAGATTGGAGTTGGACGCGATGGCCTATATCGTTGGTTGCCTCTAGATGGCTGGTCAGTATAGCAGATGCTCTATGAAGAGTAGTAATAGGGCGATCTAGCAGGTTGTTATTGCATTCGGTCCGCATACGCACTGCGAAGTTTAATAACAGTTGTGATCAAGGACGATGCCCCTCAACAGAGATCGATATGGTCAGTGTCAGTTGCCGAGTACTTTCGTGTGGAAGCCGCGAAGATTGGTTTGGTTGGAATTCCTTAGTGTCTACAGAAGATTGAAGAATCCTGAGAGATACTCGTTGTGATTATCCTAAGTTGGACACAGAGACGTTCCGGAGGTGAATGTCATAAGCCGATGTTGAAATGGCTCGAAATAATAGATGAAGACATGGTTTGGGTCCCGAGTTTGCACACAGTGATATCGTCAGGTAGGCGTCGAGGGTAGAGTTTCTCGTTGTTACGCGACATGAACTGCGACCTCCAAGATGGGTTGTCGCGTGTCCGCAGTTGGTCCCCAGTTACACGGGACACTGCTTTGATCACTCATAGAAGGCAAGTTGCCGAGTTATGCTTGTTCTCTGGCTCCGTAGTGAGTTTCAGGTTTGCCAGCGTTCAAGTACTCTAGCCGTGTTGATCCATGTTGTTCCACAAGATGGTTCTGGGTCATTTAAGCTCACAGATGGGTGAAGACTCACGTTTCCGAAGGTTAGTAAGTTACGTGGTTGTCCCAGAACAGAGTTGAGCTACAGTCAGTTGTGCGGGTTACCTCAGACATGATCTCAGATGGAAGAATGCTCTAGGATGAAAGATCCTGAGCGGAATTGGATGCCAGTTTCCCAATTCCTTATCACTTGGTGGTTGGCGGTAGGGATAGAGTTCCCGCGCCTCGTTCTTTGCTTGTATTGATGGAGTGTCTTTAGAAGACCACATCCTAGTGACCGTTCAGAGTTGGCTGCGTTTACAAAAGCTAGTTCAAGAGACAGAGAATGGCTGCGCTTCAGTTTAATGATGATTGCGACAATATGAAGGTTGGTCTCTGCGAGTTTGATAGAAGTTGGACATGGCAAGCCAGCGAGCTCAGGGCGATAGGTGCAGTGACAGTATCTTGTTCCCAAGTTCTCCAAGTACTCAGGTTGGAGTAGGGATGCAGAGATGGAGAAACGCTTCAACAGTCAGTCAGTTATATGTCACAGCTTTGTTCTCGACGCGGACGTCGAGCTTATTGAGTGTGGGAAGAGCTGTAAGTTGTGACGTAGATGTACGCAGGTTCAGCATGGGTCATTACCACCAGAGTTTGGCAAGTACAGATGCTAGTGTTAAGTCCTCGTCAGAGAAGAGGCATTGAGAAGTCCTCCTTGGAGAGTGAGGCAGATTAGAGTCCTCCGAAGTGAGTGACCTTGGTGACGCCGGAGTAGCGATCACCTTTCCTGCAGCCAAGTTAGGTGCAGATGCCATCTAGCGTTACATTGGTTAGATGATGGCCTACTACGAAGTGGTAGAGCAGAACGTGGCTGCATAGATAGATGTCTCATGGGTTTTACAAGTTCACACAGGACGCCTTTATGGCGGACCTCGATGGTTAGCTGGCGGTTGGGATCAGAGTACCCGCGTCTTGATAGGGCTGCCTCGTGGTTATGTTGGTGGTAGGACAAGATGGTCCGCGCCTTGTTGAGAGTATGCTACATTCTAGGAGCTACCCTCCCTCGCCCAAGTGAACAATGAGTACCAGTTCAGTTCTATACTGGTAAGGCTAGAGTGCCGCATCTTGATGTTATGTCCCCGATGTTCCGTAAGAAGGGCGGACATGGTTTGAAGACCTTTGCAGAGTTAATTGATGGGAAGTCAGGCAGTTTCAATGTGAGGCAGATGTTCCGTGCAGTTGGGGAGAGTTTACCCCTTAGTTTTAGAAGACTTGCTCCTTACCACTCGCAGATGAAGAGTGAAGTTTGAAGCCGAGATTCACAGAAGATTGAACTCTCGAGCAGCGAAGGCTATGTGTGACTCGGAAGTGAGCACACTTTTGGACGGGATTGCAGATATCCTAGTCGGGCTGTTCGGAGGAGACGCCCTTTGTTTGCCGAGTAGAGCGACATTCCACATTGTGTCTGGGGAGAAGGCGCTTGCAGCAGGATGCAACGCATTTCAGAATGCGCGATGCTAGAGTGCACCGCCCATACATTTTTCAGAAGGCTTGAGACCACGAGACAATATCCAGACGAGAAGGCAGACTCCAGAGTTCGTATGAAGGTCTAGTCACCACGTACGTCAGTTGGAAAGGGCGAAGTTAAGGTTCAGTTCTGAAGACATAGTTGTCAGCATCGAGACTTGCAGTTGGACTCAGTATCCACTAGTACAGAAGAAGATATAGTACCCTGAACTAAGTGCGGGAGAGTTGTAGGTTTCTTGAAGATGCAGAAGATTGAATCCTTGCAGAGCCGTGTTGAAGAAGGTTCTCGACAAGGACGTTGAGATTATTTTAAGTGCGGGAGGGTGTGACGACCTACCGAACGCGGGCCAAATCCACCCGAGCGTTTTGAGTTCTATCCGAGTATATTTGTTCTCTATATCCTAATATAACTGCACGCCAAGTTTCGTCGAAATCGGATTCGGTTAAGGTGGCAAAAAGGGCCAGTACGCTTCGTCTCATGTTTTAACGTTTCCTTTTGGAACTTGACTATTTACTTAGTAGCTATATTAAGGAGGAACCTTGGTCCAATCCTCCCCATGACTAAAAAAGCTTTAATGCTTGGTCATCAAGGACCCCGGCTCATGGGCTATCTACAAGGGATAGTCATGAGTTCTCCTAGGCCTAGGGAAGGCCAGGGGACATTGCCTCACAATGTGGTCCAGTTTTCCAATGAGTGCTTTATATGGCGCCGCTATGCCCCGTGGGTTATCCGAGACGCACCGCCCCTTACAGATGGACAATATAATTAGTCCAGGCTCGTCGCCCCTTCATATATGAGTCCCTTATCTGGAAACCGACATATTAAGCTACCCTGATCCGCTACAGAACAGGTGTGCTTTCCGTACCTCGTGCGCGTCACGAGAGATTACGCTGTAGGCATTATTGAGGAAACCTTCAGCGTTGTTGCCTTTACCGAATACATATTCGATGACCCCTCACGAGTATCCAGGATTATCCGGATGTCGCTGTAGCATCCGTGGGTTGTGTGCCACTGGTGCGCCGCGCCCGTGAAGATGGCTGGTACACGACGACCGCACGTCCGTGTACGCCGCACGGTCCCTTATTCCGCTGTGCTCCGGGTACTGTAGAGGCGGTCCCGGGCTGGGCCGTGACAACTATAGTGTCAACGTTATCAACACGACGTCAGCTATCAAGTGTATGACGACAATGGCATCAGCATCTGCTAACAAGTGCCAGTACGTGCGTATCAGTGGCGACATCCTTGCCATTAGCAACGCCAGGCCTCACGTGCCCATCAACATCCACTTCACACATGCTAGTAGTGTCCAGCTCGTTCAAGCTCAGCCAACGAGTCGTCGCTCGAGCCAAGCTAGCACAACAATTCTAAAACTAGCTCCTACAGTGTTGCCTTACATTCTGAGCCATTTAGAGAAAATCCTATTCTTTGATCCCTTTCAGGATATTCTTGAATATCTTTCTTGTCACTAACAAAAATAAAATGGTAACTCTATTGTAAGGTAAAATCAATGGACACGGAAAGTATCGTGGGAGGTTTTTCAGCTTGAAGAAACAATTCAAAAGGTTTTACAACTGTTGTATGCTCATGAACGGTTCTTCCAGTTTTAAAATTTGAGGTCAAAATTTTCAAGTTGGGGAGGATTGATAGATTGTGAGCGTTTACCCGCCCACGTATGGGTTGATTTTCGGCCTCTTTTTGCCGACTTTGGACCCCTCTCTAGTAGTTTCTATATTCTTATTTATCAAATTCTAATTGCATTATAATTAGGACTAGTTTTCTAATTGGATTTTAACTAAGGTTTTATTAGGAGTTCTATTAAGTTTCTACTTGTGATGAGTCTCCTTATGCCTATAAAGGAGAGCTCCTCTAGTTTTATGTTTTAGGTTGGTTTGTGAGTGAAATGGCTATTCCTTGGTTTATGAGTTAGTTTTGCGTTATTAAAGAAGTGAAAAGAGGTTTTATTCTTGTTTAGTGATTGATCTTGTGTTGAACAACAGCTTCCCCATTAATTTCTATCAGGTTATATCTAATACAACCATTCATTAGATGTTTAGAACAACCACACTTCTTGTACCTTTTCATTTGACATCAAATAAGTGTGATTTATTTGCCGAAGTTCAAAATGCAGGCTGGTTCCTGCATTACGACGGAGCTGGTTTATGTATATGAACTGGTAAGTCAACTTTAGATTCTTTAAGTATTAATATTCAGACATGTTACTAACATAATAGTCTACATGAATCAGTACACTTAAATATCATTACATTTATAATGAATATTCTAAGATGTTGTTTTATCTATGCATGCTGCAGGTAATGGGTGTTCTTGATGTTAATAGAACTAAGGAAAAGGGCTACGGAACAATTGTGAAGGAAGGATTTTGCGATGAGGTGAAGTATTACTCTATTTACTCAGTCAATATTATCTTTTTGCCCAATGACATAGTATCATAGGTGACACAACATTCTTTGTTTAAAATTAGCATTAACCCTTGTAGACGGCATTCCTCCTTGAACTATACCTGTTAAAGGGGTACCTTAGACTGGGAAAATATTGAAAGAGGCAAACCCCAAGTGGGAAAAATGGACCTAGAGAAAGAATAGATGACAAGGAAATTTAATGAGAAAAGTTAAAGGATACGAATTTAAGATGGAGAAAGTACAAAGACGGCAAATCTGAAAGAGAAATCTAAACAGAGAAACTTGGTGAAAAAGTACGGAAGACGAGAAAATCTAGAAAAACCAGATATCTTAATTACAGGCATGCCTCTAAGAAAATCTCAGCATTTCAGGAGAAAAATCGATAAAATCTGGCGGTATGATGTTTTAGAAGTCAGCAGTCTCCATATATAAAAACTGAAACCATCATGTACAATGCTGGAAACACAACATTGACTGCAATAAACAATGAAATGGTACAAAATGCAAGGTCCTTACTTCAACGTTCTTTGGTTAAATCCACACACTCTTAGACTTCAATAGCATATTGTAATGTCGACATCTCTTCATTCCCATTTTTACTTTTTACCCAATCTAAATGGAGTGTTTTCTCTCATTTTGTGTAGTTGGATGAGTTGAGAAAGATATATGAAGAATTGCCAGAATTTCTAATGGAGGTACAATTTTTTATTTTTTTTTCACGAGTCAAAGCTGTATTGCTAGTTAAAGTTTCATTTACGCGTATATTTAATACATAAGTTTCATGTAGGTGTCCTCAATGGAGATATCACGCCTTCCTCTTATTCGAAGGGATAAACATGTCCCTTGTATTGATTATATACATCAAATAGGTTGTCATGATGCCCTCTTCTTATTACGAATCAAGGGTTTTAAGTTCGCAATTCTTTTATTATTAAAAGATTTGATCAATCCATGTATCTAATCTATCGCTTGAAATTTGATAAAAAAAATAATCACACGTGTAATTTCTATAGCTAAACGTGTATGTACAACTTGTGATATAGTGTAACATATGTCCTTGCGCGGTCAC
Source organism: Kingdonia uniflora (assembly GCA_014058105.1). Lineage (NCBI taxonomy): Eukaryota > Viridiplantae > Streptophyta > Magnoliopsida > Ranunculales > Circaeasteraceae > Kingdonia > Kingdonia uniflora. The sequence goes on along the minus strand of JACGCM010000704.1, from coordinate 6,510,875 downwards.
TTGTAGGATATTTGTTGTGTATTTTTGAAGAAAAGCTTGATGAAAGCACACTCGAGGAACTTCAAGATTTTGAATTTGCAGTAAGAGTTAGCTGGACATTCACTTCAATGTTCAATTATATGCTCTTCTGAAATTTGAACACGTGTTACGCGTTAACGTTGATATCAAATTCAGTTTTCAGATGGGGAAGGCGAGACGAAGAAGTTCTTTTATCGTACTCCAAAGACAAGAGAACTAGACAACCTTCTGGGCGATATTTATCATAAAATTTTAGGTTTGTTGGACACTTCTCCCTTCTTTCACATTATCATTTTAATGAAAAATTTGAAAGTATCGAAGAAAGATTCTCTCCTGTCCAAGAGTTCCATAAGGATATTTCTTATAAAGAAACAAAGATTGTACTGCTCTTTTATTATGTTCTATTTGACACTAATGGTTTCTCGCTATTTGTTCTTTACTGCAGACATGGAGAGAGCAATCACCAGAGATTTGGTGTCACATATTCTATTATTCTCAAGTCAACTGCTTAATGCAGTGAATTTTGCAGCACGACTTGACTGGTAAAAATCATTATGTTTATAAAATTGCATTAGTTCCTTTCAGTATAATTTTGTTGTTAGCTTTTCACTGTAAGAATCTAAACAATGTCACCGTGTTATTTTTTCAGTTTTCTTTCATTGGCACTGGTTGCTCGTCAGCACAATTATGTGAGGCCCGTTTTAACTGAAGAAACCTTGCTTGAGATACGAAATGGCAGGTTGAAATTTTAATACATTTTAGGAAATTTCATATCATGCATATGTTTCCGTTCTTTTCTTCTGCATCGACCTATAAACTTACAAAAAAAAAAATCATATTGGTCCCAGGCACGTTTTGCAGGAAATGACAGTGGATACATTTGTTCCCAATGATACAAAGATACTTGATGATGGTAAGTTAAGGTATACCTATTTTCCATTTTTAGCATAACTGGTTTATAAAATCCGAAACGATTTTGTTTCAGGAAGGATCAACATCATTACTGGTCCTAACTATTCAGGGAAAAGCATCTATATAAAGCAGGTGACTACTTCAGTAAATATTTCTGATAAACGCGAACTTACGCAAAAGCAAATAAGCGAATTAACTAAAGCGAAAATTGATTAATTGCTGTAAAATAAAATCAGGTCTTTACAACCTCTCTCTCTAGACCTAAAACTAGGGTCTTCTTTCCAACACTCCCCGCCCTCCCCCTTTATAGAGGAATTCTCCACCTTCTAAAACCTCTTCAAGATAAACTATGAAAACCAAATAACATACAATATTCTAAAAATATAAAGGATGCGCCAACTAGCCCCCCCCCCCGGAAGAATAATTTGTGGGCGAATTCAAGGGGATGGACAATTGGTTATTGGAAGTGTCTCTTCATCGATGCCATCACCCCACATCTGACTGAATGCCTCATTAATATGATCATGAAGATTATGTGTAAGGAGCGCAATATGTTTCTTTGGAGCTGTGCATTCACGCTTCATATGACCCGTCTTGCCATAGTTGTAACAAATAACTGCAGTAGTAACCCCGGTTGGCTTCATAGTTGTTGTAGCTGTAGGCACTGTAGTTGTGACTGGCCTGGAGGAGTATACTAAGAATAACTCGACTGTCGAAATTTTGTTTCTGCCCTCTTGGACATTTTTACAACTTCAGACAAACTTTGTGTATTGAATTGTACTAATTCATCTTGTAACCGTTTTGTGTGCCCGAGTTTGAATCTATTAATTCCCTAAGCCTCAGATTCAGATAACACAACTCGAGACGAGAATAAGTAAAAATCGTTCGCATAATCATCAATAGACTGGTTTCAGGTGTCATAGGTTCTGTAATTTGGCAAAGCTCTCATCCTTATAATTACCTGGAATAAACCGCTCCATCAATTCACGTTGCATCGTATCTCAGTCTGCAATATTATTACCCTTGGCTGTTACCCGCAATTGTTGCACCCCTTTATACCAGTTAAGAGTGTACCCTGTCAGTTTCGTCTCCATTAATGTGACTGTACGAGGGTCTCCACATCGTTTGAACGCCAAAACCCAATCTACCCGATTGAGCCAGTTGATAAAGCCATCTCCATTTATTTTACTATCGAACTCTGGAACATTGATCTTAACCTCATGGTTCATATTTTGAAAAACAGAGATTATCGCATTTGCTACCTGACTCTCCGGGTTGCCTTGATATCTGTATCCCTGTTGTTGTGGTGCATATCTTGTGTTCCCAAAACCCGGTTCACCTTAGTATCCGTCGTTTCTGAAACAAAACCCAAAGTTTGTAGGATGAACTCCGCAAACGTGAAGCCCATATCTGTCTCCGTACCCACGACTGTTACCACACTCACTATCCCCCTAAAACGTACCCTACCCCACAAAAGAATTACCTGGTGCCCACTGTCGCTGCTGAAAACTCGTACCCGTATTCTGCATTCCCTGGGGTGGAGTAAGAGCTCAATTTGTCCTAGGAGGGACATAAGGTGCAACCCCCAGATGATTTTTGTTCGTTTTGTGGTTTCGCCAATCTCCTGTACCATATCCTGATTGTTAAAAGTTCCCCCCCCCCCCTCCTGTGTTTATGTTTTGTCCCTGCCCTTGTGCAACGAAAGGATGAGCCTGCCCCCAACTAAATTGCCATATTCCATTGTTGTGGCCGGCCCCATAGGTTCCCGTGTTACCGTGGTATTACCCCCCAAAGGACCCATATCGACTGCCAGAATCTGGGTGTGGCCGGTCGGTTGTAGCTGGACCGGAGTCGCTATTGGCATCGTCTGCTGTTGTAACTGGACCGGAACCGTGACCTGCATTGGCTGTTGCTGGATTGGGACTGGGAATGTCGGCCAGACTTGGTCTGGCGGCTGTGTCGTGCGGGGAGGCGTGAATGAATCCAGACCGGTAGGTTGGGTATGTTCCTGGTTTGTGGGTTCACCTGCTGAGTCGGGACCGATCTCGCTTGTTGGGCCGGGTCTAGACCCGTGACCTGGGTCGGTGCTTGTTGCTATTCCAAAGTCGGGCAGGATACTTAGACCTGGATCTGGTACACGAAATGGATCTGGTCTGGGTTCGGTGCTAGCGCCTGGATCGGGGTACCTCCACGAATCTGGTTCAGGTCTGCGAGTGTTCTTGACCCCAGTCGCTACTCGTCAGTTGACACTGTTCGTACCTCGTCTTGGTTTGTCGTCAGTCTTGCCTGCCAGTCGACGCTGGTGGTAGGTGGCAGCACCATACCCATTAAAGAGGACTCCGACCCCAATTCCCTTGGAGGCGTACCCCCCCCCCCCCCCCCTTTTTGCGCCGATCACAACTTCCCTCTCTTCAGAGTCCGCGAATTTGTCTTCGCTACCCCCATCTTGAACATCAAGTCCTTCAAAGCTATTTAAAGTGAACATAACCCCTTCTTCGTCGAAGTCCTTCTCTAGATTAACTCTTGTGGAAATACCCCTTCCTCGACCATGGCTTTCAACATGAGTTGGTGAAAACCCCAATGGCCGCGCGTTCCTCATAAACGCTCCTAATGGCATCCCTCTCCCTCTTGACAATGTTACGCTATCTGTTAACCCCGTACCAATTTTCCCTCGGCTATTGGTAGCGTTAGATGTAATCGCGAGTAAGATCGAGTTTAGTGCCCGATTAGTCTTTTTGGATTGTGCCTTGAATTCCCCCAATGAATTCTCAATTGTAACCCTAAATTCTTCCATCTTCTCCTCTTGATAACGCAACCGATCTCCTTGAGTTGGTTGACGAGATCCCACTTTCTTCTTACTACCTACCATCTTGACAAGAAAAATTCTTCTAAACCCAAAAACAAATAAGCTCTGGTACCAATTGATAAATGTGAACTTACGCGGAAGCATATAAGCGAATTAACTAAATGAAACTTGATTAATTGTTGTAAAATTAAATCAGGTCTTTACAACCTCTCTCTAGACCCAAAACTAGAGTTCTTCTCTCTCAAACTCAATTCCCCCCCCCTCCCTTTATAGAGGAGTTCCCCACCTTCTAAAACCTCTCCAAGATAAACTAGGAAAACCAAATAACATAAAATATTATAAAAATATAAAGGATGCGCCAACTAGGCACGTAGGCCCCAAAGTGTGTGAAACGATTTCTATCAATTTCCCTTTTCATATTTGTTGAAAACTACGTTATTGCGGAAGCTAAATCACACTCCCAAATAAACTAAATTTCCCAATTGCATAAATTAAAGGTCGGAGACCTAGGGTTTATAGATTTACCTCAAACTTTACATCTCTCTTTGAAAACTATGTTTTTATCTCAAACTCACTCCCTAAAACCCTAATTCTCCATCCCTATATAAAGGATGAGAATCCTTTATTCTCTCCTCAAATCAAGGCACTAACATTTATCCTAAGCCTCTTGATTAAACAAATAAAATAAAGCATTAAAATAAATCCTAATTTAGAAATAGATCCTGCGACATGGAGAACAAACGTTAAAGACGACCTCGTGACCTATCAACTTGCTTAGAGACGACCCCACAGCCTATCAACTCTCCCTGTCTTTGAAAAATTCGTCGACGAATTTTAAAGACATGAGTAACCCTGAGCATACGACAACTACAAATTCTTCCACGATACTTTTCGTACCCATTAACTCTGGTTGCATAATAAAATAAGATCTTGAAGTCGAAAGAGGTACCTCCGATAATAGGACGATTGCGAATCCATCCACAATATTTGCCATACCCACTGACTCTACCTGCGAAAAGAGAAGGTGTTGTGCCGAAAGCCCCATGTTTAATATCATCCAAATGCCGAAAAAACATATTCACCGTCGTACTTGAACACTCGTAAAACTCATCCCATATCGGATCAAAAAATGGTAGAGCAATTATCTCAAGTAATCTGCTCGTTATTGGAAGATCAAGCTTCTCCCCATATTTGATCAAAGGAGTCCCTCAGCGGTACCATCGGTGTTACCATAGTTGTTGTAAATGTGTAGGCATTCAAACTACCCACGAAACACTCGGCTTACCCCTTGGTGGTGTGGGACCCAACCCTGCCGGATCCGTTATCGTGCATACCAGAATCACCAACTGGATGGTGATTGGATTCAGATTTGATGCGTGTTGTGGTTGTCGTGGCCTGGGACTTGCTAGTTGATCCCATCAAACAAGAACCACTACCCATGTTTGGGCTGGTGTGTAAGGGCTCATGCTGAGTCGAGTTGGACCTAGGTCCGCAGTCCTCGCTAGATCTGCTTGAGCCTGAGCTTGACACAACTGGAGCGGGCTTGGATTTTCCTTTATTTTCTTCATCGGGCCTGCTTCTATTTGTTTTAATAGAGGAAGCGTGTGAGGTGCACATGAGACCCTCAAAGGCATGCCTTGCCACATGCCGGAGGACATGCCAAGCTTTGTGCCACTCATGCCAAACTGCATGCAGTAACCCGTATAAGTCACGTGGGGAGATGTCATATCTTCCTCGATCACCCTCTGTGTTTGTCGCTGTAACCGTTGGTTTGCCACGCTGTATTTTGGCGACCCAAAAAAGAACTCCCAGCGACTCCAATCGTTTTACTGATGAATCCGTTGTCCCCTAATTAACTTTTTCTTAAAGCCTCTTCTCCAAAAACTGCCACTGCATTATGTGGTAACCTTAGATTTTTCTTCGACTCGTTCGAACGGACCCATAAGTCGTTCGAACGACTTTTTGCCTTGAATCGGCAACAAAACTTTTGGCTTGATTTTCTTTTAACTCGTCCTGTATTTCATCTACCATAGTTACCGGTGATCATTCCTCTATCGTTGGCGATGTAATCAATTCCCCTCCTATCATTTTTCAAATTCTTGACAGGGGTTTGGATTGGGGTTGGTCTTCTTTGGTTGGGCTTCCTGATAATTAGAAATCATTGATCATGTGAACCTCTCGCATCAATGCCACAACCTCCTCGTCGAACTTTGACCGAAAACTCTTCGATACGTCTTCGTCTTTACTACCTACTAAATCAATCGCACGGTGAACTCTATCTCTGTCGTCTCTTCGTAGTGTTTCATCTCTAAGCCATCTCCATCGAGTTTCTTCGAATCCTCTGTCACAACTCCCGCCTCTAACCTTGTTTTATCGACAATCTTCTTCTCTCCTATTTCTAATTCATCTTCAATGGCGTCAACAAATCTTCCAGCACCATCGAAACTCGCTAGGGCACGCAATTTGGTAAGCATCACCTCAAGTTGCTTAGACATCATCTTGCTTGATTCCGTGAGCTCTTTGTTAGACACCATAAGAAACTTGGTAGACTCTTCTACCATTTTCTTTGGTGTTTTCTTCCACATCGTTCGTCATAAAAGAAAAAATTCCAGCAGAAATCACTGTAGCAAAACCGAAAAATCACTGTAGCACACAGAAATTACTGTAGCAACACCAAAATTACTGTATCAGTCGGTGTAAAAAAGAAAATACCTGCAGAATCTTGCTAGCTTTGATACTAAGTTAAAAACTACATTATTGCGGAAGCTAGATTACACTCTAAACTAAATCTCTCAATTGCATAAATTGAAAGTCGGAGACCTTGGGTTTATAGATTTACCCCAAACTTTACATCTCTCTCTAAAAGCTAAGTTTTTCTCTCAAACTCGTACTCCCCAAAACCCTAATTCTCCATCCCTATATAAAGGATGAGAATCCTTTATTCTCTCCTCAAATCAAGGGACTAACATTTATCCTAAGCCTCTTAATTAAACAAATAAAATAAAGCATTAAAATAAATCCTAATTTAGAGACAGATCCTGCGACGTGGAGAACGAATGTTAAAGACGATCCTGTGACATATCAACTTGCGTGAAGACGACCCCACAACCTATCAATATTCCTTAAACTATACTACCACTGTGCAAGATAAGGTTCGGAGTTGTTCACTATGGCTAGATATTTGTGCTGCAGGATTGTTCACAAGGGCTGTCAAATAGGACCATGTATGCAAAGGCGAAAAATAAAGAAGATAAAAAAATAAGTGAGAAGAATCAGAAAACCACAATTAGACAACTGATTAATGGGGTTAACTATTGAAGAAAACAATCCAAGATTTTCATCATCAACAAGAAACAAAATTAGGTTACACCACTCTGTTTTCCAGAAAGGACACATCTATTAACAGACCTCCAAAATGATTATTAAGGATCAACCTTCTACGCGGAATGGGCCCAAAACAAGTAAATAACCAATTGGTGGGGGTAGGGTGGGGGAAACTATCGACGAAAACAATTCAATATTTTCTCTATGAACAAGATACAAAATTGGGTTATACTAACTCTCTTTCTCCAGAAAGGACACACCTATTAACAGACCCCAAAAAGATAATTGAGGATCAATACTAGATGGAAAGTACTGGAATACCTCAGCAAAGGCCGCGAAAGTTTTGTTTCAAGCGGCCCCAAACCCTTAGTGGCTACTCCAAGCATACCCCTAATAGAAAAGTATCTACTGATTTCAGCTTTAACTCATCAATTTCGTTCATGCAATTTATTATTGGATTGCTTGAAAGAAACTTCATGACCAACTTAAGAGAATACGCGTTTCAGGTTGCTTTAATTGTTTTTCTTGCTCACATTGGAAGTTTTGTACCCGCAGAGGCTGCTACTGTGGGTTTGACTGATAGGTATGCTCTATAATATTCATATACGAGGTTCTCTAAACATTTCTTACATAAGATCAAAGGACTGAACTTAGATTATACTTAACTAGGATATTTTGTGCAATGGGAAGCAAGCTTATGACTGCAGAACAATCAACGTTTATGATTGATCTACATCAAGTGGGAGTTATGCTTAGGTAGCTCTAATTTTTTTATCTGATTAGTATGTATCTGGGCTTCACTTGTCTCTAAAGGCGTTTCTCTATTAATAGTGTAAACTTCTTTAGGCAAGCAACATCTCGGTCTTTGTGTTTATTAGATGAATTCGGTAAAGGTACTCTCACGGAAGGTTAGTTTCTCGAAAAATTGATCTTATCGCCTTAATTCCGCGAAGGCGTTCAACTTTGGTGTCATTTTGTAGTAATAATTATGAGTTACAAATTGCTTGCCTGTTTCTCTACAGATGGCATTGGTCTTCTTGGTGGAACTATAAATCATTTTGTCACTTGCGGTGACTGTCCAAAGGTTTGCCGGTAGTCAAGTTATGAGCTGTTGTAGCTAACCAGCACTTAATGATATATAATGCCTGAAACAGCATGGCTTGTTTCCAAATCGCAGTATTTCAGCGATAGACCGTGCAATATACAATATGTAAAATATAATGTTTAGGTTTATATTTGTTATAAATGCTGATGTTAATGTTGTTCAGGATTACTATACATATATAAATCGTGTCTTAATCTAAAGTTTACAATGTTCATCTCAAGAGTAATGGCTATATATCGCCAATATGGATCATGATATGAACTGTACATTCTAATACTCTAAATAGGGATTACCATTTACTTGCCTGAAAGTGTTAACTCATTCTATTTGCAGGTTCTGGTCTGCACACACTTGACTGAGATATTTAGTGAGAGTTGCTTACTCAAGGTTTGCATACTTATCTCTTACATATTTCACTGGTATAGCTTGCTCATTTCTGATAAAGTGACAAATGTGTTATTGAATCTTTCCAGTCAGAGACCATCAAGTTTTACACCATGAGCGTGCTGAGACCTGACAACAATTGTGCTAATATTGAAGACATTGTATTTCTATACCGGTAGTCCTTGCTAAAGTTCTTAATGGAAAACAGATAATCAAAGAGGAAGGAACAAAATACTATTTTTGTCTTATACGTTAGGAATAACTTCTATGCTGCTAGAGGGACGTGAAAAACAAAAATGGTGCCATCTGTCATAGTGTCATCTAGATACAGTTTTTTTTTTTTTTTTGAGTAGGCAAGGACCCCCACCAGAATTCATTACTTCACTAAAGCTATTACAATCTAGGATATTTACATGAATTTACATCAGCTATACAAAAAGAAATTAGGAGAAACACAAAACGGTTTATGTTAATTTTATTTTTCTGTCTATAGTGGTATTTAGGTTTTTCCCTTTGTTGGTTACTTCTAGTTTCCTCATTCTGTAAACTTATTTTTTGAAAATTTTAAGTTTTGGCTCTCAGCCGTAATTTGTTGTTGGTGCACAGGCTTGTTCCTGGGCATGCGCTTCTGAGCTATGGTGAGTATAATTGTATATGCAGAAACTTGGACTTGCCAATCACCTTAAGTCACAGACTAACTAACGACTTCATGTTGCAGGGTTGCATTGTGCCCTACTTGCAGGTTCGTCTCAGACTCAATTTTCAGCTATACATGCGCTCAGATTAATCCCCCAATAAGCATTTTTCTCCAAATTCAAGAGCTAATCACAACCACCCACCCACCCACAAACACACACACACCATCACCTATTGAGGTGATGTTCAACAGTATCTTATTTATAATAAAAAAACAAAAAGTAAAATTTACTTGACATATTAAGTTTCAATACTATGGCATATGAACAGATTTTTCGTACGCCGTAAAAGTGTCAAGGTCTATTATAAGTCACATACCTCGATACAGCAATACAGATTCTATTATGATGAAACTGTTTGAGTTTCCAGTTGCTCAGATCCTGAATGTAGAAGTACAGGGAGATGGGTATTTTTTAATGTAATTATAAGGAACAATTCCTAAGTCAAAACCTACTGAATCAATTATGTATTACTTCGCATAAAATCTGTTGGACCAGATGCTTATTGGAATAGCTAATTATTCTGTTCTTAATGTTTGATTCTCGTGAAACGACCAACTGTTGGAATCTTTTTTTTTTAATCTTTAAATATCACTTCTCCCTTTTTATCAAATGCCATATTTTAAGTTTTATTACTAATTATACTGTCCATGCAGGTGTACCGGAGGAGGTTCTTAAGAGAGCAGCATTTGTGTTGGAGGCAAATGGCAATAGTAAGCAAGTTGAGCGACTATGTGATGAAAAAATATTAATTAAAGACCGGCAGTACAAGGTGATGATAAATGACTTATGAATTCTTCAGTATAACCTTTGTTCTTTCCCAACTGAATATTCATGTACATGTTCTTTCTTTTTTTCCTTTCAAAACTGTACCAGGATGCTGTTGATAAATTGTTAGTCTTTGATGTTTTAAAGGGTGATCTTAGCCACTTCTTCCAAGATATGTTTTCGTCCGAATTGTAATATCATCAACGGTAAGTCCTGGAAGTTATACAGAATTCAGTTATGAGCATTATTAGAGAGAGATTTCAGGATTTTGTATATATAGTGCAATCCTGATCATTTTATTTCGATAATGATTAGGATTAGGTTGTAAAATTACATTTGGAGATATTATTAAGCATGATCAGTGATACAATTCTATTCAGTCCAGAGTAATTTACATTCTCACACCTACCTAATCACGTTATTGATATCTTCTTTATTCATAGTAGATATAATGTTCTTGATAACAATGTCAGAAATTATTGGCTCAAGTTGAGCTTGCCCATAGATTCTATAGGTAAGAATGTTTTGTTCCAACATGTTTTGCTCCAAAAATAATGTAAAAGCTGCTTATATTGGTTATCCACTACAAGGGGTATGTTTTATTACTAGTGTGAATAATGCAATATGTACTAAAGGAAACAAAGCTACTAAAGAAAATATGAAAATACCTCTTAGAGTGAGCTACTCGTAAGGCCCCTATTCTCACTTGTCTAGGACATATCTACTAGTATTCAAGGATATACGTTGAAACCTTGCCAAAAGTACCCATTAGGTCTTATATATATAGGGGATATCTGGGCCAAAATATCATATTGAAGACCTGGCATATTATAAACCCTAGTTGTATCTAATGAGGAAGGACATTCAAAGGAATAGCATTACATCAAGGTTTAAGATAAGACTTGGCTTGATAGAAAAACAATGATCAATGCTTAGGAAGCAAGTAAACAACTCCTATAAATAAATAGAGAGATCATCTTTTGTGTTTCTATGTTGCAACAGGTGAGGCTTAATTGAGTTGTGTTGCGTTGTCTCTGTTCTCCTGTTCCGTCTATCTAAGTTATGTTATACTGGTGAGATTGTTGTTTAGCATTGATGTTTATTATTAAAGGCGCAGCAGAGAACTGGCAACTGAGAACATGAACAATACAGTCCCAAACAAACAGCTTCATTACAAAAGATGGGATAAATGATGTTAACAAGACATGCTTGTGCTTGTCCACTTAATTCTTCTCTTTTTCTCTCATTTCTTTTGTTGTTGATCTTTTTGTTTTCCGCCTTACAAAGATATAGAATTATTTTGTATTAGCAGGTAAAAGTTGCATGGTTTCTTGTCGCAGTTACTTGCAAAAATAGTATTTTGTTCCTTCTTCTTTCATTATATGTTTTACATCAAGAAATTTGGAAGAAAAACCGGAATAGAAATACAATGTCTTCAATATTGGCACAATATGTAGAAGTCTTTTTTTTTCCCCCTAGTGATTCTCTATATCCAAGTTTGAATAGAAATTTCACAATCTGTATCCAGGTTTAGACGGAGTCAAATCCTATCCTATAAGTTCAAATCGTCATAATTTCTTTTCTCAACGCAGGTTACAAACTGTGTGAATATTTTATTTTATTTTATTTTTCTTGGGCAAGTTGGGGACCTATGACCAGATACATATGTACACTCTACAAATTTGCATCATTGTTTTGCATTTTTAATCGCTTCCATGTGTTTGATTCGATTTGCAATTATAATGTGGTGCCTTTAAAATATTTGTATGCGTTTGGTTCATTTTGCAAAGCAAACAACTTGTATTTCCATGCAAAAGCTTCTATTTTTGTTTGCATTTGCATGAAAATGGGAGAAAAATAAGGATATTTTAAGGGATAAAAGAGATAGTTATAATTTGCATTTGCATAAAAATACACCTAACCAAACATAAACAACAATCTGCAATTAGTTGCACTTGCAATGCATTGTATTCCTGTATTTATTGAAAAAAATTCATTGACTTCTAATACAAAGCAAATCATTGTAAATGCATCGGATTCGCATTGCATCGTACTTGCAGCTAGGGTTGTCAATAGACCGAACTAGATTAGGATCTTCTATGATTCTAGTCTGATCCGTTAAAAAACACTCTTGGTCCTGACCCCGATCCGAATCCTATAGGACCATTAAACTGTGGATCATAACCCGGTCTGTTAGTAATTTGGTCGATCATAACCCGATCTGATCCGAACCGTTAACAAAAAATGACGTTTCTAAAGAGATAAAATCTTAAAGAATCATTACATGAAAATCAATTTTTTTACACGAACGCTTATTCTAAGCAAAAACCCTATACCTAAGTTCACACTTAAAGATTTTCTTCTTCGGCTTTTGCGACGTTGCAAGAAATAAAAGAGAAAAGAAAAATCCCTATTGGTTTAAGAGGAGAAGAAAATACTATATTTTGAGCCATGGGATTGCTATTTCAAAGAATATAGAGACAAATTAATTAACATTCTTTATTAGAAGATAATTATAATATTAACACCCCTAATATGTATCCTTAACGGATCAAATTTTTAGCGGATTGGATTTGAGATGGATCCTTATCCAATCTGTTAGCTTATAGGACCGGACTTTAACGAACCGGATTTTCTAATGGATCTAAAAAACTGGTCCTAAACCTTTAGTTAGAACCGGATCAGACCGGGTTACAGATTTAGTCCTTACCAATAATGACACCCATATTTACAGCGAAAACTAAGCCCTAATGTATTTGGTTTCCTAGCATCCTTTATCATTAAAAATACAGAGTTCATGAGGAAGGAGCTAGGAGCCAAAACAATGTTACGTATTACAGTTGTGAAAGAAGCTAAAAAGTTTGCTCCTTGGTTTGCTTCTCTGAAGTTGCAGAATTTTGAGAAAGAGTTGAGCTTTGAGATATTATATCTGATCTTTAGCCATAATCTGACACTCCCCATGGAGCTTATTTTTCTTGATCAGTAAAAAAAACTGTACCATCATAGTGGAATCAGAACAGATTTGCAGGTCTGTAATGAATTGTAGTTTGAAGACTAGCGTGAATTGCCTCCATTTCATGATTAGGAACAGAAACTGCTTTAGAAGTTCCACTATAAGTCAACAAACTAACACCCTTGAAATCCCTACAGATTCCTTCAAAACCTCCAACAACTGTAAGATAACCATTTGTATTCAGCATCCAAGTACCTTGGGCAGGGGGACCTTAGGGATCTGCAGCAAATAGACAGGGTTAATGTTCTAATTGTGACATATGGACCTGTTTCTAGGGCTGTCTGTAACTTAATTGATTTTGATAGCAGCTTTAGTCTCAATCTCAGAGATGACAGAGCTATACAGTCTTTCCTTGTGACTCCTTTCTCCCCTAAATATAATACCATTTCTGGTGATCCACAGGTGATAGTGAAAGAATTCTTATATTTTCTCATAACCAACTAATCTCTGTTACAATCCATTTATATTAATCTCTAAAGATCAGTTATAACTAATTTACAGATATAACAGACTAACAGATTCTGTTAACAGACTTGTGCTGAGTCAGTGTTGATGTGGCATTGCTGAGTCAGCTATATGTTTAACACACCCCCTCAAGCTGAAGGGAGGAGACTGGACTGAAAGCTTGAATTTGAGCTGAGAAAACCTTGAAGAGGACAGTCCCTTGGTAAATATGTCTGCCACTTGATCATTTGTGCATAAATAGAGAACTTCTACACAATTTTGAGTAACTAGTTCTCTAATAAAGTGGTAGTCTATCTTAATGTGTTTTGTTCTGGCATGGAATATAGGATTGGAGGCAAGTGCGATAACACTAATGTTGTCACACCATATGAGAGGAGGTTTGTGAATAAAGATATGAAGATCTGTTAATAGAATACTTAACCATGAAAGTTCTGCTGCAGTAAGGGCAAGATACCTGTATTCACTTTCTGTGGATGATCTAGCCACAGTTGGCTGCTTCTTTGCACTCTATGAGATTGGACAATTACCAAATAAGATGCAGTAGCCACTTGTGGATCTTCTGTCACTGGGATCACCTGTCCAATCAGCATCAGAGTAGGCTGCGAGAAGGCCATTACCTTTGGAGAAAAGAATACCTTGGTCAAGTGTGCCCTTCACATATCTGAGTATTCTTTTGACAGCACTTAGATGAGAAGTTCTTGGGGAGTGCATGAATTGACAGACTTGGTTAACTGCAAAAGCAAGATCTGGTCTTGTCCATGTAAGATATTGTAGACCTCCAACCAAGGATCTGTATTGTGAGCTATCTTCAAGAAGGTTTCCATCATAGGGAGAAAGTTTAGTACCAGTAGAACAGGGTGAATAACAAGCTTTAGCCCCATCCATTTTAGCTTTCTGTAAGAGTTCTAGTGCATATTTAGATTGCTTAAGGAACAGGCCATCTGAGGATCTTGTAGCTTCTAACCCAAGGAAGTAGTATAAGGATCCCAAGTCCTTTATTGCAAATCTGTTGCTTAATTGTTTGATTAGAGTTTGACATAAGCTAGGAGAGCTTCCAGTAAGTAGTATATCATCTACATAGATGAGTATAATGGTCAAGGAATGTGGTGTTTTCTGAACAAATAAGGAAGTATCAGCTTTGGAAGCATGAAAATCAAATTCTAGAAGGCTTTAAACTAGAGCTTCATACCATGCCCTTGGGGCTTGTTTAAGACCATAGAGTGATTTGTGAAGTTTGCAAACATAAGAGGGATGAAGGGAGTCAATAAAACCTGGTGGTTGCTGCATGAAGACTTCCTCTTTCAGTGTTCCATGAAGAAAAGCATTATCCAGTCAAATTGAACAGCCAATGCAATGACAAGTCTGATAGTTGCAGGTTTTGCTACAGGACTGAAGGTTTCTGTGTAGTCAATACCTTCTTGTTGATGATATCCTTTAGCCACAAGTCTGGCTTTGTATCTTTCTACAGATCCATCTGACTTTTGTTTGATTTTGAAGACCCACTTTCAACCAACTAGTTTATTGTGTGGATGTGGTGGAACAAGGGTCCATGTACAGGTTTTTAAAAGAGCATTAAATTCAGTCACCATAGCTTCTCTCCAAGGAGGGTTTTTGACTGCTTGTGTATAACATGTGGGTACTGAGTCTGTGGTAGGTATGTGAGTGAGATAAGCTGCAGGAATTGGATGTTTAGTAGACCAATAGGATTTGGGTTTCGATATACCATTTTTGGCTCTAGTGGACATATGGTGTGTGTTGAGATTAGAGTGAGGTATTGGTACTGCTCTAGGGAGCATTTAAAAAGAACTTGATGAAGAGGGTTCAGGCTATATGATTATAGGCTGTGAAGTAGAAGATGTTGAAGATGATTCAGAGGGTGATGGAATGGGAGATGGTGGTGGGGTTGGTGAGTTAGGTGTGTGTAATGGAGAGTTGGTAGGTAAGGGATTGATGTAGTAGGTTGAGGTACAATAATGTGAGAATTTAATATTGAATTTGAAGAAAATAAGGGAGTGGGAAAAGTAGGAACATTAACTATAGGAGAGGGACAAGTAGTGCATGACGGAGTAGATGAGTGTTTTGGAGGTGTGCAAAAGGGAAAATGTTGCTTATTGACAACATGTCTTGAGACTAGAATTTTTCCTGTGAGTGGATCAATGCATCTATAGCCTCTGTGATTTAAACTATAACCAATGTGGACACACAATTTACTTCTGCTCTCAAGTTTGTTCTTTGTGTAAGGTTTTAACCAAGGATAACAGGCACAACCATATGATTTGAGGAATTTGTAGTTTGGAGACTCATGGAATAACTTTTCCCAAGGTGAGACTTGGTTGAGTTGTCTGGAAGGGAGTCTATTTATAAGAAATACAGAAGTTAGAAAAACTTCAGTCCAATAATTTGATGGGAGACAACTCTGAGAAAATAAAGTCCTACTCATTTCCACTATATGTCTGTGTTTTCTCTCCACAATGCCATTTTGTTCAGGTGTGTGAACATAAGAGAATTGGTGTGAAATACCAGACAAAATAAGAAATTTTTGAAATTTAGAACTAATAAACTCACCCCCTGCATCACTGCAGATTGTTTTGATTTTCAAGTCAAGTTTATTTTCAATGTTGGATTTAAAGGATACAAATACAGTATAGAAGTCTGATTTGGCAAAAAGAGGAAAAATCCAGCAATACTTTGTGTAATCATCCACAAAGCTAACATAATACTTGAAACCAGAAGTAGAAGGTACAGGGGAGGGTCCCCACAAATCAGAGTGTAAAAGTTGTAATGGAAGAGTACTTTTAGTTACACAATTGGAAAATGGCAGTCTCTTGCTCTTGCCTAGTTGGCAGTCTGAACAGAAAGAGACTGATGAGAGTTGTCCTTGAATTGGTAAGTTGTATTGACTGATGACTTTGTGGAGAGTGTGATAGGAAGGATGGCCTAGCCTTTGATGCCATGTAGTGGAGGATGCTCTTTCACCAATGAAAGCTGTTGTGTGTTTAGAGAAAGATGGTGTAAGATGATTGAACTTGAGAGGGTACAAACCATTTTTATGTGGTCCTTGGAAAAGCATCTTCCCCGAGTGGTTGTCCTTCACAAAGAAGGCATTTGTATCAAAACTTAGAGTACAATTATTAACTGTGACAAACCTATGAGCAGATAACAAGTTTTGGGAAATATCTGGTATATGTAGTATTTCTTGTAGTTTGAAAGTTGTAATAGGAGAGGAAAGAGTTGAGACAGTGGTAGAACCTGTATTTTGGATATGGAGGCCTTGCCCACTTCCAACAGTAACTGTGTCAGATCCCTGATATTCTTCATGAAGGGACAAATTGTTGTGGTTAGCTGTGACGTGATTTGTTGCACCAGTGTCAGCAAACCAGTGAGATTCTGAAGGGGATGATGATGAGGTATGATTTCTAGTTCTAGAGACGGCCATAACAGCTAATCGTGGGGTTGGAATCCTTCCCTGGTATGCAAAATTCATGCAGTTGTGACAATCTATTGCAGTGTGGCCAACATAGGAGCAAATTTGACATCTAGGTCTGTTTGAGATTGGTGTGAACTCAGTATAGTGAGACTTACCATTATTGTTATTGTTGAATGAAGCACCTTGACCATAGTTGTTGTTCCTGCCCTGATTGTTAGACTGAAAGTTTCGACTTCTTTGATTTTGAAAGTGATTGCCACGACCAGATAAATTATGGGGTGATCCACGATAGGGAGATCTGCTTTGGTGATTTGTGGTTGATCTACCTGCCAAGAATACTTGTGGATTCTGGTTGGACGAGGTGAGAACCTTTGTACGCTCTTCAATGACGAGTTCTTCATTCAACAAGAGATTGTGAAGGTCATCCATTCTAATTGC
The DNA here is from genome assembly GCA_014058105.1 of Kingdonia uniflora. Lineage (NCBI taxonomy): Eukaryota > Viridiplantae > Streptophyta > Magnoliopsida > Ranunculales > Circaeasteraceae > Kingdonia > Kingdonia uniflora. The sequence continues at coordinate 6,493,520 of JACGCM010000704.1, read as the reverse complement.
TTCAGATCTAACTCGAATGGAGGTTGCGAAGGCATCAAATTCTGGAGATAAACCACTCAAGATATGAAATGCAAGATCATCATCAGAGACTGGAGCACCTGCTGCTGCAAGATTGTCTGAGATGTGTTTGATCAATTGCAAATACTCTAAAATTGTTAAAGATCCTTTCTTGATCGACTGAAGTCTTGTTTTAAGTTGCATAATGTGAGACCTTGACATCGAAGAGAACCTCTGTTCTAGAGTTGGCCAGAGAGCATTGGACATCGTCGAATTCACCACATAGGGAAGAAGAGTCTCTGAGAGTGTTGCATTGATCCAAATGAGAAGGGTTTGATCGTTCTCTAACCATTGATGAAACTCTGGATTAGGTGTTGGGACCGTGATACCTGCTTCATCGTTGATGAGAATCATCACTGGTGGACATGAAATTGAACCGTCGACATAGCCGAGAAGGGAGTAACGATGAAGAATTGGCATGAATAGAGACCTCCAGACAACATAGTTGTCTTTCGTTAGCTTGATTGGGACAAGGTTGGAGATGTTCTGAATCACCATTGAAAGAGCTTGAGATGACGAGGAACCGATCACCATCGCGAATTGGACTTGCAAAAGCCCTAATTTGATGAAATTTAGGCTGATTTCAGCTTGAAACACCTACAATTGAAGCTGATTGCAGCTTGAAACTTGTAATTTTAGCTGATTTCAGCTTGAAACAAATGAGAATTTGCCAAAAAGAATTATGAATTTGAGAGGAGATTGTGAAACCCTAACTTGATCGTAATCACCGTGAGGTTTGATCGCTCTTGATACCATGAAAGAATTCTTATATTTTCTCATAACCAACTAATCTCTGTTACAATCCATTTATATTAATCTCTAAAGATCACTTATAACTAATTTACAGATATAACAGACTAACAGATTCTGTTAACAGACTTGTGCTGAGTCAGTGTTGATGTGGCATTGCTGAGTCAGCTGTATGTTTAACAGATAGAGCAAGGAGGAGAAAGCAAGCATAATAAGCTGAGAGACTGGGTCTTCTTTTGAGAGGCTGCTAATCAATTTCACCACTTAAATTACTAATGTTTCTATTAAAAGTGCATTTATAAAGAAGTATAACCATAAATCCTTAGCCCAAAACAATCCATGAATAAGTGGTTTTCATTCTCATGCCCCTGCTTGTACAGCACACACAAAGAATAAGTCAAAATACCTCTAGCAACTAACTTGTCTTGAGTGGACAAACTTCCTTTGCATAACTGCCACACAAAGAAGCCTCGTCTAGTAATGATCAAAGGGGACTTCACAATATTAGTCCACTGCTATGTGGGTTTACACTGTCTATTGTTGTAAGTTGAAGCAACAGTGTAAACTAAGGTTGTTTCTGGAATGGAAGGGAACGTATTGGAAAAATGAATATTAGAATTTTTTTTTTTTTTCGGAAATATTTTTTTGTTTTAATTCCGTTCCATGTTTTTTCGGAAATCGGCAAACTATTTCAAAATTTGAAAAATTGGAAATTCGGAAAAATCAGAAATCTAAAAGAATCGAAAAAATAGGAAATATAAAAAATCTAAAAAATTGAAAGACATTGAATACACATTTTATCGACACCTACAAGTATTTTTTGCAAGTGGAACTAATAATAATCACCATTACAACATCTTCAATAGTTTAGGTATGTTTCTTATGTATGTCCCTTTTGTGTTGTTACTTTGGAAACAGAGAGGAAAATAAAATAAAAAAAGATAAAAGTTTTACGTTTTGGGTAAAACTTTTGATATTAACCATTTTCAGATGTCAAACATAATAGAATAACTATCATCATTATCCTTGAAGGTGCCTCCAATACCTCCTTTATTGTCCTTGAGAGAGCCATGAGCATTGATCATAACGGTGACAATTTGAGGGGGAATCTAGCTACATAACCGTCCTTTTGAGCTTGAATTTTGGTTCGATTCTCCAAGAATGGTAGATTTGTCTATTTATCTCGCTGTCTTCAACAATATCAACAATCAGACTGAGCCTATTAGAGCATATACATCAATAGGATGAGTAAATTCACTCAAATCTACCCCAAACGTAATCCACCCCATAACAGTTTCCCTAACAAACAAGGTGAATACTACTTACCATAGTTTAGAACCGCGAGGGACAACCAACGATTAAGATCTAGCCACGTGTCAAGATCGCAACACTTACTACACTACCCGCAGTTCAAAAGTAAAGGGATCCAAACGAATCAAACAACGCCACGTAGCATATTTAATTTAAATAAAATCTCGCAGTTCTGAACTGCGTGGCATGGTCTGCAAGGAAAATCAACTTCCTACTCCCTCATACTTAGTTTTTCTTCAACAAGTTTCCCTCCAAACCAAAACTTTCAAAACCAACATATTCCCAACCACCCTTAAACACACATTTCCTTATCGAATTGAACGTCATTAAGTCCCGCACAATGTCGTGAGAGTCCTTATTGCAGCCGGATTATATATTTCTGAAAACAAATGTAACGTATATGCCGAAGTTAAGAGAAGGGGTAAAAACATTGTAGCCCACATGCGACCGCTACACCTCACAGAAAATGATTCTATCCCAACCCTCGGTGATATGTACTAGGTTGATATTCTCCCAGACAACTTGGTCCATATTTTCGTTGGATCGGAGAATATGCCGGTAAGCTTTCTTGATAAAATCTAAGTGTTATTACATTGTTTGCCAATTGTTTAACAAAATGCCGGAATGGAAGTGCAAAGTTTTAATGTTTTTTTTTTTTTTTTTTTTCTAGAATAGAAATAAAATACAATATAAGGGATCACTAGATAAGGTATTGAAGTGGTACCAATGGATTTCCAAGTATCTGGCATTGAAGAAGTTGATCAACGACATGGGTTTCAAAGAGTTTTTGTCTATTATGGTAAAAAAACTCTGATAACTGCTTGATTCGTGCTCTTTTAGAGCGGTGGTGTTCTTCCACCTATATATTTCACTTCCCTTGCGGGGAACTTAGCTTTATACCATTAGACTTCGTGGTGCTAACGGGTTTATTTTATGGGATAGGTCTCAGATTCCCATTCGACGATAAATACTCGAGTTTATCTGAAGTAGAAAAAATGTTCCCCGAAATCACAAACAATGACATCAAGTATGGTAACATCACTTGCGCGTATTTGAAAATGTTTAAAGCAGATTTGAATCCAGAATTCAACAACTACAAGAAAGACATAGATATAGTGTATGTGAGGGTATTTATTGTATATATGATGGGCAATCTTTTCTTCTAAAATTGTAGCACATCTCTTCCAGTGGATTATCTTTCAGCTTTGATAGACATATTATAGGTGCGTCGAAGTTTGACTAGGGTACTCTGATTATGGTGGCTTTATATAGAGAACTAGATGAAGTATCAGTTGTGAAGAATAGTAGGAGAATAAATTGGTGGTTGGATTCTATGCGATGTTAGAGTTTTGGTTCTTTGAGTATTATAGGTTGGGATGTATCTAATGAAGGTTACTAACTTCAACAATGTTTATTCCCGTATGGGTGCGTGGAAAGATAAAATGGACAATTCGGGGACTAAAATCTATTATTCTTTCGCTATGATCAGAGAAATGATGGAATGGATAGGCATAGGTAATTCACAATCAAATTTGAGATTATTCTAATCGAAGAATTAATGCGAACACAATTTGGTGGGAAATCTTTCCCAAAGGGAGCTTCAATTGCTCAAAATTGATTATAATAAATTCATCTCTTGATCTCTCTCTAGATCTCTGGACCCTTTAATATTGCCTAGCCTTGCCCTCTTAAAGGTTACAAGTTTCTCAGTTACAATATAGGACAAAAATGCCCTTGAAGTGACCTAAAAATATCACAGAGTCAAAGTCAATTCGAATAGAATTGGGTCTGTTCAAATAGACTCAAAAGTCAATTCGAATAGGTTACTCAGGACAGCCTCTGTTCGAATAGAATATTTCTCTATTCGAATAGAAGACTTAAAATTTGTTATGTTCGAATAAAACAAATATCTATTCGAATAAACTTCCTCTTTTGTCTATTTCTAAGGGGTTTAATGTCTAGATCCTCCTGGATCAAGAGGCAACATAGATTGGGAACCATAGCTGAGGTCTAGACAATCAATCCATCCGGAGGTATGACATACAAAAATGCTTAGATTGAATAGGGTTCCATTCGTTTCAGTCCCATACCAGAACGCTACACTTTGGTATTTGGAAGATAGGTGCATGCGTTTGAATACCGGGGATGATAGTGTTCCTTATAACCCTCCCCTCCCCCCTAAAAAAAAAGATTACAAAATTTCTGCAGTACGATCGTAACTTATATAAGGGATTCAAAGATGTGGACTTCTACGATGCAAACCATTATCTCATTGATGATGTATATTATATGATATATTAGCATTTGGATCATCCAAATCCCAAGATTTGTTACACTTTAGTCAAAAGGGCAAAAAATACATGGATGTTCGGGCGTGATCTAGTTAGGTCCGATTTACAGGAGCCACCTACTTCGAGTTTAGCTACGTATTTTTAGGTGGAGAACTATTGTATTGATGCGTTCGGAGTAGATCATGATATTGGATGGTTCATGGATATGGTAGGAACCAGCGGAGAACATAGACGAATACCGATCCTGACCATTCAAGTACCACACCCGTGTCCACTTGGGTATACTGTAGAGGTGTTGTGGCATAAAATTGTTGGAATACGGCATGCTACATATAAAGATTTGACGCCATACATTGAACACACAAGGGAGATAGATGAATAGATGAGATGGTCACAGAATATTATATGAGTAACGTGAGAAAGACTGGCTGATATGTCTATCACCTAATAGACAGAACCGGATGTGTAATGTACCTATGAAAGGAGTCTTGCATGTAACAGACGCGTATGCCAAGCGAACAAAGGCCATCCCACTTAAACTTCCGTTTATTTATTATATTTTTTTACTTGTTTAAAGTACGTTTCTAGTATTTCTTTTTTCCTCGTACTTTGATATGCTGTGTTTAAACTATGTTTAATTGATTAGGCAATATGTTTGTTTCGTATATGTTTGGTTCAAGTATGTTTGTCCATCACCTACTAGACTAGCATGTATCAAGTATTAGAAGAAATGCCCCAAAGAAAGGACCTCATAAGAAAACTAAGTGATGATTATTTTCAAGAGAGGGAAGGTGTTTGAGGAAATGCCCAAGAGAGTAAGAACAAAAAAAAAACTAAGTATGAAGAGATGTACAAAGAAGAAATTCGTCTAGACCGAGCCACACAGTTCAGAAGTGAGGGGCATAAGGGGGGACACGTGGCCCCATCTCATTTGTCTATATAACTCGTAGTTCAGAAGTAAGGGACAAACAAAGAGGCCGGATTTAGCCACGTATTTGTTCCTCATGCCCCGTAGTTTAGAACCGCGGGGCTTGGTCTGGATGAATTCTTTTTTGCTCCACTTTCCATAATTAGTTTTTTTGGCGATCAAAATGGCTATATTTAAAAAAAACTTGTTTTGCAGGCATCTCAATGGCTAGTTTTACCTTAAACTTTTGAAGCAAGCCGCTCAAGGGCTAGTTTTTTTCATATATAAAATAAAATCATCTTGTACACTCTATTATCTTAATTCTCTACACTCTACTCTATTCCCTAGTTACCAATTTAACTTCATCATGTCCGACTTATCACTCTCATCCTTATCATCGTCGCTTTCATCCTCATCTAGAACCGAAAAGCTTTTCCAATGAAAAATTATGATGATGCATGATTGTAACAAGGTTCTCATTAAAATGGGAGAAATGGAAGAAAAAGAGTAAGATGCGAGATCATCATGGGGAATGAAGGGGGGGGGGGGGGGGGGGGAAGTAAAATAGGAAGGATTAACAGGCGAAAATGGTGTGATCATAAATTGGGTGAGTTTAGCCTTATGAGGGATTATTTTGGTGCCAACCCAGTCTATAAAGGTATACCATTTTGTTGCCAATTCCGTATGAATGAAGGTGTGCATCAACGTATTTATGATCAAGTTATTTCTTCGAATACCTATTTTGTTAAAAAAAATGCCGTTAAAACGATGAGCATATCGATGCACCAAAAGATAACGTGCGTAATTCACATGTTATATTACGGTAAAAGCGCGGACGCCTAAGACGAATACATTTGGATTGGGGAGTCTACGGGTCATTTGAGTTTTAATTTTTTTTGTAAAATAATTATAAAACAAGTTAAAGCTCAATACCTTTGATCTCCCGATGAAAACGACACATTAAGGTTGTTAGAAGTGAATAGACCGCAAGGCTTTCGAGAGATGTTAGGTAATTTAAGTTGTATACATTGGAAATGGAAGAATTATCTGACCGAGTGGGCATGACAATATACCGGGTATAAGAAGTATCCAAAGGTAATTTTAGATGTGGTTGCATTGCAAGATCTTTGGATATGACACGTATTCTTTGGGGTGCCCGGTTCTAACAACGACTAGAATGTCTTGCATCAAAGGTGGCTTTTCAACAACTTGTTTAATAAAGTTGCGCTACTATGCAATTACAATATAGGCATGACCCCACACACTATGGGATCTTATTTAGCAGATGGAGTTTATCCAAAATGGCAAACAATTGTTCAAACTATAAGAAATCCATCGAACGATGCCGAAAGATATTTTGCAAAGATGCAAAAAGCATGTCGGAAATACGTAGATCATACTTTTGGGGTTTTACAAGCTAGGTTCAATTTTTTTTCCATATAGTACGCAGTTTTGGAAGCCTAGTCACCTAGCAAATGTTATGTACGCATGTATAATCATACACAACATTATCGTCAAGGATGAACGTCATACTTACATTCTATAAGTAGATATTGATCCAGAGTTTAGAGAATCTGTGAAGGGGGTTAATAAGACGTTAAATCCAACTCACGCTCTCAACACTATGGCGAAGTACATTGCGAAGATTCATGAAATTAGAAATGACGGTGCTCATTTCCAATTATGAAATGAGCTTGTCGTGCATTTGCCCACGCAAAAAGGGGCAGAGTAATGTAGAGTTTCTCTGCATGAAGATTGTTTCTTTATTTTCCAAAGTAATATATTTTCTTTCAAAGTTTGTAGTTTTATGTTGAAGTTGTAATGTATTTTTTCTACTTGATTGAAGTATATTTTGTGGGATAAAAGGATTGATAACAGTTTTATTCAATTAAACTATAAGATAAAAATTAAGAACTACTTAGCTAATGATCACATCCGCCCTCATCACTTGCAACGTCATCATAACTTGGACATTGCTATTTTAATTTCGTGGAATAAAATTTAAGTTACTTCTTCATCCAACACTTTTGAGCCGGTACTAGGTTAGTTGTGTCGGTTGTCATCACCTTGACCAAATTTTACTCTTCTTCAACTTCTTTTCTAGCTAGCCCTACTTTACGCCTCATTTGAATCTTTGCCCCTCTAGCCAACTTTTGCTCCTCTTGTACTCTGGCTCTAGCTTCCTTTTCCTTTTTATTCTTCCCGTTTCTCTCATTCCATGCCGCAATTATGTTTATCATCATTTCAAGAATCTTCCCCCAATAACCTACACTTGACTTTGTACTTTCTTTTGCCTTATATTTTTTTTGGTCGTCTTTACGTACTTCCCCACAAGCATATAGTAGTGCATCCATGCCGGTAGAATATTTTGGAATTGCGGCATTTGGTGTGGTAGAAATAGATGTAGAGGGTTTGGTATTGGTAGAGTTACCCGGGCTATCGCTAAAATTTGACTTCTTAACGACATTGTGGCGGGGTTGCCCAATAGGATGAATTTGGGACCATTTTGGGCATTTTATCCAAAATTGTATAAGCCTCCCAAAATTGAAATAATTTCTTTTATATTTTTTTCGAAGGTATCGTATGCCATACCAAGCTACAAATCAAGTTTGAAATTCTTATGAGTACGATTAACCTAACAAGATTAATGAACGGAGTAAAAAGTATAATACTTACTACTTCGCCCATTCCAACGTTAGTAAAATGTTAGCTTTCAAAGTCTTGAATGATGCCTCTAAAGATCGAACAATCCTTATTGAGCCGCCCTTTATACGTGCAATTGACACCATTATATGATCGCCATATCAATGGGTTATTATCGAACGAGTTGAATTGGTCACGGACCTTGAACTAAAATGCAGTGGCTTTTTGGTTGTTCGTGGTATCTAAGTTTTGAGAAACTTTGTACCAAGCGTATGGAAGATTCACAAAGTCATCGGACGTTTAATTTTTTAAGTTCTTGTATTTTTCTTTGTCATCATCAACTTTATCCTCAACTATAACTCTATCCTCAATTACAATAGGTGTCAGTGCCATCTTTCTTTTAACCTTTACTTTTCTGTGCGCATTTCTTCTCGTGACGACCAGAGGGACAACCAGAGATATAACCGGTGATGTATTAAGGTTTAAATCATTTAAACCCCATGTACTTCTCATTACTATGGTACTCAAGCTTCCACCGGTGAAATCAATTTGAGATGAAAAATATGGATTTGTCAGCTGAGATTACGAGCTTGATTGAGCATCGAATTGAGTGTAATATTCTTGGGTTTGGTAATGAGGGTTCTAATTGGTTCTTTGGGGATCAAATTGAGATTGAAAAGAATGTCCAGTAGTGGGTCGAATATGGTAGTCACAATATTAGGATGGGTTTGGCATTTGTGACAAATCAAATACATTGAATTCAGATGGAAAGAAGCTCTCTTGTTGGTTCGGATTTGGGAATTAAGAGTAATTTTGAGAATTAGATTAGGAGCTTTCTTGAGAGCTTGAGGATGACATGGTTGAAGTTTAGGAACTTGATAGAGTTTTTTTTTTGTAAGCTAAAAGGAGGTAGGAGTGTTAAGAAATTTATTTTAACAGGCTTTACTGCACACTTCAGAAGTGAGGGGCATGAACTAGCCATTATAAAACTTTAAGCCGCAACCGTCCACGTGGCCTAATCTTGGGCGTATATCTGCTACACAGTTTAGAAGTGAGGGACATGAGAGCTACTATAATCTTGACAAGTATTAGGCACCCGATTTTTATTAATTTATTTTTTTCATGAGGCTCCTAACTGTTAGGCACCCGATTTGATTTTTGTTAAAGAAAATAATTGGGCGCTCAATTTAATTTTTTGTTGAAAAAAAACAATTGAGCGCTCAAACCATAGGGCCCTGATTAGAAAATAAACAGACGACCAACATTTAGGCACCCGATCGGGATGTAAAAAAATAAAGTTGCACCTTGGAAAATAAGGCTCAACTTGCATTTTGAGGATAAAAACCAAGTGAGTGAGGTACTTTTGGAGGACGAAAATCCTACGTGGCACCTCAAAAACCAAGTAAGTGAGGTACTTTAGGAAATGCTCTTATAGTTACTGCAAAGAACACACTCAATATTAGTAGTAGTAGTCCTTGTATGCCACTTTGAAAGCATCTATATATTAATCAGGTGATAATCTTTAGCAGATCACAATCGTTAAGATATCAAATAATTAGAAAGATACCGAGAGATCGAGAGAGAGAGAGTTATAGATTATTAGTAATGGCTGTTTCGATGAACCGTCTGACCAAGAAGGTTCCATTAATGGGGAATCTAAAATCTATGCCACCAGGACTTTAATTTTACCTCGAGACGAAGCCGATTGTTTTGGTGCCCTGGTACCATATTTCCAGCTTGGCCCGAAGCTGAGTTTCGACGCCTGTCTAATGTTTCTAGTTTGGTATGGAGGCAAAACCAACAAAATCTACTTCCCTCGCTTTGCCTCAAAATACTCTCGCCCCTCTAATTCCCTCCCAAGCCCTAAAAGCCATAAATTATTTGCCCCTGATGCAAGAAAAACTCAGTCTTTAAATACCCCGCTAAAAACTACGGGTATCGTAATATAATAATGGCAAGTGGGGGTCAAATCCACGGGGAGTAAACGTATTAAAAGCTAATTTTACCGATCTAACTAATAACGCTTATTTAATAAATTTTTGGAAAAGGTTTTATGAACTAAAAATCAAATCTAAATTACTAGCTTGGTAAAAATATAGAGAAAAAAACCTAGGCTTTGGATCACCTCCGACTTAGCTTACTAAAGTAATAATTATATAATAAAATTTATCCGCTCATAATAGTTGTGACTAGGTCTATTGGGGTCTAGAATCTAGGATTTATGGCTAAAACCCTACATAAGGACTTAATCGTTCTTGGACAATCAGATCTAGGTTGTATCCTGAATAACCATCTAGGTAACAGTAAAATGAATGACTAGCTAAACGTTCTAATATTTGATCCATGAATTGTAATGGGAAATGGTTTTTTCGGGTGAACACGTTCAGCTTTCGGTAATCAATGAAAACTCACCATCCTATTTGAGTGCGGGTGGGTACTAGTACATTGTCTGCATTCTCGACGGTAGTAATACCTGATTTCTTAGGCACTACTTGAAATGGGCTTACTCAAAAGCTGTCTGAGATGGAATAAATAATACCCGCATCAAAAAGTTTTATAACTTTCGCCTTTACTACCTCCTTCATTGCAGGGTTTACACGTCATTGTGGTTCTCAAGATGTTTTGGATCTTTCCTCTAAGTATATCCTATGCATAACCACTGATAGGCTTATTTCTTTTATATCTATTATTATCCATCCAATTACTTCTATATGGGTGTCTAGTACTGCTAGGAGTTTATTTTCCTAATCTATGTCCAATGAAGATAAAATGATAACGGGAAGAGTTTTATTTGGCCCGAGGAACCGATATCCTAGATTATTTGGAAGTACTTTAAGATCAAGCTTTAGTGGTGACACAATAGAAGGAACTGGCGGGTTGGAAGACATAGGGAGTGACTCAAATTTGGGAGTATACCGATGCGGTAGAGTGTATTGAGGAGGATTATTTTCAAGAATAGCTAAAATTTCTTTTAGGATTGACTCGTGAATACCAACGATGTCGTCCTCTAGACAATCTTCTAAAAGGCCATCCCTAGAATGTTTAGAGATAATAATACCTATCATATTGCACTCTTCAGTAAAATCCTGATATTGCTTTATGGCGTTGAAAACGTTCAGTTCCATGGTCATATTACTGAATGTTAGGTTCCTTATTCCATTCCTATAATTGATTATAGCGTTGGCCGTAGCTAGGAAAGGTCAACCTAAAATGATGGGTATTTGGCAATGGACCTTAGAAATCGGTGGTGTATCAAGGACTATAAAGTCTACAGGAATGTAAAATTCGCTTACCTTAATTATCACATCCTTAATAATACCCCTAGCAGTCTTTGTGGATCTATCAGTGAGTTGAAGTTGTATCCTAGTGGGATTAAGTTCTCCTAAATTGAGGTCCTTATAAACACAAAATAGAATTAGGTTTACACTAGCCCCAAGATCAAGAAGGACCTGCTTGATGTAGTATTTTCCTATTACTAAGGGAATGGTGGGATATCCTTGGTCCTTTTGTTTGATCGGAATTTCAAATGGTAGGACAGAGCTAACCTGTTCAACACTAAAGGAATTCTTCCTAACTCCAGTTCTACGTTTCTTTGTACACAGTTCCTTAAGGAATTTAACATATAACAAAACCTGATCGATAGCTTCCATGAACGAAATGTTAATTCGTACTTGTTTAAATAACTTGAGAATATCTTTCAGGCCTTCGTCCTTTTTGGCAGAAACAAGTCATTAGGGAATGGAACCCTAGGCACATAAGGCTTGTCTACTAGGTTCGTTAAAGTTAGAACATGGTGTGGCCTAGATATTACTATTTCGGGCTGGCTAGATGCTAGATTTTTATGGGCTTTTTCGTAAGATTTGGGAACCGAATTACTCTTAGTTAATGGCATAGGGTTTGGTCTGGTTTCTATAGTTCTCTTATTCCTGAGGGTCATAACTACTTGAGCAGTTTCAATGTTCTTAGGTGAGCTCTGTTGGGCATGAGCCTCAAAGGCGGCCCTCGGGTTAACAATTAGTTGACTAAGGAATTTTTCTTTTTCTCGTTCACTTAATTGGCTTGCTATTTGTCATATTTAGGTGTTTAACTTCTGAGTAAAGGTCCGTATTTCTGAACGTTCCCTATAATTTTACTGGGTTACCCCCCTAATTTATGTCATAAACTCTTAGAGTGTGGATTCTAAACCAACTGGGTGGGCTTGTTTGGTCGGGTATATTTGATTATGCTGATATGGTGGAGGATTATAACTGAATTATCTTTGTGGTTGATTTCTCTAAGAAAATACTAGGTTATTTTGCCAAGGAGATCTTCCAAAATTATTTTGGTATTGTCTCCACTCATTATCTAAGATAACATTAACGTGGTTTGGATTAGAATTTATTAACTTAGGGAGTTGTGGACATGTGTGTGCATAATGGGTCAGATCATTGCATAAATTACAGACCCCAGGAATGGACGCTGGTTTAGAGGCGCTACTTTCGCTATGATCATAGCCTTGAGTTTATGATTAAGAGAGTCCAATTGGACTTTTACTTTGAGGCTTTCAGGTAATTTATGGATGCCTCCTTTTCTAATGGGCCTACGATCACGAGAGGTAAAGTCCTATTGTTGGGATGTCTCTGCTTATTTATCAAGAAATTCATACGTGACAATTTCGTCCATATCTAGGAATTTTTTGGAGCTAGGGGATTCAATTGATTCACGGGTTGAAAGAGTTAGCCCGTGTAGGAAGAATTGAATTAGTCTCCATTTCTCAAAACCATGATGGGGGTACCTTAACAATTTTTCTTTAAAATAATCCCATGCTTCGTAAAAAAATTTTCCTTCTTCTAGAAGAAAATCGGAGATATCACGTTTTAAAAGGTCAGTTTTTGCATGGTGAAAAACTTGATTTTACACTTTTGTTTAAGGGTGTCCCAATTGTCAATTGACTCGGGTGGTAGAGAATGTAACCAACATTTTGCCTTGTCTTTTAGAAAGAATGGGAAAATGAGTAAATAGATGTTATCCATTGCTATGTTCTTACATCGAAATATTTGGCAAATAGACTCAATTCAGTGATATATAAATATAGTTCTTGATTATCAAGTCTATGAAAATGTGGGATTAGGTTCAAAATTGAAGGCTTGATATCGAACTGGGTTGCCATAATTACTGGCAACTTAATACATTTTGGCGAGTTTTTTGAAATGGGAGCAAAAAGCTTTCTCAGTGACTTATCACCTATTGGTTCAGGTTCAGGTTTAGGTTTAAAAAGAAATTCTTTTTCTGCTTAAAGGTCGTGTATGGCCCGAAGGTCCTCCTGTTGGACTTGGTTAGTCGTATTAGCTGTTTTAGAAATCGGTGGAATATCAATGTGTTTTCTAATCCGATCGTATTTGGGCATGTACTAATGAAATAAAATAGAATTACAAATTAAACGGGAATTTAAATACACAAATAAACACATTAATGATTTTTAAAGCTAAATTAACTAAGTCAATCCTAATCTAGATGTTAATCAAACTGCGTAGGTCGGGCTAGTGTGTTATTCATAACACGAAAGCTTCACTATGCTAGCAACAGTCTTAGTGTTTGAGCATTAGTCCTCACGCCCGTGTACCTCGCGTTATCGTACGTGACTCACACGAAATGGTGATGCCGCTTGACAACCGATGGTTTGCAGTGCTTGGCTGAAGTGGTTCTTATGAATCTGTGTTGGTACCCCGGCCCGGTACCTCTTAATTCCTCAGGTGATGAAATCCCTTGAAAATATTACTAATAGCTTTTAAGTTTTAATTAAATTTAAATGTTGGGACAGTTAGGAATGTGTGATACAAATTTCTCCGTATCCATAGGTGGGAGGTCCCACTCGCTGGAGATTCCTTTGGGTAGTGCAATCCCGTGGAAGAGCCCTAACTATTAAAGCCTTTACTATGTTAATCATTCAGCTCGGTTGAGAGAGAGAATTAAATAATATCAATTTGGAAAGATAATTGAGAAAGGAAAAACATTCAAGAAGGTGTTTTTTAGGAATTTAACTTCCCTACAGCTGAAAACAAGTGATTAATGAATAACGGCATCCTTAACTAAGACTATTTTTACTGCTGTCTTAAAAGGCTGTAACTCTCAGAAGACTAAATAGAAAAATAGGATCTAAAGTAATTCGGAAAGGCTTTTGAATTATTTAAAACTTTCCTAGCAAACGTATTTCCCAATCGTAAAGTATAGATGGTCAAAAATCATGAAACATTCAGAAACACACTTTTCGTTGAAAACAGTGTATGTTTCTTCCAAAATTAATATCTCCGGAACCGCTTATCAGAAAATGTTGAGACTAATTTATTCAGAAAGAAATCTTACTGATCAAAGCATAAACAAATTTGGCAAACTTAACGACTAAAAATAAGATAATATATAAATGAGCTAAAATTGAAGAACTATGATTTAATAGACCGTTGCATCCCCGGCAACGACATAAATTTTGATGCGAGAAAAAATCGATCTTTAAATACCCTGATCAAAACTACGGGTGTTGTAATATAATATGGGCAAGTGGGAGTCTAATCCACAGGAAGTAAATATATTAAAAACTAATTTTACCGATCTAACTAATAGCGTTTATTAAACGAATTTTTGGAAATGGTTTTATGAACTAAAAATCAAATCTAAATTACTATCTTGGTAAAAATATAGAGAAAAGAACCTTGGCTTTGGATCACCTCTGACTTAGCTATAGTAGCCTACTCGCAGCCTTCTAAGAATGGTCGAATGCTCAAAGGCTACATCAAAGCCTACCAGTGACTCGAAGCCCAATGAACCCACAAAATAGCCAAGGCACACAATCTACCCGAAGCCTTCTAAGACTAACTGAGCACTCAAAACCGGAAAGGCAGTCGGTTAACATCAGGACCTAGCATCAAACCGGAAAGGCTTCGACCATATTACTGCATGGTCGAAGACAGGTATATCTAATAGCCAGCTTACCAGACAGAACAATGAAAATGAGCCGCCAGATAGTTACAGTGTTAGAATCGACTTCACGTATGGGACAACTGCCCCAAAGGATATACATGTAATCTAATATCGCATGGTGACTCACCATTTCCTATCTCTTATAAATAGGGAAGTGGAAACCCCATTCAGGGGTTGGAAAAAATATGCATAAAACCCTTCCAATATCACCTTCGAGTACTAACTGACCTCTCTTGATTCGAGCTGTAACCCAAATTAATATATTTACAATCATCTTTTCAAATCCATGCTAAAGGTTGTGGCGAATAAAATTTCATGGACTCCACTCAAGTATGTTAGCACAGTAATCCTTCTTATTTTTGTCATATATATTTGCCGAAACCTCTAGTCGAAGATAACCTTTAAGGTGTAAGGGTGTGATCTCCCCTCAACAAAATCATGCCCCTACATTTCGCATCGTCTGTATTATTCCCACCATTTATAATCCCTTTTTATTTTACTTTGTAGCCATATCCAATGGCCCCCACCCCTTGTTCCACCTCCGCCATCGTCGGTACCTCCGCTGACTGCATTGCCTCCCAACTTGTCCTTATTTGCCAACAATTTTTTAAGCTGAAGAGCGTTAGACTAACCAGCTACAGATTGAGCATGAGGATCGTCGGTAGGAACTTGAGGCTGAACGATAGCGCTGTTCAAACGACAATGATAGACAACAGCGAACCCTGGATGAATTGTGCCACACGGTTCGTGAACTTCTACAAGTCCAAATCTAGGACGCTCCTATGCATTCTCGGGTACCCGCCCCCTCGCGCATCTCAACTCTTACACGCCTCGGGCCCCACCCCCTTGTCGAGGTCCCTCCGGCCCACTTTGGTGCCGAAGGCGCCCCCGCTACCATGCCCGCCGGCTCGATCCATCTTGGTGTTCGCATTACGGAGGATTCATCCAATTCTACCCTTTGACCCTCTTGATACCCCACACGACACCCTGTTCGGGAGTGCCTCGGAGAACGTAATGTTAAGCACACCCTTAACCTGCAGCCTTACCACCCGCGACCCGGCGTTCTTCCCCTAAACCTCCCTACCTCACATAGTAAGAACTCGACCAAAAAATTAATGCCGCCATTCACATCAGTGTGAGTTCCACCTCCAACTTGTATAGTCAATTAAATAGCCCCATTTGCCCAAAGCTCCTCCCTGTTGAGGTGCATCCAAACTTCTATACCACTAAAATCCACAAATACCGTAACACCGACCCACAGTCTTATGTCCTCGAGTTCCAAAATGCTTTAAGACTGTACTCCACAGCCGATCATATATTCTGTCACATGTTTCCTACCAGCCTCACCGACAGCCCTCTCATGTGGTACCATAACCTCCCTAATGGCTTTATCCGAAGCTTCGAACAGCTTTCAAACCTTTTTATCTTATATTTTTCCTTTAATAAAGACTGTGAAGTCCGGGTAAATGCCCTTTTCAACTTCTGAAAGTCACCCACTGAAATGCCTGAAAACTTTACCAAGCGTTTCCTTGATGAATCGTGTAAAGTTAAAAAGCTCAATTTAGCGAACGCTGTCCTCGCCTACTCCAACGCCCTGCCTGACCACAACCGCATTACAGAGTATATTATCCTCCAAAAGCCACGAAATCTTGAGGAGATGCTATCCAAGGTAAAAGAATACATCGACCTCAAACGTCTTCACGAATCTAATCGTCAGGGACAAGCCTAGACCACTAACTTCAACAAACCTCGACCCTCAACTACACCCATGGTCATTCCCGTTTCCTAAGAGACTGACAACCGCAAATTCCCCCACTTCGATGCTCATTCTTCTGAACCTCCTAAAAAATATCTTATGCTTGTTCTACCCAAACTCACTGCCCCCATTAGTACCCTCCTCACACTCATCTAGGCTGATCCTATCTGGCACACTCCCTTCCCCATTGAGGTTAGAAAGGATGAGCCCTACTACCAGAGCCACAAAAGCAACTGCCACCCCACAAATAAGTTCTACGCTTTACAACATTTACTCGAAATGATTCTTAAAGCCGATCGATTATACCAATATGTTGATGACCTTCCTGGCTACCTTGACGGGTCATACCTCAATCCCCAATCCACTCAGAATACCGGTCCAGCCGAGGTACACATTCTCCAACTCAACCTAATCAAAGTTAATTACATCGATAGTAACCGCACCCAAAGCAAGCAAAAGCAGGTCGAAGAGTGTTGTAAGCTTACCTATAAGCAGAAAATCCCAGTTATCCTACTTGAATCTAGCCACTGCCCTCGGCCCAAAGGTATATCCTTTATCGATTACGATACCTTTTACGTCCATTTTCCCTATTCCGACCCTTTAGTCATTATGATTAAGGCCGAGTACCTTGTCCTCTACACGATGCTCATCGATACGGGCAGCACAGCGGACGTACTCTTCCTCCAAACAGTCAGCGCTATGCAAAAGATAGAACTTATTATACCCACCAACGTCAAACTAAAAGGTTTTAATGGCTCCACAGAGGTCGCCGTCGGCCGACTTAGCCTCCCTGTCACCACTGGCCATATTACGCTTCAAACTAGCTTCTTTGTCATCGACAAGAAATTCGAATACCTTGGTATTCTAGGCCAGATTGGCTTTAAGCTATGGAAGTCATACCACCAAAGCTTGCATTTCACTACCCTATGTGGTACAAGGAACATGAAAGGCTCATAACGCTTAGCTCGCTCATGCGAGCACCCTAAAATTGATCTTATCAGGAAACTGGTGAAGCCATAGCAATCACTGGACCTCTCTCTCCCCAATACCTCGACCTCATCCATCACACCTATCGAGGGATATTTATTGGCAGCTTCTTAGACACCGACGATACCCTCAAACTCATAACTTTTCTTTGAACTAACAAAGATGTCTTTGCGTGGAAGTTCCATGAAATGCCCTACGTCGACCCCACCCTTGTTTGCTACCTCCTTGACCTCATCCCCAAATTCATGGTCGTCAAACAGAAGAAACGTATTTTGGCCCTGAGGATTCGAGAAGCCGTGAACCTCGAGGTCAAAAAACTCCTAGCCGCTGGGTTTATACAAGAAGTCAAGTACGCCGATTGGATCTCGAACATTATCGCTGTCTCCATGAAGAATAGCAAGATCCGAATCTGCGTCGACTTTACCAATCTCAACAAATACACGCCAAAGGATAACTTCCCTCTCCCGATTATTCAATACTTCTAGATGCTACAGCTGGCCATGAGCGCCTTTCTATGATGGATACAGCTTTGGGTTACAATCAGGTACCCCTTCTCCCTGATGACTAACTTAAAACTTCGTTTATCATAGAATAAGGGCTTTACTATTTTAATGTAATGCCCTTCGGACATAATAATGAGGGTGCCACTTACCAGTACCTTGTTACCTCAATGTTTAAACCTTTACTTGGCGAGTCAGTCGAAGTTTACATTAATGACATGCTTTGCAAGAAAATCCATAAGCATACCCACATAAAAGATGCATCCGAAGTGTTCTCGATCCATCGATCATACAACATGAAATTAAGTCCAGGTAAATGCCAATTCGGCGTGTCCCCCAGAAAGTTCTTAGGTCACCTCATTAGCATACAAGGCATCGAAATTGACCCTACACAAATTCGAGCCCTCGTTGATATGCCCTCTCCCCGAACCAAGAAAGATGTCCTAAAGGTCGCCGGTAAAATAACAGCCCTTAACCGCTTTATTTCAAATTCCTTTGACTGCTGCGCTTGGTTATTCTCCCTCCTTGCGATCAAGGCATTCATAAATCCAAACAGAGAAACCCCAAAGTTAATTGGACACCCGAATGCGAGCAACCTTTTATCGAACTAAAAACTTACCTCTGTCAACCACCTGCCATGAGTACCCCGGTCGAAGGAAAAATGAATACCTTATATCTCGTAGTCACCTAGACTTCTATTAGGTTGGTCCTTATCTGCATAGAAGTAGGTATCGAGACCCATCTACTTCATCAGTAAGACTCTAACCCTGACGAAGCACGATATACCAAACTTGAACGACTACTCCTTATATTTGTCTGCACTTCTCGAAAGCTCAAATCATACTTCCAAGCATACCATATATGTGTTATCACCAGTTACCCTCTTCAAAAAACCTCAGAAAGAATGATAAATCCTTATGGGTAAGAACAATATTCCAGTTACCCTGGCAGTTGCCGATTTCTTCGTCGACTTTCTGGTCAAAGACATCGGCTGGGAAGAACACGAAGATGATTTACTCAAAGATTAGCTCGAACAAAATGACCCTAAATCCCCTAACACGGGATAACGTCTCTTTATAGATGGATTTGCAGGACCAAACGGGTCTGGGATAAGTATCCTTCTGGTTACAACTTCAAACGATTGAATCGAAAAGGCTATCAAGTTAAACTTCAACTATGCCAACAATGAGGCCGAATACGAAGCTTTGCTACATGGCCTCGACCTCGCCCACAAACTTGGTATCCCCAAACTAGCCGTATTTACTGATTTATAACTTGTCTAGTGATAGTATACCGATAAAAATTAGGTGAATGGTCGCATGGCTGAGTATGCAACCCTCGTCCGCCAGCGAATGGATCGTTTCCCTAAAAAATCATCAATTACACATTACCCTCGAGACAAAAACAGACATGCCGATACCATTAGAAATCAATACTATCAATACTGGGGGCGAGAGTCTCAATCCTGAAGACTGGCGCACACCTTTCCTTGCATACTTCAATGGTTCCGCCGTACCAGAAGACCCAAAAGCCAAACGATCCTTACTTGAAAGCTACTGATGGTATACCATCCTCAAAGGCGGTCTACACCGTAAATTACCAAATGGCTTACACCTCTATTGCATATCCCAGCGAGAAGCCGCAACCATCCTTACTGAGCTCCACGAAGACAATTATGGGCCCCACACCGCTGGTCGATTCGTGGCTCTTCGAGCAATTACATTGGGTTTGTTATGGATAAATATGAAGAAATAAGTCAAAGAATATGCAAAATACTATGACAAATGCCAACGTCACGCCCATTACATTGGAAGCCCCTTACAAGAACTCTACTGCTGCCAAGTCGCTTGGCCATTTAGGCAATGGGCCATTGATCTGGTGGGCTTTTTTTTCCAAGGCTTCGGGTAGCTGAGAACATATCTTACTCGCCATAGATTAATTCACTAAATGGGTTGAGGCCATGCTCTTATGTCGAACAAGGGAAGAAGAGATTACCAAGTTCCTCTGGGAAAATATTATTACATGTTTTGGCTGCCCACATATGATTCGATGCAACAGCGGTTTACAGTTCGTAGGGAACAAGGTCCGAACTTTCCTCAAAAAGTACAACATTATCCTCTCCCCATCCATACCTTATTACCCATAAAGGAATGGTTAGGTCGAAGCAATCAACAAAATTATAGTCGATGGTCTTAAGAATTGCGTTAACGAGAAGAAAGGGCATTGGGTTCAAGAATTACAACATGTACCCTGGTTACCATACCATACCATGAAAGGCGATTGGCTGTACTCCTATTCTCTTGGCCTACAGTACCAAAGTTTTTTTGCCAGCTCAATTTTAGGTGCCAACACGCAGCCCTGATCTTCCTAATGAAGACAATGAGTTCCAACTCGGATGTAATATGTTATGGATTGACAAAACTAGAGACCTAGCCTTAGCTAACCTTGAGCGTTATCAGATCTCTCTCCAAAAATCATACAATAAAAGTGTCTGACCACGAAGTTTTGAAATAGATGATTTGGTATTTAACGAATCACCCCCTCCTCAAAACCTCGCAATGTCGGCAAGTTAGCCGAGTCTTAGGAAGGACCTTATGTCGTGTACGATAAAATTGATAAAGGATTGTATTACCTGATGACCGAAGCCAAGGAGCCCCTATTCATTCCTTGGAACACGATGTAGTTAGTCTCATATAATAGACTGTGGCCACCATATCACATAACTGATGCAACTGCAATATAATCAATAAACATATATTTTTCCCTTGCGCATTATGTCATATCTTCTGTAAATTTCTTGATTTGGGTAAACCTAAGTATCCAGTCAACCTTTCGACCCAACTGATACTTGGGGGCGACCTCAAAGTTTTTCAAAGTTCTAATTCGAGCACTCCTGAGTGGCATGATTGGTCGATAGACTGGATACTCAGGGATAGATTGGGGCGGACCACATCATGCTTCGTTCAGGATCAAACACGCAGATAGAAATACCCGGGGCAACCTCAAACTTCTGTGAACTTCTTGATTTGGGAAAACTTAAGTATCCAGTCATCCCTCCGACCCGACTGATACTTGAGGGTGGCCTTGAAGTTTTTTAAAGTTCTAATTTAATCACTCCTGAGTGGTATGAATGGTTGACAGACTGGACACTCGGGGATGCACATTGGGGCCGACCACATCATACCTCAGTCAGGATCAAATCTGCGGATAGAAATACCTAGGGGCGACCTCAAAGTTCTGTGAACTTCTTGATTTGGGCAAACCTAAGGATCTAGTCAACCCTTCGACCCGACTAATACTTGAGGGTGACCTCAAAGTTTTTTAAAGTTCTAATTTGAACACTCCTGAGTGACATGAATGGTCATCAGACCGGACAATCGGGGATGCATTGGGGGCGGCCATATTATGCTTCGTTCAGGATCAAACCCGTGGATAGAAATACCCGGGGGTGACATCGAAGTTCTATGAATTTCTTGTTTTGGGCAAACCTAAGTATCCAGTCAACCCTAAAACCTGACTGGTACTTGGGGGCGACCTAAAAAATTTTCAAAGTTCCAATTCGAGCATTCCCAAGTGGCATGAATGGTCGACAAATTGGATACTTGGGTATGCATTGTGGCAGACCACATCTTGCTTTACTCTGAATCCAATATACAATTTTCCACATTCTCAAGTTTAAATTCATCTTTCGACCAGCAAGCTCAATCGATAACACAAAATACCAGTACATATCAACTTGTTCAACTCAAAATATCAAATACTATTTTAATATAAATCGCAAACCAATTAGTTTATTACAAACAAACAAAACAAGGCAATTTTTCCTTCTCTTAAGATAAATAACTTATACAGGGTTACCTTTGTTCTCCAGCAGCTTAGTCACTTCTTCACCAGTAGGGTTCTCTCCTATATGCGTGGACACCTTTGACCACAGGGTTCGCTTCTATCCCCTCCATGTTTGTAACATTCTCAAAGGCGGGCTCCTCCTCTGGGGGATAGAGTTCAAAAGTTTTCGGGCTATACCCTAGTCCATCAACAATTTTCTTCAATCCTAGTTTCACCTCGCACTCTTCATCGAACATGGCTTGAAAGCGTGCATGGTTATCTTGTAACTACATTTCTTGCCTTGCCACCTCTGCTTCCTGCACTACCTTTATGTCATAGCGCTTGACCACCGCCAAATTTTCCCTTTCCACATCAGAACGAACCTACAGTATTTCTCGTTCTAGCTCAGCGACTTGGGTTTGCAAAGAAAAAATGGTCCCCTTCGCGAGCTCTATTATGTCTTTCGATTCCTTTAGATTCTCACTCGATACCATTTAATCCCTGGTAAACGAGATCATCCAAGTATGTATCTGCACGGATCATAAACACATCGACCAGTCAGTAGTTATCAAGAGAAAGGTTCAATTACTTCCTATTCTCCAAAAGAGCCGAAAATAATATTGTTTAGCGCTAAACCACCTCAGGACGGCGCCCTGCTTCTTCTAGGTTTGTGGCGTACAAATTTATCATTGACTCTGCCGACGCTCGAATAGCCTCCTCCTGTTCAGCTACGAGTTGCATGGCTTTGGCCGAGTTCGCCCCTTCGGCCATCTGATCATGACTAATCTTTTGGGTTATTGTCTTCTTTAAATAAGCAGTCGAGTCTTCGACAGTGGCTTTCCCCTTGCCGTTGTGGGCCTGTTACCCTGCATGTGGAACCCCTTTGGGTGCATTCACACTTTAGCCCTTTACCTTAGCCGTCGATACAGGAACTCCTCAATGGGTCCTTGGTACGATGCTTGACGTTTGCGTCAGATTATTATAATCCATATCACTTACTTCTTCAGAGGGGTCTACCTCTTTTCTCCCCTTCGACGACCCAACCACAGTTGACACATCTCTCAGCAATGTATCTATCTTCCTTCACCTTTTCCTTACAATGTTTAGTTTCTGGAACACCTTATTCACCCGGTCCTTACTCTCGTTGATGAGGTCATCGATATAGAACCTTAAGTTTTTTAGTCTTCTATTGTCGGAATCTGTAAATAGTGAATTAAAAGTAAAAATACTATTCTAATAAACACAGTAATGAAACTCGACCATAAACTTACTTGCTTCGAACAACCTATTCCTCAGGGCAAATTTTACCTCCCCATGGGCACACTCATAGTTCTCTTTCACTACATCTAAGTCTTTATCCAACCCATGCCCAGTCAAATACAAGTCGAATAACCATGGTTTCTTCGAGTGGCACTGGATGTGATACCTCCCTACTTTCGTATTCCCTTTCTTCGAGTAGGACAATACTATGTTGAACCACTCGATTAAAGGCCTCCTTTCCTGCCTCAACTCATCATTCATGTAATGGCCTAATTCCGTGAGCTCGACGTGGCCTAGAATTAGTCATTATACCACTGTACCTGTAACTTATAATCTAATTATCAAGAAATAACACAGGTATTTAGCGTGGAAAACCAATAAATAGGTTAAAAAACCATGACCTCGTGCTAAGGGTTTTGCAATTGTAACTTTTATTGCTTGAGGCTGACGGCATCTTATTACAAGTTATCTCTAGACTAAGAAATATTTGATCTTGTGAATAAGAAGTTTTGGGTGTTTGAGAATCTCAAAAGATATAGTCTTCTTCGTAATTTCTCATATATTTTTTGGTTCTTGTCTCTTATGGAACTTTTTTTTTATATAGGCCCCTTCTATAGTTCTTCATCATGCTGGGGCACGTTTTTCAAACAATGTGGTTAGTGGCTGTTGACTGAGTAACTATTGAGTTCATGAGAAACAGGTGGTTTTGACTTGTTCAGGTCTTTTAGTTTAAGCTCGACCCACGATTATCATCAGTTCATGGAGTATGTTGCAATGATTGACTGAGAAGTCATGTGGAGGATGCGTAAGCCTGATATGTAGGTAGTTCGAACTGGGGACAACTCGATTCTAGGTAAAATCGAGGGATATACCCCTACAATCGCCCCCTCCCAACCAAAGTCACGAGTGGCTTTGGCTGAGAAAGAATTAGGGTATATGGGTATTCGAGTTGGAAGTTTGAATTTCAAAAGATGTAATGACGTTTGTTGACTGTATGGAAAATGTGCATGCCAAAGGAGGATGAATGTGTATTAAATGTTGATGGGAATTGATGGACGGTTAGGGTTTGAAGAGTTATGTCTTATTCAATGATGACACTTGGGAAAATGTACCTACATAATAAATATAGGGTTATATAAAGGGTATCTGTATCGTGGATTGTGATAAAGTAAGCTATGGTCTGTTGCAAAATTCTCTGCTAGTTCTGAAGATGGTGAAAACTCATAGGATGGCCTTTGAGGAACAAATCATTTTTGAAATGCAGAGGTTAAAGTTGAGATTTTCGTGGACCACTCGCTGGAGGATCCTGTTCCTGCTCCTGTCCCTCCGACGTATAGAGGTATGACAGCAGATGAAATGGCTTATGTTGAGGAAGATTTTTTTATTGGTGATGAAGATTTCACCACGTTGTCTTAACAGGTGAGCAACATTGGGCTTGCATCTACATTCTTGCTGAGGACATGGTTTGGGATATAGATACGGGGATAGGCGTGACTGCGGTGCAGTTGTACTGATCTTTTATGTCAATGGATTCTAAGTTCGGGCCCTCTTCATCTCTACCAACTCAATGGAGGTGGTGGTTTTAGAGGAGGCGATGATGGTAGTGGAGGAGGGAGACGGACAGTGGAAGTTTGCCTCTGCATTTCCATCATTCTCTTATGCTAAGAAGACCTTCAGTTTGAAGAGTTGGCTCCAGCACTGAGTATTCTGCTTAAATAGTTTCCATTTGAAGTTCGCCTATACTTTGACTAAACTCCTGTGAGTGAAGCTTTTTATTTTTACCAAGTTTTTCTTTGCATCTGGGTGAAAAATCACTAAAGCAGGATGAACTGAAGGATTTAATGTGTCAGAGTGCATGAATGACCTGTTACTTGCAAAAGTATTGAAAAACTTATTATCTGTAAAGTACCTAAAGTTAGGTGTTGGACATATTAGGTGTCTGTAAAGTACCTGAGATCGATTACTGAGAGACTTGTTATCTGCAAAAACACGTGTATCTTTTTCAGCATGAATAAATTTTATCATCTAATTACTTGTGTTGATGTAGATATAGAATAGCTCTTTAGAAATCGAGCTAAAATGTTTTGAAGAATGTATTAAATGAATTGAAAAGTATGAGTACTGAAAGTATTATTATTATAATATTCAAACTGAGATATAGATGTGTGAAAATTTATGTTGTGATGTTAGTATGATTCGTTCTGCGTGCTGGAAATGTGGGTGAAAAAAATTATAGGAAATTTGTAGAGCATAAATTCAATCTAATAGAGGTCGATTGAAGAATAAATCTGGAAAGAATAAGCTCGACATGGAAAGTTATAAAATGTACTGAGTTCGAGAGAAGGGATAAGTTCTAATAATTTTTCTCAAAATTTTGGGCTTTCTATTACGAGATAAAAGGTCAATATCATATTTTGAGTTGAAAGTATTGTAAAAATGTATAAATAAGGGTACAATGATTTTTGAATATGGAAAGAGATAAGGATGGCGTAGACTCAATCACAGAGAATACGCCAAGCCGCTGAAGGACGATTGGCCATAAAGATTACTGAATTGCGGGAGAGGATTTTTGGATTGTTTGGTTATGATGCTAAGTTACCAGGGAAAGAGTGTCAGCTGGAAGGATTAGATGCAAGGGGCAGGGAACTTGAGTATGCATGTTATTTCTATGAGGTATGTTTTCATGAACTAGTGAGGGATCTTGTAGATCGAGAAGAGGTAGTTGGATTAATTCCTGAGGTGGAGATCAAATTTGTGGATATGAGGATTGCTACAGGTAAATTGGTTTGATGTGGTTCCGCAGGTGATCAAGGTTGTTTTTGATGATCTATATGTGAGGTTCATATAATGGATGTAAAATAGGGGTGATAGATTAGGATTGTGCTGAGTTTGAATAAATTTGAAAGAAATTGTTGAATAGATCCTTAATTCGTATGAATGTTGTTTGTTACTTTTGCGTAAAAATGAATTTTGAAAATATTTGAAACTCTGCTATGGCAGCTTTAGAAATGATGTCATTGTTGTTATATGAGTAGAAGAAGAAGCCCATATAGAAAAGCAGGGAGGCTTTAAATTTGTCTCTTGTGAGAAGTTGTGAAAAATTGATTGCGTATAAAGAGTGAGTCAATATGAGTAGGGTGAGGTCAGAGGGTGATTTGGAAAAAAGAGATAAAAATTGATTAAAATAGAAGATATGAAAGATATTTGAATATGGTTGACGTATATAAATAGAAGATAACAATAGATAACTGAACTTGTGTGTAGGTCAATCGTGAGGAGTGTTGGTAGGATAAAACTCCTTAATTGTAGCTGAGATGTGGAACTCCCCTGTAAGTGAGGCCTTAACCTCTGGTAGGGCGACTGAGTCTGAGATTGAAGCGTCCGAAGGTGAGGAAGAAGTAGGTGTTGATCAATTTCCAGATTTTCCCGAAAGATTTGTATCCTACTCTCCTCGCTCGGATACATTTAAAGAGTTCTGTTAAGCCAAGGCTACTACAAGAGGTAGATGGGGAAACTGTATTGAGTACGCTGGTAGGCAATTTAAGGGTTATACTGTTGCAATGGGAGAAAAATACTTTTATTTTTTGGCCGATTTGGGGAAGGAGAAGAGAGATAGGGGTATAGATAAATCGATCTCTTTTGAATTCTTCGATGGGGATGCTCAGAGTGAACTTTTAAAGAGTTTTTTGTGTTACCTGTCTCAGTTAGAGTATGGGCTGAGGCTTCTCCTTAGCAATCTAGCGAAAGGGATTATGAATCTTTTTGGTGCATGGCCTGTTCAAATGAATGGGAACATGTGGGAGGCGATAAGTTTTTGTGAAGCTTTAAACTCACGGTGGGAAGGACTGATGGGGAATGACGTGTTAGCAGGAAGAAACGTGTTAACAGCCAAGTTGAAAAGGTTTTTAACATCCCAGTTGACAAGGCTAATGATGAGTGCTGATAGCAGGAAAAATAAGGGGGCAGATGGGGAAAGGCAAACGAGCTTGCCAAAGACCTCTAGAATGGAAAAGGGATTACCCAAGTCCATTACGTGGACCAAGTTAGCTTAAACGTTCCCCAAAAGGAAACAACTGAAGCGTCATGCGGCCGCTGGGGATTCGGGAAGTAGTGCTGCCGTCGAGAAGGCGAAGAAGAGAAGGGTTGATTCTCCTAAACTTTCTGGTGGGAAGGTCGTTGAGGATTGACCTGATATGGAGGACGGCTAGAAAGAGTTGGAAGGGAAGGCCAGGTTAGCAACTCTTCATGGAGAGGAGGAGTTGAGAAAAATGGAAGGCTCATGTACTCGATTATGTATTTGTGATGGAGTTTGTACTATGGCTTAAGCTAATCAATAAGGTCTATTTGTTATTTTGTAGGCTACTCGATTGATGAAGGGTATCTTCCTGGGGGTTTAGATGGAGAGAGCTGAGCTGAAGAGGAAGAATCCTGAGCCTAAATAGAATGTAGCTCGACTAAAAAATGATCTGAGCAAGGAAGGGAAATGGCTGGAGGCACTGAAGGCTTTCCCAGCGGTTGAGGTTAACAAGCTACAATCGGAGGCGAGAGTGGATCTGGAGGAGGTAGGGGCTGAGCTTGACAGGTTTGGGCATCACCTCATGTCCAAAGGATACTCAGAAGAAGAGGTGGATGCTATTAGGGCTGACACCTATGTGGAGGAAGAGGAGGAAGAGGATGAAGATATCAAAGATAATGCTGTTGGGGTGGTTGATGGGCTGGATGGTGTGTCTCCTCAGGCAGCGAGGAATAACCACGGGGATGATAATGAGCGCCTGGAGACTGAGATTGAGAAGGTAAGATAGTATGATTGTACTGTAATTGTATAAATATGTGGGACGTTGTAAACTGGCTGGACATATTTTGGATAAAATTATGTAGGCTAAGTTACTTTATGTAAACTTTGCTGTAGGAACCTAAAGACGTATGCCTTAGAATGAAAGGTTTAGAGGTTGAGCTTGCCAAGGAGAAAGAGACTTCAACGTCTTTGTTGTCTTCATAAGTGGAGCTGTAGGTTGGAATATAGTAAGAAATTTTGATTCGTATGCTGCATTAGTAAAGAGCTAAAGGCAATGCATAGAATGTAGAGACAAATCAACAACTCATTACCGATTTAGGGGTAAACGGCATTGGAATGGTGCTAGACATAAAATAATTTAGAGTTTTGGCATACTCAAGTATAGAGAACGCGTACCATTAGACTTGCGAATATATGTTATGGAACATTCACCTGAGATTATACTTCGACCTTAAGTTCAGAAGTAGTTGTACACAGTGAATGTTAAAAAAAAAGGATATCTTGTTAGACATGAGGAATGTAGTGTTGGATGTTCAAAATCGAACTGATATAATAAATTTGTAATGTACAGGTTGAATTAGAGTCAGTTTGCCTTTGCGAAGATGAAGCTCTCCAATGTAACCATGAATTTGCAGAAGAGTTTGATAGGATGAGAGAGGCTAATGAAGATCGAGAAGATCAACACGTAAATGTACATTTCAAACTCGTTGAGGTAACGCAAGCAATTATCGATATATCTCGGATGATCGATAAAAAGAATGCCGAAATGGAGAAAGGACGAGAAGAGATCGAGGAATTAAAAGAATGTGCAGCAAAACTCAAAAACCAGAATGATGCATTATTGGCAAAGAGCAAGGAGGCAGACATGGTCCATGACTGCATACAGGCTTTAGAAAGATAAGATAATGATCTGAATCGATTGGTGGCTGGTTTGAGAAGGGACCTAGCCAGGAAAATGCATGACCAGGAGAAAATTCAATATGATTTGGCGAATAGCAAGAACGAGCTGGGGAAATTTAAGGAGAAATTATCCGATAAAGATAGCGACATAAAAAGAGTTTGAGATGATCAAACTACGTCTGAATTGATAGCTGAGTAAATGACTACAACTTTTTCTATGAAGGATATGGAATTGCGGCCAGTTTAGCGGAGATGCAATGGGTTGAATGAAAGGGTGGCACACCTGAAGGCCAAATTGGGTCAGGTCAAATTGTGTACCAGGAATGTTGAGGCTGGGGAGTGCTCGAAGGGGAAGAAAAATGAAGGCAAAAGCTCGCTTGTCCTAGGCGATGATATTAGCTTATCAGCTCGAATAAGGGGCTTGGAGGGGGATGCCATTCGGCTTCAAGGGAATGTGTACAGAGGGGTGGAGCAATTACGGTGTGTGAAGGTAAGCTGGACGTTGCTCTCACCAGGGAGAGAGAGTTAGAGAGTGTTATCAGGTCGAACGAGATCGTGATAAGGGACAAAGAGGAATTATTAAAGAAAGTTTCCGATGTGAATAAACTGAAAAAGTAGATCGAGACACTTCGTGCTCAAGTTTTTGAATTGGAGGTGATTAATCAAGCTGAGTCAGCAAAAGCTATTTAAAATTTTATAGAGGACATAACCTTTACAGATTGGGTAGACAGAGAACTGGAGAGTCAGAAAGCTAAGTACAAAAGGTTAGGAGATCTCCTTCAGAGGGAAAGGATGTCTTGGTCTCACTTAGTTGTAACTCAAGCCTTGCATTCATAATTTTTAAGATCTGTGATTGCCTATTTCATAGAAGAGGTTAAAAGAATTGTGTTAGAGAGAGTTACCTTATTTGATTGTATGCCAAGAAGGAGATGTATCTGCAGGGTTGACATAGATCGAGAAGATTGCACTAGCTCCATGGGAATGGATCTGGGCCCTCAAACTGCTAAATTGATATAGGAGGGTAGGACTGTTGTTATTGTTTGATTGTATGGCTAGTCAACCTCCTGTTGTGGGGGTAAGCGAACTGACATCTCCATAACAGAAAAAACGCCATTATAGTGGTTATATATAAACCTGAAAAAGAAATAATATTTGTTACAGACATGTTGAGAGATGAAAGCTAGCTTTACCTTTGCTTTATCTTATGTCTTGTTAAGCTCTTCGATCAAAACTAGTATTACCTTTGTTTTAATCTAGAAGTTGAATAGATGCAGTCGATACAAGCGTAACCTTGATCAAAACGATAAAATGTCGCAGATATAGTGAAAGAGATGAAAGCTACTATGACCTTTACTTTATCTTATGTCTGGGGAGAGTCCTTTGATTGAAAAAAAGTTCTACCTTGTTTTAATCGTGGGAGATGTGGTAGAGCCAGCCAAACCAAGTGTTATCCTTGATTTAACTGGTATGATGCCGTAGACATATGGAAAGAGATGAAAGTTAGTATTACCTTTACTTTATCTTATGTCTGGCAGAGTCTATTGATTGAAGACAAGTGCTACCTTACTTTAATCATAGGATATATAGTAGAGTCAGCCAAACCAAGTATTATCACTGATTTAACTGGTATGATGTCGTACACATATGGAAAAGGATGAAAGCTAGTATTACCTTTACTTTATCTTATGTCTGATAGAGTTCATTGATTGAAAACAAATGCTACCTTGCTTTAATCGCATGAGATATGGTAGAGTAAGCCAAAACAAGTGTTATCCTTGATTTAACTGGTAGAATGTCGATTGAATGCTAGTATTACTTATGCTTTAATCTATGTATTGTTTACAAAGTTGAGAAATGTATGAAGAAAACTTAGAAGTTTCATTGATTTTAGAAAAATGATTTACATTGGATGGAGATAGAAATCTTACTTCTGGAATGAAAAAAAGAGAAACTAAAATAGAGTAATGGGGGACCTAGCGATAATATCGTTTCAGTCACCTAGTGTTCCAAGGAATCGAGATGTGGATGCCCTTTTCTGTCAAGAGGAAATATGATCCCAGGCCTGAGAGACCTGTGATAAGGAATAGACCCTCCCAATTGTCTGCTAGTTTCCCAACATGAGGCTCATTGCGGTATTTCTCTGTGGACGAGATCATCGATTTGAAAAGTACAGTTTCTGACTCATTTGTTGTACAAACTAGCTAGCATATGGTGATATTGACTTAGGTTAACGATGGCGCGTTCCCTGGTTTTATCGATCCAATTGAGGCTACAGGCCAATATGTACTCATTTTCATTATCAGCTAGCTCGTGATCATTGACTAGATGGTGGTATTCAGAAGGAATGACGGCTTCAGTGCCATAGGCAAGGAGGAATGGAGTGCAGCCGGTAAACTGTCGTGGAGTAGTACGATATGCTCATAAAACATGAGGGAGTTCCCAAACCTAATTCCCTTTTTTATGACAGTGTAGCCTTTGTTTAAGTCCATCGACTATGGTTTTGTTGGTGATTTTGGCCTGGCCATTGCCTTGAGGGTAGTAGGGGTTAGATGACGAGTGAATGATATTATATTGGTTGAGGAAAGCTATGATTTTTTCTATAACAAATTGGGGTCCGTTATCAATACGAATTAGGTGGTGGCATCCAAACCGAGTTGTGATGTATTCCCAGATAAAATTGATGACCTCTTCTTCTCTATTTTGATAGAGTGGAATTGCTTCTACCCATTTTATAAAATAATCAATAGCTACAAGGAGGTGGCGGCGGTTACCTGGAGAATTAGGAAACTCGCTGACATGCATCACATTTGCGTGAGTTATCTTCAGCTTGCTTGTACATGCCGAGCCATAATACTCCTTGTGTTATGGCCCTGTTTGCTAGTGATCGACCTGCGGCATGAGAGGCACAAATCCCTTCATGTAAATTACGGAGTATCTCGTCTACTTTCTGTTTGGAGAGGCACTTAAGGTAAGACCCCGTGACTGTTCAGTGGTACAATATACCATTTTGATTGGTGTAGCACTTCGAGTTGTCTATCAGCTGTCGGCGCTCCTTCAGATCTGTAAGAAGTGGTCATTCGCATTTGTTGTCGATACCGAGATAAACTAAAAAAGGCTTTCGTCAATCATCGTCCTCCCCTTTATCGCCCCTAGTATTGATCATGCATTCAAAAATACGATCAATGCTGGGGGTTAAAATCACTTTGATCTGGAGATATCAAGCTTTTGTGCCCAAAACTCCAGCTAGATATGCCAAGGAATCGGCGTGTCTGTTTTTGCCTCGCAGAAGATAATTGAGAGTTGCTTGCACAAACTTGCTCATTGAGAGTTACTTGTACAAACTTGTTCATCCTATCTACGATGAGGGTTGCATATTCGATCATCTTGCCATTTTTCTTGTACTGTTCAAAGATATGGTGGATGATGAATAGTGAATATGTGTAAACAGAGAGTTTGGGGACGCCGAGCTCGAGTCCGTAAATGGGAGCTTTGTACTCGGTAATATTATTTAAGGCTTCAAAATCTAGGCAAATTGATTTCTCAATTCTTTTATTGGAAGGGGTAATCAGTACGAATCCAATTCCTGACCCTGCGGGTCCTGCTGATCTATCTGTTAGAAGTCTCCACGCTATCCTTGTAATCCATTTAGCTCGTTCACCAAATGATTTTTGGGATGGATCCTCTGTAGGTTCCGCTGAAAGGTCAGGATCGTACTCTTCCCACTCGGGATCTTCCACTGGAAAATCCGTGAGGAAATCGGCCACGGCCTGCCCTTTTTCGGAATGACGCTGTTCGAACTTGATATCATGTTCTCCCAAACTGACTGACCATTGTTGTACTCTTCTTTATTTCTCTTTCTTGGATAGAACTTCCCGAAGGGGGTAGTTCGTCATGACTTTGACTGAATGGGCTTGGAAGTAGTGCTTGAGCTTCTGTGAAGTATAAGCAAGAGTGAGAAAAAGCTTTACGATTTTAGAGTACCTCATTTTCACTGGAGTGAGGGCTTTGCTGAATAAGTAGACTAGCTTCTCGATTTTCCCTTCTAGTCGAATGAGAACCGAGCTGAGTAAAGTATCTGTAACTGCGAGGTAGATAATCAGTTCATCATTATCTATTGGGGTGTTCATGATGGGAGACCTCCCCAAAAATGCTTTTGAGATCTTGAAAAGTTGTTTCGCATTCTGATGTACATTGAACCTCTGTATTTGGCTGAACTTTCCCTCGTATGGTACAACCGCAGAGTAATAGGAACAACCAACGACAGTGGTCTGAAGATTTTGAAACGAAACGGTTGATTGCGGTAATCATGCTGGCAAGTTTCTGAACGTCTTTTACTATTTTTGGAGATGGCATGTCAAGGAGAGCCCAAATCTGATCTGGATCGGCCTCAATCCCCTTCTTGCTAATGAGGTAGCCTAGAAATTGACCTGAATGTACTCTTAATTGACACTTATCAGGATTGAGACACATCATATAAGGTCGAAGTATGTTGAATATTGTGTTAAGATCTAAAATGTAATTGATGGACTATACGCTCTTGCACAAAAGATCATCAATGTAGACTTCCACAACTTTCCTGAGATGCGCTTTAAACATAGTAGTCACCAATAGTTGATAAGTTGCACCTGCGTTCTTGAGTCTGAAGGGCATGACTTTATAGTAATAAAGTCCTCTTTCAGTGATGAAAGTGGTCTTTTCTTAATCTTTATCCAAGAGTGGAATCTTATTGTATCCTGAAGCAGCGTCCATCATTGATTGGAGTTCATGACCTGCTATGGAATCAAGGATCAGATGAATGTTGGGAAGAGGAAAACTATCCTTTGGAATATGTTTGTTGAGATCGGTTAAATCTACACACACGCGGACCTTTCCACTTTTTTTTGGGACAGGGACGATATTGGATATCCAGTCTGGATACTTAGCTTCTCGAATAAATCCCACTTTGATCAATTTATCGATCTCCATTTTAACTTCATCTCGAAGTCATGGTGATAGGCGTCGCTATTTCAGTTTGACTGCGGTGGTGTTGATGTAGATTGCTAATTTGTGACATGCCTTGGTCGGGTTGACTCCATGCATTTCTTTGAAAGACCACGCAAAAACATTTCTATTTAGTTGTAAGAATTGAATGAGAGCATCTTTCTCGTACTGAACTAGCTTAGTACGAATAAAAGTATCTCTACCTGGTCCATCAATGTTAATGTATTCGGTGGGCTCCTCCGTGGATGGCTGATCCTCTGGGCAATCAGTTTGACTGAGGTATTTAGAATTGCAGAGACGGTATTTTTGCGAGCTTGAAAAAGCTTTTGACTACCCTTGATTTCCTAAATACCATTGTCGTGTTTGAAGCGGAGTGCTTGATGATAGGTGGCAACGATTTCTTCCATATTATAAATCTAACAATGGCCCATAATCCCGAGATAGCGAGATTTGGCTTTGATCACATAGAAGATGACGTCGATGGTGGCTAGTCCAGCGGTAATAGGTAAAGTGATCTTACCTACTCTCTCTTCTTTAGAACCATTGAATCTGCTGATATTGGTGTCGCTCTATATAACTTGATCGGCCAATCCCATTTGGTCGATGGTTCTCTGAAAGAGGATCTCAATACCGTTGCCAGTATCGATCATCATTGTGTACATGTCAAACTTTTCTATCTTGAATATTATGACTAACGCATCATGATATGGAAATTGGACATGGCTAGTATCGCAATCTTCGAAGGATGTTGATAAGAAGTTTTTCGGCCTCTAGCTAAATACCCGGTCAAAGTACGGTTGTCGAATTGTAGCATGGATGAGTAGGATCGAATCCACAAGGAGGTTTGGGAAATCAAATACTTTCTAGGCTGAATATCAATTTTATACAAGATAAAATCTAAGAAGAATAAATAAAAACTAATTATAAAACTTAATGAGGGAGAGAGCTAAAGTTTGAACTTGGCCTCTACCTTTCAAAGCACTAATCTATATATAACTAGATCCTAATATATCCACCCATCATATGTTCGTATTAAGACAAATACGATGTTGTAAAATAAACCACTAAATCTATGGTTGAGCATTTAGTGGTTATGCTTTTAAGAGATGGTGAAGAGTATCTTAGAGAATTATCAACTCAACCTTGGCTAGGTTTGAGTGAGTTCTCTAATGTTTTCTCTTGTTTAGATCTCCAAATCAAGTCTACGGTTACTAGCACTTGTTTGTATCCAAAGTTATCGTACACCAAATCGAAGCTATAGTCAAGCCTTCGATATGATGCACTAACTTATCAATTATTAAGTACTCAGAGAAAACTAATTAGAACCTAATTATTATCAACTATTGCTCATCCAAGAAGAGGCCTCATCCTAGCCTTAGCTAGGAGATTAACTACTCAGCTCGGACTTCGTCGCATTAACAACTAAAAAAGACATTAACAAAAATTAAACTAAAAGAGAAGAAGATAGACAATTAAATAAAACTTATGACTTTATTTCTTCTAAACTTGCTCTAATATGAGATGCCCAATTACAATGGGGGGAGGGTTCATTTTATAGGAGAAAGAACCCATATTTAGAAACTATACATTAAATTCTAAATAATATTTTCACAATAATATCTTATAATTTTACAGCCAATCACCTAAGATTCTTGTATATAATTCATTTAAGTGATGTAGAGATCTTTCTTCATGAAAACTTATGCATATATCTTTAATATAAAATATTTTTAAGAATCTTGGATGCAATATATTTTTTGATCTTATTCTCTAAGAATATTTGTGTATATATTTCTTCAATCTTGAGACCAAAAATATTGTGTCTTTGACTTTTTGTGCTATGAGCTGCTAGAGAGACTTTTACTTGACTTTAAGAGCTTGGTTTCAAATATCCATCTCCAGTAGCTGCAATCAAATAAATTTTCATAAGTACCTAAAATTAAATATAATGGACGACTAAAATACATATTCGGGTATATTAAAATATCATAATTATGCGCTCATCAAATACTCCCAAACTTATCTTTTGCTCGTCCCGAGTAAAATAAAATAATAACCACTTTGCAGGGACCGCAATTGCATTTAGTATATGCAACAACCCGTTAAACCTCCAGGTTTAGCCTGGTGGACGAGTGTTGTCTCCTGAGGGTTTGTAGTGACTTGACCCACAAAAGTCAATAATGACATTTTAAACAATTTTAGAATACACACGACTCATTTCCTTTGAACTTATCCTTACTTAGTTGTTACAAAAATATTTCGATAGAGAAATCCTTAAACTTGCTATTCTCCCAAGTATACCAAAAAATATTTTAAGCTTATCCGTAACTAGAGGTACTACTTCAAGATTAAAAAGAGATTCAAGTATTTTACTTTAGCTATATTTGAGTGTACAGTGAAAATAGTTTTATCGCCTAATACATTGTCTAGAATAATTTACTCAGTTTTTGGCAGTCTAGTTCTTACTAGAATAAATTCAACGGTCAGTTTGACAAGTGTTTTAGTCAATTCGTGTTCCTAGAATTTTTCTTTTTTTCTTTTTCTTTGGCAAGCCTTTTCTTTTGGGTACTTTATTTCTTAGTGAAGCCTCCCTAACAAGGAGTTTTTGGTCGACAATCCCTGCCAGTTAGCTAAGGTTGTCGAGGTATGGTTCCCCATCATGACCTAGACTCAGGATTCTCACAAGTAACAATTTCTTATGCTCCTTTCACATAGTTCATGGTCAAACTCAAGATTGGTAATAATTTTTCCTCTTTCAGTTCTTAATCATGCGAGTAGCCTTGTAGCGTAAAAGATTTTATAGCATAGTTGGCTTATTATTATTTTTTCTTTGGAATGAACTTATTCTTAGGCAGTTGTCTCCCTTGTAGCAAAATATTCCTAATATAAATGTTAAATTTCCTTTATACTGAGCAAAAATCTGATGAAGGTATTAAATGTGAAACTATAATGAAGTGCACATTTTCAGAATATGCCAAGTTAACTTTAATTAGTCGCTAATAAAAGGATAGTACATCTAACTTAAAATATTCCAAAATACTCTAGTATTTCAAAATTTAGGCTTTTCCATAATATTTATATTTAGGTAAAATCAGTATAAGTGCTTGAAAATTTGTCAAAAATATATCATAAATTGTCAAAGTGCCATTATTCCACTTTTCTTCAAAAAACATTTAAATAAATAGTTTCCTACCCCAAACTTAATTTAAGCATTGCCTTCAATGTTTGAGAACAAAAAAAATAAATAGAAAAGGAAAACTGAATTTTTTTACCTGAATGTGTTATGGGTTGCCTCTCAAGAAGCCCTATGTTTACTGTCTTTAGCCAGGTTAATATACCCCATACTTAAATAATGTTGTAATGGTACTATAGGGGTACACAATATCAGCTTTGATAAACTGGATCATTTAGAAATATTATCTCTTCATTAAAAGTATAGGACTCTAAGTACAGTTTTAATCGTTGGCCATTGACCTTAAAAATATTTATGTTCTTAGGATCCTCCACCTCAACGGCTCCACGAGGAAAAATATTTTTAACCGTATAGGGGCCATGTCAACGGGATCATAGTTTCCCAGGAAATAGACGAAGCTTGGAGTTATAAAGCAATACCTTTTGATTAGGCTCGAAGGCTTTGCGAATAACTGATTTATCCTGAAAAACTTTGGTACGTTCCTTATAAAATTTTGAACTTTTATAAGCCTCATTACGGAGTTCATCCAACTCAGAAAGTTGAAGCTTTCTCTTGGATAAAGCTTGGTCCATCTCAAAGTTAAGGGCCTTTGTGGGCCAAAAAGCTTTGTGCTCTAGTTCCATAGGCAAGTGGCAAGCCTTCCTAAGATAAGTCTATAAGGTAACATTCCAATCGGGGTTTTATAAGCTTCTCGATATGCCCAGAGAGCATCATCAAGTTGATCTGACCAGTCTTTGCGATCAGTTCGAGCAACTTTTTCTAAAATTCTTTTAATCTCCCGATTGGAAACTTCTACTTGACCACTTGTTTGTGGATGGTAAGGTGTGACAACTTTATGAGTGATGGAATAATTTTTCAATAAAGTTTTAAAAATACGATTGCAAAAATATTTCCCACCATCACTAATAACTGCTCGAGGAGTGGCAAAACGATTAAAAATAGATTTCATAAATTTGACCACAGGCTTATGGTCATTTGTCAGACATGCTACCGCTTTGACTCATTTGGAGACATAGTCCACTAAGACTAGAATATAAATGTTTCTGCGAAATGAAGGAAATGGGCCTATAAAATCTATGCCCCAAACATAAAAAAGTTCAATAACAAGAATACTGTTTAGGGGCATCATGTTACGGTGAGAAATATTGTCGGTCCTCTGACATCTATCACAAGTAGAACAAAAGGTCTGTGTATTACGAAAAAGGGTAGGCCAATAAAAACTAGATTGAAGAATTTTGGCAGCCATTTTCTTGCCACTAAAATGCCCTCCACAGGCATAGGTGTGGCAAAACATGAGTACGCTTTGGAACTCATTATTTAGAATGCATCTTCTAATAACTTGGTCAGAACAAAATTTATACAGATAAGGATCGGCCCAACTGAAACGTCTAACCTCGTGTAAGAATTTGGTTTTATCTTTCTTGGACCAGTGGTCAGGTAATCGTTCAGTAGCAAGATAATTGACAATGTCGGCATACCAAGGTAGTTGTATAATAGCCATAAGCTGCTTATAAGGAAATGTCTCTATGATAGGGAGGAGATCCTCACCACCTTCGATCAGAAGTTAGGATAAATGGCCTGCTACAATATTTTCAATACCTTTCATATCTCGAATTTCGATATCAAATTCTTGTAATAAGAGGATCTATCGGATTAATCGAGGCTTAACGTCCTTTTTGGATAACAAATATTTTTAGGCCGCGTGATCGGTGTAGACAATGATTTTTTGACCCAACAAGATATGACCAAAATTTTTCTAATGTAAGCATAATGGCTAATAACTCCTTAATGGTAGATTAATTCATTTGTGCATCATTGAGCGCATGATTGGCTTAATAAATAACATGAGGTTTTTTATCTACTCTTTGCCCTAAAACAGCTCCAACAGCATAGTCAAATGCATCGCACATCAATTCAAATAGAAGATCCCAGTTGGGCGGTTGGATAATTGGAGCGGAAGTTAATAGAAATTTGAGCTTCTCAAAAGCTCTAGAACATTCATCATCAAACTGGAAATCAGTGTCCTTAGCAAGTAAATTACACAAAGGTTGGGAAATTTTGCTAAAATCTTTGATGAACCGACGAGAAAACCCTACATGGCCTAGAAATGATTGAATGGTCTTAATCATCTGAGGAAGAGGTAAGGAAGAAATAATATCGATTTTGGCCTTATCAACTTCTATCCTTTTGTTGGAGATGATATGCCCAAGAACTATCCCTTGTGTTACCATGAAGTAACCTTTTTCCCAGTTTAACACCAAATTAGTTTGCGTACATCGTTCTAGCACGAGCTCCAAATGGTACAAACATTCATCAAATGAGGAACCAAACACTAAAAAATTATCAATAAAGATTTCGATAAATTTATCAACCATATCAGAGAAAATGCTCATAATACAATGTTAAAATGTAGCGGGTGCATTACACAAACCAAACGGCATACATCGATATGCATAAGTCTCGTAGGGACATGTGAATGTGGTTTTCTCCTAATCTTCTAGAGCGATGGGGAGCTGATTATATTTAGAATAACCGTTAAGAAAACAATAATGACTTTTTCCCGCTAATCGTTCAAGCATTTGATCAATGAATGGAAGAGAAAAATGATTTTTCCTAGTGACCGTGTTCAACTTTCTGTAATCAATACAAACACACCACTCGGTGGTCATACGGGTAGAGATTAATTCATTATTCCTATTTTCGACTACAGTAATCCCTGATTTCTTGGGTACAACTTGAACAGGGCTGACCCACTTACTATCCGAAATGGGGTATATAATACCCGAGTCTAATAGCTTTAGAACTTCCTTCTTAACCACCTCCATCATAGTTGGATTTAAATGCCGTTGCATCTCGCACGAATTTTTAGTACCTTCCTCGAGATTGATGCGATGCATGCACATGGCCGGGCTAATTCCCTTCAAGTCTATTATAGACCACCCTATGGTTGATTTATGTTATCTAAGGACACTCAACAGTCTACCTTCCTGGTCAGCATCTTGATTGGAAGCTATTATCATAGGTAGAGTTTTAAAATCACCTAGAAAGGCATACTTGAGAGTATTGGGTAATGGCTTGAGTTCCAGCTGGGGTGGTTTAACAATGGATGAAATAGGTAAAGTAGTTGATGGTTCAAGAGGTTCCAGTCAAGGTCTCCATTTGGATATGTTAAAAATAGGAGTTGAGTCGAGTAAGGCATTAAAATCTTCAACGACCGTGTCTTCATTAAAGTCCTCACCAAAGTTTACAAAACATGATTATAATGGGTCCTCAGAAAAGGATTTGGGGAAAAAGTTGTAAACTAGAGAGTCAATCATATTGAGCTCAACCATATCATCAGAATGAGGGACTTGAGTATTATTGTTAAAAACATAGAGTTTGATCTTCATGTCATCTATTGATAGCTATAAAACCCCATTAAAGCAATTAATAATGGCATGTGCAGTTACAAGGAAAGGGCGGCCCAATATGACGGGGATCTCACAGCTAGGATTTGTGACATCCTCAGTGTCAAAAAAATAACAATGATACAGAAAAAATGAGAGTATCAATCTTGATAAGAATATCCTCAAGGATACCACGCGGGTATCGTATTGACCTGTCAGCCAATTGAAGTGTCATTCGGGTAGGTTTAAGTTCTTCAAGTCCTAATTCCTGAAAGACCGAGTAAGGTAAGACATTCACACTAGCCCCAAAGTCGAGTAACGCCCTATCCACTTTGTGATCTCCAATTTTACAAGGGATGGTTGGGCTTCCAGGATCTTGAAGCTTAGTAGGGGTTAATGTCTCAGTCAAGAAGACTTTCTTGTGCACATTGATTTTCCTTTTCCTAGTGCACGGATTCTTAAGGATTTTAGCATACAAAAGAATAAGCATGACAGCATCGAGAACTGGACTGTTTATATGAACTTGCTTAAATGTATCCAATATCTCATCAAATTGAATCTCTTTATTAGTCGGAAGAAGGCATTGTGGATAAGGCATCTTTGGCTCAACACGTGCCTTTGGTATAGAAACAGATGAAGTAGGCAACTCCTTAGATTTTTTAGAAGGTTCATGGTTTCTTACTACAACTGGTTCACTCGTACCTACCTCATCCTCAATAGCAACTGTTGTTGGCTTAACCCTAGGTATTTCAACTCGGTTATCAATTTGTCTATCACTTCAAAGAGTAGTATTAACATTAAGCCGTTTTGGGATTGAACTAGAATCAAAACTTGGTGGTACTTTCGGATTAGATATAGGTTATCTAGGTAGTTGACCTAGTGGTCTCTCATGCAATGCATTTGCCAATTGTCCTATCTAAGTCTCTAGATTAGAGATAGATTGGGATGTGGAATTTTGATTTAACAATGTCTGCTGTTGGAATTGCATCATTTGTTGTTGAAATTGCAACGCTTGTTTTTGACTTTCCATTGATTGTTGCATGAAGAGAGAAAATATGTCTTTCAAAGATGGCTTGGGTGGAGCGGGCGGGAACTGTTTGGATGACTGAAAGGTTTGCTGAGATGCTTGAGTATAGGACTGAGAATTTGGATTCCTAGACAAATTATGAACTGAGGTTTGTGGCTTTCCAAAACTTGGACTGGGTTGGTTGTTCTTCCACAAAAAATTAAAGGTGGTTCTGCCATGTTGGCTTGTATGGGTCAAATGGCCTCTTGTAGGTATTATTCAAAGCATTTACTTGCTCTTGATTATCATTCATTTCATTTAACATGGGACACATTTGAGTCACATGGGTGACATTATAACAAATGGTGCACCCCTATTGTTGAACTTGGTTCACACTATCCATAGATTGATTCAAAGTCATAGCCTCGATTTTTCAGGTAAGAGTATCTAATTTGGCTTTTATGGCCATTCCCTTACTCACTTTATATAAGCCACCTTTCTTGGTTGTACGAACATTTCTATGTGGATCAAAATCCCACTGCTGAGAGTTCACAGCCAATGTCTCAAACTTCTCATAACCTCTATCGGGTCCAAGGTCCTGAAATTTTCTACTATGCATAGAGTCTAGCCTGTAATGATTCTCAGACGTCATTCTGCGATAGAAGATCTGGGCTAAATGTTTCTTTTCAAATCCATGATGGGGACATTATGAAAGAAGATCTTTATATCTCTCCCATGCTTCGTAAAACGTTTCATTCTTATTTTGAGCAAATTCAACAATTGTATTTCTAAGAGCAAGGCTTTTACCCATTGAAAACCATTTAATTTTGAACTTAGTCTCCTTTTGGTCCCATGAATTGATAGATGCTGGTGCTAATGAATCAAGCCAATGACTCGCCTAATCTTTTAGTGAGAATGAGAATAAGCGAAGGCGAACATAATCCTCAGTAAAATGCTAATATTTTGAGAGCGTACAAATTTTCTTAATTTCATGGACGTGTTTATAAGGGCTCTCAGAATCAAGCTCATGAAATATAGGTAGCATTTGGATCACACTAGGCTTGATTTCATAATGATTTGCTGTGATGGCTGGTAAAATAATACACGAAGGTATATTACTCATCACTGGGGTCCAATAGTCCCTAAGAGATTTGGCGGTAGCCATAATTGGTGTTTTAAGTTCTACTCATCAATAAGCCCAATTGGGTCAACTCTAGATAGATTAATCTCCTCCAAAATTGGGGGTCCTAAGTTCTCGATTGTGTTGATTGGGCGAGGTAGTCGCTCTCTCCGCTTTGGCAGAGGTGGTGGGCTGTAAATAGGCAAAGGTTCTGGTAAGCTTCTTAAACGTCATTCTCCACGTGTCTAATTGATCATGCACAAACTAATATGCGATTAAATTTAGCACTCGATGCAATAAACAATCAATCAAACCTATAATCTAACACTTTAACATTTTTTAAGAAGTAGTAAGTAGGTCTCCCTTATATTCTTTTATGTTAACAAAAGGGTAGGATGGTCAAAGGCTATGGTTCCTACACTCCCCTGCGTCACTGTGTTAGTACTAGCTTAGAGTAGATGTTCAGTGCTCACACCTGAGCGAGTTGCCTTATCGTACATCAGCACTCAAAACGGTGACGTTGCAAACCTACAACCAGTATTTTACGGTGCTAGGCTGGGGGCGTATCCTATGAATCCGTGTTTGTTCCCCGGTTCGGTACATCTATTCGTTGAGTGATGAAATCCCGTGGGAATGTTGCTACTCTTTTTTAATGTAAGTTATTTTTCAGGTCCGGGACGCTCAATTTTCGTATGATATTAATTTCTTCGTATCCCTAATTGGTGGTCCCACTTGTTAGAGAGCTTTTTGGCTGGTGAAATCCTGCAAGTCTCTAGCAATTTTTACCTTTACTAATGTTGGAATGAAAATAAATTTAAACACGTCAATAGGTCAATCCAACCACGACAAATATTTTATTAGAGTAGCGTATATTTGTACAGTTCACACGACTTTATATTTCTAGTGCCAAGATGTAGCAGATATGAACCCCTTCTAGATGTCAAGTTTAGACAAATACCAACCTACGGGAAGTGTTTCCCGGTGAAGTTGTGGCCGCCCCTTCACTTAGTGGGCGAAAGAAGGAAGTACCCCTTCATTTAGGGGGCACAAAAATGATTAGATAAAAGCTGGTCAATGTACTTTGTAAATTTCTCACGATCTCTGAGTACCAACTTTGTGACTATCCTGCAAAATAAGAGAAAAAAGAATTAGTGAATTTGCGACAACAATATTAATCTAATTTCCATGTTTATTGTTGACTATGATGTCCTGATTTTCAAATGTGCATATCGTTCAGCTCGGTTGAGAGAGAGAGCATTAAATAATATCAATTTGGAAAGATAATTCAGAAAGGAAAAACATTTAAGAAGGAAGTTTTCTAGAATTTAGCTTTTCTAATGCACAAAACATGTGATTAATGAACATCGGCGT
Source organism: Kingdonia uniflora (assembly GCA_014058105.1). Classification (NCBI taxonomy): domain Eukaryota; kingdom Viridiplantae; phylum Streptophyta; class Magnoliopsida; order Ranunculales; family Circaeasteraceae; genus Kingdonia; species Kingdonia uniflora. Next base: position 6,449,528 of record JACGCM010000704.1, on the reverse strand, counting down.
CCTTTACTGGAACTGTTTTTTACTGTTTTATTAAAAGGTTGTAACTCACAAAGGACTAAACAAATAATATAAGCTATAGCAATTCGAAAAGGCTTTTGAATTATTTAAAACTTTCGTAACAAACATATTTCCCAATTGTGATGTTTAGATGGCCAAAAACCGTGAAACATTCAGGAACACACTCTTAATTAAAAACTGAGTATGTTTCTTCCAAAATTAATATCTCTGAAACCACTTATCATAAATTGTTAAATCTAATTTATTTGGACAGAAATATCATAGATATAATAATTAAACTAATTGGCAAACTTAATAACTAACCTTGATAGCACACCAACAAGCTAAAATAGAAGAAACTAATTTAAAGAAAAGAAATTTGGGATTGAAAAGAAACGTTTTCACCATTGCCTCCACGGCAACGATGCCATTTGATAAGAAGTTTTTTGGCCTTTAGCAAAATACCCACTCAAAATATGTTTGTCAAATTATAGCACGGATGAATGGGATCAAATCCACTAGGAGGTTTGGGAAAACAAGCTATGGTCAAGCCTTCGATATGATGTACAATAGCTTTGGATACAAGCAAGTACTACTAACCGTAGACTTGATTTGGAGAACTAAAAAAGAAAAAACATTAGAAAACTCACTCAAGCCTAGCCATGGTTGAGTTGATAATTCTTTATGACACTCTTCACCATCTCTTAAAAGCATAACCACTAAATGCTCGACCATTGATTTAGTGGTTTATTTTACAACATCGTATGTGTCTTAACACGAACATATGATGGGTGGATATATTAGGATCTAGTTATATATCGATTAGTGATTTGAAATGTAGATGCCAAGTCTGAACCTTAGCTCTCGCCCTCATTAAGTTTTAAAATTAGTTTTTATTTATTCTTCTTAGATTTATCTCGTATAAAATCGTTATTTGGCCTAGATAGTATTTGTTTTCCCAAGCCTCCTTGTGGATTCGATCCCACTCATCCGTGCAACAATTAGACAACTGTACTTTGAGCCGGTATTTTATGGAGGCCCTAAAAACCTCTTATCAGATATTCTGAGTCGGCGATTGCTCGACTCAGGCAGAAGTTTGGCTTCTTTATCTTGAGGTGTGAGATCGCAATATTCTAATAATCTCCTCCCCTTAAATTTGTTAGATTTGGTGATCTGGTTGATCTTGATCATATTGCTGTGGCGCATATGGTTAATATGCTTCTCCTTCTCTTGATCTTTGACGTGGACAATTTCTAGTTGCTTCTTATAACTGCCATTCTTGTATGATTCTTGGTCAACAATATATTTGAGCATCCGCCCCTCTTTGAAAATGAGTTCGAGCAACCTCTATAAAGTATAATAATTATCAGTAGAATGATGTTTTACCTTATGTTGTGAGCATATGTCATGATGAATTGTGTTTGTAGTTGGTCGAATGTGCATATGGAGTCTTTAGGTAGAGAATAATACCATCAAAGTGGTTCTTCCTATAGACTTGTGGTGAACAGACGGCAGAAAATGTGGTTGAGATTATAGTACAACCCCAATGAATCACGGTATTGTTGAATGTACTCCTTGGGATTGGTACCCTTGTATTTTCAAATTTTTGGAGTATGGAAACCTTTTGGAATATCCATATTGAATAGTTCTTTGGCAAGCGGACTTCCTTGTAACTTGGTAAGGTCGTCGGTTGTGCCCAGAACATTTGCTTTGATAAACCCCTTAATCCGTTGGTCCATATGCTCTTGTGTGACGTAGTGACGAATCGGTTGAGCTGCTTGACGAGGAGGTTATGGATTATGAGTACCGGTACCTTCACTAAAACAATCTCGCACTGGAACTCAAGGCGGAGGTATCTATTCTTCTTCTTGACGGATAGAACATCGGTGATCTCGGCTAATTTTGGATTGAATCTCCCCTCCCAAATAAATGGAAGGTTGTGGTTTATTTTGAATAGGTCTGGAAATAGCCTTGCTGGTGGCTCCTTGAGGTCTCAATCTTTCCCGTGTATAAATCTGGGAGGTTTCTGGCACCTGATCACGATCTCGTGGTGGAGGAGCCTGGTGAATGCCCTACAAAGCTTGTAAGGCAGTCTGTATTGTAGTCATTTGATCTTCGTGTCGTTTGAGCGCTGTCAAACGAGCTTGTCGTTCGGCGTCGAGCTCTTTCTCACGGAGCTCTCGATCGCGAATTAATTGTTGTTCGAGCTCGTTGTGCTTTTCTATTTCAGTATTGAGATTCGCTCGGAGCTCTAAAAGTTATTCCGGCTCTATTGGGAGATCGAGCTGGACTCTGGGAGTTGGTTGCCAGGAGGTGAACATGATTGAAATATTGTAGTAAAGTGATTGAATGCCTTAGGATACCGTGGAAAGAATTTCTTTCCCACAGACGGTGCCAAATGTAATGGCCTAATTCCGTGAGCTCGACGCGGCCTGGATTTAGTCCTTATACCAATGTACCTGTGACTTATAATATAATAACTAGGAAATGACACAGGTATTTAGCATGGAAAACCTATGAATAGGTTAAAAAACCACGACCTCGTGTTAAGGGCTTTGTAATAGTGACTTTTATTGTTTGAGGCTGACGGTATCTTATTACAAGTTATCTCTAGACTAAGAAATATTTGATCTTATAAATTAGAAGTTTTGAGTGTTTGAGAATCTCAGGAGATATAGTCTTCTTCGTGATTTCTCATATATTTTCTGGTCCTTGTCCCTTTTAGAACTTTTTCTTTATATAGGACCCTTCCACATCTCTTCATCGTGCTGGAGCACGTTCCCCGAACAATGTGGTTAGTGGCTGTTGACTGAGTAACTGTTAAGTTCATGAAAGACAGGTGGTTTTGACTTGTTCAGGCTTTTCGGTTTAAGATCAACCCACGTTTGTCATCAGTTCGTGGAGTATGTGGCAATGTTTGACTGATAAGTCATGTGAAGGATGTGTGAGCCTGATATGGAGGTAGATCGAACTGGGGACAGCTCGATTCTAGGAAAGATCGAAGGATAGGCCCCTATAATTCATGCCTTCGATCACCCTCATCATCTCATAAAAGTTATCATTCATCTAGCACGGAGCCACGTCCTAAAAATTTAGTACCTCCTTTACCAGCCTCCGAATGGGTTGTCACATCCCTAATCGAATCAGTCCCCTGAACGTCATGATGCCCTCATTAAACGAGTACTCGGACCCTAATGGCACTAGAATAATCCCCTTCCCCTCAAGCCCACGTCTTGCCATAAGTCGTTCTAACCTTGCCTTTTCCCAAGGCACAACCTATCCCACATATGTCTCCTCCTCTTCTGTCTCTTCCCTACTCTCACTTTTTTCATGTTCCCCTTCCCCTTCGTCCCTTTCGTCCCCCGAATGCTCGACTCTAGCCTCCTCACCCCTTTCCCCCCACCCTCTTCTTCTTCTTTCTCACTTTCTCCAACTATCTGAGCCTTACGCTGACTTTTCCTCAGTGAACCAATATCAGGCTCCACTCTAGCTAGAGGTATGTCTGTCGCAATGTGCAACTCTTCGACATCATTGCTTACCTCCCCTCAACCTAACGTACTCGGCTCGTTCACTTTGTCATCATCCTTATCAATCAGCCTCATCCTCAAAGCCGCGCGGGTATCCATTATACCCTACCGCAATAGAAGATTGACATTAACTCGATATATTCGAGTATCAAGTTTTGGGTTCATATTATACTATCACCTCTTCCACTTCCCTTTACATTTTTAGGTACCGTGTATTTTTTCCTGACTACCCCTACTGATACATATGTGTGCATGCCACACCCTTCCCTTGCTGAGGACATTCCTAGTTCTCTTGAATCCTCGAGCCCTTCTAAAATACTACGATTGTCCATGCTCATACTCTACCAAACACCTTCAAATACTCTTCCCCTTTGACACTAGACCTCTGACACCCTATCAGACCCTGCCACGATAACCTTACCTAACTTACACGTGGCCTCCACCTCATTCCCATAACTGAGACATCATAATTATGGCTTGCATCGGTACACTGCCCCATAAACAGTGTCCCCTCTGATAATTTTTCCATTATGGTTGTCAGACCTTTACAGTCGAAGTATTACATCTCCTCATTCTTCAAGCCATCTTTTATGCTCGGAGGTATTCGTACCCTCGAACATGTTTTAACCATTCAACCTTTGATCAATTATATTCCCTCCTAACGAAGTCTAGATTTTTTAAAGTATTGTCATTCGTTTTCCTTCTTTCTTACATCGAATTAGAGTCGCGCCTACATTATCAGTGACCAAAAATATCTACTAGTAGTATTCTTTACCCTACATTTGCACATTTTGATCAAGAACCCTTTGATTCATTCCAACAAAAAAGGCACGAATAAAATAATAACAAATACAAGCTAGCAACAAACAAAAACCCCTCCCACAACGATAGAAAAGCTCCCCCCTACTTGCACGCCGGGCAGTTCTTCCAATACCACAAATATTTCTTCCCCCCATCCTCAGCCACCACCAACTTCTTTGCCAACGACTGCAACGTAAACGAGCGTTCCGTCACGCTTCGCATATGATTCTAGAACATTTCCCACTAGAGCATGAACCCTTCGGCATCCTCCCTCCCTCTCCCAATCAGCTCATCCCGGTGCAAGTCCACCATGTCGGATAGAGGTACCCCTAGGTTACCCCGTTCGAAGTACATTCTCTTCACTTTTTCAAATTTTTCGTATATACATGCTTCTGTCTCCTCTATTTTCCTTTGATGACAAGTTTTCATGATGGCCCAAGTTCACAATAATAAGAGAAGAAGATGGAAAGCTTCAACATTGCATGGTTATTCTAAATGTATTTATACCCTGTTTAAGAGTACATTAATACCCCCCTTAAATAGTATCATCATCATTAATGCCCTTGGAACTACCCACATTCACACTAGTCAACTTTATAATTTCTCACGCCTAACATTTATTCTTAGCACATGCCGTCTACAACAAGTTCTGAGGTACCAGCTAAGAGGAGGCGAATGTACTAGCCTACTCGCAACCTTCCAAGGCCAGTCGAATACTCGAAGGCTACATCAAAGCTTACCAGAGACTCAAAGCCCAAAGAACAAGCAAAAAAGCCAAGACACACTATCTACCCGAAGCCTTCCGAGACAAACTGAGCACTCAAAGGCCAAAGGCAATTGGTTAGTATCAGGACCCAACATCAAACCAGAAAAGCTTCGGCCATATTAGTGCATGGTCGAAGGCAGAGATAACTGAGAGCCAACTCGACAGACAAAATACTGAAAATAAGCTGCCAGATAGTTACAGTGTCAGAACTGACTTTACGTACGGGACAACTGCCCCAAACGATATACATATAATCTGGCCTCGCATGGAGACTCACCCTTTCTTATCTTCTATAAATAGGGAAGAGGAAGCACCAAGCAGGGGTTGGAAAAACTCCACATAAAACCCTCCTAATATAACCTTCGAGTGCCCAATGGCCTCTCTTGATACAAACTGTAACCCAAATCAATATATATACAATCTTCTATTCAAATCCTCGACAAAAGTCGCCGAGAATACCAATTCATGGACTCCACGCAAGTATATTATCACAATAATCCTTCTTATTTCTTACACATATATTTGCCAAAACTTTTGGTCGAAGATAAGCTTTAAGGTGTAAGAGTGTAATCTTCCGTCCACAAAATCATGCCCCTACATTAGCTTATTAAAGTAATAATTATATAATAAAATTTATCCGCTCGTAATAGCCGTGGCTAGGTCTATTCGGGTCAAGAATCTAGGGTTTATGGTTAAAACCCTACGTAAGGAATTAATCGTTCTTAGACAATCGGATCTAGGTCTTGTACACTCCCTCCTTGGCTAGGCGGAGTGTCTAAGTTCCTAGTGATCTAGTAATTTCCATGAATGCGTAGACCACCAAATGTGACTAATTTGGCATCTATTTTATCTTCATAACAGATCGGGGTTATTATGGCTAGATCAACCCTTTACAAACCAGAGTATTATAGAGTAATACAAGATCTATTCTATTAAATAACTACTATACTTAGCTCTCAATCGTCGGAGGTTAATCTTTAGCCTAAGCTAAGGAGACTAGCTCTATCTCAAAGTAAAGATAAAATATAGGAGAAAATTCTATCTCATTTATAGGAGATAGGAAAGACTTGTTTACATTTCTGAAACTCTATCTCAAAATAAAGATAAACCCTATCACAGATAAATTCTATCTCATTTATACTTTATTTTCTATCTAGATACATCTTCTCAAGATAATCCTTGTAGAGTCCATCATCTTTATTCCTTGGAGTAAATCTATAAGTACATTGAATGTAGACATCTTTCTTGTACCTGAGCGACTGTTATAGATGCTTAAGCTCTTTGTACCTTCTATTAGATGTTTTTTTCTATTTATTAGCTCTAATAGTGATAAGTGCCTGAAAATAAGATAATATTACTAACATTTGAAAATAATAAATCGGGATTGACAAAATGATACTTCTAGGCGTATTAATCATATGTATTTCTGCGCCTATTAGTCCCCCAGATCTTAGATGGAGTGACTTTCTTCCCATCCACAAAAGCCAAATTAAAAAATTTAAAGATACAGTAACATGAACTTTAAATAACTCTAAATTCTAATTAAGAAAATATTCAATTTCTTCCAATATCATAATTGTGAAGTTGTTATGTTTTAAATTTGTACTAAATGGAATGTTAATCTAGTTTTCAATTTTAACATATAAATTTGCATTAGACATTCATTCAAATATATACTGTAGGGACCTCTCCCTCGATCTAAACTACCTCAATATAAGACTCATACATTATACACGTGACATGTACAGTTAGCATTGAGACCTAGACCACGAACTGATAAAGAATGTGGATCGAGCACTACATCAAAATATGAACAAGTCAAAGATACCTGTCTCCCGCGAACACATTCAACTTCTACTTACCTTATTATTCGAAAAATGTGCTTCTACGTGATAATGAGCTGCGGTTAAGGTTTATATAAAGTAAATTTTTTAAAGGAGATAACGACCAGAAAAACTAGATTTTCTAGGTTCTAGCGCATAAATTTTTAGATTTTAAGCACCGCAAAAGTTTTTATTTCAAGATCAAGCATTTCTAGTTCAAGAGATTACTTATAATAAGATATCTGCCTCAAGCAATAAATGTTACAGTTACTAAACCCTCAACTCGAGGTCCTGGCTTTTACCAATTCAAAGGTTTTCTAGACTAAATCACATGTGTCAATTCTTGTATTACATTTATTTTTGTCACATGTACATTTGATGTAAAATATAATTTCAAGCTATTTTATGCTAAGGAACTAGGCCATTACATTTGGTACTGTCTGTGGGAAAGAAGAAATTTTCCACGGTATCCAAAGGTACTTTCCTCAACTATCTATTTCAAATCATGGTCACTTCAAAGTGACCAACAACAGGAGTCTAGCTCGATCTTTCAGTTAAACCGAAATAGCTTGCTGAACTGCGGGCAAATCCCCACACTGAGGCAGAGAAACATAATAAGCTCGAACGTCAGTTAACTCTTGGCTGTGAGCTCTGCGATAAAGAGCTCAAAAATGAGCGTTAAGCTCGTTTGACAGCATTCAAAAAACATAAAGAATAGAAAACAACTATGTAGACCATACTACAAGCTTCGGAGGATACTTAACAGGCTCCCAGACCAGAGATTGTGATCAAGTGCCAGCAAACTTTTGAGTTTCTGCGCGTGAAAGATTTGGCCCTCGAGGAGCAACCAACAAGGCCATTTAATGAAATCTTTAGCGCAAACCTCAACCTTAAATTCATTTGGGCAGAGAAAATCAGTTCGATATCATCAAAGGTCTCTAACCTTCCAAGCATCAAGAGAAGGAACAGTGACCTCAACCCTTAATTCTACCACGAGAGCGCTTGAGCGAAGGTACCGGTACTCATAATCTTTAGCCAGCTCACCAAGCCACTCAGGCAACACTTAGTACATCACACAAGAGCACATGGATCAACATTTCAAGGAGTTGATTGAAGCTCAAGCTCTAGGACCTAAGGATGTTTTCAGCAAGTTACAATAGAGTCCGATTGCCAAAGAGTTATTTGATATGGAAGTACCAAAAGGTTTCCATACTCTAAAGATATGTAAATTAAAAGGCACCGATACGAAGGAGCACATTCATCAATTTCGAGATTTCTTGGGATTATAAACCTCAACCATATTCTATGCAGTTTGTTCACAATCTGTAAGGAGAACCGCTACGATAGTTCTATTCTCTACCTGAAGATTTCATTCTCACATTCGATCAACTACAGAAGAATTTTGTCAAGACATATGCTCACAATAAAGACAAGGAAGTGAATTTATATTCTCTTATTAGTCTCAAACAATTACAAGGAGAGAAGCTTGAGGCCTTTGTAAAGAAGTTTCTGGAGCTCACAAGAAAAGCTGATAATCTGGATTAGAAAATAGCTGTTACTACTTTTACCAATGCGCTCCAACTCGATTGTAAAGAAAATAAACATCTCTTCTTAAACAAACTAGCAACCTTGGAGGATATGATCACCAAGGTCAATGGGTATGTCAGCCAGGAAAGGATGATGATCGAAAGGTATAAATCTACAAAATCTATCCTAACCACTAATGGTCCAAACATAGAATGCAACAGTGAACCAAAAGAGTATCAGGGTAATCAAAAATGTTCTAAGGAAAATACAGGCAAACCTCAGAAGGGCAATTTATTACCTAAGGCGGTCTTCCCAAAGATGAATGTCCACATATCCTCATTTTTTTTATTCTAGCGAAAGACAAGTTCTACTGTATATCTCAGCCATTAAAATTGATTGAAGGCAGACCGTACTGTATTCATCACAAGGTAAATCATCATGAAACTGATAACTGCTATGCTTTACAGAGGTTACTAAAAATATTTTTAAAGACGGGAGAATGCACGAGTATATTGTCGATCTGGAATCATACAAGAATAGTAGCTACAAGACTCAGATTGAAGTAGTCCAGGTTAAAGATCAAGCTGAGGAGAAATACCTGTACCATATGTACCACAACAACATGATCGAGATCCATCAAATTAACAACTCTTGTAGATTCAAACGATGGAGATTGTCAGAGTGCTGTGATCTCACACCTCAAGATAAAGAAGCTAAACTACTTCCTGAATCGAGCAATCGCCGACATGGGATCTCATTCAAGGATTACAATATTAGTCACGTCAAGTTTCCTCATCATGATGCATTAGTTATCATGCTCAAGATGAAGAAGTTTGTCATGCATACAATAATGATTGATATTGGTAGCGCTATTATGATTCTCTTTCAAAGCACGATCGACCAGATGGGATTGGCCGATCAAGTTATTCCAAGCGACATTGATATTAATGGATTTAATGGTTCCAAGGAAGAACGAGTAGGAAAGATCATCTTAGCTATCACTGCTGGACTAGCCATAATCGACGTCATATTCTACATCATTAATGCCAAATATTGTTATCTTAGGATTAATGGTCGTTGTTGGATCCACAACATGAAAGCAATTACTTCCACTTATCATCAAACACTTCACTTCAAACTCAATGATGGCATCTATGAAATCAAAGTCAGTCAAAAGCTTTCCTGAGCTTGTGAAAATACCGTTTCTGCCATTCTCAATACATCCGATTGATACGTTATATAGTAAGTACAGAAAGTTGGTCACATCGATGTTCAGCCTTTAACTGAAGAACCTACAGAGTACATAGCCATTGATAGACCTAACATGGGTAATTATATTGATGCCAAGCTAGTCCAGCGGGACTAGGATGCTCTTGTTCACTTCTTACGAATGAATCAAGACATCTTTGTATGGACTTTCAAAGAAATATCAGGGGTCGATCCATCCAAGGCATATCACAGATTGAGCATCAATAAAAATGCCACGGCGGTCAAACAGAAATAACGATGACTCTCACCTCATCTTCGAGATGAGGTCAACATAGAGATCGATAAGGTTATCAAAGTGGGATTCATTCGTGAAGCCAGGTACCCGAATAGGATCACCAACATTGTCGCAGTTCCAAAGAAGAATGAAAAATTCTGAGTTTGTGTAGATTTTACCTACCTAAACAAATACACTCCAAAAGATAGTTTTCCTCTTCTAATCATCCATCAAATTCTTGATTCCACAGTAGGTCATGAACTATTATCTATGATGGATGCTGCTTCTGGATACAATCAAATATTTTTCTTGGAAGTCGATCAGGAAAAGACCACTTTTATCACTAAAAGGAAACTTTACCGTTATAAAATCATGCCTTTCGGACTGAAGAACACTGGAGCAACTTATTAATGGTTAATGACAACAATGTTCAAAGCACACTTGGGGTAAATTATTAAAGTCTACATCGATGATCTCCTGTACAAGAGCTTACTGTTAAAAGACTATATCATAGATTTCTCCACAATCTTCAACATTCTCTATTCTTACAGGATGCGGCTTATCCCTATAAATATTAATTCGGAGTGCATTAAGGCATGTTCCTCGGCCATCTTATCTGCAAGAAAGGGATTGAGGCTGACCCAGATCAAATTTGAGCTCTCCTCAATATTCCCTCTCTGAAAATAGAGAAGGATGTACAAAAACTCACAAGAAAGATTATTGCTATCAATCAATTCATCTCTAAGCCTTCAGATCGATGTCAGTAGTTGTTCTTACTCCACCGAGGTTATACCAAACGAGGAATGGCTTAGCCCAATGAAGAGATCCAATGGATAACAGAATGTGAGGCAGCCTTTTAGGAACTCAAAACCTATCTGGGGAAGTCTCCCATCATGAGCACCACAGTAGACAAAGAGGAACTTATAATCTACCTCGCAGTCACAGATAATTCTATCAGCTTGGTCCTTCTTCTTTTTTTGCAAAAAGTTTAGTAAGATATATTGCTAAAAGTATTACAGAAGGGTGGGATCTACTTGCTACCCTCTAGTACATGCACTAGTGAGGATGAAGAAAACCCTGTCTAGTTACAAAGCATAAAATAATAACAATATGAACACGGAATTAAATATCAGCCCATCTTATCATGTTTTTTTTTAGTCTGTAGCAGTCCGTGGATTGATTCTTAATTTACTGTAAGTATTCTAGTTTGCCATCATTCCATTCTTCCATAGGATGGTTGGGGTCGGAGCCTCTTCTTGCGAGATGGTCAACCAAGAAATTATATTCCCTCTACACATGGCTGAACCAAATATGCAGAATATGGGGAGTGATAAGGTCCTAAGCAGTTTTGAGTACCCAAGGAATTTTTTCATTGGTGAAGGCTTCAATAGCCACAACTGAATCAGATACCACCCACAAGTAACGCCACCCTTTTGTAATAGCTCTCTGAACTCCTGATATGATTCCGTGATCTCAGCAATATAGTTTATTACGTGTCCAGTAACTTTTCTATAGGTACTCACAACTTCACAGTTGTTGTCTCTGTAGATAATCCCAATTCCTACATTTCCTGGGTTACCTAATGCTAAGCCATCATAATAGATCTTTGTCTCATTTGGTGTTGGAAGCTCTTATCGACAACTCTCTATGTTGTTGCCTTGTCGTAGTTTGCACTGAACATTTAATGCCATTATGATCGAAAAGCCAGTCTATTCGACTTGAGTGTAAAATTGAAAAGCAGTATATTTTATCAACAAAACCCTCACTCCAGAAAATATGAGGTATTCTAATATTGAGAGACTCCTTCTAACTCTTATTTACACTTTACAGAAACTCATGCACTACTTCAAAGCTCATTCAGTCAAAGTCATGATGAACTACCGACTCTGGGAAGTTTTGTCTAAAAAAGAAAAATTACGAAGAGAGCAGCAATGGTCAGTCAGTTTGTGAGAACATGATATCAAGTTCGAACAATGACATTCAGAAAAAGGTCAGGCCATTACTAATTTTCTCGCAGATTTTCCTATGGAAGATCCCGATTGGGTGGAGCACGATCCTGACCTTACAGTAGAAATTACATAAGATCCACCCAGCAAATCATTTAACGAATGAGCTGAATAGATTACAAAGAAAGGGTGGAGACTTCTTGCAGATAGTTTAGTATGACCCGCAGGTTCCAGAATTGGAATTGTACTAATTACTGTAGGGGCATGATTTCATAGACGGGATATCGCACTCTTGTACCCTGAGGTTTATCTTCGGCTAGAGGTTTTAGAAAATATATATGATAGAAATTAGAAAGATTACTGTGCTAAGATACATGCGTGGAGCCCATGAATTGGTATTCTCCAAGACCTCTAGTGAGGATTTGAATAGAAGATAGTATATAGATTTAGGTTAAAGCTTGAATCAAGTGAAGTCAGTGGGTATTCGAAGGTAATATTGGAGGGGGTTTAGGCAGAGTTTTTCTAACCCCTTTATAGTGTTTCCTCTTTCCTATTTATAGGAGATAGGAAAGGGTGAGTCACCATGCGCGGTCAGATTACATGTATATCCTTTGGGGTGTCTTGTACATGAAGTCAGTTTTGACACTGTAGCTGTCTAACGGCTTATTTTCACTATTCTGTCTAGTGAGCTACCTATTAGGTATGTCTGCCTATGACCATGCATCAATATGGTTGAAGTCTTTCTAGAATTGGTACTGAGTTCTGGTGTTGATCGCCTGTCTTTGGCTTTAACTATAGTAGTTCGCTTTGATGATGCCTCCGAGTGTTCGGCTAGTCTCGGAAGGCTTTGCGGACTTTGTAAACCTATGATTGTTTGTTGGTTTGTTGGGCTTTGAGTCTCTAGTAGGCTTCGATGTAGCCTTCGAGTATTCGACTAGTCTTAGAAGGCTGCGAGTAGGCTACTACATTCTTCCCCTCTCAACAGGTACCTCAGAAATTATTGTAGATGGCGCGTGCTAAGAAAAAGCTGTTAGGCGTAGGATGTTTGAAAGTTGACTTGTGTGAATGAGTGAATGAGGGTAGTTCCAAGATCATTAATGATGATGATACTGATTAAAGCGGTAATTAATGCTCCTTAAACAAGGTATAAATAAGATTAGGGGTTCATGCAATGTTTAGACCTTTCCATCTTCTTCTCTTAGTGTTGTGATCTTCTGCCATCATGAGAACTCATTATCAACAAAAACTGGAAGATACAGAAGTACGGGCGTTAGAGAAGTATGAGGAGTTGAAGCGGATGTATTTCAGAAAGAGTGGCATGGGGGTATTCTACCCGATATGGTTGACTTGCATTGGGAGGAGCTGACTGGGAGGGAGAGTGAGGAGGCCGAAGGGTTCACGTTCTGGTGGGAAATGTTTCAGAAGCATCTACAGAATGTGACAGAGCGCTCTTGTGCGCTGCGACAGCTGGCAGAGAGACTGCTGAAGGCCGAAGATAGGGGTAAAATAGGTGGGTCTTTCGATATTGTGGGTAAGATTTTTTTATTACTAGCTATGTAGTCGTTATTGTTGTATTCGCTCCTATTTTGTTGGAATGAAATAAATGGTTTTTGATTGAGGTGTGCAAATGTAGGGTAAATAATATTGCTAGTAGATATTTTAGGTCGATGATAATGAAGGCACAGTGATATTTCGATGTAAGAAATATGGAAAATGAATGGCAATACTGTAAAAGAATCTAGACTTCATTAGGGGGTAAGATTATTGATTGAAGGTCAGAAGGTTAAAATGTGTTATAGAGTACGAATATGGTTGAGCATAAAATATGGCTCGGAGAATGAGGGGATGTGATACTTCGACTGTAAGGACTGACAGTCGTAATGGCATAGCTGTTAGATGGGACACTATTCATGGGGCAGTGTACTGGTACAAGCCGTAATGATGGTGTATCGGTTATGGGAATGAGGTTGAGGCCACGTATAAGTTAGGTGGTATTGAGGCAGGGTCCGATAAGGTGTCAGAGGCCTAGTTTGAGGGGGGATAATATTCGAAGATGTGTGGTTGAGTATGAACACGGATCATCGTGGAATTTTAGAAGGGCTCGAGGGTTCGAGACAAGTGTAGTAGCCTACTCCTAGCCTTCAACAGTCTATCGAAGCCTACTTTATAGCCTACTCGAATGTATTGAAGCCCACTCAATCTCTAAAGCAGACTCCCCAAAGATTTCCCAAAGACGAAGCTTCGACATAAGGCAAAGCTTTGAGAACGGATTAACGTGCTACAGTAGAAATCCTTCGACCTCACTAACACACGGTCGAAGCAAGATGAGACAGATAATCACCTCATCATGTCAGACGGCGCATTGATTGGCCCGTACAGCTATAGTGACAGGTCCAACCACCGCGTCATTCAGAGACATCAACAATAAATGTTACAGTAATAGTACCGACATGACCTGCGCCCATAACTCACCGGGATTTCCTGACAGTAATCATGTAAACCTGATCCACCCTTGGTGACTCAGCTCTCTATATCTTTATAAATTGAGGAGAAGGAAACCAAGGAGAGGTTAGAAAAATCATCTTCATCCCTTTGCATTTTACCCTTGACCACCCGGATACTCTGTACTCGAACCCTGTTATTTACTCTTCAGTAATACAATCTGTCTTAAAAAATCCTCATCAGAGGTCGTAGAGAGCCACATTCGGGCCTCTACGAAAGTATTTGTCTATAATTAGATCTTAATTTAAGTCTTTTGCTTGCTTCCTATGATTGAGGATCGATTCTATGTTGTAAGAACCAATATCACATTCGAACGAAATTAGGTCTCTACAATTGGCGTCGTCTGTGCTTCCCACCCTACCAATCACCTTTCCTTCTTCCCCTGCTTTTGTTTTTTACTTTAGCCGATTACCCTCAATGGCCTCCATACGCCGCTCAAACTCAACCCAGGCATGCCACTCCAATGACGGAGTCGCTACCCAAATAGCTCTGCTATCCCAACAAGTCACTCAGGCAGAGGAGCGCCACCAAAACCAACTAAACCAGGAGTGTGAAAACCACCGCTTGGCACTCGAAACTAAGCGAAATCGCCGCTTGAATGATGAAAACAGACATAACAGAGCAATCAACGAACTGCGCAACACCGTTCGAGAGCTATAAAGATTATAGCCCTTGGAACCTGTTCGCCCGTCCCAGGCACTAGACCCATTGCGTGTCTCTGCTCGCGCCCGCCCAGGACCTTCACTAAACCTTAAAATACCCCCCGTTCACTCCGGTGCCAAAGGTTTTCCCTGTATAATTCCCCCAACCGGCTCCATTCACCTCGGGATTCACCCCACAGAGGACTCTTCCGATTCAACCCTCCGCTCCTCCAGACACCCAGACGCCGCCCTGCTTGGGAACGGCTCGGCGAACGCAGTGCTGATTTTATATCACACACTCGACCTCTCAACCTTTGAATTCATCAATCTCCCTCACGTCCTGCATATGTTACACAGCAGGACATCGACTACAAAATACAACCCGTCATTCGTGTTAGCACAGGCCCCGCCACAAATTCCTAGAGCCGCCTCAATAATCCAATCTGCCCTAAACTTTTGGCTATCGAAATACCCTCCAACTTTTGTACCCCCAAACTCAACAAATACCGTAACACAGACCCCAAATCCCACATCCTCAAATTCCAAAACTCTCTGAGCCTTTACTCTACAGCTGACTACCTATTATGTCACCTTTTTCCAATAAGCCTTACCGATAACCCCCTTCGATGGTACCACAATCTCCCAAATGGCTCGATTTGTAACTTAGAGCAACTTTCATACCTCTTCATTGCCCAGTTTTCCTTCAACAAAGACAGAGAGGTCAGAGTTGACGCTTTCTTCAATTTCAGAAAATCTGGCAGTGAGATCCTCAAAGCCTTCAGCAGAAGACTCCTCGGGGAATCCAAGAAAATTAAAAATATCGACTACTGGAATGCTATTTTGGTATATTTGAATGCCCTGCCTGACCACAGCCGAGTAAAAGAGCACCTAGTCCTTCACAAATCAAAAATACTCGAAGAGAAGCTCTCGAAAGTCAACGGCTATATTGATCTCTAACGCCTCCATGAGTTTCGTAAATAGAGCCAACCTTCACAAACAACAAATTTCAATAAACCTTGGCAACACCCCCACCCTGCTCCCACACCCCTGAACGCTCTCCTGTCTCATAGAAGACTGAGAGCCACAAATGCCCCAACATTGATAGCAGCACCACAGCTCGAAAGAAGCGACCAAGGCCTATTTTGCCTACAGTCACTACCCCCCTCAGCACTCTTCTACCACACATACAGGCAGACCCCATTTGGCGCATCCCTTTCCCAATCGAAGTCAGACCAGGCAAACCTTACTGTGCTAACCATAAGTGCAACTGTCAACATACCAATAAGTGCTTTGCCCTTCAACGCTCCCTTGAACTTATTTTTAGAGCAGGACGTTTGGACCAGTATATTACTGATCTTTCGAGCTACCTCGATGCGTCCTACCTCAAATCTCTATCCACCCCTACTACTGAATAAGCTGAAGTGCACATCTATAGAGTCAAATTGATCGAAGTTAGCAACATAGGCAGTGAACATTTCAAGAGTAAACGAAAGCGCGTCGAAGAATGTCACAAGCTCACCTATCATGAGAAATTTCCTACGCTCCTGCCAGAATCAAGTTGTCACCCTCGACTCGACGGTATCTTTTTCATCGACTGTGACACTTCACACGTTCATTTTCCCCGTTCCGATCTGCTAGTCATCATAATTAAGATCGAGAACCTCGTCCTCCATACAATGCTCGTAGATACTGGGAGTGCAGCTGATGTCCTTTTTCTCTAAACAATCCAAACCATGAAGAAAATAGAGATCTCATAACCACTGCCAAAATCGAACTAAAGGGCTTTAATGGATCAATAGAAGTCGCCATTGGCCGTATCATCCTGTCCGTCACTACAGTCCTCATTACCCTTCAAACCAACTTCATCGTCATTGACAAGAAGTCCGAATACCTCGGTATACTTAGACGAGATTGGCTTCACGCCATGCGCGCTATACCCTCGACCTACCATCAGACCCTACGATTCAGCAATCATGAAGGTACTTGGAATTTGAAAGGCTCTCAACGCCTTGCTCGCTCCTGCGAGCACCCAGAGATCGACCAAACCCAAAAACTTGTCAGCCACCCGTAGTAATCACAACATCTTTCTATCCCCTCGACTTCGACAGATACCACCCCATCCATCAAACCCATTATTTATATCAAACTCGATGGTCGTGGTTGGGGAATATTTATCAGAACCTTCCTCAATGAGTCAGAGTACCACGAACTATCCGATTTCTTTCGAAGAAACAAAGACATCTTCGCCTGGACATTCCCAGAAATTCTTAGTGTCGACCCCAACATGGCCTGCCATTGCCTCGATCTCATCCCCCAATCCTCAGTAGTAAAACAAAATAGGCGTACACTGGCACCACGACTTCGAGAGGCCGCAAACCTCAAGGTAGACAAGCTCATTGCCACAGGCTTTATCAGAGAAGTGAAATATGTAGACTGGATATCAAACATTGTAGCAGTTCCTAAGAAGAATGGTAAGATCCGAATCTGCGTCTACTTCACAGACCCCAACAGGCACACACCGAAGGATAGTTTCCCCCTCCCAACTAACTCAACACACCTCGACGCCACTGCTGGACATGAGCGTCTATCCATGATGGACGCAGCTTCGGGATACAATCAGGTACCCCTCCTCCCCGAAGATTAACTTAAAACTTCATTTATAACTGAACAAGGCCTTTACTGTTTCAATGTTATGCCCTTTGGCCTTAAAAATGTCGGTGCCACCTACCAACGCCTTGTCACAACCATGTTTAAACCCTTGCTTGGCAAATCTGTCGAAGTCTATATCGACGATATGTTATGCAAGAGCTTTCAAAAAAATACCCATATCCAAGACCTCTCTGAAATCTTCTCGATACTTTGCACGTATAATATGAAACACAACCCAGACAAGTGCCAATTTGACGTGTCATCCAGAAAATTTTTGGGACACCTTATCAGTAAATGCGGGATAGAGATTGACCCCACCCACATTCTAGCCCTCATAGACATACCTTCGCCCAAAACCAAGAAAGACGTCCAAAAAGTGGTGGGCAGGATAGCAACCCTCAATCGTTTCATTTCTAAATCCTCAGATCGATGTGCCAGACTCTATTTCCTCTTACGCGATCAAGGCGTTCACAAAGCAAAAAGGAAAAGCAATCCCGAGATCGAATGGATCCCTGATTGCGAACAAGCCTTTCTTGAACTCAAAACTTATCTTGGCTGTCCACCAATCATCAGCACACCTATCGAAGGCGAAACACTCTTTTTATACCTCGCTGTCACAGAAACCCCTCTCAGTTTAGTACTCATTCGACTTGATTCGAACATCAAAAAACCTGTATATTTTATCAGCAAAACCCTAACCCCCACAGAAACTCGATATTTAAAACTTGAGCGCTTAGTCCTCACACTTGTCAATTCAACCCGTAAGCTCAAACCTTATTTTTAGGCTCATCTCATTCGTGCTATTGCCCGTTATCCCCTTCGGGAGGTACTCAGTAAAAAAGAAATATCCAGACGAGTGCAACAGTGGTCTGTATACCTTGGCGAACACGACATTACCTTCGAGAAACAAATATCCTAGAAAGGCCAAGTAGTAGCAGACTTTCTAGCTGACATCCCGGTCGAAGATGACGACTGGGAAGAACACGAAGGGGATTTATCAGAAGATCAACCCGAGATAGTAGATCCCTGGGACCTTCTCACTGGCTGGCATTTATTTACAAACAGATCAGCAGGACCCAATGGCTTAGGCATTGGTATTGTCTTGGTTACACCCACAAATGACCGCATAGAGAAAGCTATCAAACTAGCCTTCAAATATTCTAATAGCGAAGCAGAGTATGAAGCCTTGATCCACGGCCTCAACCTCGCACTCGACCTTGGCATTCCCAAGCTTACAGCCTTTACAGATTCTCAACTCATTCAGAGACATTACACAGGAGAAAACCAAGCTAACGGTCGCATGGCTGACTACGCTTTCTTTGTGCGATAGCGCATGGACCGGTTCCCCAAAAAATCCAAAATTACTCATTACCTTCGAGGAGAAAATAGACATGCAGAAGCCCTCGACTACATAGTAGCTATGCTCGGCCAATCAGAATCTCGAACACTCTATATCGAAGTACTTGAACGCCCAAGTATCGACCAGATGGAAATCAATGCCATCAATACTGGGAGCGAGAGTCACGATCCAGATGATTGGCGAACACCATTTCTTCATTACCTCAACAACGCCACCCTCCCAGACGATTCCAAAGCCAAACGGTCCTTGCTAGAAAACTGCCACAGATATACTATCGACAAAAACCAACTTCATCGAAAATCCTCAAATGGCGTCCTCCTTCGATGCATATCCCAAGCCAAGACCTCTCAAACCTAAGCCGAACTTTACGAAGAAACCTGCGGTGCTCATACTGCTCGTCAGTCTATGGCCCTTCGAGCTGTTACCCAAGGATTATTTTGGCCCGGTATGAACAAATAAGCTTCCGACTGCTCAAAACATTGCGACAAATACCAATGTCACGCTCATGACATCCATTGCCCCTCTCAAGACCCCTACTTCAGTCAAGTTTTCTGGCCATTCAAAAGAAGGGCCATCGATCTCATTGGACCTTTCCCAAAAGCTTCAGGTAGTAGAGAAAACATCCTCCTCGCAACCGATTACTTCACAAAATGGGTCGAAGCGGTACCTCTATGCCGAACCAGAGAAGAAGAAGTTGTCAAATTTTTTTAGGAAAACATCATCACTCACTTCAGCTGTCCTCATATGATTCGATGCAACAATGGTTCCCAATTCACTGGCAGCAATGTCCGAAACTTCCTCAAAAAACACAACATCATCCTCTCACCCTCCACACCTTACAATCCCCAGGGCAACGGTCAAGTCGAGGTAATTAACAAAACCATCGTCGATGGTCTTAAGAAGAGAGTCGATGGAAAGAAAGGCCAATGGGTTCATGAGTTACAACACGCCCTCTGGGCCTATCGCATAACCCTAAGGAAATTTACAGGATGCACCCCCTTCTTCCTAACATATGGAACCAAACCTGTATTACTAACCCAATTCGAAGTACCCACTCAAGACCCTAACCTCCTAGACGAAGATAATGAGTTCTAACTTTCTTGCAACATGTTATGGATCATTGAAACCAGAGATCGAGCTATCGTCAACCTTGGCCGGTACCACACATCACTTCAGAAATCTTACAACAAAAGAGTTCGACCCTGGAGGTTCAACATTGGAGATCTGGTACTTTTGCGTGTCAATCAATCTTCGGGACCTCGAAATGCTGGCCAGTTAGCCAAATCATGGGAAGGACCATATGTTATCTACTATAAAACATACAAGGGTTCTTATTACTTAATGGCAGAAGACGAAGAGCCTCTACCGAACCCATGGAATACAATACACTTGGTCTCCTATAACAGGCCATATCTTCAACCATGTACAACTGATGTAATCCAGGACATTCAATAAACAAGTTTTTCAACCCTTACTTCATCTCCTGCTTCATTTTGAATTTCTAGATTTAACTCAGATGTCATGTCAACCTTCGACCCGACTGATACATAGGGGTGATCTTGAATTGCTCAAACTCCCAACATCGAGCAAACTTGAGAGGCAAGAATGGTCGAAAGGCCAGATCCTCAGGGATGCATTGTGGGCGACCAGATATTACTTCACTATGGCTTAGGCCTTCGAAGTTCAATCTTTTTCTTGATTGACCCTCGGTATCACGTCCACCCTCTCCCCGACTGATACTTAGGGGCAATCTTGAATTGCTCAAGTCTCCAATTTTGAGCAAACTTGAGGGGCAAGGATGGTCGAAAGACCGAACCCTTGGGGATGCATTGGGGGCGATCAGATATACTTCGCCCAGGCTCTCAAACTGTCGAAGTCCAGTTCCTTTCTTGGTTTACCCTGGGTATCATGTCAACCCTCGCCCCGACTGGTACTTGGGGACGACCTTGAATTGTTCAAGTTTCCAACATTCGGGCAGACTCGATGGGCAAGGATGGTCGAAAGACCAGACCCTTGGGAACACATTGGAGGCGATTAAATATTGCTTCCCTGTGGCTTAGGCCTTCGAAGTCCAGTAAATTTTTTGGTTTCTACTAGGTATCACATCCCCTCGGCCCGACTGATGTTTGGAAGCGACCTGGAAATTTTTCAAAATTTCAACATCGCTGTGGCTTCTACCTTCGATGTCTAGCATAACATTCCGAGTTTGATCTATACATCGTTGACACTCCCCAGGTTTTGATCACATTACAGTCATTCATACAGACCAAATTTCTACTCAAACAGATCCAATTTCTATACTTCCAAACAACAGTCGTATACAAAAATACTATCTACAATTCTATTAATTGCATAACACATTCAACATATTATCCATCAGTGGAACAGGTGCAGTACAATTCAAACACCAATCATCAAGAGCCCAAAACAAGCAAACTCAGCAGAATGTGCATTTAAATTCCAATAATTTAAGGTCAGAGCACGATTATACAATCCATCTGAAAATCAGATATCAAATCAGAAGTTCAGAATCAGTATGTTCAGAAAATATGTATTAATATGTTCAACATCAATTTTAGGAATTCAGGCAGATAACAAAAGCGCAAACAAACCTACCAAGTTCAGAGACCAACAGTAAACAGCAACATCATTCAAAATATTACAACTCAAACATTTTAATCAACAGAAGAAGAAATGTCATCCGAACCTCATATACCTCATACCGGCGCGGTTACGCCTTCCTGCTCCACAGCTCCCCCAACAACTTTATTCGAACCTCCAGCGACAAAACCACCAACAGTACTACCAATGGGCGCTACAACAAGCAAAGTATCTGTACCACCCTCAATACTTCCAGCTGCTTCTTCAGCAATGTTTGCCTCTCCTCCCTTAATCTGCAAATCATCCCCTTCAACAAGTTTGGGAGACACAGGATAAGGTTCCAATGACTCGGGGTCATACCCCTTATCATCTATAAAGCTTTTTAACTTAACATTCATTTTGCATTCGCCATCATACTGCCGCTGAAAAATCACCTTCTGCTCAGCTTTCTCTCTTTTGCACGCCACAAGCTTCGCATACCACTCTCGCTCCAGCCTCGACCGCTGCAGCTCAAGACTTTCGTCATAAGAGTCGGTAAGCACCCCCAGATCCTACTTTAACCTCCTAACTTCAGACACCAGTGATGCCTCTTTCCAACGAGAAA
This sequence comes from Kingdonia uniflora, assembly GCA_014058105.1. NCBI lineage: Eukaryota > Viridiplantae > Streptophyta > Magnoliopsida > Ranunculales > Circaeasteraceae > Kingdonia > Kingdonia uniflora. The sequence goes on along the minus strand of JACGCM010000704.1, from coordinate 6,427,301 downwards.
GATTTAGATTGTCCTTTGCTTGCTTCAATTTCACCTTCACTGCCTTCATTGCCTTGCTGCAAGTCTACACCCAAGCATTCGTCTACTAAAATTTTCAAGAAATCACTGCAACTCAAAACTCAAAGAATATTCAAGAAATCACAAAATACCACAGCAGCAAGCAGCATATAGTTACCTGAAACATGTATTTCTTTCTCACCTTCGAAGCCTCGTCTGGGTCATCTTCCCAGTGCTCGACCATTGAAGCCTGTTTTACTACAGTCTGCTCCTGTCGTTCAACCTCTGTCATCTCTTTATCTTCCTCCAGTATATTATCCTCCCCCAGTACCTTATGCCTCTTGCATTGGCCAGCCTTCGATTGCTGCACCTTTGAAGCTTCGGGGACTACCGAGCCTTTCCCCTTCTAAGTTTGAGCTACCCTCGACCAGAAATACTAGCTTCAAATTCTTCAAACTCCTCATCTATAAATCTCCATCTCGAAGCCCGAAGGTTATGCATTTTAGCCTATAAAAGAAGAGGCACGCAATTAGAGTAGAAAATTCAACAATCCCGTGCCTATCACTCCAATCTTGTCCATCCCCCCCAGATATTCATCACAACCTCAATCTCAGACCAAGTTCCCCCTCCAAAACCTCCCCAAACCCCAAAAGGGGTCAAAACCCAAATCCCTCAAGCTTCTTTACCCTCGAGAATAACCTCTAAAACCCCATACACAGGTTGCCTTACCTACATTCTCAAAAGAGCAAAATAAAGTACAAATAGCAGAGGTCAAGTAACTTGCTAGTGGTTAACAGCACTACCATCGAATCAGCAAAACCAAACCTGCAAATGCAATAAGAACTTCCAAGTGCGAAATGGCGTACGTTCCCTCCTCTGCACTCTTTGATTCTCATAGTAAAACAATACAGTAATTTCTCTTACCCCTCTTATATATCTTTTGACAAACACAAAACTGCCTCGATTTTCAAACCACTATCATTACCATGACCCCACTACCCAACTTTTCGGCTACAATGTGCTTTGACCAATATACCCCTCTTGCCTCTTACGTACAAATACCACCCTTACTTATAACTGCCTGCAAAAGCTAAAGCTCTCGGACCTTTTTCTCCCTCACTCGAAGCTAAACAACCAAGTCAAACAGTCACATCACAACCTTTTCCGCCATATGAGAAAAACATCATCATTACCTTTTGCATACTGCCCCAGGCGCCCGTACCAGTCTGACAGACTAGCCGTCTGGGCTGTCAGATCGGCCAGTCAAATCCAGCATAACCGACGACATAATCTCCAAACCCGAGTACTCAACCATTTTAGGTCTCGAATAATCCGCAGCAGATAGTCTCAAGAAAACTTATCTAATATATCGACTTTCGACACCCAACACACCATTTAACACAAAAGTTTCAACCCTTCGACTGAATACAGTCACAAACTTCGACCATTCAACGATCTTATGCTTACAGAAAAGTTTTTAGCTTCGACACAGTTTACCTTACATTTTGACAAAGTTATTTTTATCTTCGGCCATCCCAAACAATTTATTTCGACAACTGTATTATCCTTTCAATACATCAAATCACAAATCACATTATATTACTAGTACGCACAGTTTGAGAAAGCAAATTATCAACAAAAGCCATTTTCATTCAGGAACTCAGACAACATTTTAGGATTCATACAAATAAGAGAACATAAAGGGAGGAAGAAAATAAGAAAACAACAACAAGAAAGCATGCATGAGAGAACCCTATTTGTTGACGGGTTGTTTCTCTTCAAACAACGGCTGCTGCATCTTCGTCCTTCTGGTACACTATATCCTCCGCGAGGCCTGTGATAAGAGACAACAGATGGCTGGGAAACTGCCCCATCATCTGGACTATTCCCCACCAGTACGCGAAGGGCATGTCATAGAGTGGTACCCATAGTTCCGCTTCAAAGAGGTCTGGCATTTCGGCATCAATATCCTCCTCTATTCCAAACCTCCATTGATGACCCAACAAAGCCTCCTGAATTCTCCTGGCCCTCACCGCCGCTTGATCTCCTTGAACCGATACGTTTTTAGCCATGTTGATCAACAAATAAAGTAATAGATAAAGAGAAAGTTGCAAGACAGATGAAGAAATTCCTTCCAACCCATCCCCTTTTATACTTACAAACCCACCACAACTTTCCCTCTTCCATAACAAAATTAATGGCGACCTTCAATTCTCAACCTTGAAAAGTCAGCAAACAAACTTTCTAACTTCCTAGGTGTGACTGATTCATCGGTACATGCATTCAAACCTCGTTCCTGAGGACTCCTAGTCGAGCATGCCTCCAGCGTCGAGCATTCAGTCATCAATACCTTCGAACATATCATTATACATCACGCCTATAAAAATAATCGTCTACATTCGCCTACAATACCAGTCAGAAATAGTAATACAGGTACGCATAAAATATTTTGTCCATTCCAAACATCCGCTCAAACAAACAAATTACATTTCTACTACCATCCAAACCAAAAAAAATAAAAATACAAAGATTCAAAGATAACCTCATCAACCATTGGTCCTACTACCAGAAGGTCCAGCTTCAGTGGCCGAATTTTGCTCCACGATGATCTCCTCCACACAGAAAAGACTGTCGTTCAGAGCCATCAGAAAGAGATAACGCCTCCCAGCGGTCATAAAATGGAACCTTAGCTAGTCCCACAGATAGGAATAAGAATCACCATTGAAGAAATCCTCAGGTCCTACCCCCACAAGCTCGAGCATGTCCTAATTTAGATCATGCTGTCTAAAAAACTTTATATGCAGTTTTTCCATCTTCCGCCCCATACGACAGTCATGAGCAAACCCCATCCTCTTCTGGTAATGCGTGTTTGGCGTGGTATCCATTTAAATGCTCAAAATCAGAAGGAAGAAGCATAAAAATACTGTAAATGGAAGAGGATGCAGCAACCCTATACAATAACCTATCTTTATAGCCTACACTTTATTTATTAACCTATAACCACCTACATCTCTTAAAAACCCTCTTTTATTACCTACCCAAAAAGCCAACAGTCAAACTGCTCAAATTCCAAAACCAAAGAGCTTTCTCAGTGAACACCTCTTCACTTGACTTCAAGACCTTTGCTGAGAGGGGGCGAATATAGTAGCCTACTCATAGCCTTTGATAGTCAGTCGAAGCTAACTTTACAGACTACTCGAATGTATCAAAGCCGACTCAATCTTTATAATAGACTCCCCAGAGATCTCCCAAAGATGAAGCTTTGACATCAGGCAAAGCTTTGAGAATGGATTAACGTGCTGCAGCAGAAATCCTTCGACCTCACTAACACATGGTCGAAGCAAGATGAGACAGACAATCACCACATCAGGTCAGACGGCGCATTGATTAGCCAGTGTAGCTACAGTAACAGGTCCAGCCACCGCGCCGCTCAGAGACATCATCAATAAATATTACAGCGACAGTACCGACATGACCGGCGCCCATAACTTGCCGAGATTTCCTGACAGTAATCATATAAACCTTACCCACCCTTGGTGACTCAGCTCCTTATATCTCTATAAATAAAGGAGATGAGAAACCAAGGAGAGGTTAAAAAAATCATCTTCAGCCTTTTGCATTTTACCTTCGACCACCCGGATACTCTAAACTCGAACCCTATTATTTACTCTTCAGTGATACAATCTATCTTAAAAAATCCTCATCAGAGGCCGAAGAGAGTCACATTCGGGCCTCTACGCAAGTATTTGTCTATAATTAGATCTTACTTTAACTTATTTACTTGCTTCCTTTGATTGAGGATCGATTCTATGTTGTAAGAACCAACTTTACATCCGAACGAAGTTAAGTCCCTACAAGAAGGAGGAATGTCCTTGGCTAGGGAAAGGTGTGGCATGCACACATATCTATTAGTAGGGGTAGTCAGGTAAAAACCCATGGTAGCTGAAAATATGGGGGGGGGGGGGGGGGGGGTGAGAGAGGTAGTGGGGATAGTGGCAATAATGACAGTTGGGAAAACGAGGCAGTTTTGGGGGCTATATCTAAAAGGGGAGAGAAAGTGAGATTGACATTATTTCAAAATAAAGAATGGCAAATAGGCAAGATACCAAACATCTTTGTTGCTACAGAGAAGAAAGAAAGTGAAATCTCTTGGTGAGGTAGAGGAGAATCCATTGCTGCTTGAGGTTTTATGACTGGATCAGACAAGTAGGTCTTTTGATTCATTGTTTGTATGATTACGTGTTTCTGTTCTTGATTCTTGGGTGGGGATGAGGGAGGAGCGCCACGGTGGTGCAATTAATAGTATAACTGGGGTGGTGGGCGAGAGACATGACCATGGGGTCCCGCGAAGAAAAATCATTAATTTTAGGAGTAGAGGAGATAGTAATCGAATATTTGGTTATGGTACGGGAGATGAGTGAGGGTGAAAGGTGGTAGTACAATATGAACCCAAAACTTGATACACAAATATATCGAGCTAATGTCAATCTTCTCCTTCTGCATGATATAATGCATACCCGTAGGGCTTCGAGGATAAGGCTAATAGATGAGAATGATAACGAAGTGACCGAGCCGAGTATAGCCATTCGAGGGGAGGCGGGCAGTGACGTCGAAAAGTTATAAATTGCAAGAGACGCGCCTCTGGATATAGTGGAGCCAGATGTCGGTACATTGAGGAGGAGTCAGCGTAGGGCTCAGATAGTCAGAGAGAGTGACAAAGATGAGGAAGAGGAGGAAAGGGGTGAGGAGGAAAGGGGTGAGGAGGCTAGAGTTAAACATTTAGGGGATGGAAGGGGTAAAGTTTAAGGTGGAGAGGAAGAGAGTGTGAGTAGTGAAGTGATAGAGGAGGAGGTGACATATATGGGACATGTCTCGCCTCAGGTACAGGCGAGGTTAGAATGGTTTATGCTAAAACATAGACTAGAGGGGAAACATGAAATGGTAAAGGAGGTGTTAAACTTTGGGGACGTAGTGCCGTGCCAGATGAACAGAAACTTTTATGGGTGATCGAAGGGATAAATGGGGAGTTTAAACGCTAAGGGAGGCCTTTAATCGAGTGGATTGACGTAGCGTCATTTTATTCGAAGAAAAGGAATAAGAAGGTAGGGACCCATCATATCCAGTGTCATTCAGAGAAGCCGTGGTTATTCGACTTGTGTTCAACTAGGCGTGGGTCAGATAAAGACTTAGTCGTAGTGAAAGGTAATTATGAGTATGCTAGTAGGAAGGTAGATTTTGTACTGAGGAATAGGCTGTTCAAACCAAGTAAGTTTATGGTCAAGTTTCGTTGATGTGTTTATTAGAATAGTACTTTGACTTTCAATTCACTATTTACAGATCATACCAATAGAGGACTGAAGAACCCGAGGTCCTATACCGACGATCGTATCAATGAGAGTAAGGACCGGGTGAATAAGGTGTTTCGGAAGCTAAACATTGTAGGAAAAAGACAAAAAAAGATGGATACATTATTGAGAGATGTACCGACTGCAGCTGGTTTGTTAAGGAGGAGATAAGTGGTAGGCACCTTTTGCAGAGGTAAGTAAAATGGATTATAACAACCTGACCCAAAAGTCAAGCTTCATACCGAGGACCTGTCGAAGAGTTTCTATATCGACCTGGTCGACTATACCCAAAGTAGTTCGGGAAGCAGTACAACCGACCCAAAAGGAGAGAGGCAAAGCCACTGTCGAAGGCTCGACCGTTCATTTGATGAAGACAATGAGCCAAAAGAGAAATCATGAGCAGATATCCAAACTGGCTAACTCGGCTGAAGCTAGGTAGCTCCCTGCCGAATAGGAGGAGGCTGTTTGAGCGTCGATAGGGTCGATGTTATACTTGTGTGCCATGAACCCAGAAGAAGCCGGACGTCGTGCTAAGGTGGTTTGGCTATAGGTAAGTTTTTTTTAGGCTTTAAATTGAATTTATGACTCGATAACTTCTGAATAGTCGAGGTGTTTATGATCCGTACAGATGCATACCTGGATGATCTCGTTTGCCATGGCACAAAAGGCACTGAGTGAGAAGTTGATGGAGTCGTGAGACGGGAATAAGCTCGCGAAGGGGACCATTCTGTCGTTGTAAACCCGAGTCGTGGAGCTAGAATAGGAAAATTTGTAAATTCATTTGGATGCAGTGAAGGAGAGCTTTGTGGTGGTCAAAAGGTGTGATGCGAAGGTGGCAGTGCTAGAGGCGAAGGTGGCAAGCCAAGTGGAGCAACTTTGAGACAACCATATGCGTTTTCAAGCAATTTTTGATAAAGGGTGGGAGGTGACTTCAGTATTAAAGAAATTTGTTGATGGACTAGGGTATAACCCAGAGACCTTCAACTCTATCACCCAGAGGAGGAGCCTACAGTCGAGGACATTGCTAGCATGGAGGGGATAAAAATGAACTCAGTGGTCGAATGTGCTAGTATTAAGAATATGGAGGCTGCGCCTATAGGTGAAGACCATAGTGGTGAAGAAGTAACTGTGCCTGTGGAAAGCGCATGTAACCCTATATGAATTAAATGTCTTGATAGAAGGAAAATTTGTCTTGCTCTATTTTTTTGTAATAAACTATTTGGTTTATGATGTATGTTGAAACAATACTTGATATTATGATTTAAACAAGTTGATATGTACTAGTATTTTGTGTGATCGAATGAGCTTTTAGGGTGAAGTTTCGATTTACTTGACAATTTTGAAAATTGTATATCTTGGATTCGGAGTGAAGCAAGATGTAGTCGGCCCTAATGGATTTACGAGTGTCTGGTTTGTCAACCATTCATGCCACTCAGGCGTGCTCGAATTAAAACCTTGAAAAACTTTGAGGTCGCCCACAAATATCAGTTAGGACGAAGGGTTGACTGAATCCTTTGGTTTGCCCAAATCAAGAAGTTCACAGGACTGCGAGGTCGTCCCCGGGTATTTCTATCCGCGGGTTTGATCCCGCTCGAAGCAAGATGTGGTCGGTCCTAATACAACCCTGAGTGTCCAGTCTATCGACCATTCATGCCACTCAGGAGTGCTTGAATTAGAACCTTAAAACACTTTGAGGTCACCCCTAAGTATTAGTCGGGTCGAAGGGTTGACTAGATACTTAGGTTTGCCCAAATCATAAATTTTACAGAACTTCGAGGTCGCCCCCGGGTATTTCTATCTGCGAGTTTGATCCTATGCGAAGTATGATGTGGTTGGCCCCAATGCATCCCCGAGTGTCCGGCTTGTTGACCATTCTTGCCACTCGGGAGTGCTTGAATTGGAACCTTGAAAAACTTTGAGGTCGCCCACAAGTATCAGTCGGGTCTAAGGGTTGACGGGATACTTAAGTTTGCCTAAATCAAGAATTTTACAAGACTGCAAAGTCGACCCTGGGTATTTCTATTCGCGGGTTTGATCCTGCACGAAGCGTAATGTGGTCAGTCCCAATGCAGCCCTGAGTGTTCTATCTGTCGACCATTCATGCCATTTGGGAGTACATGAATTAGAACCTTGAAAAACTTTGAGGTTTCCCCTAAGTATCAGTCGGGTCGAAGGGTTTACTGGATACATAAGTTTTCCCAAATTAAGAAGTTCACAGGACCTCGAGGTCGCCCCTGGATATTTCAATCCACGGGTTTGATCCTGCACGAAGTATAATATAGTCGGCCCTAATGCAGCCCCGAGTGTCCGGTCTGTCGACCATTTATGCCACTCGAGAGTGCTTGAATTGAAACCTTGAAAAAACTTTGAGGTCGCCCCAAGTATCAGTTAGGTCGAAGGGTTGACTGGATACTTAGGTTTGTCCAAATCAAGAAGTTCGCAGAAAATAAGAGATGATGCGTATGGAAAAATTTTGTATATTAATTATACTGGGGTTATATCAGTGGTGAGGGATGGTGGTCGCGGCCTGTTATATGAGACTAACTACATCGTGTTCCATGGGTTGGGTAAAGGTTATTTAGCTTCAATCATCAAGTAATGCGATCCTTTATCGGTTTTGTCGTACACGACATAAGATCTTTCCCAAGATTTGGCTAACTTGCCGGCATTGCGTGGTTTTGAGGAGGGTGTGACTCGTCGAAGTACCAAATCACCTATGTCAAAATTTCATGGTCAACCTTTTGTTGCATGACTTCTTGAGTGAGATCTGATAACGTCTGAGGTTAGCTAAGGCTCAGTTTCTGGTTTTGTTAATCCATAACATATTGTATCCGAGTTCGAACTTATTGTCTTCATCGAGAAGATCAAGGTCACATGTTGGTACCTCGAATTGAGTTGGCAAAATAGCTTTGGTTTTGTAGGCCAAAAGGAAAGGAGTACAGCCTGTCGCCTCTCAGGGTGTGGTGCAGTAAGCCCATAGTACATAGTGTAATTCTTAATCCCAATGCCCTTTCTTCTCGTCGATGCATTTCTTAAGACCATCAAGTATAGTTTTGGAAATTGCTTTGACCCGACCATTCCCTTTTGGGTAATAGGGTGTGGAAGAGGAGATGATAATATTATATTTTTTGAGGAAAGTTCAAACCTAATTCCCTACAAACTGTAGACTATTGTCGCATCAAATCATATGTGAGTAGCCAAAGCATGTAATAATATTTTCTCAAAGGAACTTGGTGACCTCTTCTTCCCTTGTTCAACATAAAGGCGCGGCCTTGACCCATTTAGTAAAATAGTCTGTAGCGACTAAAATATATTCTCTGCTACCCGAAGCTTTAGGAAAAGGGATCACCGGTCAATGGCCAATCTCTTAAATGGCCAAGCGATGAATATTATGGGCGTGAAATTGGCATTTGTCACAGTGCTTCGTATACTTTTTAGCTTATTTCCTTATATTCATCCAGAACAAACCCTATGTGATTACTATGAGAGCCATGGTTCGACCAATGGTGTGAGACCCACAATTGCCTTCGAGGAGTTCAGTAAGGATAGTTGCGGCTTCGTGTCGGGATATGCAACGGGAGTGTACGCCGTTTGGTGATTTGTTGTATAGACCGCTTTTGAGGATGGTGTGCCATCGGCAGTTTTCTAGTAACGAGCATTTCTCTTTTAGGTCCTCTAGTACAGTAGAACTATTAAACTATATAAGGAAGGGTGTGCACCAATCTTCGGGATCGAGACTCTCTCCCTCAGTATTGATGGTATTGACTTCAATCTGGTCGATACTTGAGCGTTTGATTACTTCGATATTGAGGGTTCAAGATTCAGATTGGCCTAACATTGTTGCGATGTAAGCAAGTTTGTCGGTATGTCTGCTTTCACTTCGTGGGTAATGTGTAATCGATGATTTTTTAGGGAAACGATCCGTGCACTGGCAGAATAACGCTGCATACTCAGCCATGCTGCCGTTTACCTTGTTTTTACCGGTATACTATCGTTGGACGAGTTGTGAATCAGTAAATACGAACAGCTTGGGGATGCCAAGTTTGAGGGCGAGATCGAAGCCATATAGTAAAGCTTCGTATTCGGCCTCATTGTTGGTACATTCAAAGTTTAACTTGATGGCCTTATTGATTCTGTCGTTTGAAGGTGTGGCCAGGACGATACCTCTCCCAGAACTATTTGGTCATGCAGATCCATATATAAAGAGATGTTATCCTGTGTTAGGGTGCCAGGGGTCATTCTGCTCAGGCTGATCTTTGGGTAATTTGTCTTCATGTTCTTCCCTATCGATATCTTCGACCAAGAAGTCGGCGAGGAAATCGGCGACTGCCTGGCCATTTTGAGAGACCTATTATTTGAAAGTTATATCCTGTTCACCGAGGTAGACGGACCATTATTGCACTTTTCTGGATTTATCTAACTAACTAAGGATTTCTCGCAGAGGGTAGTTGGTGATAACACGTATGTGGTATCCTTGGAAGCATGGTTTAAGCTTTCGAGAAGTGTAAGCAAATGTAAAGAGCAGTTGTTCGAGTTTGGTATATCATGTTTTGGCTGGGGTCAGTGTCTTACAGATGAAGTAGACGGGTTTCTCGATACCTGCTTCTATTGGGATAAGGACCGAGCTAATAGAAGTATCGGTGACCGCGAGATATGAGGTAAGCATTTCGCCTTCGACCGGGGTACTCATGACAGGTGGTTGACCAAGGTATGTTTTGAGTTTGAGAAAAGCTTGCTCGCATTCAGGTATCGAGTTAACTTCGGGGTTTCTCTTTTAGGCTTTATGAACGCCTTGGTCATGCAGGAGGGAAAATTGCCAAGCACAGCGGTCAGAGGATTTTTAAGTAAAGCGATTAAGGGCGGCTATTTTATCAGTGACCTTTTAGACATTTTCCTTGGTTCGGGGAGAGGGCATATCAACGAGGGCTCAGATTTGAGTACGGTCGATCTCGATGCCTCGTTTGCTAATAAGGTGACCCAAGAACTTTCTGGAAGATAGACCGAATTGGTATTTGTCTGGGTTCAATTTCATGTTGTATGATCGAAAGATTGAGAAAACTTTGGCCAGGTCTTGTATGCGGATATGTTTAGCATGTCATTGATGTAAACTTGGGATAACTTGCCAAGTAAATGCTTGAACATTGTTGTAACAAGGCACTGGTAAATGGCACCCGTATTTTTGAGTACGAAGGGCATCACATTAAAATAGTAAAGTCCTTGTTCTGTGATAAATGAAGTTTTAAGTTTTCCATCAGGAAGAAGGAATACCTGATTGTAACCCAAAGTTGTGTTTATCATAGATAGGCGTTCATGGATAGTTGTAGCATCCAAAAGTATGGAAAAGATTGAGAGAGGGAAGTTATCCTTTGGTATCTGTTAGTTGAGATCAGTCAAGTCGACGCAGATTCGGATCTTGCCATTCTTCTTGGGGATAACAACGATGTTCGAGTTCCAATCGGTGTACTTGACATCTCGTATAAACCTAGCGGCTAGTAGATTTTCGACATCGAGGTTCACCGCTTTATGAATCCTCGGGGCCAAAGTACGTTTCTTCTGTTTTACAGCCATGGATTTACGGATGAGGTCAAGTTGATGGCAGACTAGGGTGGGGTCGACAACGGGCATCTCATGGAATGTCCAAGCAAAGATGTCCTTGTTGGCTCAAAAAAACGTGGAGAGTTCACGGCTTTCGGCGGCATCAAAAAACCTGCCAATAAATGTACCTTGACCAGGGCCGTCGAGTTCGAAGTAAACTGTAGGTTTGATAGGTGTAGTAGAAGAGGTCGAGGTATTAGGAAGAGGGAGGTATAGTAATTGCTATGGCTTTATCAATTTCCTAGTAAGGTCTATTTTTGGATGTTCGCACGAGCGAGCTAAGCACTGGAAGCCTTTTATGCTCCACGCTTGGTGAAGTTTTTGACATTGAGCGATTCATCAAGGAAACGCTTGGTGAAGTTTTCAAGCGTTTCTGTGGGTGACTTCCGGAAGTTAAAATGAGCATCTACCTGGACTTCTCGGTCTTTATTGAAGGTGAAATGAGTTCAAAAGCTGTTTGAAGCTTCGAATAGATCCATTTGGGAGACTGTAGTACCACTTTAGAGGGTTATCGGTAAGATTGGTGGGAAACATGAGACACAAAATGTGATCGGCTGTGGAGTGTAGGCTTAAAGTATTCTGGAACTCAAGGACATGAGATTGGGGCTTGGTATTACGGTATTTGTGGACTTTAGGGGTATGGAAGTTTGGAGGCACCTCGACAGTGAGGAGCTTCTGGCAGATGGGGTTATTTAATCGACTCCACGAGTTCAGGGTAGGACTCGCGCTGACGCGAATGGTGGCATTAATTTTTTGATCGATTTCTTACTCTGTGAGGTAGACAAGTCGAGGGGGAGAATGCTGGGGTCGCGGGTAGTAAGGTCGTGGGTTAGGAGTGTACTCAACACTGTGTTCTCTGAGGCATTCCCGAGTAGGGTGCCGTGTGGGGTATCGAGAGATTCGAAGGGTAGAATCGGATGAATCTTCCATAAGGGGGACACCAAGATGGATGGAACTGGGTGCACCGTGGTACGGGCACCTTCGGAACCAAGGTAGATTGGAGGGACCTCGAGTTGCGGGTGGGGCTCGAGGCGTGTGCAGACAGAGACACGCGAAGCGGTGGGTACCTGAGAACGTATAGGAGCGTCCTAGGTTAGGACTTGCTGGAGTTTACGAATGGTGTACCGCAGTTTGTCCAGGGCTCGGTGTTGTCTATCATTATCGTCAAAACAACGCTTCCGTTCAGCCTCGAGATCTTGCCAGCGGTCCTCACACTCAATGCGTCGCTGGTAATTATGGCACTCTTTGGCTTGAGCGAACTGTTAGCTAATGAGGGCAAGATGGGCGGCGATGCCGTCAGCAGAGGTGCCAACAATGGTAGAGGTAGAACGAAGGGTGGGGGCAATTGGATATGGTTACAAGGTAGAAGAAAAAGGGATTTGATATGGTGGGTATAACACAGACGACGCCAAATGTTAGAGCATGATTTCGTAGACAGGATATCACACTCTTACACCTTGAGGTTTACCTTTGGCTAGAGGTTTTAACAAATATATATGACAAAAATAAGAAATATTACCGCACTAATAGACATGCGTGGAGCCCATGAATTGGTATTCTCCATGACCTCTAGCGAGGATTTAAATAGAAGATAGTATATATAGATTTAGGTTACAGATTGAATCGAGTGAAGTCAGTGGGTATTCAAAGGTGATATTAGAGGAGGCTTAGGCAGAGTTTTTCTAACCTCTTCATATTGTTTCCTCTTTCCTATTTATAGGAGATAGGAAAGGGTGAGTCACCGTGTGAGGTCAGATTACATGTATATCCTTTGGGGCAGCTATCCCGTATGTGGAGTCGGTTCTGACACTATGGCTGCCTGGCGACTTATTTTTACTATTTTGTCTAGTAAGTTGGCTATCAGGTATGCCTGCCTTCGACCATGTATCAATATTGTAGAAGTCTTTCTAGAACAGGTATAGAGTTCTTGTGCTGACCGTCTTTCTTTGGCTTCGACTATAGTAGTTAGCTTCGATGATACCGCCGAGTGTTCTGTTAGTCTCAGAGGGCTTCTTGGAATTCATACACATTTGATTGTTTGTTGGTTTGTTGGGCTTCGAGTCTCTAGTAGGTTTCAATGTAGCCTTAGAGTATTAGACTAGTCTGAGAAGGCTACGAGTAGGTTACTACAATTATACCTTCTAAGGACATAATCAATAAATCTATCCACTTGGATTTTGAAGCCTCCAACAATATCACAGAGTACGAAGCTTTGATTCATGGACTTGACTTAGCACACGAGCTTGGCGTCCCCAAACTCTTTGTCAATATAGATTCTTTACTCATCATCCACCATTACTCATAATAGTACAAGAAAAATGGCTAGATGATCGAATATGTAGCCCTCGTTGCCGATAGGATGAGTAAATTTGTGAATGCAATTCTCGACTATCTTCCTCGAGGTGAGAACCGACATGCCGATTCCTTGGCTTATATAGCTGGGGTCTTGGGTACTAAAGTACAATATCTATAGATCGAAGTAATATCCACCCCCAGGATTGATCTCTAATCTATATGTACGATTAACACTGGGGGCGATGAAGAGGAGGAGGATGATTGGTAAAAGCCCTTTATTGCCTATCTCGGCCTAAAGAACATATGTGACGGGCCTCTTCCGACATATCCAAAAGAACGACGACAGTTGATCAATAATTTGAAGCGTTATACAGCTCAGAACGACCGTCTATACCGCCATTCAGTGACATGGCCTTATCTAAAGTGCCTCTCCTAGAAGAAGTCGATGGAATGCTCAAAGAATTACATGAAGGGACTTATGGTTCCCATGTCATAGGTCGATCACTTGTAAATAAAACAGTTGCCCAAGGAGTATTCTGGCCAGGAATGTGTAAGCAAGCAGAAGTGTACTCACGCAAATACGACATATGCTAACAACATGGATACATGATTCGCACCCCTGCACTTGAGCTACATGCAAGTAAGGTATTTTAGCCTTTTAAGCAGTGGGCACTCGATCTCATGGGAGAGTTTTCGAATACGCGAGGAAACCGATGTTTCTTACTCGCAGTGACAAATTATTTTACGAAATGGGTATAAGCAATTCCTCATTGTCGAACTAGAGAAGAAGAGGTCATCTCTTTTATCTGGGAACACATTATCACGTGGTTTAGATACCACCCACTTGATTCAGATCGATAACGGGCCGTAGTTTGTTAGACAAAAGGTCATAGCCTTCCTCAACAAATACAACATCATGAATTCCCCATCCAATCCATAATACTCACAAGGTAATGGACAAGACAAAATCACCAACAAAACCATAGTGTATAGACTTAAGAAAAGGTTTCAATCACAGAAGAGAGGAAATTGGATACGGGAGCTTCCTCACGTCCTATGGGCATACCGTATTACTCTACGGCAATCAACTGGATGTTCCCCCTTCCTACTGGCTTATGGCACAGAGGCCATCATTCTTACAAAATACCACCATCCTGTCAGAGATCATGAGCTTATAGATGAAGAGAATAAATTTGAGGTGGCCGGTAATATAAACTGGATTGATGAAACTAGGGAACGCGCTATTTCCAACTTAGGTCGATATCATCATATGCTCGCAAGCTCGTACAACAGAAGAGTCTGAAGCCGTGAATTCCAAATCAGCGATCTCGTCCTCCGAAAAATCCCATAGAGCAGAAAAGAAACATATACAGGGAAGCTCACAGAAAATTGGAAAGGTCCTTTCCTCATTATTAGCCGCACTGGCCTGGTATCGTACTATCTCATGATAGAGTAAAGATTTCGAATCTTAAATCCATGGAACACCAGGCGATTGAAACGACATTATTACAAAATCCCTAGTTTCTCCACTACATAGTACTTTATTCTCGTTCTTTACATTCCAAAAGTGAGATTTTAATATCCAACAGTGTACATTCTATTCTACTCAATGAAAACTTTCAAGTTTTTTCCCACATTACTCTCTACTCACGTAGAATCTACGAAATCTCATAGATTAATGCAAAGGTAATACTAGCTATCAATCGACCATCTATACTGATTCAAGCTAAGTAAAGCTAGCTTGTAATCGACATCTGTACATATTAAAGCAAATATAATACTAGCTTTCAATCGCCCATCTATACATAAATCAATTATTAAAACAAAGGTAATACTAGTTTTCAATCAATGATCTCTATCAGACACAAGATAAAGCAAAGGTAAAACTAGCTTTTATCTCTCTACATGTCTATACTATTGAATCTTTAAGTTACTTCTACAGGTTTTTGCTTATGGGAAGTCAGCTGTACTTTCCCCTACTCAGGAGGTCGTGCAATGATAAAATATGGAGCTTGAGCAATGACAACATTCCTTCCTTGCTCCACTAATTCTGCAGGTCAAGAGCATACTTCCATTTCCATGTGGTTTAAGCAATTTCCTCTATCTATATCAGCATTATAGATACAACCTCAGAACCCACATAGTCATGCAAGGTATCCCTTTCGAGTATGTGGTTTAAGCAATTTCCTCGATCTATATCAGCATTATAGATACAACCTTGGAACCCACACAATCATACAAGGTATCCCTTTCAAGTTCAAGCTTTTTTACTTCTTTCACAAAATAAGCAATGACAGCTATAAGCTCCCTCGAGTGCACCTCTTCAAGGCGATACTTCTCTTAGTCAACTGTGACTACCTCAGCAAACAGCTTTTTTGACCACTAATAACGCTGCATCAATTCTTTGTAAAAAACATCTCCCAACTCAACATGTTTCCTTCAGTTTTTTATCACCTTAATTTTCTGTGCTCTTGTCCCTACTGCAGTATCAAACTCAGCTTTATTGATCGCCCTCAGCCTTTCCAATTGAGCATGAAGCTCCACCAACTCCCATTTAATTGCATCACTTCCCCCAATAGGAGCCTTCTTAAGCAACTCATCCTTCCTCTTGATTACCCCCTCTAACTCTAGCTCTCTTCGAAGTGCAATATCTAACATATGCTCGCACTCTCTTAAACATTCATTTCTTCTCCTTACGTGAGCCTAAACATGAACTACATCCGCCTCCAACTCTTTAATTCGAGCTGATGGGTTAATCATGTAACCTTTAGCAGTTAATACCTCGGTATCAGTCTTTTTCTTCTTTGACCGCTCTCTGGCCTCGACCTTCTTGGCTCGCGAATCGGCCATAGCCAAATTCACCTTCAACCTTGCAACCCTCTTATTTAGTTCGTTACACCATTTTTGGGCTAGCCGAAGATCGATATCTTTAGAAGGCATGACCTCACTCAACTGCTCAACCACACTTTTGAAACTTGTCAGGTCAGCTCGAGCCTTCTCCAGCTCATTTTCTTTCCTCATCATTTCACTTTTTAGTTGCTCAGCCAAACTTTTGGAGCTTGCCAGGTCAGCTCAAACTTTCTCAAACTCATTTACTTTCCTGATCATCTGACCCTTCCAACTAGCTACAAAATCAAGTAACTCTTTTTATATAATTTCTAATGACCCAATACGGTATTGTGCAACATCCGCTTCTTTACCTTTCATCGTCAACAAATCTATCCTGCTTTTGATTTTTGTTGTTTCGGTCTGCGCCTCTGCGATCTCCTTTTGCAATTTTTCTACTTCAGCATCTCTACCTTTGATCTTCCGAGTCAGGTCGTGCATAGTTTTATCACTTAGCAATCTGGATCTGTATTTTGACATATTGATCGTCCCTATCTTCAGATACCGCTTTAATCTTATTAAACTCTGCCACAAACTCATGATTGTATTAAAGCGTCTACTATTTGCTCATGCAAACAGCATTTAATTCGACCTACATTATCAAACACCATTCAACAATACTTCACAGATACAATCAATGCATATTACAGATAACTTAACAGATTTCAAGCAGATTTTTGTTTCTAACATGCCAACAAGCTGAGATTATACTTCAACCTCAAGTTAAGAAGCTATCCCACAATAATGGCAATAACATCTACCCCCACTTTTAAGGTACATAATTTCTATGTTTTAATTTGTTAACCCTCTGAAATCATCTGAACATACTGGATTACTATCGTTACTAACTTTCCAACACATTTGTGATCTATGTTTACCTTCTAACTTTATTGTGTAGCTCTAAAGTAGCGCAACATACAAGTCAAATATTTCTTGCCCTTTTCTAACCTATAGCTTCACTTGTAAAGTCAACAGGGATGTTGGGGCATTTTTCTCCTTAACAAGCTCTTTCTCAGTTCTGAGGCACATATCTTTACGTTCCTACAAATCAATATTTAGAAACATTTCTTATCCTATCCAAAATTTATTCTACAAATCAATGTTCCATGCAATTATAATTTTTAACCTACACAGAAAGCATAAAAAACTCCAAACAAATTTTACTCTACCTTCTCATTATCTCCTTCACAGTCCTCTTAATAAGTTCTAACAGATACCGAGTCCAACCCGGTAACCATATCTGAGAGAGAGCCATCATCAACCTAGAGCTCCTATTCCGTATCGACCTCTTAGACATAGGTACCTGCTATAATGGCTTCGAGATCAGGGACAAAGTACTCCACTTCTAACAGCTTCCGCTCGAGGCTATCCCGAGCCGCTGCAATATCATCAACATTCTTTTGCGCCTCTTCAGTGAGCTCACATATCAACAGCTATGAGAGTCCTTCACAGAAACCAAGCACTTCCTCTCCAACGTGAGATCGGACTCTACCTGAGCCACCTTCTTCTCAAGTCTTGCTCTCCCGCCCTCAAGTTCAGCCCTTTCTTCCTCTAGCCCGAGGCAGATACCCTTTAACATCTGAGCAGTCTATAATAGAAAAGACACTTTTTAGCTCAAAAACAAATACAATTTTAATTATCACAAAGACAACAACTTACCACCCTGCTCAACTTCAACTGTGCAGAGGTATTCAGCTCCTCAACACCTCTTTGAGCTACCAACCTCAACCAGTTCTCTACTGCCAGCATCTCATCCCCCTTAATAGGTTAATTCTCCCTAGCATTCGACCCACTCACAGTAGAAGGAACATTCACCCTCCTCTTCTTCGTGTTCACCCCGACCTCACCACTCACTGTGGTCTCCTAGGTTGAGCCACCCTTAATAGCCTTCCTCTTTGAAAGCTTCTGTGTTAGCTTGCTCTAAGTAATACCCCCATAAACATCCTCCAGCGACATCGGCGCAGCCCTCGGTATCACCGAATGCTCTTCCCTCTCCGCTGCTCTTTTCTTACTAGCTTCAGCTCCTATCATTTTTTTCTTGGCTTGAGACTTTTGTTCTTTCCCCGACCTGCTATTAGCTCTTTTGTTTCTGCTGATACCGGGCTCTTTCAAGATAATCTTGATCTCGGTACCTTTTCAAGCTACAGTATTTAGAAGTGATTCTCTTTTCAAAACCTTCGATCGAGGACCTGCAACATCACACAACAAATTGTTCAACAAACATAGAACGAATCTATAACAGTAGCAGTCTGATATCACATATTATTACTTACTTTTCTTCAAAGTTCTATATGCAAGTTTCATGGGTTCCTCATGCCTTCTCTGAATACAATCACCTTTCACTCATATCATATTATCGTTCCAAGCTCATCCTGCTGAATTCAGATCAAAGAAAAGAGGTTAGGACGAACAAGAACAAAAATACGTGCCTCCAATTGAGGCATTATATTTCACAGCGTAATACTGCAAAATATCCTCCCACATATTCCCATTCAGTTGGGCAGGATAGGTCTCTATGGTATTCAAAATACATTTAGCAAGATTTCTAAGAGGCATCATCAGTCCATATTCCAACTAAGAGAGATAGCATAGAAAACCTTGCTCCAGGTCGCTTTATATCAGGTAAGATCTCTATATCATATATAGGCTTGAGGATGAGGCTAGTTTCGATAACAGATTCTCCTCACGCCTCAACCTACATACAGGTCCAGGTATTCTATCAATTTTCTTAATTACTTTCTGTTGTCAATACACATCCATACATTCATATACATACATCATATATATATATACATATCATTTTTCATTCAAACAAAACAGATTTTCCCAAAAGTTTACTATAAATAGCAAAATTTTCAAATTTATCAAAAATCTACACATAGCATAATTTCCATTTCAAACTTCACAAATCACAAACTCTAAGTCGATCACTAACCTTCAACGTCTGAGTATGAGCTAGAAACAACGCCAAATCCCTATTTTACAGTGGCACCTCACAGCCAATGTCTTGACTCTGCCTCCACAACCTTCTTCCTCTTTATATGGTAATTATTATTGTCCAATCTCTCACTTGCATTTCTATAACATAGTCTCTTTTCTCTCCCTCTATTCTTTTGTTTCTCTGGATTTAATAGACGTTTAAATGAAGAAGATGAACTATTATTTATACTTTCTCTCTCTAACTGTTTGCAGTTATTAGGCCTCACATAAGTTGCCCTCAGTTTTTGAATCGAGGCATCCCTTCTACAATTAATGTCAGGCGTTTCATACCTTTTCGGTGAAAGTACCTTCCCATCATTATCCTATATCCTATATTTAATTATATTTTTCTCTCTCCTACCCAAATCTTTCTCTAACCTTTTACTCATGATGACTCTATATTACACGCAATCGAACTTTTTCTGATTTTATACACAAGGCAAAAAAAATTAAAGCTGATCTAATTTCTCTATTCCTACTTCTGTTACTTAAAACACTGCTGACGTCATTTCTAATGTTCTAACATTTCAAATTTCAAATTTTTTATTCACAAATCTTCCAACAACATTTACAACAAAACAAGAACGTGTTCAAGAGAAACATTCTACCTACATTCACATTCAAATTATTCAATTTAACTCAGGTCGCCCATTCATACATAATCATACATAAAATAGCTAAGACGCCCTAAAATGCCATACCTAATCAGTTCGTCCCTAGCAATTCTCTCATCTTCCTCACCTATCTTTTCTACAACAATTTGCCTCACAACGGATTTTCAAGCTTTAAGCTCCAAAATCACTTCACGGAATATCTCCGAGTAAAAGTGACGCCCAATCTCGCATTCCCTCGCCCTCGTCCTCGCATCCACACCTTCGAACTGGATTTCAGATTCAGGCAAGATAACATTATAATCTAATAGCCCAAAAATCCTTTCCCATACTTCTGTAATCTTTATCGTTAAATTCCCCTCTGACGCATGAAGAGCTCTTTGAGAATGAGTGATTACTATTTTTATTATTTTTTCTTCACTACATGACCTTTCAAACATTATTTATAATCCTCTTAAAGATAACATCAAATCCCCCACATTCCGCATATAGTATAATATATTTTTCCATAATTGGAAACCCTAAGATCATGAGGGAAAGCTATTTGAACTTATCTTTCCAAATCGACCTCATTAAAATCCATCCATTCCAATCTCAAACTACCATTCACCATCTCTCCCCTATGGTATGCAGTACACAAAAGCTCGATATTTCATTTCCTCCATATTCTATTCTCTATAAGGATTTTACCTCCTCGTACGATTCTTGGAATCTAATCAGTTCGATATAAATCTTTAAATATGCCTTTAATAGTTCTAGTAATAATGCTTATTTTTATTTCAGTTTCTAAACATTACATTTTCATATTCTAGCATATATTTCTTTTATCTTGATTTAAAGTAATAACTGCAAATTTGATCAATCAACATAATTTTTGCGCAAACATCATTTTCATTAGCTCGAATATTACTTTAGAACATTTTGCAGATAATAAGTATTTTAGATATTTCTACAGATCAATCTGCAAGTTACATTACATTTCAGTTTTCAACACTATTTCATTCCTAAACTCTTTTGCAGGAAAGGTTCAGGCAATCCTTCACACCATTTAGTTTCATAAGAAACTGAGAAAGTTAGTAGTATTAGTGCATGAACCAACCTTTAGCAGGAGGAACTCCTTCACGACATGAAACAATGATTGTGCAGAAGAAAGATTTCCAATCTCTGTCTCCATTCTTCAACACCACTGTCTCTTCCTGTATAACCCTCACTAGCTAAGAGTTGGTTGAAATTAAAGAGAGTCCTACCTTAGAACCTTGTCCCTCGAAGGATACCGGCAGCACTACCTCGCATATACGCCGACCTCCATATTTGTCTCCACAACCTTGTCCTCCTCTAACAGGCAAAGGCATATCCGACGCTACTCCCCAGACAGAACCATATAGTGGAACCTCCACATATGGTAATAATCATCTTCAGCTTCAGCCGCTTCCTCCTCCGTCATACCATGGTAGGTTTGTTGTATGGAAATGGCCGTGGGCTTCTCCAACGCTTGGTTGTCAAAGTGATATAAGTTCTGCCTCTGAACTTTAGCCGCTACCCTGTCCTCATACATCTACCACCTGGTCTTCACCATTCTCAAAACAAAGTACAGTAGTAGATACTCAGAGCAACATAATACTTTCACAGAGATGACAGATGCTACAATACAGCTAAGATTTATATCAAGCCCGCATTCAATATGAAGAAACGTTTCCAAAGCATCATCATTCAAAGAACAACTTCTCTTTGAACCCCAAACGTCAAGTACATCAATCATTTCCACCATCATAAATGCTAGATACAGTCTTCCATAAATAAATACCAAGTACCTAATCAGTCAAATTCCCCATCAATACGTCATAACTTTTATACTTCCAATACCAACAGTCAAAAGATTTTTTCTCAACCAAAGCTACCCGTGCCTTCAATTGCGAGGGGGTGATTGTAGGGACCTATCCCTCGAGCTAGTCCAAACTTGAAGTACCTCGATATCAGACTCACGTATTGCAAATGTGGCATGTACAGTCAGCATTGACAACTAGACCACAAACTGATAAAGAACGTGGATCGAGCACTATAATAAAATATGAATCAGGTAAAGACACCTATCTCCCACGAACTAACAATTACACATATAACTTCTACTTACCTTATTATTCGGAGAATGTGCTTCTACACGATAACGAGCTGTGGGTAAGGTCTATATAAAAAAAAATTTAGAGGAAATAAAGATAAAAAAAAACTAGATTTTCTAGATTCTAACAGAGGAATTTTTATATTTTAAACACCACAAAAGTTCTTATTTCAAGATCAAGCATTTCTAGTTCAAGAGACTACTTGTAATAAGATATCAGCCTAAAGCAATAAAAGTTGCAGTTACTAAACTCTCAACTCGAGGTCGCAATTTTTTACCTATTCAAAGATTTTTTACGCTAAATCACTGGTGTTATTTCTTGTATTACATTAATTTTTGTCACAGTTATATTTGGTGTAAGATCTAATTTTGAGCTATTTCAAGCTACGAAATTAGGCCATTACATTTACCATAGGGGATAACTTTAGCATCGAGCCTGATTACCTTGGTGGTTGTGTGATTCACAATTTATTTATGAAGGTCTAGTTGCAACTATCACAGTATTCCTTACTGGTTCCATGTATTAACTTTAGTTTAACAACATACAATTGATTCTAGTGAGAGGAACTATTACACCTAGGGATACATCAACATAAATATGAAATTAATAATGGTTTAGATCACAATGCAATTTTGTAAAACTGAAATTATTGGCTTAAGTTGAGCTTACCCATACAAGAAATTGTAACCTTATACATAGTAGTTTTTTTTTCTTCTTTTTCTTCTAGTAATTCTCCCATCCAAGTTTAAAAATGAATTTTACAATCTAGATCTAGGTTTAGATGGACTCAAATCCTATAAGTTAAAATTTTCATGATTTCTTTTCTCCGACATAGGTGCACTAACAAAAATGTGTGATTTTTTCTTCTTCTAATCAAATATGATAAAAGTACATTTCTGCAAAGCAATATGTTGTTAACTTTAAGTTAGCGGGATAGCATACTTAATCTGAAAATTGTGTGTTTGATCTACGCTCACGGAGCTCTCCTTTAGGATATATTCTATATTGCCTTGAGAAGTCACCTTACAAAAATCTGTCGAATGAGAGCTTTTGTGACGACCTACCGAACGCCGGCCAAATCCACCCAAGCGTTTTGAGTTATGTCCGAATGTATATGTTCTCTATATCCTAATAGAGCTGTACGCCAAGTTTTATCGCAATCGGATTCGGTTAAGGGGGCGAAAAGGGCCAGTACGCTTTGTCTCATGTGTTAACGTTTCATTTTGGAAATTGACTATTTACTTAGTAGCTATATTAAGGAGGAACCTTTGTCCGATCCACCCCATGACTAAAAGAGCTTTAATGCTTGGTCATGAAGGACCCTGGCTCATGGATTATCTACAAGGGATAGTTATAAGTTCTCCAAGGCCTAGGGAAAGCCAAGAGACATTACCTCACAATGCGGGCCAGTTTTCCAAAGAGGGCTTCATATGGCACCGCTATGCCCAGCGGGTTATCCGAGATGCACTGCCCCTTAGAGATGGACCAGATAATTAGTCCAGGCTCGTCGCCCCTTGAGATATGAGTCCCTTATGTGGAAACTGGCATATTGAGCTACCCTAATCCGCTACAGGACAGGTGTGCTTTCCGTACCTCGCTCGCATCGCGGGAGATTACACTGTAGGGATTATTGAGGGAACCTTCAGCATTGTTGCCTATACCGAATACATATTTGATGACCCCTCATGAGTATCCAAGATTATCCGAATGTCGCTCTAGCATCCGTGGGTTGTATGCCACTGGCACGCCGCGCCCGTGAAGATGGCTGGTACATGCCGATCGCGCGTCCGTGTGCGCCGCACGGCCCCTTAATCCGCTGTTCTCCGGGATCTGTAGAAGCGGTCCTGGGCTGGGCCATGACAGATGGTATCAGAGAAAGCATAGCTTGTTAAAGCTTAACTTTTGAGTTGGTAGAGCATAGATGGATTGTGCCTATGTCTATCAGAATCGGTCTAGTGCTGGGCCGAGTTATCAGATCTTGTTAGAGCAGATCTTTGGGGTGGTTCCCGAGTTGAAAATGCGGGATACTTACTTGCTAGTTGTGATCTTCAGATCCGTAGTTGCTCCGTACAGATAATCCAAACACCATTGTGAATGCTTGTAGAACGAGTTGCCTACATGTCAGTTGATATTGGATGTTAAAGAAAGGCTCCATATCCGAGCGTGAGATTGCTCAAGTTAAGTGTGCTTTGGATAATGACGCTAAGAGAAGGATTGATACTTGAGTTGGACGCAATGATCTATATCGTTGGTTGTCTCTAGAAGGCTGGTCAGTGTCGCTGATGCTCTATGAAGAATAGTAATAGAGCAATCTAGCAGGTTGTTATTGCATTCGGTCTGCATACCCACTACAAAGTTTAGTAACAGCTGTGGTCAAGGACGATGCCCCTCAGCAGATATCGATATGGTCAGTGCCAGTTGCCGAGTACTTTCGTGTGGAAGTCGCGAAGCTTGGTTTGGTTGGAATTCCTTAGTGTCTACAAAAGATTGAAAAAGAATCTTGAGAGATACTCGTTGTGATTGTCCTAGGGTGGACACTGAGACATTCCAGAGGTGAATGTCATGAGCAAAAGATGAAGCGGCATGAAGTAACAAATGAAGAGATGGTTTGGGTCCCGAGTTCGTACTCAGTGATATCGTCAGGTAGACGTTGAGGGTAGAGTTTTTCGTTGATACGAGACATGAACTGCGACCTCCAAGATGGGTTGTCGCTTATCTGCAGTTGGTCCCTAGTTATATGGGACACTGCTTTGCTCACTTAAAGAAGGCAAGTTTCCGAGTGATGCATGTTATCTTGCTCTGTAGTGGGTTTCAGGTTTGTCGGCGTTCGAGTGCTCTAGCCGTGCTGATCCATGTTGTTCCACAAGATGGTTCTGGGTCGTTTAAGCTCACAGATGGGTGAAGACTCACATTTCGAAGGTTAGAAAGTTACGAGGTTGTCGCAGAATAGAGTCTAGTTACAGTCAGCTGTGCAAGTTACCTCAGACATGATCTTAGATGGAAGAAGGTTGTAGGATGAAAGATCCTGAGTGGAATTGGATGTCAGTTTCCCAATACCTTATCACTTGGTGGTTGGCGGTAGGGATAGAGTACACGCGCCTCGTTCTTTGATAGTATTGGTGGAGTGTCTTTAGAAGACCACATCCCAGTGACCGTTCAGAGTTGGCTGCATTTACAGAAGCTTGTTCAAGAGATAGTGAATGGCTACGCTTCTACTTAAAGATGATTGCGACAGTATGAAGGTTGGTCTCTGCGAGTTTGATAGCAGTTGGACATGGCAAGCAAATGAGCTCAGGGCGACAGGTGCAGTGACAGTATCTTGTTCCCAAGTTCCCCAAGTAATCAGGTTGAGTAAGGATGTAGAGAGGGAGAAACGCTTCAGCAGTCCGTCAGTTATATGTCACAGCTTTGTTCTCGACGCGAACGTCGAGCTTATTGAGTGTGGGAAGAGCTGTAAGTTGTGTCACAGATGTACGCAGGTTCCAGCATGGGTCATTACCACCAGAGTTTGGCAAGTGTAGATGCCAGTGTTAAGTTTTTATCAGAGAAGAGGCATTAAGAGGTCCTCCTTGGAGAGTGAGGCAGATTAGAGTCCTCCAAAGTGGAGAGACCTTGGGGGCACCGGAGTAGCGATCACCCTTCCTGCAGCCAAGTTAGGTGCAGATGCCATCTAGCGTTACATGGGTTAGATGATGGCCTACTACGAAGTGGTAGAGCAGAAACATGGCTCTACAGATAGATGTCTCATGGGTTTGACAAGTTTATACAGGACGCCTTTATGGCGGACCTCGATGGTTAGCTAGCGGTAGGGAACAGAGTACCCGCACCTGATTGAGAGTATGCTGCCTTCTAGGAGCTACCCTCCCTCACCCAAGTGATCAATGAGTACCAGTTCAGTTCTATACTGGTAAGGCTAGAGTGCCGCAGCTTGATGTTGTATCCCCGATATTCCGTAAGATGGGCGGACATGGTTTGAAGACCTTTGTAGAGTTGATTGAAGGGCAGTCAGGCAGATTCAGTGTGCGGCCGATGTTCCGTGCAGTTGGGGAGAGTTACCCCTAGTTTTAGAAGACTTGCACCTTACCACTCGTAGATGAAGAGTGAAGTTTGAAGCCGAGATTCACAGAAGATTGAACTCTCAAGCTGCGAAGGCATTGTATGACTCAGAAGTGAGCGCACTTTTGGGCGGGATTGTAGATATCCTCGTTGGGCTGTCCAGAGGAGACCCCCTTGGTTTGTTGAGTAGAGCGACATTCCACATTACGTCAGGGGAGAAGGCGCTTGCAGCAGGATGTAGCGCATTTCAGTGGGCGCGATGCTAGAGAGCACCGCCCATACATTTTTCAGAAGGTTTGAGACCACGAGATAATATCCAGACGAGAAGGCAGACTCCAGAGTTTGAATCAAGGCCAGTCACCACGCTCTTCAGTTGGAAAGGGCGAAGTTAAGGTTCAGCTCTGAAGACACAGTTGTCAGCATCGAGACTAGCAGTCGGGCTCAATATCTGCTAGTGTAAAAGATGATATAGTACTTTGAACTAAGTGCGGGAAAGTTGTTGGTTTCTTGAAGATCCAGAAGATTGAATCCTTGCAGAGCCATGATGAAGAAGGTTCTCGGCGAGGACGTCGAGATTATTTTAAGTGTGGGAGGGTGTGATGACCTACCGAATGTCGGCCAAATCTACCAGAGCGTTTTAAGTTCTGTCCAAATGTATATGTTCTCTATATCCTAATATAGCTGTGCGCCAAGTTTTATCGCAATCGGATTCGGTTAAAGGGGCGAAATGGGCTAGTGCGCTTAGTCTCATGTTTTAACGTTTCCTTTTGGAAATTGACTATTTACTTAGTAGCTATATTAAGAAGGAACCTTGGTCCGATCCTCCCCATGACTAAAAGAGCTTTAATGCTTGGTCATCAAGGACCCCGGCTCATAGACTATCTACAAGGAATAGTTATGAGTTCTCCTAGGCCTAGGGAAGGCCATGGGATATTGCCTCGCAATGCCGGCCAGTTTTCCAAAGAGGGCTTCATATGGTGCCGCTCTACCCCACGGGCTATCCGAGATGCACCGCCCCTTACAGATGGACAATATAATTAGTCCAGGTTCGTCGCCCCTTGAGATATGAGTCCCTTATGTGGAAAAATGCATTTTGAGCTACCCTGATCCGCTACAGGACAGGTGCGCTTTCCGTAACTCGCGCGCCTCGCGAGGGATTACGCTGTAGGGATTATTGAGGGAACCTTCAGCATTGTTGCCTATACCGAATACATATTTGATGGCCCCTCACGAGTATCTAGGATTATCCGGATGTCACTCTAGCATCCGTGGGCTGTATGCCACTGGCGCGCCACGCTCGTGAAGATGGCTAGTACACGCCGACCGCGCGTCCGTATATGCCGCACGGTTCCTTATTCCGCTGTACTCTGGGCACTGTAGAGGCGGTTCCAGACTGGGCCGTGACAGCTTTCCTGTAGTACCAAATGATATTATGGAAAATGTCACTGATAAGAGGGCCTTTCTACGTCATGTACTGCACGTTTTAATATGCGTAAAGGACCTAAATCGCTAAGGCACGATCAAATATTTTAATGGACAGGATTTTGATATACCATGTTAGGATCCTGAGGGTTAAGACCATTAAATATCGCACCACTAACACATAGGTTTTATGTGGTACAGTGGTATTGAGGTCTTATTGGTGCGATATTTAATGGTCTTAACTCTCAGGATACTAATACACCATGCACCTTATCCAAATCTATCTTAGGATTGTCTATTTGTAATTCTTTAGTAGTTCTGGTTAGGATTGGCAATCCCCTTGGTTCGGTTTGTGTTCAGTTCTTGCCCCCACAAATTCCCCATACTCACGTTTAGAAGAACTCCCTCCCCTCCAATGTCCCCTAAGTCAAGACCTAATGACGGTAAAAAGAGATAGATCACGATAACAGAATCCACCCGCCCTTAAGTTACAATTCAGCTGCATCTACGAAAGCAAACATGTGTCTTCATTTCCAAGGGTATTGATAGAGAATTTGCCAAATGGGATTTGAATATCTTAAGGTGCATGCTTCAAGTGTATAGGTGGAAGTGAGCTTAGGTACCACATCCATCTATCATGTATTTTATTTTTTCAATTTTTTCAATTAATTTTTAAAGAAATTTGTGTCTTTTACAAGGATGCGCCGTTTTGGGCAGAGTGTTATTAAGAGGAGCACATCTTAAAGAAAGGGCACAAAGGTAAAACTAAAATATTAAAAACTAATTATTTTAAAACCCCTCGTTTCTTCTTTAATAATTTAATTAACCTCCTTCTCCATTAAAATTCTTCATTGAAGCATCCCTTTCGGTCTCAACATAATTTCCTTTCTCCCATCTTTGTCACATTTTTCCAGTGTAAAAAATATTTCTCTTACGGATTTCGCGAACACACTTAAATATAATTTTTTTAACTTAAGTTCTACTTCATGAATATGGTATAACAAAATTCTATTTTTGCGATGGAAATATGTGATTAATAGGTAAGAATGTGGGAAATATAGTTGATTGTACTCTTGATCTTGAAAAAAGAAAATAGACACTCCAATAAGGGGTTTGATGGAGAATTTTAATGGTGAAGGAGCTCAATAGATGAATGATGTAACCTAAAGAGTATTGCCAAGTTGTAACTTTACTTATTGCATAGTAGTAGTTTTTTTTCTTTTATTAATACTATCATTGACTGAGTTGGGAACTCTTTACTGGTCAGTTTAATAGAATGCTCGTGATATGCACTGGTTCGGTATCCCATCTATGAGAATATTCTTTGATTTTTTTGTGAATTTATTACTTGAGAAGTAGTTAAATTTCATGTATGATAGTTGATCTACTATATACAACCTGCTTATGGATCTATCTGCTCATTAAGCATTACCGATAATCAGATGAGTGACGACACATGTCTGAGAGACAATAAACCATGCACTCAATCCTTTTAAGATATGAACATATTTCTTGTCTCTAACCTTGTGTATCGGGGATGTCACGAATATCATTAGAACGGCCAATATGATAGAACGCACTAAGTGCGCCACGCTATTACTCCCTAATGGTACCATACAGGGTATCCAGTATGCTTTATACACATGTAAATCCAGCCGGATTTTACTGAGTTTTAGGGAGATACAGGATAATGCTTATCACGTAAAGACTATCAAAGAAAATAACAGATAAGGTTATGTGCATTTCTTCCATGTCTAAAGGTTAGAA
Source organism: Kingdonia uniflora (assembly GCA_014058105.1). Taxonomy (NCBI): domain Eukaryota; kingdom Viridiplantae; phylum Streptophyta; class Magnoliopsida; order Ranunculales; family Circaeasteraceae; genus Kingdonia; species Kingdonia uniflora. The sequence goes on along the minus strand of JACGCM010000704.1, from coordinate 6,398,231 downwards.
CACGCTATTAGATTTATTTTCAATACACTCCTCCAGGCTAAGATAATGAGGAGGATTATCGGGAATACATCTCTACTTTCTTTAAAATGAGAGAAGATCTAGAGGGTGCATGTATAACGATTTCTTTCAAGGAAAGTCTATTATTCATTCTAGTATGACCATGGTGGAGTAAGATATCCAAACACATGTGGACCTATCCATCCACATAGTTGCTAACCCGAGTATTTATGGTCATAAATACGCATCTAGGAGATGGTCTTAAATTTGCCTATTATTAACATCAAGGAATGCAACGTTGGCACGACTTCTCACTTAGATCATCGATCGTAGGCTCAATTTCTGGATTAACCGATCAAGTCGATCGATGCGACTTGACGGGAGCTTGCGAGTTTGATTCACAGGCTTTTGATGACTATTTTACCGCTAAATGGGATAAATGATTGAGCTTCGTGAGTACCCCATACCATTCTTAACTCGGGATTGGCAGAGAACTTAATCAAGTTATTTTAGATAATAATTAAACTACTGTTATTATGATTACAACTTCTAGCTAGTGTGTGGGCAAGACATTCTTGCTTCTACAATACAGATTATGGTTCATCCCATAATAAATCATCAAATCTTTCTCAAAGTAACTAGTAACTGGGTCAGAGCCCGGTATCACCCATTGATAAACATTTGGATGTCAATCGCACCACCACAATGCACGAAGATGGGACCCTCAACGTCGGCCTAATATTATGTGAGTTATAATTTACATTGATCACTAGATATTTAAAACCCACTAGGCAATGTATATATCGTAAGGCTGATTTTCACTTTGATGATACGATATTCCCAGCATTAGGGGGAAATATGATAGTTAATGTTGAGGATGTTTCCAAATTAGTTGGAAAATACCATCGTGTCTCATCTAGATCCCTTTATATAAGTTAAGTAACAATAAGGTTCAATAGATTACAAACTTGTAATAGGTCACAAATAAATTGCTAGACACATTCATAGGCATTGTTAAAGTATCGTTGGTGTATGTACCTACAAGTAATGTACCTACACAGTCGAACGTTCAGCGGGAATTAGTGCCGTAAGCAAATCTGAGGCTCGCGCTTAATGCGGAGCACCGTTGGAAGAAAGTATTATGAGCTGGGAAGTTGTAGAATAAGATAAAAATATGACTAATGTTATAGTTGGTTCATCAGGGATAGACCCACCCATCGATGAGACAATAATACATATGCGACCAGCTAGTACTCTAGGAAACAAGCCCAGGGTGGTACATACGTATGATAATATGAAAATATTGATCTATTAAAAGTCTATAGTAGGACAACGTAGGATCGTTCAACAAAGATTTGTCGACAAAGTATTTATATTTGCTGCTGTACTCGCTATTAAGGATGAGGATTCAAAACCACTTATTATAAATAATTGTGTGTTGTTATACATTGGCCAAAGTGGGTACCTAGAATCAAAGCAGACCTCAACTTGGTAGCATAATGCGAATTGATACCATAGAGTCTGTCCGTTACAAATGGGAATGGTACAAAAACATGATTAACTCGGAGAGATAATTAGGTCAAGGCAAAAGTAGTTGTCCAGAAATTCTTCAAGAGATCTGGTATCGATTGCAATGAGACTTATCATCCGGTTATAGACACTAAAATGTTTTGGTACTGATCAATCTATCAAGTTGTCGAGGACAAGCTAGACATACATCTTATGTAATTGCCATATATCTATATGAGAAACTAGATACAGATATTTACATGAAACCACTTGGGGAGGTATAAGCTTCTGAAAGTAATTAAGCTTGACACACGAGGTGTATACGTAATAAACTAGAAAAGTTATTGTTAAGTTGAAGCAATAAGGGCCCATGTGACATAGTAAGTTGACTGAGTATTTGAAGGCTGGGGACTTTGCAAATAGTATTATCTGTCCATGAGTTCTCATTAAGAACATAGATAATAACTTAAGTCATCATAACAATGTACAAAATGATTTGGATATCATTAGATCTCCAGGGGAGATTACGAGAGTCATCGAATACCTTAGGAAGGAATTTAAAATAAAAGACCTTGGGAAATCAAGTATTGTCTCGATTTGCAGATCAAATATCTTGGTAGTGGCATACTCATATGCCAAACAATTTATATCAAAAGAATTATCTATCACTTCGGTATGGATGCAACACACGATGATAAGTCATTTATTGTACGTCCATTACTTAGATGTGGATAACGAAAGCTTATACCATCTTAATGGGGAGAGAAACTACTAGGGCCATGACGTCATAGCTAGGAGTTACTTTACTATAGTTAGTTGGGTATACTAGACCTGATAACTCATTCACAGTGAGCTATTTGGCATGCAATAGTTTTGTTCCAACCCAAAGGTACTAAAATGAGATTAAACAGATTCTGAGATATCTGATCGGCATGAAAGACTGGGGTTTGTTTGACCTAAAAATGGTAAACATAAAATTATAAGGTACGTCTATACAAAATACTTGCCAGACCCACATAGAGGCCATTGTCAAATAAATTATGTGTTTATGTATGGCAATACAACAAACTCTTGGAGATCGATCAAGAAGATGACGCTAGTAACATCTTCGAACCACGAGGAAATCCTTACACTTTATGAAGCTATACGAAGATAAGATAATGCATCGACTCTATATGAAGCCAACTCGACTTGCATCAATCAAATCAATTATAATTTTAAAAATGCCAGTATAATAAAACACATTTCACAAAAGTCATTCCATACTTATGAATTAGAAAAAGTGAATGAGATTAACGTTATTCAAGACATTTTAGAAGACATCTTTGCAAACCTATTCACGAAGACTCTTGCACCACTTACATTCAAGCAGTTGGTACACATAATCGACATATACAAGTTTTTATTCACCATTATCTCGGGGAAGATCGAGGTCACTGGGAGTAGTCCCAACCTGACGTGGACACATGCATATTATACTCTTTTTCTTTATAGTACAGTTTTTATCTTAGGAGGTTTTACTGACTAAAGGTTTTGATGAGGCAATATATATCTGTCCATATCCCATACGGGGCCTAGGATAGTACTCTTTCTTGCACAAATTTTTGCCCAAAGCGGTTTTGTTAGGCAGAGTATTTGATGAGGCAAGTCATCCTGGTATGGAACACCCCAAGGGGGAGTATTAGATATTGAGTCCGATCCAAGGCGGGAACCCAACTGGGTTGGTGTAGGGACAAGATTTCGCAAAGCTCGAACTGGCTTAAAATTGATCCTTACACCAAGAACTACTATGCCAATAATTAAATAAGAGATAACACTTGACACATGGGATTTAACGTGGAAAACCTGTGAATAGGTAAAAACCACAACCACGAGTGGAGAATTTTATGAAAGTAGTATTATTGCTTGAGAAAGTAGGAGAATCTGATTACAAGAGTTAATCTAAGATAAAATAGCAAGATATCAGATAATTGTATGTGCAGAATTATCTATCAGCCACCCTATTTCCTTAGAAGCTCTGCCCTTTTATAAACCCTGCTCTCAGTTTGACATCATGCTCGAACACGTTCTCCTGAAAGTGGGAGTCATGGGCAGCTGAGTGTGTAACTGCTAGCTCGTGGGAGATAGGTGCCTGTTGACTTGTTCTGTTTACATCTATTGTGGGCGATCCACGTTCTGCTCGAGTTCGTGGTCGATGTGTAACTGTTAACGCGTTTGTTTAAGCGTGAATCTGGTACTGGATAAGGTCGAGTCTTATAGAGCTCGAGGTATAGATGAGATCGAGTGTCCTTACCTCGAGGGATAAGTCCCTATAATCGCCCCCTCACAACTGAAGTCACGTGTGGCTTTAGTGGAGAAAAACTCTAAAAATCGGACCTTGTGATGGCGTAAGTGACGCATGAAAAACGGAACGTCTGTATTAAAGAGTGTGTTGCCATTATGACGCATGAGTGTCATGGGCAGACTGTTAGTTTTCCCGAGTGGATAACTGTTTGGGGAAACAATGTGTATTAAATGCGGTATTACTATAAATTGTTGGTCAAATTTGATTGTCGAATAGCCTACAACACATCTTCACTGCAGAGAAAAACAAACATGCCTATTTTGTAGAGTGAGAAAAAAAATATGAGTTTTTTGGAAGCGTACCTTTGCAAAATCATGGTTAAGATGACTAATCAAGTGTATCATACCTAATTTTCTTTTATATGGGAGGAATTCCAGATATGGTTTTGTGGTTATCAGAGTAGGGAGACTCCCTTTGCTGTTTTGTTGAAGAAGTGTTGTTTAAAATATTTATGGGTATTATGTAGCGTCCGATTTAGCGGTCGGGCCCTGGTCTCTATTGATGTTCCGATTTCTAAGGTAGGAGTCTTCCTCAATTTCCACGAACTCTGGGTAAGTGAGGATAAGGAGGAAGAAATGGCGGTGGTGGAGGTGGATGATGGGTCGCTTCTTTCGGTGCCATCGCTTTTCTTTTAATTCTTCTTACAGGGAAATGAAGGGGAAAAAGGTTTTTGACCTGTTACAGCCTTGTACTTTTTGATCTGTGGCTGAGGTTTCTCTGGAAGATCAGGATTATTAAGCTTCAAAAAGAACTAGAGACCTGGCAACGAGAAAAGAACTAGAGACTTGTCCTCGTGTTGAGAAAGTATTTGTAATATCGAGCTTCAAAAAGCTTGATTCTATAATTGTAAAGCAACGCTGTAGGGGTAGGCCTGAAACCAACATGTTAGATAAAAATCGAGCGTAATAGAAAAATATTTTTGTTTGTTTCTTACTAGCGAAAAGTAGAAATAGTTGACATGTCATCGAGCTGTACATAATATGGGAGTGAATAGTTGGTGAGATAGCATACTTGATCCTACCTCGTAAATGAATCGAGCTTAATAAATGTAAACATAAAGCTCCAAATTTCATTTTTAGGGAGCTCGATTAAGTGCGAAAAGATAATAGTAAGTAACTCGAACCCGGGAAGAGTGGGTTATAGAAACTGAAATACGTTGCGTATAGTCAATCAAAAAATTAGTCCTGTTAACTGAATAGTAGAAAAGTGTGACTTGTTCTTTAAGAAGGTTCTTCATAAAAAATGGTGAAGACTCGCCCTAAGAGGGCTGTTGAAGCGCGTGTGTTGAACGACTTGCATTTAGCATTCAAGATTGATGAAATAAGGGAAGCTATTTTTGGGCAGCAAGGTTATGATGCGGTTCTGCTCGAAACTCGAGCAAAGTACAAGGGTAAGACTGATGTAGAAAGGGGCGAGGAAATTAACCGCGTGTACTGGTCTGAGTCCATGCGTACCTGTTGGCGGTCTGTTGAAGATCGTAAAAAGTTTGTCCTGATGATGGCCAGGGAGGAGATCAATAATGAGGATATACATATCGCCGCAGGGCTGCTGAAGGCTTGAGGTGTTGTCGGGCACACTGGTTGCTTCTAATGCAAGTATCTTGGGGATTGGAGTGAATGATTATTGTATTTTTTGAATGTTTGAAATGTAATTGCCCGAAGTTACTTGAAGAAAAAAAAATCTATTCACAAAAATAGGCTATGACTAGGATTGTTTGTTAAAACTAAATTTTTGAATTTGTGTTGCTAACTGATATTGACGTTAAAGTCAAGGTGTATAAGTAGGGCAAACAAATATACGTGAAATATTAAAGTAGAAAATTCATAATCATGAGTTTGGGGTATTGTGAAAAAAGTGGGACCAAGAGGCTGAGAGATACGCTAAAGTATAATATTTGGTGTAATGATGGGAAGGTGTACGGCACATCTGACAGGTTCAGGCGAACAAACGGCTCGGTTCAGGAATTGAGGGCTGCTTACTGGAAAAATCCAAACCGCCAGCGGTTTGCAGAAAGATGCATAAGTACCCCCTCTCCTCCCTCTCCGAATACAAAAAACTAGAAAAAGAAGAGAAGGGTTAGAGATAGAGAGATCTCAACTGATGATTTCATTACCCTCGAAGGAGGAAAGGATAAGAGGAAAGTAGTGACTAGGAGTCTCAATTGCAAACTACGAGAGGAGGCGGATATCGAGGAGGTTCTGATGAAGTTGTAGAAATTGAGCAAACTGGTCCAGACCAACATTGCAGACTCTCACTCGGGTGCTGAAGTTAAGTCTGTCTTTGTGTTTACAAGAGTTTTTGTATAATTTTTTTTTATTGTGTCGGGATAAGGATGTAATACCTACCAAACACAAAAATGAAGTAAAAATAATAATGGGAATAATAACTGTGGGGCGATAAAAATCATTTTGAGACAGTTTGTGATTGATAAGTGATCTAGTAGTGTGAGATAAAAATTAATATATATACCTCGGCCTATCTGTAGGTTTTGTTGGACCAGCATTTTGTAAAGTAGACCCTTTACTGTAGATAAGTATGGCTTATATTTCCGGTTGTGCAAAGGCTGATGAAGCAGACCTTGCAGGGCACTTAACTCCTGTCATTGGAGTAGGGGATGAGGAGGATACTGTAGCCGAATTGATAGAATGGCTTCGTCTGAAGGGTTCTCGTGTTGAGTACCCAATAGGCTCTAGTCGGTTTAGGGAGTTCTGTAAGGCCAAAAGTAGTATAGATGGGATTTGGGGGCACACCTTCGCATATAGAGGTAATTTCTTTAGGACTTGTAGTATCAGTCAATAAGGGGATTACTTGTATTTGCTGCCTGATTTGGCCCAAGAAAAAAAGTGCAGGCGTTTGGGGGACGAAGTATCCTTGGAGTACGTCTAAGGCGTTGTGAAGGATAGTCGAACTGATGGGTGTTGTTGATATTTAGCCCAGTTGGATTATGTGCTGACTCTGCCTTTGAGCAATTTGGCTAAGAGTATTATGAATTGGATTGGGGCTTGTCCGGCGCAATTGAATGGCAATTTTTGGGAATTTATTCTTGTATGCGAAACCCTGAATGGGAGATAGGCTGCATCTAATTGTGAGAGGAGGATTACTGCTAAGGTTTTCTGGAGTATTATGCTATGAAATATATCACAGCCACTGATGGTGCATATATCTTCTAGTTCTTCAAGACCATGCTTCTTCGACCTGTCTTTCGCAGGGCGAGTGTGGAACGACAACCTTTTATGGGTGTCTAGTGAATGTCTTCAGCGGTCTGATGAGGAACCCCTGGAACTTAATAATAGAACTATAACAAAGGGTAAGTTTACCATTGAAAATTGAACTATCATTTGTATGTTGAACTATACTTCTATAGTTGATATGTATCTTACGTTGCCGATTTTATGCAGGAATTAATTGCAAAGTTTCGAGGAAGGAATCTTTTATAGACGTCATTGCCAGGGAAGGCACTGAGCTCGAAGCTGTTCTCAAAGAGTTAGAGATAAGTAGGTTCAAAAGAGTAGCTAGTAAGGATGATAAGGTCAGGAGATCGCAAGCGAAGCGGAGACTGGCCGGGAAAACTCTAGGCTTAATGGAAGAGAAATTGTCAACTCCTGAACTTAATACACCCTTGAAGCTCGCGCGGCTCAATGAAATTTTTGATGGACCAGTGAATGTGGCCACGGTCTCTAGCACTGTTGTAAGGAACCTGGCGAAGAGGAAGGCTGTAAAAAGTGGGGTTGCTCCTCATTATGTTACGTCGGTCAGTGTAGACGATAGCAGTAAGAGAGGGAAGGTAACTTCTCACACAAAGTCGCAGGAGGTGCTAGAGGAAAGCGATAAGATTCCTGAGGGGGCGGACTTGAGGCCGCGCTTTGAAGTCGAAGCTGGTCTCTTGGAGGAACAATGTCGAGCTAAAGCTCGAGAAAAGATGGTTGCTGTTATGGATGATAAATTTAAGAAGGTTAGTAAATAGTTGGTTTTGTCGAGCTGTTTTGTTGTTCGAGCTGACTTATTTCTTTTTGCAGTTTGCTCGTGCTCTGAGGGACGTTTAGCTTGGTTTCCAGGATAGGTCGATGGAGCTGGAAAAGAGGATCTCCCAGCTCGAGGGGGAGAAAAATCAGTTGGAAGAGAACCTTATTCGGGAGAGGGGAGCTTTCCAGTTAGAGCGGGATAAAGAAAGGGAAGCTGCTGTCCTAAAGCTGAAGGAAGTTAGGGCCAAAAGTAAAGCTGAAGTGGAGCGATTGGTTACCGCGTCGGCTATTTCTCGAAATAACCTTGCAGGGAAGCTCTACAAGCTGAGGTATACAAAGGCGGATATAATGGCATTTAGCGAAGGGAATTATGAGGAGATGGAAATTATGGATGAAAAGGAGGCTGAGGAAAGGGAGGATGGTCTGAATGTTACTGAAAAGACCGCTGCCGATAATCAGGAAACTATTAATCAGGTAGGATGATCGTATAATGTAACATTGGTTGTAAAATATGAACTCGAGCTTTGTAACTTTATTGCTGTTTGATGCCAGCAACATTTTACTTATGAAATTCCGTATTGTAGGAGATAGAAAGCTCGCGCCTCAGAGTTGAGGACTTAGAGGGCCTGCTTGAAGTGGAGAAAAAATCCTCTGCTGAATTGCAGGTTAGATAATTCAGATAAATTAATAACTAGATGAACAAGAATAATAGGAGAAAGGATATGTACCTTGCATGTTTATTTTAGTTTAGGATGTTTGTGTATGTACCATCTGCCTTGTGCCCAAAACTTGTTATTGCGGGTAGGCCAAAGAGGAGTTGGTTGTCTCGCGCTTGTAGGTGTCTGTACAGCAAGTTTATCAGTATGTTTTTGTCTATCTGTTTCTCCATTAGGTACTGATACTGTGAGTCCCTGCTAACTATTATGCAGAAGGAGCTAGATGTTGCTTGAGAGAGAGAAGAGCAGACTGTTTTGTATAATGTTGAGTATGCAGAAGAATATGAGGTTTTGTTTTCCCAGTATGAAGATCGATTGGATGATAATGTGAAGTTTTCTTTAAAACTCGAAGAAGCTATGAGACAAGTCGAGCAAAAGACTGCAACAATTTTGAGCAGGGATTTGGCTTTGAACCAACTTACCAACAAACTTGCTGAGTTAAAGGAAAAGGCTGATTCAGGTTCCCGACACGAGGCTAAGTTAACCGAATACCGTATTAGAGCGTTAAATGAAGAGATATCTGATATAAAATGTAACATTCGTGCTCTGAATGAGCAGTTGTTGAAGAGAGAGATTGAGCTGGATACTACACGAACTAACTTGGTTGTGTGTGAGGCCGATTTTGAAAAATTGAGTAGTAGTATTATAGGAAAAGATCGGGAATTGTGCAACTCTGCATAAATACGTGGTAGTTTGATTGCCAGGTTAAATCGTGTGAAGGCTGATTTACGTCATTTAAAAGGGAGAGAGGCTCAGAGCAGGGCTGATTTAGCAGAGATTCAAGCCAAGAACAAAAGTTTGGTGGATGATTTGGCCCACGCTCCCGAAAACGTGAGGAGGGCTGTGCAATGTGAGAAGGAGATGAATGAAAGAATTAATCAACTTTGTGCGCGAATCTCTGAATCGGAGCGGGAGTTACGTGTACGTAAAATGAAGTATCAGAAAGATCTAAAATTTAAATTGGATAAAAGGGATGAAGAAATTGCTTCTGGTGAGGGGAGTCGAGAGATGAAGGAATTTCTTCGTCGAAAAGAAGAGTTAGTGGAGAATATGCGTATTGATCTCACAAACTCTCGACAGAAGTCGATAGATCTTATAAGGCAAATAAGTGAACGTATTGATCAATTAGCAGCTGAACTGGCTAAATCGAAAGCTCGTCGTTTGAAGGATAACAAGCGCACTGCTGTTACTCACCAAGCCTTTAAGGAAATAGTAGTTCACGAACAATAAAAATGTGATGGTGAAGCTTTACATCAATGGCAATTAAGCGCATTGGTTGTATTTTTTGTCGAGGAAATAAAATTCCTGCAGGTCGAGAGAGATTTTATGCAAGATTGCTTCTCTGGAAGGACTTGTGTATGTAAACTCGATATTTCGAGCATAGATTCAATTGGTGTTATGGATCATGGTATTGGGATCACGACGGCTGAATAGATAGCTCGAGGGAGAGAAATTATTGCTGAACGAGCTCCAGAATATATGGCATCCAGGACTGAAATAGGGGAAGCTCGAGTATAGTCTCATCTACTCCTGTTATGGGAGGAAGGTCGGCTGCTCTCCCATCAAGAAAATCCTGCAGAGTTAAAAAGAAATAGAATTGAACTCTAATAACGAGTACCTATTGTATGCAGTAGATGTTGATGCTTCAGTGCTCGATGTAGGACCTTGAGAGGAGCATTGTAATTTGAAATGCTGATATGAGAAAATAATATTTCCACACCTGCAATAGATGTTATTCTTTGGTTTGACCCATTGAATTAGAAGAAGTCCGTGGGTGTAGAAGTAAGTGTTATCTGTGCTTCAACCCTTGGACTTCAGGGAGGCTTAGCGGTAGCGAGCTAGTATTATCTTTGCTCGTACTTTAGGCGGCCACCGCAGGCTAAGAGGTTCTTTATTGCCTCTACCTTAGATCTTTGCATCCTCAGGGGTTCGGCTAGTATTATTTATGTCTTAATACCATATTGGAGAGCTGGGCTTATCGGCAGCGAGCAACGTCTCACTCGTACTTTAGGCTTGATCCCGCAGGCTGAGGCTCTTTATGGCCCCAGCCCCGGAGGTGTTTGTATCCTCAGGGGTTCGGCTAGTATTATCTATGCCTTGATACCATATTGGATATTAGAGCTCAGCGGCAGCGAGCAAGTTTTTCCCTCACTCGTGATTTAGGCTTGTTATCTTCAAGCAAAGAGGTTTGTTATGGCCCCCGCCTTTGGATGTATAAGTATCATCAGGAGTTAGGCTAGTATTATCTATACCATTACAAATGTTAGATGTTGGAGTTTAGCGGCAGCGAGCAAGTTCTTTCCTCACTCGTGCTTTAGGCTTGTTATCTTCAGGCTAAGAGGTTCATTATGGCCCCTGCCTTCAGATGTATAAGTATCCTCAGGAGTTAGGCTAGTATTATCTATGCCATTACCAATATTGAATGTTGGAGCTTAGTGGCAGCGAGCAAGTTTTTTCCTCACTCGTGCTTTAGGCTTGTTATCTTCAGGCTAAGAGGTTCATTATGGCCCCCGCCTTCGGATGTATGAGTATCCTCAGGACTTAGGCTAGTATTATCTATGCCATTACCAATATTGGATGTTGGAGCTTAGCGGCAGCGAGCAAGTTTTTTCCTTACTCGTGCATTAGGCTTGTTATCCTCATGCTAAGAGGTTCATTATGGCCCCCGCCTTTGGATGTATGAGTATCTTCAGGAGTTAGGCTAGTATTATCTATGACATTACCAATGTTGGACGTTGTTTACCTTTAGGGATCGAGCTAGGATAAACTTCGCTTTTACCCTTGGATGGAGATTTCATTGATTGATAGGGATTCTTGCTATTAAAATGAGATTTCATTGATTGAAAAGAGCTTGTACATACACTGGAGGTGAAATCTCGAGGTGGATTGAACGTTGTTGAGTGTTAGAGGGGCTGTTTAGCGTCGATATAACTTCAATCTTCTTGTATTCCATGGATTTGGAATTTTATCACCAGCTTTCGTCATGAGATAGTATGAACCCAGACCAGTTTGACCTATGACCATGAAAGGACCTTCCCAGTTTTCTGCTAGTTTCCCAACATGTGGATCTTTTCTATTATCTGGGATTTCTCGAAGGACCCAGTCATTGATGGCGAACTCCCGAGTGCGAACTCGTTTGTTGTATGAATTTGCCAGTGTTTGATGATATCGACCAAGATTTGCGATAGCTAGATCTCGTGTCTCATCGATCCAATTAAGGTTGCAAGCCAATTCGAACTCATTCTCTTCATCTGTTAGCTCGCAGTCTATTACGGAATGGCGGTACTTCGTTGGGATGATTGCTTCAGTTCCATAGGCAAGTAGAATAGGAGAGCACTGTGTTGATTTTCGGGGTGTAGTTCGATAAGCCCATAAGACGTGAGGTAATTCACGTATCCAGTTGCCCTTCTTATGTAACATGAGGCACTTTTTGAGACCATTTACGATGATCTTGTTTGTGATCTCTGCCTGTCCGTTTCCCTGGGGGTAGTATGGGTTCGATGGAGAATAGATTATGTTGTATTTGTTTAGAAATGCTACGACCTTTGCTCCAACGAACTGAGGACCGTTATCGATACGGATCAAATGTGGACAACCAAATCTTGTGATGATATGTTGGAAAATGAAAAAAATGACCTATTCTTCTCGAGTTCTGCATAGAGGAATTGCTTCGACCCATTTGGTGAAGTAATTCATGGCAACAAGGAGAAATTTTCTATTACCCGGAGTATTGGGGAATTCACCAACTAGATCGAGTGCCCATCGCTTGAACGGCCAGTACACCTTACTGGCATGGAGTTCGTGGGCAGGGGCCCCAATTTAATTTCCATGACGCTGACATGCATAGCATTTCCTTAAGTATTCTTCAGCTTGTTTCCGCATCCCTGGCAAGAACACTCCTTGGGTAATAGATCTGTTAGCAAGAGCTCATCCTGCGGTATGGGATCCGCAGACTTCTTCATGTAGATCTCGAAGCATGTTGTCGACAAGTTCCATAGAGATACACTTGAGGTATGGACCAGTGACCGAGCATTTGTAAAGATCGTCGTTTGGTTGGACTGTGTAGCGTTTTGAATTCTCGGTGATGTGTCTGTGTTGCTGTCGATCATCTGGTAGTGGCCTGTTACATGAGTTATCCTGACCGAGATAAGTAATGAAAGGTTTCCTCCAATCATCTTCTGCCATCTCATCACCCCTAGTGTTAATCGCATATATCGTAGTACGATTAATACTGGGGCTAGAAATAACCTCGATTTGAAGGTGTCGTGATTTTGTACCCAATACCCCGGCTAAGTAAGCCAGGGATTCAGCGTGGCGATTCTCTCCTCGAGGGAGGTATTCGAGCGTAGCTCTGTGAAATTTGTTTAGTTTTTCTGTAACCAGAGCTGCATAATCGACCATGATGTCGTTCTTCTTATAATGTTATGAGTAGTGATGAACAATTAGAAGAGAGTCTGTGTAGGCTGAGATTTCAGTGATTTCGAGTTTGAGATCCACGTCTAGACCGTGAATGAGCGCCTCATACTCTGTAACATTGTTCAATGCTTTGAAGTCCAGACGAATGGATTTCTCGATTCTGTCGTTGGAAGGTGTAATGAGAACGATTCCAATTCCCAATCCTGTGGGTCCTGCTGAACCATCGGTGAGGAGCCTCTACCCTTTTTGAGATATCCATGACGCTTGATCATCAAAAGATTTGGAGGGTAGAATCTCATCTACTGCATCTTCGGTGAGATCTGGATCATGTTCTTCCCAGTCAGGATCTGAAACTGGATAGTCTGCTAGAAATTCAATGACTGCTTGACCCTTTTTGGAAATTCATTGCTCGAATTTGATTTCGTGCTCCCCCAAACTGACAGACCACTGCTGTACTCCTCTTGATTTCTCTTTCTTAGACAATACTTCCTGAAGTAGGTAGTTCGTCATAAATTTGACAAGATGTGCTTGAAAATAGTGTTTGAGTCTTTGGGCGGTGTAAATGAGAGTTAAAAGTAATCTTTCAATTTAAGAGTAGCTCATTTCCGCTGGAGTAAGTGTCTTGGTGATGAAGAAGATCGATTTCTCAATTTTTTCTTTGAGCTGAATGAGAACTGAGCTGAGAGATGCATCTGTAACTGTGAGGTAGATAATCAGTTCCTCGTTGCCTATCAGAGTGTTCATGATTGGAGCCCTCCCTAGGTAAGTTTTAAGTTCCTAAAATGCTGCTTCGCATTCCGGTGTCCAGTTGATATCTTCGTTCTTTGAACCTTTGCCTTGTTGAGTAGAACCTTTGAGTAGCATAAATAACCATATGCATCTGTATAAGGATTTGGATTCGAATTTGCTGATTGCTACAATCTCTCCTGCGAGCTTTTGTACATCCTTCTTTGTTGATGGTGAAGGCATGTCCAAAAGAGCTCGAATTTGATCTGGATCTGCTTCTATCCCTTTCTTCCTTATAAGATGACCCAAGAACTTGCCTGAGTGAACGCCGAACTGACATTTTTCGGGAATAAACTTCATTCTGTAGGATCGTAATATACTTAATACTATAGAGAGGTGAGAGATGTGATCTTCTTTCTTTAGGATTTTGCAAAGCATGTCATCGATATAGACTTCAACTATTTTTCCCAAGTATTCTTTGAACATACTCATGACCAGCCTTTGGTAAGTGGCTCCAGCGTTCTTAAGGCCGAATGGCATGACCTTGTAACAGTAAAGACCACTTTCCGTTATAAACGCAGTCTTTTCTTGATCTGCTTCCAAGAGTGGAATCTGATTGTACCCCGGGGCGGAGTCCATCATGGACAAGAGTTCGTGACCTACTGTAGAGTCGAGAATCTGATGAATGATCGGGAGAGGGAAGCTGTCCTTTGGCGTGTGTTTGTTGAGATCTATAAAATCCACGCAGACCCAGACCTTCCCATTTTTCTTTGGAATAGCAACGATATTAGAAATCCAGTCTGGGTACTTGGCTTCTCGAATGAAACTGACCTAGATAAGTTTTTCAATCTCCTTGTTTACCTCGTCTCTGAGTCTTGGAGATAACCTGCGTTGCTTCTGTTTAACTGTTGCGGTGCCTTCACGGATGTTTAAGATGTGGCAAGACTTTGAGGGGTCTACGCCTGGCATTTCTTGGAAGTTCCATCCGAAAACGTCTTTGTTGGATTGGAGGAAAGAAATAAGAGCTTCTTTCTCTGTTTGAATTAATTTTGAACCAATATAAGTACCTTGGTTAACTCCATCAACCTGGACGTATTCCATGGGCTCGGCTGGAGAAGACTGACCATCGAGGTGATCAGCCTTCTGTGATTGCTATGCAGTAATCTATTTTGATTGGTCCAGAACTGGTGAGACTGTATTCTCGCAAGCTCGAGAGAGTTTCTTACTTCCTTTGATTTCATAAATGCCGCTGTTATGCATGAACCGGAGTATTTGGCTGAAAGTGGAAGGGATCCATATTGTGCAGCCAACAGCGTCCTAGTATCCCCAAATACCTTGATTTGGCGTTGATGACATAGAAAATAACGTCGATATTGGTAGGCCTTGCTGTGATCGGGATAGTGATCTTCCCAGCTCATTCTTCTTTGGACCTATTAAATCTACTGATGTCTATTTCACTTTGAACGACCTGATCCGAGAGTCCCATATGATCAATTGTGCTCTAGAAAAGGATCTAAGAGTTCCTCATTTTGAGCATATTACTAGTGCGTCATGATGAGGATACTTCACATGTCATGTGTCGCACTCCTCGAAGGAGATTCCCTTTCGATGACTACTTGACTCTGGGATGAGCTTGGTTTCCTTGTCTTGGATGGCAAGGTCACAACACTCGCCCAACTTCCTCCGCTTGACTCTGTTAGAATTTGAAACCTGATTGATCTCGATCATATTGCTGCAGTAGAGATGATATAGATGCTTCTCCTCTGCTTGTTCTATTACTTGAGCCACGTCATCTTCTTTCAGATAGTTCCCGTCTTTATAGCTGGGAAGATCGATGATGTATTCGTGCATCCTCCCTTCCTTAAAAATGATTTCCAAGAGCTTTTTCAAACCATAGAAATTGTCGGTCTTGTGGTGCTTAATTTTGTGATATTCGCAATAAGGTCGACCTGCTATTGGATCAAGATGTCGAGCTGGACGGAAACATTTATTTTTCTGGAAAGTAGGATAGATCACGAAAAGCTTGGCATCCAACTTTGGTATGACTGTTTTGGATGGTTTCTGCGACCTTTGATTGTTGTCTCTTTCTAGTTCTGTCTTTGCTCGCTTAAGATTGCCTGGTTCGCTCGAGCTGCGGTTGTTGTTGAAATCTGTAGAAGGAAACTTAGTGTTGTGGACTGCCTATACTGGTTTATTCGGTTCGGTACCATCTACTCCAGATCTATGTAATTGTTGACTTTCTCGATCATATCTTCGAGAGTCTTAGGTTTCTTCAGGAAGAGATACTCTTTAGCTTTGCAATTGAACTGTAGAGCATTTGTTAATGCGGACACGACTGTCTTCTGATCTAGATTGTCAACCTTCCGAGCCAGTTCGGGAAACTTCTTGGAGAACTCCTCGAGCTTCTCCCCATGCGCTTGTTTGAGACTTATAAGAGAATATAAGTTCTCTTCTTTGTCTTTGCTGTGGGCATAAGCCTTGATGAAGATTTTTTGTAACTGCTCGAAGGTATGAATCGAACCTTCTGATAAAGAGTGGAACTAACGGAGAGGTTCGTCCTGAAGATTGGTAGCGAAGAGCTGGCAAAGGATGTGATTCAGATTAGAATATAAACCCAATGAGTCACAAAATTGTAGAACGTGCTGACCAGGATCGGTTCCTTTGTATTTGGTGATCTTGGGTGTATGAAAACCTGTTGGGACATTCATATCAAATAATTCTTTAGCAATTGGACTACCTTGAAATTTGTGTGAGTCATCCTTCGCGTCTAAAGCCGTTGCTTCGATGATCTCCCTGATACGCTGGTCCATGAGTTCCTGAGAAATATAATGCTGAGGAATAAGAGCTGCTGGAATTGCTGGAACTACCAGAATTGCTGGAACTATCGGAATTGCTTGACGTATAAGTCTGGGAACGTGGTCACCTATTTCTATGCTCACACGTTTAGGAAGCGGGGCTCGGTAAGGAGGTCGCAAGACTTCTTCGGGCTGCCTGGATGGTTTGCGATCACTGCTGATATCTGTTTGCGCCTCTTGTCCCAAATGAATTGAGACTATCAATGCTTGTGGATCCTCACAATGAATCCTAGAAATGTCTGTATTATGTACCTCATGTGCCCCTAACCTCTCGTGAACGGAAACTCTTGAGATTGTTGGTACTGTTTCACGCTCTCTCAGGGTTGGTGGTGGTTGGTTGCTCTGTAATGCCTTCAGAGTTGTTTGAAAAGCTAAAATTTGAGCTTCTTGCATGTTTGTCTCCTGAACTCAAGCTTGACGCTCTCATTCTAATTCCTTCTCGCGGAGTTCTCGATCTTCCAATGGTTGGCGCTCGAGCTGACTTCGTTTCTCAGCTTCGGCAATTAAGCTCGCCCGAAGCTCGGCAACCCGATCAGGTTCCCTCTAACTTTTAGGTTGAGCTCCCGAAGACTGAGGTATTTAAACCATAATTGAATACTACTCGACTAATGAGTATCAATCGTGGTCCTTAAGTACGTGGAAAAAATCGTGCATTCCCACAGACAGCGCCAAATGTAGGGACCAGATTTCGTAAAGCTCGAACTGGCTTGAAATCGATCCTTACACCAAGAACTAATATTCCAAGAATTAAATAAGAGATAACAATTGACACAGGGGATTTAGCGTGGAAAACCTATGAATAGGTAAAAACTACGACCTCGAGTGGAGGATTTTGTGAAAGTAGTATTATTGCTTGAGAAAGTGGGAGAATCTGATTACAAGAGTTAATCTAAGATAGAATAGCTAGATATCAGATAATTGTATGTGCAGAATTCTCTGTCAGCTACCCTGTTTCATTAGGTTGCTCTGCCCTTTTATAGACCCTGCTCTCAGTTTGACATCGTGCTCGAGCACGTTCTCCTGAAAGTGGGAGTCATGGGCAGTTGAGTATGTAACTGCTAGCTCGTGGGAGACAGGTGTCTGTTGACTTGTTCTGTTTACATCTGTCCTGGACGGTCCACGTTTTGCTCGAGTTCGTGGTCGATGTGTAACTGTTAATGCATTTGTTTAAGCATGAATCTAGTATTGGATAAGGTTGAGTCTTATAGAGCTCAAGGTATAGATGAGATCGAGTGTCCTTAGCTCGAGGGATAAGTCCCTACAGTTGGGGTATCCTACTAGACTCCTAACAAGCGCATATACCATTAGGGTTTATGGGGAAAGTTTGAGTAAAAGTATATAATCTTATTAAGGGTTAAGTATTTGTAACCACAGAAAAACATAAACAACTATCAATAATATCTCTCTACTCTTCTCTCATATATGTGTATGTTATGATTGTCTAGTTGAATAGAATATTATCCAGCAAGAATTACTTGTAAAGTTTCAGATTGTAACAGACCCGGTCTGAATCTGATCTGCTACAAAATAACCTAATTATAAGGGAGAAAAACATGTCTATCAGGTTCTTGAGTCACTATATATGTCATATATATTAGAGTAAAGTTAAATAAACTTGAAGGGGCACATCTCTACATATTCTTGATCAGGGTAAGCATGGCATAAGATAAATTTTTTTATTTTGTAAAATTTTATCGTAGAAAGAGACTTTTGTTTTCCGCCAAACTTTTAAGTCCAATGGAGTTTTGTTGTTGAACTTCATACATAATGAGCCTGTTAATGAATTAAACCATGTTTTAAACTAAAACAGATTTATTTCAACAATAAACCTCCTTCTTTTCCTCTCTTATACCTCTAATTTACCTTCAAGATGATTGTTTATCACGTATATTTGTATGCCGTTAACACCAAATTACATTAACTATAATTTTAAGGATGAGAAGCTCAATAGAAATAATAGTATAATCTAGTAATACCCGCGGCTCGCCACGGCAAAAATAATTATTGAGGACGGCATCTTGATTATAAATGTAAGTACCGTAATGGTTTTGACAAAACCAATATTTCAACAATTTCTTTTATTTTAGCTTGAATATGTTTCTTGTAAAGTTGACGAACTATATGTGTACCAAAATTGAGGGTAACATATTTTCTTCTCGAGATAGTTCCCTTCATTGAGTACTAATCAATTTCTCACACAGATGTTAAGTCTTCTGAGCCAAATTGAGTGAAGAGTCTTGTGAAAAACAACGAATCTCTTTGGGGGAAGGTTTGTCTTGCCATCTTTCATGATTTTTCACTCCACTTTTTTTATTTTTTGAAACCTATCATGTCTCTGTAAGGTTGTCAAATGGTTTTTAGCTTTAACTTGCTTTGTGTAAGGCTTAATGTTATTGAAAACCCCTTATCTCAACCTACTTCTGGTACAAATACAAATATACCATTTTCTTTCACTAAACCAATTTTTTTATATAATAGTTTATCTATAAAGTAAATAATTAAGTAGTTACAAAAAGAAACTTGATCGAAAAGTTGTGACTTGAGCCTGTGCTATGCCTTTCCCGGTTTATAAGAAATCTTAGAACGTCGGCAGATTTTGGTTCCACATCCTTTTAATTATTATATCCTTAAAGAAAATTCTTAGATAACTCTTGATGGAAATTTGATTGGAAACTTGTGGCTTAACCTAGTGCTCCATTCTTTTCTGATAAGGTTGATTTAAAGACCTCTATTAGATTGATAGAATATCTTTTGCTTCTATTTAGTTGAAGTCAAGATATTTTGATTTCGGATAGAATCAATTTGGTATTTAATTTAGCCATGACTAAAGCTTTAAAATAAATCATGGTTAAAAATGTTGGCAGAAGAATAATATAGTGAAAGTTTTGTAGCCAGTATAGTGTAGTTGTAGATATATAAGTCAATAACTGTCAAAAGAGTAGAATGGAGAAGATATTGTTGTATATTAGGTGTATTTCATATTTTGATTTGATGTCTGATTCAAAGAAAATCTAGTTTAGAAGAAGTCTTAGAAAATTTTGAGAGATGCGATAAGTGGCAAACATACCCTGGATATATTGTACTTCTAGGAATGTTCTTTGCCCATGTGACATTGGCATAACAAATTCCACAATATGTTATTGTCAATGAAACATCATCAGGTCTAGTATCCCTGCATGCAGTTTTATTAGTTAATGACTTAATGCAAATAATGAAGACGTCAGGGAAATTTGAAGCATGTATCCGAAACTGATAGTCTGATAGCATGTCTCAATATAGTTTGATTAGAGTTTTCAGTACACGCGGTTTTACCAGAAACATTTCAATTTTCAGTCAATCTAAAAAAATTATAGATAACTTCTTTTAAATTAAGAAAAAAAGTGTCAGAACTGAATGAATTTTCATACCTGCGATTGATTTTGTAGGGCGATCGGACGCTAGATGTATCCCTTGCTGCCCATCCTAGGAAATTTTCGTTGTACTTTCCATGATCACTTTAACAACCGTGTGGCGGCATTCTCTATTACTATGACTGTTTTGACTTTTGAGACATGGACTTTAGACACTTACATGGAGAAATCTCAAGATGGTCATATGGTGCCCATCCAACGGGTTTATTGAAGTAGACGTAACATCCATGCCTAATGACTCGATCATTCTTTGCGCAGAACATAACACTCCTATTTCCTTGCTGCAGCTCAGCTTTAACATGAAATACTCTCTATCTAATATACCAACTTCCATCTGATCTCACAAAAAAAATCTCCTTGAGTATTTAATTCAAGTGGAAGAAAGAATGTAGCTAAACAGAAAGATGTATTGATTTTTTTTGTTCCACTTGAATTAAATACTCAAGGAGATTTTTCGTTCCACAAAGAATGTAGCTACATTCTTTATCCCTCTGGGATAAAGAGGGGCTGGGATTTGTAGGGAAGATATCCCGAGATATTGTAGGTTTGATCAATGGCAGCTCCTCTTTATCCCTCTCCCTCTTTCCTACAAATCCAGCCCCTCTTTATCCCAGAGACAAATGGTAGATATGTTTATATGTAAAGCATCGTTGCCTAATGTATTATAGATAGGAAGCAGGGTCGGTGCTAAGAGTTTAGATGTCCAAAGTAATCCCGAAAAGAGGGCCCTCTATTAAAAATAAAATTGATATGCAAAGTATTTTTTGGGCATAAATTTGCAAATAAACCAAATATAAATTTGATTTTCCCTTGTGATTGGGTATTTAATGAAACAATATTGTAGTCAGACCATATGCCTCAGCGAATCACTAAAACCTCGTTGTAAATAATCATGCCACATTCATTTCATTTTTATATGTGACAATCCCCAAAAGAGAGATTTGCTAACTACAACTTATAAGGAATGGAACTATATACCATTGGAACTCAAAGTCCGTCGAGTGCTCGATGTCCTTGTTTAGGTCATATAGTCTTGTGTTATCTTAAACTTGCAACATTGATTGTTGGGATTTAGAGACTAATAAAAAGAGACAAATTAACTTATGAGGAGTATAAGAGGGATCAAAGTCCATGAATCGTGGGATATCTACTATCTAACTAACTAGGATATTTAATTATCTTTGGAATCTTGGGATCTCAAGGATGTTAAGAATTCTACAAATTAGGTATACAGAGTGCAGTAAAGAGAAAAGGGGAATTGATTTTGATGCCCTCGGTAAAGTGAGGCCTAAAGCAGCCGCTTTAATTGCCTTACCCTAGTACGGGCCCTGATGGGGAGGTTAAAATATTTATTTGATTACAAATATAAGTTTGTATGGAAATTACTATTTTTAAGTTAGAGAGACTATTAGAAACTTTTGGCCGGGAAGTGATAAGATTTCAAAGATATGGGAAAGTAAATTTAGGGATGTGGTAGAGTGGCTTTAAGTCCATTAAGTCCAGCATATAAGCTTCTTTTTTGGGCTTCCCATTTTTGTTCCTTTTTACTTAAAATAAGTAGCTCATTTTTATTTTCCAAATATACCTACTTGGCTTTTAACTTAAATAAGCAGAAAAACAACTTATATTTGGGTATCGAAATATCCCCTAAGTTTTGCATAAAAGTAAAACTCAAAAACAAGAAGCTTGAGCATTATCACTTGTAAGGAAGAAGTGAGAGTACTGAAGAATACTTATTGAAGCCAGCAAAAGTGGAAATCGTTGAATTTGTGAAAGAGCAGTAAAATATGGTTTGTGAAGGTTTAGCAAATTAGAAAGCTAAGCCACTAGAACAAAGACAACACAATCCGGTTACAAGCTTGCTCAATAGCAAAGAAAGGGGTCTGCCTTTGACAAGAAATAAGTAACGTTAGCATGTAACTTTTATTATTTATAATTCAAACATGGTAGGGGTCTGCCTTAGCTCAAGCATGTTTATAAGCCTATAAGCCGGTAGTTTATTTCCAATTAAGGGTGGAAGGAATTTACGTACCCCACAATGTTCTTTCAATTGTTAAGCGTTTTATAAAAAAAGCAACATAAACCCACAGAGAGCAAAAACATGCACTTTCATACATCCGAGTTTTCCATGTCCATGAAACTTCTATAATACATAAAAGCAAGAGCATATAGTTTAACTACTTTTATGTCCAAGCTAGTCCAATGCAGTTGCTTATCAGCTTTCTATGAACATCATATAGGACCGGAATACTACTTTAGGCATGCATGCAGTTTCTGTAGGATTTTATCCTCATGTCCGGCACAGTATTTGGATTGACCGGTTTCACAACACATATGGTATATATCATTAGTGACATGTTGGGTGTGTGCCCAAGTATTGCAAGTAATACAGGCCGGTCGGACCTGGGTGTTACCCTTGTTAGGTTAGAAGGGTGTAATGAAAAAGTCTCTCTAACCTAATGCTATATATACAAGAGGAGGTCCATCTTCGTCTATACGCCAGCCAGTTACTGCACATTAAGTGCTAGTAGAATCCAAGGGAAGACACCTCACTCAAGCATTAAGATAGATCAATTACACTGGAATATAATGAAAGATTCAACAATTGGTATCATGTTAATTAGGGTTATTTCTTGTGCCATTTTGATCTATATAATCAATTTTGGATTAAGGTATGCACAATTCGTTGCTATCATGTTTTTGAACTGTTTACCTTAATTTACATCTTTGAATATCTATTGAACTTAATAAATTCTATAGACTTGTCTGTTTTGGTTGAAAGCATCCAACGACAGAGTGAATCATTGATAATGTTGATGTTTGATTTTGTTTTATTAGGTAACCATCTTCATGGTTAGAATATAATATATATTTAATCGATAGATAAGAGGCTTAATTTCATGACTCACTTCCTAACGGAGCTTATTCTCCTTATACCACTATTCTATAGACCAGAAACCCTAAATAAATACAAGAGAAAATAAGCTAATCCCTATTTTTGTTTTTTCTTTTCTTTTCTTTTTTTGGCATTTGGCATTCGCATGTCTTACAATTAAGTGCACATATCCACATGCTTTATTTAGCTTGATAATTAAGATAAAACAAAGTCAAAGAGTTTAAGGTTAATGTTTTAAGGTCTATTGAAGTACTTCTAATGTTATCTTTATTAAACATGTGTTCAAAAACGAAACGAAAATGAACCAAAAGGAAATTGAAAATCAATAATCGAGGCTTGCAGTCACTATAATTTCCTTAATACGGATTTTACCTTGCATATGGTGCTTCATAGTTAATGACGCCTGTCACCCAATATACAATGATTGAATTGTACAGACTTGGAGCACTCAAGTCGATACTCCTTCGAACTATCTGTGATATTACTCTTAAGAAGGAAGCAACGAAAATTAAAGAGATTCAATTTTTTTTTATATTTCAAATAATAATAAAATAAGCTATATATAGAGGATAAGGTGACTTATCAAAATACCTATTGGCAGGGTTGTGTCCCAAGACACATCTCTGAGAAGAGTTGTAACTCTTAAAGAGAGTAACCAACTCCTGAATAAACACCCCAAAAACAAAAACAAAAAATGACTAAGTGTAAACTACAAATCCCTATGAGCCGATGGCCTAAGGCCGAATCATATACTTTTAAATAGTCTAGGTGGGTCATTGGTCGGGTTATGCAACCAAGCCCATGAGCATCCCCATATAGCAAGCATTTACATACTCGCCTCACACACACGTGAGGATACGACCTACTTACACATGATAGTAGTGTGCAACCCATAATAAAGTGAAAATCCTCTTTTCACTTATCCAATGTGAGACTAAATAGAAGCATTAAATTTAACATTCAAATCAACTAAAACATGTAGTTTTTTTCTAACAATCCCCCACATTTAAACGAAAATGGCAAAGTCGAAAAGTAAAACGATGAGAGTAAGGTTAGGAATGGTCCTGCATCGAAGAAGGTTTCTTGTGGACTTAAACCTTCCCTAGTGAAAAACTATCAGACATACTTGGCTAATCAGTGAATATGATGTATTGAACTGCTCAGCTGTTGGTGTTAACCCAGACAATAGTATTCACACAGTTTCTTTCCTGTCACAGGCAGTTCTAAAAGTTGTGTCCATTTCTGCCCTGGACAATCTTAGATTCATGAGTACTATTAGAGAATTTAACCATCTCAATTCTCACGGAAGCGGCCCTCACTTCTCACTCATTTAGGTGATTTTCTATTAAGAGCACCCTGTCGTAGTCTACTTCTATACACAAGTTATTGGAATCATTAAAAGCAAAGTTTACCCTAAAACTCGCTGCAGGTTGCACTGTCACATCTGGAATGAGGTGAAGACCTATTCTCCACAGGGCTTTGGTGAAAAACCCTCAACTAGTTTTCCTACTAAACCTAGATCTTGTAATCCTTTACTCAACTAGGTTAGGTTACCATTGAGATTACTCATAGATTGGCCTTATTAATCCCATTCCTTTTGATGTGAAGTATACTTGCCCTTTCGACAACCCTTTTGTAAATGGATCCACTAGGTTGTCTTGAGACTTTACAAAGTCAATGGATATTATTCCATTAGTAACTAACTGTTAAACGATATTGTGTCTGCGACATATATGCCGTGACTTACAATTATACAATTGATTCTTAGCCCTTCTTAGTGTTGCTTGATTATCATAATAAATACATATAACAGGCACATGCTGTGGTCATAAAGGAATATCCTCTAGAAGCTCTCAAAGCCATTTCACTTCTTCATCAGCCTTGTCCAATACAATGAACGTAGATGCCAAAGTGGCTTGAGCTATACATGTTTGTTTTTAAGATTTACATGACACTGCTGCACCTCCAAGTGTGAAGACATATTCAGCAGTAGATTTTGACTCATTAGAATCCAATATCCAGTTTGCATCAATATATCCTTTAAGTATAGCTGGATAAGCAGTGTAGCGCAAACCATAGTTTAAGGTGTACTTTAAAACCCTAACTAGTGCTACGCAGCGTACATCTTTACTCGTATAGCAACTCAGTTTACTTACAGCATAAGCAATATCTAGTTTGGTGCAGTTCATAATATACATGAGACTGCCTATAATACGCGAGTACTCAAGTTAAGAAACGCTTTCTCCCTTATTTTTCACTAAGTTTTGAGTTCTATCAAATGGTGTTTTAACACCATTCCACTCAAACTTAATAAATCTGTTAAGCACAATTTCTATATAATGTGCTTGTGACAACATAATTCCCTGAAATGTCATGTTAATCTTGATTCCATGGATAACATCTGCAATACCTGGGTCCTCCGTGGAAAAGTTTCTAGTCAATATTTTCTTTGTGGACTTTATTACATTAATATTAGTCCCAAAAATTAGCATATCGTCTACATATTGACATACAATCACGCATGCATCATCAATGCATTTATAATAAATGTATTTGTCAAATTCATTAATTTTAAAATCCATCATTGATCATAACATGATCAAACTTTGCATGCTATTGTAAGGGCGCTTGTTTTAATCCATATAAGGACTTCACAAGTTTGTAAACTTTGTGCTCTTATCCTTTAACAATAAACCCTTCAGGTTGGTTCATATAAATTTTCTCATCTAATTTACCATTTAAAAAGACTTTTTTCACATCCATTTGATATATTTTAAGCTTGTGCAAAGCAGCAATAGCTATCAACATTTGTATAGACGCTATCCTTGTAACTAGTGAATAAGTTTCAAAGTAATCTAGACCTTCATTTTGCCAAAATCCCTTAACAACAAGTCGTGCCTTGTACTTGTCAATAGAACCATCAGGTTTCATCTTCCTCTTGAAGATCCATTTCTAACCTATTGGTTTGTTATCTGGTAGGAGATTTACCAGCTCCTATGTATGATTTTGCATAATATAATCAATTTCACTATGCACTGCCTCTTTCCAACTAGAAGCCTCAAGAGTTTGCATGGCCTCCTTGAAGGTTTGGGGTTCATTCTCTATATGGTTAGTTAAATACTCTTGAACAATTCTTATGGATACGGTCTTAGCCCGTTTGCCACGTTTAAGTTTTGTAGCTTGTTCAGAAGTTTGTTCTGGAGTTTGTTCAGAACTTTTAGGCTGAAGATCACTACTTGAAGCAACATCATGTGATCTTTTCAAAGAATTCACAGTATCACTCTTTTTGATTGAGAAAATATTCTCAAAGAATATAACATTATGTGATTCTATGATTGTATTCTCATGTATATCAGTGATTTCTGATTTGTGTACCAGAAATCTGAATGCACTACTATTATTAGTTTTGCCAATAAAAATGTAGTCAATAGTTTTTTGTCCCAATTTCACACGTTTAGGAACTATAACTTGCACTTTTGCAAGGCACCCCCACACTTTCATGAATTTAAAGGAAGGTACTCTATATTTCCAAAGTTTATAAGGAATGCTATTAGTCATCTTATGAGGAATCTTATTGAGTAAATAGCTTGCTGAAAGTCACTACACCAATTTATGTGATTTAACACAGTCATTGTATGTGGTAAATAAATAATTACGACGGACTTTAACCATGATTGAGGTTCATAGTAAAACGTGCGTGGTAATTTTTTTGCCACGGAGTTAGTCAGTGATTATTTTCTCATTCTATTATGTCACATATCTGTGGTAATTACCTTTCTGCCAAGGACAAAGTCTGTGGTACTTTCCATTTATTTATACAAAAACAAAAATTGCTATAAAAGTACACCCAATAAACCTGCAGATACAAAATACTCCCACTCTTATAGCTACACATCATAAGTTCATATTAACAAAACAAAAGACAATTCAGGAAAATGCTTTCATTCAATTAGTAGTAATGCATCAGATTACAACAGCTACTTTATGACA
Organism: Kingdonia uniflora; assembly: GCA_014058105.1. Taxonomy (NCBI): domain Eukaryota; kingdom Viridiplantae; phylum Streptophyta; class Magnoliopsida; order Ranunculales; family Circaeasteraceae; genus Kingdonia; species Kingdonia uniflora. Next base: position 6,371,410 of record JACGCM010000704.1, on the reverse strand, counting down.
TTCAAAAAAAAATAAAAATATATATATATATATATACATATATAAATAGGAAAAAAATAATGACACTACAAGTATTTTTACATGAGTTACAAGTCTAGCATCAATGTCACCTTGAGAATAAAAATGATGTCATAGTCTGAATCAAGCCATGTCTCCTACATAAAAGAACAAACAAATACAAAATTCCATAATTGTAAATGGTACCTTATTAATGTATAAAAGAAGAACAGTTCAGAAAGCAAGTAAAAAGTTTGCAAAATTAACTATCCAAGAGATTTAATTATAACATAATGGGTTTAGACTGTCAACGACAAAGATGGTTCTGGGAAAAGTGACTCGCCATAGAAAATGACATGTTTGTTTGTTGAAGAATCGACTTATTTATGGTGAAAACTACAACAAGCTACTTCATGTATATGCATAACCTAAATCCATTAAAAACTTGGCAGAAATAAATCTTACCTATTGTATTTTTATAAAGAGGCAATTTAAAGTCAAATCGCAAAATTGAGAAAAAAAGAAAATAAACAATACATTAGAAAACGTATTTGGTTTTAGATCTAAGAAAGCAACCTTAGCAAGTGTAATCAGATAACAATAAAATTTGGCTTATAAACTACGTGAAGCAGAGCATTTCTTTTCAAAATATTATGTCCAGTTTCCATCAACCCTAACGATTAGAGTATCATCCAAGTAGAAGCAATATGTAGAAGTTTAGAGAAATTCACCCATAGTTCAAAATCTCCCTTCACTAGTATCAAAACCTTAAAGAAAAAGCTTCGAACATAATAAACCAACCCCTTCTCTAACCCTTACCCTAATTGATTTTTGAAGACATATCTAGATGTGTTAAAAATACCAATATCAGTTCCATACCATAAAAAGCTACTCTCATGATTCCAAAGTCACATACCAAGAAATTCAAAGATCTAGGATTTAAAGAAAATCAACACCAACATAATTCTAAACCTGAACCCATTCCAATTATAACCATACATCTCAATTTTTTGATAAAACAACCTTAACTGTCATGCACAAGCCAAAGACCAAATCCCAACTAGCATAGCATTCCAATCTATTTATACGCAATTAGTTTCAAGATCAACCTCCTACCATAATTTTTAGTTCCATCACATTTTGATACATTGAAAGTAAACAAAAAACAAAAAAATATGAAATGTAGATGATAAAAACTTGAAAATTAGATTATATATGTTGATATTCAGTTCAAACCAATGATGTACACTACAAATTTATGTGAATTACCATAGTGCCTGGCGTAAATGATACTACGGTCATCTCCCTGCATTGCATCATCCTGTACTTTCGATGGGAAATAACTTATTACTTATACACTTGAACTTCTAACATCACAAATATGGCATTCTTTAGTAAGGCCAATATAATAGAACAAAAGGCACAAAGATATTTCATGGGTCAGTCAAAGATCCATGAAGTAGATTTTATGAATAGAGTAAGCAAAGTTTAGAATCTAAAATAAATCGAGCAAATGGAAACCTGATATGCTTCTCATCAAGTTATATGCCCAACATTTTGAGTTTACAAGAAAAAGAAAACAATAAATACAGTAAGAATGACATGGTTAATTGGTTTCGACGGCGACTCTAATTCACATATGCGAGCGATACAGGGGCCTTAATGAATATTTAATATTGATGAGGAAGATGAATTTTCTAAGTACGGTGGAGATGAATATTGAAGCCTAAATAATTTACTTCTGGTTTGTAGACACAAGATTTGATCATTTACCTTAGTTTTCCAAAGTCTTGATTGAAAATAACCCATGGAATTCAACGAGACAATTGTAAGCAGCTTCCTATTTTAAAATGTTTTCTCAAAGATTTTTTCAAAATAGTATATGTCGGTTATAACCAGAAAATTCTTCAAGAAGCAGAGGCCTATGTTATAACATTAAGTTTCAAAGAACTTGGTGGGAAATTTCTCATGGAAAGAAACAAAATGATTCTGTACAGCTTTGTCTTTTAAAATGTTTCTCAAAGATTGCTTTTGACGACTCATAGATATTTTGCTATATTCAGAACTAAAATGGTTATGACTGGTGATTTAGCTCCTATATTTTCTTTCAATCTATATGAGAAGAAAACGCCAAAGAACTTCAGTACTGCAAAACATACCTTATAGTAGGGAACATGAATATCAAACATAAGCTGATTTTCCATATAGTTTACGACCTAACAATTTATTTAATTACGTAAAAAGTAGCTCTCTAACTTCGTATCCTAAGATTTTATCTCCTGAATGTTCTTTTAAATTGTAGATTTATCACTTGATAAGTAAATTCATTAATAGTATCCCATAAATCTATCCAATACCTAATCATATACTTGTATGGATTTATCATAGACAAATAATTCTAAACTTAACGATGCTCTAATTGGTCATTATCATAGACAAATAAAGATGAAATCGGAAGAGAAAACTTACTCATAATAAAACCCATTTTTTACATCAAAATCTGAAATCATTATTACATTTGAATATGTCCCAAGTCCTCCGCTTTCCATAACTGTAGAATTAAGCTTCAAATCCCCAACATCATCGCATAGTTTTCCCCCCACATAACCCCAATACAACATCAAAATCAAACATTTTCTTCAATTAAAAAAGAAATCTTGAATCACAGGGGTTCAAATGATTTACCTCTTTCTGCCTTGATGCAGTATCAAGCCTATCAAGCACCTCTGGATCATGACCAACGTCGTCGTACGTAGTTAACTTATGACTTTACTTAATAAGATCATGAAAAATTGGTATTTTTATTTACATCTAATTATCGGAGCCAGGATTTCATGTTTGGGTGGGGGGGCGAAAATAGTATGATGAATTATATTAGACTATGGGGGGATTTAGGGGCGGAGCCCCCAATTTTTTTTATTATATATTTGACTAGCAAATTATACGGATTCACTTCTCCTATTGTCATAAAATCGAAGCTTTCATATTTGCTGACATCAAGAATTAAACCTTAAACTCTTTGATTAGGAGCTCCTCACTTTACCAGTTGAGCCAACTTTTCTTAATGTCATTAATACAAAGTAAAATGTAGATACTCTTAAAAATTAATAATTTATATACCTATTTAGGTATTTTTTTAATAAAATACCTTTGGGGGGCAGTCCCTCCCTCCTAAATCTACCCCTGGATGTTACTGTGATAGCATTGTATAATAGATGCCAAATCTACTATAATAATTTTCTAAGAGGTTAATTTAGAGAATTTATTGTGTAAAAAAGGTTATAAATTGGTATATGTTATTTTCCATAAAGCTATTGGTACCTAGACTTCATATAAACTCACATAGAGACACTAATTCTCTTAGAAATTGAAAATTATGATAATAAATACTAGTTTTTGCCTTCTTTACAAAATCAGACCCAAAGAACAATAAATTCCAAAATCGATAATGACAGGAGGAAAAATCATATTTGCCCCTACTAAAGTTGCAATATTACAGCAGACAACCACCTATTTTTGCGCTTTACAAGTACAAATGTCACATCCGGCGTAATAAAAAATTGTAAAAAATATTTAACTCATTTAAAACTATTATATCAAGCCACGTCTACGAGGAAGGCTGACATTGTCAACATCTCATGAACTACTTGTCATTTGTTTTACTACATTTTGTTCTGCCTTTGAACAAATTTATTTATTATTTATAAGAAGGTAGACTCTTTCACCAATTCCGTTATTAATCCTTATTGTTTATGGTTTGGTATTATCTGCAGTTCACAGGAGTTCTTCTGGTTTTTGGAGCCAAAAGCGATCCTGATTTATCGAACAGTTTCTTCTTCTTACTCAACCGCAAAAACCATCTCTATTATTTGTCACAAACTGTCTGTGTGACTGTTGCCTAGTAAGTATTTGATTAAAGACTGGTACTCTACTCCTTGGGCATGGAGGAAATTATGGTACTCTACTTTACTCAACTCGTAGAACAAACGATGGCAAATCGTCTGCGCGGCTGCTGCAAACCATAATATGTCATTTATTTAGTTCAACTCTAGCATTTTTTCAAACATCTATGTCATTTCTTAAAATTTTGTAGTCATTTGTCTTATATAACTTTCTCATTTGTTCAGTCTTCTTTACCATTTATTTTATACAACTTTGTCATTTTTTCTAAAAATATTAACAGCTTGAACATTAAAGTAGGTTTCTAGGCCATGGGCTCCACAGGTAAGGCAACAAGTAAGGCCGTGGGCTCCACTAGTTCGAATGTCACTTCATAATTAATAATAAAAAAAGTTTAAATTATTTTAAAATATTATTATCACGCCACGTGTCAAATTTTAATCATTTCTTAATCTACACGTGGCATTACTATTTTGAGACGTGTTAGGTAGACCCTATCACCATTACATGCATTTGCTGTCATTTTTTGAAACCAATTTGTCATGTGTTTAAACATCAGTTATCGTGGCTCATGCAGAATTTGTCACCATCAGTTATATTATTTGGCATTTGTTTACTATTTTTTAAGCTTAGGTAACACGTGCGATTCACACAAGTTTGTCTGCCTATTGGCACCAAAAACCATCCCCATTCTACAAATACTTTCTTCTTACGCGACTACTGCAAAACTGCAAAAACCATCCAGATTCTACAAATTGTGTGTGATTGACAACCTTAAAAACCATCCCGGTCGCACAAACCGTTTTCTCAAAATTGCCATGATTCTACCATTCGTGTGTGTATGTAATTTCAGTGTTATATCAGTGGCAAATCATTTGTGTGACTACTGCCTACCAGGTGTTTGATCAAAGTCTATTTTTTCTTCTTCTTCCACAATAAAGTTTAATAGAGAAGTGAATGAACAAGTTGATGAGGAGAACCAAACACAGGAGGGTGGAGCCAAGAAGGGCACCTCCAATGCTAAAAATTACACCTCTCGGTGTACAGGTTTGCACCCTTACTGCTGATTAGTCCAATAACGATGATGTCGATGTTGGTTGTAGAAATATTTGATCGTCATCTCAGTGATATGAAGTTCCAATTTGGGGAGATGATAATTTTGATGAAACCCATTCATGTTTGCCTAATTTTGGAGCTGCGTGTCATTTCTATTGCAAATGAGTTCTTATTTGTTGATCCTGGGCATATGACGAATTTCATAATGAGGCGATTCCCCAAGAAGAAGAATACATATGGGTTGAAGGAAATTGATGATGCTTTAAAACAGGCAAAATTTGAAAAACATTAGGGTAAGGCTCTAATTTATCATTTGTTTTATCTTCTTTATCATCGTTCTTCATTGTATTTCTCACCCCTCCAATATTTGTATTATATTTGCCATTTTTGGCTCATTATATTTTAAGGTTTTTATCATTACATTGTGTAATTTTATTTTTTAGAAGATGTTCTTCGATTAAATTTGATAAAAATTATACTATCCTTTCTCCTCCTGAACAAGGGGAGAAACGTTTGGGTGAAGTATGCTAATCTGGTTAATGATCTAGATCAGTTCAACAAATTCCCCTGGGGTAAGCAAGTCTATAATTTATTGTGGAGTCAAATAGTGGAGTTTGGCCATTATCGATCGAGCGCTGGTAAAAAATCTTATAAAGCTTTATCACTGTACGGATGTACCTGGGTGTTGATGATATGGACTTTCCTTTCTATTCCTAGCCTGAAGTTTCCAAGAATTGCGGAATCCATACATTTGTTCCCTAAGCTACAAGGATGGAGGATGATATCCTTTAAGCGTCGCTAAATTGTGACGTTTAAAAAGTTTTTTGCTAACCCCAAATTACTGGCAATAGCTATGAAGCCTTCTAAAACTGACATTCATCAAGGTCTTGTGCAAGAGGTCATGGTAATCTTCTATTCTTTGTATGATTGGTTCATTTTATTACTTCCTTGTCATTTAATTTATGTTTCGCATCATTTTATTTATTTAGATTTGGCATTTCTTATTCTCTTCTCGTCATTTGTTTGATTTTTTTGTCATTATAAAGTCTATTTTTGCCATTTGTTGTATGCCTATTATAATTGTTAGAGTATTTTCTATCATTTTTTAGTTGCCATTTATCATCGTCATCTGTTTGCATATTTCAGGGAAATCAAATCGAAGCACCTGCAATCGGCAATATACCTACAATTTGTGTACCTACAGTCGGTGCACCTGTAATAGGTAGCAGTTCTTCAGCCACTGAGATCAGAGCTGTAGTGGTTAAGGTATGTTCCCAGTTGGAGGAGCATGGCAAAATGTTTCATAACCATGGTAAAATATTGGAACGAATTTCAATGTCTACAGTGAGAGACAGTACTCTGCCACTTGGAGATACTCCACTCCTTGGGCAGTACCAGTTCTCTACTCCTAAAAAAAATGTAAAACGCAAACGAGAAGGAGGTAATGAGAAAGATGATGGGAAAAGGAAGAAGGCAGAGCCAAGAACTTGTCAAAGAGACCTCCAACAATAAAATTAAAAGATTGAAGAGAAGAAAAAAAGTAAGGGAGAATGGCAGAAGAAGTCGAATGCCAACAAAAAGAACAAGAAGGCTGAAGAAGCTGATATGCCCTTGAAGAAAAAGGATGAAGGCACAAAGAAAGAAGCTTTCACTGATGAACAATTTAATCATGTCCCACTGATCTAATTAAAAACCTTAATCCCCAAGATCTCCAAGAAGGGTTTGGCAAATATAGTGCCAAGGAAGAGACGGGCAGAATTCCCAGAACCTTTGAATATTTAATTAACTGCAGAAAATTTACTTCAAGAAGTTGTGCCTGGAGAGGAATTAGAGGTGGCAAAAGATTTAATGGTAGATGATGATATTGAAGTAAATTTGGAAGTGATATCGTCTGAATATGGTGGTGGTCTTCTAAAGATATCATCCGTTTACTACATCTTATCATTTATATGATATTATTTGACATTTGCTTTTCAAAATATTGGCATTTACTTTATGCAATTTGATATTTCTTCAGAAGTTTGTCGTTTGTTTAAATGTTTTTGGCATTTGTGAGGTTATCTTTGTCATTCTCTTTTCCAAAACTTTTATTTCTTCTGATGTATTTGTTTATTTTATTTGTTGTATGTGAAGTGGAATAAGGGCGACGAAAAAGATAATGATGATAACATTAATGTCGAGGAGAATGTTAAATCTGAAGAAGAGCAACCTCAAGTTGCTGAAGAAGAGGATTCATAGCCACCAACTATAGTGGTGTATTATAATAGAAAAAAAGATGTACAACATGCCAATGAGGTATTTGATGAAGAAGAGGATTCATAACCTCAAGTTACTAATATTTGTTTGTATTGAGCCATCGATACTACTTTTTTTAATTTGTTTCATCTTTAACCTTTGTTGTACAGACTATAGTGGTTGCAGAGGTAGCAAAAACTGATATAGTATTCTTTAACAAGGAAGAAGTTGTTGGTGAAGCTTATCAGGTAACTTATAATTTGTTTGTTATTGACTTCTCATTTTCTTTTTTTGTTTTACCATATCTTGTATCACTCTTATCATTTGTAGTTTGTTTATTTACAGGCTAGTGCTGACCAAACAACTGCTGTATCTGTCGAGGAACAGACTCTGGATGTTGAAAAAACTGAAGATAAAGCTAGTCAGGTAACTTATTTGTTCTTTGCTAGTAACTTCTCATTTTCTTCTTTTATTTTCCTATATCTTGTATCACTCTTATCATTTGTAGTTTTTTTATTTATAGGCTAGTGCAGACCAAACAGCTGTTGTATCTATCGAAGAACAGACTATAAAGGCTGCACAAACTGAAGTAGTAATCTCCCACCAGGAGGAAGATGTTGGTGAAGCTAGTCAGGTAACTTGTCATTTCTCTGCCCATAACTTCTCATTTTCTTATTTTATTTTCCCATATCTTGTATCACTCTTATCATTTGTAGTATATTTATTTACAGAGTAAAGAGAGTAAAGAGGATGTGGAACAGAATAAAGGGGAGGTGGTTGAAGGCAAGGATGATGATGATGGAAATTCATAGAATAAACCATACCCTGAACAAGTAATAAATAAAATGGTTGTTGACCAGACCAATGTATGAAGTACTTTTAAACCAAACAACTGGTTGTTGACATATCTGTTCCAGCTTGTTTTAATAGAGTAAGAAGTGGATGTTACCTTAAAGAAGAGGCATGCACTAACTGATGATGAAATTAATGAAAGAGCCTTCAAAATGGCTTGTCGAATGAACCAATTGCATGTTCACCTTGACGAGCTTCTTCCGGGAGTATTATTGGAATATTTTATTTAAAGACCCATCTCCTAGGATGAGAAAAACTAGGTGGACCAAGTCTGGTCACTGAGGAAAGATGAATTATCTCCTGAAGCTAAGCAGGACAGCATGAGTACCTATATGATGATAGGTGAAGAAACTGTTTGCCTTAACGCTCTCTACACCTTATATCCAATGCAATGGTTGGAATATAAGGTATTTATATCATTTATTTCTTTTCCTCTGTCATTTGTACAAGAGTCTCTACCATTTATACTTAAATTTTCTGTCCTTAATTCATTTACACTTTATCATTAGTTTCGCCTTTGTTGTCAATTGTAATAGTAAACTTTATCATTTTTGTTATCTAATTTGTCATTTTCTTTTCCTATTCAGGTCATTGATGTGTGCATTAAAGCCCTGATTAAATATTTTTACACAAAACATCGTGCCCGCCCAGATATTAAAAGGATTATGCTGACAGATGTCTTTGCCTGCAATATATGGGCAGGGCTTTCAATGTTTAGACTCGTAATATGTCCCCTCCAGAAGGTATGGAATTGAAGAAGAAATCAATTTGGGTACAAATTACATCTATGTAATGGGATCACGCAGTTTCTAATTTCATCCATCGAGGAGATTTGAAAGTGGTTAATTTAAAATTAATACTCATTCCCTGGAATATCAATGACAACCACTGGGTCCTTGGTGTTGTGTCCCTTAAGGTAAGAAAAAATATGCATCTACGATTCAATGGTGAATGCAAAAATTGCAAATGCACGGAAGAAGAATAAATTATCTCCTGGACACCAGCTTATTGAAGATTAGATATCAACGATCCTCCCGAAAATGTTGATATAGAGAGATTTTACCGATCGTAGTAGTCCACCTACTGGTTCAGAGGTAAAGAATGACGGTCTAAACTCCAAATGGACAACTCGTTTTGGGAAATATCCTATACAGCCAAATGGTTATGACTGCGGGGTCTAAATGCTTGTCTTTATGGACAATATCATAAAGGGAATTAAATTTCCAGATCTGATAGACGGTAAAAAAATGCTGTTACATAATTGCTTATGACATATTGAGGCCGGGAGTTGAGGCGGAGGAGATTTAGAAACTTTGACAACCATTTTATTATAATGTATAATTTCTGTAATTTTGTAAAGTTATAAACAAGTAATATCATTTATTTATATAATCTTCTTTGTAATGCGTATACTACTTATTTGCTAGAAAAGCTTGTCTGTATAGTTAGATTATTATTAATTTTTTATTTCTTATCTATGATTTGGCATTTGTTATCATAGATTTGTCATTTATTATATAGATTTGTCATATGTTATCTATGATATATCATTTGTTATATATGATTTAGAATTTTCTATCAGAGATTTGTCATTTGTTATATATAATTTGTCATTTGTTATCGAAGATTTGTCATTTGTTATCAGAGATTTGTCATTTGTTACCTATGATATATCATTTGTTATGTCTGATTTGGCATTAATTATTAGAGATATGTTATTTGTTATCTTTGATATATCATTTGTTATATATTATTTAGCATTTGTTATCAGAGATTTGTCATTTGTTGTCTATGATATTTCATTTGTTATATATTATTTGTTTTGTAGATATACAACATTTGATGTAAGTGAATGGTCGATTTGGCTTAAATGAATTGTGATTGTTTGTAAGTAGACAACATGTATTCTTAAAAACACAATTATTAATTGGCTATACAGGATTTTTCATTTGTTGACTATGGTTTGTCATTTATTATCTATGATTTGTCATTTATTACGAATAATTTGTCATTGTTTAACTATCAATGATCTATTTGGTTTTTTGAACATTTATATTGTGTTTTTATGATACTAGACAACATTTGTATTTAAAAAAATGATTTTTTATTTATTACCTATAATTTTTCATTTGTTGACTATGATTTGCCATTTGTTATCTATAATATATCATTTATTGATTATGATTTGTCATTTGTTACCAATAATTTATCATTTGTTAACTATCAGTGGTCTATTTTTCCCTTTGATATAATGAATTGTGTTTGTTTATTAGTAGACATCATTTGAACTTACAAAAATTTATTATCTATTACTTGTCATTTGTTGACTATGATTTGTCATTTGTTACTAATAATTTATTATTTGTTACCTATCAGTGGTCTATTTAGTTTTTTGATAAAATGCATTATGTTTGTTTGTTAGTAAACATCATTTGAAGTTAAAAAAATTATTATTTATAATTTGTCATTTGTTACCTATCTGTGGTCTATTTGGTTCTTTGATATAATGTATTGTGTTTGTTAGTTAGTAGACATCATTTGAACTTAAAAAAATTTATTATCTATAATTTTTCATTTGTTGACTATGATTTGTTATTTGTTACCAATAATTTATCATTTGTTATCTATCAGTGGTTTATTTGGTTCTTTGATATAATGTATTGTGTTTGTTTGTTACTAGATATCTTTTGAACTTAAAAAAAATTGTTATCTATAATTTTTCATTTGTTGACTATGATTTGTCATTTGTTACCAATAATTAGTCATTTGTTAACTATCAATGGTCTATTTGGTTCTTTGATATAATACATTGTGTTTGCTTGTTAGTAGACATTTTTTGAACTTAAAAAAATTTGTTATCTATAACTTATCATTTGTTGACTATGATTTGTCATTTGTTACCAATAATTTGCCATTTGCTAACTATTAATGGTCTAAACTCTACTTTTTTTAGATAGACAACATGACTTACAACAAAATAGTCTATTGGAAGTTAACAAATGACAAATCATAGTCAACAAATGACAATTTATGCATAACAATTTTTTTTAAGTTCAAATAATATTTACTAACAAATAAACATATTATATTATATCAAAGAACCAAATGGACCACTGATAGTTATCAAATAATAAATTATTGCTAACAAATGACAAATCATAGTCAACAAATGAAAAATTATAGATAGCAAATTTTTAAGTTTAAATGATGTCTACTAACAAATAAGCACATTACATTATATCAAATAACCAAATAGACCACTGATAGGTAACAAATGACAAATTATTGGTAACAAATGACAAATCATAGTCAACAAATAAAAAATTATAGATACCAAATTTTTTTAAGTTCAAATGATGTCTACTAACAAGTAAACACAATACATTATATCAAAGAACCAAATAGACCACTGATAGGTAATAAATGAGAAATTATTGGTAACAAATGACAAATCATAGTCAACAAATAACAAATTATAGATAATCAATTTTTTTAATTCAAATGATGTCTACTAACCAAAATACACAATACATTATATCAAGGAACCAAATAGACCATTGATAGTTAACAAATGACAAATTATAGTCAACAAATGATAAGTTATAAATAGTAAAAACAATTAAGTTTAAATGATGTCTACTAAACAACAAACATAATTTATTATATCAAAGAACTACATAGACCAAAGTATCAAAACCGCAACTCTTGTATCTTGGCAAGAACCCTAGCCTCGTACACTTGGCGTCTGGTGGTTACCATCTTCTTCACAGAGCAGATTCATAATAGTTGTACAAGATTAAATAAAGAATAAAGAAGTACTTGCCGGATAAACTACATCAGTATTTATACCATAGCACAACAAACTACAGCAGTATTTAATGCTGTGTTCAAAATCTCAATATCAGAATAAATTCAAACAAAGTAGTATTTAAATGCTGACCAAACCCATTGGAAATGAAGGAACATTAGAAATTTATTTGTTATTTAATAAAATATATGTCATGCAACAATACGGGATCTGTCATTTGTTTCAAGGTGTTTGTCATTTACAATCCATAAATTGTATGTTATTATTAAAATATTGTCATTATCTATATATGATTTAACATTTGATCCTTAAGAGTTTAACATTCTAATGCCAAAAATTAGCGTCACTAAAGATAAGGAATATTATACTTCACTTCTACATATTTCTACTTGTTAAGATTTAGTGATTTTAACTTAGACAAAAAATCTTGCTGCATCTCCCTTTTGACCTTCGAAATACTTAGTTGAGTGTAAGTTTCAGATGTAATAGTGTCGAGGATCTGATTGCTCCCTTGGCCAAAAAAATTGATGTCTTCCGCCGTTGACGATTGTGGCCTTTTAGAATCATCCAGCATAGAGGATTCCCGAAACCACATTTTGAACTGAAAATGGTATTGTGGGCAATGGTAGAATCTTCTACTGGGCGCTTTATAAACTCTGCAAATGAGACCACAATTGTGCATTTTTACCTCATCTACCCATGCCCATAAACAACACCCACCAATTTTGCGAGCGTATTGACAGAACTAGCAGTTAAGGTTGAGGCTTGTGCGTAAGCGACGAAGATCATAATTTTTACCGCACCAGCAAATAAGGAAATACATCGTTGGTAGGGAAGTATCTAATGATTGAGAACTGGAAGCAAGTGTACAGGTTATGTAGTATAAGGTTATTACAAGCTATTTATAAATAAATAAAAATTAATACATTACGATGATACCCTTGGTCACAACAAATGTCATAGCCCCCGCTTTAACGCCGACAGATTCTTACCTTTACAGACGATGTGATAAGTCATTCTTAAAGTCAAATTTGATTACGTTTACAACAAGTTATCTAACCAAAACACCCACGTGGTTCCCGCCACTCTAAACACTAAGCCCTAAACCCTGCCACGCGTGATTCAAAGTCCTAATTCTCCCAAGTATAAAAAAACCCTAAACTAAAGCTCTAACCCTCAACTCTTTAAAACTTCTCAAGAAATGTCGTACTCCCACTCCACTCAATTTAGCTGTGCCTCTTCCAGTATCCCTCAAGATTGGTTTGAGGTAGTAGGGATTGAGGAAGATTAGGATGACAAACGTCTCTTCACGTTGAATATAATTTGCCTAATAGAGAAGGATGTCACCGGTGAAAATGCACAACTGCTGAAAGAACATTGCAAAGAGTACAAAGAGAAATTAGGAAATCTTGATGAAATGGATGAAGAACTGGATAAAATTATAAAAAAGAAAAGAGAGTATTCTGAAGTGTTCAAGTTCCATATCCGCTTCTTCGAAGATCCGTTCACGCCCTAAAGTCGGACCGGGATGGGATAAGAAACTTTGGGAGGAGTCGGCCTGTAAAACTAGCTGTCTTGAGCAGAAAATCATGGCAATGGAACGTGATCAGAATTTCTCAAGTGAGGAGTTATGAATATTTATGTTATTTTTAGTTGTTGTTGTTATTGTTGTTATTATTGTTTCCCTCGTATGAACATTTGTTTTATTTCGTTTTAGTTTTTCTCTTTTAAATAGTGATATAAGGGAAGTTCCATCAGAAATAAATAATATAAAGGAACCAAACCAATGATAAAGACTCCATGAACAATGGTAGATAAATGTTGAACTTTACAAAACTGGTGATAATATTTCCGCAGACAAATGATAAATTATCGTTAACCAATGGTAGTTCAGGAAAGAGATAATGATATATAGCATTAAAACAAATGCGAACTTATCTTCAACATATGACAAATCGATGCGACAAGTAATGATAATTGATTAGACAGCTCAGTTTAAATACATATTACTTACGTGTACAATAAGAAACGATGGCGCTGAACCGAAGTAATAATAACTTTTACCCTAAACATAAGGTAATCCCTAACACGCGTCCCTTCCCAATGCATTAAATTCTCCTTATAAAAGCCCTAATCTCAAATAAACTATTCTCAACTCTTTAACTATTCAAACCCTAAACCTTAAACTCTTTTTAACTTCTGAAGAAAAATTTCGCACTCCACTCGAGTTAGCCATGTCTCTTCATATGATTGGTTTAGGCCGGTAAGGATTCAGGAAGATCAGCGTGATCAATGCCTTTACAAACTGAATAGACTATGCCTAATGAAGAAGGATGTCTCTGGTGAGATGGAAAAAATACTGAAAGAGCATTACGAAGACTTCAGGGAGAAATTAGGAGCGTTCGATGTAATCCGAGATGAACTATATCAAGTTATAGTAAAGAGAGATCAACATTTTGAAGAGTTCAAGTTCCATATGCGTTTATTGGAAGATCAGCTTTGCACTGTAAAGTTAGACTGGGATGATCAGAAGTAACTATAGGAAGAGTCGGCTTCTAAGATTAGATGTCTCGAGTAGAAGATCTAGGCTTTAGAGCGCTATCTGGAATACGCGGAACGTGATCAGGAGTTGTGAAATTTGTTTTTTAGGTGTTTTATTTGTTCGTTTTTTGTGGTAACTAGTACTTTGCCTTTGTATGAATGAAAATATATTTTATTGGTGCTATTTCGTTTACATTTTGCTATTAAGTAGTGGTTTCTGCATGATATGTGGCAAACAAAACAATCACAGTTCTGTAAGGAAATAATGATGATATAGGGAGGACAAGTTTAATGATGTACTTAACAAAAGTGAAGATAAAAATTTAACAGACAATGAAAAATTCTTGGCGCGCAATGATATAATAGAAACCAACAAATGCAAAATTCTTTGAGAACAAATAACAATTTTAAAGAAAACAGTGATATCATGGAATTAAACAAATGAGAAAGTCTTCGTACACAAATGACACTTCAGAGGCAAGCAATGATATCATGGATACAAACAAATGAGAAAATATTTGTCCACAAATAACACTTCAAAAGCAAACAATGATGTCATACAAACAAACAAATGATAAATTCAATGTGCACAAATGACAGTTCGGTGCTAAATAATTATACAATGGAAATAGACAAATGAGAAATTCTTTTTTAACAAATGACAGTTACATTTAGACAAATGATGAATTTACCAATACTAACGATAAAGATCATACAAACAAATGATACATAGAGTACCCAAAATCATCAGTGTAAACTGATTGCAACATCTTCATTTGGGATGACAGGTGGCTTAGTGTTCATTGTAAAAGACGATGCCATTGTCGGACATGTATTGTCGCCGGATAGAATTGGCAGAAGCTTACAAGAATGACGATTGTGTCTGTTTTTTCGACACCTACTGCAAAATCATAGTTTGGTAACAAAACCAGACATTTTTTCCATTCTCTTCCTTTCCGTGCGAGGACGACCGGCTCGAACTATTAGAAGATGAGCACGAACACGCGGATCAGTTTTTAAAATTTTCCACTGCTCAATTCTTCTTATAGGAATCCATATAGGTTCATGAACAGCCTTGTATGTATTATTTGTGAAGTACTCAGAGACATGTGCAGTTAGACCCAGAGCGCATACTCCGTGTTCACAAGTATAATATCATATTTCCCAGATTCGATAAAGCCAGCACTCTATAGTCGAAGATAACTTAGCCCTCTGTAATCGAAGGTAGCTCAGCACTCCGTAGTCGAGGACGGCTTAACATTCTAGAATATTCTAGGAGTCATCGACTTACCAAAAGCAACCGTTATAGCCTGGTCAAGAAGAAACTGTTAGAGATCCATAAAGTTCACCCACTACCTCTGGAAAAGGTGACTCTTTCTTTCTTTTTGTAAGCTGCCTGTATATGCTATAAATACAAGCAGAGAATAGGTTCTAGAAAAAAACGCACATTGGACTTCTCTCTATCCTAAACATACGCAACACTCAGAAACTTGTAATAACTAGCATCTACTAGATTTGTATACCAAATACTCCTTGAGGTCGGGGCTTTTTTCAGTTTATGCTGACTTTTCCACGTAAAATCTTGGTTGATACTTCTTGATTGCATAATCCTTAAGAACAAGTATTGGCGAAGGTTTTCCTCCTGGAAAACATGCCATTACAATTGGCACCGTCTGTGGGAAGATTGACCACACTTTTTTCTACCATTTCCAACCCGAACCGTCCAAATAACAAACATGAACTTGAGAAGCCATTCTAGTGCCGTAAGAGAACAGAACATTCCAGGAGCTCTTGATCTGCACGGTGCTGTTCTTGAACTTCAAAAACAAATGGCTTTAGAAAAAAACTAGAGGATGGAAGATCAACGTGTTCACGCTTAAGATTTACAAAAGGAGTGAGAGAAACGCAGAAAAGCCCTAGATCAGTAGAGACAATCCCATCAAAAGGAAATGGAAAGACTGCGAAGAACACAAGATCGAATAATAGCTCGTCGGGCATCACCACCACTGGCTCAAAGTGAACATCGATCGAGAGCAATTCAACGCGATGACCCGCCTGAGAAGACCCATCTGAGAGCGATTGGGATCAGAGGGGCAAAGCAATTTTGTTCCTCAGATTGTCGCCTTGCCTCTTCCCCCGCAATAATTCCTTACTCTGGATGACCATAATAACAAAATTTAAGCTATCAACTGTGATATTTCTGGCCGACGATCTGCGCTCGGCAGGATCGAAACAAACCCCATCTCTCCATATCTCAAAAATATGCCTATTCTAGACCACTTCCATATACCCAAATTTATCCAATATGCAGGCCTCACCGATCTACTTATACACGTTCACCATTTCAAAGACGTCGTTGGGTTATACTCCAAGTTCGATCATATGCTTTGTCAATTGTTTAACATGAGCCTAAAAGATGAAATACTCCGATGGTTCCAGACTATATAAGAAGCTTCCATCACCTCTTTCCTCCAATTGCCAAATCTATTTGAGTCCAATTACGCTCATGCTAGGGAAGGTAAAGTTACAGTGGACTCTTTATTTTACTTTGCGCAAGGCACGAAAGAAACCTTGGCAAGTTTGTATAAATATTTCCTGCAAGAAATACGAAAGATTGGGAATTTAGACTCCAAAATTGTGGTTCCAGCGTTTACTTCTGCCCTGCACATCGATTCAAAAGTTCGCGAAGAACTTACTATACAAAAGCCACGTACAGTCGCTGAATTTATTGACGTGGTTAATCATTACATCGAGCTGGAGCGCTCGAAGAAAGATAAAATGAAAAGCTCTTCTGTTATTCATTCCCGAGAAGCATCTTCGACCCCGTCTCATAAAGTAGTTACCACGACAGCACCGAATCCCCCTGCCAAAAATACTGATAACATTCGATGAAGGGAGGGAAAACTGAATAGGCATATCCCAATTCTACCACCCATGACAACAACTCTCTCTGCCATCTTACCAATGATAAAAGGAGACGAGTGTTATCGTGTACCACAGGTTACTACAAATCTTCCGAACAGACCCTTAAGTCAATATCATAATGTGCACAGTCATGAGACTGATAACTGCTACTCCCTCATTCGTATCTTTCACCGTATCCTCTTGGCCGGAAGACTTCATAATTATGTTATCGACATTCAAAAATTTCTCGATGAATAAGCAAAAACTATTGAAGTCAAACAGAATCATATCCAGGGCCCAGCTCGACATTTATACATGTTCGAGATTGAAAAAGGGAAGAAAAGAAAGCAAGACGATCGTATTACGTCTTGCTGCAAAATGACTACCTCAGATAAATCGGCAAAACTTCTTCCCAGCACCAGAAAATCCAAACGTCCTTACCAGATAACATTCGAGGACTGTGACACCAACCATGTGCAATACCCACATGATGACCCACTTGTTATTACGCTTAAAGTAGGGCAGGATTACTTACATACCCTTCTCATTGATACCGGCTGTGCCACAGGTGTTTTATTCTGAAGAGCAATCAAAGTATTATTACTTACTGATTCCGTCAAAGCTTCGACAACAATAATCACAGGCTTCAATGGGTCAAAAGAATCAGCCACAGGAGAACTCACTCTCCCCGTTCAAGCAGGCTCCGAAACCACCTTCGTCAAATTTCTTATAATTGATGCAGAGTCCAAGTATTTAGGCACTTTGGGATGCAGCTGGTTCCATTTAATTAAAGCGATACCATTGACCTACCATTTAGCACTACATTTTCTTATGGATCACGGAGTTTATGAAATCAAGGGTAGCCAAGTAGTCGCACGCATCTGCGAAAATACCACCATCAACCCTCATACAGCAAAACTCCTCAAGGCATAGCAACTACAGTCTACCACACCACCCACATTTGAACATCATGATGCTGACGTGGTGGACATTGTTGAACTCGATGGCCCAGGGCGTAGAACCTTCATTAGATCTAAGCTGTCACTCGACGAAAAAGAAGCCACGACACAACATCTTAAGAAAAGCATTGATGTCTTCGCCTGAACTTTTCAAGAAATACTCAGAATCGATCCTTCTACCGCTTGCCACCACCTCAACCTCCTTCTAGACAGCAAGGCAGTCATCCAAAAATAATGAAATTTGGCTCCCCGACTTCGAGATGCAGTCAACAAGCAAAATGAAAAACTCTTTTGTGTCGGCTTTATTCGGGAAGTAAAATATCCGAAGTGGGTTATCAATATTGTCACCATGCCAAAGAAAAATAGTTAAATAAGAGTTTGTACTGATTTCACTGAACCTAACAAATTTACACCCAAGGACAATTTTTCCCGACCATTGATTCCGCAACTTCTCAACTCAGTAGCAGGACACGAACTTCTTTTAATGATGGATGCCGCCTCGGGAAACAATCAAGTTCCGCTCGCCGAAGAAGATCAGGAATAAACCACTTTTATAATCGAAAGAGAGCTTTACTGTTTCACAGTAATGCCTTTTGGGTTAAAAAATGCTAGAGCCACTTACCAACGATTGGTTACTCAAATGTTCAAAGACTAGCTAGGCTACATCATGGAAGTATATATCGATGATATGATTTGCAAAAGCCTAAAAAAATCAAATCATACCCAACACCTCCAAACTATCATCGATATCCTTCGACAATACAAGATGAAGCTCAACCTAGAGAAATGTCAATTTGGCGTTGCATCCGGAAAATTCTTGGGCTATCTAGTCAACAAATGGGGAATCAAAATCGATCCAGCTCAGATCAAAGTACTCATGGCAATCCCATCTCCTCGAACAAAAATAGATTTTCAAAAATTCGGCGGCAGATAACCGCTCTTCACAGATTCATCTCCAAGTCATTTGATCGATGCAAACTTCTTTACTTTCTTCTTTGTGGCAACCCCACAACTCTTTCGAATAAACAGCAAAAAGAAGTTCTATGGACTCCTGATTGTGAACTGGCATTTCAAGATCTTAAACAGTACTCGGGGCATCCTCCTATATTGAGGATTCCCATTGATGGCAAATTACTCACCATGTACTTATCTACAACTGATGATTCCATCAACTCTATTCTAATTCAAGAAGATCCAGGCATCGAGAAACCTATTTACTTTATCAGTAAAACTCTTATGCCTACCGAAAAGTGATATACTATCACAGAAAAGCAATTACTCACCCTGGTTTATAGCTCTCAAAAATTCGGTCCATACTCCCAAGCTCACCCCATCAAAGTCATTACAAAATACCCTCACAAACTCGTACTCTCCAAAAAGAGAAATCTCGACGAGTTTAACAGTGGTCTATTTTCCTTGGTGAGTATGATATTTCTTTTGAACCTCAAATATCAGTCAAGGGGCAAGCAGTGGCCAATATTTGATAGATTTTCCAGTTAAAAACCTCGATTGGGAAGAACTCAAAAAAATCTTTACTGACAACTCAATTGCTTAACCAGACGGATGGTCCAAGAGTTCTGGTTGACGACTTTTTACAGACGGATCAGCAAGACCACAAGGTTCCGGAATTGGCATCGTACTCGTTACACCTTCTAATCATCGCATAGAAAAAGATCTTAAACTCAAATTCTATGCCACCAATAATGAAACAGTGTATGAAGACATCTTGCACGGCCTTGATCGCGCACAGCCTTGATCTCGCACTTAGTCTTGGGGCTGAAGAACTACCAATTTATGTCGATTCCTTACTCGTCGCCAATCATTACAATAAAACTTTCAGGACAACGGGCAAGATGGTTGATTATGCTACTCTGGCCGAAGATAAAATGAAGAAATTCAGGCATGCCACCATCTTATATTTACCTCGGCAAGAATATCGTCATGCCGATGCCTTAGCTTACATTACTACCATGCTCGGAGACAGTGAAAAAAGATTTTTGGACATCGAGATCCTCGAACACTCTAGCCTTGATATCTTGTCCATACTCCACTTGATCGTTACTGAAGATAACGACCCCGATGATTGGAAAAAACCATTTACTGCATACCTCAACTCTAACATCCTACCCAGTAACATAGAAGATGCTCGATCCCTGTTAGCCAAGTGCCCTTGATTCACAGTTCAAGATGGTATTTTATATCGACTCACTGGAGGGGGGCCGCATATTGAATGTATATCATATAAACAAGCTCAGATAAAAATTAGAGAACTTCATGAAGGTATTTGTGGTGCATATGTTTCGGGTTGATCACTAGCTCAATGTGCCTTAACACAAGGACTCTATTGGCCCAAAATGAGACAAGACTGTGAAGATTTTGTTCAGAAATGCTACAAATGCCAAATTCACGCTCAGGACATCAAGTGCCCCGCTCTCAACTTATACCTCTGTAATGTCCTTTGGCCATTTAAACTATGGGGAATCGATATCATTGGTCTTTTTCATCCCGCTTCGGGAAATAGGAGATTCGCCTTGGTTGCTACCGATTGCTTCACCAAGTGAGTCGAAGCAGTCCCTTTATGCCATACTGAAGTGATTGAGGTCATCAAATTCCTTTGGGAACACATCATTACCCGGTATGGTTGTCCGCAAATGATACGTTTTGACAATGGTAAACAATTCATCAACACCAATATACTTACTTTACATCATAAATACAAGATTCAGTTGACGACTTCCAAACCATATTACCCTCAAGGCAATGGACAAGCTGAAGCCATAAAAAAAAACATCAAATCTGGTTTACGCAAATACCTCGACGACAAAAAAGGCAGATGGGTCGACAAACTCCTCAGTGTATTGTGGGCTTACCGTACCACACCTCGAGTCTCCACAGGGTGTACTCCTTTTATGATGGCTTTTGGTACAGAAGCAGTTATACCTTCAGACCTCGATCTACCAAGTAATTGACGAAAAATTTCAGATGAAGACTATGAGATCGGACTCCTTTGCAACCTTAATTGTATCGAAGAAACCAGGGACATGGCCATTGCAAATTTAGGCCATTACCATGATACATTGAAAAAGCCATACGACAAAAAAGTTTGAGAGCGGAAATTTGGTATTGGAGATCTTATCCTCCGACGGATACAGGACCATACTCGACCCAAGAATTCTGGAATATTATCAGAAAACTGGGAGGGACCATACATTGTATACAACAAAACAGATAGTAGAACTTATTGGTTTATGGCAAAAGACGAACTTCAGCTTGAGTACACATGGAATACTGCTTAGCTTACTGTTTTACAAATGATACACTGCTATCATTTTCTTCGAATCAAATAAAACACTTTGTTATATCAAACTCTTTACTATTTCAACTTGTCTTTGATATAAACTTTACAAGTATTTATCTGACAAAGTCTCTTTACTACTTTTACTTGTTTTCAATAAATACTTTACAAGCATTTATCTGACAGTCTTTTTACTACTTCAACTTGTTTTCGATATATACTTTAAAAGTATTTATCTGACAAAGTCTCTTTACTACTTTGACTTGTTCTCAATTAGTACTTTAAAAGTATTTATTTGACAAAGTCTTTTTATCACTTTGACTTAATTTTAATATATACTTTACAAGTATTTATCTGACAGAGTCTCATTACTACTTCGACTTGTTTTCGATAAATACTTTACACGTATTTATCTAACAAAGTATCTTTACTACTTCGACTTGTTTTCGATAAATAATTTACACGTATTTATCTGAAAAAGTCTCTTTACTACATCGACTTGTCTTCGATATATACTTTACAAGTATTTATTTGACAACCTTTCTTTACTACTTTGACTAGTCTTCGATATATACTTTACAAGTATTTATCTGACAAAGTCTCTTTACTACTTCGACTTGTCTCAAATATATACTTTACAAGTAATTATCTGACAATTGATCTCTTTACTTCTATCACATCTACTACAACTTACATTCAAAACAAAATAGATAGTCATCACTACGTTCAAACAAACAAACGCATCATTCACACACAAAATTCAAACTGTTTTCGGTCCCACTGACCATTTGCTACAAAATTTCCCAAATTAATGTTCATTACTCCAAAATTAACATCTCCGAAGGAGATTTTTCTTCATTTACAAGACCTTCGGGGACCTGCACATCTGCTATATCCTTAAAAAACTGCCCTTCGACCTCCGTCATCAACAACTTTAGTTCCTCCATGAACATCCAGAGTCTATGGTACTTCATCATCAGAGCTATCATCACATGGTAGCCCACCAGCCTTCACAACGCCTTTATAATATTTCTTTCTCTCTTCAGACTCATTGAACTGCTCCTTAAAATACATCCTCACTTCTTGGCATTTTTGTAACTTTTCTTCATTCATTCGAGTTTTCAATTCATCGAGCATTTTCTCATGCTCCAACTCCATTGCTTTTCAAACATCGTCAATCTTTTTCTCGAACTCCATTCTCTGCAAAGAAAAGCTTCCTTCTTTTCCTTCTCCAGCACTTTCTTTGCCTCTGCCAATGCTGCCTCCTTCGCTTTATTTGCTTCCAGTTTGTACCTTTTTGGCATTGCATTTAACTTTGTGTTCTCGGCAGTCAATTCTTTCTCAATGTTTCTGTACGCAACCAACCGATTAGCCAGATCACCATTACCCTCCACACATCCCATTGTTTGACTTATTACCGTCTTAATCTGCATGAAAGTCATATAAGGATTATTTGTTTAATTTACCAAACTTTTCATTCGAGCATAAGCTTTGAAATTTCTTACCTTTACCAGATTACCATGTGCCTCACCTAAAAAAATATCCAAACTATCAATACCCACCATGCAGTCCGCCATCTCTTTCTTCAACTCCTCAACCCCCTAAGAAAAGGTTTCCATCGTCTCTGCCATCTCCTTTTCAAAATCCTCCCCTAACCCCTTCTTCGCAATCCCAGCAGTAGTCTTCTTGGGAAAGGCACTGCTCAAACTTCATAGAGGTAACCCACTCTCCACAGTAGGTTTATCAGCAACTTCGACAACTTCAGATGCTGATTGTCGAGTAGTTCTCTTCGGATTCAACAACGAAGGTTTTTCCATATTTACCTTCCTTTTCCTCTTGTTTTTTCCTAGAGACTCCCCCAGCATCACATCAATCTCATTATTTGTGTAATAACCTTTTAACGACGGGTGATTCAAAGGTAAACTTACATCTGCAGCTCATTTATTCTTCGTTGACATCTTTCCCCCGATAATTGACACTTCAGCACCTTTGGTTCACGGCCATTTTAGCCCCGCTTCTTGAAAAATTTCACTTAACTGATCTTGATTCGTCGCTAAATTGTCAATCCTGCCAAAAAATCATTTTCTTATCTTATGCAACTTCTCATTTACAACAGTTGTCTTCCCGATCTCCTTCAATGCTGCAAACACAAAATGGACATAAATTCTTCTTTATATCCAAATCCATACCATATGACAATTCATCAAGCGTAAACATTTAAGTTACTTAACCACAGACCTAGATGAAATACTTTTCTTTTAAGAGGCTCCCAGGGATCTTTAGGATCAAACTCATAATTTCCTGAAACTAGTGTTTTGTCTTCGGTATATCAACCTCTAGTGGATACCATATCGTAAAACATCGGTCTCTTCAAAAACCTCGCCAAATAGCGATACCCTTTTAACTTTGGGTTCGCTTTCATAGTGTAGAATACACACTAATCATCTACCGTTATTACCTCTTCCCCTCTGGCTTTCAGTCTGCCATTTATCGCACCACATACCCTAAACAGGTCATATACGTTTGGATTGAATTGACCTGGGGATACATCAAAGAAATTCATTTAACTTTTTCTGATCTGCCCTGAGGGGTAATTTTAGTCCTTTCTTTATCTGTTCTTGATGAACAAGAATACCATCTAAAGGTATATCCTGGTCGATCATTTCGTATTGATACTTATCTAATCTAACATCATCAGGATACTATATTTCTTTTTAAATCTTAATATTTTGTTGGTTTCTAAACCCTTTCATTAACAAGCTTCTTCATCCTCTTCTACATCTTCTTCCCCATCCCCACTCCCTTCTCGATCACTCCCCTGAGGGTCATGATCTATACCAGTCTCAATTACCTCGCTCTCAGATACTTCACGCACACTGGGCATTACCCTAAACTATTCCCCACCCCTTACGTCTACACTGCTTGAACCTACCCTACATCTCCCCCCCCCCAATTGTCGCACACCAGTTCTAATATCGATCGTCAAAGGTACAACATCTTCGAGATTCTCGAATATATCTTTATCATCATTTAAATTTGATTCAGGCATTTAAGAACCTGTAAATCAGGTTCCATATTTTCGACACAGTTAAAATTTTACATATGTGATTCATATATACATATTCTTACGTTAACATATTCATAATAGATCCCGTTGTTGAGGTCACTCACCAACAGCTCATTTACTTTCCCATCTGTTGTAATCATTAACATTGATACTTTTACATAGTTCTCGATCAACTTCAAATTAAATTTTTTCACTTAGATTTTTATCATTCATGCACAATTTCATAAGTTCTCAATGTTTCATCTCATTTAATTTAGTAACCTTAATAACTCGTTAATTACTATTTTCTTATCAAAATTATAGGAAGTTGAATAGCTTCTCGAAGATGCTATAACTTTTCCCGCCAAAACCAGCTAATTCTATTTATGCGAATTCCCATTTTCCGGCATGAAATCCGGCAATCAAACCGCACAATCCAAAACCTCCCCGCATATCTCGCACCCATAAAATCATCTCTTCCCACAGCGCCGTACTTACAGTGCCCTTCTCAATCCCTTTTACTTCCCTTCCCTCTCATTTCTACGTAACTCAGAATCACCGCCAAAACAAAATTAAAATTTTACACTCAAAATCGCTATTAATACTTCCCCTCATGGACGTCTATTATTTATTTCCACTTCATTCGTCGTTCTTGATTAAACTTTCACAAATAAATCTACGTACTAAGCAAAAATTGTACAAACAAAAAATTTACTAACATTGTTGTCGTGCAGCTTCAGTATCCCTCTCCTTCGCCCGTCTTGCCCATTCAATTATCACGCAAATTTCCTCTTTCGCAATCGTATCTAAAAACTGCAGTAACGAGCAATAACAGTTCTTTCCCTCAAAAAAAAATTTCAATTTGCAAGTGATCTGAACAGTCACCTACCTCTGACATATTTATAGCCCTCACGCGATCATTCATCGCACCACTTTGCGATGGTCCAGTTCATCGAATACAATGCCTCATATGGTTTTTCTCAACATCTTTGGCTCTTAATCATCTACCCTTTAATAAATTTTTACATTCACGCTTCAAACCTTCCAATTCTTGAAGAATTTCTACTGCCACATTCATCTCTGTCAGTGCACGCCTTATCTTTTCCAATAACCAATATACATCATTTTCTTTATACATCATACCATCACCTAATGAAAAACATCTTGCCATATCTATTTTGCATATACATTCCCTTCTTTTATCCTATTTTAAACACATACCTATATTTACGGGATCATTTCAACATCAATGATTACATTTAGTTCACTTACACTTCGTTTAAACACATTTTTATTTACCTATATTTTCCAGCTGCATCACATGTTCGTCATAACAATACACATTCGACTTTGTATATTTGCCAATGTAGGGACCTAACTTCATTCGGATGTGAAGCTAGTTCTTACAATATAGAATCGATCCTCAATCAAAGGAAGCAAGCAAATGACTTAAAGTAAGATCTAATTATAGATAAATACTTGCGTAGAGGCCCGTTTGTGACTCTCTATGACCTCTGATGAGGATTTTTTAAGACAGATTGTATTACTGAAGAGTAAATAACAGGGTTCGAGTACAAAGTATCCGGGTGGTCGAAGGTAAAATGCAAAGGGCTGAAGATGATTTTTCTAACCTCTCCATGGTTTCCCTTCTCCTCTATTTATAGAGATATAGGGAGATGAATCACCAAGGGTGGGTCAGGTTTACATGATTACTGTCAGGAAATCCCAGTGAGTTATGGATGTCGGCCATGTCGATACTGTCACTGCAATATTTATTGATAATGTCTCTGAATGGCGCGGTGGTTGGACCTGTTACTGTAGCTGCACGAGCCAATCAATGCGTCATTTAACCTGATGAGGTGATTGTCTGTCTCATCTTGCTTCGACCGTGTATTTGTGAGGTCGAAGGATTTTTCCTGTAGCACGTTAATTCGATCTCGAAGCTTTGCCTGATGTCAAAGCTTCTTCTTCGGGAGATCTCTGGGGAGTCTATTTTAGAGATTGAGTGGGCTTCGATACATTCGAGTAGGCTGTGAAGTAGGCTTCAACTGACTGTCGAAGGTTACGAGTAGGCTACTACATTCGTCCCCTCTCAGCGAAGGTCACAAAGCCAAGTGGAGAGGTGTTCGCCGAGAAAGCTGTTTGTACTTGGAATTTGAGCAGTTTGACTGTTAGTTTCTGGGTAGGAAGTAAAAGATGGTTTTTAAGAAATATAGGTGGTTATAGGGTAATAAATGAAGTGAAGGCTATAAAAATGGGTCATTGTATAGGGGTGCTGCATCCTCTTCCATTTACAGTATTCTTCTATTTTTTCCTTCTGATTCTGAGCATTTGAATTAATACCACGCCAAACACGCGATACCAGAAGAGGATGGGGTTCGCTCGTGACCGTCGTGTGCGGCAGAAGATGGCAAAACTGCATATGAAGTTTTTTGGGCAGCATGATCTAAATTGGGACATGCCCGAGCTTGTGAGGGTAGGACATGGGAGTTCTTTAATGGTGAATCTTATTCTAATATGTGGGACCAGCTAAGGTTCCATTTTATGACCGTTGAGAGGCGCTATCTCTTTCTGATGGCTCTGGCCGACAGCCTTGTCTGTGTGGAGGTGATCATCGAGGAGTAGAATTCGGCCACTGAACCTGGGCCTTCTAGTAGTAGGACCAATGGATGATGAGGTTATCTTTTTATCTTTGTATGTCTCTATTTTTTTTTTCTTTGGATGGTAGTAGAAATGTAATTTATTTGTTTGTGTGGATGTATAGGATGGACAAAATATTTTATGCGTACCTGCATTACTGTTTCTAACTGGTAGTGTAGGCTAATGTAGACGATTATTTTTATAGGCGTGATGTATAATGATATGTTCGAAGGTAATGATGATCGAATGCTCGACCCTAGAGGTATGCTCGACTAGGAGTCCTCGGGAACAAGGTTTGAATGCATGTACCGATGAATCAGTTATACCTGGGAAGTTGGAAAGTTTGTCTGCTGACTTTTGAGGTTGGGAATTGAAGGTTGCCATTAATTTGGTTAGGGAAGAGGGAAAGTTGTGGTGGGCTTGTAAGTATAAAAGGGGATGGGTTGGAAGGAATTTCATCATCTGTCCTGCAACTTTCTCTTTATCTACTGCTTTATATGTTGATCAACATGGCTAAAAACGTACCGGTTCAAGGAGATCAAGCGGCGGTGAGGGCCAGGAGAATTCAGGAGGCCTTTCTGGGTCTTCAACGGAGGTTTAGAACAGAGGAGGATATTGATGCCGAAATGCCAGACCTCTTTGAAGTGGAACCTGGGGTACTACTCTATGACATGCCCTTCGTGTACTGGTGGGGAATAGTGCAGATGATGGGGCCGTTTCCCAGCCATCGGCTATCTCTTCCCACAGGCTTCGCAGAGGATTTAGTAGACCAGGAGGATAATGATGCAGCGGCCATTATTTGAAGAGAAACAACACGTTAACAAATAGGGTTCTCTCTTGCATGCTTTCTTGTTGCTGTTTTCCTATTTTCTTCCTCTCTTTCTGATCTCTTTTTTGTATGAATCCTGTAATGTTGTCTGAGTTCCTGAATGAAAATGGTTTTTGTTGATAATTTGTTTTGTCGAACTGTGCGTACTAGTAATATAATGTTATTTGTGATTTGATGTATTGAAAGGATAATACAGTTATCGAAATGAATTGTTTGTGTTGGTCAAAGATAAAAATGACTTTGTCGAAATGAAAAGTAAACTGTGTCGAAGCTGAAAACTTTATCTGTAAGAATGATATCGCTAAATGGTCGAAGTTTGTGACTCTATTCGGTCGAAGGATTGAAACTTTTGTGTTAAAGGGCGTGTTGGATGTCGAAAGTTGATATATAGGTAAGTTTTCTTGAGGCTATCTGCTGCAGATTGTTCTAGATGTATAATGGTCGAGTACTCGAGTTCGCGGATTATGTCGTCAGTTATGCTGGATTTGACTGGCCGATCTGACAGCCCAGACGGCTGGTCTGCCAGACTGGTACGGGCGCCCGGGGAAGTGTACAAAAGGTAATGATGATGTTTTTCTCGTATGACAGAAAAGGTTGTGATCAGACTGTTTGGACTTGGTTGTTTAGCTTCGAATGAGGGAGAAAAAGGTTCGAGAGCTTCATCTTTTGCAGGTAGCTATAAGTGAGGATGTTATTCGCACGTGAGAGGTATAAGGGGTATATTGGTCAAAACACATTGTAGCCAAAATGTCGGGTAGTGGGGTTGTGGTAATGATAGTAGTTAGAAAATCGAAGCAGTTTTGTATTTTTTGAAAGATATATAGTGGGAGAAGAGTAATTACTGTATTGTTTTACTGTGAGAATCAAAGAGTGTAGAGGAGGGAACGTACGCCATTTTGTACTTGGAAGTTCTTGTTGCATTTGCTGGTTTGGTTTTGATGATTCGAGGGTAGTGCTGCTAACCACTGGTAAGTTACTTGATCTCTATTGTTTGTACTTTGTTTTGCTCTTCTGAGAATATATGTAAGGCAATCTGTGTTTGGGGTTTTAGAGGTTATTCTTGAGGGTAAAGAAGCTTGAGGGATTTGGGTTTTAACCCATTTTGGAGGGGGTACTGGGTCTGAGATTGGGGTTGTGGTGAATATCTGGGGGGGTGGACAGGATAGCAGTGATAGACATGGGACTGTAGAATTTTCTACTCTAATTGCATGCCTCTTCTTTTGCAGGCTAAAATGCGTAACCTTCGGGCTTCAAGATGGGGACTGATAGATGAGGAGTATAAAGAATTTGAAGCTAGTGTTTCTGGTCGAGGGCAGCTCAAACTGAGAAGGGGAAAGGCCCGGTAGTCCCCAAATCTTTGAAGGTGCAATAATCGAAGGTTGGCCAACGTAAGAGGCGTAAGGTGCTGGGGGAGGATGATACACTAGAGGAAGATGAAGAGATGATGGAGGTTGAACGATAGGAACAGGTTATGGCAAAGCAGGCTTCGATGGTAGAGATCTGGGAAGATGACCCAGACGAGGCTTCGAAGGAGTTATAGAAACACATGTTTCAGGTAACTATATGGGGCTTGCTGTTGTAGTATTTTGCGATTTCTTGAAATTTCTTTGAGTTTCGAGTTACACTGATTTCTTGAAAATTTTAGCTGACAGATGCTTGGGTGCAGACTTGCAGCAAGGCAATGAAGGCAGTGAAGGCAAAATTGTAGCAAGCAAAGGATAATCTTAATCTTTCTCGTAGGAAGGAGATATCACTGGTGCCTGAAGTCAGGAAGTTAAAGCAGGATCTAGGGTGCTTACCGACTCTTATGATGAGAAGCACAAGCTACAGCGGTGGAGGCTGGAGCGGGAGTGGTCTGCGAAGCTTGTGGCGTGTGAGAGGGAGAAAGCTGAGCTGAAGGTGACTTTCTAGCGGCAGTATGATGGCGAATGCAAAATGAATGTTAAGTTAAAAATCTTTATAGATAATAAAGGGTATGACCCCGAGTCATTGGAACCTTATCCTGTGTCTCCAGAACTTGATGAAGGGGATGATTTGCAGATGAAGGGAGGAGAGGCAAACATTGCTAAAGAAGCAACTGGAAGTAATGGGGGTGGTACAGATACTTTTCTTGTTGAAGCGCCCATTGGTAGTACTGTTGGTGGTTTGGTCGATGGAGGTTCGAATGAAGTTGTTGTGGGAGCAATGGAGCAGGAAGGCATAACCGCGCTGGTATTAGGTATATGATGTTGGGATGACATTTATTCTTCTGTTGATTAAAATGATTGAGTTGTAATATTTTGAACGATGTTGTTATTTTATGTTGGTCTCTGAACTCGGTAGGTTTGTTTGTGCTTTTATTATCTGTTCGAATTGCTAAAATTGATGTTGAGCATATTGATGTGCATTTTCTGAACATATTGATTCTAAACTACTGATTTGATATCTAATTTGTTGATGGATTGTATAATCGTGCTCTAACCCTGAATTATTAGAATTTGAATACACATTTTGTTGAGTTTGTTTGCTTTGGGATTTTGATGATTGGTCTTTGAATTGTACTGCACCTGTTCCTCTGATGGATAATATGTTGAATGTGCTCTGCAATTGATAGAATTGTAGATAGTATTTTTGTATACGGTTGCTCTTTGGAAGTATAGAAATTGGATCTGTTTGAGTAGAAATTTGGTCTGTATGAATGAATGTAATGTGATCAAAACCTGGGGAGTGTCGATGATGTATAGATCGAACTCAGAATGTTTTGCAAGATATTAAAGTCCGAACCCACAACGATGTTGAAATTTTAAAAAAAATTTAGGTCGCTTCCATGTATCAGTCGGGCCGAGGGGACGTGATACCTAGAGGAAACCTAAAAATTGTCTAGACTTCGAAGGCCTAAGCCACAGCGAAGCAATATTTGATCGCCTCCAACGCATTCCTAAGGGCACGGTCTATCGACCATCCTTGCCCCTGAAGTCTGCTCGAATGTTAGAAACTTGAGCAATTCAAGGTCGTCCCCAAGTACCAATCGGGGCGAGGGTGGACATGATACCCGGGGTAAACCAAGAAAAGGCCTAGACTTTAATAATTTCAGAGCCTGGACGAAGTATATCTGATTGCCCCCAATGCATCCCCGAGGGTCCGGTCTTTCGAGCATTCTTGCCCCTCGAGTTTGCTCGAAATTAGAGACTTGGGCAATTCAAGATCGCCCCCAAGTATCAGTCGGGGTAAGGGTGGAGGTGATATCGAGGGTCAATCAAGAAAAGGACTGGACTTCGAAGGCCTAAGCCACAACGAAACAATATTTGGTCGCCCCCAATGCATCCCTGAGGGTTCGGCCATTTGACCATTCTTACCCCTCAAGTTTGCTCGAAGTCGGGAGTTTGAGCAATTCAAGATATCCTCCAAGTATCAGTCGGGTCGAAGGTTGTCTTGACACCTGAGTTAAATCTAGAAATTTAAAATAAAGCAGGAGACGAAGTAAGGGTTAAAAAACTTGCTTATTGAATGTTCTGGATTACATCAGTTGTACATGGTTGGAGATATGGTCTTTTATAGGAGATCAGCTGCATTGTATTCCAGGGGTTCGGTAGAGGCTCTTCGTCTTCCGTCATTAAGTAATTAGAACCTTTGTCTGTTTTAACGTAGACAACATATGGTCCTTCCCATGATTTGGTTGACTTGCCAGCATTTCGAGGTCTCAAAGATTGATTGACGCGTCGAAGTACCAGATCTCCAATGTTGAAACTCCGTGGTCAAACTCTTTTATTGTAAGATTTCTGAAGTGATGTGTGGTACCAGCCAAGGTTGGTGATAACTCGATCTCTGGTTTCATCGATCCATAACATGTTGCAAGCAAGTTTAAACTCATTATCTTCGTCTGGGAGGTTAGGGTCTCGAGTGGATACTTCAAATTGGTTTAGTAATACAACTTCAGTTCCATATGTTTGGAGGAAGGGGGTACATCCTGTAGATTTCCTTAGGGTTGTGCGATAGGCCCAGTGGATGTGTTGTAACTCTTGAACCCATCGTCCTTTCTTTGTATCGACTTTCTTCTTAAGACCATCGACGATGGTTTTGTTAATTTTCTCGACTTGACCGTAACCCTGGGGATAGTAAGGTGTGGAGGGTGAGAGGATGATGTTGTATTTTTTGAGGAAGTTTCAGACTTTGCTTCCAACGAATTGGGGACCATTGTCGCATCGAATCATATGAGGATAGACGAAGCGAGTGATGATGTTTTCCCATAAAAATTTGACAACTTCTTCTTAGGTTCGGCATAGAGGTATCGCTTCGACCCATTTTGTGAAGTAATCGGTTGTGCGAGGATGTTTTCTCTACTACCCGAAGCTTTTGGGAAAGGTCCAATGAGATTGATGGCCTATCTTTTGAATGGCCATGAAACTTGACTGAAGTGGCGGTCTTAAGAGGGGCTATGGATGTCATGAGCGTAATGTTGGCATTTGTCGCAGTGTTTTGCGTACTCGGAAGCTTGTTTTTCATGCCAGGCCAAAATAATCCTTGGGTAACAGCTCGAAGGGCCATAGACTGACCAGTAGTATGAGCACCATGGGTTCCTTCATGAAGTTCGGCTAAGGTTTGATATGTTTAGGCTTGGGATATGGATCGAAGGAGGACGTCATTTGGGGATTTTCGATGTAGTTGGTTTTTGTGAATTGTAT
Source organism: Kingdonia uniflora (assembly GCA_014058105.1). Classification (NCBI taxonomy): domain Eukaryota; kingdom Viridiplantae; phylum Streptophyta; class Magnoliopsida; order Ranunculales; family Circaeasteraceae; genus Kingdonia; species Kingdonia uniflora. The sequence continues at coordinate 6,338,687 of JACGCM010000704.1, read as the reverse complement.
ATCTGCGGCAGTTTTCTAGAGAGGACTGTTTTGCGTTGGGATCGTCTGGGAGGGTAGCGTTGTTGAGGTAATGAGGAAACGGTGTCTGCCAATCGTCTGGATCGTGACTCTCGCCCCCAGTATTGATGGTATTGATTTCCATCTGGTCAATACTTGGGCATTCGAGTACTTCAATATGGAGTGTTCGAGATTCTGATTGCTCGCACTCAGGGGTCCAGTCGATCTCGGGATTGTTTTTCTTTTTTTCTTTGTGGACGCCTTGATCGCGTAAGAGGGAAAAGAGCCAGGCACATCGATCTGAGGATTTAGAAATGAAATGATTGAGGGCTGCTATCCTGTCTGCCACTTTTTGGATGTCTTTCTTGGTTCGAGGTGAAGGCATGTTTATGAGGGCTAGAATGTGGGTGGGGTCAATCTCTATCCCGCATTTACTAATAAGGTGTCCCAAAAAAATTCTGGATGACACGTCGAATTGATACTTGTCTAGGTTGAGTTTCATATTATATGTGCGAAGTATCGAGAAGATTTTTGAGAGGACTTGAATATGGGTGTTTTTCTGAAGGCTCTTGCATAACAAATCGTCGATATAAAGTTTGACAGATTTTCCAAGCAAGGGTTTAAACATGGTTGTGATAAGGTATTGGTAGGTGGCACCGACATTTTTAAGGCCGAAGGGCATAACATTAAAACAGTAAAGGCCTTGTTCAGTTATAAATAAAGTTTTAAGTTGATCTTCGGGGAGGAGGGGTACCAGATTGTATCCCGAAGCTGTATCCATCATGGATAGGCGCTCAGTCCAGCAGTGGCGTCGAGGAGTACTGAGATAGTTGGGAGGGGGAAATTGTCCTTCGGTGTGTGCTTGCTGAGGTCTGTAAAGTTGACGCAGATTCAGATCTTGCCATTCTTCTTAGGAACTGCTACAATGTTTGATATCCAGTCAGTATATTTTACTTCCCTGATAATACCTGCGGTAATGAGCTTGTCTACCTCGAGGTTCATAGCTTCTCGAAGTCGTGGTGCCAGTGTAGGCTTCTTTTGTTTTGCTACTGAGGATTGGGGGATGAGATCGAGGTGATGACAGGCCACGTTGGGGTCGGTACCAGGCATTTCTTGAAATGTCCAGGCAAATATGTCTTTATTTGTTCAAAGGAAATTGGAAATTTCGAGGCACTCTGACTCATTGAGGAAGGTTCCGATAAAGGTTCCCCGACCAAAACCGTCGAGTTTAATATAAGCAGTAGTTTCAATAGATGGGGTGGTATCTGTCGACGTCGAGGGGATAGAAAGATGTTGTGATTGCTGCGGGCAGCTGACAAGTTTTTGGGTTTGGTCGATCTTTGGGTGCTCGCAGGAGCGGGCAAGGCGCTGAGAGCCTTTCATATTCCAAGTACCTTCATGATTGCTAAATCGAAGGGTCTGATGGTAGGTCATAGGTATACCATGCATGGCGTGAAACCAATCTCGTCTGTGTATACCGAGGTATTCGAACTTCTTGTCAATGACGATGAAGTTGGTTTGAAGGATAATGGGGCCTGTAGTAACGGGTTAGCTTATACGACCAGCGGTGACTTCTGTTGATCCATTGAAGCCTTTTGGTTCAATGTTGGCAGTGGTTATGAGGTCAGTTTTCATCATGGTTTGGATTGTATGGAGAAAAAGGATATCAGCTGCACTCCTAGTATTTATGAGCATTGTATGGAGGATGACGTTCTCGATCTTAATCATGATGACTAACGGATCGGAATGCGGGAAACAAACGTGTGAAGTTCCACAGTCGATGAATGAGATACCTTCGAGTGGAGGGTGATGGCTTGATTCTGGCAGGAGCTTAAGAAATTTCTCCTAATAGGTGAGCTTGCGACATTCTTCGACGCACTTTTGTTTACTCTTGGAATGTCCATTGTCTATGTTATTTAACTTCGATCAATTTGATTCTATAGGTATGCACTTTAGCTTGTTCAGTAGTAGGGGTGGATAAATATTTGAGGTAGGACCCATCGAGGTAGCTCGGAAGACCAGCAATATACTGGTACAAACGTCCTGCTTTGAAAATAAGTTCAAGGGAGCGTTGAAGGGCGAAGCACTTATTGGTATGGTGACAGTTGTAGTTATGGTTGGCGCAGGGTGGGGGTATGCCGAGGCTTATTGAAGTTTGTTGTTCACAAAGGTTGGCTCTGTTTGCGGGACTCTTGGAGGTGTTCAAGATCAATATAGCCGTTGACCTTCGAGAGCATCTCTTCGAGTGTTTTTGGCTTGTGGAGGGCTAGGTGCTCTTTTACTCGGCTGTGGTCAGGCAGGGAATTCAAATATGCCAAAATAGCATTCGAGCAGTTGAGATTTTCTATTTTCTGGGATTCGTCGAGGAAACTTCAGGTGAAGGCTTCGAAGCTCTCACTACCGGATTATCTAAAATTGAAGAGAGCGTCAACTCTGACCTATCTGTCTTTGTTGAAGGCAAACTGGGCAATGAAGAGGTGTGAACTCAAAGTTACGAATTGAGCCATTTGGGAGATTGTGGTACCATAGAAGGAGGTTATCGGTAAGACTTCTTGGAAAAAGGCGACATAATAGGTAGTCAGCTGCAGAGTAGGGGCTCAGGGAGTTTTAGAATTTGAGGATGTAGGATTTGGGGTCTGTGTTACGGTATTTGCTGAGTTTGGGGACACGAAAATTGGAGGGTATTTCGATAGTCAAAATTTTGGGGCAGATTAGGTTATTGAGGCGGTTCCAAGAGTTTACGGCGGGGCTCGTAATGACACGAATGGCGGGTTGTATTTTGTGGTCAAAGTCCTGCTGTGTATCATGCGCAGGACGTGGGGATGATTGATGAATTCGAAGGTTGTGAGGTCGAGTGTGTGATATAAAATCTATACTGCGTTCGGTGAGCCGTTCCCAAGTAGGACGGCGTCTGGGGTGTCTGGAGGTGTGGAGGGTTGAATCGAAAGAGTCCTCTATGGGGTGAATCCCGAGGTGAATGGAGACGGTTGGAGGAACCATACGGGGAAAACCTTCAACATCAGTATGAATGGGGGGTATCTCGAGGTTTAGTGAAGATCCTAGGCGGGCACGAGCAGGGACACGCGATTAGTCTGGTGCCTGGGACGGGCGAACAGATTCTAAGGGCGATAATCTTTGTAGCTCTCAGATTGTGTTGCGCAGTTCGTCGATTGCTCTGTTCTGACTGTTTTCATAATCCAAGTGGCGATTTCGCTCAGTTTCTAGTGCCAAGCGGTGGTTTTCACACTCCTGGTTTAGTTGGTTCTGGTGGTGCTCCTCTGCCGGAGCGACTTGTTGGGGTAGCAGGGCTATTTGGGCAGCGACTCCGTCAATGGAGTGTCCTACCTAGGTTGAGTTTGAACGGCGTGTGGAGGCCATTGAGGGTAATCGGCTGAAGTGAAAAACAAAAGGAGGGGAAGAAGGAAAGGTGATTAGTAGGGTGGGAAGTGCAGACGGCGCCAATTGTAGGGACCAAACTTCGTTCGGATGTGAAGTTGGTTCTTACAACATAGAATCGATCCTCAATCAAAGGAAGCAAGCAAATGACTTAAAGTAAGATCTAATTATAGACAAATACTTGCGTAGAGTCCCGAATGTGACTCTCTACGACCTCGGATGAGGATTTTTTAAGACAAATTGTATTACTGAAGAGTAAATAACAGGGTTCGAGTACAAAGTATCCTGGTGGTCGAAGTTAAATGCCAAGGGCTGAAGATGATTTTTCTAACCTCTCCATGGTTTCCCTTCTCTTCTATTTATAAAGATATAGGGAGCTGAGTCACCAAGGGTGGGTCAGATTTACATGATTACTGTCAAGAAATCCCAGCGAGTTATGGGCGCCGGTCATTTCGGTACTGTTACTGTAACATTTATTGATGATGTCTCTAAACGGCGCGGTGGTTGGACCTATCACTTTAGTTGTACTGGACAATCAATGCGTCGTCTGACCTGATGAGGTGATTGTCTGTCTCATCATGCTTCGACCGTGTGTTAGTGAGGTCGAAGGATTTCTGCTGTAGCATGTTAATCCTTTCTTGAAGCTTTGCCTGATGTCTAAGCTTCGTCTTCAGGAGGTCTTTGAGGAGTCTATTTTAGAGATTGAGTGGGCTTCGATACATTCTAGTAGGCTGCGAAGTAGGCTTCGACTGACTGTCAAAGGCTACGAGTAGACTACTACAGTCAATATTCAACCAAATTCTATCACACATTTTGTAATCATATTGGATACTCGATAACAAACACAAAAACAATTCAATTCTCGAATACATATTTTTTTATTTCAACTCATTTTTTGCATTCGATATCTCTCACATTCGATTGCATACTCATTTCATACATCCGACTTCTTCCACTTTCGAGTACATTCACTTCTAATACATAATATTGTCTTACATTACAATTTAACTGTTATTGTTAAACTTCCTCGACATGTCACTTTTTATCTTTGTTTATTTTTCACCAGAATTGGACATTAAAGCCTCTTTCTTGTCCACGAAGCTCAATGAATCTCAAGTCACTGAACTTCTAAGAGACGCTTCATCAGGAAAAGACAGCAGACAATTGCAAGCATACCCACGCATTCGGCAAGCTCCCTGGACACCCATCCAAACTTCGTATCTTCATCACCAGTAAAGATAGTTACCCCTTCACCCCCCCAACTGATTCCAAACATTACCTTCACATGTGCATGAAGCTCCCACTATTTACAATTGAAATACATCGTTTCTATTTGTTCTTTACCCCCCCCCCTTCTCTACCCCAATCACATAACCCCATTTTATCTCGTGATCTATGACAGTTTTCATCTGATAAATCATTGTCTTTCACCCGAGACTTAACAATCAACCATACTTGGGGCGACCTCATTTGCCCAAACACCATTATCCACCTTCAATAAATCACATTCAATGCACAGCATACTTAAATCACATTCAATGCGCACATTAATTCTACCTCGAAATCATTATGACCAGATACAGCTCACCTTGACCTTGGTAATGGCATCTGCTGACTTCTCCATAGTTTGGCAACCTCTTCATATTCCAGTTTTTCATCTCGATTCAACTACAAGTACTTTTGTCAAGAATGGGGCGATTGTAGTATCATATTCCCCATATTCGATAAAGCCAGCACTCTCTAGTCGAAGATTACTCAGCCCTCAGTAATCGAAGGTAGCTCAGCACTCTATAGTCGAAGACAGCTCGATATTCTACAAGATTCTTGGAGTCCTCGACTTACCAAAAGTAACCGTTGTAGCCCGGTCGAGAAGGAACTGTTAGAGATCTGCAAAGTTCACCCACTACCTCGGGAATAAGAGACTTTTTCTTTCTTTCTGTAAACTGCTTGTATATGCTATAAATATAGGCAGAGAATAGGCTCTAGAAAAAAGCACATTGGACATCTCTCTATCCTAAACATGCGCAATACTCAAAAACTTGTAATAACTAGCATCTACTAGATTTTTATACCAAATCCTCCTCGAGGTCGTAGTTTTTCTCAGTATCTGCTGAGTTTTCCACGTAAAATCTTGGTTGATACTTCTTTATTTCATAATCCTTAAGAATAAGTATTGGCGAAGGTTTTCCTCCTGGAAAACATGCCATTACAATAAGGTATACCCATCGTTTGCCACCAACGACAAGAGCAAGTACCATCTTCAATATTTATAGAATCGGTTCTGCCATAACTAGTCATCTGAATATGGTGACGTAATGTACAAACCCTGCTGGTTAGTGAATCCACCACAAACTTTCTGCTCTCACAATAATTTGTAGCCCATGGTGTTAAGCGAGCTTGACTCTTCTCAACTTCCTCCCTATACGTGTAGGATATTTCTAAACATATTCTACGCAATTCCTCAATAAGCTCATGGATAGGGAGATTTCTTACTTTCAAAATAACATTATTTCAACTCTCGACATGATTTGTGTAAGCAACTCCGTATCTGAACAAATGACACACCATAAAATTTAAATGCCAAATGAGCATAAACAAATGAGAAATGGGATCAAACAACTATAAATATGAATGTAAATGGAGTTATAATGACTATTTTTCATATAACAAATGATAAGTTGAGCAATACAGAGTGACAACGTACCTACTCATTGGAATGTATAGATTAGCCATATTTCCTTGGGAATACCTAGTATGTATTGGAGTCCCACTGGATCTGTATTCCGGATTGCATTCATGTGCTTATCAAAATAAGTGCTGGCTAGGGCCTCTGCTGCCATCCTAAATGCGATCCTCGTGCTTTCGATGGTAGTTTTAATATTGTTCGATATGTGGAAGGCGCAAAGCGTATGGATTGCAAATGGAAACACCTTGGGTATAGCATTAATAATTCTTGGGTTCCTGTCAGAGATGACGATGAATCTAGTATCATAACCGTGAAAATTAGCACCAAACATCTCCAGGAAGTATGTCCAACTTTTAGTGGTCTCCGAGCCCATTATCGAAAACACAACTAGAAAAATATGATAACTAGGGTCAATGGCGATGGTTATAAGTAGAGTCCCACGATATCTCCCTTTTAAAAAAAATTCGTCAATCACAATACCTAGTCTCAATAGTTTATAAGTTTTTTGGGGGGGACCAAAACACCAAAAACACCTTGTGAATCTCTTATCCTTTCTATTCGTAGTTTTTATGTCAAATACAAAATCTGGGTCAACCAACCTCATTTCAGCAAAGTAGCTCGTAAGTAGTTAGTATGCGTACTCAAAGCTGACTCGCATCTAAAATAATTACGTAGATCAAATGACATTGTGTATAATACAAATGATAAATCACAGTACAAATGACATAGTGAGTCAAAAAAATGACATGCAATAAAATGATAAACATTGTTGTACAAATTACTGGTATGGGGTAACAAATGGCATATAAAGTGATGATACCTCAGCGTGGGCTTTTTCTTTTTCACGCCAGGCAAGATTGTATGTTACATCAATATTGTGATTAATTTGCATATCATCAATAATTCTGGAAGGTTTGTAGTTTGGGTCTTTTTCGTAATTTTTGCTTGATTATAGAAGCAACCCATCTACTAGATGTTGCCTCATACTCATTCCCACCTTCAGTTTTTGCTTAGATGCACGGAGCAATAAGTACTTACACTAAACAGGGTAGAACCGAGCAACCTTGTGGCATAAATCCGCCAAGAGCATTTATGTTCTTTGCAACGTACCATGATTTTATATTCGCTGCTCAGAACGTGTTTGTGATTGAACTTGTTTACAACTGCATAAGCTCTTTTGTGATTCTTGAGTTCAATCTTATCTCGTTATAGATCACCAATGTTAAACTCTTTACTGAAGTCATAGGGATCCTCTGTGTATGCAGCAGATTTCAACCAAAAATCCAGAAGATCTTTCACCTGTTCGGGTTGTGGCTCAAAATGGAATTTAGCTGTACAAATGAGAAATATTCTACTTAGCATGATAGAAAGTGGATAAGAAATGTTAAAACACAGCACACAAATGACAAATTTTGTGAACTTACCTAAAGTTTTAGTTTGACCAATGATAGATTTGGGTTCAATTGAAAGAGGAACATTAGTTAACATAGGTTCATTTGAATGAAGAACATTAGTTAACACAGGTTTATTTGAGAGATAAATATTTGATTGAGAAATACAAGGTTCATTTGAGAGATGAACATCAGTAGGAATAGTTTGAAAAAGTTCATTTGATTGAGAAATATTAGTTAACACAGGTTCATTTGAGAGATTAACATTTGATTAAGGAATACTAGGTTCATTTGAGGGAGGAACATCAGTACGGATAGTTTCAAAAGAATCATTTGATTGAGGAACATCATCATCATTCACTAAAGGTCCAAACCTGCATGGATCATGCCCTCTGCTATTTTTTTCAGGGTAACCCCTGTATTCAAGTTCAAGATCACAAAATGAGTTATGCCGAAAAGGTCCCCCCGGTTTCATGGTGGACAAGCCCCTACCGGAGCCAGTATCTTTGGTGGTGGACAACCTTTTACCCGAAGAATAGAAATCAGAAATAAAGTTATGGGAGTTCTGGGAAGGTACCCTAAGCTCATTAACAATCCATATGTGAAAGGGTGTGCCGAGATTAGTTTTATGCATATTGATCATTACGGTAAAGTCCTAGACTGATGAAATTGCTCATGCACAACCATGGACGAAGTTGTACAGCTTACAGTTCTCACGATGGATTTCGCTTATTTCTTCAAGGAGTGTAACAAAATTTTTGTATGATGAGTGCGCTCTTAGTGAGGTAAGTTTTGTACTTTCTCCTACATAACTAACGATTGATCCGATCTTTGGACATACGATATCCCCACCAAAATGAACAATGGTATAAAGCTGAACTCCATTCATCCCTGAAACAAATAATATAAATAAACAATTCTGGTGATAAAGTAGCAAGACACAAATGAAAAAAAATGATATAAAACTCATCTTCAGCAATCCCTAAAAAAAATCATAGGAATCCCAAAATAAATGATATCAATAAACAATTTTGGTGATATAGTAGCAGATAATAAATGCTAAAAATAACAAATGATAAAGTAGCTGAAGACAAATGATTAAAACACCAAAGGAAAATGATTATGTACAAATTGTATCGCCTTCTATAGTTTTTTTTTAGATAAAAGGCTTCAAATCATAATGCGGATACACAGTGCGAGATGGTAGATACAGAGTTAGAGATGATATTTACTGTAATGGTTACTTCAACGGTCGAAGAGAAGGATAACAATGGTCTTTGGCAACGAGAATAACCTAGGATAACAACAATCTTTTCTACCCCAATGACCTCTGTGTGAGGACTTTGGCGAATGCAGAACGATAGTTGGAAGATTTGGCACATGAAGGAAATAAACAGTACATCAAGGAGAATCTGCTTTGATTTTTGTAGAAACTTTATTGTTGAATAAGAAAAATAATAAGAAGATGAAACTTTGATTTTTAAGGTTGGTAGTGTATTTAGGGGGGCACCTTCCCTCTTATTATTGTTCTTATTACTGTAATAGATAAGACTAATCAATAACTCCAGTGAGATAGTTTCTCATTTTTTTCTGTATTATTTATCATTTGTTATGAGAGAACTTTCTCATTTTATGTGCATATCTTTGTAATGGTTTTGTTATATCTTTGTCATTTGTTGAGTAATCTTTATCAGTTGGTAAATTTATTACTGTAGCAGATTAGACTACCCATCAACATTTAATGTTAGAGAATAGGGTGGCAACTAGGGGGTAGTAGGTGGGACCATTATCGATTTGTTAATTTTAGTATCGATTTTGGGAGAGGCTTGCCAAAGTATCGATTTTGTAAAGATGGCAAAAACTAGTATTTATTATCATAATTTTTGTTTGGAAATTATGGTATATTTAGGTAAATATATAAAGGATCTCCAATGGGCTTAAGGGAGATCAAGTTGTCATTAGTAAGGTGGGATACAAAGTGGGTAAATACACCCAAAGGAGTTTTGTCCATGGAATTAAATGTTTCTTCTAATTTTTAGATCTTCTGGAAAAGTCTCATTAAGAATAATTTGCACTAATTAAACTTAAAAAAATTGGACCACCAAAAGGTGACTATAAAATTTCTAATTAATTAGTAGGTCAAGATTATTGAGTAGTGAACTCGAATTGTTTTCATTAGAGTTCGTGGGACGAACGAGGGCCAAAGACAAAGGAATAGATCATTCAGACTTTTTTTGTTTGATTAATTTCTCGTCTAGCAATTTCCGTATTTCATTCTTGTCATAGAATTGGGATTAACTACCACAATTCTCAACAACTAGTATCAGAGCACTTTGTTTAGAGCTTGTGTGGTAAAGAACGATGGCCGATAAAAAGAAATTGAAGATCACAAAGTTTAATGGTTTAAATTTTAGAGTGTGGAAAATGCAGATAGAGAATTATCTCAATGAGAAGGATCTCGACTTACCACTGAGTGAGATTATGATGAAAACGACAGATCATGATACTGTAAAGTGGGCGCGCTTGGATTACAAGGTGCTTGTAACTGTTAGGTTGACGCAATCATCTCAGATTCTACATATGATCTCCAAAGTTAGGACAACGAAGAACTTGATGGTGATGTTGTCCTCTATGTACTTCAAACTGTCTCGGGAAATTAAGGTGTTTTTATTACACCGCTTGTTTACTTTAAAGATAAAGGAGAATGGTAGTGTGCAAGCTTACATTAGTTAGTTCAAAACAATTCATGTTTAGTTAAAAAATTTGAAAATCACTTTTACTGAGGAGGTGAGAGTGTGGTCCCTTTTGGAAAAGATACCTAAGAAGTAGGAAGGGTTAATTACTTCAATAACCAATTTATTTGGGAAGGAAATAGTTAAATTTGATATTATAGTCTCGTTGATTACGAGTAAAGAGGATAAGCATAAATCTAAGGAACTCTCTTCGAGTTTAAGCGGCAGTGCGTTGAACATCGAACAAAGATAGAGATCCTTTAGAAAGGGGCCAAAGAATGGAAGAGGTCGTTCGCAGTTAAGGGGAAAGTCCAAACCTCTCGGTATGTGTTGGACCTGTGGAAAGGGGGGTCACTTGAGGCGTAATTGTAATTCCTCCAAGAAAGATGATGATGAGGATAAAGATATAATAAATCTCACTAAGGGGGTTAGTTCTTATGAGGCTTTGCTTCTTTTGTGCGACAATGTTAACGAGTCATAGATGGTTGATTCGGATGCCTCATTCCATTCTACTCCAAATGTAGGTTTCCTCACCAATATTTTTAAAGGCGACTTCAATACGGTCTTTCTTACAGACAATATTACACACAATATTAGTAGAAAGGGAAGCGCTAGGCTGAAGTTACCTTCAGGGGCAACGTTGACTTTGAAGAATGTACGACTTGTACCTAAATTGAGGTATAAACTTATCTTGGTTAGCCGATTGGCGGATGATGGTAAATATGCAGGCACCCTTGCTGATAATTTATGTAAGGTCCCAAAGGGAGCTATGGTAGTACCTCGGGGCTTAAAGCAAGAAACGTTGTATACAACGCAACACACAATTTCTACTATTTGTGTAACCACTCCGGGGATTGATATAAGTACTTGGCACAAATGGCTCAATCACATAAGTGAGAAAGGGATGAAGATAATGGTTAGTAAGGGAATGTTAGGTGGTATTGACAAGGTTGATCTTAAGTTTTGTAAAGAGTGTGTTCTCGCAAAATAGAAGAAGGTTAGTTTCAATAAAACCGGATGGTCGAAGAAATCTTAAAAGCTAAATCTTGTTCATACAGATGTATATGAGCCAACCAAGGTGTCTTCTCTTGGTGGTTCTCATTATTATGTTACTTTCATCAATGATGTTACTCATAAATTGTGGGTCTACTTTGTGAAGAAAAAATTGAATGTGTTTGATAAGTTCAAGAAGTGAAAGGCTCTAGTTGAAACTGAAAGCAGTTTGAAATTGAAGTATCTTAGGTTGAATAATCGGGGTGAGAACTGTAGTGACAAGTTTAAAGATTACTGCACATCAAATGGGATTAGGCAACATAAGACAATTCTCGGAACACCACAGCAAAGTGGTGTTACAGAATGCATGAACCAAACCATAAACAAAATAGCCAGGAGTATGAAACTCATCAAAGGATTACCAAAATGTTTTTGAGCAGATGTGGTTAGTATGGCGGCGTACTTGATAAACTGAGAGGCTTCGATGGCTTTAGACTTTTGGATTGCCTTAAGAAGCATGAACCGGTAAAGAGGATAACTCTTCACACTTGCGTATTTGAGGTTGACCTTATATGTGCTTGATACTTCAAATACAAGGACCAAGTTGGGCGCAAAGTTAACAAAGTGCATATTCATTTGATATGTTGGTGATAAGTTTGGGTACTGATTTTGGGATGCGAAGAATTGAAAAGTCATATAGAGCCGAAATGTTAAATTCAATGAGAAAGTTTTATATAAAGATCTCATGGTAACTGTGAAAAGGAATCGAAGTGAAGAGGCGAAAAGTATCGACATTGAATTTGACCCATCTCGAGAGGTTAAAGAAGAAGTCATGATTGAGTCTGATGCACCAGATCAAAGTGAGGAACCTAATGATCTAGACATTCCAATAGCACATCAAAAGGAGCCGAGAAACACAAAAACTTTGGCTAGGTACATTACCACCCTAAATCACTTGTTACTTATGGATGGTGATGAACCAAAAAGTTATAAGGATGCTTTAGATGTGGATGCCAAGAGAAAGTAAGAGATTACTATGGATAATAAAATATAGTCACTGTCAGTAAATCGAACATGGGAACTTAATTCCTTTATTGAAAAGGAAGAGAGCATTGTATAATAAGAGGGTATACAGAATAAAGTAGGAATCTAATGGTTTGAAGATATTCAAGGCTAGACTTGTGGTGAAGGGCATTCAACAAAAGAATGCGTTGATTTTGGTGAGATCCTTGATCTTGTTATGAAGATGTCTACTATTCAGGTTGCGTTGAATATAGTTGAAGTTGAAGATTTACATCTTGAGCAGCTTAATGTTAAGACAGAATTTCTTCACGACAACATTGATGAAGAAATCTATATGAAGCAGCCATAAGGGTATACAGTTGAAGGAAAAGAAGATCAAGTGTGTAGGCTCACAAAGAGCTTATATGGTTTGAAACAAGAGCTGAGGCAATAGTATTTGAAGTTTGATCAGTTCATGTCCAAAAATAGCTTTTCAAAATGCAATGCGGACCACTATTATTTTATCAAGAATATGGGAAACTCATATATCATTCTACTTGTATGTAGATTATATGTTGGTAGCAAGTGCTGACAAGGGATTGTCAAGTTGAAGGAACATTTGTCCTATGATTTTTCTATGAAGAACTTGAGTGCTGCAAAACAAGTTCTTGGTATGCGTATCACTCGAGATAGAAAGTGACAAGAATTGAAGTTATCTCAGGCTGGCAAAGTACTTAAGAGGTTTAATATGGATGGTTTTAAGGTTGTTAGTACACCATTGGGAGGTTACTTTTAATTGTCAAAGCAATGTTGTCTAAAGATACAGAAGGATCGTGATAGGATGCGGAAGGTTCCTTATTCATAAGTGGTTGGCAGCCTTATATACGCTATGATTTGTACGAGTCCGAATATTGCCCTAATAGTGGGAGTTGGTAGTAGGTATATGAATAATCCATGTAAGGAGTATTGGAAAGCTGTAAAATGGAAACTTAGGCATATAAAGGGGACTCAAGATATGGAATTATGTTATGGGGATTCTTAAATATGCTTACAGTGTCTCATTGATTCTGATATGGCGGGTGATATTGATAGGCGGAAGAGCACTAGCAGCGTCGTAAGTGATGTAGTTATTTGGGTTTCGAGGCTACTAAAGATAGAACTTTGTCTATGACAGGGGCGGGTTGCGGCTACGCAGGCTTGCAAGGATATGGTATGGCTTAAAGGGTTGATTAAAGAGCTCAGCAAAGAACAACATCTTCCTAAGTTGTATAGTAATAGCTCAAGCATAATACACCTAGCAAAGAATACATCTTTTCACTTTAGGACCAACTATATTGATATTCGATATCATTATATTCGCTCGCTCCTTGAGGATGGTGTGTTGAAGCTTGAGAAAATTTATACTGATGTGAATCCATCCGATATGTTTACGAAGGAAGTAACATTCCAGAAGTTGACGACGTGTACAACTTCTGTCAATCTTTATGGTTGAAGGTTTGGGTAGCGCGAGCAATTCATTATTGAAGATCTAGAGATGGGTTATAGGAAATTTAATTTCAAGTGGGAGATTGTTGAGTAATAAAATTGAACTATGTTCATTGGAGTTCGTGGGATGAACAAGGGTCGAAGATGAAGGAAAAACTCATTCGGATAATTTTTTAGCTTTTTGCTCGAACAGGACTAGTCTATTTGAAAAAAAGGCAGAGACCACTCTCTTCGAATAGACTTTGTCTATCTTTGAATAAAAGTCTCAAACAAACCTCTGTTCAAATAAACTTTAGTCTCTATTCAAATAGAAGTCCCTGACAGAGGTCTGTTCAAATAGACTTTAGTCTCTATTCGAATAGGCCACATATTCTCAATTTTATAAGTTAAAAGCTTGGACGTTTGTTTGCCTTGTGATTCGCACTTTGAGCCCTAACTCATGTAATGTCCTCAAAATTATATAAGGGAAACTTAAAGTGTTTCTTAGCCTATATAAGGTGAGTTTAATCTAAGAGAGAACTAGGGTTTGAGAGATTCATTGAATATTCTAGAGAGCTTGAGATATCGATTGTAACGTGCTTGATTTATAGTAGATTGTTCGCGGGGAGTGGTTTTTCATCCAAAAGGGTTTTCCACTTCTCACCTCCGAGTCTATCTTTGCTATGTTGTTTGTTTTTTGTTTGATTAATTTCTCGTTTGGCGATTTTGGATTTTATTCTTGTCGTAGAATTGGGTTTAGCTACCTCAATTCTCAACAATGATAAATTGTACGGTACAGGGAGATGAGGATAACCCTCGGCTCAAAGGTGAGGAAGTGTTTAAAGTCAAACTATATGTGATTAGTCTAGTCTTAAGCATGAGCGGTCACCACTAGGGGGCGTTGCATGTAAAATCTCTGCCCAAATGAGGGATTAGATGATGCGTCGCTGAGCCACTGAGTAAAATATAAATTACTAAAAATACACAAAAGTTATACTCTGATTGACCATCCTAACCCTGGATCGGGTCGAGAATAAAAGATATCAAATTGTTTAATATTTATCTTAAGATTAAGGAGAACATGTAATAATATATTTAAACCATGTTCAGATATAAGTCATTGGTTTACTGAGGTATGAACCTTTATGTGATCCAAAATTAGTTGACTGATACCGACACCTTGACGGACTCAAACTACTCCATAAAGAATATGTTAGATGTCGTAAAGAAACAGTTCAAGGAGTTGGCCAAGGAGATGCAATACTTTAATCTAATCTCAGTTTTACAGCTGAAATTAGACGATATCGAGGGTATTCGATCATACATTCTCAAAGTCTTTTTATGGTAATATAACCTTACCTACATCAAGATGTTCATTTTTTGCTATTTTAAATCCAATATATTTAATGCTCCATCATTTTTTGGTGTATAATTTTTGGAGACTATTCGTTATCTCTTTTGCTTTGACATCATATATGATAGTTTAATTTTTATCTGCTAAGGCTAGTTTTCCTCTACATCTAGAATTTTTGAGAATCATCATAATGAATGGGACATATATCTTCCAAGGTAGAGGTTATAACTTATGGCTCAAGGTGGTGTTTTCAGTACTTTGTACTTCTTTAGTTTTTTTTCTTGCCTCAGATGTATTCATGGAAAATTGACCAAGATCGGAAAATTTGTTTTACACATAGTATGGATCCTTTCCAGCTTCTTCATTTAAATATATGTAGACCATTTCCTAATCTGTCCTGTGGTGATTATTAGTATTTTATCATCTTTACTAGCAATTTCTTACATTATTCTATTATTTTTCTAGTCTATCTGAAGCCTGAATAACTTTGATATGTTCAAGAATTTCAAATTAGAGTTTAAGAAACATTTAGATCAAAAGATCAAGTTGTCCCATCAGATCGAGGAGGCTAGTATTATGGTAAGATCGATCAGGACAGTCAACATTCGAGACTGGTATGTTATGTTATACAGATTTACCAGTGAGTTTGTGGGGAGAATGTTTATGTTATTTAGTTAGATTCATATTAGAGTTCCTTCTTGTTTTTGCTCCAATTAATCCTTATCATCTATGGACTAGGAAAAATCCTAGTCTTAATCATTTACGATTTAGGGGTTGCCTTGTAGATGCAAAAATGTTTAACCAGAATATCGGTAAGTTACATTTGCGTACACTCAGTTGTTTCTTCACTGCTTTCCAAGAGAAATCAAGAGGTTTGAGGTTTTATCACCCTTCCCGACCCATGGCAATTGTTGAATGTGTTTAGGCCCATTTTATAAAGGAGGGAGATCACTTTAACTACATTATTTTCAAAGAGGCTATCACTATAAAGGGTTCGAAGTCTAATAGTTCAACTATCATTCAGATCAGTATTGTTATTCTTTCGCATTTACCTGATATTAACACTATGACGAGTACAGTTCCAGACCTCGTTTAGTTTCTTATTGTTCTACCTTCAGCCCCACCCTTCATAAATTTTCTAGGGATAGACATTCAGCTATTTCTTAAGATTACCAGCCTTATTCAACTGATGGGGATTTATTGATTTTAAGAATCTAAAAACCTTTAATATAGCTATGGGTAGTAGTTTTGCAGATCAATGGTGTAATGCCATGATAGGGGAGATGCATTTTATGTCACCCAACTTTGTCTGGGAGTTGACACTTATCTGAATTGTAATGCAAATAAATTCATGTATATACATTAACAGAATGGAACGTCAGCGATATTTGTTTGCTAGTAGTGACATTTGTTTTCTTCAGAAGACAAAAACCTTCTTATTTTAGCATTTTGAAATGAAGGATATGAGATTGTTAAAGTCTCTCAAATGATCGTTCTTTTAGGTTGGAGTAGTTACTCATTTTATCTTATGCTACAGTACTAGGATTCTTTATTAGTGTGGGAGCGTTTCTCATTTTTTATTCTTGCCGATATTCAGTTATGATTTTGATTATTTAGCTAAAATTACATTTGGATCCATTATTATATGTGTACATATTCAGTCTTAATTAAATTTATGCAATTGCAATAATTTTTTTTGATATGAGTAATTTTATCACATGGCGGTTATCTAAGTATCAAGTCCCTATAGAGAATACTGAAGAGTTTTCTCAAGATTGCTTGGGCTAGATATGGGTAGGCTCCATGCCCATTAGCCTTCATTTCAATATGAGCAAGAATCTTCACATGACGGCTTGTCAAAGTATGGAAATGACATGTGTCTCATAAATACATGTTATAGGACAATTATGGAAATGCACAAAACACACAATCAAGATGTGCATTTTCCATTTACACACCAAAATCTACCAATACGGATTTTTTTAAAACTATTAGGATTGCTAGCCGATGTCTACGCTATAAATCAAACATAGGCCAAAAGGTCTAATCGAAATTTATCTGTGAATTACGTTAGTTGCCCTATCAGTCGTAAAATGGTAATTTCAAGTGCAACAACACAAATGGTAAATATCATTTGTGGTTTTCAAAAAAACCAAAGGATGACTATCTGATTTCTTACAAAACTGTGAGCCGGGAGAAAATATTTTTCTAAAAAATGATATAGTGTCAGGTGGGGGATTGTAAGATTGTATCCTCATGTTCGGCATAATATTAGGTTTGACAGGTTTCATAACACATACGGTATATATCATTAGTGACATGTTGGGTGTGTGCCCAAGCGCTGCACGTAATACAGATCGGTGGGACCTGGGTATTACCCTTGTTAGGTTAGAAGGGCATAAAGGGAAAGTCTCTCAAACCTAATGCTATATATAAAAGGGGAGGTCCCTCTTAGTCTTCATGTCGGTTACCGCCCATTAGGTGCTAGTATAATTCAAGGGAAGACTCCTCACCCAAGCTTTAGGATAGATCAATTGCACTATAATAGAGTGTAAGATCCAACAGTTTCTAGTTTATTGGACGGTATTTATTACTATACCCTACTTCAAACACGAACATATCTACATACCTTTCTATTTTTAAAAGCTTAAAATCTTGAAGTCATTTGTTTGGGATAATTATTTTGTTTTTCCCTTAGAGGATTCTCGCTTATATCATTGATCCAGAAGGATCTAGGGAGTTTTTATGAAAAATTAACCAAGTCGCTCGAACGAGATTTGGAGTCGTTCAAATGGCTTGAGTTCTATTCTAACAGACTTTTAAATCTATTCGAATAAACAGGTGTCTGAGTCTTCTGTTCGAACAGACCTTAAGTTTGTTCGAATACATTTTTTCTTGTCTGAACAGAGGCTTGTTCTATTCGAACAGAGGTGCGATTCAACCTATTTCTTTAGGCGTTTAAAGGCATATTTGTCCTATTTTGTAACTAGGAACTTGTAACCCTTATAAAGAGGTAAGGCTAGGCAAGAGAGGATCATGTTAGATCAATGCAAATTCAAAGAGAGAAACTTAGGGTTTGAGAGGAATTTGATTATAATTTACTTCGATTAAACAATTAAACCTCTAAAAGGGAATTCTCCCACCAATTGTGTGTTCTTCATACTATTTCTTCTATTTAAGGTTTCTCAATTCGTATTGTGGATTAAGTGGTATTAAAGCCAGAGGCGCGATTCAGCCTATTTTTTTAGGCGTTTAAGGGCATATTTGTCTTATTTTGTAACTATGAACTTGTAACCCTTATAAAGAGGCAAGGTTAGGCAAGAAAGGATCATATTAGATTAATACAAATTCTAAGAGAGAGACTTAAGGTTTGAGAGGAATTCGATTATAATTGATTTCGATTAAGTTATTAATGCTCTAAAAGGAAATTCTCCCACCAATTGTGTGTTCTTCGCACTATTTCTTTTATTTAAGGTTTCTCAATTCGTATTGTGGATTAAGTGGTATCATTTTTTTAGTTACAATTCACGGGGGTGATTGTGGTTTATGGTCTCTACATGTGACTGCTTCAAACAAACGAAGGAGAAGCTAGTGAGTCCATTGAAGATTCATCGAAAACCTAATTCGGCGAAGAATGACAATTTGGAGATGGGCGATTCCAAAGATTGGCTCACGACTTTGGAAATAAAATTTTCTAGCCTAGCTATCACTCTAGGAGAGTTGGTAGAGTAATTACGTCTCACGAACCTCGCACAAGCATCCGCTTCAGTGAAACTGTGAATACGCTCAAAGAAAAAAGGGGTTGTGGAGGAGGATAGAGATGGGGGTACCGAGGAGGTAGATAGTAATTCTAGTGATGCCAAATCCGATGATGAGTGATCAGTTATTGGTAAGTCCATGAATCCAATGCGTAATCTTCGTATTAATTTTAAAATTGAAATTCTAGTATTTGACAGTTTAATCGATGCCGATAAGTTAGACAATTGGATAAATAGGTTAGAGACCTATTTTTCTGTTTATGAATACTCCAATGCTCAAAAAATATGTTTTTCTACATTTAAATTTGCAAGTTATGTACTCACGTCATGGAAGTTCTATCAAAAATGCCACGAAGTAGGAAGTTTGAGTTGGAAAGAATTCAAGGTGTTAGTGAGGAAGTAATTCTTTCTGATTGGGTATGAGCAAGAGAGATGGTACATATGGCATAATTTATGCCAAAAGTTTGAACAATCCGTACAAGAGTACACTACTGCATTTTATAACCAAGCTTTGGTTTTGGACATTGATTTGGACGTGTATGAGGTGTTCATGAAATACACGGGGGGTTTGTCGGAGTCCATTTGAAGAGAGCTAAAACTCTTTACTGTGGCCAATATCAATGATGCTACCGTAAAGAAAATTTCCATTGAAGGCAAGTACTTGAAGAGTGACAAAGAAGACGACAAGAACAAGTTGGGGTACGAGTCTAGTTGAAAAAATGAGCATAAGGGAGAGTTCAAATGAGAGGGGTCTTCCTCCAAGAAGAATTATTGCAATCATTGTAAGACGAGTAGGCATATTTTAAATAAATGTTAGAAACTTCACCCGGAGCTTAGGCTGAAGGAGGAGAAGAGAAAGAAAGAAAGATATGCACTAGCCGCAGAGATTGTTGACCTCCTACATTTAGATAAACCGAATCATAAGCTTATACTTATATTTCAGCAGTCTTTGGCTACCGAGGAGGAGAGTCAGGAAGAATTTTTTCATATCACTATTCAGGTGAAGTAGAGCTTAGGCGAGGCCATTATTGATCCGGGTTATCAAAAAAAATTGATTTTTGAGGCGTTGGTGAAGAAGATGGGTTTTATTACTACAACTAATCATAAGCCATATGGTTTCGGGTGGATTCAGAAAGATACGGATTTGATGATCATGACGTAGTGTACATTTAATTTTACAATCACTGAAAGGTTTATTGACGAGATGACGTGTGGGGTAGTTCCTTTAATTGTGTGTCAGGTCATCTTGGTTAGCCCATATCTTTAGGACCGAGATGCGATTCATTACCGTAGAGTTTGCAAGTATCGTCTTGTGAAAGAGGAAAAGGAGTTCTATATCAATGTTTGTAAGGAGTATGTCACTACGAATAATTTAGTAACGGCGACTCAGGTGAAGTGATTGGTTAATACGAGCGGCAAGTTTGTGTTATTAGTACGACCGGTTCAAGAGGGTACGTCGGCTAGTATGCTGTCTATAATGGCAACATCTTATAAGCAACAAACGGATATGGGGAAGTTGTACGAGGAGGTTGTGGTATATTTTAATCATAAACCATTCAAGTTTTTAGCTACATAGTTCAAGCTACAGTAAGCTCGCCAGATGAAGGGGATGTCGTATCTCCAACAATTCCCCTTGATTATCAAGTATAAGAAGGGAGTGGACAATAAAATATCTGATAGGTTATCCCGACCCCCATTACCAACTACTTCTGTAATGTTGGTAGGTATGCAGATACATCTTATTATTTTGTCAGAGTATGTTGCAGGATATGATGATCCCAAAGGGCGCAGTTTGTTTTGCCAAAAATTGCTGCAAGGCAGGACATGTGAGTATGAATTGGATTTGCCGCCTTATATGCAGATGTATTCGGTAATTAATGTCGAGCATTTGAAGCTATTTGAGCCGTCTCTTTTAGATGAAGACTCTACAATCGACACTCGCTTACCGTCAATTGATGACTTATGGATGGAAAGAGAAAATCTATTGCAGGAGGATGGTATTCTGGAAAGGAAAGTTCATGCTACAGGACGGGGTGGTATTGAGTCATTCCGAGTTGGGAAGAAGGGTCAGCTACCTAGTAAGTCAAAGTGGTAGAGCAGGGAAATAGGCATAGCCGTATTCCCACATCTCTAATTCTAGCTTGAGCGGGAGTTCAAGGCTCTTAAGCAGGGGAACCATGATCTATGAGGATCTAGAAATTTTTTATGAAAAATTAACCAAGTCATTCGAACGAGATTTGGAGTCGTTCGAACAACTTGAGTTCTATTCGAACAGACTTGTAAGACTATTCAAATAAACAGGCATATGAGTCTTCTGTTCGAACAAACCTTTAGTCTGTTCGAATACACTTTTTCTTGTTTGACCAGAGACTTGTTCTGTTCGAACGGAGACGCGATTCAGCTTATTACTTTAGACCTTTAAGGGCATATTTATCATATTTTGTAACTAGGAACTTGTAACCCTTATAAAGGGGCAAGGCTTGGTAAGAGATGATCATGTTAGATCAATGCAAATTCTATGAGAGAGACTTAGGGTTTGAGAGGAATTTGATTGTAATTGATTTCAATTAAGCAATTGAACCTCTAAAAGGGAATTCTCCTACCAATTGTGTGTTCTTCGTACTATTTTTTCTATTTAGGGTTTCTCAATTCGTATTATGGATTAATCTTCTACCATATGTGTGATAACATAATTGAAAATCCTAGTAGAGAAAAACATAGACAATTATCTCAATAAGGAAGAAGTACCAAAGAAACATCTCGATGTTGCAATAAACAGCACACGAAAGAGGAGCCTCTCTTTATATTTATAAAATTGTTGTTTAACTTGCTGCCTTATTTTTAATGCTTAACTTTCAAGCCAAGTTAACCTGCCAGACCTTACACAATCCTAGATGCATCAAATTATGTCCCCTTAAACGTACTTAATCAGTAGAAAAACCTAAGCTAAAGTTCTATATCCTTTAGGTCTACTTAATTTCTATCTTTTAAAGCAACCAATCACATAGTTAACATTAGACTCAATTACGGCTTGGAATATGCCCAATATTTTCTATATGTAAAAGTCTTACGTAAGGTTAAAACTTGAGAGATACTTTTGGCAAGATATGGTGAACACATCAAACTAATGCTTCCATGATAAGGACTCTACTTTAACTAGTAGTTTAAACCTTACATACGGATGGGTTAGTTATCCTTTTTAACAAAGTTTGACATACGATGATGCTTGAGCCATGGAAATTTAATAATACTGGCTTCCCAATGGAGAAAATTGCGGGGGAGTGAAGCTAAGCAGTAATTTTTAATTGAAGAAGAAAAGTTATAACAAATTTTAACTCTTTTTTCAAGGTATTTTTTTTCTGAGCCAACATTGTTGGCAAGTAAAATCTTGTCGATTATTAATTAAAAATACACAATTTTGGCACATCAGCGGGGATAGCTTAGTTGGGAGAGCGTCAGACTGAAGATCTGAAGGTCGCGTGTTCGATCTACGCTCACCGCATATTCTTATTCATTTTTATTCCTAACAGGCATTTTGCTTTGGTCTTGATGATGATAACTGACATGGGAAAGTTCTAGTTTTTTTATCTATTTAGTATCTTATTGGGCAATGGCTTGAGGGATAGATACTGAAGTGAAGTTGGTAACCCAAGTTTCTCAGCTGTCCAATATCAAAGTGTAATGACCTGTTTTCTAGTAGGTCGAAAACACGTCTTACACAAGTGTTAAGAACAGATATTGTGCAAGTACGAGAGTAAATGATACAGTATCTAGCGTGGAAAACCATTTAATAGGTTAAAAACCATGACCTATAGTGAGGATTTTGAAAAGAGAGAGAGTGTTGTATTACGATTGACTAGTTATTACAGAGAGAAAGTGGGGTGATTACAGAAAATGCAAGTGTAATCTTTTCTCCATATGTCATGCGTCAGAACTAGCCATCCCCTTTAGCGTCACCTTTCAGGTAGCTACTTATAGGTCTTATAATACGATCGCTGGGTACATTTAATAATGAGCGTTATGGTCGTCTGAACTTGATGAGCTTTGATGAGATTTTTTGTAACGTCCTGATATTTGATAAACGTTATGATCGTCTGAACATGATGAGCTTTGATGAGATTTCCTTTAACGTCTCGATATTTGATATTTGCTGATCTGTAACGGCCTTCTTAATTACACTTCAGACCGTTTGGAGAAGATAGGATCTCTTGTGGAGTTCGCATGTATATGAGCTATTTGATGAATAGAGGAGTATCTTCTGCAGTGTGAGTTTAGAAACTGCTTCAAAGTCTCCGAACTGTTCTTAGGTCTTGGATTGTTGTTGATCCGAGCTATATCAGTTCAGATACCGTACTAAGTACGGGGTTTAGAAATAAGTCCATTACATTTGCCCCTCTCAGCCAATAGCAAGAAGTACATGTGTTATGAGTGTTGTTGGGTGAGAAGTTTTTCTGTCGTCATAAATACTTTATTGAATGGTTCTATGAATCTGAGAAAAAATGACTTTGACTGTAGGGATTTGAAAAGTTGGCTTGAGGCGCGCGCTGCAGTTTGAATTTAATGGGAAGTTATAATGTGCATTAAATGCTTCTGATATAAAAATGCTAACGTGACGTGTCACTGTTCATCCCTCTTCTCCTGTCAGTCGCCTGTACTATTTGGAAAAGGACTGATAGTGAGAACTCGTCGTCAACCCAAAGAGATTAGGGTACAAAATAAGATGAATATTTTGCAAGAAAGATATTTTGGTAAGCAGTCGCTCTCTCTGCCTACTCCTATTCCTATTCCTATTCCTCCCACCTTCCATGGTATGACATGGGATGAAATGGTGGAGGCAAAGGAAGATTATGATAACATGTGGCTCTTCCACCATGTCGTTTTGCTGGCAAGTGACCGTCTGTCCTGCCTTTGGATGTTGGCCGAAGATGCCGTGAAAGCAGAAGATGAGAAGGCTGGGGTGGCTTCTAGAAAGTACTGCCGATACCCTGCTGAAGATTGGGTAGTGTAAACGGTGGAGGTTCGTCGTCTTTGTCACCTGCGGAGGCGGTGGGGATACGGAGGCAGTTGTATCGGATTCACTGTCTTGTCTGTTCCTGCACTCCACTGTTGTGCCGGTTTAAGTGTTGCACTGTCATCTTCTGAAGAACACAGTAGATCGTCTAGTAATAGAACGAACAGTCTGCAAAAATGTTCTATTGTAATTGGAATTCCGAACTGAATGAAAACTTCTTATTTGCTGACTTTTCTTCTATCTTGTCTGTTGAAGTGTATTTTCTACTGTATCCGAACTGTTTGTATGAAATAAACTTGTCGTCGGTAATAATTTTATACTCTTCGAACTAGTCCCTTGTAGAGTAGGTCGCTAGTACATAGTGTGTATTCTTCGGAGTCAGAGAATATCCTTGAGGATATAGACATCTGACTTGTAGAATCATTACTGGTGTTGAGCTGTATACGTGCTCCTTGTGCAGCTTTTATTGTTGTCATATCTGTTTGAAAAGTTATTACGCATAATAATCTCTTTGCGCTATATACCCGTTCTGTTGGAATGGTATCTCCATAGTTGTCAGGAGCGGCTGTGATCCTGATGAGATCTCGGATGCAATGGGTGAAGTATGATAGAGGAAGTAGAACTGTCTTGTTGCTGAACCATACGAAGTGATAGTTGGGTAGATGATGCCTGAAAAATGGATTGTAGGGGACAAGAGTATTGTTGAAGATCATTCTTTGTAAATTGTAGGGTCGGACTCTCGACCATAATAAAATGATTTCTTTGATATTCTCTTGTCTCGAAGTGATCGGATGCAATATTGTTGCATGATTTTCTGCTGATTTTCTGCTTGCGTAGATCCAGAATAGGATGAGTGACAGCTGTGATAACTGTATTAGGGTTTTAACACAAGCTATATATAATGAGGCAATATTGTGTGGCTGCAGACTTTGCTGTTGTACGTGAATAACTGTACTACTACTGATTTTCTTGGGCAGTGAACCTTGCTTAAAATAATGGAAGACAGGCAGGTAGACGAGGCAGTTATAGAGCCAAGGGTCAGACGTGATAATAGAACATGTAACCCCAAACATAATGATGAGGGCAAATAGAAAGACGTGCCTGTTGCGAGGGAGGATGCCGACGTGTGTCATCTTGAATCGAGGGGTGGTAATAAAAGCCGCCTCTCTTCCTCCCGGAATACTCATTTGTTTGCAGAGAAAGAGAGGAATATTTATAGAGAGAGAAAGTCTTGTAACTTTAAACGTGGTCCGCCATTGCCATCTGAGTTTCCCCGGATAAACAAAGTTCTGTCGTCTAGAGTGAGAGTATATGCTGGCGTTGCAGACTGTTGCTCTTCGAGTATAGGTTAGTGCCGTTTTCATTGATTCTTTGAGTGACATGATATAGTTCAACTGTGATAGTAGTAGTTTTGAACTGTGTTGTCTCGTCTGGGGGAGGAGCCCTAAGGTCTGAAACATTCTGAAAAGGGCTCCTGCTGTTGTATTTATTTTTAGATGCGTTCTAAAAATATTAAGCCCAGTAGTAAAATAGTGATGTCTGCCGAGACTATGGAGTCTTGGTCGCCGGAGACATCTTCCTCTGATAGGACCGTGGACGATGCAGAGGTTAGAGATGTCCCTTCTATAGATGTGTTTGCCACTGAGATTGAGACTGGGGAATTCTTTTGTTGTCCCAAACCTGGTAATGAGGTCAAGTGGTTCTCTAAGTATAGACGATGCTTAGATGGGAGTTGGTGGCGTTACCTCAGTTATGGAAGTAAATGGTTTAGAACCATTGTGAGGGATAATGGTGATATAGAATATTATGAGGTGCCCTCCTTGAAGAAGTGGAAAAAGGGAAAGGGTATAGGACAGGACGTAGAAGTCTTGTACTATAACGGGACTGGTGAGGAGGTCGTGGAAGGGGGGTTCCTCTGTTACCTCTGCCAGTTCGAATACAGCTTCATAGTTCTCCTGACTTTTTTCCAGAAGGGGGTGATGAATTTATTGCATTGCTGCCCTGCTCAATTAAATAGCAATGTGTACGAGATGATGAGGGTCTACGAAGCTCTCAACCACAAATGGCAAACTGGTGATATTGACAAACAGTTCGTTGCTGAGGATGTCTTGAAATTTTATAAATTCAAGTATCTGAAACCTTCCTGTAGTGGATATCTGTATAGTGATTCGACAAGGTCGAAATTCTTTGATTTTGAATCGTCGGAGAGACCCTGGCGCGACCATCTTGTGATGGTGAGGGGTGATTGTATGCAAGTGGACGGGGAACCAGCGCTCGAGCTGATTCACAAGAATTTTTGTGAGAGTAAGTGTTTTCTTACTGCATCGGCTTTATTATAATTTGTGATGAACTTCTAACATCACTCTTTGCTGATCATTGCAGAGCCCGAACCGAAGTGTGTTTCTGATACGTCAAGTCTATTTGACGTTGTAGGTCAAGAGGGAACCGAGCTAAATCAAGTACTTGGTGAGCTAAGCATCCGTCGGGAGAAGAGGCTGAATTCCACAGTGGTTAAAATACAGCGGGGTCACCAAAACAGAGCTATGGCCACTCTGAGCTCTCTTTTTAAAGCTGTAACTGCTGTCCCTGCTCTGGTGGGGGTTTCTGATAATGCCCTGATGCGGGGAAGGAAAGGTTTTAAAACCTTAGCTGAAACTGTTACTCCTGAGCCACTGACCCTTATTACAAAAGATGTGGTCGACCTTTCTGGGCATGATACTCCACTTTCAAAGAAGCAAAAACGATCTGTGGTCGTGGAGCCGAGCTCTTTTCATAAGGTGGATGTGAAGGCCGTTGCGAAAGAATCTGCCGACCTGATGAGGCGTGATCCTAGCCTTCTGAGTGTAAAGATTCAGTCGAGCATCTCACATGTATGTATGGATGAATTTTTGTACCCTTTTTCTTTGCCAATAATGCGATCTGAAATTTTATACTATTTTTTTTTTGTGGTGCAGTTGGCTGCTTCTTGTCAGGGAGTGTTTAAAGTGTTGATATCGGCTCATTCTGAGCGTGCTGCGACTGAGGCAGAAACTGTGGCCTTGATTCAGCTGTTAAAAGACCAAAGCATACAGTTCAAGAAGGAGAAAATTCAACTCGAGGGGGAGAAGCTTCTGGAGAAAGAACAATTCGAGGCTGCTCTTGCTAAACAGAGAGCCAAACTGATAGAAGCGGGTCAGCAGACTGTTGCTGAAGTGGTAGAAGGTCAGAGCCATCAAGTTAATGGATGCTACCACTGGGGTTTGACTACCAAGGAAGTAGAGCTGACTATTGCTGGTGGTTATGAAAAGGTCAATCCCTTCAGAGATGACGCATCCCCAACTTCTGATCCAACCATTATTCCTGAGAAAACTCTTGTCTCTCCTTCGACTAATGCATCGAACTTGGAGGTAGCTTGAAGTTTAATCTTTGATTTTGTACTCTGTTGTAGCTCTCTTGGTTGGAAACCTTGTCTTTGTATTGATAATACTACTGTTCTGTTGGTTTGAGAGTTTGAATAGTTCGCTGGTGTTGCTTGATCTTGACTTGCATGTTGTGCTTGTAGGAGATAGTTCGGTTGAGAGGACGAGTGAGCGAGTTGGAGAAGTCCCTGAGTCGAACGAGGGATAGCATCACTCGTACCCAACAGGTACAGAATAAACTTGAATATGAAAGACGTCTTCATAAATCGAATTATGATAAAACCTTTAATGAGCTAGTCGAGCTCCAATGTAGGTATGGGAAAATAAAAATGGAGAGAGATGAGGTTTTGTGAAAAGAGTACACTAGGTATCTTGAATTTCGTAAATCTGTGAGAGATACTCCATTTGTCCATGAGAGTTATAAGTTTAGGTGTCAAGAATTACTATCCGTCTTGACACTGTATTTGGAGGCCGAAGTAGATAGTGAGCATGGTTTGAAAGAGGCCTATTTAGAGCTTTTAACTGAGAGGGGTATAGTGACCGACCCACCTCGAGTAAAATTCTTGGCACAAGAAGCTCGTAATCGCTATAGTGTAGAAGCCCACAGATGTTTAGCTCGGGCTGGCATGTCTGTGATATGGGGTGATGTAGGTCCTTTGCCTGATGATCTTGGCTTTTGTAGAGCCGAAGATCGATGAGGATCCTTTTCTTCAATTTGAGAAAGGATGATAGGAAAGTACAATCACTGCAAACAGATGCTAGTAGGGTTCAATTGTGATTGAAACAACGAATTCGAGCTTTTGTAATATATATTGTAGAATGATGTAGCTCTCTTGTATTGATGTATGCATGCTCATTTATAATCTGTATTTGTAGGAGTTAGCTGATAAGCAGAACGAACTGTCTACTTTGTCCACCTCCTTTAATAAATTGAATGAAGAATTTCAAAAGTTTTTGTTGGCTGCAGAGGAGACTGCGATCTTGAATTCCAAACTCGAATCGAATTTACTTGATTTGCAGGATCGGCTAAATGCTGTGATAATAAAACTGTCCCAGAGAGATGCTGATATAGTTGCTGCTAAAGAAAGTGTTGAAGCATATAGGGCTGCATTGAAGAAGAAGAGGCTCGACGTTATGAATGGCAATCAGAAAGTGCTGGATTTGAATAGTATCATTTTGTAACAAAAAATTGATCTTATGAGTCTTCGCAGTTCGATGTCAGAGAATGCAGATCTTGTAAAGAAACAAGATGGTGAACTTCATTATCTGAGAGGTCGTATAGATTTGCTGACGCGTGACTTGCATGCTGCCCGAGCTTCTTGTCAGAGGAAAAGTGATAGAGCTCATGCCCAAGACGACAGGCATAAAAAGAAGGAACTCAATTTCGATGAGGTCCTCAACAAGTGTCATATCCGGATATCCGAGGTAGAACATGAGAAACAATCCTTGGAGTTGTTACGTCTGGAAGATGACTTTCGATATACCGAATTAGATCGGAAATACTGTGAGTTACAGGAGTCGGTAGTGGACGAGAGTTCGGAAGAGCCGGATGATAGTGTGGAGTGTCAAAAATAATCCGAGAAGCTGCGGCTTATGAAGGACGAACTCTACCGTATTGTAGTCATTACTGATGAGTATAAGGGTTCTCTGTTGAAGGAGAAAGAATTCCTTATAGTGCGATGTAAACATCTTGATAAGGAGCTAATGAAGGTAAAATCCGGATTATCCGAAATTTTGTTGCTTCCTGCGGATGAAGCCTCATTACGAGCAATTGAAGTTTTGTGTTCTGACGTGAAGAAAGTGCAAGATGATCATGAAACTGTAAAGTAGCAAGGCATGGAGTATGATCTGCAAGCTATGCGTTTAACCTTTATGGATTCTGTGATGGCGCGAGTGGCGGGAATAATGGATCTCCCGTCAGCTGAAAATGTCGTTAATATGCTCTTCCCAACCTTGTTTCCTGGGGAAAGTTCTACTTTGGTGCGCCCAAAGCATGACAAATAGAGGGGTTGTTGTAACATATGCTTGACCTGTATAAAATGATCTGCTGAGACAATTTACATGAATTGGGTTATCCAATAAGTATCATTCAGAGTTATATGTATAAGTTGTATTTGCAAGTATGTAAGTGATAGGTTGAATTTAAGTGTAAATTGACGACCGCACTGATAAAATGCAATAGCTGTATCACAAGTCTCCTGGGAGAGCATGTGTACTCTTCAAGCTATTTGTTGGTCTTAAGGAGACGAAATTGTTTTTGAGATAGCTGTACACAGGTCTCTTGGGAGAATAAGTATATTTTAATGAGCTATGTGGCGGTCCCAATTATAGGTCGGATTGAGCGTATCAATAAGCGACCTTAATGAGATGAAATTGTATTTCAGATAGCTGGACACAGGTCTCTTGGGAGAGCAAATGTGTTTCATGAGCTATGTGGTGGTCCCAATTACAGGTCAAATTGAGCGCATCAATAAGCGAGCTTAATGAGACGAAATTGTATTTGAGATAGCTGGACACAGGTCTCGTGGGAGAACAAATGTGTTTCATGAGCTATGTGGCGGTCCCAATTACAGGTCAAATTGAACGTATCAATAAGTAACCTTAATGAGACAAAATTGTATTTGAGATTGCTGGACACAGGTCTCTTGGGAGAGCAAATGTATTTCATGAGCTATGTGGCGGTCCCAATTACAGGTCAAATTGACCTTATCAATAAGCGACCTTAATAAGATGAAATTGTATTTAATAATTGAGGTCGGGTTGAGCGACCTTGAATAGACTTACAATATGTATGCAGGAGGGATTCTTTATTGAATAAATCTGAATCAACAGTCTCGTACATCAACTTTATCTCCGATACAACCTCAGTCTTTGGGTATTCCATGGATTAGGTATTGGGATTCCGTGGTGATCACTGAGTTTGTAGGATCCTAAGCCTATTATTCCAGTGACGATAAAAGGTCCTTCCCAATTATCAGCTAATTTTTCGGCATTGAGTGCCTTGCGATGTTATGGTATTTCTCTAAGAACGAGGTCATCGATTGCGAACTCTCGATGTCGAACTCTTTTGTTGTACATTTTGGCTAAAGCCAACTGATACCGACCCAAATTGGCAATAGCTTGGTCGCGTGTCTCCTCGATCCAGTTCAAATTGCATACTAATTGGAACTCATTCTCTTCATCTGTCATTATATGATCATGGATTGGATGGTGATATTGAGTAGGAATGATGGCTTCAGTCCCGTAGGCCAATAGAAATGGAGTACAGTCTGTTGCCATTCTTGGAGTAGCTCGGTAGGCCCAAAGTACATGTGGTAGCTCGTTCACCCAATTGCCCTTCTTGTCGTCAAGTCATTTTTTGATTCCATCCACTATTGTTCGATTTGTAATCTCTGCTTGGCCGTTCCCATGTGGATAATATGGGTTGGATGGAGAATGGATGATTTTGTGCTCATTGAAGAATGCCACAATTTTAGATCCAACGAACTGGAGTCCGTTATCAATCCTGATGAGGTGTGGTCTGCCGAATTGAATGATGATGTTCTCCCAAATGAATCGAATAACTTCTTCTTTGCGCGTTCGGCATAGTGGCACTGCTTCTACCCATTTGGTGAAGTAGTCTGTAGCAACCAAAAGATGTTTCCTTCTGCCTGGTGCTGTAGGAAATTCTCCCACTAGGTCGAGAGCCCAACGTCTGAATGGCCAAGTAACCTGACTAAGATGGAGTTCCAGTGCTGGAGCTCATATCTTTAGTCCATGTCGCTGGCAAGCGTCACATTTCCGAGCATATTCGATGGCTTGTTTTCTCATGTTAGGCCAAAACATTCCTTGAGTAATAGCTCTGTTTACGAGATAATGACCTGATACGTGGGATCCACATGTGCCTTCATGTAGGTCGTGTAAGAATTGATGCGCTTCTTTCTCGGATAAACACAAGAGATATGGACCCGTGACTGAGATTTTGTACAAGAGGTTGTCTTGGACAGCATATCTTGGAGCATTGTTAATTATTTTCTTTCGTTCGGCAGCATCTTCTGGGAGTGGTCTGTCAAACTTGTTGTCAGGTCCTATGTAGGTGATGAAAGGTTGTCACCAATCATCTTCGACCTCTTCGTTGCCCCTAGTATTGATGGTATTGGTCGTGACAACATTAATACTGGGATTAGAAATAACGTCAATCTTTATATAATTTTTTTCTTAACCGAGGATGCCAGCAAGGTAGGCGAGTGCATCGGAATGCCTATTTTCCCCTCTTGGGAAATGTTCGATAGAAATAGTCCTGAACTTGCTCATTCGTTTTGGCAGCTGCTGCGGCATAGTCAACCATTTTCCCATTAGTATTGTATACGCCTGTATAGTGATTGACTATTAGTAAAGAATCCGTGTAAACAAAGAGTTCTGCTACACCCAATATAAGTACCATGTCTAGACTGTGGATCAATGCTTCAGGCCTCATTATTGGTTACTTCAAAATCAAGTCGTATTGATTTTTCTAAACGATCATGTGAGGGTGTAATGAGAACCATTCCAATTCCTGATCCTAACGGCTCGACGGAACCGTCGGTTAAAATTCGCCAACCCTTCTTAGAAATCCATTCCGATTTATCTTCGGGTTGTTCGAGAGGAGGCTCTTCTGGTTGGTCGGGAACATCTGATTCCCAATCTGGGTCGTCTACTGAGAAATCTACTAGGAAATCCGCTACAGCCTGACCCTTTGCTGAATGCCGAGGCTCAAAATGAATATCGTGTTCACCCAGTGCGACTGACCACTATTGAATATGTCATGTCTTTTCTCGTTTGGTCAAGATCTTTCTGATTGGATAATTCGTCAGAACGCGAATTGTGTGAGCCTGAAAATACTGTTTGAGCTTCTGAGATGTATAAACGAGAGCTAGAAGAAGCTTCTCGATCTTGATGTACCTCGTCTCTGCTGGAGTCAAAGTTTTACTGATGAAGTACACAGGTTTCTTGATTTTTTCATCTGTGCGGAGGAGGACGGAGCTGATAGAGGTGTCTGTGACAGTTAAATATATTGTTAGCACTTCCCCTTCTGTCGGCGTACTCATTACTGGAGGGGTACCCAAATATTGTTTTTGATCGAGAAAAGCTTTCTCACATTGTCTGTCCAATCAATTTCTAAATCCTTCTTTAGCTTTCCTCGTTTTGTTCCTTGTCGCAATAGTTCGAACAATGGTCGGCATCTATCTGAAGATTTTGATATGAACCGATTGAGCGCTGTGATATTCCCAGCTAGCTTATGAACATCTTTCTTTGTCTTTGGTGAAGGCATAGCCAGGAGTGCGCGTATTCTGGATGGGTCTGCTTCAATCTCGCGCTTGCGGATTAGATGGCCCAAAAACTTTCTGGACTGTACCCCGAACTGACATTTATCAGGGTTCAGACGCATCTTATAAGTTCGTAAAATCTCAAAGGTTGTTTTCAAATTTGCGAGATGGTCCTCTCTTTTGAGTCTTTTACAAAGCATATTATCGATGTAAACTTCCATTGTCTTTCCGAGATGGTCTTTGAACATGTCTGTCATTAATCTCTGATAAGTTGCTCCTGCGTTCTTTAAACCGAAAGGCATGACCTTATAACAGTATAGGCCGTGCTCGGTGATAAAAGTAGTCTTATCTTGATTGTCTGGGAAAAGCGGTACCTGACTATAACTGTGGAATCGAGTAGATTGCTGATTATTGGCAATGGGAAACTGTCCATTGGTGTATGGTGGTTGAGGTCTGTGAAATCTACACAAACTCAGATTTTACCGTTCTTCTTAGGCACTGCAACAATGTTAGATATCCAATCGGGATAGATAGCTTTCCTGATGAAACCGACTTCAATAAACTTGTCGATCTCCTTGCTGACTTCTTCGCGTAATCTTGGCGCTAGAGTTCGCTGCTTCTGTTTTACAGGTTCTGCTTTTTCTTTCAACTCTAGCTTGCGACATGCTATGGCTGGATCGATTCCTGGCATCTCATGGAAAGTTCATGCGAAGACATCACTATTCTGTGTGAGGAACTGAATCAGTTTCGAACGTTCATCCGAACTCAGTAAAGTTCTAATATTAGTGCCTCTTTTACTGCCATTGATTTTGACATATTCTGTAGGCTCGATGCTTGGCAGCTGAGGTTCTGATGATCTGGCCTGCTGTGATTGCTATGCAGCCGGGGTTGTGACTGGTGTTGTGCTGGCTGGTATCACAGTTGCTGTTGTCGCGGCTGAGTCAGCTTCTGTATATACAGTATTATTGCAGGCACGAGCCAACTTCTGGTTACCCTTGATTTCATAAATCCCTCCCTTTCAGTCGAATCTCAGAGTCTCATGATAGGTGGAGGGAATAGCTTTCATGTTGTGCAACCAAGGTCTCCCCATGATACCCAAGTAACTTGACTTGGCATTGATAATGTAGAAGACTACATCAAGTGTAACTGGTCCGGCTGTGATAGGCAGTGTGATTTTGCCTACCCGTTCTTCCTTAGAACCGTTGAATCCGGAGACATTGATTTCACTCGGCTCGACTTTGTGTGCTAAGCCCATCTGGTCGATTGTACTCTGGATTAGTAGTTCGATACTGCTCCTTGTATTGATCATCATAGTATGAAGGACTATGTTCTTCATCTTGTGCATGACGACGAGAGCATCATGATGTGGGAAAGTGACGTGCCGAACATCGCAATCTCCAAAAGATATTCTGGCTCGTCTGTTGCTGGATTCCGGAAGTAAACGAGCTTATTTCCCTCCCATTGAAAGGTTGTGACATTCTGCTACACGTCGGCGTTTGACTCTGTTGGACGTGTTGATGATATGGGTCTCAATGAAATACAAATGCTTTTCTTCATTTGCCTCACCGATCAGTACAATTGCGCCCTCATTTTTATAACTTCTATTATGGTAACTCTCGACATAGATGTTGTACTCGAGCAAACGACCTTTTCAAAATATATCGAGAAGTAGGTACTTAAGTGAGAGACATCTTTTCGTGTCATGGTGCTGGATTTGATGATGGACGCAATATGGTTTGCCTTCAATTGGTGTGAGATCCCTGGGAGTTTAGAAAAGATTGTCTTTCTGAATCAGAATGTACAGACTGGCCATAGTAGTGTTCAGCTTCGGCATGGGTGGTGGCGGCCTCTTCTTTCCTTGGCGAGTTTGGTCGTCACTAGTTTTGAAGTGCTTCTTATCTCCCCCTTGACTTTTACTGCTCTCGTGAGTACGCTCGTCGGGGCAATTTTTGTTGGAGAGGCTGGAGCTCTGAGGTTTTGGCTTTTCCACGGTCAACCTCTCAAGATCAATGAATCGGTTGACTTTCTCGAGCATATCCTCTAATGATGGTGGTTTGTTGAGGATGAGATATTCCTTGGCTCAACTTTCCATGAGAAATGAGTTGGTAAAAGCCGAAACGGCAATCTTTTGGTCAAGATTGTCTATCTTCCGGGCTAGAATCAAGAATTTTCTTGGGAATGCCTCCAGTCGTTCGCCTTGAGCTTGCTTGAGGCCGAATAAAGAGTAAAGTGTTTTTTCCTTCTCCTTATTGTGCAAATAGTTCTTGACGAACAGTTCGCAGAGTTGATCGAATGTTAGGATGGAACCTTCGTCAAGGGAGTGAAACCATCGTAGAGGCTCGCCTTTCAGACTGGTCGGAAAGAGGCGGCAGAGGATGTGGTTTGACATAGAATGCAATCTCAGCAAATCATGGAACTCCTGTACGTACTGCATGGCAGTTCGTAAATCCGTCACCCCCCCAACAGCGTCAGGAACGTCATTTTCTGGGTTCATCATTCGTAAAAAAAATTGGAAGTCAACTTCTGGAAAAGAGAACGCAAAGTATGATCGTGGGTTCCCACAGACGGCGCCAAATGTAATGACCTATTTTCTAGTAGGTCAAAAACACGTCTTACACCAGTGTTAAGAACATATATTATGCAAGTACGAGAGTAAATGATACAGTATCTAGTGTGGAAAACCTTTCAATAGGTTAAAAGCCACGACCTCTAGTGAGGATTTTGAAAAGAGAGAAATTGTTGTATTACGATTGACTAGTTATTACAGAGAGAAAGTGAAATAATTACAGAAAATGCAAGTATAATCTTCTCTCAGTATGTCATGTATAAGAACTATCCATCGATCCTCCTTGGGTCCTTCTTCCAGGTAGCTACTTATATGTATTATAATACGACCGCTGGGTATATTTAATGATGAACGTTATGGTCGTCTGAACTTGATGAGATTTGATGATATTTCCTGTAACGTCTTGATATTTGATATTTGCTGATCTGTAACGGCCTTCTTAATTGCATCTCAGACCGTTTGGAGAAGATACGATCTCTTGTGGAGTTCGCATGTATGTGAGCTATTTGATGAATAAAGGAGTATCTTCTGCAGTGTGAGTTTAGAAAATGCTTCAAAGTCTCCGAACTGTTCTTAGGTCTTGGATTGTTGTTGATCTGAGCTATATCAGTTCGGATACCGTACTGAGTACGGGGTTTAGAAATAAGTCCATTACGCAAAGCTTTCAATAGAAACTTGAAATTGCAATGTGCAATACACGAACCTCAACCAACTAATATGATAAATGGCAACATAGTTAGGTAAATAATGTAACTGACACAATTATAGGCGTTGCCCATAATAAAGGCGTTGCCCTTGTTGGGCAATAGCTTAAGGGAGGGATACTGAGGCGAAGTTGGTAACCCGAGTTTCTCAGTTGTCCAATATCAAAGCTTTCAATAGAAACTCGAAATTACAATGTGTAGTGCACGAACCTCAACCAACTAATTGGATAAATGGCAACATAGTTAGCTAAATAATGTAATTGACACAATTATAAGCGTTGCCCTTATTGGGCAATGGCTTGAGGGAGAGATACTGAGGCGAAGTTGGTAACCCAAGTTTCTCAGTTGTCCAATATCAAAGCTTTTAATAGAAACTCAAAATTGGAATGTACAGTGCACGAACCTCAACCAACTAATTCGATAAATGGCAACATAGTTAGGTAAATAATGTAACTGACACAATTATAGTCATAGAGAGAAACGCAATGAGATAGAACTCCCACTTCTTTGTTTGATTTAAGAAAACATTAGCTAATTCTTGTAAAATGATATGATACTACAAAAATAGATGTTTGTCTGATGGATTGCTTGAAAATTGAGGCCGTTGGTGGGGGAATTTGGCCTTATCATGGGAAAACAAGAGGTGATTGTTGTGGCCAACATCCACTAGAGTCTCCAAAGGCAAAAAACTGTGTAAAGCCATCAACAATCTGAGCATTGAAATGACTCAAAACTACTGAAGATGAAGATTAATTTTGTGAGAAAAAAGAAACAAAGAGACATCTTAGTCTGTAACATAACTCACTATGAAATGAGCATGGCTATAAAGAGAAATGCAAAGTTGTGAGCATAAAATGTGAACTACATAAAATGCTAATCAGTAGTCTTATCATGAAATGATAACCTTGACTGTAATGTATCTTCACCAACATTTTCTTCTCTTTATCCTAAGGATTCTATAAGAAAGAGAAAGGCTATCCAAAGCATGGATATCATGTTCTCTTAATTAAGCATTAAGTATCATAATTATTTTCAACCCCACCTTACAAATAAAGCCCGCCCGATGTAGCGGTGACCAAGCCCGTCGAGCATTAGCCCGAGCAAGCCTGACCCGAAGTTTCCCTTGCTGCATTGATGTTTAAAACAATAGTTTTGTAAGGAACAAAAGCATCTACACTAGCAATCACAATCATGCACATAACATAGAACACAATATAGAGAGAAAAGAGAGAAGAGAGAAGAGAGAAGATAGAAGATAGAAGCCTTTATTATATGAAATTGTTAGATTATATAGTTTATGACCCTTGTAAGGTTAAATATAGGAGGCTTCTAACTCTCTAAAACTTTATCCTATAAACCTTCGGTTTAATGGGTTGGGTTAGGAGTTGGTGGGGCACCCCAAACCCAGTTCAGGTGGGCCTAGCCAGACTTGTTTCTAACACTCCCCCTTGGAGGTCCCACATCTAGACGACTTGCCTCATTAAAACCTCGGCCTAGCAAAACCTCCTTAGGAAAAAAGTTGTGCAAAAAATAGTACAATTCTATGTCCTAAATGGGTAGTGGACGCGTATAAGTTGCCTCGTCAAGACCTCTAGCCAGTAAAACCCCTGGAGAGAAAAAATGCGTTATTAGGAAAAGGAGTACAATATGCATGTGTCCACGTCAGGTGGAGACTACTCCCCCTGACGTCTATATCCCTGAGATGTGTCTCCTTGAGACGTTAAAGAATGCAAACTTCGCATGCCTATTTTGTGTACCAATATCTTGAACGTAGGTGGTGCAAGAGTCTTCGTGAATAAATCTTCTAAGTTAGATTTTGAACGTTCTCGAACAATATCAATTTTATTCACCTTCTATAATTCGTGAGTATTGAAGAGCTATTGTAAAATATATTTGGATCTGTCATCCTAGATAAAACCTCCTATGACTTGAGCAATACAGGAGCATTCTCTGCCAACTTGATGAAGCGCGAGAATCATTGTGTGGTTCGAGAATATAGCGATCGTCATCCGCTTCACTGATCTCCATGAAATTGCCATACATAAACACATAACCCGTTTGAGAACGGCTTCTATCTGGGTTTGACAAGTATCTTGCGTCGGCGTACCCTATAATTTTACGCTTACCAATTTTTTGGTAGAATAAACCCTGAGTTTATTATGTCAGTTTCAAGTACCTCAGAATGTGATTCCAGTACCTTTGGGTAGGGACGGAACTATGGTGAGCCATTAGTTTGCTGCGAATGAGATGTCGTGTCTAGTACATTCAACTAAGTAAAGTAAACCATTAATTTCTCCTAGATAAGGCACCTCGGCCCTAGGATTTCCTCCCCATATTCAGAAGGGTAGAAGATGTCATTTTCCACCTCCAGGTAAAGGGCTATCATAGGCATGCTCAAGCTATGAGTTGCATCCATATCAACTATTGAATGAGTATGCCACTACCAAGATATTCGATTTTCAAATTGGCACAATACTTGACTCACCAAGGTATTTTATTACGAATTCTTTCTCTAAGTATTTGGTAGCTCTCCTGATCTCCCCCAAAGTTCTAATGATATCCAAATCATTTACTACACTGTTATGATGACTAAACCAGTATTTGTGTTCTTAGAGAAAAGGCATATGCAGATAAGACTATTTATAAAGTCCTCGACCTTCAAATACTCAGTCAGCTTATTGTGCAACATGAGCCCTAATTGGTTCAAGCTAGCAGTGACTTTATCCTATTTTATTAAATACGCACCACATGTGTTGGGCTTAATTTTTTCCTGAAGCTTACACCTCTCGAGTAGCTTCTTGTAGATGCATGTATCTAGTTTCCTACATAGATATGTAATATCCACATAAGATGCATACCTAGCTTATTCTCTACAACAGACAGACTAATCAAGTACTAAAATGTTGCAGTGTCCATTAATGAAGAATAGGTCTCATCCCAATCAATGCCAGGTCTCTGAGAATATAGCTAGGCAACTACTCTTGCCTCAACCTAATGATCTCTCCGAGTTCATTTCGCTTCTATATGAATTCCTATTTTTATCTGATAGGCTCTATTACATCACTTCGTATTTTGCCAGTGAGCTGAGCGATCAGCTTGGATTCCAGACGCCTACTATAGAACACACAGTCCTCTACAATAAGTGGTTCAAAATCCTCAACCTTGATAACAAGCTTAGCAGCGAAGGTGAATGCGCTGTCGACAATCTCTATTGATCAATTATGCATTATACAATTACAGACATTATATATTAAGATCTCTTTATAATCATGTACATGTGCCATGTTGGGCTTGTCTCGTAATGCATCAACTAGTCGTGTAACTACTATTGCCTAGCCGATTGGTGGTTCCATCCTCGATAAACTGACTACACCATTAGCCATATATTGTTCCTTATTATGTTATACATTGACTCTGAATACTTACCTCCAACAATACTCTGCGCGTGAATTAGATTCATATACGAGAGGCATGCGAGTTCTCTCAGAATGTTTAACAGTATATGTGCATTACTTGAACATACAAACACCTTGGACACTCTAGAAGTATCGCTAAATGCATTAAAGAAATTCATCTACGTCCTATTGCAAGTGAAGAATCCGCTGAACCTTATTGCCATTATATTGTGTAAAGAGATCTAGATGAGACAACAATGGTGTCTCCCAAAAAATCTTAGGACTCCTCCAATGAATTATCTGTCATATCTTTAACTAATTCCAGGAAATATCATCTCATCAAAGTAAAAATTGCTCTGTAGACAACAATAAATATATATATCTCCAGTATGTTTCATATATCTAAAGATAGACAACAACACATAACCTACATAAATGTCAGGTCAACATTGGGAACCGAACTTTGTATGTTGCATAGGGTGTCTTTAACACTTGTACGGCATATTGTGATATGTATAGAAGGGCGACATTGGATTCTCACTCAATTACTAGTTGCTTTGGAAAAAGCTGATAATTCGCTGTCGAATGAAATCTAATCAGTGTTATGGGGAGTAGAATGTGTGAGCAAGAATGCATGGTCCACACACTAGCTAAAAGCATTTAATATAATAGTTGTGACCTAGTAATTTACACCAATCGCTGGATTAGGCTCTCCGCCAACCCGAGTTGGGTATGAAAGTGGAGTACTCACGATGCTTAATCG
Organism: Kingdonia uniflora; assembly: GCA_014058105.1. Taxonomy (NCBI): domain Eukaryota; kingdom Viridiplantae; phylum Streptophyta; class Magnoliopsida; order Ranunculales; family Circaeasteraceae; genus Kingdonia; species Kingdonia uniflora. Next base: position 6,298,792 of record JACGCM010000704.1, on the reverse strand, counting down.
TCAATCCCATTAGCGGTACAATAATCATCAGACGTGCGGGAGGTAAACTCACTAGCTTTGTCAAGTTATATCGACTTGATCACTCAATCCATAAATTGAGCCTGCAATCTAATGATCTTAGTGAGCAGTCGAGCTAACATTGCATTCCTAGTCAATAACAATAAGCAAACGTAAAACCATCCCCAAGATGTGCCTATTATGACTATATATACTCAAATGGGAAACTATGTGGATGGATAGGTTCACATGTGTCTCCATGGACGTGTTTGGAGAAAAAGATGGAGATGTCACTTCACCTTGGTCGTACTAGGACGAACAATAGAATTTCCTTGAAAGCAATCATTATATGGGCACTCTCGGGATTTTTTTCCATTTAAAAGAAAGTCAAAAAGTATTCCCGATTATCCTCATTATCTTAGCCCAATAATCCACCTCCTTATCTTAACATGGGGGAGAAAAGGCTGGAGATGTCACTCCACCTTGGTCGTACTAAGACAAGCAATGGACTTTCCTTGAAAGCAATCATTATACGGATACTCTCTGAATCTTCTCCCCTTTAAAGAAAAGTCAGAAAGTATTCCCGATAATCCTCCTCATTATCTTAGCCCAAAGGAGTTTATTGGAAGCTATTCCAATATCATTTTTTGATCTTTGGAAGTTTATATAATGTGCAAAAACTGGCATCATTTTCTCTTATCGTCTCAACTTGATAACTATTATCATGTATATCCCTAAAGCTTAGCCAATTTCCATTGGACTTACTAGCAAATAAAGTGGACTAAATACCTAGTATCGTACTGTGAGGGACTAATAGCATTGTACCACCAGTGCCTTCTATCATGTTGGTCATGCCAGTGATACTCGTAATATCCCAGATGTACAAGGTCAAAGAAAAGAAATATTTTTATATCTCAAAAAGATCATGTTCATGGTATCACTATCTCTAAAACATGTATCGTCACTCATCTAATTATCGGTGAATGCCCTATGAGAAGATAGATCCATTGGGCATGTTGTATATAGCATATCAAAACTATTATACATGGAATTTAACTAATTCTAAAGTAATAAATTCAAAATAATCACAAAACAAAATGAAATTTCATAGATTTTATACCTAATTAGTACATGCCACAAGCATTTGATAAAACTAAAGAGTTCTAACTCAATCAAAGATAGTATTAGTAAAGCATAATTACTACTCGCAATAAGTAAAGTTACTACTTGGTAATGCTTTCTAAGTGACATCACTCATCTATTGAGACTCTTGTACTGATCACTCTTAAACATGATCCAAAATTACATAGGTATCTTGGAAGAAATATGGCAGTAAATTCTACAGTTGTAATGCCTACGCCATCTGTAGTCATGTGATAAGTCAAGGGCTGATATCCTTGGATCATCTGGGGTGCCTTGTAGTCCTGTGCCCAGCGCTCGAGTCTTCCGTGTCCAGCTTTTAATTCTTTATTTCCATTTTGGCCCATAGGTAAACTTCGAGTTCCCCTTGCCTGGTAAATGGTGGCTGGAATATAAATCTTGTCAATGTTACCACCTTTCGCATATCCACGACTGCAGCCCTGTCTGCAGCTTCCCGGTTACCAAACCTAAAATTGTGTGACCCCAATAAATGTGTATGCTTAGCAGGCATGAGCTTGTGGTTTTCAACCAATAGCTCTTGTTTTGCGTATAGATGATTAAACTTAAATCTGGTAGTGAGTTATCTAATATTGGCTCGGAAGCGCAATATTTGAAGTATAGAAAGTTAGTAGAATATTTTTAATATTGTTATCTTCCTCAATAGGAGGGCAATCTATTATCATGTCCTTCTGAATATGGGGGCGAGGGTGCAAGCAAAGCGTTGGTTTTGTTGACTAGAGACTCATTCATGTTCTTAAATATTATCTTGTCCAGATTCTGTAGAGGCAGATGAATCCTAGTATCCATAGAGGTCAAGTTTGTTGGTACCAAACGGAGTTGTAGTATGGGTATATAATCAATGTACCGAGTGTCACCAATATCTATTATACGAGTAAATCAATATCAGTAACAATATTTAATAAACATTTCCGCATAAGGTAATCAGAGTAAACAAGGTAATGATTATTAATCATTATATGTAGATAAACATTGTTCATGTCTTAATACTCATGAATTGCTATTAAATCATATATTTACCCTGTAAATTTGGTGATCTTAGGGCTTAGCCAAGACAGTTATTCAAAACCACCTGATGTTATGTTCTATATCTAACCATTGAGTGTATTCTAAGCCCCAAGGTTCTATATAAGGAATGTATATTCTAGCCAAATCACCCATTTGCTACAAAATATGAGGATATTAGATGTTTAGCATATGAGTGGCTTTATCCCCAAATTTTATTGAGTTCTCAAGGTAGGTAGATAATTCCAATCTTGGAACTAATGATCTAGAAGTATATGAGGCTGCTATAATGGCCTACTTCTAGATATGAAAAACTGGTTATCCATAAGCCAAATTTTTAGGAGCAAGACTAAATCAATTCTGAATTGATTGCTTAATAATGTCCTTGACATTAGAGTGGCTCATATATGACTCCAAGTCGGGTCTGAATTAGTCGTTGTTACGTGTTATCTCTTACCCATGGCCAGAATAACTTAATATTATAGGGCATACAAGGTTTAATATCCTATAACCTATCGTAAGATACTTAAATAAACCATAAATGTATTCTTTATATCCCATATATGGTAGGTCATTCAGGCCTATAAGGCACCCACTCCCAAAAAAAAAAAATTGAAAAAAAATACACTCCTCCCCTCCCCCCGGTAGGTCTTATATTGCCTTTATCTTTTTTAAGAAATTTTTTACCAAATTTAGGTTCGATTTGACCATTTTAAAGGTCTAAATTGATCTGACCAAGTCAAAATCAGGTCTGGGTCATGGTCTAGACCTAGTCGGAACCGTTGTCTGGACCGGGTATATGTCGGTTTTGAACCAGTCAGAACCACGGTCTAGACCAACACGTATCGCTACCTGGCATACCATGTGTCAAGTTATGGTACTGTCACGTGTCCTATACTAGCATCGTTACATTTCAGTTCATGAAACTACCACATGTCACGGTGTGGTGATGCCACGTGTCTCTTTCTAGGAGCTACCACATGTCACAGCTTGGTAATGCCTCGTGTCACAATGGGTGACATCATGTGTTAGTACTTGAAGTTGTCACGGGTTACGGTGTGGTAACACCACATATCAGTTCCGAGAACTGCCATGTGTCACATTGTGGGGACACCACGTAGCAATTTCTAAAACTGCCATATGTCACGGTGTAGTGATGCCACATATAAGTTCTTGAAACTGCCACCTATAATAACACCGCCAATAAAAGTAGGGTCTACCTCTGCCACATCAGCTTTCACGTGACCTGACCACATTAATACTAGGTCTCTGGCACATCAGCACGTAGGATCTACATGCTATGTTAGCATAACACGTAGCCCGAGCAAGTTAGCATATAGAGTTCACATGTCACATCAGCTGACATGTTGTAAAGTCACGTCAGCACATGGGCCCATCCATGTGAGTATGTGGACCTTGTCATGTCGGTGATATGTGTGGGCCCTACCATATCGGTGAGTGTATGCCACATCAGCATGAGTGGGCTCTGCCACGTTAGTGAGTGGCTTGCCATGTTAGTGCTCGCTAGAGCAAATTTTGTGGGTCAGGCCTCGTCAGTGAGTGCGCAAACCACATCAGCAGTTCATGGGCCACGTCACATCGGTGAGTAAATCTTGGTAGGGCTATCAATGGACCAGATCCGGCCAGGATCTTGGTCGATCCAGACATGATTTGTTAAGCAATTTAGAGATCCAGACCTGATCCTTAATCCTGACTCAATCTTTTAAAGATTTAGGTGATCCTCATCCGACCCGATCTGATCCATTATGCTTAAATATTTCACAAAATTTCAATTATTGCCCTATAAACCAAAAAATGATGCATTATATACCAAAATAAAAGTCAACGTTAGAGATTTATTATACGTAACCAATAGGTATATACCTTTGTTAACGGATAAGATTTTTAAAGGATTTTATCATGGTGAATCATAACCCGATCTGTTAGGTAAAGGATCGGGTCATTAACGGATTGATCGGGTCGTAGAGGATCAACAATTTTTTGATCCTGATCCTTTGTTAATAGATCGGATACAAGGTCAAATCCAACCTATTGACAACCCAAGATTTGGGTCAAGGTTCTGGGACTGGGCTAAGCTGAACAAAGTTTAGGGTAACATAAGGGTCACCTCATTGGGGTCTAACCCTAATGGTGACGTAAGCAGAATTTATAAAACTGAGGCAGTTTCTAGTTTTACCAGAAATTGCCAACCTTTACCGCATACATGGCAGCAATTGTTGCGTTTCTCGATGCAAAAAATATACCACTAAAAAAGTGAAAGTTCAGGGATCGCATAAAAAATAATTTTGTTTGATTACGATGGTTAAAACACCCCTAAAAATCCTGCTAGAATCATCCCATTTAAGGATACAAAAAATAGGTAAAATAAGGTTAAAATTACCCTCTCTTTTTTTCGCGTATATAATTCAGATATCTGCACTAGGTATGAAATCTACAATATCATAATATCAGAAATGACTAAAATCCTGTTAGAATTGTCCAATTTAAGGATAAAAAAATAGGTAAAATAAGATTAAAATTACCCAAAAAATTCATATTTTTGCACATATATTTTAGATCTGTACCCTAGGTATGAGATATACAGTATAATAATATCATAAACAAAAATAATTAACAAGTTTGCCAGTTTATACCTCTCTGTAACACAATTAATTCAATTAATAAGAGAAGGAGAGATTCAAAATAGCTCTAATATAGCTCATATATAACTCCAGAGACTCAATATAGAACACAATAACACTCTAAAATTCTATCCCATAAACCCCTGGTTTAGTGGGTTGTGCTTGGACTCGGTAGGGCACCCGAAACCAAGCTCGAGTGGGCCCAACCGAACTTGTTCTTAACATGTTTAAATTAAGTAGTCGTTAGAGTTAAGAGTTTAAAATTCGTACTGTTGTAACAAAATATTTATGTAATATATTATAAATCGTTTTGTATATTATATATTATATACATTATACTATTGAGTAATGAACTCGAATTATGTTTGTGGATGCTCATTAGAGTTCGTGGGACAAACGAGGGTCGAAGACGAAAAGAAATATGTTTTTGGGCATATTCTAAAGTTCATGTTCGAACATGTTTGAGTCAGAAGCATCATGTTCGAACATGTCTGGGGTTGAAATTTTTGGGCGTTATTTCAACATCGTTGACCTGTCTCGTGATACGTACTTTCAGCCCTAACTTATGTAATATCATCCCAAATATATAAGGGATACTTAGAGTATTTTTATGTAATCTAATGTGAGATTAATCCTAGAGAGAGATAACTAGGATTTGAGAGATTCTATTGAAGCTTGAGAAAGCTGGAGAAAGAGAGATCGATTGTAACCTTTGATTGATTAGTGGATTGTACGTGCGGGAGTAGTTTTTTATCTTAAAATTTTTTCCATTTCCCTCCTCTGGTTAAAACCTTGTGTTTGTGTTTTGATTTCGTTTTGCTTAATTTCTCATTTGGCGATTCCGCGTATTGTTCTTAGCGTAGAATTGAGATTAGCTTCCTCGATTTTAATCACAAACAATATATGATAGTATATATTATAAAATATATAATAGTATACTATATATATATATACACACATTAGGTAACGGTGTTTTTTCGTATAGACATATTCGCCATTGTCTCAAGAATAAAGAGGGGTTAGGATTTGTGGAAAGGAGGGAGATGGACGGCCTAGATTACTTCTACTCTTTAGCTTAGGGGTACTTTCGAGAATATATTTCTCTCCTATCACACTCTTCTACTTTCAAAGTACGTGGACTCTTCATCTTCTCTCCATCTCTCCGTCTCTCTATCTCCACAATGCCACAAGGTACTTATCTCTCTCTCTATCTCTTTCTCTCAATCTCTTTCTCTCTCTGTTACTGGACTCTTCTTCTTCTCTCCATCTCCCCATCTCTCCATATCCACAATGCCACATGGTACTTATCTCTCTCTCTCTATATATATATATATATATATCTATCTCTATATCTCTCTCTCTCTCTATCTCTCTCTCTCTCTCTCTCTTTATCTCTTTATTTCTCTGTTGCTGTCTAGATTGACCCTCTTCCCAATCCTATTCCTGACCCAAATCAAGAAGTTCACCAAAAAAAAGAACTAAACCAAAATTTGGAATTGGGCGAGTTTGTGCTAATGGGAAAGGGAAATAAAGTCTGAATTCTTCGGTAGTATAGGGACCTATCCCTCGATCTCACCTAAAATCGAGCTGTCGCTAGTTTAAATTACCTCCATCTCAAACTCACGTATTTTTAGCATAACTTCTCCATTAAACATTCCTGACCTACTCCACAAACTGGTGAAGAACGTGGGTCGAACTTTAAACTGAAAAACTTTATCCAGTCAAAGACACCTGTCTCTCACAAACTCATCAGCTATTCAATCGACCGCCACTAACCACATTATTCAGAAAATGTGCTCCAGCACGATGAAGAGTTACGGAGAAGGCCTATATAAAGAAAATTTTGCATAAGAGGCAAAGACTAGAAAAAACTTATACAAGAGATCATCAAGAAACTACTTGTTCTAGATTCTCATAAACATTCAAACTTCTTTGTTAAAAGGTTCAAGCATTTTTATATCTGGAGATCATTTGTAATAAGATATCCGCCTCAAGCAATAAAGATACTTTAACAAAAATCTTCTACTCGAGGTCATGATTTTTTACCTATTCAGAGGTTTTCCATGCTAAAATCACCTGTGTCATTTCTTGTTTTCCATTAAAATATTATTGTAGGTTCATTGGTGTGATAGCGAATTCCAAGTCATTTCGAACTTACGGAATTTGGCCATTACATTTGGCACCGTCTGTAGGAAAGATTGTATTTCCACAATATCCTAAGGTATTCTTTTACTACAGCTTTCAATCATGGTTACTTCCAGACGACCGGCTACAGGCACCCAGCTCGATGTTATAATAGAGCCGGGGAAACTTACAGAGTTACGGATGAATCTCAACGCCAAAACAAAGAAATACGTTGAGCTCAAACTTCAGTTAACTAAGGATCGGGAGCTCCGTGAGAAAGAGCTCGACACATAACGACAAGCTCATTTGACAACGCTCAAACGATAGGAAAACTTGATGACAACAATGCAGAGTGCCCTAGAGGCTCTAAAAAATACTCAACAAGCTCCTCCAGCAAGAGGTCACGATCAGTTTCCCAAGACCTCTCGTATTTCTGCAAGGAAAAGATTGAGACCTCGTGGAGTCACCAGTAAAGCTATTTCCAGGAATCTTCAACACGAACCACAACCCTCCATACATTTGAGGGGTAAGGTTCAGTCTGAAGCCAGTCGAGGTCACCGAATTTTTATCTGTCAAGAGGAAGAATAGCAACCTCAACATCAAGTTCTAGTACGAGATCGCCTGAGTGAAGGTACGGGCACTCATCATCTATAACCTGCTCGTCCAGCGATTCAACCAACACGTCATTACGTCACGAATGAGCATATAGGCCAACGAATTAAGAAGTTGATCGAAGTACATGTTCTGGGTACTACCGGCGACATCACAAAATTACAAGGAAGTCTGATTGCCAAAGAGCTATTCGATATGGAGATACTAAAAGGTTTGCATACTTCCAAAATTTGTAAATACAAAGGTACTAACCCGAAGGCGAAAATTCAATAGTACCGTGATTCATTGGGGTTATACTCCAATCTCAACCACATCCTCTGTCGTCTGTTCGCCACAAGTCTGCAGAATGAACCACTCTGATGGTTTCACGCTCTTCCTGAGGACTCCATATATACATTCGACCAGCTGCAGAAATAGTTCATCAAAACAAATGCTCACAACAGAACAAAGAGGAGAATTTGTATTATCTTATCAGTCTTAAACATTTACACAGAGAGAAGCTCAAGGCTTTTGCAAAGAAATTTTTAGAGCTCGCACGTAAAGTGGATAACCTCGATCAGAAAATAGCTGCTACTGCTTTCACCAAGTCGCTCCATCTTGACTGCAAGGCCATGACCTCCTATCTATGATGGATGCTGCTTCGGGATACAATCAAATTCCACTTTTGGAAGAAGATCAAGAAAAGATAATTTCATCACTGAAAGAGGTCTTTATTACTACAAAGTCTACTATTTCTAGGAATTTGGCCAATCTTGGAGATGTCGAATTACCGAGATAGAGAAATTGATCAAAGTGAGATTCATTCGAGAAGCCAAATATCCAGACTGGATATCTAATATTATCGATATCCCAAAGAAGAACGGAAAAGTCTGAATTTGTGTAGATTTCACCGATCTGAACAAACATACTCTAAAGGACAGTTTCCATCTTCCCAACATTTATCAGATCCTCGATTCTACAGTAAGCCATGACTTCCTATCTATGATGGATGCTACTTCGGGATACAATCAAATTCCACTTTTGGAAGAAGATCAAGAAAATATAACTTTCATAACTGAAAGAGGTCTTTATTGCTACAAAATCATGCCCTTCGGACTTAAAAATGCAGGTACCACATATCAACGGTTAATGACTACTATGTTCAAAGCACATCTAGAGAAAGTTATTGAAGTCTACATCGATGATCTCTTGTGTAAGAGCGTACAGTCAGCCAATCACATCTTAGATCCCAACACTATATTTAACATTCTTTGATCTTACAGGATGCGTCTCAACCCTGATAAGTGTCAATTCAGGGTACATTCTGGCCGATTTCAGCAAGAAGGGGATTGAGCCTGATCCATATCAGATTCGGGTTCTCCTCAACATACCTTTTCTAAAAACATCAAAAGACGTTCAGAAACTTTCCTGTAAGATTGCCGCTATCAACCATTTCGTTTCAAAATCTTCAGACCGCTGTTATTGGTTATTCCTATTACTCCGTGGTTGTACCAAATGAGGATAAGTTAAGCCAAATACAGGGGTCACATGGACACCATAATGCAAAGTAGCTTTTCAGGATTTAAAAACCTGTTTGGGGAGGTCTTCCATAATGAGCACCCCAGTAGATAATGAGGAACTGATTATCAACCTTGCAGTCACAGATACATCACTCAGCTTGGTTCTCATTTGCTTTGAAGGGAAAATCAAGAAACCAATTTACTTCATCAGCAAAACCCTTACTCCATCGGAAATGAGGTACTCTAAAATTGAAAAAATTCTTATCACTCTTGTTTACACGTTACATAAACTCAAGCACTACTTCCAAGCTCATTTAGTTAATATCATGATGAACTACTCACTTCGGGAAGATCTATCCAAGAAAGGAAAATCAAGGAAAGTGCAACAGTGGTAAGTCAGTTTGGGTGAACATGATATCAAGTTTGAACAACGTTATTTCGAAAAGGGTCAGGCCGTTGCCAATTTTCTTACAAATTTTTGAGTAGAAGATCCCGAGTGGGAGGAGCACGACGCTGACCTTACAGAAGAAACTCATAAAAATCCAACCCCCAAACCTTTTGCCGAGCGAGTTGAATGGATTATAGCAAAAGGGTGGAGACTTCTCACGGATAGATCAGCGGGACCCGCAGGGTCAGGAATCGGAATCGTATTGATTACCCCTTCCAATGACAAAATTGAGAAATCAATCCGCTTGGATTTTGAGGCCTCAAATAATGTCACTGAATACAAAGCTCTTATTCATGGACTCGACCTTTCTCTTGAGTTCGATGTCCTCAAACTCTCAGTTTACACAGATTCACTACTCATCGTCCACCATTACTCTGAGTAATATATAATGAATGGAAAGATGGTCAAATACGCAACCCTCGTTGTAGATAGGATGAGCAAATTTGTGAAAGCAACTCTCAATTATCTTCCTCTAGGTGAAGATAGACACACTGATTCCTTGGCATATCTGGCCAGGGTCTTGGGTACAGAAGCCCGATATCTCCATATCAAAATTATTTCAACCCTCAGCATTGATCGCATTTCTTTATGCACGATCAATACTGGGGACAATAAAAGGGGGAGACGACGATTGGAAAAAGCCTTTCTTAGCCTACCTCGGTGTCGACAACAGTTACAACAGACCACTCCCAGCAGATCCAAAAGAGTGCCAATTGCTGATCAACAACTCGAAGTGCTACACAAATCAAAATGGCATACTATACTGCATTTCCATTACGGGGCCTTACCTCAAGTGCCTCTCCAAACTAAAAGGAGATGAAATACTTCACGAATTATATGAAGGGACTTGTAGCTCCCATACCGCAGGTCAATCACTAGAAAAAAGAGCTATTACACAAGGACTATTATGGCCTTGTATGCGCAAGCAAGCAGAGGAGAACTCCCACAGATGTGACACCTGCCAATGATATGGACGTATGATACACGCCCCTGCGCTCAAACTCCATGCAAGCAAGGTGTTCTGGCCATTCAAAAGATGGGAACTTGATCTCGTCGTAAAATTCCCTAACTCTCCAGGTAACCGCCGCCACCTACTCGTAGCTACCGATTATTTTTTGAAATGGGTAGAAGTAATTCTAATATGTCGAGCTAGAGAAGAAGAGGTCAGTTCTTTTATCTGGGAACACATCATCACTCGGTTTGGGTGCCCCTACTAAATTTGTATCGATAACGGACCCCAATTTGTTGGAGAAAAAATCATAACCTTCCTCAACCAATACAATATCATCCACTCACCATCCAATCCTTACTATCCTCAAGGCAAAGGCCAAGCCAAAATTACCAACAAAATTATCGTGGATTGACTCAAAAAATAGCTTCACTCACAGAAAAAAGGGAATTGGGTTCGAGAACTACCTCATTTCCTATGGGCATATCGTACCACTCTCAGATTGTCAACAGGATGTGCCCCATTCCTCCTTGCCTATGGCACTGAGGCCGTCATTCCTTCTGAACACCATCATCCAGTTCGAGATCACGAGCTGACTGACGAGAAACATCAGTTTGAATTGGCTTACAACCTCAATATGATCGATAAAACCTAGGAATGCGCCATCGCTAACCTAGGTCGATATCATCATATGCTAGCCAGATCGTATAATAGCCGAGTCAGAAACCATACCTTCCAAATAGATGATCTCGTCCTCAGAGAGATTCCTCAACATCGCAAAGAGCCTCACGCTAGAAAATTAACCAACAATTGGGAGGGTCCATTCATTATCACAGGTCTATCTGACCTGGGATCATATTATCTCATGATAGAAGAGGGAATCCCCATTTCAAATCCTTAGAATACTAGGCGACTAAAACGGTACTATCGTTAGGCGTCTTACTACTCCATTTCCATTTCTTGTTTTTGTTTTTTTCAATTCCAAAAGTAGAATTTTCATCTCCATCCAATATAAATTCTGAATTGATCAATGAAACTTTCAAGTTTATCGTAACATCTCTCTACTTACGTAGATTCAACCACATTCTATAGATTAAAGCATAGATAATACTAGCTTTCAATTGGCCTTATACAAGTTAAATCAAGGATAACAATTGGTTTGGCTGACTCTACAAAATCTCTGCGATTAAAATAAAGGAAGAAACATGTTTTATATCAAAGACTCCTCTAAACATGAGATAGGGAAAAGGTAATACTAGCCTTTATCAACTTCAACTTGTTTGGGACATTATACCAGTTAAATCAAGGATAATACTTGGTTTGGCTGACTCTACTAAATCTCTGCAATTGAAATAAATGTTGAAACTTGCTTTATATCAATGACTCTAACAGGCATAAGATAAGGCAAAGGTAATACTAGACTTCATCTCTTTCAATATGTCTACAACATTACTACAGTTAAATCAAGATTCACTTGGTTTGACTAACTCAACCTATCTCTACGATTATAACAAATGTAAAAACTTTTTTTATATCAAAGACCTCACTAGACATAAGATAAGGCAAAGGTCATATTATCTATTTCAATATGTCTGCGACAGATACTATTTATTTTCAAGTCACATTATAATGGATTATTTTCTGCTGCTGGGATGTCAGCCATGCTTTACCCTTCAGCAGGAGGTCGATAAAAATTTAGTTCACGAGTTAAAGTAACTTTGCCACTCTCTATCAGATCAACAGGTCGAGGTCCTAATTACGTTACCATGAAGGCCATAAAGTTCACTCGAACTATATTAACTCTACAAATGCATCCTGTAGGGACCTATCCCTCGAGCTATGGATACTCGATATCATCTATACCTCAAGCTCCGGAAGATTCTATCTTATCCAGTACCAGACACACGCATAAACAAACACGTTACATACACGTCAACAGTTACACATCAACCGCGAACTCAAGAAGAACGTGGGACGTCCACAATAGATGTAAACCGAACAAGTCAATATACACCTGTCTCCCGCGAGCTATCAGTTACACACTCAACTGCCCATGACTCCCACTTTTAGGAGATCGTGTTCAAGCACGATGTCAAGCTGAGAGAAGGGTTTATAAAAGGGCAGAGCTCCTAAGGAAACAGGACGGTGAACAGACAATTCGATACATACAATTATATGATCTCTAGCTATCTTTTCTTAGATTAACTCTTGTAATCAGATTCTCTCTCTCTCTCAAGCAATAATACTACTCTAACCAAATCCTCCACTCGAGTTCGTGGTATTTTATACCTATTTACAGGTTTTCCACGCTAAATCCCCTGTATCAAGTGTTATCCCTTATTTAATTCTTGTCATAGTAGTTCCTAGTATAAGGATCGATTTCAAGCTATTTCGAACTTTACGAAATCTAGTCCCTACATTTGGCGCCGTTTATGGGAACGTACGGTTTTTCCACGTACTTAAGAGCCACGATAAATATTCATCAGTCAAGCAGTATTCAATTATGGTTCAAATACGTCAATCCTCGGGAGCTCAACCTAAAAGTTTAAGGGGGCCTGATCGGGTTGCCGAACTTCAGGCGAGCTTAATTACCGAAGCCGAGAAACAGAGTCAGCTCAAGCATCTGCTATTGGTAGATCGAGAGCCCCGCGAGAAGGAGTCAGAACGAGAGCGTCAAGCTCGAGTTTTGGAGACAAAGAAATAAGAAGCTTAGATGTTAGCTTTTCAAACAGCTCTGAAAGCATTACAAAGCAGCCAACCACCACCAGCATTGAGAGAATGCGAGACATTACCAAGGACCTCAAGGGTTTCCATTCACGAAAGGCTAGGGCCACATGAGGTACACAGTACAGACATTTCCAAGATTCATTGTGAGGGTCCACAAGCACCGATAGTTTCAATTTATTTAGGACAGGAGGCGCAGACAGATATCAGTTGAGATCGCAGGCCTTCTAAGTAACCTGAGGAAGTCCTCTGGCCTCCTTACTGAGCTCCTCTTCCTGAGCATATGAGCGGGGAAACAGGTAACCACGTTCCCAAACTCATACGTCAATCATTTCCAACAGTTCTGACAGTTCCAGCAGCTTCGGTAGTTCCAGGCAATTCCAGCAGCTCCTATCCCTCAGCATTATATTTCTCAGGAGCTCATGGACCAGGGTATCTGGGAGATCATTGAAGCAACGGATTTAGACACGAAGGATGAATCGCATAAATTACAAGGTAGTCCAATTACTAAAGAATAATTTGATATAGGTTTTCATACACCCAAGATCATCAAATATAAAGGAACCAATCCTGGCCAGTACGTTCAATAATTCCGCGATTCATTGGGTTTGTATTCTAATATGAATCACATCCTTTGTCGGCTCTTCGCTACCAGTCTCCAGGACAAACCTCTCCGTTGGTTCCACTCTTTACCGGAAGGTTCGATTCATACCTTTGAGCAATTACTGAAAATCTTCATCAAGGCTTATGCCCACAAAAAAGATAAAGAAGAGAACTTATATTCTCATATAAGTCACAAACAAGCACAAGGGGAAAGCTCGAGGAGTTCTCCAAGAAGTTTCTCGAACTGGCTCGTAAGGTCGACAATCAAGAACAGAAGACAGCCGTATCCGCATTCACAAATGCTCTGCAACTCAATTGTAAAGATAAAGAGTATCTCTTCCTGAAGAAGCCCAAGACTCTCGAAAATATGATCGAGAAAGTCAACATTAGATCGATCTGGAGCGGATGATGCCCGAACCAAATAAACCCGTAAAGACAGTCCACACCACCAAGGTTCCATCTACAGATTCCAGCAACAACCGCAGCTCTAGCGATCAAGGCGATCCTAAACGAGCAAAGATAGAACCAGCAAGAGACAATAATCAGAGGTCGTAGAAACCATCCTGAACAGTCATACCAAAGTTAAATGCCAAGCTTTCCGTGATCTATCATGTTCACCAGAAAGATAAATGTTTCCACCCAGCTCGACATCTTTATCCAATAGCAGGTCAACCTTATTGCGAATATAAAAAAGTTAAGCACCACAGCACCGACAATTGCTATGGTTTGAAGAAGCTCCTGGATATCATTTTTAAGGATGGGAGGATGCTCAAATACATCATCGATCTTCCCAGCTATAAAGATGGGAGCTATCTGAAACAAGGTGACGTGACTCAAGCAATAGAACAAGCAGAGGAGAAGCATCTAAATCATCTCTAATGTAGCAATATGATCAAGATCAATCAGGTTTCAAATTCTAACAGAATCAAGCGGAGGAAGTTGAGCGAGTGTTGTGACCTTGCTGTCGAGGACAAGGAAGCCAAGCTCCTCCCATAGTCAAGCAGTCATCGAAAGGGAATCTCCTTCGAAGACTGCGACACAAGACATGTGAAGTATCCTCATCATGACGCACTAGTAATTATGCTCAAAATGAGGAACTTCGTAATGCACACCATGATGGTGGACACAGGAAGTGGGATTGAGATCCTTTTCCAGAGCACGATTGACCAGATGGGACTCTCAGATCAGGTCATTCAAAGTGAGACAGACATCAGTGGGTTTAATGGGTCCAAAGAAGTACGAGTTGGGAAGAATACTCTCCCGATCACAGCAGGGCCTACCACTATCGACGTCATTTTTTATATCATCAATGCCAAATCAAGGTATTTGGGGATACTAGGACGCTATTGGATGCACAATATGGAGGCCATCCCATCCACGTTCCACAAAGTACTCCGTTTCAAACATAACAACGGTATTTATGAAATCTAAGGAAGTCAGAGACTCTCTCGAACTTGCGAGAATATAGTCTCGCCAGTCCTCGACCAGATTGTTGTATAGCAATCACAGAAGCTTGATAACCTTGATGATCAGTCTTCTCCAGCCGAGCCTGTGGAATATGTCCAAATCGATGGAGTTAACCGAGGTACTTATATTGGTACGAAGTTAATTCAAACAGAGAAAGAAGCTCTTATTTCTTTCCTCCAATCCAATAAAGATGCTTTCGCATGGAACTTCCAAGAAATGCCAGGCGTAGACCCCTCAAAGTCTTGCCACATTTTAAATATCTGCGAAGGTGCCGCAGCAGTTAAGCAGAAGCAACGTAGGTTATCTCTAAGACATAGAGACAAGGTGAACAAGGAAATCAACAAACTTATCGAGGTCGGTTTCATTCGAGAAGCCAAGTACCCAGACTAGATTTCTAATATTGTTGTTGTTCCAAAAAAGAATTAGAAGGTTTGGGTCTGCGTGTATTTTATAGATCTTAACAAACACACTCCAAAAGACAGTTTTCCTCTTCTGACCATTCATCAGATCCTCAACTCTGCAGCTGGTCATGAACTCTTGTCCATGATGAACGCCGCTTCGGGGTACAATCAGATTCCACTCTTGGAAGCAGATCAAGAAAAGATTATATTTATTAATTAAAGAGGTCTCTGCTGTTAAAAAGTCATGCCATTCAGCCTTAAGAACGCTGGAGCCACTTACCAAAGGCTGGTCATAAGTATGTTCAAAGAACACTTGGGAGAAACAGTCAAAGTCTATATTGACGACATGCTTTGCAAGGGCCTAAAGAAAGAAGATCACATATCTCATCTCTCTACTGTATTCAATATATTATGATCCTACAGAATGAAGCTTAATCCCCAAAAATGCCAGTTCGGTGTTCACTCGGGAAAGTTCTTGGGTCATCTTATCAGCAAGAAAGGGATAGAAGCAGATCCAGATCAAATTCGAGCTCTTCTGGACATGCCTTCACCATCAACAAAGAAGAATGTACAAAAGCTCGCAGGAAAGATTGCAGCAATCAACAGATTCGTATCCAAATCCTCAAACCGATGCAGATGGTTATTTATGCTACTCAGAGGTTCCACTCAACGAGGCAAAGGTTCAAAGAGCGAAGATATCAACTCGATATCAAAATGCGAAGCAGCTTTTCTGGAACTCAAAACTTACCTAGGGAAGGCTCCAATCATGAGCACTCTGATAGGAAACGAGGAACTAATTATCTACCTCACAATCATGTACTCTAAAATTAAAAGATTACTTTTAACTCTTGTTTACACCGCACAAAAGCTCAAATACTATTTTCAAGCACATCCTGTCAAAGTCATGACAAACTGCACACTTCGGGAAGTATTGTCAAAGAAATAAAAATCAGACGAGTACAGTAGTAGTCCGTCAGTTTCGGGGAGAACGAAATCAAATTCGAGCAGCAAATTTCAGAAAAGGGTCTAGCAGTTGCTGATTACCAAGCAGACTTTCCAGTTTCAGATCCTGACTGGGAAGAACATGATCCAGATCTCGCCGAAGATGCAGCAGATGAGTTTCCACCCTCCAAATCTTTTGATGATCGAGCATCATGGAAATCTTAAAAAGGGTGGAGGCTCCTCGCCGATGGTTTAGTAGAACCCGTAGGGTCAAGAATTGGGATCGTTCTCATTACACCTTCCAACGACAGAATTGAGAAATCCATCTGTCTCGACTTCGAAGCCTCGAACAATGTTACAGAGTACGAGGCACTCATTCATGGTCTGGATATGGCTCTCGAACTCGGAATCACTGAAATCTCGGCCTACACAGACTTTCTTCTAATCGTTCATCACTACTCAGGACATTACAAGAAGAACGGTATCATGGTCGTCTATACAGCTCTGGTTGCAGAAAAGTTAAACAAATTTCACAAAGTTACGCTCGAATACCTCCCTCGAGGAGAGAATAGCCACGCCGATTCCTTGGTTTACTTTGCCGGAGTATTGAGTACAGAATCAAGACACCTTAAAATTGAAGTTATTTCTAGCCCCAGTATTAATTGTACTACAATATACGTGATTAACACTGGGGGCGATGAGATGGTGGAAGATGATTGGAGGAAACCATTCGTTACTTATCTCAGTCCGGATAACTCATGCAATGGGCCACTATCAGATGATCCACAGCAGCACAGATACATCATCGAGAATTCAAAGCGCTACACTGTCCAACCAAACGGTAATCTCTACAGACGTTCAGTCACTGGTCCATACCTCAAGTGCCTCTCTAAGGAACTTGCCGACAAGATGCTTCGAGATCTACATGAAGGTACCTGTAGATCCCATACCGCAGGGTGAGCTCTTGCTAACAGAGCTATTACCCAAGGAGTGTTCTGGCCAGGGATGCGGAAGCATGCTGAAGAATACTCATAGAAATGCAACGCACGTCAGCATCATGGGAACCAAATTCAGGCCCCTGCCCTCAAACTCCATGCCAGTAAGGTGTACTAGCCGTTCAAGCGATGGGAACTTGATCTAGTAGGTAAATTCCCCAATACTCTTGGTTATAGAAAATTTCTCCTTGTTGCCACGGATTACTTCACTAAATGGGTCGAGGAAGTTCCTCTATGCAGAACTCGAGAAGAAGATGTCATTTCTTTCATTTGGCAGCATATCATCATAAAATTCAGTTTTCCACATTTGATCCGCATCGATAGCGGTCCTCAGTTCGTTGGAGCCAAGGTCGCAGCATTTCTCAGCAAACACAACATAATCCATTCTCCATCAAACCCGTACTACCCCCAGGGAAATGGACAGGCAGAGATCATAATCAAAATCATCGTGGATGGTCTCATAAACCACCTTATGTCACAGAGGAAGGGCAACTGGATGCGTAAATTACCTCACATCTTATAGGCTTATCGAACTACTCCCCGAAAATCAACACACTGCTCTCCTTTTCTACTTGCCTATGGAACTGAAGCAGTGATCCCAACAAAGTACCACCATCCTGTACGAGATCACGAGCTCACAGAAGACGAAAATGAGTTCGAATTGGCGTGCAACCTCAATTAGATCGATGGGACACGAGAACGAGCTATCGCAAATCTTGGTCGATATCATCAAACACTGGCAAATTTGTATAACAAACGAGTTCGCACTCGGGAGTTCGCTATCAATGATTGGGTCCTTCGAGAAATCCTAGATAACAGAAAAGATCCACATGCTGAGAAGCTAGCAAAAAATTGGGAAGGTCCTTTCATGGTCATAGGTCGAACTGGTCTGGGTTCATACTATCTCATGATGAAAGCCGGTGACAAAATTCTAAATCCATGGAATACAAAAAGATTAAAGTTATATCGACGCTGAACAACTCCTCTGTCGCTCAGCAACGCCCAATCCACCTTGAGGTTTCACCTCTAATGTAAGTACAAACTCTTTTCAATCAATGAAATCTTTTTTTTATCACAAGAATCCCTGCTATACAGTTCAACTTCATCTCCACCCAAGGGTTAAAGCACAGTTTATACTAACTCGATACCTAAAGGTAAAACCAGGATCCAATATTGGTAATAGCATTGATAATACTAGCCTAACTTCTGAGGATACTCATACATCCAAAGACGAGGGCCATAACGAACCTCTTAGCCTGAAGATATCATGCCTAAGACACGAGTGAGGAAAAAACTTGCTCACTACCGATAAGCTCCAACATCTAATATTGGTAATGGCATAGATAATACTAGCCTAACTCTTAAGGATACTCATATATCTGAAGGCAGGGGCCATAACAAACCTCTTAGCCCGAAGATAACAAGCCTAAAGCACGAGTGAGGAAAAAACTTGCTCGCTGCAGATAAGCTCCAACATCCAATATTTGTAATGGCATAGATAATACTAGCCAAACTCCTGAGGATACTCATACATCCGAAGACGGGGGCCATAACGAACCTCTTAGCTTGAAGATAACAAGCCTAAAGCACGAGTGAGGAAAAAACTTGCTCGCTGCCGATATGCTCCAACATCCAATATTGGTAATGGCATAGATAATACTAGCCAAACTCCTGAGGATACTCATACATCCGAAGGCGGGGGCCATAATGAACCACTTAGCCTGAAGATAACAGGCCTAAAGCACAAGTGAGGAAAAAACTTGTTCGCTGCCGATAAGCTCCAACATCTAATATTGGTAATGGCATAGATAATACTAGCCTAACTCTTAAGGATACTCATATATCTGAAGGCAGGGGCCATAACAAACCTCTTAGCCCGAAGATAACAAGCCTAAAGCACGAGTGAGGAAAAAACTTGCTCGCTGCAGATAAGCTCCAACATCCAATATTTGTAATGGCATAGATAATACTAGCCAAACTCCTGAGGATACTCATACATCCGAAGACGGGGGCCATAACGAACCTCTTAGCTTGAAGATAACAAGCCTAAAGCACGAGTGAGGAAAAAACTTGCTCGCTGCCGATATGCTCCAACATCCAATATTGGTAATGGCATAGATAATACTAGCCAAACTCCTGAGGATACTCATACATCCGAAGGCGGGGGCCATAATGAACCACTTAGCCTGAAGATAACACGTATAAAGCACGAATGAGGAAAAAACTTGCTCGATGTCGCTAAGCCTCCCTAAACTCCAAGGGTTGAAGCACAGATAATACTTACTTCTATTCCCGCAGACTTCTTCTAATTCAATGGGTTAAACCAGAGAATAATATCTACTACAGGCGAAGAAAATGTTAGTTTCCAATATCAACATTTCAAATTACAACGCTCCTCTCAAGGGCCAACATCGAACACTGATCAATTCAATCAGCCACAGAAGCATCAACATCTGTTAATTACAAGAGGTACTCATTATCAGAATTCAAGTCTATTTCTTTTAAATTCTGCTAAATTTTCTTGATGGGGTAGCAGTCGACCTTCCTCCCACAGCAGGAGTAGGTAAGACTACACTCGAGCTTCTCCCTATTTTAGTCCTGGATGCCATGTATTCTGTAGCACGTTCAGCAACAATTCCTCTCCCCCGAGCTATCTTTTCAGTAGTAGTGGTCCCAATACCACGATCCATAACCCCAATCGGATCTATGCTCGAGATATCGAGTTTACATACACAATTCCTACAAAAGAAGCAATCTTGCTTTAAATCGCTCTCAACCTGCAGAAATTTTACTTCCTCGACAAAAAATGCAACCAATAATCTTAATTGCCGTTGATGTAAAGCTTCACCGTCACATTTATCTTGTTAATGAACTACTAGTTCCTTAAAAGATTGGTGAGTAACAGCAGCATGCTTGTTATCCCTCAAACGACAAGCTTTCGATTTAGCCAATTCTACTGTTAATTGATCAATACATTTACTCATCTGCCTCGTAAGGTCTATCGACTTCTGCCGAGAATTATTAAGGTCAATACGCATATTCTCCACTAACTCTTCTTTTTGACAAAGGAATTCCTTCATCTCTCGACTCCCCTCGCCAGAAGCAATTTTACCATCCCTTTTATCCAATTCCAATTTTAGATCCTTCTCATACTTCATCTCCCGTACACGTAATTCCCGCTCTAATTCGGTAATTCGAGCACAGAGTTGAATAATTCTTTCATTCATCTCCTTATCACGTTGCACCGCCCTCCTCACATTTCTACCGACGTGGGCCAAATCGTCCACCAAATATTATTACAGCTCGATGACGTGTCAACTATTTCTGCTTTTCGCTAGTAAGAAACAAACAAAATATTATTTTATTACGCTCAATTTTCATCTAACAAGTTCGTTACAGGACTACCCCTACAGCGTTGCTTTACAATTTTAGAATCAAGCTTTTAGAAGCTAGATATTACAGATACTCTCTCAAGCACGAGGACAGGTCTCTAGTTTTTTTCTCATTGCCAAGATAATACTGATCTTCCAGAGAAACCTCAGCCACAGCTCAAAAAATGCAAGACTGCAACAGGTTAAAAAACATCTTTTCTCATTTCCCTGCAGGAAAAATTAAAAGAAAAGACGTTTGTGCCGAAGGAAACGATCCATCTTCCATACGCCACCTCCACCACCGCCGTCTCTTCCCCCTTAACCCCACAAACCCGTAATTAGTAGAGCTTGAAGAGGACTCCTACCTTAGAAATTATAACGTCATTAAAGGTCAGGGATTTTGCATCGCATACACCCCAGCCGCAAAATCGGACGCTACATAATATCCAAAAATATTTCAAATAACACTCCTTCAACAAAACAGCAAAGGGATTTTCCCTACTCTGATTGCCAAAATACAGTATCCGAAGTTCCTCCATGATGAAAGAAAACTGGGTATGATACACTCGATTCCTCATCTTAACCAAGATGTTGCAAAGGTACGCATCCAAACACTCAAATTTCTTTTTTCTCACCCCTCAAAAAAAAAATTGTTTTTCTCTGCAGTGAAGATTTGTTGAAGGCTATTCGGCGATCAAATCTGACCACTATTTATAGAGCTAACGTATTTAACGCACTTTGTTTCCCAAGACAGTCATCCGCTCAATAAAACCACAAGTCTGCGCCTCAGAGTTGTGGACTTAGAGGGCCTGCTTGAAGTGGAGAAAAACTCATCTGCTGATTTGCAGGTTAGATAATTCATATAAATTAATAACTAGATGAACATGAATTTAATAGAATAAGGGATATGTACCTTGCAAGTTTGTTCTAGTTCAGGATGTTTGTGCATGTACACTCTGCCTTACGATCAAAGCTTGCTTCTTGGCCGGTAGGCCAAGGGGGCACTGGCTCTCTTGAGTTTGTAGGTGTCTGTTCTGCAAGTTTGTCAGTATGCTTCTGTCGATCTATTTCCCAATTAGGTACTAATGTTGTGAGACCCTGCTAACTGTTATGCAGAAGGAGCTAGATGTCGCTAGAGAGAGAGAAGATCAGACTCTTTTGAATAATGCTGAGTATGCAGAAGAATATGAGGCTTTGATCTCTCAGTATGAAGATCGATTGGATGATAATGTGAAGCTTCTCTAAAGCTCGAAGAGGCTAAGAGCCAAGTCGAGGATAAGACATCAACACTTTTAAGCAAGGATTTGGTTTTGAACCAACTTATCAGCGAACTTGCTGAGTTGAAAGAAAGAGCGGCGTCAGGTTCTCGGCACGATGCTGAGTTAGCCGAATACCGTATTAGAGCATTGAATGACAAGATATCTGATATGAAATGAATCATTTGTGCTCTGAATGAGCAGTTGTTAAAGAGAGAGATCGACATAGATACTGCGCGAACTAACTTGGCTGTGTCTGAGGCCGATTTTGAAAAATTGAGCAGTAGTATTGTGGGAAAATATTTAGAATTGTGTAACTCTGCACAAATACGTAATAGTTTGATCGCAAGGTTAGATCGTTTGAAGGCTGATTTACGTTGTTTAAAAGAGATAGAGGCTAAGAGCAGGGCTTATTTAGCAGAGGTTCAAGCCAAGAAAAAAAATTTGGTGAACGATTTGGCCCACGTCTAGGGAAATGAGAGGAGGGCGGTGCAACGTGATAAGGAGATGAATAAATGAATTAATCAACTCTGTGCTCGAATTACCAAATTAAAACGGGAATTACGTGTACGGGAAATGAAGTATGACAAGGATCTAAAATTGGAATTGGATAAAAGGGATGGTGAAATTGCTTCTGGCGAGGGGAGTCGAGAGATGAAGGAATTCCTTCATCAAAATGAAGAGTTAGTAAAGAATATGCATATTAATCTCAGAAATTCTCGGTAGAAGTCGATAGACCTTACGAGGCAGATGAGTGAACGTATTGATAAATTAACAGTGGAATTGGCTGAATCGAAAGCTCATCGTTTGAGGGATAACAAGCGTGCTGTTGTAACTCACCAATCCTTTAAGGAACTAGTAGTTCGTGGGCAAGATAAATGTGACAGTGAAGCTTTGCATCAACGGCAATTAAGCGCATTGGATACATTTTTTGTCGAGGAAATAAAATTTTTGCAGGTTGAGAGGGATTTGATGCAAGATTGCTATCCCTCAAACGGCGCCAAATGTAGGGAAGATTTCTATCAAGGCTTATCCCGAAGCATTCCCATAGACGGTGCCAAATGTAGGGACCTATCCCACGAGCTATGGACACTCGATCTCATCTATACCTCAAGCTCCGGAAGACTTGATCTTATCCAGTACCAGACTCACGCATAAACAAACACGTTACATACACGTCAATAGTTACACATCAACCGCGAACTCAAGAAGAACGTGGGACGTCCACAATAGATGTAAACCGAACAAGTCAATATACACCTGTCTCCCACGAGCTATCAGTTACACACTCAACTGCCCATGACTCCCACTTTTAGGAGATCGTGTTCAAGCACGATGTCAAGCTGAGAGAAGGGTTTATAAAAGGGCAGAGCTCCTAAGGAAACAGGACGGTGAACAGACAATTCGATACATACAATTATATGATCTCTAGCTATCTTTTCTTAGATTAACTCTTGTAATCAGATTCTCTCTCTCTCTCAAGCAATAATACTACTCTAACCAAATCCTCCACTCGAGTTCGTGGTATTTTATACCTATTTACAGGTTTTCCACGCTAAATCCCCTGTATCAAGTGTTATCCCTTATTTAATTCTTGTCATAGTAGTTCCTAGTGTAAGGATCGATTTCAAGCTATTTCGAACTTTACGAAATCTAGTCCCTACATTTGGCGCCGTTTATGGGAACGCACGGTTTTTCCACGTACTTAAGAGCCACGATAAATATTCATCAGTCAAGCAGTATTCAATTATGGTTCAAATACGTCAATCCTCGGGAGCTCAACCTAAAAGTTTAAGGGGGCCTGATCGGGTTGCCGAACTTCAGGCGAGCTTAATTACCGAAGCCGAGAAACAGAGTCAGCTCAAGCATCTGCTATTGGTAGATCGAGAGCTCCGCGAGAAGGAGTCAGAACGAGAGCGTCAAGCTCGAGTTTTGGAGACAAAGAAACAAGAAGCTTAGATGTTAGCTTTTCAAACAGCTCTGAAAGCATTACAAAGCAGCCAACCACCACCAGCATTGAGAGAATGCGAGACATTACCAAGGACCTCAAGGGTTTCCATTCACGAAAGGCTAGGGCCACATGAGGTACACAGTACAGACATTTCCAAGATTCATTGTGAGGGTCCACAAGCACCGATAGTTTCAATTTATTTAGGACAGGAGGCGCAGACAGATATCAGTTGAGATCGCAGGCCTTCTAAGTAACCTGAGGAAGTCCTCTGGCCTCCTTACTGAGCTCCTCTTCCTGAGCATATGAGCGGGGAAACAGGTAACCACGTTCCCAAACTCATACGTCAATCATTTCCAACAGTTCTGACAGTTCCAGCAGCTTCGGTAGTTCCAGGCAATTCCAGCAGCTCCTATCCCTCAGCATTATATTTCTCAGGAGCTCATGGACCAGGGTATCTGGGAGATCATTGAAGCAACGGATTTAGACACGAAGGATGAATCGCATAAATTACAAGGTAGTCCAATTACTAAAGAATAATTTGATATGAATGTCCCAACAGGTTTTCATGCGCCCAAGATCATAAAATTTAAGAGAACCGATCCTGGCCAGCACGTTGTACAATTCTGCAATTCATTGGGTCTGTATTCTAATCTGAATCACATCCTTTTCCGGCCTTTCCCTACCAGTCTCCAGGATGAACCTCTCCGTTGGTTCCACTCTTTACTAGAAGGTTCGATTCATACCTTTGAGCAGTTACTGAAAATCTTCATTAAGGCTTATGCCCACAATAAAGACAAAGAAGAGAACGTATATTCACTTATAAGTCTCAAACAAGAACAAGGGGAAAAGCTCGAGGAGTTCTCCAAGAAGTTTCTCCAACTGGCTCGCAAGGTTGACAATTAAGATCAGATGACAGCCGTATCCGCATTCACAAATGCTCTGCATTTCAATTGCAAAGCTAAAGAGAATTTCTTCCTGAAGAAGCCCAAGACTCTCAAAGATATGATCGAGAAAGTCAACAATTACATCGATCTAGAGCGGATGATGCCCGAACCGAATAAAGTTAAGACAGTCCGCAACACCAAGGTTCCTTCTACAGATTCTAACAACAACCGCAGCTCGAGCAATCAAGGCGATCCTAAAACAGCAAAGACAGAACCAGGAAGAGACAACAATCAGAGGTCGCAGAAACCATCCAGAACAGTCATACCAAAGTTGAATGCCAAGCTTTCCGTAATCTATCCTGTTCTCCAGAAAGATAAATTTTTCCATCCAGCTTGACCTCTTGATCCAATAGAAGGTCGACCTTATTGCAAATATCACAAGGTTAAGCACCACAGTACCGACAATTGCTATGGCTTAAAGAAGCTCCGGGATATGATTTTTAAAGAATGGAGGATGCTCCAATACATCATCGATCTTCCCAGCTATGAAGATGAGAGCTATCTGAAACAAGGTGACGTGACTCAAGCAACAGAACAAGCAAAGGAGAAGCATCTATATCATTACAACTGCAGCATTATGATCGGGATCAATCAGGTTTCGAATTCCAACAGAATCAAGCGGAGGAAGTTGGGCGAGTGTTGTGACCTTGCTGTCCTGGACAAGGAAGTCAAGCTCCTCTTAGAGTCAAGTAGTCATCGAAAAGGAATCTCCTTCGGAGACTGCGACATAAGACATGTGAAGTATCCTCATCATGACACACTATTAATTATGCTCAAAATAAGAAACTTTGTAATGCACACCATGATGGTGGACACAGGAAGTGGTATTGAGATCATTTTCCAGAGCGCGATTGACCAGATGGGACTCTCAGATCAGGTCATTCAAAGAAAGATAGACATCAGTGGGTTTAATGGGTCCAAAGAAGTACGAGTTGGGAAGATTACTCTCCCGATCACAGCAGGGCCTACCACTATCGACATCATTTTTTATGTCATCAATGCAGAATCAAGGTATTTGGGGATACTAGGATGCTGTTAGCTGCACAATATGGAGGCCATTCCGTCCACGTTCCACCAAGCACTCCGTTTCAAACATAAAAACGGTATTTATAAAATCAAAGGAAGTTAGAAACTCTCTCGAGCTTGCGAGAATACAGTCTCGCCAGTTCTCAACCAGATTGCTGCATAGCAATCACAGGAGGCTGATCTCCTCGATGATCAGTCTTCTCCAGCCGAGCCTGTGGAATACGTCCAAATCAATAGAGTTAACTGAGGTACTTATAATGGTACGAAGTTAATTCAAATAGAGAAATAAGCCCTTATTTCTTTCCTCCAATCCAACAAAGACGTTTTCGTATGAAACTTCCAAGAAATGCCAGGCGTAGACCCCTCAAAGTCTTTCCACATTTTAAATATCCGCGAAGTCGCCACAGCAGTTAAGCAGAAGCAACGCAGGTTATCTCCAAGACTTAGGGACGAGGTGAACAAGGAAATCAACAAACTTATCGAGGTCGGTTTCACTCGAGAAGCCAAGTACCCAGACTGGATTTCTAATAACGTTGTTGTTCCATAGAAGAAGGGGATGGTTCGGGTCTGCGTAGATTTTACAGATCTTAACAAATACATGCTAAAAGAAAGTTTCCTTCTTTCGATCATTTATCAGATCCTCGACTCTACAGCAGATCATGAACTCTTGTCCATGATGAACGCCGCTTCGGGGTACAATCAGATTCTACTCTTGGAACCAGATTATGAAAAGACTACATTTATTACTGAAAGGGGTCTCTACAGTTTCAAGGTCATGCCATTCAGCCTTAAGAACGCTGGAGCCACTTACCAAAGGCTGGTCACAAGTATGTTCAAAGAACATTTGGGTGAAACAGTTGAAGTCTATATTGACGTCATGCTTTGCAAGAGCCTAAAGAAAGAAGATTACATCTCTCATCTCTCTACAGTATTCAGTATATTATGATCCTACAAAATGAAGATTACTCCCGAAAAAGGCTAGATCGGTGTTCATTCAGGAAAGTTATTGGGTCATCTTATCAGCAAGAAAGGGATAGAAGCAGATCCAGATCAAATTCGAGCTCTTCTGGACATGGCTTCACCATCAACAAAGAAGGATGTACAAAAGCTCGCAGAAAAGATTGTAGCAATCAACAGATTTGTATCCAAATCCTTGGACCGATACAGATGGTTATTTATGCTACTCAGAGCTTCCACTCATTGAGGCAAAGGTTCAAAGAACGAAGATATCAACTGGACACCAGAATGCGAAGCAGCTTTTCAGGAACTCAAAACTTACCTAGGGAAGGCTCCAATCATGAGCAATCCGATTGGCAACGAGGAACTGATTATCTACCTCGTAGTTACAGATGCATCTCTCAGCTCGGTTCTCAATCGGCTCAAAAGAAAAATTGAGAAACCGATCATCTTCATCAGCAAATCACTTACTCCAGCGGATATGAGGTTCTCTTAAATTGAAAGATTACTTTTAACTCTCATTTACACCGCACAAAAGCTCAAATACTATTTTTAAGCACATCATGTCAAAGTTATGACAAACTCCCCACTTAGGGAAATATTGTCTAAGAAAGAGAAATCCAGACGAGTACAGTAGTGGTTCGTCAGTTTGGGGGAGTACGAAATCAAATTCCAGCAGCGAATTTTAGAAAAGGGTCAAGCAGTTGCTGATTTCTTCGTAGACTTTCCAGTTTCAGATCCTGACTGGGAAGAACATGATCTAGATCTCGCCGAATATGCAACAGATGAGTTTCCGCCCTCTAAATCTTTTGATGATCGAGCATCATAGATATCTTAAAAAGGGTGAAGGCTATTCACCGATGGTTCAGCAGGACCCGCAGGGTCAGGAATTGGGATCGCTCTCATTACACCTTCCAACAACAAAATTGTAAAATCCATCCGTCTCGACTTCGAAGCCTCGAACAAAGTTACAGAGTATGAGGCACTCATTCATTGACTAGATATGGCTCTCGAACTCGGAATCACTGAATTCTTGGCCTACACAGACTCTCTTCTAATTGTTCATCACTACTCAGAACATTAAAAGAACAATGGCATCATGGTCGATTATGCAGCTCTGGTTGCAGAAAAGTTAAACAAATTTCACAAAGTTACGCTTGAATACCTCCCTTGAGGAGAGAATCGCCACGCCGACTCCTTGGCTTACTTAGCCAGAGTATTGGGTACAGAATCAAGACACCTTCAAATCAAAGTTATTTTTAGCCCCAGTATTTATCGTGCTACAATATGCGCGATTAACACTGGGGGCGATGAGATGGCAGAAGACGATGGGAGGAAACCATTCGTTGCTTATCTCGGTCTAGATAACTCATGCAACGGGCCACATCATCGAGAATTGAAAGCGCAGACACATCATCAAGAATTGAAAGCGCTACACAGTCCAACCAAACGGCAATCTCTACAAATGTTCAGTCACTGGTCCATACCTCATGTGCCTCTCTAAGGAACTTACCGACATGATGCTTTGAGATCTACATGAAGGTAACTGCGGATCCCATACCGCAGGGCGAGCTCTTGCTAACAGAGCTATTACCCAAGGAGTGTTCTGGCCTGGAATACAGAAGGAAGCTGAAGAATCTTCACGGAAATGCGACGCATGTCAGCGTCATTGGAATCAAATTCAGGCCCCTGCCCTCGAACTCCATGCCAGTAAGGTATACTGGTCGTTCAAGCGATGTGCACCCATTCTAGTTGGTGAATACCCTAATATACCTGGTAACAGTAAATTTCTCCTTGTTGCCACGGATTACTTTACTAAATGGGTCGAAGCAGTTTCTCTATGCTAAACTTGGGAAGAAGATGTCATTTTTTTCATTTGGCAGCATATCATCACAAGATTCGGTTGTCCCCATTTGATCTGTATCGATAACGGTCCTCAGTTCGTTGGAGCCAAGGTCGTAGTATTTCTCAACAAACATAGCATAATCCATTCTCCATCAAACCCGTACTACCCCTAGGGAAACGGATAGGCGGAGATCACAGAAAAAATCATCATGGATGGTTTCAAAAAGGGCCTTATGTCACAGAGGAAGGGCAACTGGATATGTTAATTACCTCACGTCTTATGGGCTTATCGAACTACGCCTTAGAAATCAACACAGTGCTCTCCTTTTCTACTTGCCTATGGAACTGAAGCAGTGATCCCAACAAAGTGTCACCATCCTGTACGAGATCACGAGCTCACGGACGAAGAAAATGAGTTTGAATTGGCCTGCAACCACAATTAGATCGATACGACACAAGATCAAACTATCGCAAATCTTGGTCGATATCATCAAACACTGGCAAATTTATATCACAAACGAGTTCGCACTCGGGAGTTCGCTATTAACGAATGGGTCCTTCGAGAAATCCCAGAAACATAAATGATCCACATGCTGGGAAACTAGCAGAAAACTGGGAAGGTGCCTTCATGGTCAAAGGTTGAACTGGTTTGGGTTCATACTATCTCATGACAAAAACCAGTGACAAAATTCCAAATCCATGGAATACCAGAAGATTAAAGTTATATCGACGGTGAACAGACAATTCGATACATATGATTATCTGATCTCTAGCTATCTTTTCTTAGATTAACTCTAGCAATCAGATTCTCTCTCCCTCTTAAGCAATAATACTACTCTAACCAAATCCTCCACTCGAGGTCGTAGTTTTTTTACCTATTTACAAGTTTTCTACGCTAAATCCCCTATGTCAAGTGTTATCCCTTATTTAATTTTTGTCATAGTAGTTCTTGGTGTAAGGATCGATTTTAAGCAATTTCGAGCTTTGCAAAATTTGGTCCCTACATTTGACGCCGTCTGTGGTTAAAAGCTACGATAAATACTCATCAGTCAAATGATAGTCATCAAGACCATGATAAGCCACGTGGTCCCTGCATTTGTATGTTCAGCTACATTTAGCAGTCGACCTTCTTCCCACAACAGGAGTAGGTGAGACTGCACTCGATCTTCCCCCTATTTCAGTCATGTATTCTGGAGCTCGTTCAGCAACAATTTCTCACCCTCGAGCTATCTTTTCAGTAGTCGTGGTCCCAATACCACGATCCATAACCCCAATCAGATCTATGCTCAAGAGATCGAGTTTACATACACAATTTCTATCAAAGAAGGCATCTTGCATCAAATCACTCTCAACCTGCAGAAATTTTATTTCCAGACAAAAAATGCAACCAATGCGATTAATTGCCGTTGATGCAAAGCTTCACCGTCACATTTATCTTGCTCATGAACTACTAGTTCCTTAAAGGATTGGTAAGTAACAGCAGCACGCTTGTTATCCCTCAAACGACAAGCTTTTGATTAAGCCAATTCTACTATTAATTGATAAATACGTTCACTCATCTGCCTCGTAAGGTCTATCGACTTCTACCAAGAATTACTGAGGTCAATACGCATATTCTCTACTAACTCTTCATTTTGACAAAGGAATTCCTTCATCTCTCGACTCCCCTCGCCAGAAGAAATTTCACCATCCCTTTTATCCAATTCCAATTTTAGATCCTTCTCATACTTCATTTCTCGTACACGTAATTCCCGCTCCAATTCAGTAATTTGAGCACCGAGTTGATTAATTCATTTATTCATCTCATTATCACGTTGCACCACCCTCCTCACATTTCCAAGGACGTGGGCCAAATCATCCACCAAATTTTTGTTCTTGGCTTGAACCTCTACTAAATCAGCCTTGCTCTTAGCCTCTCTCTCTTTTAAACAGCGTAAATCAACCTTCAAACGATCTAACTTGGCGATCAAACTATCACGTATTTGTGCAGAGTTACGTAATTCTAAATTTTTGCCTACAATACTACTGCTCAATTTTTCAAAATTGGCCTCAGACACAGCCAAGTTAGATCGCGCAGTATCCTGGTCGATCTCTCTCTTTAACAATTGTTCATTCAGAGCACGAATGTTTTATTTCATATCAGATATCTCGTCATTCAATGCTCTAATACGGTATTCGGCTAACTCAGCATCGTGCCGAGAACCTGACGCCGCTCTTTCTTTCAACTCAGCAAGTTCGCTGATAAGTTGGTTCAAAGCCAAATCCTTGCTCAAAAGTGTTGTAGTCTTATCCTCGACTTGGCTCTTAGCTTCTTCGAGCTTTAGAGAAGCTTCTCATTATTATCCAATCGATCTTCATACTGAGAGATCAAAGCCTCATATTCTCCTGTATAGTCAGTATTATACAAAAGAATCTGCTCTTCTCTCTCTCTAGCAACATCTAGCTTCTTCTGCATAGCAATTTGCAGGGACTCACAACATCAGTACCTAATTGGGAAACAAATCGACAGAAGCATACTGACAAACTTGCAGAACAGACACCTGCAAGCTCATGAGAGCCAGTACCCCCTTGGCCTACCGACCAAGAAACAAGCTTTGATCGTAAGGCAGAGTGTACATACACAAATATCCTGAACTAGAACAAACTTGCAAGGTACATATCCCTTAATCTATTAAATTCATGTTCATCTAGTTATTAATTTATATGAATTATCCAACCTGCAAATCAGCAGAGGAGTTTTTCTCCACTTCAAGCAGGCCCTCTTAGTCCACAACTCTGAGGCGCAAGCTTTCTATCTCCAACAATACGAGGTCTCATAAGAAAAATGTTCTTGGCATCAATACAGACGTTCCGGTTTTCAAACTCTCGCTTACGTCATCACAGGGTCCGAGTTTAGGATTTTTTCTCATCTAAAGCCACGCGTACCTTCAGTTGCGAGAGGGCGATTGTAGGGACCTATCCCTTGAGCTATGGACACTCAATCTTATCTATACCTCGAGCTCCGGAAGACTCGATCTTATCCAGTACCAGACTCACGCATAAACAAACACGTTACATACACGTCAACAGTTACACATCGACCACGAACTCAAGCAGAACGTGGGACGTCCACAACAGATGTAAACAGAACAAGTTACCATACACCTGTCTCCCACGAGCTAGCAGTTACACACTCAACTTCCTATGACTCCCACTTTCAGGATAACGTGTTCAAGCACTATGTCAAGCTGAGAGCAGGGTCTCTAAAAGTGCAGAGCTCCGAAAGAAACAGGACGGTGAACAGACAATTTGATACATACAATTATCTAATCTCTAGCTATCATTTCTTAGATTAACCCATGTAATCAGATTCTCTCTCTCTCTCAAGCAAAAATACTACTCTAACCAAATCCTCCACTCGAGGCCGTGGTTTTTTTTACCTATTTATAGGTTTTCCACGCTAAATCCCCTATGTCAAGTGTTATCCCTTATTTAATTCTTGTCATAGTAGTTCTTGGTGTAAGGATCGATTTCAAGCTATTTCGAGCTTTGCGAAATCTGGTCCCTTCATTTTCCACCGTCTGTGGGAATGCACGGTTTTTCCACGTACTTAAGAGCCACGATAAATACTCATCAGTCAAGTAGTATTCAATTATGGTTCAAACATGACAATCTTTTGGAGCTCAGCCTGAAAGTTTAAGGGGGCCTGACCGGGTTGCCAAACTTCTGGCGACCTTAATTGCCGATGCTGAGAAACAGAGTCAGCTCGGGCGTCTGCTAATGGTAGATCGAGGGCTCCACGAGAAAGAGTCAAAAGGAGAGCGTCAAGCTCGAGTTTTGGAGACAAAGAAACAAGAAGCTCAGATTTTAGCTTTTCAAACAGCTCTGAAAGCATTACAGAGCATCCAACCACTACCATCCCTGAGAGAATGCCAGACATTATCTACTACCTCAAGGGTTTCCGTTCATGAAAGGTTTGGGCCACATGAGGTACGCAGTACAGACATTTCCAGGATTAATTGTGAGGATCCAGAAGCACCGATAGTCTCAATTCATTTGGGGCAGGAGGCGCAGACAGATATCAGTAGAGATCCCAAGCCTTCCAAGCAACCCGAGGAAGTCCTACGACCTCCTTACCGAGCTCCGCTTCCTGCACATGTGAGCGGGGAAACAGGTAACCATGTTCAATATAGACTTTGACTGTTTACAAGAGTTAATCTAAGAATCCTCAAAGATCTACCAATAGCAGATACTCGATCAAACCATCCAGCTTCTCTCGATCTACCTAATACCTCACCAACATACCTCAAAGAAATAATAGGCATTCTCCAGCCCCCTACTCCTTACATCTGACGTTCGAGTACACATTCCCTCACTAATGGCTCAGCATCATAACAAACGAACCAAAGGACCACTCACGTACTTAAGCAATCTTTATAGCCGATCGTCCTTCCACGGCAAGATGAATACTCTGAGATCAAGCCATACCATCCTAATCTCTCCTCCATTTTTCTTTCAGCCTACCCATATTTATACGTTTCTCACACACTTTCCCCTCGAATATGTGATTTTTACCTTGTATCTCGTAAAAAAAACCTAAAATCTGGGAATCAATTATTAGAACTTATCCCCTCGCCAATATACAAAATAGTCGCTATACTAGACCTTACGCTACCACGAGTATTACCCCTTTCAACCTGTAACAACCCTTTCGACCTATAACAGCTCGAGTTTCGATAATTACATATTTCCTATAAATTTTATCCCTCACCTGTCAAACATAAATCATTTATATCAGCGCGACATTGTCGACACATATTCATCTCAGTTTAGGCAACATTGCAATGTTGTTTCATATCTTATAAATAGTTATTTAATCAGCACCCACACAATTTAGTTCGATTAAAAGAAATTTTATTTATATACAGTTTATTGAATATCAACTTTTATTCATGTCAAAGTTATTACATACGATTTACAGATAACAAGTTTTCACCTCATTGATCTCAGGGGTATAACAGAATGTTATCCATCCAGCACCAAACTCTAGGTACTTTACAGATAACAAGTTTTCCCTAAAACTTTTTTAAGTCACAGATCATTCAAGCACGCTGAGGTATCATGTCTTCCAGTTCTTCTGAATTCAGTGATTCTACACCCCGATGCAAAGAAGACATTGGACAGAACAAAAAGTCTCCCACACATGAATTTGGTCGAAGTCCAGTCAAACTTCAAACGGAAACTATGCAAGAATTAGACTCAGTGTTGTCCCCCATAAAGCAAGATGAAGGTCTTCTGAGCACAAAAACATGATGGAAATGCGCCAGCAGACTCCCACTTCTCGTCCTCCTACTCCACTGCCATTACCGCCTCTTCAATAACCACCACCACCGAAGAGTTGGTAGAGATGAAGAGGGCTTAACCTTAGAATCCATGGTGACACAAGAAATCAGCATATCTTCCCCGCAGATACACCTATCCCTAAATATGAAACCTTAACTCTATATTCGTAAGAGTACGGAGACAGGCCCAACGTTTCTCGTTTGTCAAGACGAAGACATGAAATCTCTACTTAAAATAGAAATCTTCCTCAGCTTCACCGCTTCCTCTCCCAACAAGCCTTGGTAGGTCGGAGGAATAGGGGCGGGTATCGCCATTTCTAAGGAATGATCACCAAAGTATTTTCACTTCAACCTCTGTATTTCAGATGCAATCCTCTCTTCAAGAACCATACTCTGAGTTTTCACCATCTCAGAAAAAGTTACGCATACAAGAATTGTTCCAAAGATTTGCTACAGGTACTTTTTATATAACCCTAAATTTATTGTGTAGGCACGTTTTCCCAAGCGTCATCATTCATTACGGACGCAACTATTCAAGCGTAACCGTCACATACATCTGCATCATTATTTAATACCGATCACTTCCTAATATCACGTAACTCCAACCCAGTCAAACACCATAATTTCTCCATTTTAAATTTTAAACTTTTAACATATTCTTTCTCAACCAAAGCCACTCGTGACTTCGGTTATGAGGGGGCGATTGTAAGAACTTATCCCTCAATCTTCCTCAAAATTGAGCTCGCGAAGCTTGATTTACCTCCATCTCAGGCTCACACAAATTTAGCACTTAACACTCTATTCAACATTCTAAACAGCCCCACGAACTACTCAAGAACGTGGATCGAGCTAAAACCGGAAAATGTTATCCAGTCAAAGACACCTGTCTCCCATGAACTCGTCAGCTATTCAGTCAACCGCCATTAGCCACATTAATCAGAAAACATATTCCAGCAAGATGAAGAGCTGTAGAGAAGCTTATAAAATGTAAAAGTTCTAGAAGAGACAGGGACCAAAAAATTACTCAAACTTCTTATTTATGAGATCTAAAGCATTTCTATATTTAGAGATCACTTGTAATAAAGATATCCACTTCAAGCAATAAAGATACTTTTATAAAAATCCTCCATACGAGGTCATGAATTTTTACATATTCAGAGGTTTTCCATGCTAAACACCTATTTCCATTTCTTACTTTCCATTTGAATATTGTTACAGGTTAATTGGTGTGATAACTGATTCCTAATCGTTTTGAGCTTAGGGAATTTGGCCATTATAATACTTACTTTGTTTTACAGTTCTAAAAGGAAGATCCAAAGGTTCTTCATCATCTCTATGAAGGCAATTAGCCTTCACCCATATTACGTTGTCGTTCCAGGCTCGACCTGCTGAATTCAGATTGAAGAAGCGAGGCCGAGTTGCGCTCGTACAAAAATATGCCCCACCACTGGCGTAATAATTCTTCACCCCATAAAACTGCAATACATCCTCAGGGGATATCCTTCTCACTTTATCCCCATTCTCTCCTTTTTCATTCAGATGGTCGCAAACACTTATTACCTCCTACATGTTCCCGTTCAATTGAACAGAACATGCCCCAATGTTATTCATAATCCCCTTCGCCAAATTGGTAAGGGGAAAACTCAACCCGTACTCTAATAGAGACAGGTACCACAAAAATCCCTCTAAAAGGTTATTCTGAACACTCCCATCAAAATATTCCAACGAGATCAATTCATCTATGCCCATATCTCATTTTTCCTCCTCCAAATAGACCAACAAATAAAAATACTCCTCCCCCATCACTGCAGTACAACCCCTAAACAGCCTACTAGTGTATTCAATGCAGTCACCCCATATCCCTCCAACAGCAGCTTTGGCTTTCCAAAATTCTATAAATGCATCTGAACTTGGAGGATATGTCACCAACTAGCCAGGGAAACCTGGAAATTATTCCAATCTTACTTCAACCTATCTATCAGACTCTACCATCCGACCTGAGGTCGATACCTCATTAACAAGCAAACTATCCATCTTAACTATAACTCTACAGGCAAAGTTTTGATCCTACCCAAATACCTCTCACGTTTGACCTACATGCAGATTTAGGTATCTATCATTATTTCATAAACATCAATCATTCACATACATCATATCTTTCATATATTCTATCTATATGTCAAATTTCATAGATTGTTATAAATAGTGATTTTTTAAGAGATTTTGCTTAAAACAGATTACGATTTGCAAAAAACACAAACATACAGCACACGTCTCTACTAACCATTAGTGTCAGAATGAGAATCCGTAGTAGCGCCATGTCCTTCCCACACAACGCTGCTGTATAGCCACCTATGTGATTCAGTGCCTGCAACTCTTTTCGACTGTTGATCACCCTCAGATGAATCCTTACCAAATCCTCTATAATTTTTTTGCGTTTCTCTCTCTTTACTCTCCAAATTTTTAGAAGTTGAAAAATGTTTAAATGATGAGGATAAAGCACTATTTATTTTTTCTCTCTCTAACGGTTAGCATTTATTATACCTCTAACGACCCATCCTCAGTTTTGGAACCAAGGCATCCTTACCAATATCCATACCAGACGTCTTGTACCTTCTCAATAAAATTGTCTTTCCATCATTACCCCTCCCCTCATATTTTTATCTATTATTCTCTCCTGCTTCCATATCCATACTAGACGTCTTGTACCTTCTCAATAAAATTGTCTTTCCATCATTACCCCTCCCCTCATATTTGTATCTATTATTCTCTCTTGCTTCCATATCCATACCAGACGTCTTATACCTTCTCAATAAAATTGATTTTCTATTATTACCCCTCTTACGACCTATCCTCGGTTTTGGAACCAAGGCGTCTTTGCCAATATCCATACCAGACGTCTTGTACCTTCTCAATAAAATTATTTTTCCATCATTACACATCCCCTCGTATTTTTATCTATTATTCTCTCCTGCTTCCATATCTTTCTTAGACCTCCACACACTCATGATGATTCACACACACACGATATCAAAATTTTGTAGCTTTACATATAAAATAAAACAAGAAGCTCCTATATTTTCTCTGCTCTTGTTTCTTATACTTATAGTATTAGTGACGTCATTTTTAAACCTAACAAAATTTTCAAATTTATTCAAAATTTATTTATCAAAACAGTCTCAAATGATATTTGTAACTAAAGAGGATCAAATTGAGATCCATCTTTTATGTTAAATTTAATGATACTTATATTTATTTATAATAGCACTTTACAAATAATTACATCTAAAACAGCCTTGATGACATGGGTGACCACATCCGATCAGATTTCCTCCATTAATGATAACATCTTCAAATTCGATCTCAACCTCAGCAATCAATCTAACCATCTCTTCTCGATCTGTAGGATCCCTCACCAATTCACAAAAACATACCTCATATAAATAATGGGCATATTCAATTTCCCTACCCCTTACATCTAATCCTTTGAGCTGACAATCCCTCACTGGTAACTCAGCGTCATAACAAAAAATCCAAAAATCTTCTCCCGCACTTCAGCAATCTATATAACCAATCGTCCTTCAGCGGTATGACAAATTCTTTGAGATGGAGTCCGCACCATCGTAATAGACAACCTAGAATCTTGAGAAAAACTATTTTGACTTATCCCTTCCCTCGAACTCATATGTTTCATGATTTTTCAAGTCGGGCTTATTCTTTTAAGATTTATTCTTCTATCGACCTCTATTTGATCGAATTTTCGCATTACAAATTTCTTACAATTTTTCTCTCCCATAATTTTAGCTCAATTTCTATGAATTACTTTATATCTATATCAACACAAGTAAATGAATGACAAATTTTATTCATGTCAAAAAAGATTACACATTTTTTACAAATAACAAATCTTTCAGTAATCGATCTCAGGTACTTTACAGATACCTAATTTGGCCAGCACCCAACTTCAGGTACTTTACAGATAATAAGTTTTTTAGTGCCTTTGCAAGTAACAGGTCATTTAGGCACTTCGACACAACAAATTTTTCAGTTCATCCTGCTTTAGTGATCTTTCACCCTGATGCAAAGCAGAAATTGGAAATAACAAAAAGCTTCCCTCCCATAAGTTTGGTTGAAGTCTAGTCAAACTTCAAATGGAAACTATACAAGCAATAGACTCAGTATTGGCACCAACTCTTCAAACTAAAGGTCTTCTGAGCGTAAAAATGAGATGAAAATACAGAAGCAGACTTCTAATGTTGTCTCCCTCCTCCACTACCATCACCTCCTCCTCTGAAATCGTCACTTCCAAAGAGTTGGTAGAGATGAAGATGGCATGACCTTATAATCCATAATGATACAAAAAATCAGCATAACTGCCCCGCAGTTATGCCTATCCCTGCATCTAACCCCCTCCCACCCCCCACCCACCCCTCACCCCACCCCAACATTATCCTCCGCCAAAGTTTGGAGAAAAGCCCAACGTTCCTCGCCTATCAAGACGACAACGTGAGACCACCACCACAAGTATAAATCCTCCTCAGCTTCAACCGCTTCGTCTTCCGACATACCTTGATAAGTCAGAGAAACAGGAGTGGGTATCGACATCTCCAAGGATCGGTCGCCAAAGTATTTCAACTTCAACCTCTGGATTTCAGATGCAATCCTCTCTTCAAGGACCATCCTCGGAGTCTTCACCATTTTCAATATTTCAGAGAATTTGACAAATCATAAGGGTACTCTGCTTCAAAGATTCTATACAAGTACTATTTATATAACCCTACATTTATTGTGCAGGTACATTTTTCCAAATATCATCATTCATTATAGACGCGACTCTTCATATCATAACTGTCACATACATCAGCATCCACATCCTTATTTAATACACGTTATTTCCCCATAACCTGCGTAACTTCCATTCAGTCAAAGCCATCTTTACTCCCTTTCAATTATCAAGAACTTCA
Source organism: Kingdonia uniflora (assembly GCA_014058105.1). NCBI lineage: Eukaryota > Viridiplantae > Streptophyta > Magnoliopsida > Ranunculales > Circaeasteraceae > Kingdonia > Kingdonia uniflora. The sequence continues at coordinate 6,259,591 of JACGCM010000704.1, read as the reverse complement.
ACCTAAATACAATTACATATAGTTCATTTCTCAACAAAAGCCACTCGTGACTTCGGTTGCGAGGGGGCAATTGTAAGGACCTGTCCCTCGATCTCACCTAAAATTGAGCTGTGGCCAGTTTGAATTACCTCCATCACAAACTCACGCATTTTTAACATTACTTTTCTAATCAACATTCCAAACCTACTCCACGAACTGGTGAACAACGTGGGTCAAACTTCAAACTAAAAAACCTTATCCAATCAAAGACAAATGTCTCTCACGGACTTGTCAGTTACTCAGTCAACCGCCACTAACCACATTGTTAGGAAAATGTGCTCCAACACGGTGAAGAGCTGCAGAGAAGGCCTATATAAAGAAAAAGTTCTATAAGAGACAAGGACCAAAAAAAACTTATACAAGAGATCATCAAGAAACTACTTGTTCTAGATTCCCATAAAGATTCAAACTTCTTAGTTATAAGATTCAAGCATTTCTATATCTAGAGATCACTTGTAATAAGATATCTGCCTCAAGAAATAACGAAACTATTACAAAATTCCTCCACTCGAGGTCGTGGTTTTTTACATATTCAGAGGTTTTCCACACTAAAATCACATGTGTCATTTCTTTCTTTCCATTAGAATATTGTCGCATGTTCATTGGTGTGATAGCAAATTCTAGGCCATTTCAGGCTTACAGAATTTGGCCATTACAAGCAGCTCAAGAAGAAATTAACAGATAAGTGCAAAATTCTCTCCTCTCTATGTTTTATCTTTCTGTTTCAACTCTTAATTTATTTTGAGGTTTTTTGTATGTTGCCTTTCAAGCAATTTGAGATTTTTTTTGCTCTTTGGTTTTCTTTCCCCTTGCAGAGTCGAGCATCTCAGATTCAATTGATTTAGACCCAACGCGTATTGATTTACCAGTGCAGGAGGTTTACTTAAAATCTATTTTTCTATCTTATTATTACTTGATTAACAATATCTCAGAAAAGCCCTAAAAATTTCTCCCCGAAATAATAAAAAATTAAACTGTAAATATGAAACGAATTAAATGCAAGTTTGTTTATTTTTGTTATAGGATATGTTTCCTGTCATCTATGAAGTTGTTAAGCTCATAGAAGAACCATCTATAACAATATTATAGAAGAACCATCTACAACCCTAGAAACATGGAGAGCTAAGTTTGAGTAATTATTTCAACAAAACTAACAAACACAGAAATGGTAATCGCTATATTATAGAAAACGAGGGATTCAAGTGGTTAGATTATAGGTTGTAACAATGGAGTTGCACTAAGAAACCTGAAGCTTGAGAACAAATAGTAGAGAGAGAGTTAGAGAGAAAGGTTTGTTTAGAATGTTTCATCTTTGTTAAGAGAGAGAGAGTCAAGGATGAAGAGAAAGTCAAGAAGAAAAGTTGGAGCCTAAATTTTTGCATAAGTTAGGGTTATATTTGGATTGTGTATATGGTTATCACAAGACAGAAACTACTAACCCCGACTTCAAAGAATTGCGATCCATCTCTCTGTCTCTCCATCGCCACAATGCCACAAGGTAATTATCTCTATCTCTTTCTCTCTTTCTCTCTTTCCCTCTCTCTTTACTCTGTTATTATCTAGATTCATTTTCCCTCTCTCTTTACTTGCTATTTTGATCATTGTTGCTATTAAGTTTGATTGCGTTGCTGCTTGCTGTTTTGATTGGTGTTAAGTTTGATTGTGTTGCTGCTTGCTGTTTTGATGCACATCATTTAATTGTATGTTAAATACTTTATATGACTTTGTATAGCCATTATTAAACTTTTTGAGGAGATTCACACTCCTGATCTGGCCAATTTTATCTTCGTTATTAGTCATTTATACCTTTGACTAATTTCCCTTTTGAATCGGTGCAGGGTTGTTGCTTACATTCCTGTAACAATTCTTGCGGTACCAGCTTCAGTGCTAACTATAAGCACCAACACCCTGTTTACAGCTAATTTTGGAGTATATGTTATGTTTTTTTCTTACCGATTGTTGTATGATTTTGCTGTGAAATGTTTCATGTTCAAGTGTCTTCTTCTTTTGGTTCTAATATAATTTGTTATCATTCCAACTCTCACCGAGATTAAGAACTCTCAGTAGGTGTCTCGCTCTTGGAAGGATTTTCTTTGGTTCAACCAATCCCTTTCAAAAATTACTTTCTTCTTGGACTCACAATTCTCAATAATATTTTAAGTGAAGAAAATTGCATTTTAGTAATAAGACTAACATCCATTGATATCTATACTACGGGATTTCAACATTTATGCCTTGAAGAGTAATGCTTCGGTGGTGCTGATTATCCTGAATAGATAGGAGATTACGGTAATCATCTTCCTTTTGATCTTTCTTACGGTAATATAGTTGTTGCTGTTGTTGGAGTATACTTGTTGTTGCGTGTGTTTATCTGCGATTTGATATTTGGGTATTGTTGGAATTATTAACCGACATGGCTGCTAAAATCTGCCTTTCCCTGGATCTAATATAATTGATTATTATTTTAACTCTCACCGAGATTAAGAAATCTCAGTGGGTGCCACGTTCTTGGAAGGATTTTCTTTGGTTCAACCCATCCCTTTCAAAAATTACTTTCTTCTTGGACCCACAGTTCTCAATAATATTTTAAGAGAAGAAAATTGCATTTTAGTAATAAGACTAACATCTGTCGGTTTACAATATTTTTTTTAATTCATCGGAGTTGACAGAATCATTTCCCAATTCATGCGTACCTGCTATTCTCTTTACAATATTGTTTCCCTGCTGGCGACTATACATCTTTATTTCATATGCCATATGTTTTTCCCCGCATAATTTTGTATTGTTCATTTGCATTTGATGTGTTACTCTAAACCCATCATTGGTGGTACTCTACTTCAAAAACAACTATCTCTATTTTGGCTCACTTGCATACGAAGAAAATAGGACCTCTAACAACTTCTTTCGATATCTATACTGTGGGATTTCAACATTTATGCTTAGAAGAGTGATGATTCGGTGGTGTTAATAATCCTGAATAGATAGGAGATTATGGTAATCATCTTCCTTTTGATCTTCCTTACGGTAATATAGTTGTTATTGTTATTTGAGTATAGTTATTGTTGCGAGTTTATATTTGCAATTTGATGTTTGTGTGTTGTAGGAATTATTAACCGACATGGCTACTGAAATCTACCTTTCCCAGATTCATGAATTGGTTGAAGATCTTAATGCAGAATTCCAGGTGTCTATTTTTCCATGTTTTTTTTTTCTATATAAATTTCATGATTAATATGTTGGTTGAATATGGGAACATTGTGGTTAATGTTGCCTTATTAAATATGTGAGTTTATACTAGAGAATCTTAAAGATAATTTTGGTTTGGCTATCAGTCCATCCCTTTTTTTCACGGAACAACTGACTGCTTTTGAGGTATGGCTGGACCATGGATCTGAACATAAAAAACTACCAGAACAGTTGCCTATTCTTCTTCAGGTACTAACATTTTCTAAAAACCTTCAATTCAAAGGTATTTATTATTGTGTATACACAAAATATTTAAAAACCTATACTGTATATGAAAACATTTATCAGTCACTTGCAAATGAAAACATTTAGTGGTCACTTGCATATAAAATTCAGCTGTCAACTCGACGTAGTTCAAGATCGTTCAATTATTAAAAAAAATATGTGTAAATGAAGTTAATAAAAACTAATGGTAGGATTGAATTGATACCAAATTTTTAATTTGTCTCTTCTCAGGTTTTACTTAGTCAATGCCATCGACACCGAGCACTGGTACTTCTTGGGAGATTTCTTGATATGGAACCCTGGGCACCTTTCTCTCGACATCTTCCATCTCAAAAGTGTCATTCTCTCTCTAAATGTACCTCTCTATGTTTGGCCTATTGTTATCGATGATTTTGCAGATTACATGTGCAGGTTTGATCTCTTTCTCTGTAATAAGTTTTGAATAGGTGATGCTTTCTCCATTAATTTTAATTAAAAATTATTTTTGCTTAAAGCTCTTTTTATCATGACACCAAGAAATCTGATTGCTGCCACAAAACTCGAACACACTTATGTGAAGCTCATTTAAGTCGTTTAAATAGCACTCACCTAGAAAGAGAGTGTTAGGCACTTTTGGGCAGCTTATTGCATTTCTTAATAGAAATGGTACAATGGAGCTCTCGTAATAATTGGGAATTTGAAGGATAATTCAAAGCCGAACTCAGCTTACCTCTTAAAAATGTTACTGTCTTTACTTCTTTTTGGAGGAGATTTCTTGGTCAAACTAGAAATTTTATAATGAACATGATGAATAACTGTGATCCTACATGCTTAGAAATTTGATACTTTTAGCACACAACCATCTGTCTAAGGTTGTGTATCAAACTAAAAAACTGAAACTTTAAAAAATGAGACGTAAAAAATGAAACATGGCAATTAATGAACTACATATAGAGATACTGAATCTGTAAGGAATCAATGAATTGAAATGACTTGGAAGCTACCACAGCTACAGACTCCAGCAACCCCACCAAGTGTTTTGGACACCAAGTGGTTTACTTGCATGTCTTGGTATTCAGAGTAACTAGTTTGCGTTTGCAGTTGCAAAAGTTTACATGCGCATCAATTTGCTTTTATGATTTTCCCAATCCCCACTAGTCTACTTTTGTAAATGTTCACTTATAGACTTAATAATACCTGAAATAGTATGAAAAAATAGTATATAAATTAAATTTTTTACACACCTTGACAGAATAACAGGATACCTATCAGCATCTACTCAGTTGGATATAATGGCCATCCTTTGCATATGCATTAAGGACTATCTATACTTTGCCTAAGTTTAGATAGGTTTACTCATTCTAATTTAGACCATTTTATCTACTTTCCTTTATTTAATGATGGAAAGGAACACTTTTACGGAAAAAATGAAGGAGTCATAAAATAATTATGTTTTACCTCTTTATATATTTCTAGCAGTGACGTAATCGTCGTGGCAACTTTTACGAGGAGTGGTGGAAAAAGGACATTTTTCTTCTCTTAATAGGTTTCATGGAGGAACATCTAAAGATTACATTATTTGAGGAATCTCTAATATTCTATTTTCCTTATTTTCATCTGTAGGTCCTTTGATGAGCTTGGAGCAGAGATGTTGTAGGCCAAAAACTACATATTAGAACCATTAAAAAACTATAAATATTTTAAATTATAGTATGAACTATTGAAGTCAATAAAATATCTGATGATCGTTTGAGTTTAAGATAAATTTTAACAAACTACAAATAATGACCGTTATAGCAGGTATTAAGGGTTAGGGATCAGGATTACATGGGGGTGAAGAACCCCTTAACAACTAAACCATAAAAGGCTTAAACTATGACAAATTGAAAAATAAGATAACCTTTTGATAAGTATTTTCCCTATTGTTGTTTATAATCTACCTAATTTTTCTTTTCTTTTCTTGAAGTGTATATCAAAAGCAAGAGAGGTCTATGAGCTTTTAAGTCAACATGGATGGCAAGAATTATTTCCACTATTCACAAGTGTACATGAGATCTGCATTGGCCATCTTTCACCATCTACCATAGTCGAATACGGTGAGTATATGCCTAAAAGAAAGAAACTAAATGTTATGAATTTGTCGAGGTGAAAATGTTGTTCAGTTAGATGGTAACTGTGAGTCTGCGATTGCAAGGTCAAGGAAACTGGAGAAATATTAATATTATAAATTGGATGTCAAGGATTCTTGAGATAATGACCTACAACAATGGTGGCAGAGAGTGTTTCAAATACCTGGAGGACCAGGACGTCATCTTCGTCAAAGCATTGAACCATTAGTACCTCTTATCACTCACTTTCTATGAGATCATTTCATTACAAATTATTTGGTGGCTCTGTGTTGTTTCTCTCTTTATATGATTATATTGATGTTGTTGAGGGGCGATTGTGCATTAATTGGTGGCAAGCATGATCCCTGTACTTTCATTAATTCCAATATGTTCTTGACGTCTCCACAAACCCAGTGGAGTATGGGAGAAAATTCATTGCTCTTGGTGAGATGGTTGCTCCTTTACATCGGAAACTTCTCTTTATGGAATCCTTCTCAAGTGAGCCTTCACCTTCAGCTATTTGAATAGCTATTTAATTTTGAGCATATAGTTCTTTGTATAGATATTTATGGAATTCCTAATATATCAAGGGTATGTAAGTTCTCATCAAAGTTGACATTAAGCACTTCATAAGATTGTACCATTATCATCGTGGCTTTTCTATAACATTTGTAGCAAAATTGGGAACGCCATTTAGTAATGGCACAAGGGTCTTCCATGTAAATAATTTTGTATCGATTACTATTATTTGTGGTTGTTTGCACTTTGAATCCATGATGGGGTTTTTGTTGTAGAAAAAGGTGATTAATAATAGAATGAGCAATGTCGGATAAAAAAACATATGCCTTGGAGGGGACTATGTAGAGTTCTCAAGTTTGCACCCAACCCAGTTGTTACCGAAGAACATACGTTGGGAGTTGATACCATGGACTTTGAATTGGGAAATACAAAAATATTAAGTAATGTATGTGCTTTTGATTTCCTTCAGAAACAGTAGTGAATCTTAGTCTATTTGCGTAAGGATGGCTTGATGCATTAGTTGAAGCTGTCGAAAGCATGTGAATGCAACAATTGCGTATGACTGATAATGTATTTTTCACATGATAAGAAAGTTAGTTCTCAATATAGATAAATAACTGTGATTTTACGATGAATAAGATACACTAATAATTATTAAGAGTAATTGGTAACGCCGAATACACGTGGACTTTACCGTGATTTGGTCATGGGCGGCGTTTTTGCCGTGACAAGCCACGGGTATTTCTAGTTATATATTATATTATAAGATATACAGTAACATTGTTTATATAATATATACTGAGAATCAAGGTAGCTACTCTCTCCTCTGTGATAAGAACGATACACGGAATAAGCCCAAATAGAAGAATTAACCAAGTAAGATAATGACATAAGAATTCCCATAGGAGGGAAGTGGAAAACCCTTGCGGATAAAAAACCACTCCCCGAACAATCCACTATGTTAATTAAATAGATTTCAATGATCTCTCCATGCTTCTCAAGCTTTAATGGAGTCCCTTAAATTCTAGGTCTCTCTAGAATTAAACTTACCAAGATAGATTAACAAAATAGCCTAAGTCCTCTTTATATACTAGGGAACTAAAAATAGATGTAGAACGGATCTCGAGGAAAACCTAACATCTCATAATAACATCAAAAGCAAACCTACACAAAGCTCGTTCGAACGACTTTACGATAATTGGTCTCCAGCCCTAGAAACATGACAACTCGTTCGAACGAGTTTGACAAACCAAATCCAAAACTGAAAAAATAGAGATCTTATTCTAATGACTTTGAAGCTTGTTAGAACGACATCCTTATTCGTTCGAACAACTTTGGCAATTTTTTGATTTTTTCGACAATCCTTCTAGTTTGAGTTCACACCCAACAATATCCAACTTGAAATTAAATCCCGTAATCTATCTCCAGATCTCCAAATGAATTGCTCGCACTACCCAAACCTTCAATCTTGAAGACCCATAGAACTTATACATGTTTCCAACTTCTGAAAAGTTACCACCTTCGTAAACATATCGGCCATACTCATATCTGTGCGAATCTTTACAAGCTTCAGCACACCATCCTCGAGGACCGAGTGAATATAGTGATATCGAATATCAATATGCCTGGTCCTAGAGTAAAAGCTAAATTCTTCGTTAAGTGTATAGCGCTTTAACTGTCACTATACAACTTAGGAGAAAATTGTTCTCTACCATGCTCTTTCATCAACCCTTTCAGCCAAACCATATCTTTGTACGCTTCTGAAGCTGTAACATATTCTGCCTCCGTCGAAGACAAAGCTACAATCTTTTGAAGTCTAAAAGCCCATGTAGCTGTACCGCTTCCCAATATAAAACCGAAACCACTAGTGTTCTTCCACCTATTAATGTCACTCACCATATCATAATTAACAAAACCCTGTAAACATATTTGAGAACCCCCATAACATAATACCATATCTTGAGTCCCCTTTAGATACCTCAGTATCCATTTCACAGCTCTTAAATGCTTCTTGCCCGGATTACTCATATACCTACTAATAACTCCCACTGCTTGGGCAATATTTGGTCTCGTATAAATCATAGCGTACATTAGCTACCAACTGCGGATTGATAAGGAACCTTCCACATCTCATCGTGATCCTTTTACGTCTTTGGACAATAAGAAAGAAGGAGTCTCCTATTTCGGCAGTTTACAATAAGAACCTACAATCTACCTGTATTTATAGTATATACAGGCAGTTTACAATAAGAAAGAAAGAATCTCCTATTCCGGAGGTAGTGGGCAAACATTGCAGTTCTCTAACAGTTCCTTCTTGACCAGGCTACAACGGTTACTTTTGGTAAGTCGAGGACCTACAGAATCTTCTAGAATTTTGGGATGTCTTCGACTACAGAATGTTAAGTTATATTCGACTATAAAGTATTGGCTTTATTCTTGTCGAATCTGGGGAATATGATACTACAATCGCCCATTCTAGACAGAAGTACCTGCAGTTGTGCCGAGAAGAAAAACTTGAATGTAAAGAGTTTGTCAAATATTCTCAGAAGTCACTATATGTCATTACCGAGGTCAAGGTGATTTGTATGTGGTCAAGTTGGTTTCGAGGTGTAATTAATGATGTTCATTGAATGTAGGTGAAAAATGATGGGTATAAATAGGGGGTCTATGGAAGGTGGATAATTGTGTTTGGGTAATGAGGTTGCCCCAAGTATGGTTGATTATTTGGTCTGGGGTTAAAGAATGTTATCGCTCTGAAAAAATCTAGCATAGACTGAGAGATGAGAATGTGTTATGTGATCGGATCAGAGCACTGAGGTGGGAACAAAGATCAAATAGAAACAAGATGTTTCGGTTGGAAATAGTGAGAGCATCATGCGATTGTGAAGGTAATTTTTGGAGTCAGTTGGGGGGTGAAGGGGTAACTATCATTACTGGTAATAAAGATATGAAGCTTGGATGGGCGTCCAGGGATCTTGTCGAACGTGTGGGTGTACTTGTAATTTTTTGTTTCCATTTTCCTGCTGAAGCGTCTCTTTAGAAGTTCAGCGACTTAAGAGTCATTGAGCGTCAAGGACTACAAAGGGGCTTTAATTTCTTATTCTGGTGAAAAGCAAATAGCGAAAATATTAACATGTCGAAGGATGTTAGAAATAGCGGATAAATTGTAATGGAATAAAAATTAACTAATTAGAAACAAATGTACTCGAAAGAGATAGATGTCGAATGTGATATATGAGAGTGTAATCGAATGTAAGAGATATCGAATGTAAGAAAGAAGTGTATGAAATAAATCAATGTGTGCTTATCGTATTGTTTATTGTGTTTGTGTATGTTATCTAATATTAAATATGATTTAAAAATTATCTTATGATGTTATCAATAATTGTCTTATGTGTAATGTCCAAGATAGTGGAATGTGTGGGGCTAATGACGGAGTTGATAAATAATCTGACTTTGTGGCGATTCAAAGCATAAGAAATGCGGGGGAGTTTTGTATTGACTGGAAGGTGTATAAATTGAAGTTTGTATTGACAGATGGATGCTTTCACTTAAATAGCAGTAAATGCCAGAGATGTAGGTTATTATACTAAAAATGTTATGTAAGTAGAAAGTTCACATGTTGGAGGGAATGCTCTATTCGTCGAATGTAAAATTTATGTGTCAAACGTCAGAAATAAAGGTGACGTTTAAATGATGGTTGTTGAATAACATGATAAGTAACTGATGTCGAATAGGATCCCTTGAGTATAGGAATTGGGAGGATAGTATGTATAGGAAAAATTTATATGTAAACGGAATATGGCAAGATGTTTTCCATTAGGAAATGGCATAAAGTATAAGGAAAATTATGTAAATTAGTTATTGGAAAAGATTGATTTTGCACTTATAGATATGAATCTTTCTGCAGAAATTCGTCGAGAACTTGAAGTTTTGAAGTACGAATGTAAAAGTTCATTAAAGGTGAGAAGTTTAAGAGTCAGAGAAGTTGAGAAAAAATGTATGAGGCATTGTATTCGAGGAACTAGATAGTCGCCCAGTGGTGCGACGAACAGTCACGTGAGGGCTATAAATATGTCAGAGGTAGGCGAATGTTCAGATCATTGGCAAATTAAAAAAAATTGAGGGAGATAACAGTTGTTGCTTGTTGCTGAAGAAGTTAGATACGATTGCTAAGGAGGAGATATGTGTGTTGATTGAAAGGGAAAAGCGGGTAAAGGAGAGGGATACCGAAGCTGCACGACAACAAGGTTAGTGATTTTATAATTTGTTTCATCAGTTGATGCATTGGTTATAGATTAATAGATAACGTGCAATGAATTAGAAATAAATGAGAAATGTGCATAGAAAAGAAAGAAAATTGTTCATAGGTCTATTAATTTGAGATTTTGAAATTTTTGGTGGCGGTGATTATGAGTTACGTGTTTTGGTAAAATGGAAGGGGAATAGGGAAGAAAAAGGGATTGGGGAAGGGGGTTGTAAGTACGGCGCAGTGGGAGGAGATGGTTGTGAGGGAGCGAGATATGCGGAGTGAGTTAGGATTGTGCAGTTATCGCCGGATTTTGTGCCGGAGAATGAGAATTTATAAAAATGTAAATAACTGCTTTTTGTGGGAAAATTTATAACGTCTTCGAGAAGCTATTAAAATTCCTGCAATTTTGATAATAAAAATTAGTAATTTAACGAGTTTATCAAGGTTACTGTATTAAACTCAGTTGAAACATCGAGAACTGAATAAATGGTTATGAATGATAAATAATAATAAAAAATCTAAGTGAATTATCTGATATGAATTAGATCGAGAACAATGTATAAGTAAAAATGTAAATAATAGTAGCAGATGGGAAAGTGAATGAGGTATTGGGGAGTGATTTTAACAACGAGATCATTATGAATATATAAACGTAAGAATATGTATATATGTATCACATATGAAAGATTCTAACTGTGTTTAAAATATGGAATCTGATTTTCAGGTTCTTATAATGGCTGAACTCAATTTAAATGATGTTAAAGATATATTTGTGAGTCTCAAAGATGTAGTGCCATTGATTATAGATGTGAGAGCGTGTGTACAACAATTGGGGGTGAGATGCAGGGTAGGTTCGAGCAGTACAGACACAGGGGAGTGGGGAACAGTTTAGGGCTGTCCCAGGTATGCATGAAGGAGCAGAGAAAGAAGTTACTGAGATTGGTGTAGATCATGAAGGCGAGTGATCGAGAAGGGAGTGGGGATGGGGAAGAAGTTGTTGAAGAGGACGAAGAAGCTTGTTACGGAGAGGGTTTAGAGACCAAAGAAATATTAAGATTTAAAAATAAATATGGCATCCCTGGTGATGTTAGATTAGAGATGTATCAATACGAAATGATCGACCGGGAAATACCCTTAGATGTTATTCTTGTTCATCGAGAATAGATAAAAATAAAGGGTTAAAGTTACCCCTGAGGGCGGATCAGAAAAAGTTAATGAATTTCTTGGATGTAGCCCCAGGTCAATTCAATTCGAATGTATATGACATTTTTAAGGTATGTGGTGCGATAAATGATAGATTAAAGTCAGAGGGGAGAAGGTAATAATTGTAGATGATTTGTTTGTGTACTACACGATAAAAATGAACCCGAAGTTAAAAGGGTATAGTTATTTGGTGAGGTTTTTGAAGAGACCGATGTTTTACGATATGGTATCAACTGGAAGTTGATATACCAAAGACCGATTACTAGTTTCTAGAAATTATGAGTTTGATCTAAAAGATCCAGGGGAACCGCTTAAATGAAAAGCGTTTCATCTAGGTTTGTGGTTAGGCAACTTAAATGTTTAAGCTTGATGAATATTCGCGCAAGATGTATGTTGTATAAAGATATGTTTTTCTTTGTCTTGCAGCATTGAAGAAGATCGGGAAGACAACTGAAGTAAATGAGAAGTTATATTAGATAAGAGAAGGATTCTTTGGCAGGATCGACAACTTAGCGACGAATCAAGATCAATTAAGTGAAATTTTTCAAGAAGCAGGGCTTAAAAGGTCGAGAATGAAAGGTACAGAAGTGACAGTCATCGGGGGGGAAATGTCGGCTAAGAACAAAAGAGCTGCAGATGTAAGTTTGCCCCTGAATAACCCATCATTAACAGGGTATAACAAAGATACGGAGATTGATGCTATGCTGGGGGAGTCTTTGGGTAAAAACAAGAGAAAAATGAAGGTAAATACGGAAATACCTTTGTTGTTGAACTCAAAAAGGACTACTCGACAATCATCTTCTGAGGGTGTTGAAGGTACTGACAAACTCGCTGTTATGGTGAATGGGTTACCTCCACGGAGTTTGAGCAGTTCCGCGCCTAAGGAGACGACAGTTGGGACTGCAAAGAAGAAGTTATGGGTGGAGTTTGAAATGGAGATGGTGAAGACTATGGAGACTTTTTCTCAGGGGGCTGATTCGTTGAAGAAAGAAGTGGAGGACTGCATGGTGGGCATTGAGAGCTAGGATACATTTTTAGGTGAGGCACTGGGTAACTTGGCGAAGGTGAGAAATTTTAAAGCTTATGCTCGAATCAAAAGTTTGGTAAATCAAATAAAAACTCATTATATGACTTTCATGCAGATTAAGATGGTTATGAGTCAAGCAATGGGACGTATGGAGGGTAGTGGTGATCTGGCGAACCGTTTGGTTGCGTACAGAAATATCGAGAAAGAATTGACTGTGGAGAACACGAAGCTAAATGCAATGCTAAACAGGTACAAACTTGAAGCAAACAAGGTGAAGGAAGCTGCAGTAGCAGAGGTGAAAAAAGTGTTATAGAAGGAAAAGAAAGAAATTTTGGCAGCACAGAAAATTGAGTTTGAGAAAGAAGTTGCTGATGTTTGAAGAGCAATGCAGCTTGAGCAGAAGAAACTGCTCGATAAATTGAGAGATCGGATGAATGAAGAAAAGCTGCAAAAATGCCATAAATTGATGATGCACTTTAAGGAGCAGTATGATAAGTCTGAAGAGAGGAAGAAATATTATAAAAGAGTTATGAAAGCTGGTGGGCTGCCATGTGATGATAGTTCTGATGACGAGGTACCACAGACTTCGGATGTGTGTGGAGGAACTGACGTTGTTGACAATGAAAAAATGATAGAGGTCGAAGGTCAGTTTCTTGGGGATGTAGCAGATGTAGCAGGTGCCCGAAGGCGCTATAAATGAGGATAAATCTCCTTCGGAAATGTTAAATTAGGAGTAAAGAGCGTTGTTTTTTGAAAGTTTGTAACAAAAGGTCAGTGGGACCGAAAATAGTTTGAATTTTGTGTGTGAAGGATGTTTTTGTGTGTTGATTATTTGGATAACTAGCTATTTTGTCTCTGTCATGCTTGCTAAGTAACAATTCAGAGAAATAAGTAGTAAAGAGATCGTTTGTCAGATATATACTTGAGAAGTATAGATTGAGAACAAACTGAAAAAGGAAAGAGATCGATATTCAGATAGATACTTTAAAAGTATAGATCAAGGATAAATCAAAACAATAATAAAGATCGATTGTCAGATAGATACTTGAAAAGTATAGATCGAGGACAAATCGAAATAGTAATGAAAATCGATTTATCAGATAGATACTTGCAAAGTATAGATCGAAGACAAATCGAAATAGTAATGAAAATTGAGTTGTCAGATAGATACTTGAAAAGTATAGATCGAGGACAAATTAAAAAAGAAAGAGTTCGTGTATAACAAATTGTTTATTTGATTCGAAGCAAACGATTATAGTGTATCATCTATTAAAGAGTTTAAGCTGAGCAGTATTAAATGGATACTCAAGCTGAACTTCGTCTTCAGTCATAAGCCAATAAGTTCCACTATCTGTTTTTTTGCATACAATGTATGGTCCCTCTCAGTTTTTTGTTAATTTTCTAGAATTCCTAAGTCGAGTATGGTCATGTATCCGTCGTAGGACAAGGCCTCCAATACCAAATTTCTGTTCTCGAACTTTCTTGTGGTATGCCTTTTTCAATGTATCGTGGTAACGGCCTAAATTTGCAATGGCCTTATCCTTGGTTTCCTCGATCCAATTAAGGTTGTAAAGGAGTCCAATCTCATTGTCTTCATCATAAATTTTACGTCGAGTACTGGGGAGATCGAGTTCTGAAGGTATAACTGCTTCAGTACCGAAAGCCATCATGAAAGGAGTACACCCTGTGGAGACTCGAGGAGTGGTACGGTAAGCCCGTAATACACTGAGGAGTTCGTCGACCCATCTACCTTTCTTGTCGTCAAGGCGCTTGCGTAAACCAGATTTGATGCTTTTGTTGATGGCTTCAACTTGTCCATTTCCTTGAGGGTAATATGGTGTGGAAGCCGTTAGCTAAATCTTGCATTTATGAAGGAAAGCAAGGACTTTAGTGTTGATGAATTGTTTACCATTATCAGAATGTATCATCTCAGGTAGGGCTGTACTCGGGATGAAGGAAAGAAAGGACTTTAGTGTTGATAAATTGTTTACTATTATCAGAATGTATCATCTCTGGTAGGGCTGTACTCGGGTCGGTTCGGCCCGAGTCTAGGCCCATGGCTGAGCCGACCCGAACTTACCGGGTTACCAAATTATAAACCTGGACCCGAACCGACCAGGTGCATAACCTGAACCGGAACCAAACCGGGTTGGTCGGGTCGGGCCGGGTTCTGAGTTCAGTTTGTTAATTTTTTCCAGATGCATTGCAAACCCATCCTAGATGCAAGCCCAATACCACCAAATAGCCCAAAATCCATATGCAAGAAAATAAATAAAAATACACACCAACACCATCATCAATCATCATTATCAACCATCATCAATCACATTATCACCAAACAAAAAAAATTAAAGACCACCAAATAGCCCGATCTCAACTTGATATTTTGGGAGTGTTGGAGACTTTGTAGATCATCCCATCAACTTGATATTCAGTCGCTCGGAGATGTACTCCAACACCACCATCATCAATCATCATATTCAAATACACTAATACCATCACCATAAAAGCCTCCCGTGTTTTACACCCAAACAACACCATCATCAAAACGACTCCACCGATGATCCTTTCGCACATACACCAGCAGTTTCGGCACCTTCGCAATCTCCTACATCACCACAAGTTCAATCATACATCAAATTTAAGGTTTCACAAAAATTGGTAATTGGTTTGCAGACGTAGGATCTCACCGAATTGAAAAATTAGGGTAAAATAAGAGGAAAAAATAATTGAGCTCTTGTTGTTGTTGGGTAACGAATTGAACAACAATGGAGGGAGGTCTCTAGAGAGAGAGAGAAAGAGAGAGAGGGGAGGAGATTGTGATAGAGGGAGGAAGAGTGATGAGAAAGGCTATCGGCTTGGCTTAGGGTATGAGAAATGGGTAACAACAAAACATTTATATAAGTCGGTCCGGTTCGGGTCTGGTCGGGTTCCCGATCCCAACAACCGAAACCAAACCGGCTATTAGCGGGTTTAAAAATCTTGATTTGAAACCGACCCGATTGTTTAGCAAACCCAGACCGAATAGATCGGGTGGGATCGGTCTGGGTCGGTTTCACGGGTTGGACGGTTTCTTGTACAGCCCTAATCTTTGGACAACCAAACCGGGTAATGATATGCTCCCAAAGGAATTTGATGACCTCATTCTCATCAGTATGGCATAAGGGGACTGCTTCGACCCACTTGGTGAAGTAATCGGTGGCAACTAAGACGAATCGTCTATTTCCCAAAGCTGGATGGAAAGGGCCAATGATATTGATTCCCCATCGTTTAAATGGCCAAAGGACATTACAAACATGTAAGTCGAGGGCAAGGCTTTTGATGTCCTGAGCATGAATTTGGCATTTGTAGCATTTCCGAACAAAGTCTTCGCAGTCTTGTCTCATCCTGGGCCAATAGAGTCCTTGTGTGAATTCACGTTGAGCTAACGATCTACCCAAAACATGTGCACCACAAATACCTTCGCAAAGTTCTCTGATTTTGATATGAGCCTATTTTTATGATTTACATTCGATATGTGGACCTCCTTCAGTGAGTCGATATAATATACTATTTTGGATAGTGAATCGGGGGCACTTGGCTAACAGTGATCGAGCTTCTTCTTTGTTATTGGGGAGGATGTTGGAGTTAAGGTAAGCATAAAATAGTTGTCTCCAGTCTTCAGGATTATCATTTTCAGTAATGGTTAAGTGGAGTGTTGACAAGATATCGAGGCTGGATTGTTCGAGGATCTTGATTTCTAAAGATCTTTTTTCATTGTCTCCTAGCATGGCAACAATGTAAGCTAAGGCATCGGCATGATAATTTTCTTGCCAAGGTAAATATGAAATGGTGGCATGCTTGAATTTCCTCATTTTTTCTTCAACCAGGGCAGCATTATCAACCATCTTGTCGGTTGTCCTGAAATTTTTGTTTAATGATTGGCAACGAGTAAGGAGTAGACATAAACTGCTAATTCTTCAGCTCCAAGAGTAATTACGAGATCAAGGTTGTGCAAGATACCTTCATACTCTGCTTCATTATTGGTAGCATAGAATTTGAGTTTAAGATTTTTTTTCTATGCGATGATTGGAAGGTGTGACGAGGACGATGCCAATTCTAGAACCTTGTGGTCCTGCTGATCCGTCCGTAAAAAATTGCCAACCAAAACTCTTGGACCATGCGTCTGGTTCTGCAATTGAGTCATCAGTAAAGATTTTTTTGAGTTCTTCCCAATCGGGGTCTTCAACTGGAAAATCTACCAAAAAGTTGGCCACTATTTGGCCCTTGATGGATATTTGGGGTTCGAAAGAGATGTCATATTCTCCAAGGAAAATATTCCATTGTTGAACTCGTTGAGATTTTTCTTTTTTAGAAAGTACGAGTTTGAGAGGGTATTTTGTAATAACTTTGATAGGGTGAGCTTGGAAGTATGAACGGAGTTTTTGAGAGCTGTAAGCCAAGGCGAGCAATTGCTTCTCCATGGTAGTATATCGCTTTTCAGCAGGCATAAGAGTTTTACTGATAAAGTAAATAGGTTTTTCGATGCCTGCATCTTCACAAATAAGGACAGAGCTGATGGAGTCTTCAGTTGTGGATAAGTACATGGTGAGTAATTCACCATCAATGGGAGTACTTATTATAGGAGGATGCCCCAAGTTCCATTTAAGATCTTGAAATGCCATTTCACAGTCATGAGTCCATATAACTTCTTTTAGTTGTTTACTTGAAAGAGGAGTGGGGTTGCCATGAAGAAGAAGGTAAAGAAGTTTGTATCGATCAGATGACTTTGAAATGAATTAGTAAAGAGTGGCTATCTTGTCAGCAAATTTTTGGGCATCTTTTTTCGTTCGAGGAGAGGGAATTGCCATGAGTGCTTTGATTTGAGCTAGGTCGATTTTGATTTCTCTTTTGCTTAATAAATGGCCCAGGAATTTTCTGGATGCGACGCCGAATTGATATTTTTCTGGGTTGAGTTTCATCTGGTATTGGCGAAGGATATCGAAGATAGTTCAGAGGTGTTGGAGATGATCTGCTCATTTCAAGCTTTTGCAAATCATATCATCGATATATACTTTCATGATGTTGCCGAGCCGTTCTTTGAACATTTGAGTGACCAATCGTTGGTAAGTAGCACCAGCATTTTATAACCCAAAAGGCATTACTGTGAAACAGCAAAATCCTCTTTCGGTTATAAAAGTTGTTTTTTCTAGATCTTCTTCGGCGAGTGAAACTTGGTTGTATCCCGAGGCAGCATCCATCATAGAAAGAAGCTCCTGTCCTACGACTGAGTCGAGAAGTTACAGAATCAATGGTAGCGGAAAACTGTCTTTGGGTGTGGATTTGTTGGGGTGGATGAAATCAACACAAACCCGTATTTTACTATTTTTCTTTGACACGGCGACGATATTGGAAGCCCATTTTGGATATTTAGCTTCCCGAATAAAGCCAACACGAATGAGTTTATCAATTTCTTCGTTAACTGCATCTCAAAGTCGAGGAGCCAAATTATGCCATTTTTGGATGACTGCTTTGCTGCCTTGAAGGAGGTTGAGGTGGTGGCAAGCAATAAAAGGATCGATTCCGGGCATTTCTTGAAAATTCAAGGCGAAGACATCGATGTTTTTCTTAAGTAGTTGTATCTTGGCTTCTTTTTCGTCGATGGACAGCTTGGATCCAATGAAGGTTGTTCGCCCGGGTCCATCGAGTTTAGCAGTTTCAACCACTTCAGCATCATGTTGCTCAAATGTCGGATGTGTGTCATGCTGTAGTTGCTATGCCTTAAGAAGTTTAGCTGCATGAAGGTTGAAGGTGGAATTTTCATACATTTGTACGACTGCTTGGCTGCCCTTGATTTCATAGACTCCGTGATCCGTAAGAAAACGTAGGGCTAAATGATAAGTCGATGGTATTGCTTTGATTGAATGTAACCAGCTATGTCCCAAAATGCCCAAATATTAGGACTCCACATCAATGACAAGAAATTTGACAAATGTGGTTTTTGAACCTGCTTGAACGGGCAGAGTAATTTCTCCTGTGGCTGATTCCTTAGAATCATTAAAGCTTGTAATTGTTGTTGTCGAAGCTTTTACTGAATCCGCAAGGCCGAGAACTTCGATTTCTCTTTGGAATAAGACATCTGTCGTACTTCCAGTGTCGATGAGCAGTGTATATAAGTAATCCTACCCCACTTTAAGCATAATAACAAGTGGGTCATCATGAGGGTATTGTACATGACTGGTGTCGTAGTCCTCGAATGTTATCTGGTAAGGACGTTTGGAATTGCTGGTGCTGGGAAGAAATTTTGCTGATTTGTCTGAGGAAGTCATTTTGCAGTAAGATGTAATACGATCGCCTTGTTTTCTTTTCTTCCCTTTTTCGATCTTGATCATATACAAATGGCGAGTTAGGCCCTGGATATGATTCTGCTCGACTTCAATAGTTTTTGCTTGTTCGTCGAGAAATTTTTGAATGTCGACAATATAGTTATGAAGTCTTCCAGCTAAGAGGTACGGTGAAAGATACCAATGAGGGAGTACAAGCTATCAGTCTCATGACTGGGCACATTATGATACTGACATAAGGGTCAGTTCGGAAGATCTGCAATAACCTGGGGCGCACGATAACACTCGTCTCCCTTTATCATTGGTAAGATAGCAGGGAGGGTTATTGTCATGGGCGGCAAAATTGGGATAGGTCTATCCGGTTTGCCCTCTCTTCTTCGAGTCTTAACAGTATTTTTGGCAGGCAGCTTCGGTGCTGCTGTAGTGACTGCTCTTTGAGAAGGAGTCAACGATACTTCTCGAGAATGTATGATAGAGAAGCTTTTCATCTTATCTTTCTTCGAGCGCTCAAGCTCGATGGAATTATTTACCACGTCAATCATTTCAGTGATCGTACGTGGCTTGTGTAGAGTCAATTCTTCACGAACTTTGGAGTCTATGTGCAAGGCAGAAATAAATGCTGGAACCACGATTTTGGGGTCCGTATTTCCAATCTCTTGTATCTCTTGCAAAAAACGTTTATAAAAACTTTCCAAAGTTTCTTTTGCGCCTTGTTCAAAGTAAAATAAAGAGTCTACTGTGATTTCATGCTCCCTAACATGAGTGTAGTTGGACTCGAATAAATTTTGTAATTGGATGAATGAGGTGATGGAGGCCTCCTGTATAGTATGGAACCACCAGAGTGGTTCTTCTTTTAGGCTCATGTTAAATAATTGACAAAGCATGTGGTCGAGTTTAGAGTACAGCCCAATAGTGGCTTTGAAATGTCGAACATGTGTAAGTGGATCGGTGAGTCCTGCATACTGGATAAATTTTGGCATATGAAAGTTTTCTGGGATAGGCATATTTTCGAGATATGGGGAAATGGGGTTTGTTTCGATCCTGTCGAGCGCAGATCGTCGGCCCGGGATGTCATAGTTGATGACTTGAATTGTATTAATAAGGTCATCCAGAGTGACGAATTACTGCGGTGGAAGAGGTAAGGCCGCAACTTGAGGAACAAAGTTGCCCTGTCCCTCTGGTCCTAATCGATCTCTGATTGGTCTTTTTTCTGGCAGAAGGGTTTGATGACGTGTACGTTGACTTCCTTGAGTTGTCGAGGCGGAAGAAGTTAAACCAAAATGTCGAGAGGCTCTATTAGAATTTCCAGATCGAGATCGATACATTCGTTGTCCGTCATCTCTCGGATGATCATCGCGTTGAACTGCTCTTAAGCGATGTTCACTTCGAGCCAGTGGTGGCGAAGCTTGGCGAAGCTTGGCGAGCCGTAATTCGATCTTGTGTTCTTTACAATCTTTCCATTTCTTTTTTATGTGTTTGACTCTGCTGATCCAACGCTTTTCTGCGCTCGTCCCTTTCTATTTGTAGGGCTTGAGCGCGGACACGTTGATCTTCCATTCTCTAATTTTTTTTCTGAGGCCATTTGTTTTTGAAGTTCAAGAAGTGCACCGTGCAGATCAAGAGCTCCTGGAATGTCCTGATCTCTTACGGTACTAGAATGGCTTCTCAAGTTCATGTTTGTTATTTGGACGGTGTTCAGATTGAAAATGGTAGAAAAAAGTGTGGTATTCCCACAGATGGCGCCAATTGTAATGGCGTGTTTTCTGGGAGGAAAATCTTCGCTAATACTTGCTCGAAAGGATTACGTAATAAAAATCTAACAACCAAGATTTTAAGTGGAAAACTCAGCAGAAACTGAGAAAAACCACGGCCTCGAAGAGGATTTGATGTAAAATCTAGTAGATGCTAGTTATTACAAGTTTTCTGAGAAGTTCTAGAATTTAGGGTAAAGAAATGTATGATATTTGGTCCCTTAGAACCTACTATCTGCCTATATTTATAGCATATACAGGCAGTTTACAAGAAGAAAGAAGGAGTCTCCTATTCTGGAGGTAGTGGGCAAACTTTACGGATCTTTAACAATTCCTTCTTGACTAGGCTACAACGGTTACTTTTGGTAAGTCGAGGACTCACGGAATCTTCTAGAATATAGGGTTGCCTTCGACTACAGAATGCTGAGTTATATTCAACTACCGAGTGTTGGCTTTATTCTTGTCAAATCTGGGGAATATGATACTACAGCACCCAATACACAAGATCTTCTTTCCCTTTAACTGAATACCCTTCTGGCTGCTTCATATAAATTTCTTCATCAAGGTTACCATAAAAAAATGTTGTCTTGACATCTAATTGCTCAAGATGCAAATCTTCAACTGCAACTATATTCATCATAACCCGAATAGTAGACATCTTCAAAACAAGAGCAAAAATCTCACTGAAATCAATACCTTTTTTCTACTGAAATCCTTTCACCACAAGTCTAGCCTTGAATCTCCTTGAACCGTCAGATTCCTGTTTTATGTTGTATACCCACTTGTTGTCCAATGTTCTCTTCCCTTTTGATAACCAAACAAAATCTCAAGTTTGATTAACTGATAATGGATGCATCTCATCATCCATAGCAAGCTCCCACTTTCTCTTGGCTTCCACATCTAAAGCCTCCTTGTAACTTTTAGGTTCACTATTATCTGTAAGTAACAAGTGATTTAAGGAGTTAACGTACCTAGCTGGAATTCATGCAACTCTTGAATCCTTTCGAAGTGTTACTGGAATGTTTAAATCATTTGGTTCCTCGTTTTGATCCGGTGCATCAGACTCAAGAATGACTTCTTCATCAGCCTCTCAAGAGGGTTTATCCTCTTCAATGTCGACACTTTCTGTTGCTTTACTTCGACTTCTTTCACTAAGTACTTTGAAATCTTTATACAAGACTTCCTCAGTGAATGTAACGTTACGGCTCCGGATAACTTTTTGATTCTTCGCATCCCAAAATTGGTACCCAAACTCCTCGCCACCGTATCCAATGAATATGCACCTTGTCAACTTTACATCTAGCTTTGTCCTTGTATCTGAATTAACAAGCACATATGAGGTACAACCAAAAATACGCAAGTGATTAAGGTTTACCTCTTTAAAGATCCATACTTCTTCAGGAAGTCCAAAGTCCAAAGCCGTTGAAGGCCCTCTGTTAATCAAGTATGCTCTATACTAACCGCATCTAACACCATTATGTTACGGTGTTCTGGGAATAGTCTTTTGTCTCCAAATCCTGTTTGATGTGCAAAATTCTTTAAACTCGTCACTATATTATTTGTCCCCGTTATACGACCTGAGATACTTCAATTTCAAACCGGTTTCATTTTCAACTAGAGCTCTCCAGCTCTTGAATTTATCGAACACATCTAATTTGTTCTTTACGAAGTAGACCCACAGTTTAAGAGTAGCGTCATCGATAAAAGTAATGTAATAATGAGAACCACCAAGAAAAGACACCTTAGTTGGCCCCCAAACATCCGTGTGTACAAGATCCAGCTTTCCAAGTTTCCTTGATCTTCTAGATATTTTGAAATTGACCTTCTTCTGCATTGCAAGAACACACTTTTCACAAAACTTGAGATCAACCTTTGCAAGACCATCTAGCTTTCCCTTTGTTATTATTATTTTCATCCCCTTTTTACTCATATGACCGAACCGTTTGTGCCACGTACTTGTATCAATCCCCAGAGTGGTTGCACAAATAGTAGAAATTGTTCTTTGTATTGTATACAACGTTCCTTGTCGCAAGCCTCGAGCTAATAGTATAGCTCCCTTTGTAACCTTCTAGAATGCTGTACCAAAGGTACTCACATATCCACCATCATCCACCAATTTGCTAACCGATATAAGGTTACGCCCCAATTTAGGTACAAGTTACACATTCTATAAAACCAACGTTCCCCCTGAAGGTAACAACAACCTAGCATTTCCCTTTCCAGTAATATTGCGTGCACTCTTATCAGCAAGAAAGACTGTACCGAAGTCGCCTTTAACAATATTAATTAAAAAATCAATGTTTGTAGTAGCATGGAAAGAGGCACTCGAATTAACTATCCAAGATTCATTAACATCATCACATAACAGTAGTAGAGCCTCATCAAAGTTAACCTCCTTAGTAAGGTTCATTATATCTTTCTCTACATTATCAATCTTCTTAGAAGAAGAAGAGTTATAATCTCTCCTGAAGTGACCCTTCTTTCTACAAGTCTAACACGCACCGGGCAGCTTAGAATTTCCTCTTGACTGTGATCGGCCCCTTCCAAATTTTGGCCCTTTTCTATAAGACCTCCCTCTTTCCCCGATGTTTAATATAATGTTGTTTGAACTCGAAGAGGGTTTAAATATTTTACGTCTATTATCTTCACTCATAATCAAAGAGACTATAGTGTCAAATTTGATGTCTTCCTTTCCCGATGAGTTGCTCACAGCTGTAATGAACCCTTCCCTGCTCTTAGGCATCTATCCTAAAAGAGCCCATGCTCTCACCTCCTCGGTAAAAGTGATTTTAACGGATTCCAGTTGAGCATGTATGGTATTAAACTCACTGATATGATCTTGCACACTACCATTATCCTTCATCTTCAAAATAAACAAGTACCGTAAAATATGTACCTTGTTTGCCCTGGGCGGTTCCGAGTACATAGCAGACAACGCCTCTATTAAACCCTTCGTTGTCATAAATTTAGAGATCATGTGTAGATTCTGAGATGACAGCGCTAACCTAACGGTTCCAAGCACCTTACGATCCAATCGTGCTCACTTAGCAGCATCGTATTCCGTTGGCATCATCTCATCTCCACCCAATGGTAAATCAAGATCCTTTTAATAGAAATAATCTTTTATTTGCATCTTCTGCACTCCAAAATTTAATCCATTAAACTTTGTGATCTTCAACTTCTCCTGATCGGCCATCATTCTCCACTACACAAGCCCTATAATACTTGCTCTAATACTAATTATTGAGAATCGAGATACCTGTTCTCTCTTCTCTAACAAGAATGATACGCAGAATAAGCCCTAATAAAATAATTAACCAAGAAACAACAATAACGACACAAGAATTCCTAGATGATGGAAGTGGAAAACCCTTGCGGATAAAAAACCACTCCCTGAACAATCCACTATGTTAATCAAACGGGTTACAATGATCTTTTCAAGCTTCTCAAGCTTTAATGGAGTCTCTCAAATTCTAGGTCTCCCTAGAATTAAACTCACCAAGATAGATTAAAAAAATAACCTAAGTCCCCTTTATATACAAGGGAAACAAAAATACAAGTAGAACGGATCCCGAGGCAAACCTAACGTCTCAAAATAACATCAAAAGCAAATCGACGCAAAGCTCGTTCGAACGACTCCAAGCTCGTTCGAACGACTTTACGATAATTGGTATCCAACCCTATAAACATGACAACTCGTTCGAACGACATCCAAACTCTTTCGAACGAGTTTGACGAACCAAATCCAAAACTACAAAAAATAGAGATCTCGTTCGAATGACTTACTTCTTCGTTCGAACAACTTCGAAAATTTTCTGATTTCTTCGACAATCCTTCTAGTTTGAGTTCACACCCAACAATATAGATTCTAAAATAAAAAATATTATATATTATATATTATATATTATATGTGGTCGGTGATGCTCTCTTCTCTCTATATAAGACTTATCGATCTCCCAATTTTATCACCAGTTTGTTGCGACTCTCATTTTCTTTTCTTTTTCCCTCTTTACAATATCAAAATCTCACTTGCCTCTTTGACTCTTTCTCTACGCGGATTAACTTCACATACCAACTTTCCCACTAAGGTTTGTGCTTTTTGGTACCCCTTTTTTCGTTTTTATAATATGATATTCCCTACTTATGGCCATTATAATAAAACATTTTTTTTTTAGGTATGCATAAGTACATAATGGAGAATAAACAAGTTTTCATAACCATTGATGATCTTAACAATCCAGAGAACGCAAGCCCCGAAATTGGTTTTATTAAGAATGATTTATTTCCTACACCACCATTTACCAACTCAAAGATGACAATTATGGAACAAGAACTGCAAATCTAAACTCCGAGCTCCCAAATTCTGGGCACTGAAACTCCTAACACCTCTCGTAAAAAGCCTAAACGAAATCAAAAGGCACAATCCATAGTCTAGACCTGGTTCACCGAGTATGACAAGCCACATCCAGATCAGGTAAATAATCCAGGTATAAAAACTTTAAGAGCTAAATGTAAACTTGTAATGAAGGAGATTTTTACGCCATGCCTATAAGCAGCACTAGTCACCTTCTTAGACATATGAGTAGTTGTAGGGCTAAACAAAATATAGACCCGTCATAACCGAAATTATGTAAAAATTCTCTTGGTACAACTACCGCATTTGGCTTTAATCAAGAAGTTGCTCATGGGAATTGGATTAATTTATTGTTGTCAATGAACAATCATTTAGTTTTTCTAAAAACGAAGCCTTTAAGAAGTCTATTAAGAGATTATTTGGGAATTCGTTTCAACTACCTACTAGGAATACGATTTAAGCTGCATTTTCAAGTTTTACAAAATTGAAAAGGAGAAGTTAAAAAAGTCTTTTACAAAATATTTCTGGTAAAATATCTCTTACGAGTAATTTATGGAGTTCTCTAATAAAATTAGGATGTTTATGTGTTACTGCACATTTTATAGACTCTACCTGGATAATACAAAAAATAATTATTTATTTTGAATTACTCGAAAGACCAATGAAGGTGAAACTATAGCTCAATTTGTTTTTGACACAATAAACGAGTACAAAATTTCAAACAAAATAATTTTTGTTTCGTTAGATAATGCTAGTGCAAATGACAATGCTACTTTAAGATTAATGAGATAGTTACCAGAAGCACACAATGGTAAATATTTTGAAATTAGATGATGCTGTCAAACTATTAATCTTATGGTAAAAGATGGATTATTTGTATGCAAAGATGCTTTAGAAAATATTAAGCAAGTTGTGGTTTATTTACATAGTTCATAAAAGAGTAATCAAGAATTTTCAAAAATGTGTGCATCTCTGAGTAAGAAACTGAGAAAGCCACCTCTAGATGTACCACACAGGTAGAACTCTATATTTTTATTGCTAGATGTGATTCTCTCTTTAAAAGAACCAATTCATCAGTATCAAATGGAAAACAACTCACACATACTATTACTGATATTGATTAGGAGGTATTACAATTAGTAAGAGATTTTCTCAAAGTCGTTTTTGAGGCAATGACGTTATATTTTTTGGAAGTTATTATATTACATCTTGTGAAGTTGTTCGACATTTAGTTAATATTGGTGAAGTATTTGAACAACATAGAGATAGTAGACATTTATTTAATATCGGTGAAGTATTTGAACAACATAGAGATAGTAGACAAACTAGTCCACCCGGTAAAACTGTAACCCCTGGTTACACCATCCTTTCACTTTCTAATCTCTAATCGAAAGACCAGAAAGAAGAGATCTCTCAATTTATGACTATACTTGAGGGCTTCATTACTCGCAATATCTTGATTTTTCTTTCCACCGCATGTTATATTTTTGTATTTTTTTTCTTAAAGCACAATGCATGTTTTTGAAGAAATATAAAAACTATTTTGAATGTAAAAGTCTTTTTATTCTTTCGAGACACTTTTCTAGATTGGAGTAATAAGAGAACCAAAATAAATAAAAAATTGCGAGGCATGGAAGCATGGCTATCACATACGCCAATGTTTTCCTCTCAGTCTTCAGCAAAATAATACCCAAAATGACTTATATTTTAGGGAGTCATTGTCTAATTATTAAGGGTTGTTCTATGTTAATGATCATGTTCTAGTTTATGTCAGCTAGACTTAATCATTGTTGGAGTTCTCAATACAATAGACAAGTTGCTAGTTTGATAGAAATTTTGTGTTTAAATTTTATTATAGCAATGCAAACCTTATTTGTCCCAGTCCTAACACCTAAATTCTAAAAATGCATCATAAGATGAATTGACCCATTTCCCTTCCCAAAGCCAGAGTATGTTACAACCAGTGATACTAAATTTGATAATTATAAAAAATGAATCAAGCTTTTGTATCTCAAGTACAAAGACAAATTTGATTTTAGAAATAACAAATGCCATAGAAGGAACCACTACATTAAAACTATGATTATGGGACTCTATAAGCTTAAGCAAAACATTTATATCCTAGCTGTGCTTATCAATATTAAGAGGGCTAATAAGAGGGTAAGTTGGTGTGACCCCTGCCCTTTTGTTGCAAACCTTAGCAATCACAACCATGATAAACCTTGGATGACTAACATTGTTTGAGCTATGCATAGATGCAAACTTTCTCAATCCTTAGAGCAATGCAATAGTAGGGTGAGTAAATTTACCCAAAACCACCTCAAACACAATCCACCCCATAACAGTTTCCCCATCAAATAAGGTGAATACTACTCAACGCAGTTTAGAACCGCAAGGGACAACCAACTTCTGCTATCCAGCCACGTGTCAACCACGCTGCACTTACTACACTACTCACAATTCAGAAGTGTAGGGCATCCAAATGAATCAAACAATGTCATGTAACATATTTGATTTAAATAAAATTGCACAGTTCAGAACTGTGCGGCATGCTTTGCAAGGAAAATTGACTCTCTGCTCCGTCATACTTGGTTTTTACTCCTTATACTTTGTTTTTCTTCACCAAATTTCCCTCTAAACAAAAAACTTTAAAAATCAACAAACTCCCAACCTCCTTTAAACACGCATTTCCTTACCAAATTAAACACCGTTAAGTCCTGCACAATGTCGCGAGAGTCCTTATTACAATCAGGTTATATATTTTCAAAAATAAAATGTAACGTATACACCGAAGTTGAGCGAAGGGGTAAAGAAATGGAAACCCACATGTGGCCATTACACCTTATGAAAAACAATCTTGCCCCAACCCTTGGTGATTTCCACCGAGTTAATATTTTCTCGGATACTTCGGTCCATATTTCTGCTGGATCAGAGGACATGCCGGTAAAATTTATTGATGAAATCTAAGTGCTATTATCTTGTTTGCCAAGTGTTTAACAAAATGCCAGAATAAAAATTTAAAGTTTTAATGTGCTCCTTTATTGTAAAACCGAGATAAAATACAATGTAGGGGATCACTAAATAAGGTATTGAAGTGGTACCAATAGATTTCTAAGTATCCGACGTTGAAGAAGTTGATCAACGACATGGGTTTCGAAGATTTTTTGTCAATTAAGGCAAGAAATTCTGATAACCGCTTGATTCATGCTCTCTTGAAGTGACGGTAGCCTTCCACCCATATATTTCACTTCTCTTGCAGGTAGCTTGGCTTTACGCCATTAAACTTTATGATGCTAACGAGCTTATTTTTTGGGATGGGTATCAAACTCCCGTACGATGATAAGTACTCAAGTTTGTTTGAAGCAGAAAAGATGTTCCCTAGAATCACAGACAATGATATTAAGTATGTTTAAAGCCGATTTGAACCCATAAGTTAACAATTACAAGCAAGACATGGATATAGTATATGCGAGGGCATTTCTTGGGTATATGATGGGTAATCATTTCTTCTCAAATTGTAGCACATCTCTTCCGGTGGGTTATCTTGCAACTTTGACAGACTGTCATATTATATGTGTGTCGAAGTTGGACTGGGGTACTCTAATTATGGTGGATTTGTATAGGGGACTAGATGAAGCCTCAGTTCTAAAGAATAGGAAGGGGAAGAAATTGATGGTTGGATTTTGTGAGATGTTAAAATTCTGGTTCTTTGAGTAGTGTAGGGTTGGGATGTATCTAGTGAAAGTTAGTAACTTTAACCATGTTTATCCCCGTATGGGTGCGCAGAAAGATGAAAGAGATAATTTGGGGTCTAAAATTCATTATTCTTTTACTATGATCAGTGAAATAAAAGAATGAAAGAACCAAGGCAACATAGATTGGCAACCATGGCAGAGGCCTAGACAATCAATTCGTTCAGAGGTAAGATATGCGAAAATGCTTAGTTTGAAGAGAGTTTTATTGGATTGAGTCTCATACTAGAATGGTATACTTCAGTATTTAGGAAACAGATGTATGCGTCAGAACACCAGTGATGATAGGGTCTCCAACGACCCCCCCCCCCCCCCCCCCCCAAGAGATTATGGAATTTATGTAGTATAATCGAGAGTTAGATAAGGGATTCAAAGATGTGGACTTCGACAACGCAAACCATTATCTCATTGGTTATATGAATTTCATGACATATTGGCATTTGCTTCATCCAAATCCCAAGATCGTTTGTACTTTAATCAAGAGGGCTGGAAATATATGGATATTCGGGCATAATCTAGTTTGGCCTAATGTACGGGTGCCACCTACTTCAATTTTAGCTACATTTTCTCAAATGCAGAACTATAGTGTTGAGGCGGCGGGAGTAGATCATGATATTGGATTGTTCATGGATATGGCAGGAACTGGTAGAGAATATAGATGGATACCAATCTCGAACATTCTGGTACTATACCCGTGTCTACTTGGGTATATTGTGGATGAGTTGTAGCATCAAACTATTGGAATGTGGCATGCTGCATATGAAGATTTGAAGCAATACGTTAAACACATAGGGGACATAGAGGAACAGTTGAGACGGTCACAGGATATTATCCGAGTCACGGGAGAGAGGCTAGTTGATATGTCCATCACCTACCAGACAGAGCTGGATATGTAATGTACCTATGATGAGAGTCTCGCATGTAGCTGACGCGCCCGCCAAGCGAAGAGTGGCCATCCCACTTAGGCTTCCGTTTATTTATTGTATTTTTTTAACTTTGATATGCTATGTTTAAGCTATGTTTAATTGATTCGGCATTATGTTTGTTTCGCATATGTTATAATACTTGTGTTTTTTTTATGTGTTGGTTTCATGTAGGTTGTAATGTAATTGTGCGAGCTTCGTCTATGATTGGTTCAAATATGTTTGTCCATTACCTATCAGACTATATGATATGAACTATTTGAAGAAATGCCCTAAAGAGAGGAGCTCATAAAAAAACTAAGTGATGATTAAATTCAATAGAGGGAAGGTTTTTGAGGAAATGCCCAAAAGAGTGAGAAAAAAACTAAGTATGAAGAGATGTGCAAAGAAGAAATTCATTTAGACCTAGCCACGCAGTTCAAAACTATAGAGAAAAAGGGGGGACACGTGGCTTCAACCTATCTGTCTATATAACTCAGAGTTTAAAAGTATGGGGCAAACAAAGAGACTAAATTAAGCCACGTATTCCTTCCTCATGCCCTACTGTTCAGAACCGCAGGACTATGTCTAGATGAATTCTTATTTTCTCCACTCTCCATACTTGGGTTTTTTTATGATCAAAATGGCTATATTTTTGAAAAAAAACTTGTTTTACAAGCATCTTAATAGATAGTTTTACCCTAAACTTCCAAAACAAGCTGCTCAACGGTTAGTTTTTTTTATTTATAAAATAAATTCATCTTGTACACTCTATTCTCTTAATCTTTTATAATCTACTTTATTCTCTAGTTATCAATTTAGCTTCATTATGTCCAACATATCACTTTCATCCTTGTCATCATCGTCATCATCCTCATCCAGAATCGAATAGCTCTTTCGACGATCAATTATGATGATGCATGAGTATAGCAAGGTTTTCATTGAAATGGGAGAAGCGGAAGAAAAATAGCAAGAGGCGACATCATCATGCATGGAAGTGGGAGCGTAGTAAAATGGGAAGGATTGACAAGAAGAAAGGGTGTTATCATAATTTGGGTAAGTTTAGCCTTATGAGGGATTATTTTGGTGCCAATACAGTCTACAAAGGTATTTTATTTAGTCATCAATTCTGTATGAGCGAAGGTGTGTATCAACGTATTTATGATCAATTTATATCCTCGAACACCTATTCTGTTCAAAAAATATATATTGCTAAGACGATGGGCTTCTCGACACACCAAAAGATAACGTGTGTACTTCGCATGTTATGTTACAGTACGAGTGCGGATGCCTAAGAGGAATGCGTTCGGATTAGGGAATCTACGGGTAATTTAAATTTAAATTTTTTTTGTAAAACAATTATAAAACAATTCAAAGCACAATACCTTAGATTTCCTGATGAAAATGATGCATTAAGGTTGTTAGAAGTGAATGGATTGTGAGGCTTCCCGGGGAGGTTAGGTAGTTTAGATTATATGCATTGGAAATGGAAGAATTATCCTACAGGGTGGACAGGACAATATATCGGGTATAAAAAGCATCCAACAGTGATTTTAGAAGTGGTTGCATCGTAAAATCTTTGGATATGGCATGCATTTTTTGGGGTGCCCGATTCTAATAAAGACGTGAACATCTTGCATGAAAAGTGGCTTTTTAACAACTTGTCTAATAGAGTTGCACCGCCATGCTATTACAATAAAGGCATGGTCCCGTACACTATGGGGTATTATTTAGCAGATGTAGTCTATCCAAAATGGAAAATAATGTAGTCTTATGGGTACTATTAACCATAAGAAATTCGTCAAACGATACAGAAAGACATTTTGCAAAGATGCAAGAAACTTGTCAAAAAGACATAGAGCGTATTTTTGGGGTTTTACAAGCTAGGTTTACAATTTTGGCATACGGTGCACAGTTTTAGAAGCCTAGTGATCTAGCAAATGTCATGTAAGCATGTAGAATTGTGTATAACATGATCGCCGAAGAGGAACGTCATACATACTTCTGGTAAGTGGATATTGATCCAGAGTTTGTATACCCACTTATTGTGCAATACTCTCTTTCCTTTCAGTAACCGAACTAAATCCCAAGTTTAATTTACTGATAATGACTGCATCTCATCATCCATAGCAAGCTCTCACTTGCTTTTGGCTTCCACATCTAAAGCCTCCATATAACTTTTTGGTTCACCACCATCCGTAAGTAACCAGTGATGTAGGGAGTTAATGTACCTAGCTGGAACTCTTGCAATTTTCAGCTCCTTTTGAAGTGCTATTGGAATGTCTAGATCATTAGGTTCCTCATCTTGATTCGGTACATCGGACTCAACCACGACTTCTTCACCAACCTCTAGGGAGGGTTCAAATTTAATGTTGATACTTTCTGCTGCTTCACTTTAATTTCTTTCCACTATTTTAAAGTTTTTATACAAAACTTCCTCATTGAATGAAGCATTACGGCTCCAGATGACTTTCTGATTCATTGTATCCCAAAATCGGTACCCAAACTCATCACCACCATATCTAATGAATATGCACTTCATTGAGTTTGCATCTAACTTTTTCCTTGCATCTGAATTATCAAGCACATATGAGGTACAACCTAATATACGTAAGCGAGAAAGGTTTACCTCTTTATCGGTTCAGGCTTCTTCAGGAAGTCCAAACTCCAAAGTCATTGAAGGCTCTCTGTTAATCAAGTACGTCGCTGTACTAACAGCATCCACCCAAAAACATTTTAGTAATTCGGCATTGAGTCGCATACTCCTCACTTTTTCGATTATGGTTTGATTCATGCGTTCTGCAACACCATTTTGTTGCGTTGTTCCGGGAATATTTTTTTGTTGCCTAATCCCATTTGATGCGTAAAAGTCTTCAAACTCGTCACTATAGTATTTGCCCCCGTTATCCGACCTAAGACACTTTAGTTTCAAGCCGATTTCATTTTCAACTAAAGCCCTCCACTTCTTCAATTTATCGAACACATCTGATTTGTTCTTCACAAAGTAGACCCACAGTTTACGAGTAGCATCATCAATGAAAGTAACGTAATAATGAGAACCACCAAGAGAAGACACCTTGATTGGCCCCCAAACATTTGTGTGTACAAAATCCAGCTTTCTAGGTTTCCTTGATCTTCCAGTTATTTTGAAACTAACCTTCTTCTGCTTCGCAAGAACACACTCTTCACAAAACTTAAGATCAACCTCATCAAGACTCTCTAGCTTTTCCTTTGTTACCATCATCTTCATCCCCTTTTCACTCATGTGACCGGGCCGTTTGTGCCAAGTACTTGTATCAATCCCCGGAGTCGTCACACAAATAGTAGAAATTGTGATTTGAGTTGTATACAACGTTCCTTGTCTTAAGCCTCGAGCTACTACCTTAGCTCCCTTTATAACCTTCTTGAAGGTTACACCAAAGGTGCTTACATGTCCACCATCATCCGCCAATTGACTAACCAAGATAAGGTTAATCCCCAATTTGGGTATAAGTCGCACATTCTTTAAAACCAACGTCACCCCCGAAGGCAACCTCAACCTAGCATTTCCCTTTCTAATAATATTTCGTGCACTCTTATCTGTAAGAATGACCGTACCGAAGTCGCCTTTAACAATATTGGTTAGGAAGCCTACGTTTGGAGTAGCATGGAATGAGGCACCCGAATCAACTATCCAAGATTCATTAACATCATCACACGAAAGTAGTAGAGCCTTATTAACACTAACCTCCTCATTAAGGTTCATTGTTTCTTTCTCTTCATCATCAACTTTCTTAGAAGAAGAGTTACAACCTCGCCTGAAGTGACCATTCTTTCCGCAAGTCTAATACGCACCGAGCTGCTTAGACTTTCCTCTTAACTGTGAACGACCCCTTCCATATCTCGGCCCCTTTCTGTAAGATCTCCCTCTTTCCTCGATGTTCAATACACACAGTTTGAACTCGAAGAGGGTTTAGATGTTTTACGCCTATTCTCTTCACTCATAATCAAAAAGACTATAGTGTTAAATTTAATATCTTCCTTCCCTGATGAATTGCTCACAGCTGTAATAAACCTTTCTCAACTCTCGAACTTCTATCCTAAAAGAGCCCACGCTCTCACCTCCTCGGTAAAAGTAATTTTCACAGATTCAAGCTGAGCATGAATAGTATTGAACTCACTAGATAATATGAGCTTGCATACTACCATTCTCCTTCATCTTCAAGGTGAACAAGCACCATAAAAAATGTACCTTATTTGCCCCGGACGGTTCTGAGTACATAAAGGACAAAGTCTCCATCAAATTCTTCATTGTCGTAACTTTGGAGATCATATGTAGAATTTGAGATGATAGCGCTAACCTAACAGTTCCAAGCAACTTGCGATCCAATCGTGCCCACTTAGCAATACCATAATCTGCTGGCTCCATCTCAACTCCACCCAATGGTAAGTTAAGATCCTTCTGATAGAAGTAATTTTCTATCTACATCTTCCACACTCCAAAATTTAAACCATTGAACTTCGTGATCTTCAATTTCTCTTGATCGGCCATCGCTCTTCACTACACAAACCCTGTAACAAGCTCTCTGATACCAATTGTTGATAATCGAGGTAGCTACTCTCTCTTCTACGCCAAGAACGATACACGGAATACACCGAATCAAAAAATAGACAGAACAAAGAACAATAAAGAAGATAAGTATTTTTCCGGAGGAGGGAAGTGGAAAACCCTTATGGATGAAAAACCACTCTCCGTGAACAATCCACTATGATCAAACGGGTTACACACGATCTTCTCCAAGCTTCTCAAACTTTGTAATGGAGTCTCTCAAATCCTAGCTCTCTAGAATTAAACTCACAAAAAAAGATAGGCTAATAAATAACTTAAGTCCCCCTTATATACTTGGGGACTAATTACAAACATAACAGATCTCGAGGCAAACTCAACATCCCAAACGAACTTCTAAAACCAGCCTACGTGGTTTTCGTTCAAACGACTCTAAGCTCGGTCGAACGACTTCGAGGGAACAAGGTTTCTAGCCCTAGAAACAAACATGTCGTTCGAACGACATCCAGACTCGTTCGAACGACTTCGACGGTCCAAGTTTCCAACGGAGAATACAACCATCCCGTTCGAACGACATCCATTCTCGTTCGAACGACTTTGACAATTCGAGTTCACCCTTAACAGAGTAGAGAACTATAAATCTACAGGTGCTCACTTTACCTGGTCTAGCAAAATAATTAGTGAAGAAAGAATCTACACCAAAATTGACAGACCTATGGTGAACACACATTGGAAAACTCTCATGCCTGACACATAGTTGCAATTTCTTAATCCCGGGATCTCTAACCATTCTGCTATGATAATTAGACTTCGCAACCCTCCATCTAGTGGGATAAAACATTTTAAATTCTTTAACTACTGGACCAAAGAGCTTGACTTTCTTGAGTTGGTGCCTAACACTTTGCAGAGTAGTATTGAGGGGAATCCAATGTTTGTATTGGTTCCTAAGCTGAAACTGGTCAAAGAAACTCTTAGATATTGGAGTAAGGAAAAAAATTATCAGCTGTATGAACAAGTTAACACTGCTTGGAAGAAGCTTGATGAAACCCTAGTGACCCCCATAATGGCGAGCTTGTCATGGAAGAGAGACATCAGATTAAGGTGTTTGCCAGCCTGGCTAATGCTGAAGAAGCTACTAAAAGACAAAAATCAAGGATTCAATGGCTTAATATTGAGAATTCTAACACTGCCTTCTTCCATCATTCTATTAGAGCAAGAAGAGCCTGAGATAATGTTAACTCAATTGAGGTTGAAGATATTGGGATCACTGACCTGACACCATTGGGGAGGAGGGAGTCAAGTACTTTAGGAATGTGCTTAGTACTAACTCTGAGAATAATAATGTGGTTGGTTTGCAGAATATTAATCTTGTCCAGGTTGATGATGACATGAGGCAAAAGCTTAACGCTAACATTATACCAATGAGGAAATTATTCAAGCTTTATGCTCAATAGGGGAGGACAAAGCCCCAGGTCATGATGGTTCAGCTCTTGCTTCTTCAAAGTTTGTTGGTCCATTGTTGGGCATGATGCGATAAGAGCTATACAAAACTTCTTCAACAAGCTTCTTGGAGAGGTAAATACCACTGTCATCATTCTCATCCCTAAGGTACCTAATGCTAACCCTTTTAGTGATTTTAGGCCTATAAATAATGTTCTTAATAGCATGAGTGTCTATTGGTTCTCTTGTTTCTCTGCACCTCTTAGAACTTTGCATGAGATTAATTTCATTTGCAGAAAAAATTTGTAGGCTGAGGCAAACTTGGATTATAAAACCCCCAATGCATGTTAACTGGGAAGACTTTTTCCATCCTTTTTATAAGGGGGGTCTTGGCTTTAGAAACATAGAGAAGACTAATCAAACTGCTATTTTTAGACAGGTTTGGGACATTGCTTCAAATTACAATCTATGGGTGAGCTGGACAAAAATCAATCTAATTGAAGACAATAACTTTTGGCAGTTTAGGGTGCCTTGGAATTGTAGCTGGTGCTGGAGAAAAATTCTTCAATTTAGATATATTGTTGAAAACATTATCCTTTACACTGTTGGTAATAGAGAAAACATCTCTCTATGGAAAAACCCTTGGCACCCAATGGGGATCTTAATGCCTTTCTTACCACGTAGTCTCACATATGACACTAAAGTGCACAAGGAAGCAAAAGTGAGCAGTCTAATTGAGAGTCATAACTGGAAGGTGCCAAGTAATGTTAACAATCTTTTTCCTGACCTGAGTCTGTGCTTGCATAATGTGGAGAGAAACACTGGTAGTGAAGGTGACACAGTATGGAAAGCAAATAACCAAGGGAAGTATACTCTCAAAGATACTTATAAATTTATTAGACACAAAAAGCACCACAATAAATTGGGCTAGTATCACTTGGTTTAATGGGTCAATTTAAAAACATTCATCACATGGATGGATATGAAAAAGTCTCTTAAAACTGGGAAACTATTCAAATGGGGTACTATTACCAATCCTAATTGTGTGCCTTGTACTGCAGGTATGGAGACTGAAGAACATGTCTTCTACAGCTGTAGTTTTGCTAAGTAGCCTTGGAGGGAGGTCCTACTCTAGCACGGCTAATTTTGAGCAAATTGATTGGCGTTGCATCCACTTTGCTGGGAGAGATATAAAATCATATATAAAGAAGCTTGCCTTCAATACTTTTTATTATCACATCTAGTGGGAAAGAAATCAAAGAACCTTTCATGATAAAGCCAAAACTATCAACAATGTTCTGCAAAGTATTAAAGAAGATATCTAGCTGAAGCTTAGTGTGAAAGTGTGCAAGATGAAGGACACTCGGCTCAAAAGGGACATTATGGAGAGGTGGAATATGCAGGCTATATATGCTTACTGTTTCTAATCCCAAGTGGGTCCCACCTGATCCAAGCATCATAAAGATTCACACTGATGGTTCATACAATACAAGCAGAGGACGTATTGGAGCTGTAGCTAGAAATGGAGGAGGGGTTGTTATTGGGGTTGTAGCAGGTAGTACAAGCCTGTTTCTGCACATGTTCATGAAATACAGATTGTTCGTTGTGTTGACATTCTAGTGTCTTTACTTGAGGTTTATTTTGAGATGGCTTGCTGGATGATCCTTTTAGCCACTAGTTCCTGTATTATTTTTTAGTCCTTTGATGCTGATGATGTTCAGGCTCTCCTCTGCTCCTGCTTGTAGGAGTTATTCCCATCTTGTAATTATGCCCATCTCCTCGCCGTTTCACCGAAGCGGAAGCCTTCGCAAGGTTCGTGAGACACAATTATTCTACCAACTCCCCTAGAGTAGTAGTTAGGTCAGAAACTTTCGTTTCCAAAGTTGTGAGTCGATCTTCAGAATTACTAATCTCCAAATTAGCCTTCTTCTTTTTGAGTTAGATTTTTGGTGAATCTTCAACGGACTCACTAGCTTCTCCTTCGTTTGCTTGAGTCGGTCACGTGTAGAGACCATAAACCACAATCACCCCCAAGAATCGTTACTGAAAAGCTATCACCACTTAATCCATAATGTGAATTGAGAAACCCAAAGTAAAAGAATTAGTACGAAGAGCATACAATTGTTGGGAGAATTCCCTTTTAGAGTTTCGATTGCTTAATCAAAATCAATTACAATTAAATTCCTCTCAAACCCTAAGTCTCTCTCTTAGAACTTGGATTGATCTAACATGATCTAATTTTGCCTAGCCTTGCCTCTTTAAAAGAGTTACAAGTTCCTAGTTACAAAGTAGGACAATTATGCCCTTAAACACCTAAAACAATAGACTGAATCACGCATTTGTTCGAACAGAACAAGCCTCTATTCGAACAGAAAAAAATGTATTCGAATAGAACACTTAGATAGGTGTTTATTCGAATAGAAATAAAGTCTATTCGAATAGAAAATAAGTGCATTCGAACAGACTAAAAGTCTGCTCAAACAGAACACTCAGACACCTATTTATTCGAATAGAAAGAGAAGTCTATTCGAACACAAAAGAGGTATATTTGAACATACTAAAAGTCTATTCGAATAGACTTTAAAAAAAATCTAAAAAAATACTCAGATCCTTCTGGATCAAGTCTTCTCCATTTCACGTCCTGATCCACTAACTACTGTCTGAACACCTATAATGCCTAGCAGATCCACTTGAGATATGCATTTTGTTGTTTCCTCTTATTATTATTTTAATGTTCAGGCTTTAATTTCCTTTCTTCTGCTGATTTTAAGGATCGTCAATTCCGTGGGAGTATCATCAATTTCATGGGAGTAGTTACTTATTTTGTTTTACAGTTACTGTATTTAGATTTTCTAATTCATGTGGGAGTATTTACCATTTTTTATTTTTGTTGACATTCAGTTATGATTTTAATTATTTAGTTATTATTACATTGGGATCCTTATTATATGTGCACATATACTGTCTTAACTAAAGTTATGCAATTGTAATAAATGTTTTAGATACGGGTGATTTTATCACATAACGGTCATCTAAGTATCAAGTGACTATGAAGAATACTTAAAAGTTTTACAAGTTTGCCTAGGCTGGATATGGGTAGACTCCAAATCCATAAGCCTTCATTTCGATATGAGTAATGGGTTTTCCATGACGATTGTCCAAGTATTTAAATGACATGTGCCTGGTAAACATATGTTGCAGGACACTAATGGGAATGTATCAACACATTATTAAGGTATACATTTGCCATTCACACAGAGAAATTTACCAAAAAAAGAAATTTCATTTTAGAGTTGTTAAGGTTGTTAGCCCGACATCCACACTTTGAATTAGGCATGCGCCCAAAAGCCTTACCGAAATTCATCTGTGAGCCGCGTTAATTGCATTTTCATTCGTAAAGTGACAGCCAGTTCTGTATAACATTATCTTTGGCAAGTTATCATGTGTGGTTTCAAAAAACAAAGGATGGACATCCGCTTTTCATAAAACCGTGAATCGGGATCTACACAATTGTTTTTTATAAAATAAAATAAGATTGAGTTAGTGTTGGTTGGGAGATTGTTGGATTTTTATACCAACACTACTCAATGCTTTATGCCTATTCACGAGAACACATAATAAACTAGTCGTAAGGAGTATTATTGGGTATGCCCAATCGTTAGACCACAGTTTAAGGTTGGTATGACCTAGTATTACCCTTTATTAGGGTTTATAATAGGAAGACTACTCAAATCCTATCAGCATAAATAGAGGGGATGTCCCTCTTGGAGGCTACAACACAGAAAAACTACCCCATTAGATCTGTAACTAATCCAAGGGAAGACTCTATACAAGCCAAGGAGGATTACCTATAGCATGAGAAGAATTAGTATTAATCTTTTCATCTTTATGTAATTAGTCATAGTGATTGTAGTATATTTCAACACGACATATGTTAATCTTGAAAATAAAACCAATGTAGAACTTAAATTTTGTTATAGGCTTGGGTAGATTGGATCAGAGCATAAAATCCAAGTTATTAGTTTAGTGAAAACATTATGAACAAGACCATAGGTTACTATGAGGTACGCGGGGCGTGGGTCTACAGCCGTGCATCAACACTAGTAAACAGTAAAACCCAAAATAAAATACCACAAAATGGTGTATAACAATTTCTTGATCGCAGCTATAATCAACAAACTCAAATACCATAAAATGTCGATTTGATCGATGATGCCCTCTGCGATTTCTGCTCTAGCGGTGTTAACCTTCGTATCTTTGCAGTAAATTTTGATGAGAAAAAATAATCAAATTCGCAGTAATTACTCTCCGGTCTTCCAGTAGCGCAATCAATCAGAAAGACATTTCATTGAAAGATAAACGCTTTAAAACCAAGGATTTCTTCTTCTTCATAGAGAGAAAGGGAGACAAATTTCAGATCCAATCGTTTTTGCCTGATTTTCCCTCAATTGAGAAAGATAGAGAGAGAGAGGGAGATACTTTAATTTTATGACCAATTTATCATTCTTCACTAAGAGAGGAACAAAGAACAAGAGTCAGATCTGGGAGCATATGCAGTAGTATGGTAACTTGTTTAGGTAGCAGCAAGTTCATAACACCATATTTCTATCCCTCCTAATTCGCCAAATTTGGTTTGTCACAAATACTAAATCTTTCCCAATATCGTGATCACCATATTCGGTATTTTTTCCTGTCACTCAACTTTCCTTATAATTTACAATCGAATTGAGCCTATCTTAATCGAAGAATTAATACGAATTACACAAAATTGGCAGGAGATTTTCCCTCTTAAGAGCTTTAATTATTTAATGATTTGATTTTAATTAAATTCCTCTTCAAACCCTAAGTCTAGATTACAAAACTTGGATTGATTTCATCTCGCCTAGCCTTACCCCTTTATGAGGGTTACACATTTTCTAGTTACAAAATAGGACCATTATGCCCATAAATGCATTAAACAATGAAGGAAACATGATAGTCGTTCGAACGACTTGCCAATTTAAGTCTACAAAATAAAGTAGACAAAATTGGCTTGTTTTTTACATATATCGTTCGATCAGACCCAAGGCTCGTTCGAATAAGTTTACATCTTTTTAAGGGGTTCAATCTTCAGATCCTCCTGGATCATGGCTCCCCTCTTTAGGAACCTTGAGCCCCTACTCAAGCTAGAACTAGAGATTAGGGAATACAGTCGTGCCCATTTCCTTTTTGTACCACTTTGACTTGCTGGGTAGTTAACATTTCTTCCTAACTCAGAACAACTCGATACTACCCCGTCTTGTAGTATGAACTTTCCTCTCTAGAATACTATCCTTCTGCAATGGATCTTCTCATTCCATCCATAGGTTATCAACTGATGGTAGACGAGTATCGATTGTAGAGTCTTCATCAAAAAGAGATGGCTTAAACAGCTTCAAATGCTTGGCATTAATCACCGAATACATCTTCATAAATGGTGGAAAATCCAGTTAGAATATATTGTCATTAATCTTCTTGAGTATCGCAAATGAACCATAATGGATTGGTTTGAGTTTCTTATCTTTTCTATTTAGTCGTTCCCTACCCAAATACAACCGAACGAGGTCACCTTTTTGAAAAGTACAATCAACTCGATACTTGTTGTGTCGAGCCTTTTACTTTGTTTGAGTCTTCCTTAATTGAACTTCAACTGCCTCATGAACCTTGTTTATCCTCTTTATGAAACGTTGAGCTTTAAGTTGTTCTTCTTTCTTCTTCCCAGACACCGTTTTATCATCAAGAGTAAAAGCATATCAAAGGGGCTTTTAGGCAAGTACCCAAGATAAACTTCAAATAAAGACTTCAAAGTGGAACCCTGAATCACCCAGTTAAAAGCAAACTGAAGATACGGCAAACTTTCTTCCCAAGTCTTAGGATGCTTAAAATAGAATCCCCGTAATAAGTAAACCAAAGTGCGATTAACTACCACTGTTTGCCCATCAGTCTGTGGATGAACGGCGGTACTTCTCTTCAACTTAGTGTTCATTATCCCTCATAATGATCTCCAAAAATGCCCCAAAGAGTGACTATCCCTATCAAAAATAATAAAAGAATGAAACCCAAAATACCTCCAGACGCAACCACGAACCATATGAGCAGCATCCACCTGCATCTTCGACTAATAGACATAATGTTGCAAATTTTAAAGAGTCTTTTAACACCAAAGTAGTCTGCCACCCAGAAATTATGGGCCCCTCTAATCTAATCCAAACGGTTTCCACCCTTAATAATACATAGTAGATTTCCCTTGTAAATCAAACCATCCTTCAATTTATACTCATATATCTTACTTTACAGTAACTTCTGGGGAATCACACTAAGCTCATTGTCGTCGTCATACCCTAGAACATACTCAGATTGAACAATAGGTTACATTTGCATAGCTACCAACAAAGCATAAATAGTTGGTAATGGGGGTCGAGATAACATGTCAGTTATTTTTATGTCTACTCCCTTCTTATACTTGATGATAAAGGTAAATTATTGTTGGTATGACATCTACTTCATATGGCGGGCTTGTTGTAGCTTGGACTGTGTAGATAAGAACTGTAACGGTCTATGATCAAAATGTACCACAACCTCCTTCCCCAATAAGTAACTCCGTCAATGCTTCACTGACTGATATAATACGTAGAACTCGTTATCGTAAGTAGGATAGTTTCGTACTACTCTTGTAAACATCTCAGAATGGTAAGCAATCGGCTTCCCATCCTGTGATAAAATTACCCCAAATACATAGTCTGACACATCTGTTTTATCTTAAAAAAGATACCACAAATTTGGTAACACTAACAGTGGTACGTCTATAATCTTGCACTTCAGTAACTGAAAGGTCTTCTCATGGTGATTTTCCCACATCATCTTCACACCGGCCTTTATTGAGAAATGCAAAGGTGCTGCAATTTGTAAAAAATGTTGAATAAACTTCCATAAATACTAAAAAGAACTCATAAAGCTTCACACTTCCATCACTTTAAGGGGTCTAGGCCAATTAGTAATGACCGAGGCCTTCTCTGGATCGACCTTAAGTTTACCTCCACCAACAACGAAACCTAAGTATACTAGCTTATTCTTTACAAACTCGCAATTCTTCCCATTTAGATAGAGTTGTTGTGATCGCAATGCTTCCAACACTTTGTGTATATCCATGAGGTACTCCTCCTATGTTTGACTATATATCAAGATATCATCTAAATATGTAATCACAAAATCATCAATAAAAGCAAAAAAGTACCTCATTCATCAACCGCATAAATATTGTTAGAGCATTACATAACCTAAAAGGCATCACCAACCACTCGAAGAGTCTTTGTTTGGTCTTAAAAGTTGTCTTCCATGTATATCTTCTTCTTAGATTCGAACTTGATGGTAACCCGACTTAAGATCAAACTTTGTGAAAAACTGAGCCCTCTAAAAGTCATCTAAATGTTTGTCAATCCGTAAAAGTGGATAACAATTTTTTACAGCAATCATGTTCAGTGCCCAATAATCCACACACGTTCTCCAAGACCCATCATTCTTTGGTACCAATAACACCGGTAAACTGCAAGGTGAGCAACTCAGATTAATAACCCCTTGCTCGATGAGCTCTTGTACCTGTTTCTTGATCTCATCAGACTCGGTTACAAAATTCAGATATAACCCAATGTTGGGTAGTAGTTCACCATTCACCAATGTAATATTATGCTTCACATTCTTCTTTCGTGGTATCCCTTCTATACCCAGAAATAAGTCTTTATACTCCTTTTCTAACTTCCCCATTTCGGTTTGTTGCTTAGGAGACATTACCAAAGTAGACAACTCCTTAGCCAATGGACCCTCTTATACTGATCGTACCAATAAGAATACAAACTTGTTGCTCGTATTAAGCAACCTCTTCACCTGAGTCACCGTTACTAAATTATTGGTGGTGACATGTTCCTTACAAGCATTAATATGAAACTTATTTCCCTCCTTCACAAGATGATACTTGCAAGCTTTTCGGTAATAAATCGTATCTCAGTCCCAAAGATAAGGGTTACCCTAGATGACTTGACACACATCTAAAAGAACTACCTCACACGTCACCTCGTCAATAAACAACTTAGTGATTACAAACTTAAACGTACACTGCTTTGTGATCTTCAACTTGGTGTCTTTCTGAATCCACCCCAAACCATACGACTTAGAATGAGCCATAGTAGCCAAACCCATCATCTTCACCACTACCTCAGAGATCAAAACCTTTTAACTACTCAGATCAATGATGGCCTCTACTAAGATCTGCTTCACCTGAATACTGACATAAAAAAGTTATTCCTGACTCTCTACCTCGGCAGACATAGTTTGCTTAAACATAAGGGTAAGCTTAGGATTTGGTTTATCTAAATCAGGAATATCAATAATCGTTGTGGCTAGTGTACGTTTCTCTTGCTTGCTTCTCTCCTCCTTCGACCTATGCTCCAGGTAAAGCTTCTAACATTTATCAAAAATGTGCCCATTTGCCTTACAATGACTGTAATAATTCCCTTTGGATGAAGACCCCTCTCCTTTGGACTCTCCCTTGTGTTTAATCTTCCAACTAGACTAGTACCCCAACTTGTTCTTGTTGTCTATATTTTTACTCTTCAAGTACTTGCCTTCAATAGTAATTACTTTTACAGTAGCATCTTCGATACTCTCCAGAATAAAGAGCTTCAACTCCCTTCTAATGAACTCCGATAAATCCCCCATATACTTCATGAATACCTTATACTCGTCCACATCAATATCCAAAACCAACCCTTGGTTATGAAACTCCGTAGTAAAATCTTGTACAAATTATACCTACAAAAATTAGTTTAATAAGGAA
The DNA here is from genome assembly GCA_014058105.1 of Kingdonia uniflora. Lineage (NCBI taxonomy): Eukaryota > Viridiplantae > Streptophyta > Magnoliopsida > Ranunculales > Circaeasteraceae > Kingdonia > Kingdonia uniflora. The sequence continues at coordinate 6,215,077 of JACGCM010000704.1, read as the reverse complement.
TGTGCGATCTTTAGAGGCATTCTTAAAGACCTTTAACACCAAAAATTTACCAGTCTTGGACCGGCCGACGTAGTAAGTATTTCAATTTGTAATCATTTTCATAATCTAGTTAAGGTAATATACTCATAATATTTTCAAACTTGAATGGCAGACTCAAATAGCGCACGAGACATATAAAAAAGTGTATGGGAAAATATTTCAATTTTGGGCGGCTTACCAAATTTTAGAATGTTACCCAAAATGGCTCCAAATTAATCCAATCAGGCATCCCGAGCGTAATGTATCGAGGAAGTCAAATTATAGTGATAGTCTGGGAAAGTCCATCAATACCAAGCACCCCACACCTACTTCTACCACTCCCACTCTTACAATTCCAGAAGATTCTACCAATGATAATCTATTACTATATGCTTGCAAGTACGTTCAGACGGGCAAAAAATTTCAAGGTAAAATAAACCATAAAATTGGGAATAGGTTATTGGAGGAAGAAGATGCTCGAAATGACGGCCAACATGATTTCGACATGGAGTGAGAGGGACGAGAAGAAAAAATGGTAAAAAGAAGCTAGAGCTTGAGAAGAAGAAGAGAAAAGGTTGGCTAGAAAGGCAGAGATACAATTGAGATATGAGCGGCAATAGCTAGACAAAAAGTGGATAAAGAGTCAACTATGGTCAAGGTGATGACAACTGACACAACTAACCTATTACCTGAACAAAAACGTTGGATGAAGAAGTAACTAAAATTTTATTTCGCAAAGTTGAAGGAACGATGTCTGGGGATGAAGAAGACTCGAGTGAATAAAATTGATGCAACTATTGCCATTATTAGTAGGTGTTAAATCTTAAATTGTACTTAGAATTTGATCTTGATGTAGTCGTTTTTTCTTAGCGTAGTTTGAAATAAATTTATTTTCTATGAATTTGATATTGATGTACTCTTCAATACTCTAATTTGGCAAACATAACTTAAAAAATTCACTAATTCAATCAAACATCACAAATAAACTTCAATCAATATTACAACTTCAATATTAAAATTACAAATTCAAAAATAATTTACATTAATAATAAACTTCAAGTAGAGAAAAGAGATTAGTCTGCTCCTTTTAACGCTCATAAGTGACCCATGACTTGATTTCGTAAGTATGACGTTCCTTTTCAGCGATCATATTGTGCATAATTATGTATGTGTACATAACATTCGTTAAATCACTAGGCTTCCAAAACATATCACCGTGAGCCAATATTTGAAACCGTGTTTGTAGATCCCCGAAAGCACGCTCCACGTCTTTCCGGCAAGCTTCTTGCATCTTTGCAAAATATTTTTCGACGTCGTTTATCAGATTTCTTATGGTTTGAACAATTGTTTGCCATTTCTAATAAACTCTGTCCACTAAATACTACCCCATAGTGTGCAACTCCGTGCATATCTTGTAATTGCATGGTGGTGCAACTCCATTAGACAAGTTGTTGAAAAGTCACCATTGATGCAAGGCATTCACGTCGTTGTTGGAACCGAGCACCCGAAAGAAGGCGTACCATATCCAAAGATCTTGCGAAGCAACCGCTACTAAAATCATCATTAGATACTTCTTATACCCGATATATTGTTTGGCCCACCTGGTTGGACAATTTTTCCATTTCCAATGCATTCAATCTAAACTACCTAACATCACCAGGAAGCTTCGTGCTCCATTCAGTTCGAATAACCACTTTGTGTAGCTCTCTTCGAGGGATCTATGGTCAATAACTTTGAATTATTTGCCAATTATTTTACAAAATTTCTTCAAACTTAAATTAGCGGTAGACTCCCCAATCCGAATGTATTCATCTTTGGTGTCTCTACAAGTACCATAATATAGCATGTGAAGTGCACACTTTATCTTTTGGTGAGTTAATAAACCCACCGTCCTAATGATATTTTATTTTTGAACAAAATAGTCATTCGAAGAAAAAACCTTATCATAAATACATTGATACACACCTTCGCTCATACGAAATTGGCGATGAAATGGGGTGCTTTTATAAACCGGATTGGGACCAAAATAATCTCGTATAAAACTAAAATGTCCCATTGCATGATCATGTTCTTTCCGCATGTCCCTCCTTCCCATCTTACTACACCCCCCCCCCCCCCCCTACCCCTCTTGCTGCTGCTTACGTGACGATGCCGCCTCTTGCTCTTCCGCCTTTTGTATTTTCATGAGAACCTTGCTATACTCGTCATCATCAAAATTTATCGTTGAAAAATTTCTTTCGATCCGAAGGAAGATGAGGAAGATAATGATAATGAAGAGAGTGATAGGTCTAACATGATGAACTTATTGAAAACAAAAGATTAGAAGATGAAGAGAGTGATTGTTGTAAGAAATTTTTGGGAGATCCACTCAATTTATAGTTGGAAAATTAGCCGTTGAGAGGCTTTTTTCACAAGTCTTTTAGGGAATATAGTCGTTAAGAGGCTTGTTCAACAAGATTCTAGGGAATATAGCCGTTGGGATAAAATCCTAAAAAAAACTAAGTGTTAAGAGAGGAGAGCCAAATATTTCTTACAGATCAAGCCCCACAATTCATAAATGCATAGCATTAAAAAATTAAAATTATGGCCACATGGCTGTTTATGATTGGCTCTGGTGTCATACAGTTCTGAACTACATTGGGCTCAAACGACCCTAGATCAGTTTGGCACTGCTGTATAAAATTCAAGATGGGTTATTATTGAGGCATTTTAGTTAGTTTCAAATGACCCTACTACTGCATATACTCTTAGAGCATCTCCAGCATTTGTGAAATCGAGTATAGGTTAGGCTTGGGTGTTAGCACACACTCGCAACTCATATTATTTCCTTTCTAGCAGACCAAAAAATGAGTGTGAGTTACTTACATGGAGTTGTCAGAACTCAACCGAGTGTGGGGAGCTCATACTCACAAAAATGGGTGTGATGAATTTAAAACACCACGCAGACTAAAGAAGTCTGCACAAATTAAATATTTATTTGTTGGTGTAAAAGGGGATGAATAATTGTGCGGAGTTAAGAAGTTTGCACGGACTAAACAATTATTTTTATTAAATAAAGACCCACCACGTCACCAGCAATTGCTACGAGGCTTAAGTGTGGGTTGGGTTCATTTGGGCCTGACATGGTAGGCTAGACAACCCAACTCACACCAAACTGTTGGAGATGCTCTTAAAGAAAATGTGGCATATATAAATTGTGTGACGGACTACAAGTCATCTAATCACCTTCAAACAATTCCCCTTGAAATCAAACAACACCTAATCTCTATTAACATCAATTTAGCCCAAGATAAGAAAACTCCATGTATTTTTGGCCAAAATTAGTGAGCCTTTGATCCAATTTGGGGAGAAAATTTGTAGCTCCAACAATCATAAGATTGAAACACAAGCATTCGTGAGAGATTTCTCAAGTTCTCCCCTTCAAACTCTCAGCTCTTTGGTTTGAGTACCCAAAATTTAAGTTGGTATGAATTCTCCAAATTGCAAACCCAATTGAATAAAAATCAAAGTATAGCAACTCCAATGAAGAAGAAAAAAAAATCCCAAAATACATAGCCCTTTAAAACCTCAATATCAATCAAGTAAAAACCATGAACAATTTCACCCAAACTCCCACTAATCATCAACAAACAATCATACTCATCAACAAATGAAACCAATTAATAAAAATGTAAACTATGTTGCTTCCAATGGAGAAAAATATGAACCTTGAATAGCTTTTGGGCATGGAGATGGATTTGGTGGTTGCTTCTCTCACCCTCTCTCTAGATCTCTCCCTCTCTTTAATCTTTATATCTCAATCACCCTTTGTTTATCTGTTTAAGAAGTGTACTTTTTTATGTTTGAGAGAGATCGAGGAATTATTTTTAATAGAACATGGGGTCCTACTTGTGCCACCTACAAGTGGGTGATAACTGCCTAACCTCCTATTAAACATCTACACCTGTAAGAGATCAACCAGTATACTTATTTAAAAGGTTCCTATTTAGAAAGAGTTTTCAGAAAAAGAAAACCCAAAAAATAATTTTTCCCCATGAAAGCTCCAGTTCTATTGATCTCTTTTGTTTGTTGAATGTTGTATATTGTTTTGATAAAATTAATCGATGGGTATCATCTTACCCATGTTGGTCGTTGCGGCAGCACTCATCACTTCATCAACTATAGCTCATAAAATTAAATTAGAAAAACTCTATCTAAAATTTGCAAATCTAAATTTTACTTGTTAATTTAGAGATGTGATGTAAGGTCTCTAATGGAAACAAAACAAGAGATGGGCTTCCAATTTTAAAATTATAATCAACTCCATATTCATCGGTACAATAATCTTCAAAATAGTAGAAATTCTTGTGTTTGACATCAATCGATTGAAGGTAAATCGTAGCAAAAATATCTATTGAAGTGGTCAATGAAGTATTTTACTTGAGAGAGAGAGAAAGGGAGATGGGCTTTACAATATGAAAGAGAGATGGAGATGGAAGGGGTTGGGTGTAGAGAGAGAGAGAGAAAGAAAGAAAGAAAGAAAGAAAATACTTATTTAGGAGAGAGAAAACATGTTCTTCTGATTTCCAGTTCCTACTCACCACATGTTAAATAATTTATGGTGGTTGTGATGTGACTCAACGTACAAGGGGCGAGGAAAGTATTTTCCTAGATCACGCGAACTTTAAAATATTATGCGGTATTAAAAAGTCTGTGCACACTTCTAAAGTCTGTAAAACTCTTTTTTTTTTAGTGTGACCTGCCTGTCGGGTAAAGGAAGAATTCAGATGGAAGTCGAATGATAAGCAAATAATCTAGATTTCCATCCCAACCTTGTTGAAAATATACCAGTAAGACCCGAATGTAATCCGGATAGCCTTATGATCCAGATTTGCATTCGGATATAAATACTTAGAGGTCGTTTTGACAATTAGTTTTGCCTCTTGATCCGTGTTGATGTAATAAGTCTCCTAAGTATATAAGGGAGACTTAGGATATTCCTTAGCCACCCTTGGTGAGATCTATGTGTGAGGAATCTTTTAAGAGAAAACCTTGAGAGACCTCAAATTGGTTTGAGATTGTAACCATGAATCCTTGAATAAAACTCACTCGCTGAACCACGGTAAATATGTGTTGTCCTTTGATTGTATGTATTCTTTTAGATTATTCATAATTAATCGGATCAAATCAGTGGTCGGCTTTTGTGGCGCGGCTCAACAATTGGTATCAGAGCGAGGTTGTATCCTCAGTGGTTCTCAAAATTAAGGTAACATCTTGTCTCGATTTTACTTTGTTTTCGATTTTGGTTATTGTATGAAAATTCGAGGAACAATGGTAGAAGGAGATGAGCCAAGTTCCACGATGGTGCCTAAACAGAATAACACAACGGTGAGGTTTAACAATGTCAAACAGAATAATAATTTAGGTAAAGACCAATGTGTATTTTGTAAAGAGACAGGGCATTGGAAGAATGAGTGTCCTACGCTTCTAAAGAAGAAGAAATGTGGGAAAGTTAGCTCTTCAATAAATGTTGCTCAAGACACGGTAAATGGAGGTAATGATTATGACTTTTCTTTAACTATATCATCAAGTGCATGTGTTTTTTATTCCAAAGAATAAATTTTAAATTTGGGTGCTACTTATCATATTTGCCCCAATTGGGGTTTCTTTCTAGTTTCAAAAGGCTAGAAAGTGAAGCTGTGTTAATAGGTAATGATGATTCATATCGCATAATGGGGATAGGTACCATTCGTCTAAAGTTACACAATGGGTTGGTTAAAAAATTGAGGAGGTTTAATATATTCCGACTATGAAGAAGAATATTATCTCAACGGGTTTACTTGAAGTGAAAAGCAATAAGGTCATGTCTGAAAATGGCGTAAAGGCTTTTAAGGAAGTAATAGTGGTCTTAAAGAGTCAAAGAATAAGTAACAACTTGTACTATTTAGATGGTATAGCTATTCTTGGGGACGTTGCTACTGCGGGAGGTACAGAAACTACTTCCAGAGATACCACTAGATTATGGCATATGCATTTGGCGCATGCTGAGGAGAAGTCCTTGGGAGTTCTTGCAAACTGAGGGCTATTGAAAGGTGATAAGCCGTGCAAGTTAGATTTTTGTGGATATTGTGTTTAGGGCAAGCATACAAGAATAAAGTTTGGCATGGCTATCCATCGTACTCGTAAAATCCTTGACTATGTTTATTAAGGTGTTTGGGGACCCTCCAGGAATACATCACTTGGGGGTAAACATTGTTTTGTGTCGTTTGTTGATAATTTTTCTAGGTGTGTGTGGGTATATACCGTGATGATAAAGGATGAAGTCCTAGAAGTATTCATGAGGTGGAAGAAGTTCATTGAAACTCAAACTGGCATAAAGATCAAGTTGTTCCGTTTAGATAATGGTGGGGAGTATATAATTAATTCATTCTTTCAAGTATGTCGGGATGAGGGGATTATTCAACAATTCACCATTAAGAAAACATCACAATAAAATAGGGTAGCGGAATGCATGAATCATACTTTACTGGAGAAGGTACAGTGTATGTTGTCTAATTATGGGTTGGGCAAACTATTTTGGGCTGAGGCTTTGACAAATGCATGCAACCTCGTTAATAGATTGCCTTCAACTGCAATTGAAGGCAAAACACAAATGAAAGCTTGGTCAGGAGAAACTGTTATAGATTATGATACTCTACGTATTTTTGGGTGTCCGGCATACTATCATATCAAAGATGGTAAGTTAGATCCTCGAGCAAGAAAGGCCATTATTAAGAAGAAAGGTGTAAAAGGCTACAAGTTATGGGATACGAAAGACCGAAAGACTATTTTGAGCAGGGACGTCACTTTTGATGAGGCTTTTATGATGAAGTCACATGTCTTTGAGCACGAAGAAAAGACGATAAATGAGATTTTGCAGCGGGTAGAGATTGATGCGTCTTCACATGATCCAGATAGTTCTGTACCAAAGGGGGTGTCCTCTGCCGGTATGACAACGGGCGATAAGCCACTAGTTCATGTTCTAGATAATATGGACACAGATGAGAGTAGAACATTTAGAAGTACAGATGAGGAGACTCTGGTGGTGGAGTCAATTGTAACGAGTAAACCAAAGATGAATACAAGTAAGCCGGGATGGCTTATAAAGGACATGGTACTTCCAAAGGCGAAGGCCATGGTAGCCTATGTACTATCGGTCATTGAAGAAAATGCTCTTTCCACTTATAAGGGAGCTATTTATGGTTCCGAAGCTAACCATTGGGAGGGAGCGATAAAGGAAGATAAGTATTCTCTTTTCAAGAATAAAACTTGGAAACTTTCAAAGTTGCCTAATGGAAATAAAGCGATCGATTATAAGTGGGCCTAAACAAAGGAACAAGGATCTTAAGATAATGATATACATTTTAAGGCAAGACTCATAGCCAAAGCTTATGTACAATGGGAGGGGATTGATTATAATAAAGTTTTTCTCCAGTGGTAAAACACTCATTTATTCGTATTCTTTTGGCCTTGGTAGCACAATTTGATTTAGAGTTCAAATAACTTGATGTTAAGGCGGAGTTCTTACATGTGAATTTGTAATAAGAGATTTATATGACTCAGCCAAGTGGGTTTAAAGTTCTTGAGAATGAAGATTATGTGCGTAAGCTGAAGAGATCGTTGTACAGTTTGAAGCAGCCTTCAAGACAATGGTATAAATGGTTTGATCAGTTTATGATTGGGCAAAAGTACAAGCGGAGTCATTAAGACCACTGTGTCAACTTACACAAGCTACGTAACGGGTCCTTTATTTACTTGCTTTTGTATATAGATAATATGCTTATTGCATGTAAATACAAAAGTAAGATTGACAAGTTGAAGAAACAAATGGGTGAATAATTGGAAATGAAGGATCTGGGTGATACAAAAAAGATTATTGGCATGGAGATTCATAGAGATAGAGAGAAGGAAATGGTGTCTCTGCCAGACGACGTACATGAGGAAGGTTCTTTTGAGATTTGGTATTGATGGGAACACAAAAATTGTAAGTACGCCCCTTGCTCCTCATTTTAAGCTTAAGGGTTATATGTCTCCGAAAACTGATAAGGAACGTAATTATATGGGTCAAGTTCCTTATGCTAGCGCTGTTGATAGCTTGATGCATGCAATGGTATGTACTCGGCCAGATATTTTACATGGGATGGTTAGAAGATATATACATAATCTGGGAAGAGATCATTGGCTAGAGCTGTAAAATGGATTTTACAGTATATCAAAGGTATTGTGGATATTGGTTTGAATTTTGTAAGCAGGATTCGATTGATGAGTTTTGTGTAGATTATATGGATTCTGACTATATAGGTGATTTGGATAAACGGCGGTCTACTATAGGGTATGTTTTTACATTGGGTAGAAGACCGGTAAGTTGGAGATCTACGCTACAGTCAACGGTGGCCTTATCTACTACTAAAGCAGAGTATATGGTGGTAAGTGTATGATTAAAGAATCTATTTGGATGAAGGGTCTTTTACGCAATATGGGTATTAAGTTGGAGCATCTTGATGTGTTTTGTGATAGTCATAGTGCAATCTTCTTGGCAAAAGACCAAGTTCGGCATTAATGCACAAAGCATATTGTTATGCGTTATCACTTTGTCATAAAGGTCCTTGAAGAGGGTGAAATTCGGTTAAAGAATAGACACAACAATGATAACCTAATATATATGTTTATGAAAGTTGTTTCGGGGATTAAGTTTAATCATTATTTGGTCTTGGCCCAAATTCTTCATATGGATTGATTTGGCCCCTAACATGGTTTTTGGGAACTACAGGCAACTTGATCCACAATACGTAGGCAACCATTTATTTGGTACAGTCGATTTGGTCCTTTGGGACGTTTATTTGTTTGGGTCCTTGGGGACATTTGTGAGAGAGGATTCAATTTGTTCGGTTGGCAAAGTTCAGCTCAGATTTTAAGAAATCTTCACTAAGATGGAGAATTGTCGGGAAATGGAGGAATTCAAATGGAAGTCGAGTGATAAGCAAATAATTCAGATTTCCATCCTAACCTTGCTAAAAACAGACTACTAAGATCCGGATGGCCTTATCATCTGGATTTGCATCTGGATACGAATACTTAGTGGTCGTTTCGATCATTGGTTTTGCCTCTTGATCCGTGTTGATGTAATAAATCTCCCAAGAATATAAAGGGGACTTAGGGTATTTCTTAGCTACCCTTGGTGAGATCTTTGTGTGAGGAATATTTTAAGAGAAAACCTTGAGAGGCTTTAAATTGGTTTGTGATTGTAAACTTTGATATTTGAATAAAACTCTATCTCTATTTTGTGTGGACGCAGGCAATTCGTCGAATCACGGTAAATATGTGTTGTCCTTTGATTGTGTATATTCATTTAGATTGTTCACAGTTAATCAGATCAAATCGGTGGTTGCCTTCCACGGCACGTCTCAGTACTTCCCATACCAGGTTGAGTTCTAACATTGCCACGCAATCAACTTAGACTCATTTTTTTATCTACTGGAAGGGTTATTGTTTGAGTTTTGAGTATTGTAAGAACGTGATTTTGTAGAGGGGAAACTTTGTTCTTACACCTTGAGTCTTACCTTCGACTAGGGGCTTTGGCAAATATATAAGACAATAATAAACTAGATTACTGCACTAACATACTTGTATCGAGTCCATGAATTGGAATTCTCCCCGACCTCTAGCAAGGATTTGAATAGAAGATTGTATAAATATTGACTTAGATGACAGTTCGAGTTGAGAGAAGATTATAGGATACTCGAAGGTAATGTTGAGAGGGTTTTAGGCAGATATTTTCTAACCCTTCCACTGTGTTTCCTCTTTTCTATTTATAGGAGATAGAAAAGGTTGAGTCACCATGTGAGGTCAGATTACATGTATATCCCTTGGGGTAGCTGTCCTGTACGAGAAGTCGGTTCTGACACTGTAGCTATCTAGCAGCTTGTTTCTACTGTTATGTCTGGTGAGCTGGCTATTAGGTGTGTCTGCCTTCAATCATGCATTACTATGGTCGAAGTCATTCTGGAATTAATATTGACCGACTGTCTTTGGCTTCGGCTTTAACTTACTTCGATGACACATTCGAGTGCTCGAGTGTTCGATTAATCTCGGAATGATTCGTAGAATTTGATGTTGCCTTGCTGGGCTTTGAGGCTCTTGGTAGGCTTCGATGTAGCCTTCAAATATTTGGCTAGTACTGGAACGTTGTGAGTAGGCTACTACATTCGCCCCCTTTCAGCTAGTGCCTCAAAAATTATTGTAGATGGCATGTGCTGAGAAAAACTGCTAGGCGTGGGAAGTTAGAAAGTTGACTGGTGTGAATGTGGGTAGCTCCAAGATCATTAATGATGATGATATTGATTAAGGAGGTAATTAATGCTCCTTAAAAAGGGTATAAATAGGGACTATTTTAGGGGGAATTCAGTTCAAGTATTGTTCATCTTCTTCCCTGCTTAGTAAAGTAATGGAGCCAACCCCGAATACTCACTATCAACGGAAAATGGAAGATAAGGAAGTCCGAGTGCTGGCCAGGGCTGCGGTTCTCAGGCAAAAATATTTTGGGGACCGAGACTTGGGGGCACCAATGCCAGACTTAGTGGACGAGGGGCAAGGAGAAGTGATCTGCGAGGAGTCGTTCGCTCACTGGTGGGGAGTAGTGCATTAGTGCTTACCGAGCGTAACTACACACTCCTATATGCTAAGGAGGCTGGCAGAGTTGTAGGTGGATGCCTAAGATGCTACCAGGGCATGTCCGTAGTACTGGAAAAACTGCCCTACATATAAATAGGGGTTCTTTGATATTGTGGGTGGGTTTGTAGAGTGGGATAGTGTTTGGTTTTTTTTATCTTGTGTTGTCGTATTCCCGCCTTTTTTTGAAATGAAAATAGGGATTAGTGAATGATGTGTTCAAGTATAATAGTAGTATGCAGTGCAGGTCGATGATAAAGTAGGCGTGGTTATGCTTCAATATAAAAACGAATGGCAATACTAAAAAAAATTGAGACTTCATGAGGAAAAATCATTGATCAAGGGTTAAAATGTGGTCGAAGGTGCGAATATGATTGAACTTATAAGATAGCTTGGAGAACGAGGGTATGTGAGGCTTCGACTGTAAAGACTGACAGCCGAAATGGCAGAGGTGTCAGAGGGGATATTGTTCATGGGGCAGTGCGTCGGGGCTGGTCATAATTACATTTTCTTGGGTACGGGAATGAAGTGGAAGCCATGTGTGGGTAGTTGAAGTTGAAGTGGCAGGCTCGGATAGGGTGTCAGGAGCCTGTTGTCGAGGATTTGAGATAATAAGGGAAATTCTTTGTTTAGGGAAAATTGGCACGCGTGCACGTGTGTATAAGTAGGGGCAGTTTAGTAAATACTTATAATGCCAGAAAATAGGGGAAATAGGAGAAGGGGTAGGGGCAGGGGCAGTAGTAATGATGATGGTTGGGAAAACTGAGGCGGTTTGAGGGCTGTATTTAAAGGGGGGAGAGAAAAATAGAGAGCGTCACTATTTCTATTCAAATAGAGAGAGGCATATGCAAGAGAGAAAAAAACTACCAGTATAACTGCTGGATTTGTTGCAGAGAAATATGCAAGAGAGACCATTTTAGTTGTTGGATTTCATCTTTGATACATTCAACATCGTCAAACAGGTATGTCTTTTGATTGTTCGTTAGAGATAACTGTTAACTTTACTTTATCTTTTTTTGTTTGGATCTTGGGTGAGAGAGGGGATAAGTGTTTGTTAAGATGCCAGTAATGGCATAACTGGGGAGGGGCATAATAGATAAGGCTGGGAAGTTCAGCAAAGTGGTATGGATTTGGAGAGTAGAGGAGGTATAGTAGGTAGGTAAGAGTGCAATATAGATCTGAAACTTAATACTCGAATATATCGAGCTAATGTCAATCCTCTTCTTCTATAAGGTATAATACATACCCGTCAAGCTTCGAGGATGAGGCAAGTAGATGAGGATGTGGATGAAGTGAACGAGCCGAGTATATCTGTTCGAGGGGAGGCGAGCAGCGACGTCGAAGAGTTGTAAATTGTAACAGACATGCCTCTGGCCGTAGTGGACCCCGATGCCAGTGTAATTAGGATGAGTCAGCGTAGGGCTCGGATAGTCAGAGAAAGTAAAGAAGAAGAGGATGAAGAGGAAGAGGAGGAAAGGGGTGGTGGGGCTGAAGTTGAGTGGCCGGGGGATGATAGGGACGAAGGGGAAGGGGAGGAGGATGAAAGTGAGAGTAGAGAAGATACAGATGAGGAGCAAACATATCTGAGCCATGTCTCACCTCGGTAAAAGGCAAGGTTGGAGCAGTTTATGATAAAACATGGGCTTGGAGGTAAGGGGATTATTTTAGTGCCGTTAGGGGCTGAATATTTTTGTATGGATTCGCCTCAGGAAGGAATCATGGCGTTCAGAGGGCAGATTCGATTAGGTATGCGACTACCCTTCCGAAGGCTAGTAAAACAGGTACTAAATTTTTGGGACGTGGCTCCGTGCTAGATGAATGGCAATTTTTATAAAATGATGAGGGTGGTCGAAGGTATGAATATTAAGTTGAAGCGCGAAGGGAGATTTTTAATCGAATGGTTCAACGTAGTTTCGTTTTATTCGAAGAAAGCGAATAAGAAAGTAGGGACATGTCACATCCAGTATCATTCGGACAAACCATGGTTATTCGATTTACGTTCGACTGGGTGTGGGTGGGATAAAGGCTTGGTTGTAGTGAAGGGGAATTATGGGAATACCCACAGGGAGGTAAAATTTGGGCTGAAGAATAGGTTGTTCAAAGAAAGTAAGTTGATAGTCAAAGTTTGTTGTTGTGTTGGCTCAGATAGACTTTTAACTTTTAATTCATTATTTTGCATATTTTGCCAATAACAAACTAAAGCACCCAAGGACCTATATCGACGACCTTATCAACGAGAGTGGGGACTGGGTAAATAAGGTGTTTTGGAAGTTGGGTATTGTAAGAAAAAGACGAAAGAAGATAGACACGCTGTTGAGAGACGTTTCGGTTGCAGTTGGTCTGTCGAGGAGGAGAAAAGAGGCAGGTACCTCTACAGAGGTAAGTGATATGGATTATAACAATCTGACCCGAAAGTCATTCTAGAATTAATATTGACCCACTATCTTTGGCATCGGCTTCAACTTACTTCGATGACGCATTCGAGTGCTTAAGTGTTCGATTAATCTCGAAAGGATTCGTGGAATTCGATGTTGCCTTGCTGAACTTCGAGGCTCTTGGTATGCTTCGATGTAACCTTCGAGTATTCGGCTAGTTCTGGAAGGCTGCGAGTAGGCTACTACAAGTGTGGGCTGACATAAAAACCCAACCCACACTCAAACACTCAAAAAATCAACTGTTGGAGATGCTCTAAGCAATTCTATGCTAGAGAGAGAAGCTTTGATTTTAAATGAGTCTGCAGATAGAGATAAGCACGTAAGGAACGAGGGGTTGTCTTTCCAACATAAGATGGACAACTCATTTTCACCTAATATTTTTCACATATTTTTGCCAGTTTCTCTATTATTTGAACCATTCATCATAACAGATGAGTGGTTCACATTGAGTGTCCCAAAAGAGAGTGTCCACGAATCTACTCCCAAATCAGATATATATTTTTAATCCTAGACATGAGTTTGCTTTTCTCATTCACCAAATTTTATATCTTGAAAGTCTGGATATATTGCACTGCATTCTTTTTTTGCTGATTTCAGAAAACATTGCTAATTGTGTGATTTAAAAGTTGTACGCGAAGGACTCATGAATTCCCCAATATGGTGAAGGTATTTATGCTAGTCACGATCTCAAAGTCTGAATAAGGTTAAGTTATGTCTGAATACGATAACCATATGGTCTGGTAGGCAAAACATGCTACCACACTAAATTTGTATCTCTACTTCTATATAATAGGTAGAGGATCATTAAACTACTTCTGTTGATAACAAATGTGGGGCTATACTCCAAGTTTCCAATAATTTCATCCCAACTCCAAGTTTCCAACAATCTCATCCCATAAAATGCAGTTGCAGCTTTTTACATATAACTTTTGTTAGAAAAAAAAATTAGGATGGTTTACTACTTGAAGTTGCTCTGAAAACAACTAGTTGGATCTATCTATCTACTCTGTAACTGAAATACTACTAGTACTACCCGTGGCTCGCCACGACAACAACGTCAATGCGCCTTTGGTGCTATATAATTTTCCAGTAACGTGCCTTCGGCGCAAAAACTACCACTCATGAAAATAATGGGAAAAAATCCCCAAGTAATCTTATAGGAATTACTGAGTAAGGTATTATTTACCTGAAAACCAATAGTATGTTGAACGATATCATGTAGTTGGTGAGACCATCTGATAAGACTTGTAAGCCACCAATATCAGTAACTATCTTGTAAGCCGAAAAAAATGCGCAAAACTATACAATCAAGTATACATTTAAACGTAACATATTTGTAATTAGCACCAAAGTACAATTTAATCAAAAATAATTAAACCAATACATGAATAATAAAAATGAGGTTTATTAAGACCTCGCTAACTATAAATACTTGAGTGTTTATTTAGAATCTTCTTTCATTTAACATTTGATATCTCTAATTGAAAAACGGATAACAAAATACACAAATTAAAGTGCAAACAAAGTCTTCAATAATAGTGTCGTTATTACAATCATCAACTACATACATTGTAAATATTAGAGGCTTAAAATTGAAGTTCAAAGCTTGTTCCATGGTCAACATATTTTTTTAATCCCAGAAACTATGTATTTATAGCGACATGCCTTCGGCACTATCCCTGGATAATATTGCAACAACTATGATACTCGTGAATTTATCTTAAGCATCAAAACTTCCTACAAATGTTTAGAGGTGCAACTATTATAGTGCTATGAAACACATAACATTCTCCTGATATTGGGGAAAAAATAGACGGTAAATTATCTAGTTCCAACAGTTCCTTGTCATATTGCACAGTTTTATTATTGCCACTAAAACTTTAAAGTTATCTAAAGACCGACACAAATTAGATCACCCATTTTGCCCCACTCATTATATCCCACCTATAATAGCAAGAACTTTGTCAAGAGGCATCACTACTATTCATAACAATTTCGATATCCAGTGATCTGGTCTACAAAACCAAAAAGGAGAAAACAATGAGAAATAAGCTTGTTATCAATAAATGGATATCTTAAGATGATCAGGATGATGGATAGTCTTTAAAACACATACATAGTTCAATGTAAGCTTGTTATCAATAAATAACATTGTCTTCCCTTCTTGATATACCAAATAGACCTCAAAGCAACCCCAAACAAACCAAGTACCACCAAAAGAGTTCAAGCAAAGAAAGAAGCAATATAAGAGATAATCCCCTTTACAACAAATTCAGTCATATCGCCAATTCAAAATTAAAAGTAACATAAGAGGATCTAAAAGCTATTTTGGTTGGATCCTCTATCAAAAATAAAGTATACAAAACATAACGCCTACCAAGTTCAACATATCAAGCAAATAAGAGTGTAGAACAATTATGGCGTATTTAGCAATCAAAAATACCAAATTTCCATAGGAACTAAATTAAACATTATATATAGTAGAACTGCTATTATTCAGGATGCCAAATCATGTCATGCCTTGTATATGTACGCCTTAAATAATATGTACATCAGATTTTTCTATGACTTACCAAGAACATCTCCGCCCATTTGTTGAAAAAGGCAACAACCCATGATGGAGGAAATCATAGACTCTAAATAAAGTTCTCCCAATTTAAGTACCCTTAATGACATCTTACCAATATCACCTCACTTCGGCATTACCTTTGAAGTGATTCTTCTAAGAAGTGTTAGAAGAACATCAAATTAAAAAAATCACCCCACTATTAAAAATCTAAACTTTAACCCACCCATAACCTTATAGTTGATTGCCCTATACGGACTGATCGAACACTTGCATATACTGTATGCTTCTGATTTCTCCTCCTTCACCTCCTTCTTGATGACTTGAACGTCTCTGTCGTCTTTAAAATAAAACATGATACAATCCTCATCTCTGAAGTGAGAGGTTTGAGAATCTGACTCAATTTCAAGTGGCTCATTTCTTACAACTTCAGTCAAACTCACAAACTGCTTTTCATGGTTATGGGCGCAGAACTTATATTTGATCTTGTATTTCAATTTGTAACACTTTGTTTAAGTAGATAACTATGGTGGAAATGAGTAGGCCAAACCAGCTGGTTTTTTATTTGTTAAGTGCAATACACAATCAAATCATTCCTGGATGGTTCTTCATCTGTTAGTGCAACACACAATTTTCAAGTGGTTTATATATTATCTTACTTGAAGGATCAAAAGCGTTGGATGTCCATTCTCCTACTCGCCATCTCATTAGCCTTCTGAATGCCCATGGGATACACATTTTCTCTTGTACTTATTCCCGGTAAAAGAAATCTTTGAAACCAAGAGAGAGTTTGAGGAAGATGGTAATAGGTAAATAGATATGAGTCGTCCATCTAACCATTTTCACCCAATCTCCATAAAAATTCATTAATTCTCAGCCCCTCTGGATGAGAAAGGTAAAAAAGGAAGAGCTGAAACAAACTTACCATATCAACTGCCCAAGGTCCCATATCAAGAAATCTCCCAAGAAGTATCAGTGCCCAGTGTCGATGGCATTGACTAAGTAAAACCTGAGAAAAGACAAATTAAAATTTGGTATCAATTCAATCCAACCATTGCTTTTCATTAACTTCATTTACACTTTTTTTTAATAATAGAACGATCTAGAACTGCGTCGAGTTGACAGCTTAATTTCATATGCAAATGACTGCTAAATGTTTTCATATACAGTGTAGGTTTTTAAATATTCTGTATATACACAATAATAGATACCTTTGAATTGAAGGTTCTTAGAAAATGTTAGTACCTGAAGAACAATAGGCAACTGTTCTGGTGATTTTTTATGTTCAGATCCATGGTCCAGCCATACCTCAAAAGCAGTCAGTTGTTCCGTAAAGAAAGGGCTGGACTGAAAGCCAAACCAAAATCATCTTTAAGCTTCTCTAATATAAACTCACATATTTAATAAGTCAATATTAACCACAATGTTCCCATATTCAACCAACATATCAATCATTAAATTTATATAGGAAGAAAAAACATGGAAAAACAGACACCTGAAATTCTGCATTAGGCTATTCAACCAATTCATGAATCTAGGAAAGTCAAGTTTCAGCAGCCATGCCGGTTAATAATTCCTACAACACCTAAACATCAAATCGTAAATATACACACCCAAGAACAACTATACTCCAACAGCAACAACAACTATATTACCATAAGGAAGATTAAAAGGAAGATGATTACCGTAATCTCCTATCTATTTAGGATAATCAGCACCACCGATGCATCACTCTTCCAAGCATAAATGTTGAAATCCCTCAGTATAGATATTAGAAGAACTAGTTAGAGGTTCTATTTTCTTCGTACACAAGTGAGCTAAAATAGAGATAATCGTCCCCGAAGTAGAGTACCGCCAATGACTTGATCCAGAAAAGGATCCTAAAAAAAAGAGAACCTTATGATTCATGCAACCTAAAAAAACTCCCACCTCAGAAAACAGTTCGACTTGAGTCTTGCTTTCTTTCGGTTTGAAGCACGACGAAGTGGAAAGGCGTCATTTAGCAAAGAAAGAAGGCCTCCCGAATCATAGGTGCTTAGATTGGCCGAGGTATCTGATTCGACGCAAAGAAGAAAAACAAAGAACAGCTAAGTCCCGAATACATGAGTAGAGACATAAGTACATCCTTCTCCCGATACTCAGTTCCTAGTCGAGGGAATTTTACCCAAACCATTGCATTTGATTTTTTTGTTTAGTTATGTCAAAATCAGGTGTCCATGGGATGATTCTCAAAACCTTTAAAAGAAATAAAAAGAAAATACTGCCTTGAATAATTGTACCTGGTGTTTCCTGCGTTGGTAGCTATGTTTCACAATTTCTAGATCAAAAGAAGCTCTGTTGTAATGCATATCAAACACAATGAAACATGAAGCTCCTTGATTGAAAAAAAAATCCATCCCAAACTGAGGCCATCCTTAGCATGCCTATCAACATATTAGAGTATGTGATAATGCTAGATGGATGCCTGAAGAGAATGGTAAATTCCCTCTTTAATTAGCCTGCAAAAACCTTACTCCTGAACAAAGGAAACAACAATGTCTCTCAATTATTCGACCTTAACAGTGGAAAATAGTTTCGTAACTTCCGCTAAATTGTAAAATAACCCTTACCTAATGGGATGAATTGATAGGAGCCCAAGGAAATTGATCGAGCTTGTGCTAGCTTGATCTTCACCAAATCCATTCTTCCAAGAAGACTGTACTTGAATCTATCAGCCCCTCGCTGAAATCCCACTTTTGGAAATTCAAATCCATTCTAGAAATTGATTGCTGGAAATTCACCCTTCATTACCGATAATAGTAGAGAGCTCATATCTAGCAGTTTTAGCCTCAATAGGTCTGCAAACGATTCCAAATCGAAGCTCACTAATGAGAATTTACCATTCTCATTAAAGAGGGATGAGAGATGCATTAATCTTTGAGAGTGATGAGAGAGAGAGATGCGTTACTTGGAGTATCACGGCAAGATCATCCACACTGAGAGATGAAGATGGAGAGAAGAAGAGTCAGGGTACTTGAAAGAAGAAGAGTCGGGCTAGAATGTGTTTGGAGAGAGAGTTAACTACCCATTTTCTGTGTTTTGTCGAAACTACCCTGGGAATTAGAGTAAAAGTAATCTAGGCCGTCAATCTCCCTCTTTCCCACAAATCCCAGCCCTTATTTATCTTTGAGACAATGGCGGATTTGTCTATACGAAAAACACCTCTTTCCCACAAATCTCAGCCCCTATTTATCTTTGAGACAATGGCGGATTTGTCTATACGAAAAACACCGTTGCTAATAAGATACTTTGCACAACGATAATATCGTCTTTCATACTTCGACTTTGGAGCGATACCCCTCTCATTTCTTGCTCACTACAATTACGTTGATTGGCACAATTGTATCTATATATAACACCCTTTATTTATCTATAAAGATATGCCTATTGCAAAATTGATCTGTGATTTTGTGGGAACTGTATTCATACTAGCTCGTTATTTTCCTAAAAAAAATCCCTCAATCTTTCCGCAATCAAATCAGTAAAATGTTCAGATTGTAGTTATGTATATTTTTATTATTTCGTCTCCTTACATTGAAATAAGCTGCTTCACACTAATAGGGTACGCATACTGTTGTGAACCAGAAAAAATGGTGTCTACAATGATTCTAGAAGTCGCTTCTGTTGGATGGTAGAGATCCCAGAATACATGATCCGTCCTATTGGTGCAATAAGTGGAAATGGGAAGGCAGGGAACCTGGGCATTAAGGTTTCCCAATCCACAACATGCAGCTTTAACCTCGGTAAACCCTGCAAAACAACTTCATCTGATAGCTTTAGACCTTTTCACAAAAGTATTTTAGGTGCGATTGTTTTTACGAACCTAATGATTGTTAACTTAAAGGTAACTACACAGAGAAAGAAAGGGATTTAATACCGTAAAGAGATGGCTTTTCAATGAAGTTGAGGAAGACGCTGTAAGTGTCAAAGAAGGAGTAGTTGATCTCTTTAATCTCCGCTTTTATTTCTTTCAATAGTGAAATAACAGCTTCATTGTACTTCGAAGACCAATAATTTGTTTCATGGTTGCATTCCCCTGTTTTGTTTTGATTTCTTTGTGTTGGACAACATCCAATCGCCCCAGTCCCGACTACAAAGAACTTTCGTGCACCAAGGTCGTATAAACGCTACGAAATCAAACAGAGATGATGAATAAAAAAGGTTATAATAAAGCCAGAACTAGAAGATATATTTTTGATTCTACGTTTATATATTTTGTTGCATATATTTGTTGACCAGTATTGGTCTTACCTTTAACTGGCTTTTTAGCATGACGGTCAAGAGACTTATGTATTGTTGAGGATTACTTTTAGGGCGTAGACTAGACCCTGGTTTGAAGTATCCGAATAAGTCGTTGCTTCCGATCACCGTTACAAATAATGATTTTGATAGTAGCTTTTGTGTTCTAATGGCTCCCAGCTGTTGAATAAGTTCTTCTTTTACTGATGCGCAGTAATCCACTTGCGTAGTTAGTGAAATAGACTGGCGCTGTAGAGTTAAAAAAGAAACCAACATTTTACATATCTGCGGGGATAGCTCAGTTGGGAGAGCGTCAGACTGAAGATCTGAAGGTCGCGTGTTCGATCCACGCTCACCGCATGTTTATTTTTCATTTTTTCCTAGGATTATAAAAATATATGCGTTTTTTTTTTACCTATCTTGAAAATGTAAAGGAAAGTTGAGAGTTTTTGTGTGATATCTTACGAAAAGTTTATTGGTTTCGTTTAAAATTCCAGCTCCCCCGGAAGCGAAGCTGACACCCATGGTGAAGGCGTTGTTGCTATTGTTGGACAATGACCTGAGTGACAGATAAGGAGGCGAAGTCGGTAACCCAAGTTTCTCAGCTGTCAAATATCAAAGTTTTCAATTAAGAAAATAACCAGAAACAAAAAATTGTAATATGCATGAATCAACCACATACAATAATAACTACAACATGACCTTGTTGTATTTATGATTTAATAAAACAATTAGCAAAATAATGAAACAAAATAGACCATGATTTGATTAAAGCTAAAGATTAATCTTTGTATAAAGTACCTATAAAATCTGCAGCGTTCTTGCCGTTACTAAATCTTCCTGTCGCTTTTTTCCTGGGAAAATCTAGACCATTGTGAGGGAAGTCGGCCTTGGCAAGTGAGAGCTCGAGGTGATTGTTGTTACCAACATCCACAAGAGAGTCTCCGAAAACAAAAACCGCGGGAACCATCTGAGCATCGGAATAACTCAAACAGAAGATGAAGAGTAGTATTGTGAGAAGAGAGACACATTGAGACATCTTAGTGTACAAAAACTCTCACTCACTATGTATCACTAACAATATGCTAATGTTAGAATTTGAGATATAAAGTATGAGTCATATATAAAGGGAGGGAAAACAGAGAGGGATGTGAAGTGCGAACAGAACAACAAAGAGATAAAAAAGAAGCCGTGCTGGGCAAGAAGGTCACTACTACTAATCTGTATGCATATGAAATGATAACTTTGACTCTAAAAATATCTTCACCAACATTTCCTTCTCTTTCTCCTGACGATTAATCTTCAAATGAGTAAATAAAGGCGAAAAATACACTAGGGTTAGGGTTACCGTAGCCTTAAGTGTCATAGTTGTCCTCATCGCTGTATTATTATTTGCCATGGAACACATTTATTCGATGTGTAGCTCTTGGACTAGAGAACTTATTTTCGTAATTACGTTAGCAGCTTGACTTGGGTCATGATATAACACTATTTACTCGACTAATTCACATGTGTAGGTGCTTCAAATGTTTTTCAAGTGTCAAGGATCCCATGTTCCTAAAGCATGGCCTTCTTAGGGTTAGGGAGGCTTTGGTTCGACATTGGTTTTGGGGGATTTCATTTTGGGATCATTTTCATTCCCATTTGTGGAACTGCAACAGGCACCTAAATACCGACATATTTAATTTGATCGTTACACTTATTTTTGGATCTTTGAACAAAGGACAAGAAAAAGATAGGGAGGAAGAGAAAACATATGTTAATGGCATTGTCACAGAATAATGGTGAAAGCTTTTTTTTAGTGGCTCTGATTGAGGGGAAAGAATATGAAGGGGAAAAAAGATGTTTAGGAAGTACAAGCTTTCACACGCTTTGGAGACTTTTTTCAGATTGGCGTAACGAGAGGGCTCAAAAGTATTTTGTCCGCGACTTTCGAAGAATGACTACCACATGTTAATGTTTTGTTCTCATCTGGAAGTACCCAAAATGACTGATATTTATGGAGCCACAATTCAATTATAGTGCTGTTCTATATAGGGGACCCTGTTCGGTATTCGTCGGCTCAAATGGAGCGTGTAGAATTGTCGATAGAACAGATTCAATGCCAAGTTTGATAGAAAATTTTGACTTTGAAAGTTAACTCATTGATCCGAACCTGGTTCGCTCCAGTACTGAAACCCATCACCCCATCCCAAATAAGAGCATGTGGGAAATTATGTAAAATACAGTGAAGCGGCCATCTTCAATAAACATTCAGATCCTTGTAGTATAGACATACGACTGGAGCACTCAAAATGTATTCCGCTGGCTACAATGAAGTGCTTTATCATCATACCAGAGGTCATAGTCATACCAAAAGTTGGGAAATTATCTTATTTATTGAATATTTGGAAGAGAACGAACAAATAATGGGCTAAAACAAAACTACTAAAAGATTCAGAAAGCCGCACTGTTCAAATATCACTGTCTCAACTTTGACGAACAAATTATATAGGACTGAAGTGAAAACAAACAGGGTAATTGCATTACTCACTGTTACATATTTACCTTCAATATCAGACTATTCTAGCAAAAACAAAAAAATCACTTGATAAATTCACTAGTGATGTTAATCAAAGATGTTTAGCATCTTGCCGCACATAGTAAGTTATTTGACAGCAAATTCTACTCAAATCAACTGAAAGAACAAAATCGATTTAACAGCTAATGCTCTTCGAGAGACTTCATACTTATTTTAGTATTGAACATATCTTTGTACTTTCCAAGAGACTAAAATCCATGAGATGATGATACTAACAAGAACCACCTAAGCATACCTTAACAAAACAAAGCATAACAAGACAGGCTATACAAAGCAATTCTTAGTATTAATTCTTTCCATTGTAAGCAACGAAATAAATCATAAACCGTAAGACTATACATCTTCACTGCCCAATGTATATTTAGACTTGAAAGTTAACCACAAACAGACTCCAAAACATTATCAGTTATCTAATGACAAACAAGGGCGTCAACTTGACATTACAAGGCTCTTCCTATGTAAGTCTAATCTCGTTTTCTCTCTGCTTTTCTGTCTCTCTAAGGACTAATGTAGTGAGAGCTGAATTGCTTTTTTCAGGTTATATTAGATAATGGTTTAGTACAACTAACCATAGCAAAACCCAATGGTCTGTTAACGGGGATAAAGTATGGAGGAATGAACAATCTTTTGGATATCAGCTCCAATGAATCTAACAGAGGGTAAATACAATGGAGTCGAACTTTCTAATATACTAAAGTCTTCTGCTTTGTTTTGGCGCACAGAAGTCTAATGCCGTGCCAGTTTTGACACATATGTAACAGTTTTACAGGCACAGCTTATATGTGTTATACTACGCAGTCTACGTAACACCAAATATGATAAATTGTGCAGGTACTGGGATCTCAACTGGAACTTACCTGGAGGTGGCATGAGATATCAATTGTATGAGTTTCTTTTTCTGTTGGTTTATTTTTCAAATCAAATCTGTGACTAGTGCTACTACTATTAATAATTTACTAGCTAAATTAGTATTCTGACCAAACAGATCGTCATTAAGAGTTTATACTCTACCTGCATCTAAGCTTGTTGTTATATGTTTCTAATACAGACTTAAAACAACAGAGTATAGCGTCGTTTCTTCAAATAAGGACAGTGTAGAGGTTTCATTCAGGAGCAATTATGATCCATCTGCTGGAGGCACCAGATTGCCATTAAGTATAGACAGGAGGTCTGGTATTTCTAGATTTATATGTCCCAGCATATTTGGGTGTCATAGTATTTCCTAGTATCCATATATGCCGCTAAATTGTTTATTTTTGTATTTAGATACATATTGAGAAATGGAGTTTCAGGGTTCTACTGCTACACTATATGTGAACGCCCCACAGGATCGCCTGCATTTGATTTAGTGCAGACAAGAATGGTATTTAAGTTGAGAACCGACAGGTGAGCTCTTGTTACCAACCTGAAATACATAAATCTCTATTTGATTTGTTACAATAATCATCTTGTTTTCTACCTTTTATTCTATTTGATTTGTTGCTAGTGGTGGCCTAAACATGTTAGCAATCTTATGGTCAATGTAGGTTCCATTACATGGCAATTACAGATGAGAAACAGAGAATAATGCCAACGCAGGCGGATATAGAACCTAACAGAAGTAAACGACTGATTGTCCCCGAATCTGTCTTGCTAACAAATCCAATTAATCCAGACCTCAAAGGCGAAGTGGGTAAAAAGAAAAGTGCTATAGGTACTTTACCAAGAAAATTACAAATATGACAACTAGGGTTATCTTGTTGAATGGTGAATACAGGTGGACGACAAATACATGTACTCGATGGACAACAAGGACGGTGGGCTACATGGGTGGATAAGTTTGGACCCCATCATCGGATTTTGGGTCATCTTCCCTAGCAATGAGGCACGGAATGGTGGACCCACCAAGCAAAATCTCACGGCCCACTGTGGTCCTGCATGCCTTGCTGTAACTCTCATTTACACTGCCATCAAAGTTAGTTTCCTAGTTGTAGCTCCATTTGATTTCTTTTGATTGTTTATTGCAGATGTTTCATGGAACTCACTACATTGGTAATGACATTGTTGCACATTTTAGCGAAGGAGAAACGTGGAGGAAGGTTTTTGGGCCAATTTTTGTCTACCTTAACTCAACTCAGAAAATCTCTAATGCTCACGACTTATGGCTAGATGCAAAAAAACAGGTACTAAATTAGAACTCAAGTGTTAGTGATCCCCAAAGATGGTTGACCAAAGTTTGTTTTCATGGTTTCGTTCATCCTAGAGGTTGTTAGAAGTGGGAACATGGCCGTATGACTTTGTCTCCTCGCCCTATTTCCTTAAGGCCGAAGAACGTGGTTCAACTTTGGGAAGTCTATATGTTCAAGATAGGTAATACATTACATCCGTGAAACAAGAGTTAGTTATATACAAAGAGAACTTGGAAATGTTTCTAACCAGATCAAACTGCAGGTTCGTTTCTGGGGCTCTGATTCCTGCTAAGAATGCTTATATTGGCTTATCAGTTTCAAGAAGCGAAGGTGGTTGGGAATTAGAAAGCAAGGTAACCCAATTTTGCTTTATGTTATAAGATGAGCGCATAATACTGTGGGAGAATGTTAGTAAGCGTTGTTCATTCTACCTTTAAGCATAGGTAGTTTTGCGTAAATCCTTTGCATGGAATCTGTTCAGTTATGGCTAAAATTAATTGGTAGTTATTTGTTTGAGTAGGGTGGGGCCACCTGGGTTTGGGGACTGGTAGCGATTTTTTTCCTTGGATAGGTGAGATCTACTACAGTCGTCTTTCACGTGGATTTTGATCCCTCCTTTCTGCAGGTTTCTAGGTGAATTCCTATGTTGTGCTATGTGAATGTTCCTACATCAGTTTTTTTTCTGTTGCATCCATTGTTTTTATTGACAATTCGTGTGAGCTATTCTATCACAGTTTCTTTCTCCAGCCTATGAGTCTTTTCGTAGTGGTTGCGTCTTATTTTCTTTTCTTTTCATATTTGACGATTATAAAGATATGCTGAGGGGCATATCAATGATTTAGACCATAATGTACAAAACATGATCAATGCATATCTTTTGTATGAATATGCAGGGATATCAGTTCTGGGTTCAAACAGATTCAAAAGGATCATTCACCATCAACAATGTTATCCCAGGTGTCTATGGCCTCCATGGTTGGGTTCCTGGCTTTGTTGGAAATTACATGGACAATGCGCTTGTTACTATATCTGCGGGTACTGAACTTAGTTTATGTTACACCTACTGCATGCAAGCAACTAGAAAGAAAATAACAGACTTATTTCAGGTTCACAAACACAACTTGGAAATTTGGTTTATGTCCCACCAAGAGATGGTCCAACCATATGGGAAATTGGCTTTCCCGATCGTACCGCTATCGGTTTCTATGTTCCTGATGTGAACCCCTTATATGTCAACAAGTTATTTCTTAATAGCCCTGAGAAGTAAGTGATTTTCTTCTATATACTGACTGAATGGTATCTTACTAGTCTGCTAGACTGTTACTATTAGAGAAGATTTGACTAATTAACTCACTCTATCAATCGTCTATCAATCGAAACTAAACTTGGATTCCCTTACAATGAAAAGCACTATGGATGCAGGTACAGGCAATATGGGTTATGGGACAGATACACAGATATACACCCTGAATCTGACCAGATATTCACGATAGGAGTTAATGATTCGAAAAAGGATTGGTTTTTTGTACATGGAGATAGGTAACCTTGATTCTCTACTTTGCTATCCTCCAAATGCGCCTTTTAGTTTTCTCGTATTTCGGTCGTTGATGGAACTCTGATCCTATTTACGATGACATGGCATGCAGGACTTTTTTCTTCTTATTTTTGAGAAGGTAAAAGTAATCTATTGATTAATTCAAAAGCATGTAGTCATTCAAAGTTGTATTATTTACAGATCCTGAAATATGGTGTTGGGTTATACCTCAAATCAGTAGCTATTAGTCTCTTCAGGGAACTTGCAATTGTTTGGGGAAGAAAAGCCTGAGGTGGGATTTAAGAGGAATCAATTGAGTAGGTTGATCCCCTATTAGGGTTTGTATATAGACTTGTCGTTTCTGGAGAAAATATGAGAGCAAAGCATTAGTGTGTTTGATGTATCAGTGGGCGGTTTATACAGGAAGAATTCAATGCTTTGTTGTATTTTTCTTATCTGTGCTTTATTTCATCTTTTGTTGGCATTTTTTAATCTTCCAGTTCTTATTAAGCCTTTTCATCAGCTCCTAAGCTACATTCCCATCTCAAACTGCTTAGAAATTGTTCATTTTTTATAGGAAGCTTGAAGGAAAGTATATCCCAACAACTTGGCAAGTCAAGTTTAAACTTGAGTCCATAACTGGTGGAACATATAAGGTTCGCTTAGCCATTGCAGCCGCTAGTCGTTCAGATCTTCAGGTAAACACTGGCTTATCCTGAAAACTATCTAAATAATCCTTACCTCACCATTTTCTCAAATTACAGGTCCATGTCAATTCTCTCGACGGAGGCCACCTTGTGTTTCAGATATTGAATTTAGGGTTGGACAATGCTGTCTGTCGACATGGAATTCATGGCTTGTACCGACTATTCAACATCAATGTTTCCTCTTCGCTTTTTGTCAAGGGCGATAATACCATATTCTTATCACAAGCAATGGGAGGAGACGCTATATGCGGGATACTCTACGATTATATAAGGCTCGAAGCACCTGTAACATTAAGGCTGGAAGCTCCGGAAAGTTCCGAGAGACTATGAGTGGGAACAAAGTAAAGATGGAGTATGATTAGATTATGATTATAAACTGCTACAATATCATTTTTTAAGATTAGTAAACAAAAAGCATGAGCAATTTGTATGGGAAATTATCCAAGACATCAAGCTATTTTTTTGAAGTTGTTTCAATATCTAACATTTTAAGTTATAGAATTCTTTTCTTTTGTCTGTTTTGATGGTATCAGTATCAGCCTATCCTTAACAACTGACCATACATGTCATTCTAATTAGAAGGCGCGTTCATCATCTATGAGCCATGTTATTTACTATTTTGATGTAGAATTAGTTATCCTAAGTTCTTTTTCACTATTTTCTTAAGATTAGGTTTCTTATTTTCTAGTATTCCTCAAGAAGCATATGGGAAAATTTCCATGCTTGTGACTATGATATATTTTCAGAATTTAAATTTTAGAAAATATGGAGTAGCTTCTAAAGATCTCCCAACAGTATACCAATTGCCGTAACCATTCGAATAAAATCAAACAATAACCAGATACTATGGTTAAAAGAAGATAACAGCAATAACATTTTCAAGTCACCAGAACAAGATGCCCCTTTCACTAGTATCAATGTAAAAATATCACTCATGTGCCTACATCAAATGAGTACTAGATGAACAAGAACCGTAAACTGAGATCACATTGATACATAAGAAGACAATGTGACTTAAGAAAGACAACACTATGCCAGACTATGTCAACTATACATTGCACAAGACAAAAGACACCAAGCATGATGGCAGCACTGTATTAACATAGTCGCCAAAAGAACAAAAGCGTAATTTGTTTGATGTTACTTACTAGAGATTGTTAGAAGCAAACCATAGTGATCGCTAGGTAAAACAGGGAGCACAAGATTCTTCACCTCATTTTTTACTTTCTTCTCCTTACAGTACGAAAGTCCAGGTATTGCATCCATGCCAATCATATCAATCCCAATTATTCTAAAATCTGGCAAGTTGCATAAGAAACGATCCAATCTCTTCTGAAGTGTTCGGTTACCAGATAACATTGAATTAGACTTCGTATCATATGTAAACCCATTTTCCCGAGGCCTTAATTCAACCCAAGCGTCAACCCAACTGTCGGATAGAGGAAATTGGCCATCAGACTTGTCGTCCCAATTCATGTCACCTCCAAATATAACATTTTGTGAATCCTTCAAAAGGGTAATGACCTCTTTTGCTTGAGCTACTCGTTCTTTACTATACATTTGATTCCATTTGGGAGGAGCAGGGCAAGGGCTCTCAAGATGACTTGTCGCAACAACCAATGATTTGCCAGATCCAACTTCAATTTCAGTCAGACAAAGTTCTCTTCCCATTATTGAGTTGTTGAATGGTTTACAGCTGAAGAATTTCACAGGTACTTTACTCAACTGCATTTGAAATTGCAGAAAGTATGTCACCTTCTATGAAATAAATAAAAGTGGATGAAAGACACTTGGAAGAACACAATACTAAGAACAACTATTTTAATCGAGCACTGCAGTAATGAGACAGGGAAACATGATTCAAACTACATACTGTCGCTTGCCACCAGCATAAGAAGAATGCTACATAATATGGTTTTCAAGAACTAATACAATATAATTATAATCCTATATAAAAGTGATGCAGGTATACATATTAGATAGGATTACCCATCAAGCAAATATTGGTTAATAGGCATAAACTCGCAAAAAAGTCGCCAAATATCCCTTTTGACCGATTATTGTTATATTTAAAAACAAAAAACAAGCATACAGAACATCCGAAGATAATAGAAAACTATATATTACCTGCATACAGAAATACCCCATCTTTGCGTTCACCATCTGGTTTGAAAGAGAGCAACGGTATAAATTCCACCAGCTAGACTTCTGAAAAAGCATGTAGATATTTGGTGTGACCTCCTGCATTTTAGAGGATCACTTAATAAAAGTTACACAATGAAATAGCACCGAGCATGAGAAAAACATGATCTGAACCTGAAAACAAATAAGATCTGGAGAATACTGCTGAATAAGATCCCCTACTGCTTTCATCCTCGTACAAATCTCCAAATCTTCTCGGAACCATACGTTGTAACTCATAATCTTTAATGTACTTGAACCACTATCCGAAGTCATGTCATCTGACATATATGCATTTCCAATTAATTATAGCACATAAACATAAAAATATCAAATATTAATGAAACAGAAGATAATTGGCTTCCAATGTTCATGTGAAAAATGCAGAAACTGAGGTTGCGTTTGTTTGTGGAAAACAAAGGAAAAAAACATTTTCCACAAAATTACATTTCTATGAAAATAGTAGAATGTGCTCATTTTTTTTAATTGGACATGGCAAAATAAAGGAAAATACCCCAACTTATGCTTACTTGCAAGAAATAAGAAGTTTATGGGAACAGGTCTTCGATTTAAGGCACCCCAAAATTTATTCTTGGGATTTTCTTTCTAGATTGTTTATATCTCTAGAATTTCTCTTTAACTCAGTCCATATTCTCTCTTTCTGTATAATTAATAAAAGTCAAATTTGCGTTCTAGTACTAAATCTTCCCTCCTAAGATTTCTCTCCTCCAAGATTTTTCACTCCAAATTTTCTTTCTAGATGTTTTCGCTCAAAATCTAATAAATTCAACTCACTTTACTTTACTCTACATTCTGCCAGACCAAAATTTTGATATGTAGCTTCTTTCTGGGTTCTCCCAGTCCCAATTCAAAATTTCTATTAAGATTTTTTCCAAAAAATTTATATCTATTCTCTCACTCCTGACTTCTCTCTTTATTTACCCAATCCATATTTTTCATCTTTAGGTTGTCTCAGTTCAGAATTTTATTTCTGTATATTTCCTCTCATTCAAATTTATGTCCTCTAGATTTGCTCAACATTTCTCCAACTCCAATTTGTATTTCACAATTTACCACTCCAAAGCTTTAATCTCTAGCTTTTACTATACAAAGAAACCAAACAAATACAAAAAATCTCAAACAAATTCAAAAAAATTGGCTAAAAATTAAACGAGAACAAATTAACGAAAATGAGAACTAACCCATTAAGATATCCGAACTTCTTGACGCTTTAACATCACAAAATTTCCCCAAATCACAAAAACCACCCACACCCTCTTTACTACACGTAGTAGTCTCTTCATACTTCCTCTTATTCTTGTTACAAGGCTGCAATGGCCGAAACCCAGACCCCAATGAAGAGCTCAAAACTTCCGAACCACTCGCCGATTTAACAACGCGGGATTTCCCCAAATCACGAAATCCACCCACACCCATACCCAAACCCTCATCAGCACTCGTGCTTTCTTGATTCACCATCTTATTGTTACCACAAGCCTTCAATGGGAAGAACACTGACCCAATTGATGAATCCAAATCATCGTCAAGTCCAATTGGGTCCAAATCAACAATTGACGACATTGCTCTTGTACCACAGATTTGACAACGAGTTTCGCCAAATGGATTGGCGAAAGTGCAAGCTTTGCAAGGCCATTTCGATGTTAATTGTGAAGATGATGATGGAGATGGAGATGGAGATGGAGATGGAGGTGATAGGCAAATCTGGCACGTTGATTTCTGAGATAGAGGGTTAAGATACGTGCATTTGGAGCAAGACCAAGACATTGAGATGGATTTGGGAATTAGGGTCTTGTAAGGGTTTGGGTAGAGAGGAAGGTGGGGGAGATGACGTGATGAAGAGAGGTTTGAAAAAGAGGTAATTTTGATGGGTTTGGCGTGTGTTGTTCCGGGTTTAAGTTGGGACACAAAATCCATAATTTGAATCCATTTAAGTGTTCTCATCCTTTTTTTATTGAAAAATTAACAAAAAATTAAAATTAAAATTCTTGTTCATTTGCCCAATATCTTCCACACTCTTTTTTTATTCCTAGTGGTGTTTGTTAAGTGTTGAATGTTGAATACAATTTTGAAGTGTTGAATGCTTAATGATGAAGTGTTGAATAAGTTATGGTATTTTTTTTCTAATAAGTGTTGAAAGCTGATAAATGTCTTAAATACCCTTGTTATAAAAGAACACAGCTTGGAGCATCACCTCAAAATTGGTAGCACATCTCCACAATAAAGTACTATGGCACCATAAAAGTATATTCACAACTTGAAAATTGACAAAATAGATATATAAAAGGCAGCATTGCACAAAAATAAACAAATGGACATACAAAATAGTTTATACAAATCAACAAAATTAAAGATAGCCTGAAGTGCGAATTTTAAGATAACACAAACCAACATAGTCCAAAATAGCAAATAGTCGAACATCAACATAGTTTATAAACTCTGAGAAAACAAAATAATCCAAAATAACAAACTAATGCATAGAAAACTAAAATCCGATCGAGAAACTCCATCAGGTAGTTTTTCTTTGATTCCAGTGTAGCTAAGCCCACAAACATTTCAGCATATTTTGGATGTTCAATAAACTCCAAACATGCTTTAGTCATTTCAGCATTCGTCAAATGCCACAAAAGCTCCATTTCTTTAAGAATAACCAACACTTTCGAAAGTTTCCTTCCACACGTATCTTGTCTTGCCAATTCTTCTCTCTCACCATGCGTCTTTATAACTTCAATCAGCTCATCTAATTTATCCAAAGTGTCTTCAGTTTTTTATTTTTTTTCTTCCCAATGCGGCGACTACTTTTCGACTGAGAAGCGGATAACATTGGTTGAGGGGTAAACTATGCAAAGTGATAAGGCGTAGATTATTCTAGTTGAGGGATGAAGGGCTCGGCTTGAGACCAAGTAGGAAATGAACCCCCAGATGGTTCAAAACGATGATCGGTAAAGTATGTATCAGTATCTCTTTATGCGAGGTTTATGGGAACATTATTCTCATTTTCAATACAAAATCAGTGGCGACATCTGAAGTAGTCGCATCAATGAAATCATCCCTAGCAAGACAAATTACATATTTACCAGTAGCCACCCTATTTGTAAAAATAGCTTTTATCAAGTCTTCATGAGGCAGCCCACTTTTCCTAAACGTTGTGACGTTTTCATTTATCTGATGTGTATCAAGAAAACGAACATTTAAAATTTTATAATATGACTATACATATGAACATAATAATCGGAAGACTACTATACCTACAATAGCCTAATTCTGGGATTCAGACTTAGCTTTTACACCAAGGATACTCAGAGCGTCTATAACGAACACTAGCACAAAATTTAGCGTAGAAAACCTTTGAATAGGTTAAAAACCAAGACCTCTCTTGACGATTTAGAAAAAACAATGTTATTGATAGCTGCTAGATTATTACAAGAGATGCTTTGAGCATTTTGTAGAGACTTTCTTGATAGGAAAAGTCTGTCCCCTTCTCTGTAGTTCTATGGACCTATTTATAGGTCTTATAATGTGACAATTATTTGTTTTAATGACGAACGTTATGGTTTTGATGAGTCTTCATAATAATTGTGTAACGACTTGAGTAACTCCTGCTCCATAATGTGTCTTCCATAAATGCGTCACGTGTATGTTGACGAGGTTGAGTGGTCGCATGATGGTCTAAGATGGAGCTTGAGTCCGAGATGTGGAATAAACTCCTTACATAGGACGGTTCTCAGTCGATAGCAAGAAAAGTATCATGGGTGAGTAATGTTAGCTGAGAAGGTCATTCTCTAACCATTACCTGACGTGGTTATCTTGATTCTGATACAGTTTATTACCGATGTCGTCGATGTTTGTTTTCGAGAATTTTGACCTATAATATGCAGTCTGTTTGGTCGAATTGGGTGAACCAATAATCGATATGTAATGTGTAACCTGTTTGGTCGAATTGGACGAACCAATAATCGATATGTAATGTGTAACCTGTTTGGTCAAATTGGACGAACCAATAAGCGACCTGTAATATGTTAGATGGGTGGTCGAATTGGGATGAACCAATAAGCAACATGTAATGTACTCTGTTTGGTCAAATTGGACGAACCAATAGGCAACCTGTAATGTATTAGAAGATTGAATTGGCCGAAATAACCATTCTGTATATAAATGCGTTGGTCGAATTGGGATGAACTAATAAGCGACCTGTAATGTGCTATGTTTGGTCGAATTTGATGAACCAATAAATGACCTGAAATATATAATCTGTTTGGTCGAATAGGATGAACCAATAAGCGACCTATATGTATTAGATGGATTGGTCGAATTGGCTGAAGCAACAATTCGACCTGTAATTTGTTTGGTCGAATTGGGATGAACCAATAAGCGACTTGTATGTATTAGATGGATTGATCGAATTGGCTGAAGCAACAATTCGACCTATAATCTGTTTGGTCGAATTGGGATGAACCAATAAGCTACCTGTAATGTATTAGATGGATTGGTCGAATTGGCTGAAACAACAATTTGACCTGTAATCTGTTTGGTCAAATTAGGATAAACCAATAAGCGACCTGTAATGTAATAGATGGGCGGTCGAATTGGGATTAACCAATAAGTGACTTGTAAAGTATTTAGAAGATCGAATTGACCCAGCAATTCTGTATATAGAAGTACTTTTGTGAGATAGGTAGAAAGTACTCTGATATGTAACCTGTTTAATGAATAAACTTGTATTCGCAGAGAATGCCGTGGAAGAACGCGATCTGAAGACCGAGCCTGAACCAAACTTTATCGCAAGTACTGAAGCCCCTGATGGAGTAGTACCAGTAAAGCTAAGACGGCGAAGAAATCAAAATTAAAATTATTCAATCTTGTTAGACATGTTACAGCAAGACTTATCTGAGATGTTCATGATGTTGTTGAAAAGATGAGGATGAGTATGGAGTCTGAGTTAAGATGGCTTTAAAGCTGAAGTCGAGTTTTGTGTCTGAAGCTGAAGTTGAGCTCGCCCTCAAGTATGATTTATTTGTATGTTGAAAAAAGCAAGTAGTAGCTTCTATGTCGATCTCAAGCAAGTAGTAGCAACATCATTAATCTTTTCCAAAGAGGTCAAATCTTCACTTTCAGTAGTTTAAACAAGAAGGTTCATGCATGGCATGACCAGCTAGATTTGAAGAACCAGCTAACACTTTTGTAGAAACTAATACAAAGAATAAGAGATTCGAGAAGGACTAACTTTATTATTATTCGATTATTGCAATGGAAGAAGACTTTCTCCTTATATAGTTACAATTACTTGGGTTCTAAGTAAGAATATCATATATTTAGAGAATTATATATTTAGTATATATCCTATATTAGGTATATTTTATATTCAACACTCCCCCTCAAGACGGAGCAAAGATGTCAATCATGCCTAGCTTGTCAATCATGTTGTTAAATATTCGTGCACAAACTTCTTTCGTAAGAATATCTGCAAGTTGATCTTCCGACTTCACGAATGGAAAAGATATACACCCTTTGTCAATATTTTCTCTGATAAAGAACCGATCCACTTCAACATGTTTCATACGGTCATGTTGAATTGGATTGTGTGCAATCATAATCATTATTTTATTGTTAAAGTGTAGATCCATTGTTTTCATGAGTTTAAATCCAAGATCCTTCAATATATTCCATATCCATAGTAGTTCACATACTCCATGAGCCATACCCCAAAACTCAGATTCTGCACTTGATCTAGCAACAATCTTTTGCTTCTTAGCTCTAAATGTAACCAAATTCCCACATACAAACGTAAAATAACCTGAGGTTGACCTCCTGTTCGTTATATCTCCTGCCCAACCTGCATCGATGTATCCCATTACTTCCATATCACCACCTTTCCGGAATAAGAGACCTTTTCCCAGAGATTTCTTCAAGTACCTTAGTATTCGAAAAACCGCCTTCATATGTTCTTCACTTGGATTATGCATGAATTGACTTATGACGCTAATGGCATATGCAATATCCGGCCGAGTATGGGAGAGATAAATTAGTCTTCCCAGTAAGCGCTGGTACCTTCCTTTGTCACATGGAACTTGGTCGAAAAACATTCCCAAGTGATGATTCGCTTCAATCGGTGTATCTACCGGTTTGTAATCAAGCATCCCAGTTTCTACAAGGAAGTCTAATATATACTTTCGTTGAGACATGAAAATACCTTGACTTGATCTTGCCACTTCAATGCCTAAGAAGTATTTTAACTATCCCAAATCCATCATCTCAAATTCCCGTGACAAATAGTTCTTCAGTGCCTCCATTTCTATTGAGTCATTTCTAGTAACAACCATATCATCAACATAAACAAAAGGAGCAGTAAGCTTTCCTGACTTCTGTTTTATAAACAAGGTATGATCAGAATTACTTTGTCTATATCTAAATGCCTTAATGCTCTTTGAAAACCGTCAAAACCAAGCTCGTGGCGACTGTTTTAACCCGTACAATGCCTTCTTTAATTTGTATACTTTTCCTCATTCATAATTCGTGACTCCAGGTGGTAACTCCATGTATAATTCTTCTTTTAAGTCTCCATTGAGAAATGCATTCTTCACGTCAAACTATTGTAATGGCCAACCTTGATTGGCTGCAAGAGAAATGAGTACACGAATAGTGTTTATCTTTGCCACTGGGGCGAAGGTCTCCACGTAATCTATACCATACGTCTGCGTATACCCTTTGGAAACTAGTCTGGCTTTATACCTATCAATACTTCCATCAGAATTCATCTTTACAGTAAAGATCCAACGACACCCAACAATACGATATCTGTGGGGTTTATCAACAAGTTCCCAAGTGGAATTCTTTTGTAATGCATTCATCTCTTCATTCATGGCTTTCTTCCATCGTGGATCTGATAGTGCTTCCTGCAAATTACTAGGAATAGATACAGAGCCTAATTGATTCATAGTGCATGTAAACGACTTAGCCAACCTATGGGTGAACACATAATCAGAAATTGGGTATTTGGCGTTAGAATTAATATCTGGTTCATTAAGTAGATTTTGGAATACCTTTAGTAGGCCTTTCTAAACATTTAGGTTGAATATCATTAATAGTGTTAGGATTAGGTAATACCTGAGGTTCAATATTCTACGGCAATGCTTCGGTAGATGGTGTTAAAATGTTGGAGTCACGGGCAACTTCTACTACTTCAGCTTGATCTCCCCCTGTCATCTGATCCTCTCCACTCATATGAAGTTCGTCATCAATACCCTGATCTCCCCCTGTCATATGTTCTTCTTCACTTTCCTTTTCATTATCAGTTAGGTTACTACGCCTGTTCAAATTACTCGTCAAATCCTCTAGCTCCTGAAACATATCCCTAATAATAGGGAACTTTCCTTCACCATCATTATGTTTCTCCCCCTGAAGGGAAGATCCCGCAAAATATGCCTCCAATTCTTGAAACGAAACATCCAAAGAGATATACACTTTCCCCTCCACAGGATCATAGCAACGATAACCCTTTTTAAAATTAGCATATCTAAGAAACACACACTTTCGGGCACAATGATCCAATTTTCCTCGCTGATATTTAGGTATATGAACAAAGACAACACATCTAAAAACACGTGGTTCTAGGTTTGGCATTGCAGGGATGGTGAAAAGATCATGAAGTTTTTGGAAGGGGGTCTAAAATTCAATGACCCTAGATGGTGTGCAGTTTATCAAGTAAGCAGCAGATTTTAACGCTTCTCCCCAATAATTTAATGGCATATTCATTCCAAAAAGAGATGCACGAACAACTTCTAACAGTTGTCTATTCATTCGTTCAGCTAACCCTTTTTACTGTTGGGTATAAACATTAGAGGTTTGATGTCGAATACCGCTATTTGTCAAGAACTCCGATATGTCATTACTAGTAAATTCTCCTCCATTATCAGATTAGTACACTTGTATCTTCCTTTGGAATTGGGTCAAAACCATCTGATAATTTTTTTTAATACTTCAAAGAGTTTACTTTTATGGGTAATTAGGGATACTCACATCATACGTGTACACTCTTCATTAAAAGTCATAAAATAACGAGCTCCAGACAATGAAGGAATACGTGCAGGACCCCATACATCTGAGTGAATAATACTAAAGGGCTCTGAACTTTTATTAAAACTTGGAGAGTATGTAATACGATGACTCCTAGCGAGTTCAAAAATATCATACTTAAACTCTGAAATACTACAATTTAAAAATAACGACGAATTTAATTTTTGAAGATACCCGAAGTAGAGATGACCCAGTCGTTGATGCCATAACCACACATTAGATTTTGCTTCTTCAATTCCTTCAACTTTATTCACCTGATAAATTCTCTGCTCAGGTCCAAATAGTAGAGATTGCCTTTTCTAATACCACAACCAAGAACCTGCCAAGTCACTATGTCCTGACAAATACATAATTGAGGCCAAAATGTTATAGTACATATAAGTACAACAGTGATCCTACTAACTGACAAGATACTGTACTCTAGAGCAGGGACAATAAGGACAGAGTTTAATGTCAGGGATTTATATATGTCAGTGAAACCTTCTCCAATTACAGGAAAGGAACCACCATTTGCTGTGTATATAGAGGTTTGGGTTGAAGGTGTAATGGATGATAATATGCTAGAGTCATTTACCATGTGATTTGATGCACCAGTATCAATTAACCAAGTACTATTCAAAGAATTTACAACTAAAACACTACCTTTAGTTTTCATACCTGACTGGGCAACATTCACTGAAGGAGAACTTTTAGCAACATCCTTCTTCGTAGCTATGTTCTTCTTTAGTCGTTTTGTGAAATCCCACCATTCCGGATACCCAATGACTTCATAACACTTCTGTTTTGTGCGCCCCTTCTCTCCAGAGTGGGTATACTCAAGATCAAGGCAAAGAGGTCGAGTCTCTTTATGAGAATTCAAGGAACCTTGAGGCTGTCCTTTTTTATAGTTTGAGTTTGATGATACCATTGATGTATCATCATTGGAACCCATTGGTCGAACTATTATAGTGATTTTCTGGTATCTGCTACAGTAACTTTGAACTGCTACAGTATTTTTTTGGTAACTGCTATAGTAACTTCGAACACTACTGCTACAATGACCTCGGACTGTTGTAGCTACAGTAACTTTGCAATAGAATTAAGCTTCGTGACAACAATTCGCAGCGGAATTCAATTCAATTCGAAAGAACCAGGTTCAATTATCAAACCCGCTCTGATACCATGTAGAAACTAATACAAAGAATAAGAGATTCAAGAAGGACTAACTTTAATATTATTCGATTATTACAATAGAAGAAGACCTTCTCCTTATATAGTTACAATTACTTAGGTGCTAAGTAAGAATATCATATATTTAGAGAATTTTATATTTAGTATATATCCTATATTAGGTATATTTTATATTCAACATATATTTTATATTCAACAACTTTGTTTAGGAGAGTTGGACTAGCATTAAAAGCACTTTTTGCACAGTTCTTGTTATCATCATCTTCACTGAAAGATATAGAATTTGAAGGTAGAGAATTTGCTACTTTAACTGCTTCTCTGGCGATACTGATCTGAAATGGAAAGAGATTAAATAGGAAGACACTGATTTTCCTTCTTTAACAGCATCAGGGTTCATTAGGAAAAACCTTTGCTCCTCCGGCGATACTGATCCAAAGCCAAAAGAAAATGAATTTGCAGGCATTGCCTTTGCTTCATCAACTGCTTCTTGGTTCATCTGAAACCTCTGTTCCTCCAATGTTGTTTCGGACCATGATTCTGATGAATCCTTCTCGAATACTTTCCCAAAAGAAAATGAAAGCTGGTTATATTGATTGATATTAGGGGTATGTAGGCCCTTTTGTGAAGTATTATTTTCTAGGATATCAGATGGGTCTAGTTGACCAGAAATAACCGGAAGAGCCTCAAGAAGAATAAACTCCACAGCTAAATCAGCATCTTTCGAGTGATCAATTGCA
This sequence comes from Kingdonia uniflora, assembly GCA_014058105.1. Lineage (NCBI taxonomy): Eukaryota > Viridiplantae > Streptophyta > Magnoliopsida > Ranunculales > Circaeasteraceae > Kingdonia > Kingdonia uniflora. The sequence goes on along the minus strand of JACGCM010000704.1, from coordinate 6,175,925 downwards.
GCAGCTTTAAGTATGCGAATATCAACCTAAGGGAAAACCACCTGTAGAGTTTTGAAAATTGAGTTAAACCCCCATTGTTGGTGTTAGAGAGTCTTTGCAATCTTGTTGTTGACCCTCTGATTAGGAACATTGACATTAGGAACACCACATGGTTGAACTGAGACATTAGAATGTATATAAACTTTTACATCCACTGTAGTACTTCCACTCTTATACGGCGTACTTATATCGCCAACAAAATGGTCGATTCCTTTTCATACCAGTATTTATGAGCCCCATTCTAGCATCACTTAAAATCGTTAGAGTGCACTTATGATCAAAGTTGTAGTCTTTGGTTAAAAGATCTTTTACTTGTTTGCCGATATCTAAAAATTATGCTGGACTGGTAGCGCCCACTCTCGATATCTCAATCATTTCCATTTCCATCGATCTCGGAGGCACCCGAGATAACAATCGATTTCATTAAATCTGTCCTTACAATTCCCTTTACAGAATAACACTTGAGCTCGCAAATATTGGAAAAACCTTACACGAAATGCACAACGAATGTGCTAAAAATAAGATAGCTACTGAAGCCAAGATGGCTGAAGCATGCAATGTATCAGCGAATGCCCAAATAAGTTCACTAAGGCTAAGGCAAAGCTCAATGCCGTTGATTTTTTACAAGCAGAGGTTAGTCGATAGAATATTGTTCAACAAGGATAAGAAAGGCTATTCGAAGGACAGACCCTGCTAAACGAGAATATCTCTGCAAATGGATATGGCTCATTGTAAAGCAGAGAATCATCATCATAAAGCAGTCATGATATGAAAAATGATATCATCATCACAGATTGGAGAATCATTTGGTTAGTCTCCGTTTGCGATAAGTACAACGAGAACAACTTTTCGGCAAGGGTTCGATTTAAGCGCACAAGTTGATACTTTTGTAAGTTATAATAATCCTTGGATCACTGTCGATACCCTAAAATTTGTGCTTGGAAATGAAAAACTCCGAACGTTGTAGCAATTTTTAAGTCTGAAGTGCATGTAATGACGTATATTCCGGGAGGAGAACCTTCGCCAATACTATTTGTACGGACTGCGTAATAAAGAGCTAATCAACCAGGATTTTACGTGGAAAACTCAGTAAAAGCTAAGAAAAACCACGACCTCGAGAAGGGTTTGATGTAAAATCTAGTAGATGCTAATTATTACAAGTTTTCGGGGTGTTGTTAGGGTTAAGGAGTTTTAGATAGTAAGAATTGCGGGGGTCCTTTAGAATCTATTCTCTACCTGTATTTATAGTAGATACAGGCAGATTACAAAAAGAAAGAAATAGTCTCCTATTCCGGAGGAAGTGGGCAAACTTCGCAGATCTCTAACAGTTCTTTCTTGACCAGGCTTTAAAGGCTATTTTTGGTAAGTCGAGAACTCATGGTATCTTCTAGAATGCTGAGCTGTCTTCTACTATACGATGTTGAGCTACCATCGACTACACAATGTTGAGCTACCTTCGACTATATCCTTGTCGAATCTGGGGAATATGCTACTATAATCGCCCCATTTTCAATAGAAGTACTTGTAGTTGTATCGAGAAGAAAATTGGAAGCTGAAGTGGTTACCGAATATTCTCAGAAGTTAGCGTACGTCATTACCGAGGTCAAGATGGACTGTATCTTGTCAGGTGGGTCCCGAGGCGCAATTAATATGGTACATTGAATATAGTGGATTAAAATCGGGTATAAATTGAAGGTTATGGAAGGTAGGATGGTAGTATTTTGTGGAATGATGCTGCCCCAAGTACGGCTACGACGTTGTCTGGGGCTGAAGATGGTGAACGTTCTGATGAAAAAATTTGGTACAAGTTGATCGGTGTGAAATCCTTATATGATCATGTCATAGTGTTGGGGTGGGAACAAGTACTAAACAGAGACGATGTGTATCTGTTGAAAGCAGTTGTATCATCATGTGGTTGTGAAGGTAATGGATTGCATCAGTTTAGAAGAGAAGGGATAACTATTTGTGCAAATAATGAAGATTTGAGGATTAGATGGCCGTCCAGGGATCTTGCCGAACATGTGAGTTGTCTTACAATTTTTTGCTGTCTCTTTTCTGCTGAAGCATCTCTTAGAAGTTCAGTGACTTGAGATTTGTTGAGCTTCGAGGACTAGAAAGAGGCTTTAATATCTGATTCTGGTGAAAAGCAAACATGGAAATTAGTTACATATCGAAGAAAGTATTGTGAAAAGATGGTGAACGCAGGGGAACAATTGTAAAAGCATGAACATCAAGTATAAAAAATGAAATGTAATCGAAAGATATAGTTATTGAATGTAAAAAATGAGAATTTAATCGAATGAGGAAGATATCGAATGTAAGAATCAAGTTATGAAATAAATAAATTTGTGTTTTATCTAATTTATTATTTCTGTGTATTTCATCGAGGAATGTGCATTATGAGAACATTTTGATATAATTGTGCCGAATATTTGCATGTGTATAAAGTCGAAGGTAGTTGACCGTGTGGGGCCAATAACTGATTTCGAGGATGATTGATTTGACTCTGACTGTGTAGAGTTCCAAAACATATTAAATACAGGTGAGTTGGAGTTTTGACTGGAAGGATTATAAATAGAGCTTGTTGTTGTAGAGGTGATGCATTCATGCAAGATGGTGATGACGAGATCTCAGGCCCAGGATGGGGAGTACAAACAGGTGCAGACGATGTACTGGGTATTGTACTACCAATATTTCAGTTCGCGGAGCATGGAATTGTATTTTGATGATCCTGAGGAACCGGATTATGAAGGGATGAGCGAGGCAAAGGCGAAGGAAGCTGAGGAAGAGTTCGAGTTTTGTGTGAAACTTTAGTTTTGGTGTCCTCCTAAACGTTGTGGTGGCATGTGGGCTCGTGCCACATTGTTGGTAAAGAGGGAAGATGAAGCTGTAGCTAGGTGTTTATAAAGTGTAAATGTTTGAGATGTAGGCTTTATGTAATGGTTAAATGTTTTAGCTAAATAGAATGTAATGAATCTTGTCAGGAGGTTTTGTTGGCTAAATGAATTTTTGATTGTGTTGTCAAATGTAACATGTACTTGTTGGAAATATGTGAAAAATTGCATTTGACATGTATGCCAGAATGTTGAATTAAACTTTTTATGTGCAATTTTTCAAAGATTTTGTCCAGATATATAGGAATGTATAAGTAGAGGTTTTAAATAGGTAACTCAACGTCAATTATTAAATGGCAAGATGTGGTTCAATAGGGGAGATCTGGAGGTATAAGGAAGAAGATGTAAATTTTTTGTTCGACAATATAGGAAGTGCTTTGTTGAGTGAGAATGCAGTAGAAGAAACTCTTCAAGATATAGTAGGATTAGAGCAAAAGAAAAAGATTGTCGTTGTGAAGGAGGCGAAGTATTATAAATTTCGAGAAGAGGAGTATAAGGCCTTTCGTTTGAGGAGTTGAACGGTCGCGAAGTGGTGAGAAGAACAGTCGCGTAGGGCCTATAAATAGGTCTGATGTAGGAGATTGTTCATGCTATTCAATTTTAAAAAAATTCTATGGTAACTACTGTTGTGCATCTCTCGAGTGGTTGTCTACAATTGCGAAGGAGGAGATCAGTGCGCTAATTGAGAGAGCAAAACGAGGGAAAGAAAGGGACATTGATGCAGCACGGAAACAAGGTTGGTAATTCTTTTTTTGTGTTTTTTTTTTGCTTGGTTTCATGATTAATAAACAGGATTAAGTAGGTTTAAAGGAATTGTATAAGGAATTAGGTTGAACATCAACAGAGTGTTAGGGTGTTGACGTTAATGGAATTTGTGGCAACTGTTAATGGAGTTTAGTAGAAGAATGGAGTCGTAGAGGTTATAGATGGGTTTGTGGCGAGGAGGGGAGAGAGCGACTATGCTGGTGGCACTGTGGTTATGGCGTATTTTGGGTGATCAGTTATGGATACTGCTAGAGTGTCGAGAATTTGTGTAGGTTGTTTGGTTTTGGCTGGATTTAGTAACGGAGAAGGTGAAAGAGAACAATTTTAAACGATTGTTTTTTGGCGGGAAAACAGGTGAAGGGTCTTCGAATTATTGTAGGGTCTCCTGCAAATCGACATAAATAAAAATAAATTCTAATAAGTTATCGATGTTTGATATAAATTTATCGAGAATTATATGAATAAGGTGAGTATATTTGTTAGTAATCAGAGATATTTATACGACTAGAATCATATTAAGTATATCGAGAACTATATGAAGAACATTAATGATTAGTGATAGTAACAGATAAAAATGAGAATGATGTGTTGGAGAGTTACTCTCGACAACTTATGATTATGAACACATGAACCTATGAACATATATATATGTATTACATATGATAGATACTAATTGTGACAAATATATGGAATCTGTTTGACAGGTTCGTTTAAATGGCTGGACCAACTCATATTAATGATAAAGGGATATACGAGAATCTTGAGCCCTTGCAGGTTGATATAACTATTTGTGCCCAACAACTGGGAGGTAGGTATAGGGTGGGATCTAGTAGTGCGGATGCCGCTGGCCTGGACCAGTTTAGGGTGGTACCCAGGGTTGTTGAATTGTCTGAGGAGGACACCGATACAAATATAGATCACGAGCCACAGGCAAGTGATCAAGAAGGTAGCAGTGGTGAGGATGATGATGTTGAAGAGGGTGAGGATGTATGTTATGGTGAAGATCCAGAAATAAATGAAATTGTAAGGTTTAAGAAGAAATACAGTATTCCTGTATATATTAGGTTAGAAGAGTATCAATATGACATGACCAATCAGGATGTTCCATTGGGGGGTATTCTCGTGCATCGAGAACAAATTAAGAAAGGGTTGAAGCTTCCCCTTCGAGCTAACCAGAAAAAGTTGATAAACATTTTTGACGTTGCCCCTGGTCAGTTTAATCCGAATGTGTTTGATTTGTTTAGAGTATGTGGTGCGATTAATGGTCGACTTGAGTCCAGGGGGGAGGGGTTGATCAGTGTCGATGATTTGTGTATGTACTACACACTAAAGATGAACCCGACAAAGTTAGGTTACCGATACTTGGTGAGGTTTTTGAAAAGACCACATTTTTTATGATATGGTTTCAACAGGGGGAGGATATAGTGATGAAAGGCTACTTGTGACTGGTAATTATGAGTTTGATAAGAAAGATCTTGGGGAGCCTTTAAAGGGAAAGGCATTTCATCTAGGTGTGTGGTGAGATAATTTATAATTGTCGATGTTGTAGATGTGGATATTGTGTATTGTGTGTAATTTTGTTTGTATTTGTGTGCAGCTTTGAAGGAGGTCGACAAAAATTCAGAAGTAAGGGAAAAACTTTACAAGGTAAGGAAGGGTTTTTTTGACCGGATTGACAATTTGGTTGTCGACCAGAAGTTTGTGGGTAAGTTGTTCGAGGAGGCTTGGTTGAAAAGATCGAGGGGCAAAGGTGTTAAAATCTCAGTAATTGACAGGAAAATGTTTGCCAAGAATAAGAGAGCTGCAGATATCAGCCTTCTGTTGGAGAATCCTTCGCTGAGAGGTTATAATATTGATACGGAAATAGATGCCATTCTCGGGGTATCTCTAGGTAAGAGGAAAAAGTAGAGGGGAGCAAGTGAGAATGCGTCATCCCTGCTTCTACCCAAGAGGTCCACTCGGCATTCGATAACAGGAGAGGTGGCTAAAACTGTGAAGCCAACTGTTGTTGTGGATGAGCGTCCTCCTCGAGGTTCGGGAAGTGAGGCCCTGGAAAAAATGGCAGGTGAAGAGATGTCAAAGAACAAATTTATGGTTGAAAATGAGGTCAAAGTTCAGTAGTCAATGGAAGTTTTCATGTCGAGGACGGATATTCTGGAGGCTGAGGTAAATGATTGCTTGGTTAGGGCTCAAAGTTTGGTATTATTTCTTAACGAAGGCAGCCAGAACATGTCAAAGGTGAGGAATTTTTATGCTTTGTTATGATTAAAGAAACTAGTATATCATTCGAATATTCAATATATGAATGTTCTGCAGATTATGAAGTTGCTGACGGAAGCCAAAGGGCGTATTGCTGGTAGTAGTGACTTGGCCAATCAACTGTTGGCTTACAAAAACATCGAGATAGGCTTAACGAGGGTGAATGAATTGTTGATCGAAGATAAGAACAATTTGAATACAAGGCTCAAAACCTACAAGTTGGATGCGAAAAAGGCGAGGGATGCTACTATTTGAGACTTGAGGAAGACTTTGGAGAAGGAGAATATGGAGGCTTTGGCACTGCAAAGAGCAAACTTCGAGAATGATGTAAGGGATCAAGTTGCTCAAGCATGAGAAACAATGCAGCTAGAACATGCCAAGATTCTTAACGAGGTGAATGCTGATAAGCTCGATAAGTGCAAGAAAGTCCACGACCATTTTTATGGTCAGTATAAGGAGTTGGAGGGGAGGAAAAAGTTGTACAAGAGTTCGGCAAAGTCTTGTGGTAGTGTATGCAAATATTCAAGCTCAGATGACGAAGAGTCAGGTTTTGGCGATGCTCGAGATGAGGCAGAAATGGTTCAGGACGTTGTGGTGACAGAGGCCGATGCATCTCGTCAAGGCAAAGTAGGGGATGCGCCCGTGGTGGAAGGATCTTTAAATGTGGATGAAGTCATATCTTTCCCTGTAGAGTAGAACATTATGGAAGTAGTTTTCAAAGGTTGCAAAAAATGGTCAGTGGGATCGAAACAATTTGAATTTGTTGTTTTATAATCAGTACTCTTTATCGAATTTTAAGCATTTTGCAAAAGTATGTTGATGTTAAGTATTTATATTTAATAACATAAATATTAATCGAGAGGGAAATAAATTGTTAGTCTGGATGCATACTCAATAGGTATGGATTGAGACTAATTTATGTGTAGTAAAGATGCGAGCTTGTCTTGAGGCATGCTTATTAAGTATGGAACAAGAACAAGTCGATATGAGAAAGATTAACGCTTGTCTCGATGTAACTGTAAAGTTGGATCGAGACCAAGTAATGAATAGTAAAGATGTGAGCTTGTCTTAAGGTATACGTATAAACTATGGAACAAGATCAAGTCGATATTAGAAAGATTAATGTTTGTCTGGATGTAACTGTAAAGTTGGATCGAGATCAAATCATGAATAGTAAAGATATGAGCTTGTCTTGAGATATACGTATAAAGTATGGAACAAGATCAAGACGTTATTAGAAAGATTAATGTTTGTCTGGATGTAACTGTAAAGTTGGATTGAGATCAAGTCATGAATAGTAAAGATGTGAGCTTGTCTGTAGGCATACTTATAAAGTATGGAACAAGATCAAGTCTGGATGTAACTGTAAAGTTGGATCGAGATAAAGTCATGAATAGTAAAGATGTGAGCTTGTCTGTAGGCATACTTATAAAGTATGAAACAAGATCAAGTCAATATTACAAAGATTAATGTTTGTCTGGATGTAACTGTAAAGTTGGATCGAGATCAAGTCATGAATAGTAAAGATGTAAGCTTGTCTGTAGTCATACTTATAAAGTATGGAACAAGATCAAGTCGATATTATAAAGATTAATGTTTGTTTGGATATAACTGTAAAGTTGGATCGAGATCAAGTCATGAATAGTAAAGATGGTAGTAAAGAGTGTTTATTTGAAGTAGTGGAAGCTGTTTCAAATAGTTATCTGTAAAAAAAAATTAATTGAGTTGTGTTCCATGGGAATTCGAGGTGGACTTCATCTTCTGTCATCAGCCAATATGTGCCGCTGTCTGCCTTATCGTTCATGATGTACGGCCCTTCCCAATTTTCAGATAACTTGCCAGAATTTTTAGGTCGAGTGTTGTCAATAATTCGTCGAAGGACCAAGTCACCGATGTCGAATTTTCATGATCGAACTTTTTTGTTATAGGCCTTTCTCAGGGTATCATGATATTGTCCCAAGTTTGCAATAACATAGTCTCGGGTCTCCTCGATCCAGCTGAGGTTACAGAGGAGACCGAGCTTGTTATCTTCATCTGATAAGGTTTTCTATGCACTGAGGAGATCGAGGTCTGAGGGGATGACTGCTTCAGTACCGAAGGTCATCATGAACGGTGTGCAACCTGCTGAGGCTCGGGGAGTCGTTTTGTATGCCCAGAGAACACTAAGTAGTTTATCGACCCATCTGCCTTTTTTGTCATCGAGACGTTTGCGCAGTCCTAATTTGATGCCTTTGTTGATGGCTTCAGCTTGTCCGTTTCCTTGAGGATAGTAGGGTTTGGAGGTGGAGAGTTGGATTTTCTATTTTTGGTGGAATGTAAGGACTTTTTTACTGATTAATTACTTTTTGCTGTCAGATTGTATCATCTGTGGGCAGCCAAACCTAGTAATGATGTACTCCCAGAGGAATTTGATAACTTTATTGATGTATGTATGACAAAGGGGAACTGTTTCGACCCATTTTGTGAAGTAATCTGTGACAACAAGAATGAATTTGTGGTTTCCTGATGCTGGGTGGAAAGGTCTGATGATGTTGATCTCGCAGCGTTTAAATGGCCAAAGGACATTACTGACGTGTAAGTTGAGTACTGGGCTTTTGATGTTTTGAGCATAAATCTGGCACTTATAACATTTTTGTACGAAACTTTCACAATCTTGTCACATTTTCAGCCAGTATAGACCTTAGGTGAAAGCTATTTATGCCAAAGATCATCCTGATATGTGAGCGACGCAGATACCTTCGAGAAGTTCCTGAATCTTTGTGTGGGCTTGTTTTTGAGAAATGCATTCGATCAGTGGTCCACCCCCTGTAATACGATATAAGATTTTATTATGAACTGTGAATCGGGGGCATCTGGCCAACTATGAACGGGCTTCTTCTTTATTACTGGGCAAGATGTTGGAGTTGAGGTATAAATAAAATGGTTTCCTCTAGTCGTCACTATCTTCGTCTGTAATGGTGATCTGCATTGTAGATTGTACGTCGAGGCTGGAATGTTCGATGATTTCGATGTCCAAAGATCGTCTTTTACTGTTCCCGAGCATGGCAGCGATGTATGCTAAGGCGTCAGCGTGGCAATTTTCTTGTCGCAGTAGATAAGATATTAAAGCTTGTTTGAACTTGCTCATCTTGGCTTAGACTAGAGCTGCGTATTCAACTATTTTTCCATTTGTGCGGAATGTCTTGTTGTAGTGGTTGGTCACGAGTAAAGAATCGACGTAAACTGTTAATTTTTCTGCTCCAAGTGTGAGTACGAGATCGAGTCCATAGAGTATAACTTCATACTCTGTTTTGTTGTTGGAAGCATAAAAATTAAGCTTGATGGTTTTCTCTGTGTGATGGTTCGAAGGTGTTACAAGGACGATTCCGATTTCTGATCCCTTTGGTCCCGCAGAACCATCGGTAAAGATTTGTCATCCAGTATTTTTTGACCATGCGTCGGGCTCTGCGATGGAGTCATCAGTAAAAATTTCATCGAGGTCTTCCCAGTCAGGGTCTTCGACAGGGAAATCAGCTAAAAAAATTAGTAACCGTTTGTCCCTTGATTGATATCTGTGCTTCAAAGGAAATGTCATATTCCCCAAGGAAAACAGACCATTGCTGAACTCGTCTAGATTTTTCCTTTTTTGAGAGTATGAGTTTGAGGGGGTATTTTGTAATGACTTTGATGGGGTGAGCTTGGAAGTATGGACGGAGTTTTTGAGAGCTGTAAACCAAGGTGAGGAATTGCTTTTCTGTGATTGTATATTATTTTTTAGCAGGCATAAGTGTTTTACTGATAAAGTAAATAGGTTTCTTGATACCTGCGTCTTCTCAAATAAGGATAAAGCTGATGGAGTCTTCAGTTGTGGATAAGTACATTGTGAGTATTTTGCCATCAACTGTTGTACTCATGATAAAAGGGCACCCTAAGTATCGTTTAAGATCTTGGAAAGCTAGTTCACAGTCACGAGTCCAAACGATCTCCTTGTGTTATATCTTTGTAACTGTAGTGGGATCACCACGAAGAAGGATGTGAAGAAGTTTGCATCGATCAGAGGATTTGGAGATGAAGCGATGAAGAGCAGTAATTTTCCCTATAAATTACTAGACATATTTTTTTGTTCGGGGAGATGGCATGGCAGTGAGTGCTTTGATTTGTGCTGGATCAATTTCAATTCCATTTTTGCTGACTAGGTGTCCCATAAATTTTCTGGACGCAACACCGAATTGGCATTTTTCTGGGTTGAGCTTCATTTTGTATTTGCGAAGGATATTGAAGATGGTTTCGAGGTGTGCGGTGTGATCCTCGTACTTTAGGCTTTTGCAGATCATATCGTCAATATAAACTTCCATGATTTTGCCGAGGTGGTCTTTGAACATTTGGGTCACCAGTCGTTGGTAAGTGGCACTAACATTCTTTAACAAAGGTTGCTTTTTCTTGATCATCTTCGGCAAGTAGTACTTGATTGTAGCCAGAGGCGGCATTCATCATTGATAGAAGTTCATGTCCAGCGACGGAATCAAGAAATTACAGAATCAGTGGAAGCGAAAAACTATCTTTTGGAGTGAATTTGTTTGGTTCTGTGAAGTCAACACAAACCCAGATTTTTCTATTTTTCTTTGAGACTGCCATAATGTTAGATACCCATTTGAGATATTTGGCTTATCGAATGAATCCAGCACGAAAGAGTTTATCAATATCTCCGTTTACTGCTTCGCAAAGGCAAGGAGTGAGGTTTTGTTATTTTTAAATGACGGCTTTGCTATCTTGAAGGAGGCTTAGTTTATGATAGGCTATCGAGGGATCGACTCCTGACATTTCTTGAAATGGCCAGGCGAAGATGTCGATGTTCTTTTTAAGGAGCTGGACCATGGCTTCTTTTTCATCAGATGATAGTTTAGAGCCGATAAAGGTGTGACGTCCGGGACCTTCGAGGTCTATGGTTTCGACTGCTTCAGTGTCATGCTGCTCGAATACGGGGGGTATCTCCTTCTGTAGTTGTTATGCTTTGAGAAGTTTTGTCGTGTGAGGATTTGTGGTTGTATTCTCGTACATGCGTGCGACTGCTTAACTACCTTTGATTTCATAGACTCCGTGGTCTGTTAGAAAATGCAAAGCTAGATGGTACGTGGAGGGTACAACTTTGATGGATGTAACCAACTTCGTCCCAAGATTCCCAGATATTTAGATGCTGCATTAATGACGAGGAATTTAACGAATATAGTTTAAGATCCAGCTTGAACTGGTAAAGTGATCTTTCCCATGATCGATTCCTTCGACCCGTTGAATCTAGTGATTGTTGTTGTCGAAGCTTTAACAGAGTCACTGAGTCCTAAGACTTCGACTGCTCTGTGAAATAGTACATCTATGGCACTTCCTGTATCGATGAGCAGTGTATAGAGGTAGTCCTGGCCGACTTTAAGCATAATGACAAGAGGATCATCATGGGGGTACCTCACGTGGGTAATATTACAATCCTCGAAAGTGATATAGTATGGACGTTTGGATTTGCTCGAGTTGGGAAGCAGTTTTTCAAATTTGCCTAAGGAAGTCATTTTACAGCAGGATGTGATCCGATCATCTTATTTCCTTTTCTTGCCTTTCTCAATCTCAATCATGTACAGGTGGAGAGTTTGTCCCAGATTTTGATTTTGCTCGACGTCTCTATTTTTGGCATCATCTTCGAGAAAATTTTGGATGTCGACGACATAATTGTGAAGTCTTCCAGCGAATAGGATGCGGTGAAAGATTCGTATGAGAGAGTAGCAGTTGTCAGTTTTATGGCTATGTACATTATGATATTGGCAGAGAGGTTTTGTGGGGATGTCTGCAATGGTTTGTGGTGCTCGATAGAATTCATCTTCCTTGATCATTTGTAAAATAGTTGATAGAGTGGTTGTCATTGGAGGCAGAACTAGGACTGGCCTATCTGGTCTACCTTACTGTCTTCGATTGTTTTTAGTGCTCCTATCGCGTTGTTTGGGTGCTTCAGTAGTTAACAATTTTTAAGGTATAGTTGAAAACGAATCTCGAGAATGGATGGCAGAAGAGCTTTTCATCTTGTCCTTCTTTGACCATTATAATTTGATGTAATTGTTGACTACATCAATCAGTTAGGTAGTTGTCCATGGTTTGTGCAGCGTGAGCTCTTCGCGAACTTTAGAGTCGATATGCAGGGCTGAGGTAAATGCAGGGACAACGATTTTAGGATTTGAGTTCCCAATTTTCCTTATTTCTTGTAAGAATCGTTTATAGAAACTTGTTAAGGTTTCCTTTGCACCTTGCTCGAAGAAAAATAATGAATCCACAGTTATCTCTCACTCTTTAGCGTGAGCATAATTGGACTCGAACTGGCGCTGAAATTGGCTGAAGGTGGTGATGGAATCCTCTTGGATTTTGTGGAACCATATAAAAAGTTCTTCTTTCAGGCTCATATTCAATAGCCTGTAGAGCATGTGGCCGAGTTTAGAGTATAATCCTACCACATCTTTAAAATGTCAAACATGGGTAAGTGGGTCGTGAGGCCTGCATACTTGATGAATTTGGGCATATAGAAATTATATGGGATGGGCATAAGTTCGAGATGAAGGGAGATGGGATTTGTCTCGATCCTGTCCAGAGCAGATCGTCTGCCTTGTATATCAGAGTTTATGGAATCAATTTTGTTGTTTAGGTTGTCTAATGTGATAAATTGTTGAGGAGGAATCGGTACAGCTACGACTTGGGGATCGAAATCTCCTTGTCCTTCTGGTCCCAATCGGTCCCTGATCGGTCTTCTTTCAAGTGGTGGAGGAGTTTGATGACGAGTGTGTCGACTACCTTGAGTTTTCGATGCTGAAGATATGAGTCCAAAATGCCGAGAAACCATATCTTAATTTCTAGATCTAGATCGAGAAGATCGCAATCGGTCTTCTCTTGGTTTATCATCTATTTGGGTTTCTCTGGACCGGTGATCACGTCGAGCTCGTGGAGGTGACGCTTGCCTTACGGTGAATCTATCCTGAGTCCTTCTTAGTCTGTTTATCTCTTTCTGATATGTCTGACTTTGATGGTCCAACGTTCTTCTTCATTCCTCTCTCTCCACTTGATGAGCTTCAGCGTGGATTCGCTGATCTTCTACTCTTTGGGATTTTTCTGCAGCTATTTATTTTTGGAGTTTGACCACTGCACTATGAAGGTCGACTGTTCCCAGTATCAAATTGTTGTCATGATCTCTCACCGTGCTGGATTGGCTTCTGAGATTCATGTTGGTCATTGTAAGGATGATAGATTAGAGTCGTTAAAGAAATGTGTGGTTCTTCCCATATACGGCGCCAATTATAATGGCGTACTTTCCGGGAGGAAAACCTTTGCTAAGACTATTCATAAGGACTATGTAATAAAGAGCTAAGCAGCCAGGATTTTACGTAGAAAACTCAGTAAAAGCTGAGAAAAACTATGACCTCAAGGAGGGTTTGATGTAAAATCAAGTAGATGCTAATTATTACAAGTTTCAGGTGTTGCTAGGGTTAAGGAGTTTTAGATAGTTAGAATTGCAGAGGTCCTTTAAAATCTATTCTCTGCCTATATTTATAGTAGATACAGGCAGCATACAAAAAGAAAAAAATAGTCTCCTATTCTGAGGGAAGTGGACGAACTTCGCGGATCTCTAGCAGTTCTTTCTTGACCAGGCTTTAACAACTACTTTTGGTAAGTCGAGGACTCATGGTATCTTTTAGAATGCTGATCTGTCTTCTACTATTTGATGTTGAGCTATCTTCGACTACACAATGTTGAGCTACCTTCGACTATATCATGTTAGTTTATTCTTGTCGAATCTGGGGAATATGCTACTACAGTTCACAAGGTGATACCCCGAAAAGCCCGATCTTTTGGATCACTATCGTTGAATAGAGGAAAATCTATACGAGTAGCACGCCCCAGTAATTGAAGACTGTGGATTTGATCCGCAGACTGATGAACAATCTTAGTATTGTTGTTGTTGGAAAATAGGAGCAACAATTAAATCATAAATCATACAAAAATGTTTATCTCTTCTTTAAGGATTGGAGTCGCAGGAGCATAATGATCAGCTATGGTGGAGGTCGTACAAAGACCTGTTACTGTTAAGGTTAAACAAAGCTCGAGCTCAAATCAAAACTCGAAATCGAAACAATACTTGAACTCAAACTCAAACAAAAATCGAACTCGAAACCGATAGGAGCAAAGCCTTCGATTTGTTAGCATTGCGGAGCACTCGAACTGGATTCATGAGCTCAATTCATTGTTGTACCTATAACCTTCGATTGACCGTGACGAATTGAGTGCGAGAGAGATCTGTCATTCTTCGACCTACGTCGACTAATATATTCATTGGAGTTCGAGTGAGCAATTAGTTAGAGCTCAAATAAGAGAGGATACTAGAATCCAGACCTTCACACCGTAGGCAAAATCTGTTGTGAATAAGGCAAAATGTTATGATTCGATAAAATTTGCCTGTTATTGTGGAGGTTAAACAAAAATCTGCTATTGATGAGGTCGAACGAAGACCAATCTCGATTCAAGCTCAATTCAGAGGGAGAGATAGACCAGTTATTCTTCGGCCTACGTCGATCATTATGCGTTAGAGCTCAAATGAGCCATTATTCGAGAGTTCGATCAAACTCAGACGTGTTCAGAACACTCGCAAACGACAAGCAGTCGGAATCAAAATACCTTATAAAGGGTAAATGTGGAGAGGTGTTATTGTTGGATCGAGGAAGAAAGCGGAGATCCTTGCAAGTTATGATTTTTAGCGAATTTATCCACTCGAAGCTGTTTCTGCTTCGCAATCAGCAGTGAATCTGGAGGGAAGCAACAATGGTGGTGGTAGAATTAGGGGTATGGAATTCGGTCGATTCGAAGACGAGTACTTCGACTAGAAATTATGGGGGGGGGGGGTTGTAGAGAGAGAGAAAGTATAAGAAGAAGAAGAGGGTGAGGGTTTGGGAAATGAACCCGAATGTGATTTTGATTTTTTTGTTTGGAGAAGCGAGAAGATGAAACTCTAAACGCAGAATGTGGATCGAGGTATTTGGATTTTGTATGAATGACATTTTTGATGAAATTGAGATGTTTTTTGACTCTGTAAATCGGTGTAAGGAGAGATAATCAACGGTTTCTGAGACAATGGGTTTGAGAACTTTGATTCCCACAGACGGCGCCAAATGTAATAGCCTAATTTTGGGATTCAGACTTAGCCTTTACACCAAGGATACTCAGAGCATCTAGAATGAACACTAGTAGAAAGTTTAGCGTGGAAAACCTTTGAATAGGTTAAAAACCACGACCTCTCTTGAAGATTTTTAAAGAACAATGTTATTGATAGCTGCTAGATTATTACAAGAGATGTTCTGAGCATTTTGTAGAGACTTTCTTGATAGGAAAAGTCTGTCCCATTCTCTGTAGTTCTATAGGCCTATTTATAGGTCTTATAATGTGACTGTTATCTACTTTAATGACGAACGTTATAGTTTTGATGAGTCTTTATAATGATTGTATAACGGCTTGAGTAACTCCTACTACATAAAGTGTCTTCCATAAATGCTCCACGTGTATGTTAACAAGGTCAAGTGGTCGTATGGTGGTCGAAGATGGAGCTTGAGTCCGAGATGCGGAATAAGCTCCTTACAATACCTTAATCAAGGCATCCCACTCTTTGGGTGGAAGATGAAATCTGTTGTTTTCTGTATTATAACCATTCTCAGTCCTTCTCAAAAACCATGTCCAAGCATTGTACTTCATTCTTTGGTAAAATCAGACATTACTAAAATATTTAGTTCCACGAGTTAGGTGAAATTTTGCATTGTACTCCTCCCTAATCTTAGCCCAAGAGGCTTTTAAAAGTCCAGACCCCGCATTTTTAGTTGTTTCGAGCTCACGCTTGTATTTATACATGGGACTGATATATAATTTATGTTGGGACTGATAAGATGTATCTGCTGAATTAGTTTTGAAAAAAAACAATAATATGGAACTCACTATGATACTTTGTATCACGTAGAATATATATTATTGTATTATATAAATAACTAGTACTACCCGTACGTGCTTCGCCACATTGAATACGTCAGCGCGCCTTCCACGTTACAAAATATGTCTACGAACGCACCTTATGTGTTAAAACGCAATCTAAACTGGAAAAAAAAGCAATCACAGTGAATAAGTCAAGGTTCCTTCGGCATAATTGTAACGACACATTATGACGAGTGCCTTCAGCACCTTTACCCATGTATCACCTGGACATTGTTAATTAAACTCATTGCATTCCCTTATTTTTAATGCTTAAACTTCTCTTGCATATTAGTGTTGAGATATCCTCTATACAACCTGGTGGTAAAATCCGTAAACACCCTCGTTTCCCCGGTCCGGCGTATCAAATCTCACAATGATGACTATATCTTTAGGAAATTTCACATTGGCAGGAGAAGAAGAAAAAAGTGAATTGTTACTCCGAACGCATTTATGGCGATGAAAGCCATGTGGTATGGAATGGAACCACGGCTAAAAGACATCTAATATGCAATTAAATTACAAGGCATCATAGGAACAACAACTCCACCAAAAAAAAATCAAAAAACCACCTCAAACCCTTTTATCGAATAAACCACCATCATGAAAATCATAAATGAGAACCCAAAACATCCAATTAAGCAAGAATTTTGGGGACAAATTGCTCATAATTTAGCTACTATAGATGATCAGAAACCATCCAATTTAAACCCTTAACGGATTTGTAAGCGATGCCCCCGAAATCTAATCAGAACCTATCGCCGTTGTTGAGAAAGTTGAAAGTGGTTTCTGAAACCTAGATTCCTAAAATTTCACCATCAAACTAATGATAATTGTACAACGTATAATTCAAACTCTTCGTGCCACAAAATTGGTCAAAAATTAAATATAAAGTTTCTAAAAACATGATATGCATAAGAAAGGGAGAGGGTAAAATTAAATATCAAAATTAAATATCAAGTTTCTAAAAACTTGATATCGAGAGGGTGAAATTGAGAGACATGAAACTAAAATTCCATTAAATCTAGACCTACTGATGAAAGAGAGAGAGGGAGGTGTTGATCTTTGAGAGCAGTGATAAAGAGAGACATGGTGAGAGAAAAAAGAAAGAGGCTATGATCTTTGAGAGAGAGAAGGTTTTGAAAGAGAAACTTTATAATGAGAAAGAAAGTCGGGATGTGGAAAAAAGAGTTTAAGAGCAAATTTTTGCTTACTATAATGCCCTTATGCTTTAAGAGAATCTCCAAAACTACCATTAGCATGATTAAATTTCCCCCATACATCTATACCATCTAGATTGGAGTTGCAATCCCAAGGGATTTAAACTCTATCTCAGCCCTTCTTTGTCTCTTAGATAAACCTTTTCTCTCGTGGGAAATCTTGTCCCTGAGCAAAAACACCATTGTGTAATGTGATATAGATATACTCATATTAACATTCTTATAATGAAATTTGTTCAGTACATATCATACAAATAACAATTGACAGTTCAGATCACAACTTCTTAATAAAATATTTAAGACAAAAAAGCCAAGCAACAAAAAGAGGTAGTAGCCATATAAAGTACTAAACAACAAAAGTTAGATCAACTAATTGCGCATAATAAGCAGCTAATTTCTCTACAATGCAAATCATTTTAGTTCTCATAAACTATTGCCTATTTGCTCCTAATAACTCCTCGAAGCGGCCACCATTATTTACTTGAGGTTGTACATTTCCATGATCAAAGTCTTCATTCTCAAATACCATAAACAACTCATCATTCAAAGAAATCTGGCGGAAGTAATTATGTACATGCAATGACTATGTTTCTCTGAGTTGAGAACTTGTACTTGGACATTGCCTTCAATATAGAGAATCTTGCTTTAAGAACACCAAATGTCCTCTCGATGACATTTCTTAACTATGCATGTGCATGATTGAAATATTCTTCTTTAATCTTAGGTCCCCCCCCCCTCTGAAAATCTTGAAGCCAATACCGCACTCTCCTAAAAGGACACAAAGTACTTGGTGTGCTCCTAAGCTGTATCACACAAGTAGTACATGTCTACAAAATAATTAATAAACTCTACTTAGAATAAAACAATAAATTAATGGATACTTCACTATCATAACTTCAATTTAGATGATTAAGTATGAGGCAGGGGGAACTTGTTAGCTGGGTCTCTAACTTTTTGAGTTAGGACATTCGAGTCATAAGCAGTATATTTTCGACCGGCTTGGACATAGATGAAAGTCATATCAAAATCACATACTGCCATCACATTTTGAAAGCAATTACCCTTCCCTCTTGCCCTAAATAGAATTTGGTCTGATTTAGGAACTTGTACACTAATCAAGGTGCTATCTATAACAGTAAAAGCCCATTTGAATGATGCTTCTCTTAATCATTTATGAATGTGAATTTCTCCTGATTCATGAAAATTAAGAGGCACTATCATCTCCTTACTAAAGTGAAGCATTTCTCTCAACACTTTGTGAAAACTCTTACTAATAGTTGTTCCTGAATGTTGATATTTATGTTTCATTATGCGGTTTCTCACTTAATAAGCTATAGTTTCTAAAAAAAATAGTCATCTTCTACTCCACATTTATGTGTTGGCTATCTATAACCCATCCCCTCACACTGAAATGTCCACATTAAAAAACAAAAGTATCTTTGTTCATCCTCAACAAATCATAAGCAATCTGGTTAGGGCCACTAAGAATCTCATTGATGTGTTCTCTACCCGTTAAGATAAACACACACACATACAACTTCTCTACTTGTTTTTTAGCTACCAATCCTAAGGCTGTTAACCGAATAATGGTCCACTGTCTAGGATCCATATTCACTGCAATAAAATAATTTATACAACAATTATATACTACTCACAAATTACAAACGCCAAACACAATCCAAAGTTACATTACATAGTTCACTATATATTACACTTTTAATATCCATATATAATAGTTTCAAACATAATCATTGTAACATAAATGCTAAAAATACAACAATTACTGTCAATATCACTAAAAGATAAATATGTGAGAATTGAAGTTCATGTTTCAAACGCATGTTTTGCTTCCTCCCTCGCAATTAAAGAAGTGGGAACTGCTTTTTGTTTAGGTTCAGTACATGACTTGAGGGCAAGAAACTCAGCAAGAGCATGTTCTGCTTCCTCCCTTATATTCATACACTGATATAAAGCACATGGATATCTTAAAACTTCTGGTCCATACTCTGCCCATGTCTGGTAAATACTAGAATGACGCCCAACAAACACAATATACACTTTTCCCGGTGGACCTTTAGCCATTTTTTATCTTATATCAAAGATAATGTATTTATTAAACCCTATTTATGGTTAAAAAAAATCTTCATTCAAGAAAAAATGCTTTAAGCAGTCTTTCAACTCGCAATGATAGACTATGTATAATTTTTATGTTTTCCAGACCCTAGGTTTTTTTTTTCTTGCATATTATTTTTGGGATCATAAGTCAAGACTACTTCAATTCTCAATGTTTATACTTTGCTTTTCTAATAATGGGAGAAAACTAACTTAGACCAACTAACTAAATAGAAGCAAACCCCTCAAGAGAAGTTAAGTATAACTCAAGCCCAATTATAAAACCAACTTCAACCCATATTTATTAACAGAGTGCAAAACATAAATACCCAACAATTAGAAAAACTCTAGAATTCCAATTTTAAAACCTTAATCAAATAATTATAAATTTCAACTCATATTACTTAATCAAATAATCAAAAATTTTAGAAAAACCACAAATACCAAACAATCAGAAAAACCCTAGAATTCCAATTTCAAAACCTTAATCAAATAATCAAAATTTTCAACTCATAGTATTTTAACTCAAATAATCAGAAATTTCAACTCATATTACCTAATTTGCGAGTCTGAAGTGTCAAATCAAAGTTCTCGAAGTTAGGGTTGCGAATCACGTCCATTGGCTTCATTTTCTTCAAATCAACTTCAATTTAATGGCAGAGATTGGATTAGATAGAGAAGTTGTGGGTTAGAAAAAGGGGGAGAGAGAGTGTGAGCAATAGGGGAAAGGAGTATCGTTTCTTCTTTTTGAGAGTTTCTGGTTTCTTTAGGTCTAGAGAGGAGAACGGTAATCTCGACATAAAGAGGCTTGATGTGGTACAGAAGAAAAAAAAAACTTCTCTCAAGTGCTAAAAAAACTATTAAAAAATAGAGTCTGACATTTTTTTTCAGCAACAAAAAGAACACCAAACCCAAGTGTTACATTTGGTTTTTACCAGCTGAAAAAAAAATCAGCAGTATTGAAACAAACACCACCTTATTCTTCTTTTCCCCATCTATATTCTAATTTCTTCATTGTTGTTGCTGCCCCCAGTGTTGTCATCTTTATTCATCTCATATCGATCCAAACCACCCAAGGTGTACTAATATTAACTTCGAAAGTGGCTAGTTAGAGCATTTCCAACAGTTGCATATTTGGGTGTGAGTTAAGTTTTTGTGTCAGAAGAAAATCAAAACCCAAACTTTTTCGCTCCCAACAGTTTCAAATTCAGGTGTAAGTTGTTTGTGTGGCGTAGTCAGAACTCAACCGAGTGTGAGAAGCTTACATTAAAAAGGAGTTTGGCATAGTTTAAAACACCACACATAGTAAAGAATACCGCGTAGATTAAATATTTATTTATTTGTGTGTGAGAGGAGATGAATAATTGTGAAAACTAAAGAATACCACGTAGACTAAAAAAATATTTTTTTAAAATAAAGATCATCACCCACTACTGGTTGAGTGTGGGTTGGGTGTTTTTGGGCCTGACAAGGTGGGCCAGGTCTCCCAACTCACACCCAACTGTTGGAGATGCTTTTAAGAGAGGAATGGCAATGCAGATTTCAATTACCTCCTGTCAAAATAGTCAAATTTTTGTTAGGAACCATTCGGTTGGGCCCAACCCGAACTGGGTTTGAGGTGGCCCACCGACTCCTAACCCTAGCTCGAGAGTTTTAGAGGCTTTTATTTATATTCCTAGAAGGGCTATGTTTTTGTAACCTAATAAGTTATAATGAAAGCTTACCTTCTCTTTATATCTGTGTTTATCAGAATCTGCCCAACTACCTGTAAGGCATTATGCAAAAATACAAATAGGGCGTCAAATTTTTATTTTTATTTTTTTTGCTAGGGCTTGAACCCTTGACCTCTTGCTCAAATGATAAAACTTTAGCCAACTAAGCGAAGTCTACATTAGATGTGTTATAAACCTCTTCTTTTTTTCTTTAGCCCTTGGGCAAAAATAAAAAATTGGGCCCTT
Source organism: Kingdonia uniflora (assembly GCA_014058105.1). NCBI lineage: Eukaryota > Viridiplantae > Streptophyta > Magnoliopsida > Ranunculales > Circaeasteraceae > Kingdonia > Kingdonia uniflora. The sequence continues at coordinate 6,154,667 of JACGCM010000704.1, read as the reverse complement.
TTTTCCCATGGGCCCTATGCGGTCGCACACCTCGCACTCCCCAAAGGCTGGCCCTAGTGTTTATTTGTGTGCATGATTAGATGGACTCTAGTTTACTTTTGTTCTCAACACGTTATCATCATCAACTCTATGAGGAGCTATTTGGATTATTAGATTTTTTTTATTTTTTATTTTTTTTCTCTCTCTCCCTCTCAAGGTTTAATTGTATTGCAGAGAGGTATAACCATTTTTCCTATTAATTTTAGTGATTTATGCATAAATATATGATTAGATCTATACGTATGTGATTGTTTAGATCTGATTAGGGAAAAATCCTGCCTTTTTTATAGTTTATACCTAATTTTTACTATTTTTCAAAGGTCTATTTTGAATGGTATTTTAGTATTATTTTTTGAGATTATTAAACTATGAGTATAATTTTTTTACATAGCTTGTATTCTAATGATCGCATGCATATATTGTACGCCTCTTGGAAGTAAACGGATCATCATGAATTGGTCTTGAAAATAGTAAAAAATTACGATGAATCTATAAAAAAAAATTAAAAAAAATTATGGCAGTTGACTTAAGGATGACGTCATCCTGTGGGGGTGGATGACGTCATCAGATTGTGGTAGGACCCACAGTGCTGACGTATTACTCCAAGCCAGGCTGAGCTAGTACGTCCTACACATGTTGGCGTGGCAGACCCCACTAGCTGACATGACAGAAAGGGTCCCACAAAATACTGACGTGATACCTGGGGTCCATGTGACACTGCCACGTAGCATTGATGATGAGACATCAAGGGTCTTATGTGTTGAGGTGTCACTGCCACGTAGCAGGATTACCTGGTACCGAGGGTCCCACCTTATGGCGTGCATTTCCATATGTCATCAATGACGTGGCACCAAGGGGTCCCACATGTTGACGTGGCATTTTCACATCTCATACAAACATAGTACCCGTGGATCCCACGTGTTGACGTGGCACTGTCAAGTGTCATGCTAACGTGATATTTGGGCTCCACAGATCTGACGTGTTAGGCCATGTGTCTTAATCACATACTTTCCACGTGTCTCAAAGACACGGTGACACGTCACTCAGTCCAAAACTCGGTCCAGACCCGATCAAGATCTAACCTAACCTAAAACCCTTTTTTTTTTTTTTTTAAAATTTATCCTGCTTGGACCTCTAGATGACCCTATTTTTTCAATTTTTTGGAAAAATAATTAGATAGGGTTAAGCATATTATAGTTTTTATTTACAACACTTTATTTTATATTAGATATAAAATAATGTTTTAATTTACCTAGTCTTTTACGATAACTAGTAGAATTTTAAAATAATGTATGCCCCTAGATACGATTTATTCTAACCAAGGGTTAGAGATAAAACGAAACATTAACTTATTCAGATACAACTTAGAATATTTTCTGAATATACTATAATATCTAGGATATTATTGAGCACTCAATCGCTGATTGGCCTAGTTCAGTTCCTAAAAACATGGCTTCAAGAAACCAGTTTTACATATCTCGATACAATTAGATGTTACCTAATAATATCTCGACGTATATAGGTCATTATAGCACCTTCATATACTCCTAAATTGTTAGTTCCAAGATAAACTTAAATACATATATAGAGAACCAGCAGAGTTCGGGGATAAAACCGCTCATCTGCTAAGCATCTAATATCCCCACATATTCGTAACAAATAGTTCATTTGGTTAGAACATATAGACCTTATAGAACTATAGAGTTTAGGAAACTCATGATAGTTAATAAAGGTCGCAGCAACAAGTGTTTTTGAATATGTTATCATGGCTAAGACCTATTAAAACGTACTTCTTTTATTAAGATCAACTTTTTTACTCAGTAAATTAGTAATTTAACAAATATCATGAATATTATAATATGAACAGGTTCACATATTAACTTGATTGAGAATCATTTACTTTCCCCAAATTTTCTAAATTACTATGATATTGATACTGCTGCTAAATCAAGATTTACATGTTACATTTCAGATGACTGCGAAACTTAAGAATGTTGATTTTGGTGCAATACTACTTTCTGGAGCCAACTACCTCACTTGGTGCTTGGATGCTACATTGCATCTCAAAGCTCTGGGACTTGAAGAGATAATCACTGATAAGAATATTAAGATTCCCACTGACAAGAAAAAGGCCTTGGTCGCTCTACGTTACCACATCCAGGAGGATCTAAAGATGGAATACCTCACTAAGTCTGAACCAAATGACCTTCGGGCCAACTTGAAAGAGCGCTTTGGGGAACAAAAAATGGTTATGCATCCCAAAGTAAGGCACCAATGGAACACGCTAAGGTTCCAAAATTTTCAGACTGTCTTTGACTACAACTCAGCAGTCCACAAAATCACCTTCATATACTTAGGTTGTGTGAAGCACCACTCGCTGATGAAAATATGATAGAAAAGACTCTATCCACCTTCCATGCCTCCTATATTAACCTTCAAAGGTAATATATGCAAGAAGGATTTAAGAAGCACTCTTGTCTTATCCAGGCTCTGTTATTCTCTGAGTAGAATAACAAACTCCTCATGAGAAATCATAAGATGAGGCCAACTGGGAGTAAGCCGGTACTTGAAGTACACAATGTCAGAACTTAGGGCAACTACAATTGTGGCCGAGGGCGTGGTCGTGATGGTAGACAGACTCGTAAAGGACACAATGGGAAAAAGTGCTGGAATCAAAATTCCCTTGCCCTACAAAGAGGAAAGGGGAACAAACAAGCTGCCAAGAAAGGGGATCAGAAGAATAAGTAGCCTGACAAAAACTCTATGTACTTCAACTATGGAGGGATTGGACACTGGCCGCGGGTTTATAGGTCACCTACGATGGCTAAGGATGTTTGTGTTCAAGCCCACCATATTACTGCTGATGTCAATTCTACGGTGATAAAATTTTCAACGATGAATTTCTTCAAGGATACTGATGCATTGATGGACCAGACTCATGAATAGTCAATAACATCTTCTCATAGGATGATTGATGTCACATATTAAGAGCACATAGTAGTTTCATTACTTGGTTGTCAATAGTAGATTTATTTTGTTAGTACTTTTTCCAGATTTTGTTCGAAATATAGTAATTGGTTTAGTTTAATAAGTGATGTGACATACATTTAATATCATCATCTATGAGATATTTATTTTCCGATTATAATTGTTATATGTTAGAATTTTTACTTGACATTGTAGTTAATTTTATTGTATGATAGATAATCTACAATATGCAGGTTGCCCATATGGATCTTTTCGTTCATCGAGCATTTTTTTATAATCGGATAAGTAATGATAACTGTCTGGTAGGCAGTGGTACCGCGCACTCGATCACGCGAGATAATAAATATTTCTCATCTCTGACCTTGTACATCGACAATGTCACGACTATCACTGGCTCGGTCAACATGATAGATGGCACTGGTAGTACCACATTGATACTATCCAACATTACAAACTGAGTATCCAGTCTGCTTTATACGCAAGTAATTCTGCCAAGAATTTACTCAACCTTCGGGATATCCATAATAATGGCTATTAAGTAGAAATTAGGGGAAAAGGATAATACACTCCTCAGGGCTATATTTCACAAACATTTGGTATGTCGAGACCTGCGCTATAACAAATTTTTCTCTCTTACTAGAGAAAACATTTAAACTATGGCGTGATCGTCTAAGACATCCAGGTTCTAAGATGATGAGAGGAAGATTATTGGTAGTAGCTCTAGACATTCTTTGAAAGGAGAAAAGGTCCACGTATTATGAAACTACCCTTGCAACGCCTGTTTTAAGGGTAAGTTGATTATCCAACCTAGCATGACCAAGGTGGAGTCAGAGTCTCCAACCTTTCTCCAACACATCTATGGAGATATATATGGTGGCCCGTTTAGGTATTTTATGGTCATTATTGGCGCATCTTTGAAATGGTCACACATTTGCCTATTGTCTACTAGGAACATGACGTTTGTAAGACCTCTTACACAAATTATTCGATTACGGCCTCATTTCCAAGAGCACCCGATTAAGTTGATCCGACTTGACCGCGCAAGTGAGTTTACCTCCCGCAAATTTAATGATTATTGTATCGCTAATGAGATAGATGTGGAACATCTGGTACTCCATGTTCATACCCAGAATGGTATGGTAGAGAATCTAATCAAGCTATTGCAGACAATCGTTAGGCCATTGATATTAAGATTGCTTCTAACCATTGTTTAGGGTCATGTAATCTTGCATGCCAAAACATTGATTAGAGATTGTCCGAGCGCGAATCACCAACTTTTTCCAAAGTAACTAGTCACTGGCTTAGAACCCAATGTCGCCCATTTGTGCACCTTCGGATGTGTTGTACAGGTGCCGATAACACCTCCATAATGAATGAAAATGGATCTCCAATGCTATCTTGGTATCTACGTGTGTTGTAATTCTCCATATATCATCCAATATTTAGAGCCTATTACAGGCGATATCTTTACTGCTAGATTTACAGACTGTCTCTTTGACAAAACAATTTTCCCGACATTAGGGGGAGATGACATATAATGCCGTGGAAGTTCCTAAGTTAACTTGGGAAACACCATCATTATCTAATCTAGATCTCATTACTAAATAGAGTGATAGCGAAGTCCAACGAATACTTCACTTACAACAAGTCACAAATGAAATACCAGATGCATTCAACGATACTGTTAAAGTGAGCAAAGGGCATGTACTTGTAAGTAATGCTCCTGCATGGTTGAAGGTTTCACAAAGAACTATTGTGCCTCCCACAAATGAATCAAAGGTCAAGAGACCCCGTGGACGTCTTCTTAAAGACAAAAAACTGGCTTCAGGGAAGCGACAAAAATTGGGACCATAAATGACTAATGATGTAGTCAGTTCATCTAGGATAGAACCACCCATTGACAAGGCTATGGTAATTACGCAACCAATTGGTACATTACCATAAATTCTCAGCGTGGCACATAGCTATGATAGCAAAGAGATCTCGATCAATTATGTCTATAATGGTACAACTTAGGACCGTTCTAAAATTGTTATCGACAACATATTCACATTCATTGTTGCGCTCGCCATTGAGGATGACGATCCCAAACCCTTTACAGTTAACGAGTGTCGTAACCGTAAAGATTGGCCAAAATGGGAATATGGGATCTAAGCTGAGCTGAGCTCGCTAGCAAAATAGAATGTGTTTAGACCTATCATCCATAATTACGATGTCATAAAGCCTATTGGTTATAAATTGGTATTCGTACGAAAACTTATTGAACACGGAGAGGTAGTAAGATACAAGGCAAGACTAGTTGCACATGGCTTCTCACAAAGACCTGGAATCGATTACGATAAAACATACTCTTCGGTCATGGACGTTATAATATTTCATTACCTTATCAGTCTGTCAGTTGTCGTGGATAATCTGGACATGTGTATTATATATGGGAAGATATGGATATCTACATGAAGCTACTCGAGGCCTATAAGCTTCCATAAGAAATAAAGTCCAACACACGAGGTGTGTACGTAATAAAACTGGATAAGTCAGTGCACGGTTTGAAGCAATCAAGGCTTATGTGGCATAATAGTTCACTAAATATTTGGAGGCCGAAGGATTCGCAAATAATCATATATGCCCGTGTGTTTTTATTAAGAATACATAAACAGGGTTTGTTATCATTGTAGTATGCATCAATGATCTAAATATCATCAAAACTCTAGGGGAGATAACGAGTGTCGCTGAATACCTTCAGAAGGAATTTGAAATGAAAGACCTTGGGAAACCTAAATACTGTCTCGGTTTGCAGATCGAACACCTTGGTAGCGGCATACTCATCTACCAAGCGCATATTCTGAACGGATCCTCAAACGATTCGGTATGGATACAACATACAGTGCTAAGATGCCTATGGTAGTCCACCACTTGGACGTGGACAAGGACATCTTCTACCCTCCGGATGAGGGGGGGGGGAACTTCTAGGGCCTAAGGTGCCATATCTAGAAGCAATTGTTGTTATGTTATACTTAGCTGGGTGAATTATGCACAATATCTCATTCGCGGTGAACTGCTTGGCTCACCACAATTTTGCTCCTACCCAAAGGCACTAGAATGGAATCAAACACATTCTACGATATCTGAATGACACAATAGACTTGGGTCTATTCTACCCAAAAAGGGGTAAACATAAAATTATAGGGTACGCCGACGCATAATATTTGTTAGACCCACATAAAGGCCGACCTCAATCTGGATATACGTTCTTGTATGGTAATACAGTGATATCATGAAGATCAGTGAAACAGACAATGATGGCTACCTCCTTAAATCACGTAAAAATTCTTGTACTTTACAAAGCTGGCAAAGAATGTTTTTGGTTACGCTCTATGGTGAATCACATCAACGAAACTTGTAGAATAAATTCTATCCCGAAGGACCCTACTACTCTATATGAAAACAATGTTGATTGCATCACTCAAGTCAGAGGAGGTTTTATCAAGGGAGACAAGACCAATCATATTTCACCGAAGTTCTTCCATATTCACAAATTATAAAAGACTGATGAAATTAATGTTGTTCAAGTACGTTCAGAAGATAACTTAGCAGACTTATTTACGAAAGCCCTTGCATATCCAACATTCAAGAAATTAATATACGGAATAGGCATGCGAAGTTTATATTCATTGAGACGTCAGGGGGAGTAGTTTCCACCTGACAATGGTACACGCGTGTTGTACTCTCTTTTTTTATAGCGCAATTTTCTCCTTAGAGGTTTTGATGAGGCAATGTTATACGTGCCCACCAGCCATCTATAGCATATGATTGCACTCTTTCCTTACATAGTATTTTTCCCAAAGGGTTTTGCTAGGCGGAGGTTTTAATGGCAAGTCATCTAGATGTGGGACACCCCAAAGGGGGAGTGTTAGGAACCATTCGGTTGGGCCCAACCCAAACAGGGTTTGGGCGGCCCACCAACTTCTAACCCTATATAGTTTTAGAGGCTTCTATTTATATCCATAGAAGGGCTATGCTTCTGTAACCTAATAAGTTCTAATGAAAGCCAACCTTCTCTCTATATCTGTGTTTATGTGTGGTTAGATAGATTGTAGTTTGCTTTTGTTCTCAACAATTTTGCTATATTTGAACGCAAATATACATATGTTAGTAAAAAAGACTTTACAGTGAAAACATCTTATTGCACCCTATATAAATGTAAAACTATCTAAATGCACAAAAAACTTTAGTCTCAAAATCCAAATTATTTCTAATTGCCACCTATATAATTGCACAACCTTTATATTTGCACATTTTTCGGGGTCCTGAGGGTGTTTGACCCAAAGGAATGTTATTGTGACGAGGAAAGCAAAAAAATGAAGAGTCACATTCATGTTTGGTTACTTCGGTAGTCAATAGTCATCTTTTTCTCTCATCATCATTACTCGTCTCTCATGCATGCAAATGAACACCATGCGAGCCATTGCTCTCATCTTTTTTTCCCTCATATCCTACATGTTTTCCCTCTTTCTCATTTCCTCTTCTCCTACTTCTCCTTCCACAAATCATAGTAAAGTTTAAGTAGTCTGATATTAATAGTACTAGCTTCAGTCGTATTCCATCACATGATAAACTACCATATATAGACTTTAATAACCAAATAATAGAATGGAGTACATACTACAATAAAACAAAACAAAAACAAAAAAAACAAAACCCTTCAGGGAGAGCTAAAATGCGCCCCAAAAAGCTATTAATCCGTCCATACAGCTTTAGGGACGACAAAGTGTTATCCCTTTAGGGTGGCATTCCAAATACATTAGAGATGGGCACGTCCGTTTAACGGAGTAAAACCATCCCTAATATATAATATTTTAGACGAATTTGTTTGTCTCTAAAAGTATGGCGCCAAATTTTCTTGCCAACGCTAATATTATTAGAGATGGATTATTCCATCTCTAAAACACACATTTTGAGATAGATTTGTTTGTCTCAAAAAAAGTATGGCGCCAAATTTTCCCGGTTTGCACCAATATTAATTGAGATGGAAGAAACTGTCCCTAAAGAAGGTAAAACTAAATGTAGTATTTTTTCAATTTGAATTACGTCCCTGTTAGACTATACAAAACATTCATCAACCACAAGTTAATTTTAAAGAGATAAAATAATAATATATTGCATCATAACATGGCAATGTCATAACATTTCATGTTCATATAGATCAAAATTAGAGATTTCAAACATTTATTTACAAGTTTCCACAAACACCAATTCCACCTAAATAAATAAGGTCACAATCTAAGTAAAACATTGAAAATCAATTATCAATCCCTAAATGCAATTAGAGCATTCAAATTAATGATCCAACCTCTTACGCACTTAACATGAAACTATCGACACTCGAACAATATAGTTGTCAAGAAACTACCTACAGAGAAGGAAAAAGTCAACTATAACATTCAAAAATAATTGCGGACCAAAATATAATAAAACAATCAAGTACATATTATAAAACTGAAAATATAGCAAATGCAAATGACACATCTCATCTATATCAGTCATGCGCGGAAGCAAATTAAATTGGAGAAATCCTTCCAAAAATTCGACAACACTTCCCTGGTAAATTGGGCATTTCCATTTTGTATCTGTTAGAAAACATATGCAATTTATAAACACTCAAATGGATAACATAATCTTTTGGTTTGAGAGCACTTATGACCAATATACACAACACACTCCCAATTTCTAAGATTATAAAATCCACACAAATCACACACATTAAGGTCATATCAACCACAAGATATGATAGTATATATAACTCTCAACAATAAAAATTGACCCTCAAATAAAGTATAGTTTTATAGCATGAGTATAAATTCTAAAAGTTGTGATACTATACCACCAAATGCTACTCAGTACATAGTATAGTGAAATGTAAAATACTCGTAAATATACACCAAGAATGAATCTTACCTGAAAGGACTAAGAGACTCTTGCAACTACCATTTTATCCAAAAAGAATATGACAGCAAATCTACGAAAATAAAAGAAAGATTTGTCAAAAGGAAGTTCTCCACAATTTTAATCAGCATAACTTAATATAAATTAAATCATAAATGAAAATTTAGAAGATAATAATAGGACCTATGTGCAATAGATAAGAGAATAGAAAATGCCACTATATCATGTTGATTTACAAATATTATATGTTGGCTAAGCCAATTTTAGCTCAAAAATACTAACAAAATTCTTTAAAAAGAATTACATGTAGAATATGAGCCGTGAGGGATTATGATGCCCATTTGCCTTGTAAAATCCCTTCAAGTGTTGTCTAATAACGATGAAAAACACATAAGATGACAGGATTATTGAGATAAATTAGATGAGTATCAAATTATTTTAAGTGTTGTCTGATAACCAATATAAATTAGAATGAAATGTCATTAGTGTCGTACTTTTCCTAAAAATCTAAACTAACAAGTACTTGTAACACTTCTTATGGACACTTATTACTAGTAGATCCAAACTAAGAATGTATTCTATTGCTTAAAAATCTAAAGGAAACCAACGATTAATGTTTATTTTTAAAAGCATGGAAAATATACATAACTATTTCACAAGCATGGCAAATATACCTAACTATTTCACAAGCATGGTAAAAAAATTCTAATATACTTATAATATCTCTTTCTTCTTCTCCAGGTTTGAGAAAGATACACGTTTCAGCTACTTTTGGACAAGATACTGTAAACTCGTCAGTGTCAGTTACCTCTCCAGACTCAAGAAACTCCTTTGTTGTAAAGGTTGTATTTCAGAACTAAGGATACACAGCAAAGATATGTGTTTACAGTTCTTACTAAACTCCTTTGTTTTTATAATTATCTAATATTACAAAACCAATAGTTCCAAACATAGATTTGCAGTTCTTATTACTTTGATGATATGTGTTTGAGATTCAGTTGTAACTCAAATTGGATAAAGCATAACAACAACAAAGACCTGAATCCACATAGAACTAAATCTATGTATGGATGGAAACTAAGACCTGAATTTAGAAATTGGACCTCGGGTACAAGGGGACTGAAACATTATAACTTTGCAAACAAACGAGTACGCTGCTAATGAGTGAAATCTATGCTTAAATTTGTTGTGTTAATGATGATTAACTTTGTAGATTGTGGGGCTCTACCAATCACTTGATGACATTCTTGACAGCATGGCAAAGCAGGGCACGAAGATATACTTTCTGGTAAATGGTAATGCAACTAGAAACTATAAGTGTGATAGAAAATTACAAAGAGTGGATTTTCTCAGACCTCAAGAAAATGTAAACAAGTTATTTAGACAAACTTAAAAATGGGTAAACCACAAGCTAAAACTTCTCATCTAATACCATTAAAAAAAATCACGTAACATCAAGAAGTTAATTTGATATTTGCATCTACATAACAACACTACAACCTTGGAAAGATATAATTACTGGAAAAAGTAAATAACAACAAGAGTACTGACCTTCCCCACAATCTTCCACAAAATTTCGTCCTCTATTTCAGTGTAGGGAAAGGAGTACGAGAGTAGCTCATCACCTATCCAAAAAAGTAGTTTTTTAAGTCAAATATTTGCAAGCCTAATATATTCAAAGGAAAACATATTATCTCATACTACCAAGAAAGTTGTGAAACATATTATTATAGTTCAATTATATGGAATAACAAGACAACAAGATAATTCAAGGGTACAACTAATAGAATAGTATTAGCTTTTGATCATTCATTTTTTTTTAACTACCTTTAAGTTTGGAGAGACGAAGTAGTTGAGTGGCATAGGGATGGAAATTTTTTGCGATCTTTTTGATTTTAACTTTGCCTATCTTAAACAAAAATCCCAATGGTCGTTCGATTGATATCTCTAGGCATATAATTTTTAAATTTTAAGCATTACTACCTACAACTAAAGGTAACTTCAAGTTCAATCCTCATACGATTGTCGAACTAAAACCAAAGATGCCCTAAATTTGATACCATGAGCTTCTCACTGTAATGAACTATATTACACCCACAAAATTACTTTTTTTTTTATCAACACCCAAACCTTACAATTCTAATACTACATCAACCAAATCATGAATTACAACATAGAAATCCAAATCAAACATAATGAAAACCCCAAAATCATATCACAATCCAAACCCCTTCAGATCTACCCTATCAAACTGATACCTCTATTCAAAATTAATCATCTGACACCTCTATTCAACATATATAGGGATCGAACTTGCTACTATTAAAAGTCAGAATCGAGCTGTATATGAAAATTGTAAAAAAAGCATAAATTTGGAGCTTTTACTAAAAAATAAATCACCAATTCCAGGGATAACGTATTGCCATATCTTTAGTTTAGCAACAAAACCCAAATTGAAGAATAACACATACACAGAAACCCAATCAAATTAGATATTATTACAATGTGATAATGCATTGCCAAATCACACAAACCCAAATTCGACATCTCGATTTTCAAATCCTAATGTCTGAATTCCACAGGATTTAAGTATAATTCCAACTCCCAATCACTAAGGCGTCTATTATCACCTTACCCCAATTCCTAAATCATCCAATCAATATACAAGAGAAACCCCAAAACTTGCAGAGAGAGAGAGAGTGTGAGTTGAGTTAAAATTGTGGCTTAGTGTTTTTGTCCATCAGTCCCTAAACATGTACAATTAGGGATAGTCATATCCAACAGTCCCTAATCTTTACTATTAATGACGGGCCATGAACAAAATTACAAGAGGCTGGATCAAAGCCGTCCCAACTGTTTTATTATTAGAGACAAATTTTACTCCGACCCTAATATTTGATCCCTAATAATCATTTTTTTTTTTTTTTTGTAGTTATGCAAGAGAAAAAACTAGCTCATTCAAATTTTAGCGATGGGTATTCGTATTAAGCAATATCGTATCAAGGCACTAGCAAAAATACAAAAAGACCATAATAAGGGTTGGAGTTGAAGTTCACGAACTACCTTTAGAGGATATTTATTAGAACAGAAGAGTCCTCCATCTCAAAACAATCGGCAATAAGAGGAGTAGCTCAATGGTCTTATATTTTTAGGTGCAAGGATTGATTTACCAATGTGGAACTATATACCTCTAGAAGCATAAATGTACCGGTAAATTAAAAAGATTACTGCATGATGATTCAAAAACAAACTTACCAAAATAAAACAAAGCAATTAACAATGCTACATTTACTTCCACCTTTTCCTCAAAAGCAAATAATAAGTTATAAGTGTGCTCTTGTTCTATCAATTCCAGAATCTCCCTTTTAAAATATCCATATAATTCTATCTTGTCCTACATTCCAATTGGATCCAATAATATCATTCTTTCTGTTTGGAACCAATAAAAAATAGGAACCATCATCTCCTCCTCAAGATGTTCCCCTACAGCTTCCCAAACCTGATTCCTTCTTTGATTCGATCAACTCAGCCCAAATTTGAAAGTTTAATCCAGAGGGCTCTTAGGTCATTTTTGACCATCTGTCAGTTGGATATCAACTCAGAGTATAATCCAGGCTGTAAATACAATCTCTTGACATGACTGAATCATACAACTTTACAAAAATACCCTTCAAAGTGAATATTTAAGTAAATCTGGACCGTCGGATCTAACCTACTGAAAGACAAAATCTTGGATCATTCATTCTCACTGATATCATCTCTCTGGAGTCTGATTTTGGTACAACTTTGGACCTTTCTTCCTCTACATAGACCTCACGTGACATAAAAAAGAAGGGGTACACTTAAGCATGACGTGGCAGCCTTACAAGGACCCACGTAAGGTTTCTTCATGGCATTGTTTACTTGAGTAAGGGTAAAAATGGGAGAGTTTGAAACACTTGTGTGAACCCAACACTAGAACATTTTTTTTTTCCTCTCTTGTTGTCCGAGCAGGAAAAAAAATAGAGACATTTGTATTTTATTTTCAGAGACCCAGTGATGATTTATGTCATTTTCTTGCTTTGTTTGGAGTCACAAACAACAATGGAGTCACTAAGAGAGAAGAGCTAATGTTGATTTGAAGTTTAAGTTGAGGTTCAAAGATAATGCTACAATTTACAACTAAAACTAGAAGCAGAGCAACAGGAAGAAGAGGAGCTTGTTGTTCATGGCGGATTTTAACTCTATTAAGGCGTTGATACTGGTCTTTCTCTTCTTCACTGCAGGTAATTTCTACAAACATTTCATCTACATTACTAGTGAGAGTACTTACCCAGAAGAAGAAAATTATAAATTAGTACTTAGTAGCTGTATTAAGTGATACCCAGAGTCCAAAACACTCAAATTGGTTGAATTAAGAGATACCCAGAATCAAAAACACTCAAATTAGATGAATTTGGAGATACCCAGAATCAAAAACACTTAAATTAGATGAATTAAGTGATAACCAGAGTCAAAACCACTCCAATTCTGTCAGAAAATTATAAAGTAGATGATTTGAGAGATACCCAGAAGCTCAAACACTCGAACACTCGAAACAGATTATAAGAGTGATTGGATTTTTAGCTATATTGAGAGTGTGAGATTGGGGAATTAGTTGGTTCTCATGATACTTTTTTTTTTTTTTGGGTTCTTGGTTGTAGCCATTGTTGCAGAGATTAGAACACAGCAAGAAGAAGACCAACAACCATATGTGGGAATCAACATTGGGACTGAAATCACCAATTTCTTATCCCCAGTCAACCTAGTTTCATTTCTCCAATCTCAGAAAATCACCCATATTCGTCTTTATGATGCTAATAACGACATTCTCCTCGCTCTTGCTCACACAAAGATCCGTGTGGTTGTCTCGATACCCAATAACCAGATCCTCGCCATTGGTTCCTCCAATACCACGGCTGCGTCGTGGATAGATAAAAATGTTGTTTCTTTCTACCCGGACACCCTAATTACCGCAATTTCAGTTGGGGACGAGGTATTAACTACGATACCGTATTCAGCTCCTATCCTTCTCCCAGCAATGGAGTCGCTCTATAATGCTTTAGTGGCCTCAAATCTCCATACCCAAATAAAGGTTTCTACCCCACACTCCGCGTCGATAGTTCTCGACTCTTTTCCACCGTCACAAGCATTCTTCAATCAATCTTTGATTCAAACTGTACTCCCGTTGCTTCAGTTCTTATCAAGAACCCAATCGCCACTAATGATGAACCTCTATCCTTATTATGTGTTTATGCAAAACAAAGGTGTTGTTCCTCTAGAAAATTCTCTCTTCAAACCATTAACCCCATCGAAAGAAATGGTAGACCCCAATACCTTATTGCACTACACAAACGTTCTAGACGCCATGATTGATGCCGCGTACTTCTCCATGAAGAATTTAAATATCACTGATGTTGTGGTTCTGGTTACTGAGACTGGGTGGCCATCAAAAGGGGATGCAAAAGAGCCTTATGCCACAATCGACAATGCCGATACGTACAACTCTAACCTCATTAAACATGTCTTTGATCGTACTGGAACCCCATTGCATCCGGAGCTCACATCCAGTGTATTTATCTATGAGCTTTTTAATGAAGACTTGAAGGATTCACCTATTTCAGAGGCTAATTGGGGGCTGTTTTATGGAAATTCAACCCCAGTGTATTTGCTTCATGTTTCTGGAAGTGGAACTTTTTTGGCGAATGATACGACGAATCAAACTTATTGTGTGGCCGTTAATGGAGTTGATTTTAAAACGTTGCAAGCAGCTCTCGATTGGACTTGTGGACCTGGGATGGCAAATTGTTCAGAGATTCAACCAGGGGAGAATTGTTATCGTCCCAATGATGTGAAGAACCATGCTTCATATGCATTTGATAGTTACTATGAGAAAGCAGGAAGAGCAGCTGGTTCTTGTGATTTTAAAGGTGTTGGCATGATCACCACCACAGATCCAAGTAAGCCTATTTGAAAGTTTGTGTTTCTGATTTTTTAAGCTAATTTGCACAATGGTGATACCCCATGGCTGAACATACACACACACGCGATACTTCTCACTTGGGCTATCATGTCTTGTCTCGAGACAAACAAAGTTGTAACTCTGTTAACGTTCACTAAGTCTTGGTCTGGGTGTTTGGTTAACCAATTTTATCGTGTGGAATCCTTTTTTCTTTCTTAGGAAACACATCAATCTTACGAGTGTAAGTTTATACTTTATTCTGATCTTCTCTAATTGGTAGTTAGAAATCACAACTAATATTAGCTCTAGGAGTTGTGTAAAGAGAGAAAAATTGACAAACTATGTCTAACCCACTTCCGTTTTACTGGGATTTTAAAAATGCCACCGTTTGTTTGGTGAGATTTGCACCAGAAAATGAGGTACAAAATATAGTATTGTATGTATCACTAATAATATCACTTTTTCCGATCTAGGCCTGCTAAATACCCACTGAGATCTCCAAAAGTAACATGGCAATAAACAACTTATGTCAAGATTCAAAGAAAAACAGAATCCATTTACTTTACCTAATTTCCTTTCTAAGCTAGTATGCACTTAGGTGTTAAAAGAATAGCACGAGCTCGCATGAAGAAAAAAAAAAAGGTTTTATTTTAGTTCTTTCTAGCCTATTTGATCCCTTTGTTGTCCCTAATACATTAACATTTACATTAATTTGGTTTATTTGAAATTTTCAGGTCATGGGAACTGCGTCTTCCCTGGAAGGTGAGAAAGTCCAAAATCCATACGTTTCAGTTTAAATAATAGGTTAAGTTCACCAGTAATACTATCTATCGGAAGTGTTACCAGGATTAGAACCTATCTATTTTACTCATAAATGTAAGTTTTCCTTGCAGTAAGAAGGCAGTGAACAAGACAAGAGTTGAAATCCCATCAAACAACGCAACAAGTGGAGCCGGATTAAGACCAAGAGGTGGTATGGTCCAAGATTTCCACTTTCTTATAACAATAATGGTCTTCTTAGTGCACTCAGTTGTTACAACTTACAAAGAATTGCTAGATGGCTGGGCTGATTAAAAGGATTAGGTATATATTTTATATAATCAAATTCTTCAGGCGTATATGGGGAAGTAGGGTCAATTTTTTGTAAGTTAGCATAAAGTATGTTTGCCTTGTAGTGGGGTCGTTACTCCGGCAAGAATGTTACCTAAAAAAATGTATGATTGCATGATGTCTATATATTAGTTCCAAATGGAAATTCCTTTCTTGTAGATGTTCGCTGTTTTGCGTCATTGTTATTGGATCAATCATGATACATTTGGCAATAATGTACTCGTTCCTTTATTTTGCAAATAGAGCACGGTAGTTTCTGTTTCTGTTTCTGTCTGTTATAGCTCGTTTTTTCCGTTGGTGCCTTATTCATCCCAAATCTGCTCTGCATGCCTTCTGCAAACCATCTCTGGTCCCAAATTTAGGCATTCACAGCATTTGCCGAGAGGACGTCCCCTCTGAATCAAGTGCATTCCGTGTATCAACATGATCATAATATGTTTCACCGTTTCTAAGCCTGTCAATACATTTGGGCAGTCGCAGGATTTGTAGAGAAGATGGTGATAATCAAGTGTATTACAATTTACGTTTTCATCCATCTGCATGCATGTTCATAATATGCATAATATGTCATACACTGTTCTAAGCGTATAAAATTTTGTGGGAAATATTTGAGCAAGTCCCCAAATTCTTTGTGTTTCACCCATAAATGTATGAATATCATGCTCTCGTGTTGAAGAACTTGTCAAGGCTTTGTCAAGTACTTTTAGACTCTTAGTTGTAGTACTAGTCAGGTAGACGAGCTACGTAGTCAGGTGGAAGGCTTTGTCAAGTACTTTTAGACTCTTAGTTGTAGTACTAGTCAGGTGGACGAGCTACGTAGTCAGGTGGACAAGCCACGTAGATATCAATTGCATTTCCTTTTTTGTTCCTGTTTACTAGGTCGTATTACACCGGCTTTCTAAGGGTTCCTGCCACTTTTGAGTGTAGTGCAATATAAGGAATGGTTTGAAGCTGGAACTCATCATATGAATAGTCATTTGCTTTGTATGCAAGGTGTTAAAAATTCGAAAGAACAAGCAAGTAAACTGGAGCTTCAAATCTGGTGTAAGGCATGATGGACAAACATCTATATAAATTCACTTGAGTAAAAGATAGAGACCAACCTAATGATCTCATTCTCACAATCTCCACTACAATAACTGGAAGAAATAAAAAACAACTCGAAAACAAGCCTGAACACTGAAGGGGAACATCTCTCCTTTATCATCACAATCAAAACTACTATACACTTCCGCAGCATCCCCATACACAGCGTAATGCTTTGTAACCGCTAAGTCGGCTAAAACAACCAATTGCTCAGCTGCTCTTCCAAGTTATTTTCCTCTTCCATTCCCCAATCTTATGCCTCCCCAATTGCTAGCATATTAAGTATTTACTTAACTGAACAAGAAAGTACTGCTGAACCCTATCTTACCTGAGAGCATTTACAAATGTCAACAGGGAATCAACATCTCGCTTTTCGGATGGGTACTTGATTGGCTGTGAAGAGTGCTTAGGGAAAAATAAAATTGTTGGGAAGCTCTGCAGCTGCAACTCCTGTTTTGCATATGCCTTTTGCTCCCCGTCTGCCTTGAACTTTCCTACCTTCACCCCTGAACCCGCCGACTTATCTGCCAATTTGTTAAAGGAACTCTCCATTGCTTGGCAAAATGGGCACCAAGGGGCGTAAAGCACCACAATCCACGGTTCCTGCAAGTTATCTAATTTAGCCAAATTCTCAATACCAGTCCTGTTCAGAGTGACCACATTTTGGGAATTGAAGATATCCGGAATAGTAGCTATTTCATTTGAATTTGCAGCTGCATTTCCATTGCCATTAAGTTTGGGAATATTTTCCTCTTTAAGGTTCCCCTTGTGGAGTCCGCACTCCTTGGCCTTAGCGTCCTCCCACCACCACCTTCCTTCTCTCTCGTGTTGTCCAGGCAAGACCGGCCTTGTGCACGGTTCACAGCCAATGGAGATATATCCCTGTGAGTGCAATGTGTTAACAGGCACATCCATTGTTCGCAAGAAGCTCCATATGTTGTTGCCCTCCAAATTTGCGACTGGGTTCCATTTGATAAGGCTTCCAGCTCCGCCATCCACTCCTTCAAATGCTGGGTCAACTTGGACAACAGGGACTTCAGCTCTAGTGCCTGGAGATTGATCTTTCCTTTGTCCAGTGATCCAAGCGCGAAGACCCTTAAGGGCCCTCCTCAGTGGCCTAACCTTTCGAACTCTGCAGCACTCTTGATGGCCATCTTCATAGAAGGAGAAGAGACCTTTGGTCCTAACAAGAGTTTGCACTTCAATAGCATCGGGGAACATGTACTCGATGTGGATATTGTAACGCTTCTCAACAGCGTCGAAGAACTTGTATGTTTCTGGGTTTAATCGCCCGGTGTCCAAGCTAAATACCCTGAAGGGTCTACCTGTTAACTTTGCATACTCTATCAAGGCTACATCCTCCGCACCACTGCACAAATTAATCCAACATCCATAGTTAGAGGTCAATTTCACAAGTAAGAAAATCTCTTAAGAAAAAAGAATAGCGTATTAAATCTATATAAATCATGGGATCAGGTAGGGGGGGGGGGGGGGGGGGGGGGGGGGGGGAGCTGCCCCTTATCCTAAATATACAAGTAAATGGAAAGTCTGTCGTTTTTTTAGTTGTTTCCTCTCAAATTATATTTCCTCTTCCTTTTCCATCAACCTTCACGTGCTGTACCTCTCACTCGTTAGATTTCTTGTTCGGATCCCACTAGTTATCCAATATACCAATTACATTCAAAACCTCTATCATATGCATAGATTTCGCATGATACACCAAACAGTTTAGGCTTTGCTTGGTATATCAGAAATATTTGACATCGAAAGCATTTCCAATGGTTTAGACAATTGCTAGCTAAGCTTTCTCCTCGTACATACATCTAATGGCTAGCAATTGTCTAAATCAGCGAAAATGTTTCCAATCACAAAGAGTTCCAGTGTATCAAACGGAGCTTAAATGACTGTCAACCCAATAATCCAATAAGCAAATAAAAAATTGCATTCAAATTATTGAATGAATTAATGACATTAAATCTATATAAATCAGGTACTAGTAAATCGGTATAAAGGGTGACCAACTTTGGGAGCCTTAAACTGTGTAAATAAGCATTTATAAGGTCCAATTGTCCAATCCTAAGAGTATTAACAGACTCAAATTCAATAGTTAAGCATAAATATACATTTCTATTTATACCTGAAAGCGATGGCAATTTCGTTTCCAAATTTCTCCAGTGCTTTATCCATGATCTCAAGAGGAGAAGCATTTTGAAGTTCCTTGGCTAATTTCTCATAGTCCTCTATCTCTACTTTCTCTGTAAATACCACAAAATCAAAGGGCATATCCGTCAATATAACAGTATACAAAACACGCGCGCCACACATTCAAAAATGAAAAACCCACCAGGAACGGCCAAGGTCGACGCAGCTGCAGTAACCACAGAATCGTTCCGTTTCGGCTCAGCACAAATCGGTTTCACTAAACTCCTTCTCTGAGATGAAATCGGACGTAATGAACCAATCTTTGAATCTATAACAACATACACAAAAACTCAAAATCAGAAAATGAGATCACAATTACACAACAAAAGATCTCATAGGAAAAACGAACATTTACGCTCTTGTTGTGATGACGAATGTGAAGCAAACGAAGCGGAAATCGAAGACGAAGAAGTGGCGAATGCCATTAGATTAGAGACTCTCTCTCTCTCTCTCTCTGTGTTTGTGGTTGAATTTTCAGGTTGATGAAGAATACCGTAGAGGAAGAAGAGGGGTTATATAATTTGTCACACAAATCTTGGTTTTGATGGTTCATTGAACCTGGATGGGTTTTGAATAAGAGCTATTACTTCACGTTTGTACACGTGGCAGGGTTTTATTGGAACATATGAATTGCGAGACTTTCTCAACTTGGCGGAAAATGGAATGTGATGAGAAAGAGAAACGTTAACAATGACGTCCTTGTTATGAATTTTGGATACCATTGGTTTATCCTCAAGATGTGTAATACTCGATTTTGAACTTCAAGACTACCATAATGAATGAATGTGTGGCTATAGATATTCAACTCTCGAGTTGTATTGATGTCATTGTTCGAAGACGTGTGGTTAGCACAGATATGCTTAAGAGAATATCTTACATTGTGTCCGACAATGACACACATAGTACTGCTAGGATATGAGCTTTAATTGAATTTGGAACAAGGCTAAACTTGGGATTCATCCGGTTCTGGTATTTCTTGTATGTGAGAAGATTTAGAGACACTCAAGTCTCACTCAACCATAACCACTCATCTAATAGAGATGAGTGTCTTTCAAAATTTGGTGATTTTCTATAAGGGAAATGTGGTGAAAAAATGTCGGGTCTTACCACTCTCTCTAGCTGGCAGATATTTCTCTCTCTTTTCAAATCATCCGTCACTCACATTTAATGTTGTGTCTCCTCCACTCTCTCTCTTTCCCACTCTCCCTCTCGCTCTCTCTCCAAACAAACCAAACAACCATTTCCCTCCAAACATCTTTCTCTTACTCTCGCGAACAGTTTGAGTTTCTCTCTCACACACACACACTCTCTCTCTCTCTCGTCATTAGAGACTATCATTTTCTTTGTTATTCTATTTGAAAGTTCAGAGAAAGAATTGAATTCAAAGACATTGTCCATTCCTTTTAGAGAAGAGCTTGGGGATTGATAATGGAGGTTGTTGTCTATTTCAAGGTAAATCCCATTATCATTCGAAATTGCTGCCTATTTTCTTGTCTCCCCATTTGTGTAATACAATTTGGTATTGAAACTGCTTAATATTGTCGAATTCGACAATATTTGACCTAAATAACTCAAATTACACTGTAAAATTATTGAATTCGACAATTTAGCAGTGTAATTGTTGTTATGGTTATATAATATTGTCAAATTCGACAATTATGGAATTCCCCTGGTTCATCTCCCTTTTATTTTATTCATGTTTAGAAGTCTAAATTGTCGAATTCAACAATAGTATAGTTGACTTGGAGTTATTTAAATAGAGTATTGTTGAATTCGATAATTTATCAAGTACAATTGGACTTATGTTTACATAATATTGTCGAACTCGACAATTACCAAGTGCAATTATACTGATCATTTGAGTAATAAATTATATACAGGTACACAATGAATGAGAAAGTGCCTTCAACCGCTTATAATAGAAGAAAAAGAGAGTTGGCCAGAGAAGGAGACCTACTTACATATAAGAGAAAGAGAAAGACTATTGACCCAAGCACAGTCGTCATTCCAAACACAGTTGACACCGCCAATGAGGGTGTTAGTGAACCAGTACCTCCAACTGAGTCTGCCCAAGCTGCTTTGGGAGCTCAAGCTGAGTTTGCGCAAGCTGTGAATATTCCCTAGGGTTCAGAATTTGAGACTGAGTCTGCCTAAGCTGCTTTGGGAGCTCAACCGCCGCTCCCAAATGTTTCTCCTGATTTTGATGTGAATATTCCTATTGTTGGGGGGTATTCTGAAGGCGAGGGGGCTATAAGCAACGAAGACGTAGGCCCTAGTGATAAAAGCCTGTTGAGGAGCTTCAGGTTCCATAAAGCGAGATCGATCGCGCTAGGGCAGGTATATTGTTTAATGGAATCTCTTGTTTAATTATGTTTTGTTATTCCTATTATTGATAGTTATATTTTGTTGACATAATCAATATTATTGTTCAGGAGAAGCTTCCCATTCGTGTTCACCATCATCAGTCTACGTGGGACCTTACAAAGGAACCACAAGTGGTCCAAGATTTTGTTAAGTTGAAGGGTTTGGATAGGATTGGGGACATATCCTATAACTCTTACAACTCTGCGTTGATTTCTGCCTTTGCCGAACGTTGGCAGCCAAAAACTAAATTGTTACAGTGTATGTGAAGGTAGAAACATGTAAAATTGTCGAACGCGACAATTTTCTAAGTAATTTCTGAAATCATCTATATGTATTATTGTCTAACTCGACAATTATATAGAAAGTAATTTAAATGTTTTATGTAAATTTAACCTCAGACAAGTGAATGTGATATGCTAAAAGAAACCATTGAACAAATGAAGGAGGACATTCAACTAAAGCGTGTACTTGACGAGCAATGTGCACTAGGGTTTGCAGATATGCCAAGGTAGTTAGATACAAAAGTAAGGTCTTAGGCAGATGTCATTATCGCATCTATTATTTGTTTGTCAAAATCTTGATTTTCCATGTCAAATTTCTGTTTGTAGATATTGGAGTGCAAAGATTTGGAGGAAAAAAATGTAAGTTTGGAGGCAGAGCTAAGGCAAAAATTTCGCCTCAAAGACTGTAATCAAAGCTTATCTGTTGAGTTGAATAAAAATATAATGTGGTGTATAGCTTTTAATAGTATTAATTTTAATAACCCCTAATTACTAATAGTCTTCCATTAAACATTCTTGTATCTGGCGTGATTATTTTGTCCCCAATGTGTATAGTGTAAAAAGAGCGAGTCACTAAAAATGGTTAATACACTTTTGATGGAGCAGATAGACTTGCATCTTCCTCCAGCTACACCTGTGAGTTTACCAAAATTCACTATTAGTTTGTGGTTGCATTATTTGTAAGTCTGGTAACATTATTCTTGTACTGCGTGTTTTGAATGGCTTGCTATACTACAATCATATCAGCCTATGCCAGACGCAGCCCTAACAAAGAAGTATGATGACTTGTTGTCTGTACATGAGGACGTTAAGAAGAAGTTAATTGCGAAAGAAGATTTTGTAAGTCATTCGAAATGAATGAAATTAATTATAGTTAGTGAATTGGAGTTTCTGTTTGATAATAGTGAATTTAAGTTTAATTTTGTGTACGACTTTTTTAGTTAGTAAATTGGAGTTTATGTTTAATTATCCAAAATTAGATGTAGTATTTATTTTGGATTCCATGCTCAATATCGGTTAACCCCTGCTCAAAATTAGATGTAGTATCCAAAATCACTATTAAATGAACTAGAGTTATATAACTCATCTCATTTATGTCTTTCGAACAGATAATGAACTGGACATCCAAGTATAAGAAAGAAGCGGCAAAATGTATAAAGGAAACTAACCATCTTGTAAACTCCCCCCCCCCCTCATCTTTCTTAATTTTATGGAATGTTGATTTCATTGTTTATTCTAATGTTGGCTATTTTTTCAGCGTAAGAAGTTGGTTAATACTGAAAAGAGGATGAAGTCTTTGGAAGTAAATAACAGTGAATGGGTATGTCCTATTTCTAACTCTTGTACCTATTTGAGATTGCTCTGTGTAATGCATGGTTTGAAGTGATAATTGTCGAATTTGACAATATGGCTTCAAAATTATGTTATTGAAATCGAATATTGTCGAATTCGACAATTAAAAAGTGTATTTGGAGTTGTGCATGCAAAAGATTATCGAACTCGACAATATAGGTAATGTATATGTTCATGTACCAAGTGTCTTTATCCTAATGTTGGAGTTTTTTTTTCAGCATAACAAACTAGTTAATTCTGAAGAGAGGAAGAAGACTTTGGAAGTGGATAACAGTGAATGGGTATGACCTATTCCTAACTCTTGTACCTATTTAAGATTGCTCTGTTTAATGCATGGTTTGAAGTCATAGTTGTCGAATTCGACGATTACCAACTGCATATTGTCGAATTCGACAATATTGGTAATATACATATACACTTGCACAATATATTATTGTCGAGTTCGACAATTATGGAAATATAATTAGAATTATGCATATATAATATTGTCAAAATCGACAATATTGCTCTAATATTACTGTTTGTTCTAATATTAGTTCTTGTTGCAGGAGGTTTGGCGTCAAGCATTGAAGAAGGCACTCGCAAGTGAAGGGATGGGAGACATGGGGGACCCAACCTTTAAAAAAAAAATTGAGCAGAATGAAAGATTCTTCATAATAGCACAGCAAGGACCCAAGGGAGATTATCAAGAAGACTTGGTTTCCACGGCGGTAACCCTTAAAAATGTTATCATTGCTAGGAGGGAAAAAATGGCTAAGAAGAAGAAGATACAAGAACTTTTACTCCAACCGTGGATAAAGTATCTTGTAGATGTTCGTGGTGTCGAAATCAGTGATAACAATTCTAGTTTTAGGGTTACCGTCGTGATTCAACACCAGAGCTAACATAGATTCACAGATGTAATAAAATCATTGAAGACCTTTCTCTGCAAGGACCCCGCATTCTAGAAGAATATCTTCAACCAAACATTGGGTATACAATTCACTCTAGACGGTGAGAATATGTATCAAATTCTATTGCAGGCGTATTTTTACGATCATCAACATGTAGAGTATAGGCATATGGCGCATTTACTATCCACTTACTATGAGAAGTTTGTGGTCTTCATTACCCTCACTGAAGCATATACATTCTTACCCCTCTTTTGGGCACGTAAAAGAAATACTACTTCAAATGAGGAGAGGTTCCAAAATCTTCTTATGGATACTAGTAAGTACTGGTGGCTTGGTTTGGGGGCGGACAACCATTACGTTCGCTTGTTTCCAAGGTTTGATGCACCAATACATCTAGTTTCTACTCTTTTCTACGGTCATGCAAATCTAGAAATTCCTTTGGCTTTTGTGAAAGAACAACTGACTAGGTATTTTGATGTGAGGGTAAAGATCTTCAAGGCATTACTTAGAGAGCACAATGTAAAGGTATATAGAGTTAATGACATGGTTGTCGCTGGCTTGTCGACAATCAAATAGGGTTCTCGACCGAATATTTGTATATCACAGTTATGTTAACTCACTGTTTATTGGTAGTATCCCTACATGGCTATCTATTTTTTGTACATGGCGGTTCTGTTAGTTCATTGTTTGTATATCATAGTATATAATTTTTTATAAAAGTGCCCCTTGTTGATTTATTTTTGTAGTATATACATTTTTGTTAGGTCATATGAATCTCATTTCTAACTGTTCAAAGTATGTACATATTGGCTCTGAAGAATATTTTAACAGTGCACTTGGATCTAAAAAATAAAATATTGTCAATTTCGACAATACTTGTAGTGTATATGGTTATTTGCAATGTATAATATTACCGATTTTGACAATTTTGGTAGTGTATTTCGAATTATGCATTTGTAATATTGTCGAACCCGACAATATTACAAAGTGTAATTAGAGTTATGGGTATATAATATTGTCGAAATCGACAATTTAGTTAAATTATAGAGGATCTATTACATAACTCGACAATTTAATACAGTATTTTTGACAATCTACAAATTCATAGAGGGTACATAAAGCCACACAATCCCTAAACTCCAAATAATTCATTGCTATTGTCTCCGTGAAATATTGTATTGCTATTGCCCTAAATTCTAATTACAAAGCAAACATAATGTTGAATCAACACACTAATCTCTCAATAATAATCAAATACATATTTTTAAGTCAATGCATGTAAACTCCTTCTGTTTTCCTAGATGTTGTGGTTGTCAGAATTCAATTACAACGGCTGAACAAATTCCTTATTTCTATCTCCTACATGGAACACATTATTATAAATATGGTATAAATACATAATGGAACACATTATAGAAAAATCACAGAGAATATGCCGTTTATGCATAGTGTCGAATATGTACTTACTTGATTATGTTATTATCGTTTTGAGAAGTGGGCATGTCTGTTTGTCATGGTTACCGTGTACTCCACAACTTTTGTATGCTCTCTTCTTCTTCATAATAGCCTCTTCCATCTTTTCTCTTTATAGTGAACAGTCTTCGCCCGTCCTTTTTTTTTAACAACGAGATGGTTGAAAATCATAGTTCCAGATACCAGATAATCTGCGATAGAAGTTGAGATGTTTTGTTATGACATATCTATCTGTGTTAAAGACTCATTGTAGTTTTAAAGGTAAGACTCAAGTTCGTCTAGCTTCAAAACCACAAAATTGAAGCTTTCTTTCATCTTCGAGGTCCTCTCGTATAAGTTTGATGCATAGAGGGATAGGTAGCTATAGCGTAAGGCATCGTAAGTTATCTCCTTCTAACTGACTTTTATCATACGACCTTAAAAACTTGTTTGTACCAATCATCTACCTTGTCATAATGAAAGCCTCTGGTATTTTGAGAATATTGTATTTCGAGAAAACCTTCAGGAGGTGACAACATGGGAGTCTAACATACTCAAACAACTTGCATCCACAATTACCAGTTAGCTTCTCTAAGTCTATTTCTAGCCCAAATGACTCGGTGCGACCACTATGGGACTTCACCGCAAGTTGCCGAACGTTGCCTTCTACGTGTCTTTCTATTACAGCGAAGCGAAGAACCTGGTCAAACTGATCCTGAAATTTATGGAACATTGTTTTGGTGTAAATCTTTGCAGCATCTTTCAGTAGAGCTTGACGAGGACCAACTTGACGATATCTGTGTGTTGATGCAAAGTCTTATGTACTTTCTCGTTCATATACCTCTAAAAGGGTAGCCTCGTACTTGGTTACAAAACTGTACAACCCAGTTGTTATTGGCAACCAACCATTAAAGAAGTTGTTTGTGGACTCACTCCGTCTTGTACTGCTCATCCCTGCAAAGAAGGTTGACCTATTCCATAACGGTATCCATCTTTGTCTAATATTAAAGATTCCTTGCATCCAAACATTATCATCCAATTTATGTTTCTTCATTAGGTCCATCCACTTGATTTCAAACTCTACAGCCTCATATGTGTTGTGCATTATCGAATTGATATATTCTTTGAATGTAGATGGTTCCCGATAAACATGGTCGGTTTTCTCAGGAAATTTGTTTATGATGTGTCACAGACAAAATTGATGTCTGGTGTTGGGGAAGACCTAAAAATAAACCAGAACTTAGAATGAAAGTGTCTCTAAATATTATATGATATTGCCGAATTCGATAATTTAGTAGTTTAATTGGATTGGAGTTATGCTAGCAAATATTGTCGAATTCTTCAATTTAACAACTGTAAGTGGAGTAACAAGTGTTCGACAATATTGGTAATATAAAATCGACAATATACTCCAGTTAAGAACTGTAACTGGAGTAACAAGTGTTGAATATTGTCGAATTCGACAATATACTCCAGTTAACAACCGTAACTGAAGTAACAAGTGTCGAAGTACTTCTTAACCTTGGGAATAGCTGCGGCCATAATTGCATCTTGATCAGTGATAATTAAAATAGATTGTTTGTAGTTCATTGTCTTCAGCCAAGTATGGAACAACCATACAAATGTGGGTTCTTGCTCATTTCTTAGCAGAGCACATCCGTATTGAATTGTTTGGAAATGGTTGTTGATCCCTGCAAACAAAGCAAATGTCATCTTGTACACATTCGTCCGGTACGTAGTATCGAAGGTGACGACATCTCCAATTGCCTCATATGCGCACCTTGAACGTCTATCGATCCAAAAAAATTAAGTACTCAGTCCTCCTCATCTAATTCAATGTCAAAATAAAATATCGGATCTGCAGTTTGTTTCTTCCTAAACCACTCCAACGCAGTCTGTGCATCTCCTCTGACTAGCCATTCCTTATTTACTTTGGCATTGTGGTTATAACAATCCCGTTTGCTAAAGGTTCTATCTGGGAATAATACCGGGACCTTGCTGACCAGAATATTGCAAAGTTCAAATGCCGCTGTAAAGTTTTTTACTGTTTCAGGAAAGAATATGTTAACCTTCATCCGATGTTGATTCCGTGGAGATACGAGTTTATAGTTATGGATATTCATGAAATATGTGATAACATATTTGCCCATTTTGGTATTCCAATTTATGTTCATCGTTGCTTTACACCCACACTTATTAGATGATCTTCTGCTGCCAGCTACGTCGCTACTCTTTGGATTCCCAAGGTTTTTCTTTAAAAAACCATTGTTCATACAATAAAAGTGTGCTCTGCCTATATCATTCGATCTCAAACGCTTAGTAGAATTGCGTATCTTGGTGGAGAAACCCTGCCCTCTTCCATATCGTTCGTACCACAGACGTGTATCCTCTACAATATTAAAATGTTGATCCTCATTATGGGGCTTCTGTCGAAAATGGGTCTACAATACGTTCATTTTCATTCCCTGTTGGGGACTCTTCACGAATAACTTTCGACCAATTTTCATCGACGGAGTCTTTCATTATCGATCTGACTGACAAGTTTACACATAAAAGAAACGATTGTGAGTTGTAAGTAATTGAACAAAATATCACAAACCAAACACAATTTAAGTCCAACGCATGTTCATTTCATAATTCTTCATTACATCACATCCTACAAAAGACAGAAAAAAAAAATAAACAATTACACAAAAAAACTCGTTGTACCACACAAAATTTCTTTGTGACTTGGCGAATACTGCAACTACTTTATTACATGTACCTACCAACAACATTACAACCAGAATACCTAAACAACAAATCTTCAACCGCCATCGGCAGAATCAGAGACTTCCTTCCTAACCAGTTCCCTGGCCCGGGCCACAAGAGTTGCATTCTGTGTCATTAGATGCAGGATGACCGATTGTAACTAACAATGCAAATGGAAATCCTCCCTCTACAACGCCGCCTCAGCCTCGCCCATTCCTTCGTAGCTCGCCTCACGTGGTGACAATGGTGGACCGTTCAGATTAACCGAGCTAAAATAACGCAACACCAGTTTGTCATACAACTGCTTAATATGGCGAGAAACAGCCTCCCGACGACTCTGAGACCTCGTCTTCACCATCGCCGCTCACTCTACACAGTAATATTGTCGAGTTCGACAATTTAGTTACTGTGCTTCAAACATTCATATGTAATATTGTCGAGTTCGGCAATTCAGTTAGTGTCTCCAACAGTCATATATAGTATTGTTAAATTCGACAATTATAGTAGTGTATGTGAGGATTGCACTACTGATATTATCGAATCTGACAACTATTTAGTCTCAGTTCAGTGTTATGCAAATAAAATTATTAATTTACGCATTACTCTTATGAGACCCACCTGCAGGTAATCAATCAAAGACAAATTGCACAAGAGATTACATTCTTTTAACAAATTTTACAGGGTTAAGTGGGGGGGAATACCATTATTCTAACAATTTCACAACATCCAAGTGTACTACTGTCGAGTAAGGGTCATAAAGTATCTGTTGAGTAAGTGCACTATCAGCAAGGGTGTCGGAGTTCTTTGGAGAGATCAATTTCACCTAATGGCAGAATCGCTTCCCTTTCGAGACTGAAATTTTACCTCTAATGGCAGAATTCACAAGCACGAGTGTGATATGAGAGAGAGAGAGTGATATGAGAGAGAGAGAAAAAGAGAGAGTGAGAGATAGAGAGAGTGTGTGTGTGTGTGATATGAGAGAGAGAAAAAGACTTGAGTGATATGAGTGATGGGTTGTTCGAATTTGAAATTTCTGGGAGTGAGGGAGGGAAATGTCTGTCAGCCAGAGAGAGTAGGACAGGTAGGACTCGACATTTTTTCACCTCATTTCCCTTGTAAGAAATCACCAAATTTTGAGAGCCACTCATCTCTATTAAATGAGTGGCTGTGGTTGAGTGAGACTTGAGTATCTATAAATCCTTTCCCTTCTTGTATAACTTTTCGTAGAGCAGCCTAAATCAGTTTAACGCTTGTTCTTTGTGTTTAGTGGGCCCATGCATTGTAGCTTATGGCCGGTTAAGTTTTCCAACATGGACCAAATTGGGTCGGAGTTGACCAAATATAATTATGGGTAGCTCACTGGGACGGCGAGGGAATTAATTTGAAAGAAATATGGATACTCAGTCACCAAGTCATCTTAATATATTCTAAGTAATGGTTGATTGAGATACTTTATTTCACAGCTCCAATAATGATGATCTTGTAGGCTCTAATCAGACCGGCGACCAGTAGAGAGGAAAGGTACTTCTGACGTTCTTCCTTTGTTCGTCCATACAATTAACAGAGTACCATGCACTCTTAGATCTCTTTTGTTTCATCTCACGGTCCCCCTTTCTCTCTCCCTTAAATCTTCTCATCCCCAAATCTCTATCTTAAAGAGCTCACCATCTTCTCCTCCTTCAACAACCATCGTTAACTTCTTCAAAAGAGGGAGGGGGAAATATCTTAATGAATTAGACCAAATTAGGGTTGTGTTGTGACTCAATTTAGTTTATTACAATCCAAATGTTTCAAACCTGTAATTTAACTCATTGAGTAAGATTTAAATTATTGATTTTTTGGGTTTAATCTATTTCAATCCCACTTTTTGATTTTCTAGGCTTTATAGTTTATTTTTGATCATTTGGTGATTTCCTTGAGATTATTGGAGATGTGTTTTTGCCATGGAAAATATTCCCCCCTATCCTCAATCAAGTTTTTGATCTTATTAAGAATACAAGTACAGTTGGGGAATTTCTTTATTATGGTATGAGGTTTGAGTGATATTTATAAATGAAATTGGGTTAGGTTTTTATGAGTCTGTTGTACTATTCGAGCATTATTACAGTAATTTCCATTGGTATGCATGAAAAGTTGGGTTTGGCGTTGTTGTTGTAGTTGAAAGAAATGTATATATTTTAGGTTACAAGTATATTTTATATTTTTTATTAGAAGTTAGAACCATAATATTTTATTTAAACTTTGATAGGTTAATCAGACTACTGATGTGTATTCATCAAGAATCGGTGTACTAAGAAACTTATGTTAAAACTTCTAGTTTATATAGCCTGTAATTGATAAATTTGTGTAAAATAATTATCTTTATATCATAATTCTTAGGTATGACGGTATATCACAACTATTTACAAATGAGGATGCACAACCAACTAGTAGTACGAGTTACAATTTTACGGTAATGACTTTGATCATTTATTTGATATTTTAATTAATATGCAATTCAACTAACATCAATCTATAATGGATTATATATGTAGGAAACATACGATCCTCCTCCAATATCACCCCGAAAGAAGTTGCGTTTCAATCATGATTTGGGCATGGAATGACGGATGTTCTACATTACACAGTTGTCAAAGAGAATTGAAAAAGCAAACTAATGTAACGAATGATTTTAAGTTATAAGACATGAGTGTTTCTTTCTTCTTTTTGGAATGCCTAAATTTTCTAAATTTTTGATATCATGAAATAAGAGTTTTTGTTTGGTATACTTGGTTTTCTAAGGCCTGATAAAGCCGATAATTAACTGTGCAGTAGAGTATGATTAATGGACGTAGGTGTTGATGGGTTAATGTTTGTGAAGAAAATCAAACAGTGTCTTAAGAATATGGGTTGATTGGAAAGAGAATAGCCAAAAAATAGGTTGATTGGAAAGAGAATAGTCAAACAATGTCTTAAGAATTTGGGTTAATGTTGTGGTAATTGGTTTGATTTTTTTTTTCTTTTGAATTTCATATATTTTATTTGATTGAATTAATACTGGGTTAGTTGACGAGGGAGAGAAGAGTTAGTGGGCTGGCAAATTTGACACGTGACATTTAATTTAGAAAAGGAGTAGAGAGCCATTCTTTCCACCATGGGAGAGGATCTAGAATGTGATATGTAATTGGTAGAGTAGATGCTTTTGTTCATCTAATAAATTTCCTTTTTTTTGGGGCAATATTAATTTTGATAGCAGTATCTAGCTACACCATTTAATTTTCTAAGTCAGCCCGGTCCATATTCTTCTGTCGGCCCATTTATTTAACAACCACAACTTTTTTTCCCTGTATATATATTTTTTCAGAGTGGCCCCAAACGTGCTAAATCGCTTTATTCCGATTCCGATTCAAGTGAAAAAATGTCACCTACACCAACGCCAACTTTTAAATCTCCAAATGATTTTGCCTCGATAACCGTCCATATTCACGTAACTCGTATCTCGATGAACCCAATCTACTCCTCCACCTTATTATATAGTCCCATTTTGCTGACTTGATCATCATTGAGGTTTCTGATCTTCATCACTGGTAAGTATGGTCTTCACTCATCTCACATTTGATTTCTAAATTAGGGTTTCTTAGATCCCAATTTACTCGTTTTTTTAAATCATTCGAGCTCAATTTACACTCTGTTTCCCTAAATTAGCCAAAAGGGTATCTGAATCACTCCGTTCGAATGGGTCGAATTATGTATTTGATATTGATTCCAGTTTCGATTCAGTTACTGTTGTTGATACATTTTTGGTTTAAATCACAAACAGAGAATCCGATTTCATCGAAGATGGCTGAAGCTGAAGGAATTGTTCCAAGTGAACATGTTTTGGAATGGGCGAAGAAAGATAAGAGGAGATTCTTGCATGCTGTGTATCGAGTTGGCGATCTTGATCGCACTATTAAGTATGCAAATTTATTAAATTGTAAAGGTTTACCAGGTTTTTTTAGGTGAATTTGTTCGCTAAAATGATGTGGGGGTTTACCAGGTTTTACACAGAATGCTTTGGGATGCAGCTGTTGAGGAAACGAGATATTCCTGAAGAGAAGTACTCGAATGCGTTCCTTGGGTTTGGGTCTGAAGAATCGCATTTCGTAGTAGAGTTGACTTATAGTATGTTCCTCACTATCTTTGTTACTTGAAATTTATTTTTGTATTTTTTATGTTTGCCCAAAGCACGTTATGAAGAAAGTTAAACATACAGATTTTATTAAAGCAGTATACTTTATACTTTGCAAACTCTAGCTTGTGATGTAGAACCATACTTCTAATTGATCAAATGATTACTTGCAATGAAAATGAAGATCATGCTATGGAAATAGTGCCAAAGTAAACAGGAATGGGGATATATATTTCAGTAATAGGTGTTCCAGAGTGAGCATAGAAATAGTTGAGAAGAAAAATAGTTCTTAATATTGAGAGAAACTGTCCTAAAAGGGATAGAAACTGTCTTAAAAATATTTGTCGAGAATCCTTAAATCATATGGCATAAAGGCACTAGTAGATTGGTGTCTTAGTACTGAGTCTTTCTCCCACATGTGCAGCACTGAATTTAGACTATTATTTTGTGTTTCACTAACTCCATAGTTACAGACTTACATTTAATAATAGTGATATTTTCGTATATTACTCTCTCATCTTAGAGATAAGCAGTCTAGATGAACATACATGAGGGAAATTAGTTGAGCCTTATAGTATGATGTACTCCCTTTTTTGTATTCATGTAGACTATGGAGTAGACAGCTATGACATTGGAACAGGCTTTGGACATTTTGCAATTGCAACTGAAGATGTGAGTGCCGTTCTTTGATTTAGGGCTGAAGATATTGCTACAGTTGTTTACCTTGGTACTAAATTCTGTACCTTGCAGGTCTATAAATTGGTGGAGAATATACGGTCCAAGGGAGGCAATATCACGCGTGAACCTGGTCCAGTTAAAGGTGGGAAATCAGTCATCGCTTTTGTGAAGGATCCTGATGGTTACATTTTTGAGCTTATCCAGAGGGGCCCAACTCCTGAACCACTGTGCCAAGTTATGCTTCGCGTGGGTGACCTAGATCGCGCTATTAAGTTCTATGAGAAGGTGAGTCTAACTTGTATCAGTCTATTCTATCATATTTGCAATTTGAGGGGTAGCTTCTTCCATTTTCGTTTTCTTATATGCACTTACTACAGGAAATATTCCTATATAAGCTTGTTACAGCACTGTCAACCATGTTTTGAGTAATTAGCCTTCAGTTGGATATGTCCGTGCACCTCATACTATATTTTTCACCCACGCAACCAATACATGCAAGCAATGTATGCTGACATTTATGTGCCCCTAGGATATAATGTAATCCAATGTAACCAAATGGAGTTGGGGGACCCAACCCTCGTGGAGATTCTACATTACAGTAGCACCAAAACCTTAAGATTTTATTTAACTCGATTATTTAGGGTCTCAATATGTTATTTTCTCTAATATATATGCAGGCCTTGGGAATGAAGCTGTTGAGGAAGATTGACAACCCTGCACACAAGGTAACGCTTCTCACTTAAATATAAGTTATGTATCCGTATCTTGTTTAGTTGTTCTATAGAGTTGAATACTGTGCTTATTGTGTGTATCTGATGACCATACAATAGTGAGGCGAGATAATCATGCTTTCACGTGAAAAGTTTTCTGTTATTCATAAAGTATTCATGGTTTTTGAATTTTGCATGTACAGTACACTTTAGCTATGATGGGATACGCAGATGAATATGAGACTACTGTTGTAGAGTTGACATACAATTACGGAGTGACTGAATACACCAAAGGAAATGCATATGCCCAGGTATTTCATTATCTCTATCTTCCCTGTTAAATTATTTTTATTGGAAAAGAAATTTCTGATTAATTTAACATTTACTGCCAGATTGCTATCAGTACTGATGATGTATATAAAAGTGCCGAGGCAGTTAACCTGATTACCCAAGAGCTGGGAGGAATGATAACCCGAAAACCTGGTCCGATACCCGGATTTAACACCAAAATCACCTCCTTTCTGGACCCAGATGGCTGGAAAACGGTGAGTTTTCCATTGGAGTATTTAAATATTTGAGTATTTTGGTTCTCAGTACTGTATAATGTGTCTTTTGAAACACTCCCATCCATTTGTGAAGAACTCTTTTTTTATTCTTAATAAAAAATCAAATTACCTGAGCAACAATGACTAAGAATCTTAGACAACCTTTTCAGAAAGAACTTGAGCCATTTTTACGGTTTTCACTTTATTTCTCATCACGATTTTTAAAAACTAGCTTAGCTGAAGGACACAAGTTAATGTGTTAGTGAATAAAAAGGAAAAGAAGAAGAAGAAAAATTGCACTCAAAAGGAGAGACGTGTTTATGCATACGGTTTTACTCTTAAAAATACTTAATATTTGAACACTTAACCGAATCCCCGGTTGAGTTGAAAAGATATGGCAAATCCATTAGGAACCTTCAAAAACCTGATTTACAAATTGCAATTGTATTTTCATGATTTATTGTGTGTTGTCTCTATGTTTATTTGTTGCTTTGTAATCGACACTGGAGTGTAACAACATCCATGGCCATTTGCTTAAAATAAATAAGCTTAAAATGAGATCTTAATTGAACTGAGCAGGCATGGGACATGTATTACAACATCCATGACCATTTGCTACCTTCTTATGCAGTTGCTAATTGTTAGTACTTTATTTATCCTGATAATTAAAAGCTTGGTAAGATGTTGCTTACCATATTATACCTATGATTTGAGATATGAAAATTTTCCCTGTTTGTGAGACTACCAAAAGCAATTGACCTACCTAAAGCATGTTTGTTTTTTTTGCTGTTAAGACAGTAGGACACCCCAAGGGCACTGGGCACTGGACACCTTCAATTTATACCTAGCTAATAATGTAGGGTTACCTTGGTGTTTATTAACAGGTTTTGGTTGACAACGAGGATTTCCTCAAGGAGCTAAAGAAGGAAGAGTGACTGCCTATAGAGCAACCCATCACCTAAGCTTAAACTCATATTCTCCCTAATAAAATGAACTTTGGATTTTCTTGGATGTACTAGACAATAATCTTGATCTTGGCACATAATAGTTATGGAAGATTTAGTATCTGCTTTAGTTTGCATCTCTTTTTATTTCTTCGGGTTTAAACAATGCTTGTCTGTGGGTAAACTTGCCAGTTCTAGAACTAATTTCTGCGTTGTCTTTATTGGAGATTCTCATTCTCAACTTTCAAAACCTCTCCGAGCAGCCTAATGAATTTGGGGCTCCCAGTACTTGCTTTGCTCTTTCTTCAATGCAGATGTCTTCAGTGTCCAGTGACGACAGACATGATGGTGAGTAGATTACACCGATGGATAGATTTAGATGAAAATCACTTGGCAGCTCTTGCATTAGTACGGATGCCAATTCAGTGAGCAGCTTTTGCTTGATTTAGGTAAATCAGAGCCAGAATGCATTAAGGATGTCATGAATTTTAGTGAGAAGCACACGGTAAGTCTTTATCAGATGGGTGTCAAGTACTTTAGCTAAATAAGCCAAATAATAGGGTGTCAAAGGGAAATGTTGATCAATCGTTAACAATGGTGAAGCTAACGGATAGATATCTATCCATCAAAGAACAATAGCGGCAACCTTGACCCACATGATGATATTCGTTAAAAATGCCAAATGAAATTGCTTTACAGTTAGGTATGTTGTTTGTAACAAAATCGAAGGCAATGCTGTGGAGTTCCAAAACTATCATGTGCATTTCTTAAAACATATGTCCATAGTTTAACTATCATGTGCATTTCTTAAAACATATGTCCATAGTTTAACGAGACTCCATTGAATATCTCATATGTGATGCATATATCTTCAGCCATTCGGGTCTTTGAATGCATGGATACCATCGGACAACCCAACGCCTACTTCAACACTTGCACCAGTTACCGTCTCCACGAATTTGTGTATTTATATCTCATGCTGGAATTTTTTTGATGGAGATGATGACGATCTACTACCTGAAATAGCCATGTCTGCTCTAATTCTCATGATTTTCATTTACTTGTTTCAAACCACAGCTGGACTATATTTTGTGACTCCAAGATTAAATAAGCCAAAACAAATTTACCTCATGAAAACTTAAGCTCCAAAAAGTGCTTCAATACTCTCATGAAGCTATCTTCCGTACGTCCTATAGAAGGGATAATTTGCAGATGGGAACAGAGTACCAAAACCTCAAAAGGATCTAGTTCTTTCAGAATGATAGGATTCCTGTCATAATCCTGTCGACACAAACACAGAATGATCTCTCAATACACATTTTTATACAAGAGAAGGCTTTCTGTTGAGAAGAAATGTATAAAATATCATTTACCAATTCGTATCTACGTATTTGAAAAAACCAATGAGTTTGTCAACTCACCTTTTCTGTCACCACAACAATTGGTTTTGCATCAAAGTTACTCTGAAGTTCTCGCAGTTTCCCTCTTATCATCTCAATATCCTAGATACATTTAGAAAAGAACACATTATACAATTTACATAATGGTTCCGGATATATTCAAAGATGAGAAAAAACATATAATGATCTTCACTACTTGCAGCATTTTTTTTTTCTGCAGGGAATGAAATCGAGATGTTATATGATCTTATGTATAACCATATTTTTGAAGGAAAGAGAAAAACTTAAGGTTGTTTGTGTTTTCCTGTTCTGATTTTTCTGACTCTTTAACCAACAACTACTGATCTATACATAATATTTCAATACATACAATATCAGAGAATAACTGAAGAATGTCTCACTTTAGCTTGAAAAGAGTGATGGTCACTGAAATCCATTCGATCAGTATACAACTGCCCCATCTGTAACAGATATTTCAAATTTAGAATTTTCATTGTAAATCTAACATTTATTTAAAAAGAAGATCTCTGAAGGAAACAAATTAGTACACTACCAGACTATACTTCCATGTAGAACCATTGCTAATGAAAGAAAAGCTGAAGGAGAGAGAGTTGTGGAAGTCCGTAACAGAAATACCTTTTGAATAACCTGCATGAACGCATTTGCTGAACCGATAGCAGATACACACAATACTGCCATATTATGCATCACTGACAAGGGCAATTTGGAGCATTTATTCTTGGCTTCAAAGAAATATGAGGGAACGAGTCTTGAGTGAAATATAATAGGAAGGGTTTCTTTCAGTTGTTGAATCTTAAGTTCAATAAGTTTGAGCTCCCCATTAGGCACCTACATTAAATAAATTTGCCAAAATATTGATTTGTTCATCTTTGGAAAATGCACCAAGAAACAGAGAGGGTGCAAGAGAGAAAAAATAAAAATAATAAAGGAGATTTTTGTATACCAAGTCTGCGTGATGGATTACTACAACATCTGCGCGTTCAAGTGCAGCTAAGGGTTCCCTTAGAGGGCCAAGTGGAAGCAATTGACTGTTCCCCCATAGCATTATAGCATTTACCATCACAATCTCCAGATCACGGGACAAGCTCAAGTGCTGCCATTTAAATAACCACAAGTTGATATCAATTTAGTGAGTTAAGATCAAAAAAGAGTCAGAGATACGCAAGCATACTCGTGTCTCAATGAATTCACAAATTGTAGAAGAAGATAATATTATCCACTTGAAAAAAGAATTAATCGAGAGGTATTCTTACAAAAGACTTGTGGAAAATGATGACATATAGTTTAAGGCACAAGAAATGTCAATGAAAATGGATGTTTTGATTGGGATATGATCGAATTAGACTTGGTTCACGAAAAGTTTTGGATATGTCACTCTAGGTTCGATTGTAAAATGGGGATCAAATTCACAATACCCTTACAAAGTTGGTAGGGTGCAATAGCTTCCTGTGCAATGCACATGAAAGAAGAAAAAAAAACATTATGACAACTGAAGAAAAAGTACCTGCATTCCATCATCAAGAATTACAACACCAATGTTATCAGCATTACAGGCTATTTCCACCTCATGGCGGAGGAAAAGTCCCTCGAAACACGCACCAACACGGAAATCGACATAACCATATCTCTCTAAAAATCGAGTAGCGGTAGCATAACGATTAGCACCTATGCCGACCTTTGAAGGTGTTCCAAGAAAATGTCTTTGGAGCATTTTAGCTTCATCTCCACCAGCATAACCCTAGTAGAAACAAAGAAAAATAGACTTGAAAAGTACTCTTTAATAGTTCAATTGATTTAGCAAGTTAAAATTACTGTATATCGTACAATATGTCCTAACCTATCGCAATTTTTATTTATTTTTGTCATTAATAGTGTTGTACAATTGGCGTGTTTATTTCATGGAAAGCGAAAGAAAAGAAAATGAGTTTCTTGAAAAACCATTTCTTTGTGTTTGTTTTAATAGAAAAGTCGGAAGGACAAAAAAATTGCTTTCCACGTTCGACTGGATACAGGAGAAAACCAACTTGCTTTATATTTGGAAAGTTGATTTCCTCTGGATCTTTCTCAAAACCCCAGCTCAAAGTCTTGCAGATGAGCTATAGAAAAGGAAGAAATCCGGGGAAAAAGAAAATCTGGAGGAAGATGGAAAGATAGTGCAGACTCCTGCCATTAAATCATGCCAGCGGCAAATTTTAGGGTACTTCAAAGTTTTTTTTTTGTCAGATGATGCTATTGCTACAATTAAGGGTGGCTAATGCCGCTACGCAAAAGCGCAGTAACCCTATTCGCTGGTCCGTATAACAAAAGGTTGCTATTGACGTCGTTTTCACGTAAACTACTCTTGCCACTAATCATGATTCGCTACCCAGCTTCGGCAAGCCGCGAAACCATAGATTTCCACCTACCGTCACTTGAAAAAAGCTAGGAACAACTATAGATGAAGGGCTAGTAGAAATTTTCTTACTATAGGCCTAGCCCAACCTCGATGGCTAAACGCGTCGGATAAGACTAGCGCTCTACTTCAAACCCCGAACTAAAAGATGTTGATAGTCGTGATATATATACAGATATTCCAGGTGTGACTGCTAGTAGGTGATGCACTATTCGGAGACCTGGATCGCGCATAAGAAAAAAGAAAACAAGTGCTTTCTGAATCATACATGAAAGTTATTTTCCATCATACAATTATCCCCATACTCCACTCTCGACTTGGATGATATATCTGGTGGTTTGCCGCTGTTAACTACTACGTGCAGAAGCGATCAATCTCTACTAAACTGAAAATAACGATCTCTTTATTGCTCCATTCAACTACTACAAGCTCTCTATCTCTCTCTAGGGTTCTTCCCATTCTCTAAAAACTCAACACTACTTTCTACTACCCTAAGATCTTCCATATATAGAAGATCTCCACCTCTCTCTACACTCCCCATAAAATATGTAACTACTAGAGTAATCCTAATTTAGAGGATTCTCTAGAACAAAATAGAATAAAATAAAATAAACTAATAAAAGAGACTACTTAGAGATCGGTCACGAAAGACGTGCGCCTAGGTCGTGGTCATGACGACCCACGACCTATCAACTCTCCCCCTCTTTGAAGGATTCGTCTACGAATTCAAGGAGAAGGAAGATCAACTGCTGTCACCTTCGCGTCCCCATATCTGGACTAAGTAACTGCTCAAGTGCCTCAGCCACGTGATCATGTAGCTGTTGAGAAATAAGTGTCATGGTTTTTCGTGGGTTAGGACACTCGCGCCTCATATGTCCTGTATTCCCGCAATTATAACAAATGGCCGTGCTGATAGTCCCTGCTGGTTTGGTCCCAACCGCTGGTGTTGTCGAAGTAGGTGTCGTGGCCACTGTAGCCAGTGCTATAAAAGATGAATATCCTGAAGGTTTCAACTTGGCCTCAACCTGACGAGCCATCTCTACTATCTTTGGCAAAGACAGGGGAGAAAATAAAATCATCTCATCATGAATACGTCTTGTAAAACCCAAACGAAAGCGACTAACCCTCTATGCCTCTGACTTTGATAAGACAACGCGAGATGACAACATGAAAAAGTCACTGGCATAATCATCCACGAACTGGTTCCGAACTAGACGTAGGGTTTAAAGTTTGGCAAAACTCTCCTCCTCGTAAGTGCTCGGAATAAAACGAGGCATCATCTCACCCCTCATAACCTCCCAAGCAGTGATATAATTATGACCGCCAGATACCTGTAACTGCTGAATATTTTCCCACCAATTTAGTGGATATCCCGTTAACTTGGTTTCTACCAATGTCACTACCCTATGCTCAGTGCACTTCTTGAATGCAAGCATCTTATCAACTCTCTTCAGCCAATATACAAAACCGTTTGCATATGAGTTCCCATCAAAATCTGGCACGTTAATATTAACATCAGAGTTTAGATTCTAGAACGCAGAAATAATGACGTTTAGATTGCCGGTTGGTAACCGAGTTTACAGGACCTTGATTGGAGTTTCTCTCCGTCCACCATTGTTCTCGAGTGGTGCTGCAAGTCCCATTTGGTTTGGGTGGCGAAGTGAATGGTGGGCTCGAAGCATACTTGAATTTTGGCTTGGAATATATAAGCCTGCTCCAGCAACCGACGTTCCCACGTGCCCGATGCGTAAAGCATGCGTGCGGGACGCGTAATGTTGGTTAATGACTCTGTCACCCGTATCTCTATTACCTGTCACTCCATCACCCACGAATAAACCATCACCAGTAGGCAAACCGTGACCTACATTCTGCCTTTGACCTGATTCGTGTCCCGTACGTGTGACTTGCATGCGAACACTGCCTTTTACCTGATTCGTGTCCCGTGCGTGTGACTTGCATGTGAACACGAATTTGTTCTTCTCCGATTTTCTGGTCTTCACCTCGCTCCCCTGCCATCGGATCCCGGTTACTCCTGTTATTACCAACGACCTCTGAACGATGCACCAAATCCACTTCGACAATGCCCTCTCTCCGTTGCTCGATTTATTGTACCTCGTCTTTGTCGTTGGGATCTGCGAATTGTCAACGCTCTCGACCTCTAAGTTTAATGCATCGAAAGTGTTAAAAATCAACGTTTCTTCACCTCCATCCACCAACTCAGAATTTTCCCGCCGTTATGCGGGTTACATAGTCCCCTTTCCTCTTCCGACAACTGAAAACGGAGTTGGGTTTAGCACATTAATTCCCGCGTTGCGCCTGTCGCGCATAAAACCCCCAATTTGAACACCTCTTCCCCGCCCCACTCCGAGGTTACTGGAGTCATCGTTCTCCGTCCCTCGCTCGCTAATGTTCACATCGGACATGAAATTTCTTGTTGGTATTGACATCACCGCAATCATCATCGCCTTGATTTGTTTTGACATCAATTTGTTTGAGGTGGTAAGCTCTTTGTTGGATTCTACTAGTAACGCGGTAGAATCCTCCACCGTCTTCAAACGTTTTCCCTGAGTTGGTTGTTTTATCTTCTTTGGTGTTTTCTTACTCGTTGGAAAAAAAAATTTCTCCGCCAAAATCGTTGTATTTCTGGCACCAAGTTGTTAATTACTACGTGCGGAAGCGATTAATCTCTACTAAACTGAAAATAACGATATCTTTATTGCTCAATTTAAATACTACAAGCTTTCTCTCTCTCTAGATCCCTTTCTCTAAAAACTCAACACTACTTTCTACTACCCTAGGATCTCTCACATATAGGAGATCTTCACCTCTCTACACTCCCCATAAAATAGGTAACTACTAGAGTAATCATAATTTAGAGGATTTTATAGAAAAAAATATAATAGAATAAAATAATATAATAAAGGAAACTACTTAGAGATCGGTCACGAAAGACGTGCGCCTAGGTCGTGGTCATGACGACCCACGACTTATCAGTTGCGCTCTCGACCATTCCACACCCGATGTGAATAATAACGAGCTAACATCAAAGACTAATAACGGCAAGAAAGAGCGACTAGAAAATAGTTTAGGCGCCGGTTTAGTAAGGACAAAACTTACATGAAAGAGGACCTGAAGTTTTTTTTTTCCTGCCCTATGATTGAGATGATTTTATTAGAATGATGATTGTTTAATCGGTTTAGCAAGCATTTAAAAGTAATGCTAAGATAAAGGTGTTTAAGACTGTCTTACCTAAAAGTGTAGCAAGTACAAGGATATTCTAACATGTCCGTATTTGCATGTTTAATGTACTTCAATCCATTTTATTCACACATTATTAAGAATATTAATGACTTAGAATTGTAAATTATTTCACGATCAAACGAAAGAATGGAGCTGTTATGCAAACTCTTAGTCAAAGCAGTTGATGTCACAACAACAAAAAAACATCTGTGTGCCCTGAAAACAGAAATAAAGAAAACTCATCCTTTCTGTCTCTCTCGTCTCAGCTCATTGTCTTCTCTCATTCTCATCAACATCTCTCTGATTTCCTCCTCTTAGTCAGTTCGGCATCCTTGTCTCTTCTAGACTCTTATCTTTTTTTCCCAGTACCCACTCTCTATCTACTCCTCCTTTACTACCTTTTTTAGTCCTCTGTTCTTACAAACCATCAATTGTTTCCTCTTGCGAACCAGCAGTACCACAGAATGATTATCACCACTGCAATCACCGGTCATTTGAGCCACCAAATTAAGCTAATCCCAGTATAATTTTACATTACTTCATTAAAATGAATTTATAAAAGTTCTAAACTTTTAAACCAATTTCAGATACCAATTAACCACCAGTATACAATTGCAAGCGAACTGCGGTACACCTAGACTAACCATATTCTAGTATTACGTGATATAAAGTATCGCCTAATCTGTTAAAAGATAGCTAATTCGGTGTTTTGAAACCGAAGGGTAAAGGCCGTTTGCGAGCTATTGCCTAGGTTGGTTAGGCCAATAGCCCTATTAATAGCAACAAAAGTAGCATTACTTGAGTTGGAGTCCCTCTGCCAATGCTACATTCTTTCGGGTACTTATCGGGGATTCGGCAATGTTGGGAGAATATTTTGCCAACTGCAAGGTTTTAATAAGGTCTCATTGACGCGCAGTCAAGTATTTTGATTCCTTTCTCTATTTATGCCTTAAGCCAATTGCTAACAGAAAAACAAAGATAACCCTATATCAGACAACAAATAAAAATCCTAATTACACAACCCCAAATCACCAAGAGATAAAAAAATTACCCTTGCAAGAATCAAAGGGCAAATCCCTTCTTTTACGAACCTCGTAGCGAGGTAGTCAACCATGGGTCTCTTCCATTTCCTCTCCAAGTCAAACTGCCAACGCCAAGCACTGGTACAGGCAACCTAACAAAGTGGGAATCAAATATTTACTTTCATCAGTTACTTTGTTTGATTGATCTTAATGAAGTTGGAGAAGAGCAGTTAGTACATGTGCTTGTAGAGGAACCCAAAGTGGTAGAAGTGTTGGCAATAGAGAGTGAGAGTATGCAGAAAGAGGAAGTGAAGGAGAGGAGAGGGACGAGAGAGAGTTGGAATGGAGATAAGTTTGAGAGGTTATGGTAAGGAGTATATGCTATTTGATTCACTAATCTCTTCACAGTCGCCATTGTTTGTGTTCTTGAAGCCCTTTGTTCGGAGAGCCAAATACTGTCCTGAAAAAAGAGATAAAATAGCGCAGTAACCCTGTTCGTCGGTCCGCACAACAAGAGGTTGCTTTGACGTCGTAAACTGCTATTGCCGCAATTCATAGGGCACTACTCTGGAGCTTCGGCAAGCCGTGAAACCATAGACTTCCACCTCCCTTGTCACTAGAAAAAAACTAGGGGCAACTATAGGTGAAGGGTTAATAGAACTTTTCTTTCTATAGACCTGCCGAACCTCGACCGCTGCACGCGTCGGATAGAACTAGAGCTCTACTTCAATGTTCAAACCCCACACCAAAAGAAGC
Organism: Kingdonia uniflora; assembly: GCA_014058105.1. NCBI lineage: Eukaryota > Viridiplantae > Streptophyta > Magnoliopsida > Ranunculales > Circaeasteraceae > Kingdonia > Kingdonia uniflora. The sequence continues at coordinate 6,110,367 of JACGCM010000704.1, read as the reverse complement.
TGATAATCGTGTAGTGATATATATATATATATATATATATATATATATGATTGGTTTTCATAAGACCTATCCATTTCATCCATATGTGAAAGATGGTTAACATATATATGTAAATTATATAGGAAAGTAGGTATCGTTCCTGTTGATCTTCTTCTCTGATAAAGATGTTTAAGTAATAAAATCATATTTAAAGTGTTAGGTACACGTCTGTCAACGATTTACCGGCAGAAAACGTCCACTCAGGACAACCGCGCCAAACGCAACTTGGGTGACGTCCCATACCTTCTTCAAATTAGAATATATCGTGAAACATACTTATCGAAGAGGAAGATGAGCAATATCCATACTTAGATCTTACATAGTATTTACATATTCCAGGTGTGTCCGCCACTAGGTGAATCACTATTCAGAGACCCGGATCCCGCATAAGCAAAAAGAAAAAAGGCGCGTTTTGAATCGAACATGAAAGTTTTTTCCCATTATATGGTTGTCCCGTGATTCCCTCTCGACTTGGATGATATATCCGGTGGTGTACCATGCTCTTGACCATTCCACACCCAAAATTGAATAATAGCGAGCTAACATCAAAGAATAATAACGGCAAGAAAGAGCGACTATAGAAAAACTTAGGCGCCGAAGTATAGTAAGGACGATACTAGCCAGGAAAGAGGATCGAGGATCTGAAGGCTATTTGTTTCCAACTTTATGATTGGAGACACTCTTATTTAAATGACATTTGCTCAATCCGTTTAGAAAACATTTAAAAGTCATGTGAAGATAAAGGTGTGTAAGACATTGTGTCTTCCTTAAAAGGTGTAACAAGTATCAGGATATTCTTGCATGTCCATATACACATGTTTAATAAACTTCAATATATTTTAATCACACATTATTTAGAATATAAATGACTTAGAATTGTAAATCATTTTTCTTGGAGTTATTTTATGTATATTTAGTGTGACGTTCTTTACACGTGTAATGACCCTTGCTATTAAATAAATATATGAGGAGTGGTAGAGCATAACCTAATTTTACTCTACACACTTCATCATTTGCTTCTCTCTCTCTCTCTCTCTCCCTATCTTTGCTTTGGTCTTAACTTGGTGTTAGAGCATCTGTTTTCTCTCCTCTTCTTCTCTTCTTCTTCCTCCGTTAATCTTTTCTCAAGAAAACAAAACTGATTTAAAGCTTGACGTAAAAAAACCCAATTCGTAATTTATTTATTTTTTTAAATCCCTAGATGTGAATCTAGGATACAAGAAAACTTATGAATAAGTGAAGGATCGGCGTTTACCTTATTGTCGGCGTTTACCTTATTGTTGTTGGATTATTCGGGCTCTTCTCTTCTTTTTTGGCTTTGAATTGGCAATTTGATTCTTTGCTATCTTTTTTTAAGCTGACCTTCACATCCGTTATTCGTGATTTTCACCGCGGTTGATTTAAGTGAAAATAAGGATAATGATTTGGGAAAACAAGTTACATCGATGAAACTCAACCCGAAAAAATTATCTGGGTTGGTCTCATGCATTTCAACACTATCTTCATGCTAGTAAGAAGATTAAGTACTTGACTGAAGACCCTCCATTTGCGAAGGAGTAATTCACAATCGAACTAGAGATTAACCTGTAAAGAAGAATAAACAGATACGAACGATTTGGCGAGATAATTTCTCAATAAGAGCTTCAATTGCTCAATTGATTTATTACAATTGAATTCCTCTTTCAAACCCTAAGTTATAGATTACAAACTTGGATCCTTTCATATTGCCTAGCCTTGCCCTTTTATGAAGGTTACAAGTTTCCTAGTTACAATATATGACAAATATGCCCTTAGACGCACTAAAATTAGAAGTAGTCGCGATAATCATTCGAACAAACCTATAAGTTGTTCGAACGACTGGCTCAATTAAGCCCGAAAAATGAGAAAGACAGATTGGTCTTCTGGGAACCCAGAGTCGTTCGAACGACTCCTAATGTCGTTCGAAATACATACCAAATTAATGCTAGAAAACGAGACATACAAAATCCTTCTTCTAGTCTTTGATCTCGTTCGAACGGCTCCAAAACTCGTTCGAACGACCTGGCAAAATAAGCCTTGAATCAGCAACAGAACCTTGGCTTGACTTTTCTTCGATATCGTTCGAACGGCCCAAGGCTCATTCGAACGACTTGGCGTCTTTTTAAGATGTTTAATGTCTAGATCCTCCTGGATCAAGGAGGCTAATTATGAAGATTGGATGAGTATAATTCTATGAATTGCACTTGGTTATGGCATAGTATGAAGCCCTATGTTTCGGCGAATATGCAATTTCTCGAAACCGCAAATAAAATATGGCTCTCTTTGAAGGAGAATTATTCTCAGGAGAAGAATTTATCTCGCGTTTTTGAACTGTATCAAACTATGTTTAACATGAAGCATGGTGAGTCCTCCATTCATGATCATTATACAGTCATGAAGGGTTATTGGGAAGAATTACTGCAATATTATCAATTGATTAACGATTTGGAAGAACAAAAGAGATATCGTGAGAAGTTTCAGATCTCTTTGTTACTCAGTAGTATGAATTCTAATTTCAGCGTCTGCATGGACCAAATTTTGGCGAGCGAGACTCTTCCAACTGCAGCACAAGCTTATTCAAGACTTCAAAGAAAGCTAGTTGATTCTCCGATAAGTTTACCTGTTGTTAATACTGATTCAGTTGCATTATTCTTTAATAATTGTAAAGGCTTTAGTCGTGGTCATGATGGAGGCCGTGGTAACGGAGTTGATAATGTTGGTGGTCGGGATAATGATGGTAACTGCGAAGTTCGAAAATGTTATGATTGTGGAAAGCTTGGACACATGGAAGTTGATAATGCTTACATTCCCAACAATCGGTTTCTAGCTCATCCACAACAACTATGACACAATCAGGAAATCATGCATATATAGTTGCCAACACCCCTCCATCCTCTTGGGTCATTGACTCGGGAGCAAGTTCTCATATGTCTGGTAAACCCTCTTTTCTAATTTTTGTTACATTAACTCCAGTATTACTCTCGCTGATTAATCCACAATCGAATTAGAGATTAATTTGTAACGAAAATTAAACAAATACGAACGATTTGGCGGGATAATTTCCCAATAAGAACTTTAATTGCTCGATTGATTGATTTCAATTGAATTCCTCTTTCGAACCCTAAGTTCTAAATTACAAACTTGGATCCCTTTATCTTGCCTAGCTTTGCCCTTTTATGAAGGTTATAAGTTTCCTAGTTATAAAATATGACAAATATGCCCTTTAACGCACTAAAATTTGAAGTAGTCACGATAGTCATTCGAATGGCCTATGGGTTCGTTCGAACGACTAGCTCAATTAAGCCTAAAACCTGAGACAGGCAAAACTGGTCTTCTGGAGCCCAGAGTTGTTCGAACGACTCCAAATGTCGCTCAAACGACATGCCAGATTATGCCTAAAAATTGAGACAACTAGAATCCCTTCGTTTGGTCTTCGACTCGTTCAAACAGCTCCAAAGCTCGTTCCAATGACCTAGGCAAATAAGCCTAGAAACAACAACAGAACCTTTGGCTTCACTTTCCTTGGAACTCATTCGAATGGCTCCAAGGTTTGTTCGAACGACTTGTCATCTTCTTAAGAGGTTGAATGTCTAGATCCTCCTGGATCACGACGGGATATTACTTATGCAGTTGGGGTTGTTAGTAGATTTATGCATGCTCCTACAACGCTTCACTGGGATGCAGCGATCCATATTTTTCGTTACCTAAAAGAATCTCCAGGAAAAAGTTTATTGTACAAACCTTCAACTACCATTGATATATGTGGGTATTCTGATTCTGATTGGGCTGATGATCGCTCTGATCGTCGCTCAACTTCTGGTTATTGCACGATGGTTGGGGGTAATCTAGTAACATGAAGAACAAAGAATCAACAGGTGGTTGCTCGATATAGTGCTGAAGCTGAGTATCATGCTATGGAACATACAACTTCTGAGATGCGTTGGGTTCGCTCTCTCTTACAGGAGATGGGAGTTATTGTATCTTCATCAATGAAGATGTTCTGTGACAATAAAGCTGCAATTTATATTGCTAGCAATCCAGTATTTCATGAACGTATGAAACATATTGAGGTGAACTGCCATTTTATTTGTGATTTGGTGATGAAGAAACACATATTAACTCCTTATGTTCCTTCTTCCGATCAACTTGCAGATATTTTTACTAAGCCATTGGCTCGCTGATTATTTGTTACTATGTGTGTCAAGCTCGGCATGTTTGATCACTATGCTTCAGCTTGAGGGGGAGTCATGCAGTTATTTTATGTATATTTAGTGTGGCGTTCTTCACACGTGTAATGACCCTTACTATTGAATTAATATATGAGGAGTGGTAGAGCATAACCTAATTTTACTCTACACACTTCCTCCTTTGCCTCTCTCTCTTTTTTTCTCCCAATCTTTGCTTTTGATCTTAACTATTTTTCAATCAAACGAAAGAATGGAGCTATTCTGCAAACACTCAGTTAAAACATTTGACGTCACAAAAGAAAAATTTATGTCTGCCCTGAAAACAAAAATAAAAGAACATCGTATCTGTCTCTCTCATCTCAGCTCATTGTCTTCTCTCACGATCATCAACATCTCTCTGAATCCCTCCTTACAGTCAGTTCAGTATCTTGTCTCCTCTTTTTTTCTCGCAGCACCCACTCTCTATCTGTTCTCCTCCTTTACTACCTTCTCTGGTTGTCTGTTCTCACAAACCATCAATTGTTTCCTCACACAAACCAGTAGCATCACTGGATGTTAGCACCACCACCATCACCGGTCATTTGCACCACCTAATTAAGCTAATCCTAGTATAACTTTACATTACTTCATTATTGAGAATTTAAAATATTTCCAATCTCTTAAATCAATTACACATACCAATTGACCACCAGTAGATTATTGCAAGCGAACTGCCGTGCGCCTAGCCTAACCCCATCCTAGTATTAGGCGATATAAGGCATCACCTAATTTGCTAAAAGACACTTAATTCGGTATTTGCAACCAAAGGGCAAAGGCCGTTTGCGATCTATCGCCTAGGCTTGCTAGGCCAATAGCGCCAGTAGCCCTATTAATAGCAACAAAAGTAGCATTCGTTGAGTGAGTGATCTCCGCTAACGCTACAATCTTTTGGGTACTTAGCGGGATTTGGATAGGATATTTTGCCTACTGCAAGGCTTTAATATGGTCTCATTAACGCATAGTCAAGTATTTTGACTACTTTCTCTAGCTACGCCTTAAGCCAATTGCTAACTACAAAACCAAGACAACCCCATTTCAGACAACAAATAAAAGTATTAATTACACAACCCCAAATCACTATAAGTGCAAAAAACATACCTTAGTAAGAATCAAAGGGACAATCCCTTCATTTATGAACAACGTAGCGAGGTATTCAACCATGGGTGTCTTCCCATTTCCTCCCCAAGTTAAATTGCCAACACTAATCACTGCTACAGGCAACCTAACAAAATGGGGATAAGATATTACGTGTTCTAATGTGTTCTAAGTTCTAAAGCAAAGAAATTGAAAAAAGAAAAAAAGTGAAAAGTTAGTACCTGTGCTTGTGGAGGAACCCATAGTGGTAGAGGTGTTGGCGGAGAGAGATTGAGAGTTTGTAGAGAGAGGAAGAGAAGGAGAGGAGAGGAATGAGAGAGCGTTGGAGTGGAGTTAAGTTTGAGAGGTTCTGGTGAGGAGTGTAAGCTAATTGATTTACTAATTTCCTCATAATCTCCATTGTTTTGTTCTTCAAGCTCTGTGTTTGAAAGAAAGCAAAATAAAAAAGACAATCAGAATTCCGAACGTCAAATGATATGGCGTCCTTTAGAAAGACACTTACACGATTTTTTTTTTCCAGAACCGGGATGAAATACAATGTAGGGGATCACTGGATAAGGTATTAAAGTGGTACCAATGGATTGCCAAGTATCCCACGTTGAAGAGATTGGTCGACAATATGGGTTTCGAAGGGTTTTTATCGATTAAGGTGGGAAACTCTGATAACCGCTTAATGCATGCCTATATTGTTCACCATTTTGGATATACTCCATCCGCTAAATAATACCCCATAGTGTGTGAGACCGTGCCTATATTGTAATTGCATGACGATACAACTCCATTAGACAAGTTGTTGAAAAGCCATCTTTGATGCAAGACGTTCACATCGTTGTTAAAATCTGGCACCCCAAAGAATGCGTGCCATATCCAAAGATCTTGCGAAGTAACCGCTTCTAAAATCACCGTCGACATTTTCTTATACCCGGTATATTGTCCTGCCCACCTGGTAGGATAATTTTTTCCATTTCCAATACATATAATTTAAACTACCTAACATCCTTGGGAAGCCTCGCGATTCATTCACTTCTAACAAGTGTAATGTATCATTTTCATCTGGAGATCTAAGGTATTGAGCTTTGAATAGTGTTATAATTGTTTTGCAAAATTCTTTCAAACTAAAAATTACCCGTAGACTCCCTAATTCGAACGTATTCGTCTTGTGCGTCTGTGCTCGTACCGTAACATAACATGCGAAGTATGCACGTTATTTTTTGGTGTGACGTTAAGCCTACCGTCTTAGCGGCATTTTCTCTTTGAATAAAATAGGGGATCACAGAAATAACTTGATCATGAATACGTTGATACACATCTTCGCTCATACGAAATTGATGACAAAATGGGATACCTTTGAAGACTGGGTTGGCACCAAAATAATCCCGATTAAGGCTAAACTCACCCAATTTATGATCATGGCTTTTTCGCTTGTTAATCCTTCCCATTTTACTACCCTCTGCCTCTGTGATGATGTCGTTTCTTACTCTTTTTCTTCTGCTTCTCCCATCTCCATGAGAACCTTGCTATACTCATGTATCATCATAATTTGACGTCAGAAGAGCTCTTCACTTCCGAACGATGATGACAAGGATGAAAGTGATGGGTCAGACATGATTAGGTCAGATATGATTGGGAAAAATTGATAACAAGAGAATAAAGTAGAGTTTAGAAGATTAAAAGAATAAAGTTGAGTACAAAAGAGTAAGAGAATAGAGTGTACAAGATGAATAGTTTTTATAGATAATAAAAACTAGCCGTTGAGCTTCTTGTCAAACAAGTTTAGCCAACAAACTAGCCGTTGAGCTGCTTGCCAAATAAGTTTGCCAAAAAATATAACTGTTGAGCTTCTTGTTGAACAAGTATGCCCAAAACTATAGGCCTTTTGATCACAAAAAAAAACAAAGTATGGAGAGGGGAAGAATAAAATTTTCATGCAGGCTTTAGCCGCACAGTTCAGAACTGTGCGGTATGAACTAGCCGTTAGCCAACTTTAAACCACAACCGTCCACGTGTCTCTATCATGAGCGTATACTTTATGCGCAGTTATGAAGTGTGGGGCATAGGAGCCACTTAAAGTTTGTCAAGTATCATCATTTTATTGGGTTAAAGGATACGCAGGGCATCAATCCACCAAAAATCTACCCAAAAGATATGAGACCACCCTCAAGGTGGGTTTGGGGTGGCCACATCAGCCAATCTACATAGCTGCTATGGGTGGATTCAAGGTGGAGTAAGGTGAAGGATGCAGTTCACCTTGCCACATCATCCTTTTCCTAGCAGCTGCAGATGCTCTGAGCGGCTAGGAAACGACCAGAGATGTTGGCAGAGAACAATGGTTGTATAGTCAGATAAGCCTATCTCAGTTTCGCCGACCCCTTTAAAAATTATTGAAGTGCCCTCCGTGAAAATAAATTCCAATAATGGTCTCTCACAAATCCCCTCATAGTATGCCATCTCATTGGTTTATTCTGGCTCTCACTTAAATAGTGCGGAGACTTTCTGAATATTGCCAGTTAAATCCCAAGTCTTCCATCTAGCAGTTTATTTATTCGAAGTTATGAAATTTAGACAACAACGATTTTATGAAGGCCTCCGCACTCTAAAAGTAAGTTTTTTTCTTTGAAAATTATGATTTTAAATACTCCAAGATGCAAACTTTTTAAAGCTGATACTTTGACAAGGCTCTTCCAAAATCAATACTAAAATTACCAAATAGATACTGGTCCCACCAACTATCCCCTAGCTGCCACCCCTATTCTTATGCATTAAATGTTGATAAATAGTCCAATCAGCTACAGTTATAAAAGGGAAGATTCCCCCCAAAATAAACTACCAACCTTAAAAATCAAAGCACCTTCTTTATCTTCTTCTTCTACAAAAATCAAATCAGATTCTCCTTAATGCACTGTTTGTCTCCTTGACGTACCAAGTCTTCTAACCATCGTTGCGCATTCGCTGAAGTCCTCACACAGAGGTCATTGGGGAGAAAAAGATCGTTGTTATCCTAGGATTATTCTGATTGTTAAAGAGCGTTGTTATCATTCTCTCCTACCGTTGAATTAATCGTTGAAGTATATGTAATCTCTAACTTTGTATCCATCATCTCTAACTTTGTATTTGCATCATAATTTATCCCATTTATCTTAATCATTTTCCTTTTGCTACTTAATCATTTGTCTTTTGCTACTTAATCATTTCTCTTTTGTTACTTCACCATTTGCCTTGTATTATCTTTATCATAAATATCTGTTACTTTATCACTGATATTGTTTGTAGTTATTCATATATTATCTAATTTATATCATTTGTTTGAGGGATGGCTGGAATTGAGCTTTATATCATTTGTCTTATGCTACTTTATCATTTGTATTTTACTACTTTATCATTTGTATTGTGCATCCTTACCATTTTTCTTGTGTCATTTTTATCATTTGTTTTCTGCTACTTTATCACCGGTATTGTTTATTTATATAATTTTACTACAAGAAAAAGCACATACAATGGCATTAAATTTATAGCTTTTGTAGAGAATGCTATTAAAACTCAATAACAATGGCATATTTTGATAAGTGCTATTGTTTACACGAATAAAACAACATGAATTGTGGGTAGTTTATTTGATATACTTTTTGATAGCACTTTTGCCCGCCATAGTTGTGGGGAAACAAATCTAATTTTTTTTGTAAAAATTTTAATCTCTAACTTGCTTTCACAAAAAATACTCATTCGCACGACTCTGTTGGGTTTACAAATTTTACTCAAATTTCTCCAATAAAACCCTAATTTTTAAAATGGTTCCCTAATTATACGCCATGGATTCCCAAATCAAAGTTCAAAACCTAGATATAATGATTTTCTCCTCTTCGACTCCTCCAACAATCTTATCCTCTTGTTCTGCAATCGAAACATTCTTGACTAAACACACAACGGTTCAAAATCGACCGTTCTTCTCAATTACGCTTCTCACTTTGTTTTGTAAGGTGTTTGGGTTTGATGATTTGTCGAGGTCTGGGGGTTTGGGTAGAGGTTGGATTGATCAGATTCAAGGTTTGGGTTTGGATGATAGGGAGTTGTTATCAGGTAGGGTTTTTAACCTTCTTTCCCCAAATGAGGTTTTGTTTAATTCGATATTTCCATGCTACTAATCGTTTATGTAAGTTCATTAATGTATTAATCCACAATACGATTGAGAAACTTTAGTTAGCTGAAAAGTATGAAGAACACCAATTGATTGGGAAAATAAAAACTTCAATTGCTTAAAAGTGAAGTAATTACAATAAATTACTCCAAAACCCTAGGTTCTTCCTCAGAACTCTTTCTAGATCTAACATAACCTAACAATGCCTAGCCTTTCCCCTTTTTATAAGGGTTACAAGTTCTTAGTCCCAGTAGGACTTGCCTAGCCTTGCCCTTTTTATAAGGGTTACAAGTTCCTAGTTAGAATAGGACTTGGTTACAAGTTCCTAGTCCCAATAGAACTTGCCTAGATCCTCCTGGATCATGGCTCCCCCCTTTAGGAGCCTTGAGCTCCTGCTCAAGCAAGAACTGGAGAGGTGGGAATGTGACGCTGTCCATTACCCTGCTGTACCACTTCAACTTACTAGGTTGTTGACCCTTCTTCCCAACTCGGAATGACTCAATACCACCACATGACTTGCATGGCAACAACTTTTAGTGAAATATACTATGCTCCTTAGGATCATCATATCCTGCAACATATCCGGACGGAACAAAAGACTGTATCTGCATAGAAACTAACATAGCGGAAGTAGTTGGTAATAGGGGTCGAGATAACTTATCAGTCATTTTGTTGTTCACTCCCTTCTTATACGGCATAATCAAGGGAAATAATTAAAGATACGACATCCCCTTCATTCGGCGAGCTTGCTGTAGCTTGGACTGTGTAGCTAAAAACTAGAACGGTTTGTGATTAGTATGTACCACAATCTCCTCTTGCAACTTCCCCAAGTCGGGTTGTTGCTTATAAAACGTTATCATTGGAGGCAACACTCGAGCCAATGTACCCTCCTGAACCGGTCGCACCAATAACACAAACTTGCCGCTCGCATTAACCAGCCGCTTCACCTGAGTCGCCATTACCAAATTTGACGTATTGACATGCTCCTTACAAGTATTGATATGGAACTCCTTTCCTTCCTTCACAAGACGATACTTGCGAGCTCTACGGTAATGAATCGTATCTCGGTCCTAAAGATAAGGGTTACCCAAGATGACCTGACACATATCCAAAAAAACTACCTTACACGTCACCTCGTTAATAAATCTTTCAGTGAACGCAAATTTGAATGTACACTGCTTCGTGATCATCAAATCCGCATCTTTTTGAATCTACCCCAAACCATACGGCTAGGATGAGTTATAGTCGTCAAACCCATCTTCTTCACCAACGTCTCAGAAATCAAGTTTTTCTAACTACCCAGATCCATAATGGCTTCGACTAAACTCTACTTCACCTGAATATTGATATGAAAAAGTTCTTCCCAACTCTCCTCCTCGGTAGCCAAAGTTCACTAAAACATAAGAGTAAGCTTAGGATTTGGTTTATCTAAATCTGGGAGGTTAATAACCTATGTGGCTAGTACATATTTCTCTTTCTTGCTCTTCTCCTCCTTCGGCCTAAGTTCCAGGTGAAGTTTCCAATAATAAGCAAAAATATGCCTACTCGCCTTACAATGATTGCAATAAAACTCCTTGGATGAAGACCCCTCTCCTTTGGCCTCTCCCTTATGCTCGTTTGGCCAACTAGACTTGTACCCTGACTTGATCTTGTCATCTTCTTTGTCACTCTTCAAGTACTTGCCTTCAATGGAAATTTCCTTCACGGTAGCGTCCTCGATATAGGCCATAGTAAAGAGCTTCAACTCTCTCCTAATGGACTCCGACAAACCCCCCGTGTACTTCATGAACACCTCATACGCGTCCACATCAATGTCCAAAACCAAAGCTTGGTTATGGAACGCCGTAGTGTACTCCTGTACTGATTGCTCAAACTTTTGGCACAAATTGTGTCATTTATACCATCTCTCTTACTCATACCCAATAAGATAAAACTATTTTCGCACTAATATCTTAAATTCTTTCCAACCCAAATATCCTATATCGTGGCATTTCCGATAAGATTTCCACCACGTGAGTGCATGACTTGCAAATTTTAACGTAGCAAAACATATTTGCTGAACATTAAAGTATTCATAAACGGAAAAATAGGTTTCTAACCTATCTAGCCAATTATCCAACTTCTCGGCATCGATTGAACAGTCGAATACCAGAATTTCAATCTTAAAATTGATACGAAGATTACGTATAGGATTCGATGGCTTACCAATATTCGATCGCTCCTTGTCAGATTTGGCATCATTAGTATCACTATTGATCTTCGCAAAACCATCGTCTCCATCTACCTCCATAACCCCTTTCTTCTTCGAGCGGTCTCATCATTTTGCCGAAACAAAAGCCTTCGCGAGGTTCGTGAGGCGCAATTGTTCAACCAACTCCCCTACAGTAGAAGTTAGGTCGAAAACTGCCATTTCCAAAATCATGAGTCGATCGTCAGAATTGTCCATCTTCAAATTGTCCTTCTTCATCGAATTAGGTTTGCGATGGATCTTCAATAGACTTACTAGCTTCTCCTTCGTTTGCTTGAGACGATCACCTGTAGAGACCATAAGCCACAATCAACCCCCCGAGAATCGTAACTAGAAAACTGATACCACTTAATCTACAATACGATTGAGAAGCTTTAGTTAGCTAAAAAGTACGAAGAACACCAATTGAATCGGAAAATAAAAGTTTGAATTACTTAAAAACGATGTAATTACAATGAATCACTCCAAAACCCTAGGCTCTTCATCAGAACTCTTTCTAGATCTAACATAACCTAACAATACCTAGCCTTGCCCCTTTTTATAAGGGATACAAGTTTCTAGTTCCAATAGGACTGGGTTACAAGTTCCTAGTCCCAATAAGACTTGCCCCTTTTATAAGGGTTACAAGTTCCTAGTTATAATAGGACTTGGTTACAAGTTTCTAGTCCCAATAGGACTTGCCTAGATCCTCCTGGATCATGCATATTCTAATTTGTATGCAATATCTATATATAGTCCAGCTTCCATATCTTCTTATATCTAAATGCAACTCCATCTTTATTTACGTTATTATGGAAGCATCCAGAAGTAGACTAGATTTATATGCAAAGCAAGGAAGGCCCGTTTAAGCACATCTTCAATTGACATCTATACTATTATTTAGGGAGGCTTATGTTTTTTTTGTTTGGCAACCTTGGTGATTTGAGTTCGTAATTTATCACCATGCTCAACTAATCCTGAGAACACATGGAACCACAATAAGTTTTTGATGAAAGGTTCTCCAATCAAGTGACCTTCACGCCTTTCATGTATACATCCAATGATCTTTTCTTAATTTGCTGCTACATTTTCTTTCCCTTGAAGAGTTAACTAGGCCTAGTTATTCTTATATTAAGTGCCTTTCGTATACTTATCTATCTAGAACTTCACACAAGGATATAAGCTAGGGTTGTCATTTGGGAAATACACTTATCATTTTGTTTCAGTTTTTTTGGCTTGTGTAAGTTTCACAGCTTCAAGAGAATGTTAAACATTTGGTATTGTTTTTCTAAGTTTGCACATTTCTTTTTATCCATATTCAGGCAAGATTCACCTATGTAAATCTTAGAGAACATGGAGCGCCCTAAAGTTATTATCTGTTTCACCTTTGGCTGTTGCGGGTGGGCAGGAAACCTCTCTTGTATTAAGAGGTCAAAATTTGACTGTACCGGGCACCAAGTAAGACCAATTTTTGTGAATTTTGATCATCCGTTGCGTAATCCTTTCTCTTTGTAAATAAGTAGTTTATTATTTTATAAGTACTATTGCGCATATATGGGAGGATATACCTCAAAGGTCGTTTTAGGGTCAACAAATGCTGTATACGATGACACCATCTTAGAAAGCTTTAGTTTTCCCGGTATACCTCCTAATGTCTTGAGTCGTTGTTTCATTGAGGTATTAATCATTCCATACTGATAAATTATTAACTTATGTTCGATTTAAATATGTAAAAGATCTTACTGTGGTTTACATATCTGTATCTGCTAATTGCATGTTCAGATAGAAAATGGGTTCAAAGGGAACAACTTAATTTCTTGCCATCATTGCTAACGCTTTAATATGTAAAGAATTGAGGCTTCTTGAGGCGGAGCTCGATGGCCCACGGGTTAGCAATGCCACTTTAGAAGACCAGGTTCAGGATCTTGGGAAGCCCAAGTCAAGGGAGGATGCCCTTCACTTCCTTAATGAACTTGGATGGTTATTTTAGAGGAAGAATAACCCTTCCAGGCTTGATGGCCACAACTTTTCCCATTCGTGGTTCAAATTGTTATTCACTTTTTCTGTGGAAAGGGACTGGTCTTCTCTGGCTAAAACACTCCTAGATTTATTTTTGGAAATTAATTCAGATGAGGGTGGCCTGTCAACCGAATCCATGGGAATATTATTAGAGATTTACCCCTTGAACAGAGCAGTGAAGAGGAAGTGTCGTAACATGGTTAACTTGCTCGTTCAATATTCCCTTAGCAGCAGTACCGATTCCTCCAGGAAGTACCTATTCTTCCCAAATTAAGCTTGACCAGGTGTCGCGACTCCTTTGCATTTAGTTGCATGTATGAATGATTCTGAGCACATTGTGGAGGCTTTAATCAACGATCCTCCGGAGGTAATTTGATTGGTAAAAGATATATTAACCATTAGTCAAATTTATACGATTTAACACGACTGTTATATTACACATCACAATGCACCATTTATAATTAAAACACTTTTAAGACTTCAGAGATTGGATCTATTGTTTGTAACTTTCTATATAAATAAGTGGTTGTAGTGAGCAATGATTTCTTCATCTCTGTAGCTCTTCTTAAGAGTGTTTTAAAGTTTTAGTTCCGAGGAGTTAAAGGTTTCCCTTATAAGGTTTGTTTGCGCTTACTCTATGATATGTTGTCAAATTTATGTGCTTATAGTTGAGGATTTGATCCTCCATTCAGAATATTAGCAACAAAAAATTGAAATTTCCCTTGGCAATGATATTTCTTGATAAGGAGATGCCAATTGTTGATCGTGATTATGGTCTTGCTAACCCTCAACTAGTGCAGTGTTTTAGGTTTTCTTTTTTGGTAGTTCAAGTACAAAATTTAATATATTTAGAGTTCCAAGTTTCTTCCAAAATTGAAACTTTCAATGTTTCATTTTAGTGTTAGAGCACACCACACGGGAAGATGACATCGACTACGAAGATTGCCAATATGTACAACGACTTAACGTAGGAGGAAATTTGGGGAGATCATATTCATCAAGGCATTTACGATCTCAACACCACAACTAAACCTGACAGGAAAACTGCTCAATTTCGTTTGATCGAGGAAGCTCTTTGCTTCGACAATTTCAGGTATCTAAGATTGCACTCTAAGTTACAAACACTAACAGAGTTATAAAATATAGTTATAAAGTATTGGGAAAAAGGAAATTAAAGAAGAGAGGAAGAAATATAAATGCATTTTTTTGGTCTAATAAAATTGAGGCTAATTTGCAGAGGATTCAGTGAAGAAACCGAAGTCCATTGTTGATGTTGGGTGTGGGATTAGCGGCCCTGCAATTTACCTAGCGAAGAAGTATGGTGCTAAATGCATAGGCATCGACATAAGCCCCTATAATGTTAAAAGGGGTACAAAAATTTCAAATGCACAAGGACTGGGAGATAAGGTATACATGCAACCTTATTTCAGTTATTTGGAACAAATGTTGGTTAGGTCTTGTATATATTTTTGGTTTCTTGGAGAAAATGTTACGTTAAAACTTGTTCACTTGGGTCTAAAACATCATATTTGGTGCAGATATGTAGATAGATTTAATTTAGTTTTTTTAATAATGGTTTTCAGGTTAGGGTTTAAGTTGGAGATGCACTTCACCTACCCTTTCCTGATGGGTAATTTGATCTTGTTTGGTCCACAGAGTGCAGAATACACTTGCCTGATAAAACAAAGGTACCTCCACCCTTCTTTCTATAATGATCTTGTTTATTTGGTCCCATGTTATGTTTACTATGCAAATTTCAAGAGATTGGAATAAATTATTTAGTTAAGTTAGAATCCTTCTAATTATCTAGGTTAAAGGTTAATAAAAATCTAATAAGACTTTTAGGTGGATATCATGCTTGACATTAACTTGTTAAGCATTTCCATTTAAAACTGAAATAAGAATTTTATCCCATTGATTTCTTGAGCAGATAGGCATAATCTTGTCGTTCATTGGTTCATTCATATAACTTATTTATTTATTTCTCTGGCAGTTTGTTAGTGAGTTGGTACGTGTTGCAGCCCCTGGTGCCACTATAATATTAACAGACCTGTGCCATAGAGATCTTGCAAATGAAGAGTCCCTAAATCCTGATGAGGAAGAGTTCTTCTGAAAAAGTAAATCTGTCCTCCCTGAGTGGGTCTCGCGCGCACAATATGTTTATATGTTCAATTCCCACTTACTAGAGGTATTACATCTCTTTTTATTTATATACTTCTATAAGTTCAGATATTATGCAAATTAGTCGCAAAATACTAATTTAGCCTCAACTGTGTTATCGACTATCAACATATCACTTTTTGGTTAGGACTATGTTAATTTATGAACCCGGATATTAGACATCCAAATGTTTTTACTGTCATATAATATTTTTAATTTTACTTTCATTTTCAATTTTAGATTCACGTAAAACCATTATCATCCATTATGCTAATATTACTTTTTGATTTCAACCTTGTATTTTCTTAAGTTGATGGGATTTTTCTTTTAGTTTGACCAAGAGCAGGGATAAAGTATGTTTGATATATGGTGTATCTTAAAGCATTTTCGATGGTAAGATAGAGATTACTTAACCGTTAGGATAAAAAATCCCTTTGCGATAAGGTTACATCATAAATTTGCCTTACAAAACTCAAAATATTGAGCTATATAATCATACAAAACCTGTAAATAAAACTATACGAAAAATTCTCCCAAGGGAACTTTCAGAAAGCTAGATAACGCAAATGTTTTTATTAGGCATGTCGTTAAATGAAACACCTCCCAACTCAAATAAGCCTTGACTTCTGTCAGTCATTCTTCTGCTGTTATGTCGAAAACGATGTTCTTACCACTAAACCATTGTGCCCTTATGTATAGTATTACGAATATGCAATGTGTTAACCTGAGAAAGGCGTAGTTATGTAATTTCTTTGCTCCCCCAAGAAGGATTCACTTAGTATATTCTAGTCCTAATTATGCCACCTCCTCTGATTTATCAGTACTAGCAACACCAGTTCCAACACAGCCACAATTTATTGTTCCTTCTCTTTCTCCTAAGTTCACGCAAGGAAGTGGTTTAGACCAAAATGCTGGTTGAATGATATCGAAATGAAAAATCCTGTGGTATACTGCTACGCAATTCTATAATAACGGATAGTGAAATGAAGACACCCTTGACCTGTGATATACTATTTTCTCCCTATTTTTTATATAATGTATGTTTTTACAAGTAATTGTTGCATTAATGTTCATTGCAGGTATCTTTAGATTGCAGCAGGACTAAGGGCAGTACTTCTGCTACTTCAGTGGCAGGCTTTGGGTCTAGCCTTGCAATTTATCATCATCTTTGCATTCTTGAGGTAAAATCCAAGTTATCCATCTAAAAAATATTTCGTTTATCATCTTCAACATGTTAATCACAAGCTTTCTATTAGATTCCTGAATATAGAGAAGTAAGGCTCTAGCATCCCATGACGGCTCACAGTTCCCTTTAATAGTGCTAATAGTATTGTTTAAATCAAACCCCACACAAACTTTCTTAATTTCCCATTTAAAATCAATCTTTAAACCTGCATCAGTGCCTTGCATCTCATGTATTGTAGCAGTCTTCTAATGGCAGCTACCAACACAAGCAGTTAATTCATTGCCATTAGAGTCCCTAAGACAACACCATAACCAGTAAGTTCTCTCAAGGAACCATCTGTGTTAGCACAGTAGACTCCAGCTTGGGTTTCATCCATTTGCATTTAATTGGCTTAGGGATAAACTAGTTGTTCTCCAGGCTCTGTCTGCCCATGGATAATCTGTTTGTATGACTGCCTATCATGATATATGAGCTTTATAAGACAATAGTCTTCCACTAACTATGTTAATAAATTTATTGAGGATGGACTTTATAATGACCTTTACCTCTGTGTGCAATCTCTCATTTCGTTCGCTCCAGAGATAAGGAGGGAAAATAGTCAATAGAAATGATAAAATATTTGAATTGTAGCTTTGAAAAGAGTTAATGAAGATCTATTAAATGTCTCGCAATTCCTTGGGCTTATGAAACTTTCCTAAACTATACTTTTCTAGTTTCTTCCTTCACCATACTAAAGTTCTTTTGGCGTGTATGCACTGAGGCATTAACTTTTATTTCATGTCATTATAGCCTTGTTGAACAACTTGGATCTAGCTTGTAATCTTTGGATGGCCAAACTTATCAGCCTTAATATATTTTTAGAATGTAAAAAGATAACTAGTAAGTACATCGATTAACTACATAGTCTTGTATATTCCTCTAGCTTAGAATATGGGGTATGCCATTTTTTTGAATGATTTCTCGATTATAGTCAAAATGTATTTTATTGCAGAGGCATTGGTAAAACTATTAAGAACATAACATATATGCCCATCTTATATTTAAACTGAGTACAATTCTTAAATAAGAAATGCCCATCTTATATTAAAGTAAGATTCATGATTGATGTTCATTTTCGGATTAGATATGGTATAATTGTTTTAGTATTTATAATTTAATTGGCTTATACTATTTTTCATATCTTTTATGTAGTTTATGATGCTGTCGCAGTTGAAAATGACTTCCTAGTATTTTGGCCATTGTACATAGATAAAAAGGGATTTGTTTTTATCTTTCTTATTTTTATTGAAGATCTGAATATGATGATTATAAGATCAACTTTTATTGTATTAGAGTTCTTTTTGTAGTAAATCTGTGACTTTTAATTATTTGATGAAATGTTAATTTCATTTTTGTAATTTAGAAAGTGTTAATGATAGCGTTTATTGAACATTGTAATTGTTTTCTACTATAAATTTATTGAGTAAATATAACATTTGAAGATGTTATGTTACAGATAATAGATAACATTAGATAAATGCTATAGTACAAATAATAGATAGCATTAGAGAAATGCTATGGTATAGATGGATAACATTAGATAAATGTTATTGAAAAGATAATAGATAACATTAGAAAAATGCTATAAAAATGATAATAGATAGAGTTAGACAAATGTTATGGAAAATATAATATATAACATTAAAAAAATGCTATGGAAAAGACAATAGATAACATTAGACAAATGCTATGGTAAAGATAATATATAATATTAAACAAATACTATGAAAAAGATAATAGATAACATTATAGCCTTGCTATGTTTAAAAGGAAAAACGGCGGGGAAAAACATTATAGAAAGTCAACTATAATGTTCTCTAAACGCCATTTAAAATAAATTGATAGCGTTGCTCAAATACTATTATTTAATGGCGTTCAAAAAAATACTATTGTAAAAAGGATAGCATGGGAGAATAGAGTGAACGAAAAAATGCTATCGTAGCTTTTCATAGCAGTTTTCTAACGCTATTATATGTGTTTTTTTTTGTAGTATTTGTACCAGGGATGGATAGAGTTTAGCTTTATACCATTGTTCATTTGGAAAGGGGGGGGGGGAGGGATATCGTACCTCCAAAGATCGAATCAATCGTTAGTAATATTAGAGGAAGTATGAAACTTATCAAACTAAGAGCATACACATCATATGAAGATTTCCTTATACTTCCTGAAGAAACAAACGAAATCCATCATGAGGACTATAAGCTGTACAACTTCGTCCATGGTTGTGCATGCACAATTTCATCTGTCCAAGACTTTACCGTAATGATCAATACCGTCATACCTTTTCATATATGAATTGTTAATGAGCCTAGGGAACCTTCCCAGAACTCCCAGAACTTTGTTTCTGATTTCGATTTAGGTAAAGGGTTATCGACCACCAAAGATATTAGCTCAGGTAAAGGGTTACCCCAAAATAGTATTCAAATATTTGAAGCGGGGGGACCTTTGCGTCATAACTCATTTCCTGATCCTGAACCCAAATATAGGGGTTACCCTAAAATAAACGGCAGAAGGCTTGATCCATGTAGGTTGGAACCTTTAGTGGATGATGTTGCTCAATCAAATGAACCTTTTGAAATTATCCTTACTGATATTCCTCTCTCAAATGAACTTATGTAATTAATGTTCCTCAATCAAATGTTCATCTCTCAAATGAACCTATATTAA
Organism: Kingdonia uniflora; assembly: GCA_014058105.1. Taxonomy (NCBI): domain Eukaryota; kingdom Viridiplantae; phylum Streptophyta; class Magnoliopsida; order Ranunculales; family Circaeasteraceae; genus Kingdonia; species Kingdonia uniflora. The sequence continues at coordinate 6,090,559 of JACGCM010000704.1, read as the reverse complement.
CTAATGTTCCTCTTTCAAATGAAACTATGTTAACTAATGTTCCTCTTTCAATTGAACTTTAACCTATCATTAGACAAACTAAACCTTAAGGTAAGCACGCAATATTTGTCATTTGTAATGAGGGTTTTAACATTTGCCATTATATCATTATCATGCTAAGAAACATTTTTGTTATTTGTTCAACTAAATTATAGTTTGAGTCATAACCCCAATAGGTGAAAGATCTCCTGGATTTTTGGTTCAAATATGTTGCGTACACGAAGGATCTCTATGACTTTAATAAAAAGTTTAAGGCAACATTTAGTAGATGGGTTACTTCTATAATCAAGCCAAAACTATGAAAAGACCTAAACTATAAAGCTACAGGAATTATTGAAGATATACACATTAATCACAATGTTGATATAGTATACAATCTTGCCTGGCGTGTGAAAGTAAAAGCCAACTCTGAGGTAATATCATTTTATTCGTTATTTGTTCGCTCATCACTCATTATTTGTACAATCATGTTTATCATTTGATCTTAATGTATTTGTTCGAAGCACTTTGTCATTTGTTCTATGATATTTATTGTTTGTCTGTTTCACAATTTCATTTGATCTAGCGTATTTATTTTAGATGCGAGGTAGCTTTGAGGATGCATACCAACTATTTACAAACTACTTTACGGAAGTGAGGTTGGTTGACCCAGATTTGGTGTTTGATATACAAACTACGAGTTATAAGGATAGGAGATTCATAAGGTGTTTTTGGTATTTTGGTACTCCCATAAAAGCTTATAAATTATTGAGACCCGTTGTAGTGATTGACAAAACTTTTTTGAAAGGGAGATATCGTGGGTCTCTACTGACAACCATCACCATTGACCCAAACAATTATATTTTTCTACTTGCGTTTTCAGTAATAGAGTCGGAGACCATCGAAAGTTGGACATACTTCCTGGAGATGCTTCGGTCTAATTTCTACAGTTTCGACACTATATTCATTGTCATATCTGACAAGAACCCTGAAATTATTAATGCTATACCCAAGGTGTTTCTATTTACTGTTCATACGTTTTGTGCCTTCCACATATTGAGCAACATAAAAACTACCATCGAAAGTACAATGATTGCATTTAGGATGATAGTAGAGGCCCTAACCAGCATTGATTTCAATAAACATATGAATCCTATCCAAAATACGGATCTAGTAGGTCTCCAAATATTAGGTATTCTCAAGGAAACTTGATCTAATCTATATATTCCAATGAGTAGGTATGTTGTCATTCTTTATTGATAAACTTGACATTGATTATTACAAGACTAGTCATTATTACTCCTTTGCAATTATTCTTTTTCCATTTGTCATTATTTTGTACTCATTTGTCATTTATTTACCATTATTTGTTATTATTTCAGATGCGGAGTGGCTTACACTAATCATGTCGAGAGTTGGAATAATATTATTGTGAAAGTGAGAGATCTCCATATCTATGTGTTTATTGAGGAATTGCGTAGAATCTATTTAGGAATGTCCTACACGTATAGGGAGAAAGCTGAGATGAGTCAAGCTCGCTTAACGCCATGGGCTATAGATCACGGTGAGAACAAAAAGTTTATGGTAGATTTACTAACTTACAGGGTCCCTACAACACGTCACCATTTTTAGATGACTAGTAATGGCAGAATTGATTCAGTAAATATTGAAGATGGTACTTGTTCATGTCCTTGGTAGCAAATGATGGGTATACCTTGTGAACACGAAGTATGCACTCTTAGTCTCGCTAATATTGATCCAACTACACGTATTTATGAGTTCTACACAAATGATATATACAAGGCTGTTTATGAATTAATATGGATTCCTATCAGAGTAATAGAGCAGTGGCAAATTTTAAGAACTGATTAACATGTTCATGCTTTTATAACCAGTTGTTAAGCTGGCCGTCCTCGCACGTAAAGGAAGAGGAAGGAAAAAATGCTAGGTCTGGTAACCAAACTAAGATTTTTATAATTGGTGTCTAAAAAATGGACACAATCGTCATTCTTTTAAGCTTCTGGTAATCCCTTCTAATAACAATACACGTCCGACAATGGCACCATCTTTTATGATGAGCACTGAGCCACCTGTGATCTTAGATGAAGATGTTGTAATCAGTTTGTGTTAAAGATTTTGGGTACTCTATTTATCATTTGAACAGATATGACAAACTATTATTTTAGTCCTTTTAAGTTGTATTTTGGGTATATTTATCATTTGTTAATTTGTTGATCTTTTATCATCAATTTTGTTAAGTTCATCATTTAACTGCATGAAAGGTATCATCATTTGAATATGAAATTTAGTTTTGATGCCCATATATTATTTGCTTCCACTGAACTGTTATTTGTTCATAGAGAATTTATCATTTGTTTGTTGATCTCTTATCATCAATTTTGTTAAGATCATCATTTAACTGTCATTTGTTCATAGAGAATTTATCATTTGTTTGTAGCCCACATACATATCATTATTTCCTTCCATTGAACTGTCATTTGTTCCTAGAGAATTTATCTTTTGAATATGAAATTTAGTTTTGATGCCCACACATATCATTTGCTTCGACTGAACTGTCATTTGTTCCTTGAGAACCTATCATTTGTTTGTTGATCTTTTATCATTAGTTTTGTTAAGCTCATCATTTAGCTGTCATTTGTTCATAGGGAATTTATCATTTGTTTGTTGCCCACATATCATTATTTACTTCTACTGAACTGTCATTTGTTCATAGAGAATTTATCATTCTTTTTTAGATCTTTAGATGAGTCTTGTAATTTGTTGACACACATTTATCATACAACTTCTAATGACTCGTGTCATTTAATCATCTACATTTATCATACAAATGGAAAGAAATCACTATTTAAAAGCTAAAAAACAAACGAAAAAAAAGAGTTCATACATGGGAAATAAAATTGCATATTACAACAAAAAATTAAAAACTAAGATATTTCACAACTCCTCACTTGAGGATTTCTGATCATGTTCCATAGCCCTGATCTTTTGCTCAAGACTGCTAATCTTACAAGCCGATTCATCCCACAATTTCTTGTTCTCATCCCGTTCAACTTTAGGGCGTAAACCTGATCTTTCAAAAAACAAATATTTAATTTATATGCTTTATTCATTTTACTAACTTTATCCAGTTCTTCCTCCATTTCATCGAACTCTTCTAATTTCTCCTTATACTGTTCATACTGCTCTTTCAACAGTTGCACCTTCTCATCGGAGTAATCCTTCTCCATTAGGAAAATTCTATTCAATTTGAAGAGACATTCGTCATTTGCTTTTTCTTTAATCTATAACGCCTAAAACTAATCTCGAGTTGTGTTCGAAGAGACACGGCTATATCGAATGGATTGCAACATTTGTGGTTTTCTTTATTATCTCGTGTGTTGAAAAAAGTGGGTTTAGGGCTTGAATAGTTGAGTATTGATGATATATACTAGGGAATTGAATGCCTTGAGATAAATTTCTTGCATTGGTAATAAACTTTGAATCATGCATAGTAGGGTTTAGGGTGGTTGGCAATACGTGAGTATTTTGGATAGCTTGTTATACACGTAATTCATTCTCTCTGTATCATTATCAAATACACTTTAAGATGAGTTGTCTAATCAAGTATTAAAGATTGACTTCTCACATAGACTGTATATAAAAGAATATGTCAGAATTAAAACAAATTCTTTGTTATTGGTTAATATATTTAGTGCCATTGTAATGCAGTGAATTGTTACCATAGAAATATGTCATTCTTCATATCGGATTTGTCATCATTTCATATAAAATTTGTCAGTTATCTGCAATGAATTATCACCTTATTGAGGTCTAGTATTTAGAGTCATGCCATCTAAACGAACACTCTTCATTTATGTTAGTAGATCTTTCTTCAATGTTCAAATACGAGGTCAGGAAAATTCATTTCAAAGAACTTCAATCTGAGGATAAACGTCTAAGGAAATGGATGCGATTATTGTGTGAATTTATTCTAAAGAGGCGTACTGAAAGAATGCCCCTAAGCACACTTGAAGAGGTAAATCTTGCAATTACAAGACAAGAAAAGGAGAATGTGAGGATAGAGTTTTGAGAGAATCATTCAAATAAAATGGTCTTTAATGAAAATATTGGTTGGGATGTTGGCTTCGATGAGTACAGTAGACCTGTTCATGAAGTTGTGCTGCCACCAGGCGTCATGAACAATGATGATGAAGGAAGTGTATCAAATTAAGATAATTTGTCATCTGTCTTCCCGAATTTGTCATTTGTATCTACAGTTTGTATCATCAGAATTTTCATGTCATTTATTATTGCCATTTTGTCATTTGTAATCTTTTCATTGTACATCTTTTATGGGTTTTCGTCATTTTGTGTGTTTGTTTACTACATAACCTGCACTTGCCTCCAGTTCTTTCTAGTTCTCAAACATTACATACTTCCCTAGCAATGATGCATTCCTTTGTGATCTTCGTTTCTCATGTATAAGCCTCAACCCCAACCGCTGGTTATGTCAATGTGTACGCAAATTTGATGGGTATGGTTTTTGGGTGTGGGTAGATGAGGTAAAAAAGTGCGATTGTGGTATCATTTGTAGGGTGTCTAAACCGTCTAATAGAAGATTTTACTATGGTCCATAATACTATTGGAAGTTTAAAATTTGGTTTCGAGAAGCGTCTATTCCCGATAATGTTAGGAGGCCACAATCGACAACGGCAGAAGAAATCATATATTCTAGTCAAGGGAAAAATCAGTTCCTGGAAACTATTACAAATGAAACTTACACACAACTAAAGATATTCGAGGTCAGAACAGAGATGCTACAAGATTATTTGACTATGTTAAAATTTCTAGATCTTAACAAATAGTAAAATATGTAGGAGTGAAGTGTAATATTTGTTCTATCCAATGTGCGTCATTGGTTATCTTAAATAATTTTTATTTATGGCTCTAGCATGATAAACTCTTTAGGAACAAATGATAAAAAATATAATTAAAAATGACAAATAATGATCATCGATTCATTGAACAGTAACATTACAGAAGACTTGCAAATCTATGGTTCAAAACTGGATAATCTCTCCTCAATTAGATCTAACCTCTCCTCTGGCAATTCAACTAATTCAATAATGCAGTCAAGATTCAAATCTATGGTTGTAAAACATGACAAGACTGCAGGAGCACGCTCCCGCTAACTACAAGGTGGAATGTCGCCAAACCAAAAGTAGGAGCACCCCAGCTAGCGTCGACCGTTCAGGTCGCCAGATGAGTTCCTTGCTAACAACGAGCACATCCCTGGAGGAAACTCTCCTAGCGACCCCAAAGGCATGATGAGCACAACTAATGGCAATGAGCGTTAATCCCTGCCCACGTGGAGATGTAAAGCCTATGACCCCGAAGGGATACCTTAGGAATTGTACATGGCACGTGAGCAGGAGTACTCTTAGGTTAAACCCTCCCTATAAATAGAGAAGGGAGGTAACCTAGGAGAGGACCTTCATTTTGAGCACTTCCTCTTCCTTTAAAGAAACTAAGAGAGACCCAGAGAGAGTCGAGTGGTGTCCTCCTCCTGTAGAATGTATCAAGCCCAAAACTATTGCACACTTATTGTCATTCTTGAGAGGGATCACGGGACCGCAATTGGCGCCTTTTGTGTTCACGCAACTTCAACCTCTATCCACACCGTGCGAAGATGCTGGTCTCTATACGAAACCAAATGCAAGAGTTAGCTATGGCATAAATGGGAGTTGTGCTGTTACTATTACAAGATCAAATGCCAGTAAAGGAGGACCAAATTAGCCAGTTCTAATTGGCCAATGATGAATTACGCGATACTCTTGTCGCTGAACCTCAACCACCACCTGGTGGCTCAGCAGCATCCGCATCCATAAGTGAGTCTACGTCTTACGACGTGACACCTAATAATGATACACACCCACGGTTGCCCCTTGTCTTCTGGCCAGGATATAAACACCAGGCCATACCAATTCATAACCCGTACCCGCACCCCCGGTCACCCAACGCCCCCAATACCGTAACCCCCTATATACCACGTGGCAGGCCCACCTCAACAGTGACTCGTGTACCAGCTCAGCCGCAATGACCCTTTACTATTAGGTCGTTACACCCCACAATGCCAAGGTATGCGTCCCCTAGCGTCCATTGCGCACTTTGGGGCCTAACACGGCGACGACTATGAAAACCCCCCAGTGGCACCAATAATACATCCTCGACGACCCCTTCTGCACACTCGGGAATGGCTGCAATCTCTACCAAGAAAGAAACCTCGCCTACAATGACCAATTTTATGAGCGATATCCAGGAATGCCTTAGTACGAATACCTATATGAGTAGCACCACGAGAGCTACTACGATGAATTATCTACCCAAGGTGGGATCGGCCCATGATGGGACGCTGGCATGAATGACCCATTACCACTAACGGCCACCTCCGTAGAGGCACTAATCAAAAACATGTAGAGTAACGACCCCACCAAACGGTTAACCAAGGAGACCCTTAGCCGGATCCAAAATACACCTTTCACCGCGGCCATCAGGAATTTCATCCTGGGCCAGAGCTACTCCAGACCAAAGATAGAGGCCTTTACCGGGAGCTAAGACCTAGGCCGACACATCTCAAAATTTTAGTACAGTATCGACCTACAATACCAAACCGACGAGCATATGTATCGCCTGTTCCCCTCGACCCTGTCCGACGGGGCCCTCACCTGGTTTCAAAGCCTTGAACCTAACTCCATCTCCATGTTTGAACAACTCTCATTGGCCTTCATCAAAAAGTACCTGTACAACCAGCACTCCAAGAAGCAGTTAGCAGAGCTATTTTCTCTGAAGTAACAGGTCGGAGAAACCATCGACTCTTTCATGTCAGGGTTTAAGAGCGAACTAACCCTCATCGAGCGGGTCGACGCCCCGACCGTATGTCTAGCCTTCATGGGTGCCAGCCTACCCGGTTCTAAACTCTGCAAGACCTTTCACATGAAGTGTAAAAATACTTGAGAACCTATATGAGAAAGTGTGAAAATATCTGAACGTGGAAGCAGGCAACCGAGCATCTGCCTTCCAGGAAGTCGTATTTCTCAATACCACTTCCGCCCCTGTACCTATCGCGTACCCGATAACTTCTAAATACCCCAGGGACTCCCACGATCCCCAACATGACCCTGACAATGGCAGGAACAAAATGTGATTAGGGCGGGACCTTCGAGATAAAACCGAGCCTCTACAGGATGGAAGACTAAGGGCCCTATGCTGGGAATGCTACTCGCCCAATGACCTCACTCTTACACAGGTAGACCTCCTCACCATTACTAAGAATGACCCCGACTATAGGATACCACGTCCAATGCCCGACCGTCCCAGACGACCATACTATGCACACCATGACGTCCATGACCACGCGATCGATGAGTATTATAATCTGATTAACATAATTGAGACATGGTTCCAGCAAGGGCGCTACGCTTAATTCCTCAAATGACCAATCCCACCCGAGGACAGACTCCCCCGAAGAGCCTTCGAATAGCCAGCAACAGCCGTAAAGGCACAGGGGCACGTGGCCATATGTGAAATGATCCTGGGAGACCTCAATAAAACATAATCACATAAGGCGGTCTCCAACTCTACGCAACAGTGTTACCGCCTTAGCGAGAACCAACGAATGGCCCACGACATTAAGGCGAACCCAGAGCCACAGCACAGACATGCCATCTATTTCATGGACAATAATTTGGGCTCGGTCTCCTATCCACATGACGATGCCTTAGCTATTTGGATTGTGATATGGGGTATCCTCGTTAAGCCTTTGTTGGTAGACTCTGGCAGTGTCGCCAACATCCTGTATTATGATGCTCTCAAGAACATGAACATGAACATGCAAGATTGCTTGGCACCATCCAAAACAAAGATTTCAGGATTCAACAGCTCTACCGAACGAGCCATGGGAGAACTCATCATGTAGGTACAGGCCGGTCCAGTTGTGGTATCCACCACTTTCATCCTCATGAACGGCCCCACAGTCCATTACAATAGCATCCTGGGACGTGACTGGATTCATACTATGCGAGAAGTACTATCTTCCTATCATCAGGTAATACGCTTCCCCATGAAATTTGTTACGTACCAAATTCGAGGCTGCCAAGTAGCCGCCCATATTTGTTATGCCAACTCTCTAAAAAATTAGGTGACCTGGGAGAATTCGAAGAGAAAAGGGAAAAGTATCACCATTGAGGAATAACAGCAAATAGGGAAAGAGCCCATGGCGGTGGACTCGTCCCTTATTCCTAGCCACCCCAACATGCACATCAAAACTGGTGAACAACCCTTTTATCTGAACGATGTAGTTATAAGCACGTTCAACAGAGACTGGACACAGCCTCTTGTAGAGCTGGTTGATAAGATTAACCTCGACGGCCCTACTAGAACCACCTATATTGGTTTACTATTGACAGGTGAAGAGCGCTCGAACCTTATCACCCTCCTTCAACAGTACAATGACGTTTATGCCTAGTCGTTCGATGAAATATCGGGCATAGATCCCAACGTCGCATGTTACCACTTGCACGTTAACAACAAAGCTACCCCTATCAAATAGAAACCATGACGCATAACCCCGTAATTACGGGGAGCCATAAACAAGGAGATCCAAAAATTACTCCAAGCAGGATTTATCAAACCGGTGGACTGTCCACGCTGGATGGTAAATATGGTGGCCGTCCCTAAGAAGAATGGTAAAGTACGGGTCTGTATCAATTTCACCAACCTCAACAGACACTGTTCGAAGGATAACTTCCCTATACCCCTCATCACTAGACTAGTAGATTCAACGGCCGGCCACGAGCGATTGTCATTCATGAACGGTACTCCGGGTACAACCAAATCCCTTTGGCAGACGAGGACCAAGAGTACACCTCCATTACCACCGAGAAAAATTTATATTGTTATACCGTCATGCCCTTCGGCCTAAAGAATGCGAGATCTACTTACCAGCGTCTAGTCACCGCCATGTTTAAAGAATAGCAGGGAAAGATAGTGGAAGTTCACATTAACGACATGCTCATAAAACGTAGGCTTCACACAAACCATCTAGCCAACCTCAATACCATCTTCACAAAGCTGCGATACTACAAAATGCGACCGGACCCTGAGAAATACAGCTTCGGTGTCTCCTCGAGGAAGTTTCTGGAGCACCTCGTCACTCAATGAGGAATAGGGGCCAACCTCTACTAGATCTGCCACCTCGCCTGTATTCCCTCACCACGAACGCTGAAGCAAGTTAAAGCCCTTGTGGGAAAAATTGCCGCACTTAGACGCTTTATTTATAAAGCCTCCTATAAATGTCGTTAACTTTTTTAATGTATCCGTGAGAACAAAATGTGCCAATGGAATGGCGAGTAAGAGACAGCTTTTTAGGACATGTTACGATACTTGGCCACCCCCCAATCCTTAGTACACCAAAAGAATACAAGTTGCTGGGCTTGTATTTGGGAAATACAAACGAATCTATCAGTGTAATTCTCGTCAAAATGGATAATAGAACTGAGAAACCGGTATACTTTATTAGTACTGGGGGCGGAACTGCGGTACTCTACATTAGAAAAACAAACCCTCACTTTGGTGTACGCCTCGCAGAAATTACGACCATACTTCCAAGCCCACAAAATCAAGGTTATCACCACCTAACTATTACGTTAAGTATTCGCAAAAAAAGACAAGATTCACTGTATAACAAAATGGGTAATCACTCTAGGGGAATTTGATATATACTTTGAGCCCAGGATCGCTATCAAGGGACAGGCCATCATCGACCTCCCCATTGATGATGAAAATTGGAAAAACGAGGAGGACAATAACTACGATACTCATCCGGATGGCACAGAACCCGCTTACACTAATGGGTGGCAGCTATACACTGATGATAGCTCGGGATTGGGGATTATTTTAATCACTCCAACCTATGACAAAATCGAGAAGGCCATATGAGTCAGTTTCCCCCTCAGTAACAATGAAGTAAAGTACGAGGCGTTATTGTGTGGAGTGGATTCAACATTGGCCCTGGGCGTGGAAGAAATTTACATCTTTACCAATTCGCAGCTAGTTGTTAACCATCATAGTGGGACGTTCCAAGCCAATGAAAAAATATCCTACTATATGGAAATCTTGAAACAATGACTCAGCAAGTTCAAAAAGGTCAACCTTAAGCACATTCACCGCGGTGAGAATAGGCACTCTAGCGCCCTTGCATAATTGGATGGAATCATCGGCAACCGGCTTAGAGTTATTCAAGTCAAGATCTTTGACAAACCAAGTGTGCTCGAGCACACGATAGAGGCCATGCAGACCGATAGTTCAGTCGCACCCTCAGACGTAGATTGGCGACAACCATTGCTTAACTTCCTCGGGGAACACCATATCCTCCCCATAGATCGGTCGGCCGCCAAGAGCCTCCGAAGCAGAGCAAGAAAGTACACGATAATTAACAACGAACTTTACCGGGTGAGCCTGTACGCTCCATACCTCACATGTATTACAGGGGAACGAGTAAAAATGGTCATTACAGAAATCCACGAAGGCGTATGTAGGGCACACACAGCGGGTAGGTCCATGACTGACCGAACTCACACACAAGGGTTGTACTGGCCAACAATACAACAAAACTTCATAGCATATGCACAGAAGTATGGGAAATATCAATTCTACGGGCACCTTATCCACGCTCCTACCATCGACCTTCATACAGTCTCTAGCTCTTGGCCACTCGCGAATTGGGGACTGGACATTGTCGGAGTACTCCCCATGGCGAGTGGGAGACACCAATGGTTACTGGTCGCGATAAACTACTTTACCAAATGGGTCGAAGCGATACCCCTCGCTCGTATTTGGGAAGAAGAGGTAATCACCTTCATATGGAAACACATCAACAACTTGTTTGGTATCCCTGGAGTTCTGATGACCGATAACGGGACATAATTTGTGGGCAGTAAGGTCGCCGAGTTTGTTCGACTCTACAACATCAAAATCCTGCCCTCCAGCCCCAGATATCCCTAGGGGAATGGACAGGCCAGGACTACAAACAAAACAATAATCGACGGTATCAGTAAACGGTTGGACGCAGCCAAAGGCTGATGGATCAACGATCCTACCGCATAATGCCTCGTAAAAGTACGGGTTTCACTTTGTTTATGCACAATGCCATGTTTTGAGGTCATCGCCAATACTATGAGGTCCATGATTGTACGAAGCAAGATCAACGACCAACTCCTTGCAAAAAACCTTGATCTGATCGACAAAACTAGAGAGGAAGCTTCATCGCGCAAGCTCCGGTATCAGGAGACACTAAAACGCAACTATAACAAATGGGTGCGCCCTCGAGAGTTCTATGAGGGAGACTACGTCATGAAGAAAGTCTTCCCTACAGTTCACAATCATAACAAAGGTAAACTCCAACTTAATTGAGAAGGCCCATACCTCATCTCGGTCGATGAAAATGCCTACTATCTAATGAATAGTGATGAGGAAGAGCTTAAGTCCCCTTGGAATGCAATGAACCTTCGTAAATGGACTCAGTAGCACGACCAATACATGTACAAAGATCACTTAATATATGTTTTCATTTCCAGCCTCCCATGTCTCATGAACAGGATTACATACTCGGGGTGTTCTTGAAATATGACGTCTTCGTTACTACGTGAATCATTTTTTTAAGTAAAAATGCACTCTTCATACTGGGGGCGTTCTTGAAGTAGGACGTTTTCGTTACCACGTGAGTCATTTTTTGAAGTAAAAACGCACTCCCCATACTAGGGGCATTCTTGAAGTAGGACATCCTCGTTACTACGTGAGTCATTTTTTGAAGTAAAAATGTACTCCCCATACTAGGGACATTCTTGAAGTAGGACATCCTCGTTACTATGTGAGTCATTTTTTGAAGTAAAAATGCACTCCTCCTACTGGGGGTATTCTTGAAGTAGGACGCCCTCATTACTATGTGAGTCGTTGTTTGAAGTAAATGTACACTCTCCATACTGGGGGCATTCTTAAAGTAGGATGTCCTCCATGCTACGTCAGTCATTTTTTGAAGTAAAAATACACTCCCCATACTGGGGGCGTTCTTATAGTAGAACGACCCCGACTATGACTACATAGTCCAACATGGACTACTAAAAAAGTTGTTGGGAACTTTGCCCTTAACTGACTCTATGAGGTCGCTATAACGAATACGCATACCTAGTCCAACGAGGACTACTAAAAAAGTTGTTAGGAACTTCTCCCTTAACTGTCTCTATAAGGTCGCTCTGATGACTATGCGTACCTAGTCCAATGAGGACTCCTAAAAATGTTGTAGGGTACTTTACCTTTAATTGTCTCTATAAGGTCACTATAACGACTACGCGTACCTAGTCCAACAAGGACTACTAAAAAAGTTGTTAGAAATTTCTCCCTTAACTGTCTTTATAAGGTCGCTATAATGACTATGCGTACCTAGTCCAACGAGGACTACTGAAAAAGTTGTTGGGAACTTCGCCCTTAACTATCTCTATAAGGTCGCTATAACGACTACGCGTACCTAGTCCAACGAGGACTACTAAAAAAGTTGCTGAGAAATTCACCCTTAACTGTCTCTATAAGGTCGCTATAACTACTATGACTACGTAGTCCAACGAGGACTACTAAAAAAGTTGTTGGGAACTTTACCCTTAACTGTCCCCATAAGGTCGCATTAACGAAATGATCACATGATTCTTTTTCCATTCCCAAAATAATAAGTACAAAAGGAGAGCATAACAAGAAAGGAAAACGATACATCAAAACATTACACACAATAAGGACATGGCCTCTCCCAACTGCCATAACCAGAATTCTCGACCTTGTACTCCCTCACGTCTTCTAGGCCATGACCCTAAGAACAATTGCACAGCCAGACAGGGTCTTCACTTAGTCACACATAATAAGATACCATAACTAACGCTTTTGATACGCTTTTCTCTCTACCTTCTGGAAGAGCCGAAGGATCGACATACGTCCGCACTAATGGCTTTCCTGCCATCCCTCGATGACCAAAATATAGTTGAGGGTAGAAGTCCACCCATACGGCCACACGATCTTCAAAATAAGCTTGCGATCGGGTCTGCATTTTATTGTAAACAAACTGGGACGTAAGGTTACAACTTCACACAATGGTTAAACTTCAAATACTTCAAAGCCCCTCTTATTGGCCCAAAGAGAAGATGTACCTAGCATTTATTGGGGTGATTACCACGTACCTATTAATTTGTATGGCAAAAACCAACAACCCCTATGATTAATTTCCATGCCTAATAAAAACACCGTTCCACTTCTTGTAAGGTGGCTCCAAGCACGCTTAAAGTTTTTTGAAACTCCTAATAGGCATTGATGACAGGAATACTAGGCCCCCTGCACGTCCAGGTTCGGGTCGTCATTACGATCATAAAGCCTAGTCTAACAAGGACCAGCATTGTAGGAGCACGCTCCCGCTAGCAGCGAGATGAAAGTTTGCTAGGCGACCCCACTACTAAGATTATGAACACTCCATCTAGGTCATATAACAAGCCTCTCTGAACGACAAACAACACCATGGCTAAAACTTGGCCAACGACCGTAGAGTCGTAACAACGACAACCCCGTGATTAGCCCTCTGCCTGCGAGGAAATATGAAAGCCCATGACCTTGAAGGGACAACTTAGGAATTGCCCAGGGCACGTTAGCATGGGCATCCCTAGGTTAAACCCTCTATATAAATAGAGGTGAGGAGGTAACCAAAAGGGGGATCTTCTTCTTCTTCTTCTTCTTCTTCTTCTTCTTCTGCCTCCTGTGTGGCTCTCTTTCAAAGATGATCAGCTAAATTAAGGAGATAGAGAGAAACCCTGAGAGTGTTAAGCGATGCCCTCCTCTGGCATAATATTAAGCCTAAAATGAATGTACGTTCATTGTTGCCCCTAAGAGGAATCACAGGACTTCAATTGGTGCCGTTTGCGTTCCCCACCTCAGCATCTTCCGAGCAATGATGGTAGTTTCCACCCGTAACCAATCCCAGGAGTAGGCCATGGCCGAAATGAGAGCGGTGTTGTTACAGTTATAGGAACAAATGTCTACCAAGGACGATCAAATATGCCAATTGCAACTTGCCAATAATACACTTTGCCACACCCTAGTCACCGGTACTCAACTGCCGCCTAATGGCCTAGCGATCTCCACCTCGGTCAGTGAGTCCACACCACATGAACTAGTACTCGGGAGTGGTACGCTGCCCCCCAATCATGACCGAGCCTATGAGCACCAGGCCACGCCAATTTACCACTCGTACATGCCGCACCGGGGGCTGCTCGTACCACCGCCCATTCTACGCCCGCCTATGCCACTGCCCCCCACATATACGACCTGGTTTTCAGCTTAGCCACAACGACCCTCCACCCCCCGGTCGGCTTGCCCTACAGTTTTACGAACCTCGCGCACCTGTTCCCATCGCGGACTCCGGCGCACAGCTTGGCGACGACCATGCCACCCACCCACCATGGCATCCACCTTATAGTCCCGATGACTCCTCCTTCCCCCCTGGCCATGAGTGCCAACCCTACAAGGAGCAATACCATGCCTACAACGACCAATTTCATGAACGGTATCCCAACATACCTTCATACGAACAACCCCATGCTCAATACCATGAGAACTTCTTTGACGAGTCATCCACGAGGAGTGGGGTCGCCCTTAGACGAGACACGGGCATCAACAACCATTAACAGCGGCGTCCATGGAGGTACTAATCTGGACCATACAAGGCACTGATCCTACTAGGCGGTTAACCAAGGAGACCTTCTACCGAATCTACAACACCCCTTTCACAGCAGTTATTCGGAGCTACGTCCCAGGCCAAAGCTACTCTCGAGCAAAGATAAAGGCCTTCACAGGGTGCCAGGACCCTGGCCAATACCTCTCTAAGTTCTAATACATCATCGACCTACAGTACCAAACAAATAAACACATGTGTCGCCTGTTCTCCTTGACCTTGTCTGACGGGGCCCTCGCATGGTTTCAAAGTCTCAAACCTAATTCTATTTTCACCTTTGAGCAACTCTCGCTAGTGTTTATCGAGAAGTGCCTACACAACCAAAAGTCCAAGAAATAGTTAACAAAGCTATTTTAATTGAAACAACTGATCGGCGAAAGTACCGACTCCTTCCTATCCAGGTTTAAAAATTAACTCACCCTTATTGAACATTTCAACGCCCTGACCGCCTACCTCACCTTCATGGGCGTCTGCCTCCCCGGTTCTAAACTTCACGAGGACTTGCACATGAAGCGACCTAAAACTCTCGAGCACCTCTACGAAAAAGTTAGGAAATATTATAACGTGGAAGCCGACAATCGTGTATCCATCTCGCAAACTGCCGCCCTCCTGAGTACTACATCTGCTACTTCGCCGGTCGCCCGTCTTGATACTTCTAAACATTCGAGGGATCGACAAGTGGACCTCGACGATGGCAGGAACAAATGACTCATGGGACGCGACCCGCGCGATAAAATAGAACCCCCACGTAATGGACGACAAATAGCCCTACACTGGGAACGATATCCCCCCAGGGACCTTACCATATCATGGGCGGACCTACTCCTCGCTGTCAAGAATAACCCCGACTACTGAATGCCATGCCCTAAGACAGACCGTCCTGGCCGCCCATACTACATGCACCACGACGTACATAACCACGCCACCGAGGAGTGCTATGACCTTATTAATATGACTTTGACTTGGTTCTGCCTAGGACGCTATACTCGATACCTCAAACGACCAATCATGCTTGTTGACAGATCGCCTCGTTAAATACTCGATCAACCCGCGATAAGCGTACGGGCGCCGGGGCATCTAGCTGTGTGCGAAATGATCTTGGGGGATCTCAACAAAGCAACATCTCAGAATGCCATCTCCAATTCCACGAGGCAGTGTTATAGCCTCACTAAGAATCAGCGTACGGCCCACGATATTACAATGGCTACCAACACACTGCATGAGCAAGCCATATACTTTACTGACCAAGACCTCGGCTCGGTCTCCCATCTGCACGACGACTCCATCATCATTTGGATTATGCTTGGCGGTGTCCTCGTCAAGCGCATGCTGGTCAATTCTGGTAGCGGTGCTAACATCCTGTACTACGACGCCCTCCGCAGAGATCTCCGAGTTCAATGGGTCTACTGAATGGGCTATGGGAGAGCTTGTCACTCAGGTACAGGCCGATCCAGTCGTGGTACCTATAACGTTCATCATCATCAATAGCCCCACAGTCCATTACAATGGTATCCTGGGATGCGATTGGATCCACACCATGAAGGCAGTCCCATCTTCATACCACCAGGTAATACACTTCCCAACATAATTTGGCCCATATTAGATATGAGGTTGCCAGGTCACGGACCGTATCTGTTACGCCAACTCCCTCTAAAACTTAATAAATCATGAGAACTCCAAGAGAAAGGGGAAGAACATCGCCATTGAGGATTAGCAATGAACAGGGAGCGATTCCATGACGGTAGACTCATCTCCCGTTCCTCGCCACCCCGATACGCTAATGCTTACAGATGCTCTACCTGATCAGAACGATGCATTTATAGGCACGTTCAGCAGAGAGTGGACCCCGCCTCTCGTAGAGTCGATCGTTAAGATTATTCTCAACGACCCCACAAGAACAACATATATTGGTTCCTTGTTAACAGGTGTCAAGTGCGCAGACCTTATCGCATTTCTCCAGCATTACAAAGACGTATATTGGTTCCTTGTTAATAGGTGTCAGGTATAGACTCTGAAGTGGTCTGTCATCACTTACATGTTAACAACAATGCCATCCCCGTCAAGTAGAAACTACGCCGAACAGACCCAAGGTTGCGCGTGGCCATAAACGATGAGATTCAAAAGTTACTAAAAACCAAATTTATCAGACCTGTGGACTACCCACGTTGGGTATCTAAAGTCGTGGCCATCCCTAAAAAGAACGGGAAAACCCGAGTCTGTATTGATTTTACTGACCTCAACCGGCACTATCCCAAGGATAGCTTCCCCTCATCACCAGACTGGTTGATTTCACAGCCAGAAACGAGCGGTTGTCCTTCATGGATGGTTATTCCGGATATAGCCAAATACCATTGGCAGTTGGGGACAAAGAGTGTACTTCCTTTACCACCGAGCAAAACATGTACTGCTATACAGTCATGCCTTTTGGCCTGAAGAATACGGGCTCTACTTACCAACGCCTTGTTACCACTATATTTGAAGAACTATTGAGCAATACAGTTGAGGTCTACATCGCCGACATGCTCATCAAGAGTCGGCTGAGCAGCGACCATCTCACAGACCTCGAGATGGCCTTCACCAAATTGGTATCCTATAAGATATGACTTAACCCAGAGAAGTGCATCTTTGGAGTCTCCTCGGGGAAGTTCCTCGAACGCCTCATCACTCAGCGTGGCATTGAGGCCAACCCCTATCAAATCCGCGCCCTCGCCAGTATGCCATCACCACGAACATTGAAGCAAGTTCAAGACCTCGTAGGCAAAATCACAGTACTTGACCGCTTCATTTACAAAGCTTCCTACAAATGCCATCCATTATTCTAATGCATTCGTGAGAACAAAAAATGTCAGTAGAGCGATGAATGCGAGGCAGCCTTCCAGAACATGTTGCACTATTTGACCACCCCACCCATCCTCAGTACACTAAGCGAGCACGAGTTAATGGGTTTGTATCTCAGGAATACAGATAAATCCATAAGCGCGGTCCTCGTTCGTACAAAAAACCAAACTGAGAAACCAGTATACTTTGTTAGTAAAACCCTCTTGGGAGCAGAACTGCGCTACTCCACTGTAGAGAAGCAGGTCCTCGCCCTGGTGTACACCTCCTAGAAATTTCGACCGTACTTCCAGCACATAAAATCAAGGTCATCACCACCCAACTATTACGAGAAATCTTTGCCAAGAAAGATAAAATTTGCCTCTTTGCTAAATGGGCAATTAGCTTGGGGGAGTTTGACATCGATTACGAGCCAAGGGTTTCGATCAAAGGACAGGCAGTCGCCGACCTACTCGTCAATTTCCCCATTGCTGACGACAACTGGCATAACGAAGAGGACGAAGACCATGATGCACATCTCAATTCTAGCGAGCTGACATACACTAAGGGGTGGTGGCTGTATACGAGCGAGTCTGTCAACGCTGGCGGCTCGGGTCTGGGGATAGTGCTGATTACTCCTATTGATGTGAAAATTGAGAAAGTCATATGGGTCAACTTCCCCCTCAGTAAAAATGAAGCAGAATACGAGGCATTATTATGTGGGGTAGATTCAAGATTGACTTTGGGCGTGGAAGAAATTTCCATCTTTACCGACTTACAGATCGTTGTCAACCAGCATAGCGGGACGTTCCAGGCCAACAAAAAAATGTCTGGCTATATGGAAACCTTGAAACAATGACTGAGTAAGTTCCAAAAGGTTAACCTCAAGCACATTCACCGCGGCGAGAATAAACACTCAGACGCCCTCCCATATTTAGCAGGCATCATCGGTGATAGACTTCGGGTAATCAAAGTTGAAATCTTTGAAAAACTGAGCATAGTCTAGAACCTAATACCGGCCATGCCGACTGATCGCTCTGCCCTCCTCGACTTGCTCCAGCCTCTCCTTGATTTCCTCGGGGAACACCATATTCTTCCGTTTAATTGGTCGGCCGCCGAGAGCGTTCGCAGCAAAGTACACAAATACACGACCATTAATGGCGAACTCTTTTGAACAAGCCTGTACGCTCCACATCTCTCATGTATCGCTGGGGACAGAGTCAATAGAGTCATTACAGAAATCTATGAAGACGTCTGCAGTGGACACACAGCGGTTTATTCCATGGCTGATCGAGCTCGAACACAAGGCTTATACTGGTCAATGATGCGACAAGATTTCATAGCTTATACCCAAAAATGCGACAAATGTCAATTCCACAGGCACTTGATTTATGCACATGCTATCGACCGCCACACAGTCTCTAGCCCCTTGCCATTTGCAAAATGGGGATTGGAAATCGCTGGGGCTCTCCCTATGGCGAGCAGAAGACGCCAATGGTTGTTAGTTACGACAGACTATTTTACCAAATGGGTGGAGGCGATACCCCTCTTCCGTATCAGGGACGAAGATCTCATCGCCTTCCTATGGAAGCACATCATTACACGGTTCGGCGTCACCGCAGTCCTGATGACCGATAATGGTACACAATTCTTGGGAGGCAAGGTTACAGATTTAGTCCGATCTTACAACATCAAAATCCTTCCCTCCAGCCCCAGATACCTCAAGTAAAATGGGCAGGCCAAGGCCACTAATAAAACAATAATTGATGGTATCTATAAATGCCTGGACGCGGCCAAAAGCTGATGGGTCGACGAGCTACCCCACGTTTTGTGGTTTTACCAAACGATGTCGCGGAAGAGTACGGACTTCACCCCATTTATATGCTAACTTATGGCTTCGATGCAGTACTCTCTACCGAGGTCATCGCCAATACTACGAGATCCCTGATTATGGGTAGTAGGATCAATGGCCGACTCCTCACCAAAAACCTTGACCTGATAGACAAAACTAGAGAGGAAGCATCTTCCTGCACGCTTCAGTATCAGGAGACACTAAAAAGAAACTATAACAAATGGGTGATTCCTCGGCAGTTCTGTGAAGGGGATTACGTCATGAAGAAAGTCTTCCCTACAACTCACAATCATAATAAGGGTAAACTCCAGCCTAATTGGGAAGGCCCATACCTCATACTTGTGTCGTTGAGGGCAACGCCTGCTACCTACTTAATAACGATGAAGAGGAGCTCAAATCCCCTTGGAACACCATGAACCTCTGCAAATGGATTCAGTAACAATACATTATATGCATATAGTCACCCATCTTATATATTTCCAGCTTTAGCTCCTTACTCTTCCAAGTTCTCGCAAAGACGGGCATCATTTCTTAAAGTAAAAATACACTCACATGACTGGGGGCATCCTTGAAGTAGGGCACCCTCACAAAGACGAGAGTAGTTTTTTGAAGTAAAAACGTACTTACATGACTGGGGGCGTCCTTAAAGTAGAACGTTCTCGCAAAGGCGAGAGTTGTTTTTTAAAGTAAAAATATACTCACATGACTGGGGGCATCTTTGAAGTAGGACTTCCACGCAAAGACGGGAGTAGTTTTTTAAAGTAAAAACATATTCACATGACTGGGGGCGTCCTTGAAGTAAGACATCCTCGCAAAGACGAGAATCGTTTTTTGAAGTAAAAAATGTACTCACATGATTGGGGGCATCCTTGAAGTAGGACGTCCTCACAAAGACAAGAGTAGTTTTTTGAAGTAAAAATGCACTCACATGACTAGGGGCATCCTTAAAGTAGGTCATCTCACAAAGACGAGAGTAATTTTTTAAAATAAAAACACACTCACATGACTGGGGGAGTCCTTGAAGTAAGACGTCCTCGCAAAGACAAGAGTAATTTTTTGAAGTAAAAATGCACTCACATGACTGGGGGCGTCTTTGAAGTAGGATATCCTCGCAAAGACGAGAGTCATTTTTTGAGGTAAAAACGCTCTCACATGACTTGGGGCATCCTTGAAGTAGGACGTCCTCGCAAAGATGAGAGTAGTTTTTTGAAGTAAAAACATACTCACATAACTTGGGGCATCTTTGAAGTAAGACGTTCTCGCAAAGACGAGAGTAGTTTTTTTAAGTAAAGACACACTCACATGACTGGGGGCATCCATAAAGTAGGACGTCCTCGCAAAGACGAGAGTAGTTTTTTGAAGTAAAGACGCACTCACATGACTCGGGGCGTCCTTAACATAGGTTACCCCACACTACTGCGGTCGCTAGGGAGACAACGACTACTTAATTTTTTTTTGTTGGGCACTACACGCCTAATACACTGCTACGGTCGCTAGGGCGACAACGACTACTTAGTCCTATGAGGACTACTTAAAAATTTTTGTTGGGCACTTCGCGCCTAATTCACTGCTATGGTCGCTAGGGTAACAATGACTACTTAGTCCTACGAGGACTACTTAACAATTTTGTTGGGCACTTTGCTCCTAATACATTGCTACGGTTGCTAGGGCGACCACGACTACTTAAAAATTTTGTTGGGCACTTTACTCTTAAGTACACTGCTACGGTCGCTAGGGCGACAATGACTGCTTAAAATTTTTTGTTGGGCACTTCGCGCCTAATACAGTGTTGCGGTCGCTATAGCAACAACGACTACTTAAAATTTTTGTTGGGCACTTCATGCATAAGTACATTTTTCAGGTCGCTTAGACGATGATGAGTTCATAATCTACAAGGAATACTTAAACATGATGGCTGGTCCTTTAGCGCTTAACTACCCCGCTCAGTTTGTACAGGCATTACTACATCCGAGTCTCACAAAGATTCCATCATAGAGCTATACAAGATCGTAATTCTCTTACATTCCCTAACCAACAAAAGAAAAATGGGAAACATACAAAATGTACTAGTCGTTGTTATAACAACACTACATACAACAAGGGAACGATCTCTCCCAAAATCCATGACATGGTTCTTCGCAACTGGCCGCCTTCACATCCTCTATGGCCATAGCCTTGAGCACCACTTTACGACTGACATAGTTTTGGACTTGATCACGCAACACGAGGTACCAAAACCATCGCTTCTTCTGTGTTTCCTCTCAGGAACAGGAAGAGAAGGGGGGTCGGCGAATGCCTGTACTAATGGTTTCCACGAAAGTCCCTAGTTCCCAAAATAAAATTCAGTATAAAATGCTACCCACGTCACTATCTGTGATTTGAACCGCACCGATGATCGGGTCTGCATCTTCCTTATAGGGAATCTGATCCTCCAGAACAAAGCTTCAAGCGCTGCTTACATTTGGGTCCCCCCTCAGTTCTTTTATAATCCTCAGGTACAGATGCCCCATTAAATGTTTTGGGGAAAACCAGCAGACCCTTACCTTATTATTGTGCGCCTTGAACGTTGTCCCCTCCTTCCCAGGTGGCCCCACTCCTTTTCCCCTTCCTTGGAACTCCCATTTCAAATTAATAACTGCAATGACGCTTCAGTTATACTAGCCCCCCCCCCGTAATCCATTGGACGGGCAGCCTCCACGACCACGTTCCCCAACAAAGTGCCAACTAAAGCAACTTGGGGTAATTTTTGCTAACTATTTTAAAAAATGGTCGTACAAACAACTCATTTACCCGGGCCAAAGGGTGCTTTGTAGTATCTGTCCCAACGAGGGTTAGCCCGTCTAGGGCCAACACCACACATTTAGTGCCTACGAACTTAATGACCCAAAATACACAGGCATACATGAGTACACTTCCATAGTATTACATAAGAACTACGTTAAGTCATGTTTTTGGGAACTTCCCGAGAAGGATGAGGTCAAGATTAACATGGATGGGGCTGCTAGGGGTAATCCGGTAAAAGGGGCATTGGTTGCATTTACAGATACTGTAACGGTGTGGTCTTGGCACTCTTGCTAAAGGCCTTGGGCTAGTTACGAATTTCTCGGCTGAATGTAAGGCTATTATCCAAGGGATTGAATCTGCTGCCTCTTTTGGTTGGCTTATAGCTTGGGTAGAATCTGATTCCAAGGCTGCTGTGGAAGCATTCAACTCGGCTAAAATTCCTTGGATCCTTGAAGCAGAATGGGGAAATGCAAAAAATAATATGACGAAAATCATAATTTCTGCAATCTGGAGAGAAGCTAACTTCAGTGCTGAAGCTTTATCAAAAAGGGGAGCTAATATGCATGAAGGCTTGTGTGAGATCAAGGTGGGAAGACCAACTTTTCTTACAAAAATTAAAGTGCCCATGCAAAAATATTTTAGATTCTGTTAATCTTGTTGTTTGCTTGGCTTTTGTTTATTTTCTTTGTAATCCGTTATAAGAAGTTTTGTATTTGCAATAAATTCGTCTAATTTAGCAAAAAAAAAAATACTACGTTCCGCACAGAAGCATAAATAGTTTTGCAACACATACGGCCATGAAGGTCCCCATCAACACCATGAGTTTACAAAAATATGTACATATCTTCAAAGTCCTCGCCACTACGGGCCTTACCACACGATAGTACAGTTAAGCTTTTTGCTGAACATCCACTTCCGAATTTGTTTTCTCTTCCTCCTCCAGCTGACGTTCCTCTTCGGGGGTGATGTCTATCCTATTGTCAAGGGGCCGAGGACCCTATCGAGCGGAATAACCCAGATGGCACAGCTCGGGAACGTCCTGAGCTTGATGCAGAATGAGCAACGACGGGGCGAACGTTGCCACCCACCACTCGGTGGAAAGGCGAAACTCATCCTCTAGCCGGGTTTTGCTATCCACCAGCTCGGGGACACGACCTTGCAGCTCGTCCGACACTTGCTTCTCACCAGCGAGCTATTCCCAAAGTACCTATTCGCTCCCCTCCTTCTCCAGTGCCAACACCTTTAGTCGCCCATGGGTCACCTCCAAGTTGCCTTCAAACTGCAACTTCCCTTCCGTTATGATTCTTAAATGTTCCTCAAGCCTGTCGGTCACGTTTGCCATATGTTCAGCTAGTTCGTATTGTACAACCTCCTTTACGAGCTCCTTCTGCATCGCTTGCATCTTCTAAAGCTGATGCTCTAATTGGGCATTACGGCAGACCAGGTTCTCGCTACAGAGCAATAAGGCCTCGAGCGTGAGCGTACACTGCATGGCACAAAAATATACTTTTAACACCACAGACGACCACGTACAAATATAAGATTAAGTGCTTATTTACCTGGATAGCTGCCATAACCACTGCACACCGAGCATGAGGATCATTCAGTGCCTCAGCCACATGAATCTTCTCTTTTTCCTTATACGGGGTACAATGCACTTCCCCCTCAGGCAAGCTACCCGCAAAGAGCTTAACACTACCCACAGAACGGGTACCTTCCTCCAGATAGGACTGCAATAGCGGCTCTTACAGACGGTGACTACTGTCTTCTACTACTTCGTAGTAGGGGCTTCTTTCTCCGTGTGGCTACTAACACCCCTCAGACCGGGGATCAGTCCAACGACAAAAGGCACAACGGGCGTCGTGCCAGATGCATTCCTCCCCCTTATATTCAGAAACCGCGACTTCATTCCAACACTCTTCGAGGATTTGTAGCTATGCACACTCTCCATGAAATAGGTATTGCTCGTCGCACTTAAATGGGGATCGCTATACTTCTTCGCCGACTAGTATTTGTCTGAGTTAAAGGTACCGTTCAAAATTGTCATCAACATCTGGCAGTCTTTATTTTTATGGCTGAGCACACGTAGTAGTGAAGTTTTATACGATACCCTAGCAAGCGTCACACCTGCACAAAAACGAACAGCCATTTAGATAACGTGAATAACAAACTATAGCAACGCACAATTACCTACTACAAGGTGAGTAACGTACACTTTGTGTTAAAAACATTATGATGTAAGCGACGATTGGGCCCATCGTTGAAATTAAAAGCCCCGGTTGCTAGGATTGGAAGCCGACACCAATAGTTACTGTTCGTAGGCAACTTAAAAATCTTAGGCTCACCTGACTTCCGATCTATATAGTACCAGTGCCTCCACTCGGGTGCACAAGTACGCATGACCCTCTGATACCTTGGGGCGGCCTCACCCTCTCTGCCTGGGGCCTCCTTGGCCACTACTCTTCTTGCCTTAGCCACGGTCCAAGTTTACCATTCCTCAAGACCCGCCCGCAGACGTGAATGGGAAATACGAGGCGATGTCGGCTCATCTAAAGCCCCAGACTCATAAATCTCGTTCCCCGTTCCCTCAGGGGTAGTATCCCACTGACGAGGACAACATCCCATCTTATAAGTAACCATAATGTCCCCACAACCAACATTCCAGTGAGGCGGCACTGACTGATTAATCAGTCAACACCCTGTCATAACTCGGTAAAAGCTATTGTTTATCTGCCCCAGCGCCCGCCCAAAAGAATTCAGACATTTTTTTGTGAAATACTCTAATAGAAACCTCAATCTCGCATCAAATTGTCCATAGTAGATGATACATTGGTTGGGTGCCAATGTTTGGCAGTTCGGCCATATCCATTCACTATTACCATTAGCCTTCGATCGCTCGTTGACCTCGTCTAGGTACTCCATCCTGATCCCCAAGCTCTCGTACTCGGCTAACGAGTCAGCCAACCTCCACTCGTTGGGATAAGGCTAGAAGCTCTCGGAGGCCCCCCTTTCCCGACCACTGATAATTGCCTCGTGGGCCAAGTCCCCGGGTACTCTCCCGTGCACCATGAAATCAGCATGCACCTATGGCCGTAAATCTAGCAGAACCGACATTCTAGCCTCGTGGTCATGTCCATCCTCCCACTCGATGGGCACGGCTGTAGAACCCTCTGTCGATGATTCTTCCCCAGACGCCACCATCCCTTGGCTTGTCTTTTCTATCGTCGAGGTACACCGACTCATGATCGGCGCTCGTACGTCCCTGCATGAGCTAGGTACAAATGTCAGGTTCAACCCTAAAGGTACGAAGGGCATAATGGTAACAAAGCCTACCAAGGCACCCCAGGGACATGCTACCCCTTAGCCTTCATTGGTCCTGGTGCGGCCGCTAACCTAATAATGACTCCGCGATGAGTAGTAAGATTATCCCTGGCGTCACGGTCATTCCACTCTTACTGACTCCCAGCGCTGTCACCACACCAACGCTGACTTCCTTACCATTTTGCACAATCCCTTCTGGTCAGCAAAAATGCTTAACGAGTTCCTGAAGCTACTAAACTACTATACATTTCCATAAATCAGATGAGTTAGCCCAAAAGAACTTACTAGTAAGTCTACGCGCACGATTAAACAGCTCCGTGACCTCATCGATTGGCCGTACTCCAATACCACATCGATTGTGCAAAGTTCAATTGTTTTTAGAAGGCAAGTTCAAACAACAGAGATGAGCTTAATGGTTCTCTCAGTTCTCTTATATTGGAACACACAGAGAGACGGTTACCTTTAATAACCCAGACCTACAATAATGATTTGACATGTTTCCCATAGCGGCAGCAGTCACACCACACGCCTTTCCATATAATAAATACTCCTCTCCCTTCTCAAGGCACTGACAGGCATACTTTCACACATCTCCCAATACGACGACCCACGCATACACGACCACATCACCTCAGCTCTCCCACCCTACGAACAAGACCAGAGGGGGGGGGGGGGGCGATTGTAGGAGCACGCTCCCACTAGAAACGAGGAAGAAGGTCACTAGGCGACCTCACCACTAAGAGTATGAATACTCCAGCTAGGTCGTATAATGAGCCTATCTGAACGACAAACAACACCATGGTTGAAACTTGGCCAACGATCGTAGAGCCGAAACAACGACAATCCCACGGCTAGCCCTCTGTCCATGAGGGAATATGAAATCCCACGACCCTGAAGGGATTGCTTAGGAATTACCCAGGGCATGTAAGCAGGGGAACCCCCAGGTTAAATCCTCCCTATAAATAGAGGTGAGGAGGTAACCAAAAGGGGGATCTTCTTCTTCTTCTTCTTCTTCTTACTCTTCTTCTACTGCCTCATGTGCGGCTATCTTCCAGAGGCGATCAGCTAAACCCAGGAGACAAAGAGAAACCCAGAGAGAGTCGAGTGGTGCCTTCCTCCGGCATAGTATCAAGCCCAAAATGAACGCATGTTCATTGCTGTCTCCAAGAGGAATCACGAGACTACAAGTGTAATACTCGTACAGATTCCACATGTCTGAAATATAGGTCATCCTTATTCCTGTGACCCAACAAACACAACCGAAAATTCTTATACGTAAACTTGGTGTGCGTCACACCTGCACAATAACGGCCACCTGATTAGACAACATGTAAAACACAACTGGCATAAAGAAGTACTGCATATAAACATAATAAGAACTACAACATACACTTGGTGTTAAACACATTATGGCGAAGGTAACGGTTGGGACCGTTGTTAAAATCAAAGTCCCCGGTCACCAAGATTGGATGACGATACCAGTAGTTACCACTGAAAGCTAACTTAAATATCTCAGGCTCCCTGGACTTGCGAGCTATATAATAACAGTACTTCCACTTGGGTGCACAAGTACGCATCACCTTTTGGCACCTCAGTTTGACCTCCCTATCCTTGGCGAGGGATGCCTTGGCTGCCACCGGTCTCGCCTTAGCTGCAGTCCGAGTCTGCCGTCCCTCAATATCCGCTCTTGAACATGAATGAGTAACACAGGGCGACGCATGACCTTATGACTCCCCGACCTCCCCCACCTTAGTTCATGTGCCCTCGGGGACCACATCCCATTGGTGAGGACATTGCCCTGCCTTATAAGTGATCAGGGTCTTGGACGTTCGAACACCCACGTTCCAACGAGGCAGCACAGATTGATTGATCAACCGACACCCCGTTATCACCCTGTAAAACTTACCATTCATTTGTCCAAGTGCTCGTCCAAATGAATTCAAGGAATTTTTTGTCAGGTCATCCAATGGGAACTTCAAGCCCGCATTGAACTGCCCATAATAAATGATATATTGATTGGGAGCCAGCGTTTGATAATCTGGAAAAATCTACTCATTACTGCCACAGGCCCTCGCTAGCTCATTTACCACATCTAAGTACTCCATCCTTATCCCAGCACTCTCGTAGTCGGCTAACGAGACCGACGGTCTACACTCGCTGGGGTAAGGCCAAAAAATTTCAGAGTTACCCCTTGCGCTACCACTAATGATGGCCTCTTGGGCTACATCCCCCGACATTCTCCCCGGTGTCATAAATTCCTAACGCACCTCGGCCTCTATGTCATGAGGAATCGAGAAACCCGCCTCGTGGTCATGACTGCCCCCTCACTCCATGGGTATAATGCAATACGACATGGCAGCCAACCCTTTTGTCGTCGGCTCATTATCCGAAGAAACCATCCCTCGCTTCGGTCACTCTAACGTCAGGGTACCCATAATTGTGCTCGGTGCTTGGACATCCCTGTACGAGCTTGATGCAAATATCAGACTCAACCTAAAGTACAAAGGGCACAATGGTCAAAAAGCCAACTAGGGTACCTCAGGAACATACTGCCCCTAAGCTCTCACCTGGCCTTACACGGCCGCCAACCCCAATAATGACCCCACGACGAGCAATACACAATTTTCCACAAAGTTATAGTTGGGCTACTCCAGGTCACACTTACAACCCCAAAATGACATGCGACTACAACGTTGTCGGTGTTACTACCAGTTTGTTACAATCCCTACCGCTAAATAGTAGCACAGAGAGGCACCTAACTCAACTTAACAAGCAATTACAAATTCATACTACAAATCAAAAGCACTGTAAGGGACCAGAACCACAACTGTGAGCTGATTGACAGTTTGTGGCTAAACGGGCTGTAGCAATCAACAATAGTTTCCAACAAAGATAGAGCTCCGGGAACAACATAAAATAGAGATTAGAGATAAAAATGCCAAAGGTTTTTTTTCCACCAACAGCTGTTCCTTTTATATAGGGACACACGGAGAGGCAGTTATAATTAAAGAAGGTCCCATCATAATGATAAGACACGTTGCCAGTAGTAGCGGTAACAGCAGTTTGCCATATATTTTTTAAAGCATTTATTATTGTATTCTCCCTTTCCAGGGTGCTGACAACCATGATGTCACACCACTCCTAGCATAACGGCTGAGTAATACATGTCTGCACCACCTTAGCTCTCCCTCACTTTAAGCAAGAGCTGAGGGGGGCGATTGTAGGAGCACGCTCCCGCTAACCACAAGGTAGAAGTTTGCCTAACCAAAAGTAGGAGCACCCCAGCTAGTGTAGACCATTCAGGTTGTCAGACGAGCTCTCTGCTAGCAAGGAGCACATCCCAGGAGGGAACTCTCCTAACGACCCTAAAGTCACGATGAACACAGCCGATGGCAATGGGCGTTAATACCTGCCCACGTGGAGATATAAAGCCTACAACCCCAAAGGGATACCTTAGGAATTGTACATAGCACGTGAGTAGTACTCTTAGGTTAAACCCTCCCTATAAATAAAGAAGGGAGGTAACCTAGGAGATGACCTTCTTTTTGAGCACTTCCTCGTCCTTTAAAGACACCAAGAGAAAATCGGAGAGAGTCGAGTGGTGTCCTCCTCCAGTAGAACGTATCAAGCCCAAAACTATTATACACTTATTCTCGTCCCTGAGAGGGATCACGGGGCTACAAAGACAAGAACAAAGCATAAAATTCTTTAAAAAAATTGCCTGTTATGTGGTTGAAAGAAATGATAAATGATGAATGGCAAAAAAATAGATAACAAATGACAAATATTTAATAAGTGAATGACATGAAATTAATTACGAATGACAAAAAATAGATAACAAATGACAAACATTTCATTACTGAATGACATGAAATTGAAATAACAAAAAATAGATAAGAAATGACAAATATTTCATAACTAAATGACTAGAAATTGATGACAAATGATAAAAAAAAAAGATAACAAGTGACAATTATTTCATAACTGAATGACATAAAATTGATGACAAATGATAAAAAATAGATAACAAATAACATATATTTTATAATTGGATGACATAAAATTGATGACAAATGACAAAAAATAGATAACAAATGACAAATATTCATAACTGAATAAGGTTAAAGTTTTCAAATCTACAGAAGATGTTAATGTTAATGTATAACAAATGGATGTTAAAGTTTACAAATCAGCGTCCGGCTCAACTCCTAGCCAAAATATGTCATTAGTAAGAGTATAACGACATTCATCACCATAAATCTTAACTGAAAATCTCATCTCCCTTATGATATTGTCCAAAAAGATAAGTAGATAGATCCTGCAGTCATTAAAATTTGGTTGTTTTGGGCACTCCCTAAAATAAGTTGTCCAACGGGAGTTAATACCATAAGATCTTACTTTTGAACCGTTAGGTGGCTTATGATCATCAAAATCATGCCATATCAACATTCTTGGGAGCATTATTATAGCTGATCATGGATAAGCTAGTGTCCAGAAGATAACTTCTTTGAATTTCCAATTTTCGTATTAACCAGTGAATCGTAGATGCATATTTGTCTTTTCTTAAAAGACACAACACAAAGAACCCAATAGTTTCTATTCAAGTTCCAAGGAAGGAATATTAATTTGAAATTATGTATTTTAAATTCTCGATCGAAGTAATACAAAACTGTAGAATCCCATCCTATAGACTTGATTTGAAACTAATTTGATTTCTCCTTTAATTCCTTATCTTCTGGAGAAGACATAATTTTCATCCACACATTAAAATCCATGCCTATAATTTAACTCGCAAACACATCCGACACCACAATCCTTTTTGTTACTGGGTAGGAACAATATCGTGAATCAAAAAATTGATTTAGGGATTTAATGTAAATATTAATGACTGGACAATAAAAGAAAATGACAAATTATTAACAACAAATGATAATAAAGGTATAGACAAATGACAAAGTTATGGGAAGACAAATGATAAAATTTTCTAAACAAATAATAAAGTTCTAGAAAAATAAATGACAATTTTTTTTGAACAAATGACAAGGTTTTGGGAAAACAAATGACATAGTTTTTTTTTGAACAAATGACAGTTTTATGAAAAAATGATAAAGTTTTGGGAAAATAAATGACAAAGATTTCTGAACAAATGATAAAGTTGTAGGAAAACAAATGACTAAGTTCTTGGAAAACAAATGCCAAAGTTTTCTGAACAGATAATAGTTTTCTGAACAAATGACAAAATTTTATGAATTATCAGCAAAAACAAATAATATTTTTTAACTGACAAATAATGGAGGATACAATAATAAATGACATAAATATAGCATAAGAAAAGACACTACTAGAAAATGAACCAAAGGCCACTGTCAAATTTAGTTTTAGCCACAGTTGTGTATGTGGCAAATTGCTACAAACCAGGCCGTGGCTAAAATCAAATATTCGTGGCCAAAAAGTTCCCACATTAAGGATTTCGTGCCTAACGGTGGCAAAAACAAAAGGGAGACGGGATTCTAAAACCCAAACCTAATCTCTGCTGTTGTTGTTGTTGCTCTTCTTGGAAGAGAAGAAGAAGAAGTTTTATGGGATTTGCTTGTTTGTCATCACCACCACATGGATGATCAACCAATGTTGGATGATTCTCGTTGCAGCAATTGAGATTCATTCGTCATCGATATACAACGCGAGGGGTCTTCGATTTCACATCCTTCATCCTCGAGGTAATAATGGTTTTAAATTAATAATGTCACTGATAACATCAGTGAGTAATGGCGAAACCTGATTAAATTCATATCTCTCCACATGATGTTTTCACTGATAGCATCACTGAAAACATCTCTCCCTTAAATTCATATCTCTTCAATCAATCTATCTTCATTAATGGCGAAACCTGATTTGCGTTTTTGTTATAGGATCAGTAGGTTCAACTTTTGAATTTTATTGGGTGAAATTGAAGAACCAGGAACTCGATTGAAGTCTAGACATTCCTAATTGAAATTATGGCTTTGAAATCAAGGTGATTTAATTGACCTCTCTTTCTTTCTCTCTCTCACTCACTATATCCGTTTTTGTAATTGATTTTATGGGGTTAATTGTAGTTCTGCGAACTCAATTGAAGCCTGAACCTTGCTTATCAAATTGAAGACTTGAAATCGAGGTATATATGATTTGGGTATTTTTTTTGTTTCCAAATACTCTTGGTATTTAGAAACTGTGATTGTAGTTAGATTTCTAAATTGTCCTCTGATTGTAGTTTGGTTTGTTTATTTGCATAAATCAGTGCTATATTTTGCTAAAAGTTTGATTTTTGTTAGCGTTTTAGATTATGTGTTTTGGTAATGTGGTGCTTGTGCCTTTACAACCCCTCCTTTCCAAGTCTCAACCCCTCCTTTGATACGTTCTGGAATTTCTTGTCTTCATATTCCATTTGGTATTGTATTAGATATTCATCAACTGGATCTGTAAAGAAAATAACCTCGTAATTCTTTTTTGTGAGTCTCTCAAGGAATGAGGATTTCTAGTGAGTCTGATATGGAGGTAGTTCGAATCGAAAGTAGTTCGAATTGTGTTAGGTCGAGGGATAGGTCCCTACATTTATATCTTTCCATTGACCCATCTAGTTTGTTTGGAAGACCCAATGAGAACCAACGACATTCATATCTGGTGTTTGTCGTATGAGACTCCATGTATGATTTTGGTGTAAGGCAGAAAGTTCTTCCTCCATGGCGGCTTTTCAATGTGGTATTTTAAGTGTTGTGCGATAGGACTTTGGTTTAGAGGATGCATAGAAGGAAACTAACTATTGGAGGTGATAGACCTGTAACCACATGATTAACAACCTAGTGAAGTGTCGAGAGCAACCCATTATTTGTAGAGGAATGGGATTACTTTTGGGTAATCATCTCGGTATTAGGATAGTATTTTTGGCGTCAGATCGATTTATTTAATGTCTAAAAAGGTGGGTCATTTGGTGGAGCGAGAGGCAAATCAACGGAAAGTGTACCACCTTCTATATTGAGAGGAGCCAAAGGTAATTGTTACTGTACTTATATTACTGTACTTATATTATTGAGGGATGAATCCACCCTTTAATTAGATACTTCTTGAGATATATCATAAGTTGGAGAAGGTATTTCATGGGATATGATATCAGATCAAAGCAGAGCTACCCTCGGAGAAGTCGGATCAATCAAACCCCTAGTCAAAATATTCAGTTTAGGTAAGCTCGAAGCCAAGTTATCTGCATTGGGTGCATTACAAAACATATACCTCTCAGAGAACATTCAACGGTTAATCGATTCAGGGTTCGTAACAACACTCCTTCAGCTCCTTTTCTCTGTTACGTCCGTACTCATGACCCTTCGCGAGCCTGCGTCCGCGATCCTAGCAAGTATTGCTTAACTAGAGGGTTCCATTTTTATCAACAAAAACGTGGGACTAAAGATGCTCTGCCTTTTAAATCTGTCCACCCCAGTAGTACAAGGTCACCTGTAATGGGCGCTGGAAAGTATCGCTTCCAACCCCAATGCAGCCAAGATTAGAAATAAAATGGTTGCGAATGGGGCATTTCAGATTCTCCTGCCGTTTTTACTAGATAACAAGATGGAAACACGAACGTCCGCGATGATTGTTCTCTCGTATCTCTCTAGGGATTCACCAAGAGACTTGAGCGAGCAGTTGGCAGAAAGTGAAAATTATCTGAACGTTATCGTAAATATCATTTGGGTATCGATGAGCAATAATGAAAAAGCTTCTGCAGTTGGTTTACTGGATAATCTCCCGATCACAGACAAGAAGGCGATAAACATACTGAAGAAGATAAATCTAATTCCCATTTTAGTCTCAGTTTTGGATGATTTGAGCACTAAGACTTTGTCACCAGCTTGTTCTCGGTTAGTCGAGAATGTTGTTGGAGTACTCATTCGTTTTACGCTTCCCACCGATAAGAAACTGCAGAAGTTCTCGGTAGAACAAGGCGTTGTCCCTTGTCTTGTGAAGATACTTTCCTCAGGTTCCCTTGTTGCAAAATCTAGAGCGGCGACCAATCTCGCTCAGCTGTCTCAGTCTTCATTTTCTCTAAGTAAACCCAAAACCTCGAGGTGGTTATGTGCTTTTCCTTGCTGCGAGTTATGAGAAGTTCATGACGGAAACTGCTCGGTGAAAACCACGTTTTGTTTACTCAAGGCAGACGCAGTGACCCCATTGGTAAAAATCTTGGTAAGAGAAGAACGAGACTGTGATGAAGCCGTTCTTGGCGCGCTCACAACTCTTATGCAAGATGAGATTTGGGAACGAGGAAGTCATGTTATAGCTAAAGCATCAGGCGTAGAGGCAGTTATCAGAGTTTTACAAGTAGGTAACATTAAGGCTCAGGAGAAAGCACTTTGGATATTGGAGAGAGTATTTAGAGTTGAGAGTCACAGGATACAATATGGGGAGTTCGCTCAGGGTGTGCTCGTTGATCTTACGCAAAAGGGAAGTCCGACGTTGAAATCGTCAGTTGCTAAGATATTAGTACACCTTGAGCTCTTGCTGATGCAATCCAGTTACTTCTGAGGATGATTAACTCAAGTTATATTGACTCCACTGGGGTTATCGCTTATTGTAACTGGCTCGATATCAATATGTAATTGGCAATCAAAAAAGGTATACCAATTAGAGATATTTTCTCTTGTAATCATATGACAAATCATACGATGTATCGTGTCCAATGGAGACAACAAGCTTGAGGCTGTTCTAAGTAGGGAGCATACACCTATTTGTGACTGACTGGTAGTTTGGTCTTCCTTTTAAATTGTTTAATCTCCAGTGAATCAACTCCGTCCCATTGTGAGATCTCCGACCGTCATGGGAGAAAAAAATAATATGAGACTACTACACTAGTAGGAAGATGAGACTACTACCTCATTTCTCTTATAAACAAAGCTAGAACTATAATAAAAATTCTATTGTGAATTTTATCTAAAAAGTGTGGATAATTGTTGTGCATGTTAAAACACTTCTTGGACCTAGAAGGAACCTATGGATATGATCGACTCTGCTTCGCTCATGGTGCCTTCCTGTATTCATTCACACTACACTTGGTTTAATGAGTGCACTGGTACAACTAGACTCTAGGCAAGGATAAACACAGTTCTGATTAATGTGAGTGCTTATAATGTTTTTCCAGATCTTAATAGTGTTACACTTGGATAGACCCGGTCATGCTCCACTGTTCAGTATTGTGAGCAACACTTCCTATTAAGGACCTAGATCCTTCAATATGATGAAGATGTGGCTTATAGGAGTCCGTCTTTAACTTGGTGAAAGATTGGGTCGTACGAGTTCATGGTGAGGGAATCCGAGTTCTTTGGCCTTCAAGTTGAAAAGTGTGAGAACTGCTATTAAGGTTCATGGACAAACTTAAGAACAACATCGTAGCCTCTGAACATTTGTTGGAAGTCAGGTGGAGCAGTGTTGTTCATGAGGATCAGTAGCAGCCAAGAATTTCTATAGTGAAGCGTTGCTGTATGAGGAAGAGTTCTGGAGATAAAAATAAAAAATTAAGTGGCTAGCTGAGGGAGACTCTACCAGAGGTGTTTCTACACAGCCACTCGGTTCATAAATAAGAGATACTGCCTTCTAGTTTCAATAAACCAGATAGTATTAATACTGAAGATGTTCCAGTGATACATAAAAGTGATGTACAGTATTTTAAAGAGGTGCTCACTGCGTCTGATATTTGTTTTGACATTTCTTTAGATGATGAATTTCTGTCTCACACCCCACCCTTGGTTAGAGTCTCCTACTCTGGATGAACTTAAAGCGAACTTTCTGTTCACACTGATAGCTGCAATGTTAGTGATTGTATTATTTTAGGCTTCTTCAATAAATGCTAGGATGTTATCAGCTATGAAGATTTATTGGTAGCTACCTAAGAATTTTTCTCTGAAAGCTCTTCTGTGTCGCTTCACACTTCTTCTTTTATGACCTTCTTCGTTAAGAGGAGAGGCCATACCAGTTTGGATATTTTAGACCTATAAACTTCTATTCTGTGGGGTTTATAAAATCTCTTATAAAGTAATTTCTAATAGACTTAGTTGTGTCATGCCTAAGCTCATTTCTTCAAATCAGGGTGCTTTACTAAAAGGGTCTGAATTGGTGAAAATATTGGTTGGCTCAGGAGATGGTGACCTAAACAAAAAGGTTAGCGGACAGAACATTATCTTCAAGATTGATACAACAAAAGCTTTTGACACTGTACTGAAGATCTCTTAGAAGGGTGCTTCTACGGGTTTGTTCAGTAATAGATAGGTTTCACTTATAGCAAGCTGCATTGAATTTCGTTTATTTTCAATGGCTCTTGAAGGGGTTTACATGGGTTATTTTTAAGTCCTTTAGGGGCCTCAGACAAGGCTCCTTTATTATTATTTACTCCGGAAGTGTTATCTAGAGGATTAATCCATTGTTTTGCTCAAGGGGAAATTATAGTAGCAACGAGACACTATTAGTTTATTAGAAATAGTGTAGATCCAA
Organism: Kingdonia uniflora; assembly: GCA_014058105.1. Taxonomy (NCBI): domain Eukaryota; kingdom Viridiplantae; phylum Streptophyta; class Magnoliopsida; order Ranunculales; family Circaeasteraceae; genus Kingdonia; species Kingdonia uniflora. Next base: position 6,054,440 of record JACGCM010000704.1, on the reverse strand, counting down.
GGCATCAATCCCTCTCTCGTTTCGTTTGTGCATGACTAACGTCCTGATTAGTACTTGCCAGAAAATAGCAAGTTCTGGGAAGAATTCACTTGCTGAAAGGACTGTTCCAGTTCTTACACGTTCCATCCAGGTATGCCGCTATTTTGATCTTGTTGACAGGCGTAACCTGTGTTAGCTTGATATGAGTTGAATATGTGCCTATATCTCAGAAAGGTACCTTGACTCGGTGACAACTCATATTTATTTTCTTAAGTCTAACTCACGCTAAGCTGACAAGGGTTACAATCTGTTAAACTCCTCAACGACTATTTTCTGTAAATGCTTGAATGCTACATTTTTAGCTTAAATGTTAGGGTTGATTGTTGATATTACGCTTGGCACTTTATAGGTGATAACAGATTCAATAATTAGAGCTGCATGCATCCAAGTACTTTTCTCAGCGGTATATCATCTCAAATCCGCAATTCTTCCTCACTCATCTGATCTGCTCACACTGTCCATGAAAGCTCTCCCAAAAGGAACACATAAGGTATTGAAATGTTTATTAGAATGATTATATTGTTTGTTGTTGTACCCACCCACTCGCTAATTGTTTAAGTCGTTTGATTTTTGTATATACCACTTATTATGATATTTAGTATGTATTTTCTTATATTTATTTCTAACTGTGCGAAGTTATGATAAAACCTAATCGAACTCGACTTTTCCCTGACATTTTTCTTCATCTTTCCTTTTCATATTCCGAACTGCTAACCAGATAATCAAGCTAAACAGGATTTGAAAATAGCTTCCATCTCTTCTAGATAGATTAATCACCTTGGTTTTCTTAACACTTTATCTGGGGTTAGACAGAGCTCTTCTTGTTGGATTAATCTATGAAGGACATCTACAATCTGGTTACAAAGCTCCTGAAGCATCTTTAACCATCACATTGTGATAGTTTAAGAAAGACTAGGCATTGCATTTCACCAAACAAAAGACTAGTCATTGTAATTCCTTTCCCTTAATGTGCTTTGACTCCCTAGTCTGAGAGACTTCCAACTTCCAACTTCCAACTTCCAACTTCCAACTTCCAACTTCCAACTTTTGTTGTTTTTTCAGTTCATCATAGGAAATCAAAACGTGCGACATGAACAAATATATTGCAATATATATATGTTCTCTTATTCTGAAATTTATATGAAAAGTGAAAATCTATTTCAAATCTATTACTAAAATATAGAATCATCAAAATACGTAGAAAATAATATCCTAGTGTCAACTGATATGTCATGATATATTTACATTTTCCAAAAACTACCTATCGGCCCTCTGTTGCAAACTGACAATAAAGTATTGACACCGGGATTTTGGAGATTTAGTAATGATATATCAATGTTTCGTGAAGTATACTGGGCCATATGGCCCATATCATCCATCCATTCTCTGAATATCTTATTCTTTGTCTATAACTGTCTTATTCTTCATCTGATTTAACGTATACTTCTTGTGTAGGAAAAGATGGCAGCTATAAAGCTATTAGTTTTGGAACAGTTTCTTCACATTGTCCAAGGTATTTTCTGTGACAGCAATCTCTTACCCATTGTACAGACATGTCTCGTTGCTACTATAATTGATATTTTGGGTTTTGATTTTTGGGTTCTGGTATTTTCTGTGACAACAATCTTTTGCACATTGTATAGACATGTCTCGTTGCACATTGTACAGTAAGTTCTGTTTTTCACATTCACTGCCCTATTTACTTTTTGTTCTTTATTTTGTTCTTTTTTCTCTTCTATAAGGGAAATTGGCAAAACCTCTTCATAGGGAGGAATGATGTGCCCTGCGGAGACAACAGAAGGACATTCGAGCTCTACAGTAAAGGGTATTATGCTCTACATCAAAGGGAATGATCTGTCTTCTTTGGGTATTTGTCATTTTGGGTTTTGGGTTTCGAGTGATTGTAATGACTGTACAAATGTGAAATATATATATATTTTGGCCACGGCTAGTTTTGGCCACGGCACTACCCGTGGCTATATCTGATTCATTAGCCACGGTCAAGTTCATGCCTGAGCATTAGCCACACCACCAGTTGACATGACCATGGGCACGGGTATACCTGTGGCGAATTGTATTAGCCACGGCCAGAGCAGTGGCCATTGACGCTGATTATTGTAGTGAGATAGTAGTATATCATCAGGAAAACATAGACAAAACAAATGACTAATAACATATTACAAATGATAAAAGGGTTACCTCATTGTCTAACCATTGCTTTGGATGTAAGATGTAAAGAGCGCCAAGGCAAATGGTTTCTTCACCTATCCTCCTATAAATACTTTTGTTTTAGTCCCTATCCTCAGTAGATAATTTATCCTTCTTGAGTGACCAAACATGGTCCACCTAGTTCTTCTCATCCTGGGAGATGGGTCTTTGATCAATAAAAGATTCGAATAATACACCAGGAAGAAGCTTATCAAGGTGAGTATGCAATAGGTTCATTCTACAAGCCCATGAAAATATTCTCTCATTAATCTTATCGTCAGTTAGTTTATGCCTCTTCTGTAAGGTCTCCACCACTTCTAACTCCAACAAAACAAGCTGGAATAGATGAATTACTTTAGTAAAAAGATATGGTACATGAGAATGAGAAAATATAAATGTTAAATGATAAAACTGTATATTACATGAGAATGAGTAATAAGATATGACATGAAATCTTATTATTCAATAGGAATGAAAGATGAAACTGTATATTTAAAAGTACATTCATACATTGGTCTGCTTAACTGCCATTTCTTTTATAATTTTCTCAGGGTCTGGTTTTTTATGCGGAACTTTAGTTCTATTATCATCATCATCCTTGTCTTCCACAAATACTTCTTTTTTTTATTTATCAACTGCTACACCAGTTGTTTGGTTTGTACTCATCTGTAAATAAACAGACTACAAATCAGCTACAAATGATAAGAGTGATACAATATATGGTAAAATAATTAAAAACAAATGATAAGTTACCATCAAACAAATGTCTAATAATACCAATGTTAGTTATGTACCTCCTTATCTTCGTGAACATCTTCTTGGATCATTACTTCAGTTTTTGGCTGTTCTACAATCATCTGTAAATACAAATGGTAATATTATAGAATCAAATACAGGTAGCATAACACAAATAATATGGTTATTCTGCAGCCATCTGTAAATACAGATGGTAAAATTATATAATCAAATACAGGTAGCATAACACAAATAATATGGTTGTTCTGCAGCCATCTGTAAATACAGATGGTAAAATTATATAATCAAATAACAGTAGCATAACACAAATAATATGATAAATACCTCTACCACATTTGCTTGGTCTAAAACCTCCTTAGTCTATACAACAAATGGTAAAAAAGAAACAAATTAAAAATGGTAAGGATAGGTGAATAAATATTATGTATAGTTTAAAACAAATGTTACTTAAATATCTTATTGGCTTCTTCCACTACATCATTTTTTTCAACTTCTAGGACCACTATAGTTGTTTGTTCGGTATCCATATGTAAAATAGGATAGATACAACAAATGAAAAGACATACATACTACAAATGGTAAAATTAAATGAACAAATGACAGGGTAGCACACAATAAATGGTAAAGACTGTATTCATAAATATGATAGATAGCTCAAAATAAATGTTAGATAAATACCTCTTTTACTTCCTCTTCTTGAACACCATCAAGTTCCTCTTCTTAAACATATTTTATTTTCTCATCATCATCTTTCTGGCTAAACTTTTTCTTAGATTCTTTCTCATTATATTATTTCTCATCTTTATCATCTTTTTCTTTTGCTTCTTCCATTGTACCCTTTCGTAACTTCACATACAATAAATAAAATGGCAAACAAATAACAAATAAATGAAAACAAATGGCAATAAAAATGCAAATAAATGATAAGGTAGTAAACAAATGATACCTCTAAAAGTTCACCACCATATTCAAAAGATATAACTTTCATATTCACCTCAATAACTTTATCTTCTACGTCTAAATATTTTTCCACCTCATCTCCCTCTCCGGGGGCAACTTTTATTTGATAAACACCAGGCAAACAAATGATAAAACTAATTAATGAGATGGTAAAATGTATGCAAATAAATGATTAAAGATATGCTGATAAAAGAGTATTAGAACCTGCTGAATCAAAATTTCTCGAGTTGATGGAATTTCATCAGACTTTAGATTTGGTCTTGTCGTCCGTCTCTTCATTGGCCCTCTATTATGCTTATTCCCCTTGGGGAATAAGGACTTCAAAATGATCAGTGGGATATGTTCAAATTGTTCATCAATGGGAGCTTTTTTCAGGATGCCTTCTTCAGCTTGAAAATCACTTGCCATGAATGAACTCGCTTCAACACAAGAAGGCGATCTAGTTGAGCCTTGGTAGGCAGTAATGAGACACCGAGATGATTTGCGTAAAGTACAACCACACTGAAATCATACACAAGATTCGATGACAAGATTCGACGATTGTGAGAAAAATGATTGTGAAGTTATCAAATGATAAATAATACAAGAATCGGGATGGTTGTTGCGGTTGTTGTGTCTAGATTAGAATAATATGCTTGATGCATCGGGATAGTTTTTGGTACCAAAAACTAGATAAACTCTTGCGGATCGCACGTGATACCCTAACCAGAAACAAATGACAAATAATACCAGAAATGGTAACAAAGTCTGCCTTACATATGACTAATTTGTTTAAAGGCATGAAAAATTCCCTAAAAAAAATGACAAGTAATACCTGAAATGGTGATAGAGTCTGCCTTCTGTGTCTCAAAATGGTAATAACATGTATTTTTTGAAGAATTAAATTTTGACACGTGGTGTGATATATTATTTTAAAATAATTCAAACTTTTTTTTATTCAAACTTGGGGAGCCCATGGCCTATAAAAAATAGGTGGTTAATTGTTATAATATTCAAACTTGAGTAGGGGCAAAATTAGAATTTCCTCTTGGCAGTATCGAATTTGTAATTTATTGTTCCCTGAGTCCGATTTTGAAAACTTTGCATCTTCGAGTATTTAAAATCATAATTTTCATTTTTTTTCCTTTTGGGGTGATCTACTGTTGATGGGGTGAGTTTTTGGGAGTGGTCCGACGTGGCAAGGGGAATAGTGGTTTCAACCACTCCTTCTGGGGATGCTGTAATAAACAATAAAAATTATGTTTATATTCCATGGTAATATAAGTGAAGAAAATGTTGTTCTCTAGAAATTTCGTTAGGGAAGAAAAAAATTTCATTATAGAATGCCATACCATTTGGCATAGTTAGTGAAAGTTAACATCGTTAGTAAAACATCGACATAGGTGTTATTTGAAAATCTCTCAGGTTATCTTAAATCTCTTCAAACCCTATTTCCATATTTCTCATCTTTCCTATTTAGCTTAATTTTTTTGTAATCCAATAAAAAATAGATGCTTATCTTAATCCCCAAACCCTAAAACCCAATCAAAATCCTCCTACCCAAAAAGCCCTAAAACCTAACATTGCAATTCAATTCAGATCTTTACTTTGATTTGGGGTCATATTTTAATGGAAGTTACAAATGAGTATCACTATATTGAGAAACTTAGAGAATCTTGTAATATTTTTTTTTTCTTCCAATTTTACTAAGTCTTGAAAATTTAATTGAAATTTACTAATTGTAATTGAAGCATTGCATACTATTAATTAGGGATAACGAGAGTGGGAGCCTCGATAGGATTAAGGATTTGCCTGATCCCATCCTTTCCCATATCCTATTCCTATTTCAAATAAAGTAAGCACTGCAAACAAGCGTATTGTCCAAAAGATGGAAATACTTAGGGAAAAATCCGCCAAACTTCTATCTAGCTTCTGCAAGGCAAAATGTCATTTTCACATTTCTTTCGAAGACTGCGATACCCATCATGTGACGTACCCCCATGATGACCCGTTAATGATAATGCTCAAAGTGGGACAGGACTACCTCCATACACTCCTCGTCGACATAGGTAGCGCAATAGATGTGCTATTCAAAAGTGTTGTAGACGTTCTTGGACTCTAAGATTCTATCAAAGCATCGACAATGACGATCACAGGCTTCAACGGTTACAAAGAATCTGTACTGGGAGAATCACATTACCCGTTCGAGCAGGACCGGAAACCACTTTCGTCAAATTCGTAGTAATCAATGCCAAATCTAAATTCTTGGGGATCTTGGGTAGAAATTGACTTCACTCACTCAAAGCAGGACCTTTGACTTACCATCTTGCTCTGCATTTTCCGATAGATCACGTAGTTTATAAAATTAAAGGAAGTTAAGTTGTTCCAAGGATGTGCGAAAATACTACCTCAAATGCTCATAGATCAAAACTTCTGAAAGTATAACAATTACAGAGAGAACCATTCCCAATGTTCGAGCAACATGATATCAAAACTGCGGAATCAATAGAACTCGATAAACCTGGGTGGGGTACTTTCATCAGCTCTAAACTTTTTCCAAAAAATAAAGAAATACTCCTGTAGCTTCTGAAAAGGAATGTCAATGTATTGACATGGTCTTTTCAGGACATGTCAGGGATTGATCCTTCTATCGCCTACCACAAGCTAAACCTAGTACTTAATTTCAAAGTTGCTGAACAGGAGCGACGTAGCCTAGCACCCAGACTCCGAGAAGTAGTTAATAATAATATTGACAAACTAGTTCGAGTTAGATTCATTCGAGAAGCTTAATATCCAGAATGGGTATTAAATATTGTAGTTGTCCCAAAGAAGAATGGGAAGATCAGAGTCTGCAAAATTTTTGCAGAACCCGACAAATTTATACCCAAGGCTAACTTCCCTCTGCCGTTGATCCCTCAACTCCTCGACTTGGTGGCTGGGCATGAACTCTTGTCTATATGATGTATCCAATCTCAGGGTACAACCAAGTTTTACTTGCCAAAGAAGATCAAGAAAAAATGACATTTATAACCAAAATAAGCCTTTACTATAATACAGTTATGCCTTTTGGACTAAAAAAGGTAGGAGCAACATATTAGCGGTTAGTGACAAGAATGTTTAAAGATCAACTGAGAAAAACCATGGAACTATACATCGATAACATAATTTGTAAAACTCTAAAAAGGGAAGACCATTGCAAAACTTTGCAGACCATCTTCGACATTCTTCGCACTTATCGAATTAAGTTAATTCCAAAAAAATGTCAATTCGGGGTGGCTTCCAAAAAATTCTTATGCCATTTGGTAAGTAAACGTATGATAGAAATCGACCGAACACAGATTAAGGCACTAATGGCCATGCCCTCACCTCGAACAAAGAAAGGCGGTCATAAGCTCACGGGGAAAGTAACAACTCTTTAAAGATTTATCTTGAAGTCATCTGGCCGATGTAAACTTTTTACCTCCTCTTTCGTGGAAACCTAACTTCGGTCACCAGAAAATAACCCAGAGAAATTGAATGGACTCCAGAATGTGAATTAGATTTTCAAGACCTCAAACGGTACTTGGGGAGGCCTCCAATAATGGGCACTCTGGTTGATGGCAAAGTTTTAAGTACTTATCGACAATAAATGACTTAATTAGTTCAGTCCTCATTCGAGAAGATAATGGAGTGGAGAAGATAGTGAAAGAAGGACACTGGACATCGAAGTTATCCAATATTCTAGTCTCGAGAACAAAAATATGATGCAAGTCCAATTAACACAAGATAATGATCTCGAAGGCTAGAGAAAATCATGTCTTACATACTTCAACTCAAATATTCTCCCACAAAATAATGAAGAAGCTCAATCTCTCTTAGCAAAATGTTCAAGATTTAAAGTCCAAGGTGGAGTGCTATACAAAATTATTGGTGGAGGTCCCCTCATCAAATATATCTCACAAAAATAGGCTCAAGTTAAAATTAAGGAGTTACACGAAGGAGTCTACGCAGCGTACATTTTAGGTTGATGATTGGCTCAAAGAACATTTACTCAAGGATTATACTGGCCGAAGATGAGACAAGACAGTAAATATTTTGTTCAAAAGTGTTATAAATGTCAAATCCATGCTCAAGATATTAAAAGTTTAGCTCTTGACTTACATGTCAATAATGTCCTATGACCATTCAGAAGATAGGCAATCGACATCATTGGTCCTTTCTACCCTGCATCAGGGAACAAAAGATTCATTCTCGTAACTGCATATTATTTTACCAAATGGGTTAAAGCTGTTCCACTCTGCTACACAAACGAGAATGAAGTAATTAATTATTTATGGGAACATATCCTCACAAATTTTGGATGTCCACAAATGATAAGATCAAACAATGGAAAATAATTTATCAGTAAGAAGTCATCAAGTTCTTCCATAAATACAAAATACAGCTGACTACTTTGACACCTTACTATCCACAAGGCAATGGCCAAGCAGAGGCTATAAATATAAACATTAAGTCTGGGTTAAGGAAGATATTAAATGGAAGGAAAGGTCAATGGGTCGAGGAATTACTCAGTTTCTTATGGGCATATAGGACCACACCTCAGATATCTACAGGTTGCACACCCTTTATGATGGATTTTGGAACCGAAGCAGTCATTCCTTCAAACCTTGACATTCTTACTGTTAGAAAGCAGTTAATTGATGAAGAAAATGATCGGACTTCTATGTAACCTCACTTGGATAGAAGAAACTCGAGACAACGCCATTGCACACCTGTGGCGATACCATGATATCCTTAGAAAGTCATATAACAAGAAGGTGAGGAAGCAGACATTCGACATCGGAGATCTAGTACTTTGTTGCATACAAGATAGTGCTCGACCAAAAAATTTGAGAAAGTTGTCAGAAAATTGGGAAGGTCCTTACATCATAAGTGACAAGACATATAATTGCACATACTGGCTAATGACAGAAGATGAAGTACAACTGAAATACCCATTGAATACTGCTCATTTAAAGATTTTCTACAGACAAGAGTTGTCATTTATTATCTATCAATAAGTCTTTTTTATTATTTAAACAATAAAGAGTCTATTCTCATGATTTTTTGTCTTGACAAAACTTTCTCAGTTATGTGTCAAATCATAATCATTAGACAAGAAGATATCCCATTAATGGGAAACATATATGGACATCTATACATAGTGATCATATAAAAAAAAACCATACGTGGTTATGTCGTACATCACAATCCAATCAATCGACACAGATATCCCATCAATGGGCAACATATCTAGATATCTATACATAATGATCATATCAACAAAACTATAACTGCTCATGTCTTACATAACAATCCAATCAATCAACACAGATATCCCATCTATGGGCAACATATTTGGACATCTACACATAGTGATCATTTTAACAAAACTATAAATGGTCATGTCTTAATACAAGTCATCAACATGGTTATCCCATCAATGTGTAACATATATAGACATTTTGTACACAATGATAATTATTTCTCAACGCATAAGAGATATCAAAATAACATCAAAACGTTATTACAATAAAACTTCTATATTATCAATATTAACAGGTTCCATCAACCACTTGTACAACTTCAAAACAAAGATCAAATACTCAACAAAATATTCTAAAAACAAATGAATAGAACTTATCTATTTCTCCATTGACTCCACTAGATCGATATTATTTACTAGAAGACCAGGAGTAAGATCATCGAGAACTTTCTCTTTGTCCTTTTTAACAGCATTGTACAATTTTGGAGTAGGAGCAACATTTTTAGAAGGAGCTTCTTCTAAATCGGAGTCTACCTACTTGATGCCAACAGCAGGAATGAGAGCCTTGTAAAAAATCTTCCTTTCTTCCATCAAATCAAACTCCCCAGACTAGTTTGACTTCATGCATCTTAGAGATTCGAGGCCAACCAAATCCGCCTTTGCAACACCCTCGTTTTTTTCCCTTTCAGCACGGGTAGGAGATTTCTTTCTATTTTTTCATATATCGAGGTCCTTACCGCTGGGATCTGCTGTCTCACATCATCCTCAAAGTAGGCTTTCTGGAACTTCAACTCCTCTTTCCTCTCATTAGCGCTATTCACTCTGAGCTTTTCCAACTCTTTTTCTCTTCTCCATCTCCCAGATTTTTTTTGCTTCTCGAATGGACGCTTCCAGCGATTTGGTCGTACTAGATTTAACCATTGTTAGCTCAGCCTCGAGGTCATGATTTTCCCTCACCAACTTTTTCTCGATATTCTTCAATACCAAGATTTCGTGGCCAGATTCTGCCCACCAAGAAATAAAGGCTTCCCATCGACAAGAAGCTTCATAATCTACATTATAGTTAAAACATGAGTTTTCGAGGAAGGAACCAAATCTACTAGTCGAAATAACACAATAAGATTCCTCACCTGATTCATTCGATAAAGAAGGTCGATATGCTTTTTGCAGGTATCGAAACCTTGTTCCATTGACGTGAAACCAGTAGTAAAGCCTCGATGGCTCGATTTGTCTCTTCCTCTGAGTCTGCCAGGTTCCCAGACTGTTTCATCTTTAAAGAATCAAGGCCACTTTTTTTGACCCCACAACCTTCTACTGGGGCACAGGAGAAGGCTTCCCCGATAGAGCACAATACCTACCTCTTCTTCCTTGTTTCCCTTGAGGGTTTTGTCGAGTAACCCTTTTCATAGCAGGAAGTGACACATGTAGGAGAGTAGCAGCTCTTTTCTTCTTACCCGCCTTGTTAAATCTACCACTCAATAATGCCTCTCTCTCAGCAGCTGCAAAGTCAGTTGTATACCCACTCAAGTCTGGCTTCTCGAGGGGAAAGCTTGCATCGACGGCTTTCTTTGCTTTGGCAGACATTTTACCATCGATTACACATACTTCGTCCCCCTTATTTCGATACCAACATCTTTGAAAAGATCTTCCAACGACTCCTGATCCTCGACAAGAGAATCAATTCGGACAAAGTAATATTTCTTAAGACTGTATAGCTTCTCCTTCACGTTTAAATTCTTGTCGACCTCCTTAAGAGCTGCGCAAAAAGTCAATACTTATTACAAAAATTGTCAAGTAAAAAATTTGATAAAGAAATCAGAAAACGGGTATCAACCTTGATAACGAACAACTTTGGAATTTCTCTCCTTTGGTACTTTAGCTCTTTCTACTAATACAAAAATCTCTTCGTTACCAATTACTAATGACTTACAAACAGAAGGGAAAAAAGAATAAAAAAAAATTCAATTTTACTCTCATCAACAGACAATAGATGAGAAAACTCATATAGTAGAGGGGTATTTATATCCCCAACGTGACTGTTAGATGTACCCCTTCGCGAACAGTTGCCTAACTATTTGGTAGTTTTCATGTTCAACCATTTTTCATACCTTTTCTCGAACACCTTAAACCGTTTTCATCTTAAAGTCAGCAAACTATTACAGTGTTATTCAAGACCATCCAACCTCAACGTGACTGTTAGATGCACCCCTTCGCGAACAGTTGCCTAACTATTTGGCAGTTTTCATCTTCAGCCATTTTTATGCCTTTTCCCGAGCACCTTAAACCGTTTTCATCTTAAAGTCAGCAAACTATTACAGTGTTATTCAAGACCATCCAAATAAATCCCAATATCCTCATGCCCATTACTCATCTTTATGTAAGTTGCAGATCTCAAACTCACAAAGAGAGATTGAATATCAAACTCCTTATAACTTAATAAATCACCTATGGCTACACACCTAGTCATAGTTCATTACAAGAACTACCATACTTTCACTTTTATTCATCTCCTATAATTAAGGGGCAGTCACAACAAATATTCAAAGTTTGAAAATTTAAAATCCATAAATGCTCGATAACAATGTTTTCACAATTTCACAACTCCAAACATCGACAAACAGTTAATAAACACGAAGCAACATTTTATTCATTCGAGAACATGGTTAGATTGGCCACATGGGATTAAAACACCCAGCAGTAAGGATATCCTCTTGCCTTATCTCATCATCTGTAATGTACCTCAATACCGCACGACGATGAGCAATTTCCAGCACTTCTTTTACAAATATGTCACACCAGAGCCAACAGTCAGCTTCCACCTCCATCAACTCCAGCGGCATTCATGTAATGCCCAAAGGGCTTTGTGGAGGAAGAACATCAAAAACAATAAAATGACCAAAATACCGTTCCTCCAATATTGCAACTTTAATAGCAAGGCGACCTTCCTCTGCATTATGCTGATACTGAGACCTAGTTCTTACCATTGTAGAAGCTGCTTACATAATCTACAAAAAAGATGATGGCTATTTATAGGAGAAATAAAAAATATATGTGAAAATATACAGTCAAAGATCACGGATACTTAGACTGAATTCTCGCCACCAATCACGGGATTTCTTCTACCAAAAAATATTTTTTAATAAAGGAACTAGCATCACAAGTTCCCAAATATTCTTCTCGGCACAACCATAAGTACTTGCATCGAGAATGGGGCGATTGTAGTAGCATATTTCTTAGATTCAATAAGATAAGCTAATAAAGGCATGTCGAAGGCATACGATCGTGTACACGTCTATAAGTCAAGAATACTTCAACTTACAACTATAGATCTCGACGATCTACAACAGCTGTTACACTTGGTCAAATGCCATTGCATATGCTCCGTAAAGTTTGCCTACCTTCTTGAATAATAGGAGAAACGTTCTAACTTTATTACTGCCTATATCTAACTATAAATATAGGCATAACATATAACAGAAAAGGGGGCAATTCCTGGATAGACTATTTGTATTATTCTTCTCTACTCGTGTAATAAGATTAACAACATAGTGAATCTTTCATTAAAATCCTTATCGAAGTTGTGGTTTTTCTCTGCTTTATTCTGGGTTTTCCACGTAACATCTGTTGTGCTCTGTTCTTGTTATACTCAAATTGCATATCATTACCTAAAAGTATTGGCAAAGTTTACCTACCAGAAAACTAGCCATTACATAGAGTTTTCTTGACTATCAAGTCGTGATTAATGTTCCGAGTCTTGTTTCTTTTAGTTATAGTCACTATTTACCAACATCGTGGATTGGCTGGCTGTCTTTGTAAGCTTCTCAAAGAGGTCCCTCATGTTTAACTTCTTTTGTTTAACCAAGATATTATTGATTTAAGTCGTCGCCTCCCTTTTTGCTTATTTTGGGATAATTCGACTTTGCCCCAATCTATATATCTATACTTCTATATGAAATGCAAGGAATTTGGAGAATGGAGAGCTCTCCTTACATTTTCCTCAAAATATAGAGCACCATATGGAATTTTTAATTCTTATTACAACTGTGATCATTAATAAAATTCATATCAATTAAGTTGATAGTTGTCTAATTAATTTGGAAACACCTAAGCTACATAAATGCATAATAATCTTTCCATCTCCCTCTGTATGTTACTCCTCTAACTATATTTCTATATAAACCATGCTCATAATGCACCACATCACACCATAAACACCTCTTTTTCTTACTCTCATACCATGTCAACTGATACATTAGAAAGATTGCTACTTGAAACTTATGTACGGCTACCACCTCTTCTATTTAGGCCTTCTTTTTAGCTATGCTATAACTTTTTTCTTTCTTTCTTTCAGCGTACGCAAGTTTCTTTTGGCTCTTTCCTTTATCTTTAGTTATTATATTCTAAAAGGTAGAAGAAAATACTGAACTATAGCTATATCTCGTCTTTTATTTAAAGCCTGACTCGCCTTCAGCTCCTACCACTCTGCTTTCCCTATTCCTATAGTTTAGAGCACTTTCTTTCTTGCTTGTTTTTGTTTCTAACCACTGCTGGCACAATGGAAAAGAAAAAGATAGATACCCTCTTTCAGTTCTAATGAGTCAAGGTAGCTGGATAAAAGAAAAGAGAAAGAAATCGAAAGGAAACTCCTAGTATAGTGAAGTAGGGAGAGGGAAAGGCCTAGGTAGCGCTTTAATGGTTATGTCATTTTCCCCTAATCAAAGTACAAACGATGAAGCTTTTATGCACCATGATGCGCTACCATACCAAAAATCGTCACAAAGAGATCTTAAAGAACCTTAGCTCATAATTTGCACCATGATCTTTCAGCTATTGTAAGGCACATGTGAATACTTTTAATTTGGGAGTAACTTATTCTATGTTATTCTATATTTGGTGCAAACTCCATATATTATTTGAATAGTTTTAACGAGCACTAAGGCACGCGCTAACATGCATGTTAGACCGTTATGCTAAATTACTAATTAGACATTAATGGTGCATATAATCAGCAATCAAAAATATGATTTATACCCTATGGGAGAGATAAAAATTATAATGGCAGTGCAGTATAGTTTTCTGTAAAAAAATTTAAGATAAGAAGATAAAAAAATATATATTATAGACCTACACTCAGAGTTGCAACATGTCTTTGCATTAACTTCAAATCAGTTTGACTCTGAACCAAATCATATACTAAGACATATGACTGAACATCTAAGCAAATAATACACACAGGGCGTTTGCAAGACATGAATAGGGTTAAAAGCTTTGTATACTATAATTGGTTGTCAAACGACCTGTAAACTTGGTGGAGGGAATTAGAAGGTTGTAATGTAATATACAATATCTAGAGTACGAAGGACTAAAGGCCTCATAACCTTAGAGTTGAAAACAACTTAGCAGTTGCACAATCATGAAGTAAAAATTAATGCTTACCAAATCATGTTGCAGATAAAATATTACAACTAGAACTTGTGTTGCATAGACATGACGTGTACATCAACAATAGAAATATGGTCTTATAAAGAGGTAATGTTTAGCGTTACTTGAATTCCAGCTATTGCCATCATCAAGCTCTCAACTACTGTAATACTGGCATACATGCATAATTTGAATAACAAATAATGGACAAATCCTGGTTGGAAGTGAACCATGGAGTAACATATGGTTCCTGAAATAAATGTTTATTATTATTAAGGAAGACAACGTTAAAACTGTATTGCTGATAACAATTACAGTCACGCAAGAAAATTCAGATGGATTCGAACCATCATCCTCTCAAAGTATGAGAAGCTCTTACAAATTTGAGCTTATGGATTCATAGTGAAGAGATCGAAGACAAAAATAACTTATAACAAAATACCTAACCATAAGACAGATCCTATCGCTTGAAATATCTAGTGAATAATATTTAGAGCTTACCTCTAATGCCTAAATTATAAAAATTAGTAGTTTTTTTAACCACCAAGATTGATAATTTAAGCTCAATATAGGTTGGGCAGCTTCAACTTCAGAAAGAATATGCAATAAGAGTGCCTGCACACATCATGAAAAATGAAAGTTAATTTTAAAGGCACGACTTAGAACCTTTAACATTATTTATTGACATCCTCCAAAAAAGACCAGAACTCATTGCTATGTTCTTACGAGGAGATTGCCCTTTTATTGGAGGACACAAACCCATAATCCCCATGTTGAACACCTTTCATCACCCTGCTTGTTTCCTATCAATGGACATCACTGTAAAATCTATAAGAATGATATGAAATAAGTTCCATTGGAAGTAAAAAAGAGGAATAAAGGAGTACATACCATATAGAAGTTGTAAGTGCAAGAAAAGAATGTTACAGCTTAAGACCCAACAACATTAAAAGGCCAGACTCCAACTCTAATTTTTTTGAGCAATACCAAAAACATCTACATGTTCAGTACCAAAGTGAACAATACAAGATTGCGTCCATGTAGATAACATTGGGATATCCAACATACAAATAATAGTTGATATTTAACCAAATTTATACTGTAAGTATCCAACAGTTTCAAATTTAGTACCCAAGATACAGAGTGGTGTAAATATTAGACCAAGCGGTTATGGCAACGCTGCTGCTCCTTAAGACCTTCACAACGGAGCAATGGGGCTTCAATTGAATCAATTTTGATGATTGGGTCATTGCCAATATCTGGTTTTGTGGAGCAACGAGTGAGAATTAGAATGTGTGTGTTGTTTGTACAACTAGAAGAGACATGAAGGTCGAGCAAGTTAGGCTTGGTAAAGAAATGTTGAGGGAGAGTGGCGATTGGGTTAGTCGTTCTTCAGGTGGTCGTTGAAGATGCAGGAATGTTAAGTGTTGCTATTGCTTCTACTGTTAATGGTGGTGTTACTGTTGCATCCATTGTTATTGTTGTTATAGCCACAATCAAGCTGCATGTTTGTTAACACGTCAAGCTGTATCGTACTTCTCAAATAAACCATAGCATGACCAGGTGTTTGTTATAGTATTGCAAGAAAAATGAAAATACATAATCACTAAACCAATGCTAGTCCAAAAACAAGTACAAAAGGATCAAAATAGGATTGTACAATCAAACATGAGATTAAGCAAAAATAATAATTACAAAAATGATCCTCAAATATGACTTCCAAATAAAAATGTAATGTGGACATATTTGTTGGTACCGACTTCTCAATATGTTTACATTTGCCCACATATACAATTGTGGGTGTGTCGTACGGCAAACCCATCAAAGCCAACCAAGAAGTTTGGATTAGGAATTTATTTACAATTTTCTTTTCTTTTTTTGCTTAACACTAATGATCTACTAACTTTGCAAACTAACAATTTACCGTTTATACTTAAGTGGAATGAAATGTAATAGTTTTAACCCTAACAATAAGGGTAAGCGAGTAACGAACAGGATATAATCTATCCGATTCAAGAATCATTTCATATTATAGCCCGAGAGAGCCCCTGATTGATCCACCCTTGACCAGATATTTGTGAATGTCTGTGTGCATGTATGTGTCAGGTGTATGAGAGAGAGAAATAAGATATTGATTCTTGACCTAATAGTTTTGGCTATTTTGAAGGAAACATTTTCTAAGGTTAGACCTGACCCAAATAACTTGGGTGTTGGAACCTTTTCTACCACAAAACAATGTTGCCATCACAACACTTCCATTTATGTAATTACTTAGTAAGTTGCTAGAAATTGGTAAATTTGTAACAAGTTATAACTAAACACGGGATAAGTCTAATCACTTTAATTTCCTGGATACTAAGAAAAGGATAATGTGCATATTACTATCTATTTAAAAGGACTCCAAACTTCAGCTTAAAAAACCACATTACCTAGCATAATTTCCAGATATTAAACTACCCAAAGTGCTCCAAAATAGAAAGAAACTGGAGATCACAAAGGGCCACGACCTGCATTATCATCAATTGGTTAATGATAGTGAAGCAAGTTAAAAATTCAATTAGCAACATATAGTAGCTGACCAGTATTAGGTTGAGCAAATTCACTCAATCTTTTAGTCTATCATCACTGGCCAAAGTTCATCTCTGAATATCTGTGAGGCTTGCGTTTCCCAAATTCTTCATTAGCAAGCTCTGTTAAGAAAGTAATATTTTTGAAATTACAAGTCATGGTTGATTATCAAAGTTAAAAATCCATAAAAAGATCAGAAGTAAATTGCTACCAGGTCTCCGTAGAGGAGATTTCAAAGCATTATTTGTATTCTTTGAGCCTATCTCTTTGCTGCAAGGGATTCAACAATTGGATTATTTTCAAAACCCAAAAAGGTAAAAAACAAACCAATTAATAGAAATCAGATAAAGCACAGAGAGAGCACCATTTGTTGAAAAGAAACCACAGACCATTTTTCAAAAAAATATATAAATAACTAATTGGAAAAACTCAAGAGTTATGTAGTAATTATGTTTTTTAGAGAGAGAAGAAGACCTTCAAGTCAAACAACCACGTGTAAACTATGTCAAACATTAGCCAATTCCAGTAGGATTACGTCTTAGCTCTCGGATGTTTCCCTATTTCATGAAGCTGCTGATACACTTACAGCCTGTCACTAGATACTTGTATGTAACAAATTAAGTTCTTAGTGGTGTGACAAGGCCAACACTATGATGGAAAGGCATGGTTCTAAAGACTGTACTTGTATAGAAATAAGGAGTAGGGTTAATTCAAAAAGATAAAAACTTCTCCTTGGAATGCAACTTGCCAGAAATCATTGTACATATAAACAAAAATTCACTAGGGATTTTGGCGACAGGTACTAGGGCTTGCACAATACTACGACGAAAAAATACGGCCCCGTATTATTGCCAAACATTTGGTAAAATCATCAAGAGTAACATTGGGTTGGCATCTGTACTTATAAATGAATTGGAAACCAAAAAAAGAGGTGGTAACATCGGAATCAAGATTTACAACACTCAGGCATTTGACACTCTCAGCTGGGACTTCTGGGACTTCCTCTTGGAAGTGATAAGAAGACTTGGCTTCAGTGAGACATGGTGCAGCTGGATTCTTACTATTCTAAGTAGTGTTAATCCTTATAAATGAAGGACTTGTAGATACTTTCGAGCTACCAGGGGTCTCAGACAAAGTAATCCATCATCTCTACTACTCTTTGCTATTGCTTAAGATTTATTGAGCAAAGGTTTGCATAAATTGAAGGAAACTGGAACAACTCAACCTATGGTCACAACAAAGATGGACGCTTGTCTTACACACCTCTTATTGGCTGATGACATATTCATCTATGTTAATGGTCATCTCAGGGGTCCAGAAAAGCTTCTAATTTCTAAAAACCTATCAGATTCCATCCAGACAGTGGATTAACCAAGACAAGATTAAATGTTATTTTGGATATATTAATATGTTCAAAAGGATGACAATTTGTGATATATTTGGTATGATGGAGGGGTTTCTTCCTCTAACCTATCCTGGTGTTATACTTATGCAGGGAAGAGTTAAAGCTTGCTACTTAAGAGCTTTTGCAGATATAGTTAGGAGAAGAGTAACAAAATGGGTAGGTAGTCTTCTATCTTACCACCGCAAACTTGCTCTTGCTAGGTTCGTTCTATCTAGCATATCCATCTGAAACATGTCTATCTACAGATGGCCAGTAAAGATTATCAAACAATGTGTAACTACCCTGAGGAACTTCATATGGAGTGGGAACCAAAACCTAAGAGATGAAGTTAAGAACCCTCAATACCCGAGCTTTTGTTCGTCGAAGTAGAGAGCAGTGCAATGATTGAAACACTCACAAACAACCTCACCTAAAACTAAGTGATGTCCTCCACTATAAATGAACATCAAAGATCATTCAACAAGTTGCAATTTCATTAAACGCTTGTTATTCTACTATGGATCAGGAATGAAAGAAAACCCGAAAAGTACAGACTAAAAGCATAAGCCTAATTACGCATAAACATAAACCAACCCCCAAAGACATCATGCAATACCATATCATCTTACACGACCCTAATTCTCAAGAAACACCACAAACAAGAACACCCACCAAGCCACAAAAACTGACATTTTTGTAGAACTAAAGCACACCGGGGGAACTGTTGTTTGCCCATTGGCATCAACATTGTCGGAGAATTATTGGGTTTTAGTACTCAAACGATGCGGTCACAGTCGAGAACACCCAAATATTTTGTCCTGATAAGGGTTATTGGCTTTAATATATGTTGATGCTTATGATTCATCTGCGGTAGAGGTCGTCTTCTGGGTTTGACTGAAGGTTCATTGTTGTTGTTGAAGTATTGTTCTATTGTGGGGTAGAAATTCTTTGGAAGCCATTGTTGTAGAGGTAATTGTGCTATGCTTAAATCTTAGTAGTTAACACGCTATGTATGTAGTCTTGTCGGAAAAACAAAACCCCATATCTCTAACAGCCCAAAAACATCAACCCATCTATATACATTTTCTTTTTTAGGTTGTAGAGAGGTACAACCCCATATACTAAAAACCCATACCCACATAGAGCTACTTCAACATCACCAACAAATTGATTAATTGGGTTTTCGATGATCTTTAACATCAATCGATGCCTCAAACAACATACTCATAACGACAAATTAAGCCCTAAACAACTACTATGTCTAACAGAGATTACAAGAACATAGTAATAGTAAATTTTAGAGAGATAAACCCTAATTGATGGAGTTAAGAACCCTAATTTGAGTACCTGTGATTGATTTCGTCGAAGTAGTGATAGGTGCAAAGTCCCGCCTAAAACCAATCTGCAGAGTACCGTGGTTTAAATCAGAGAAAATCGAGCACAATTACCTGGAGATCACGGAGATGTCGTCGCTGGAGACGATCGTTGTTAAAACTCCCAAATCCAACGCCCTAATTATGAAATTGAAAATCGCAACCGATCTAGAATCGCGTAGATGAAGATGAAAAGATCGAAGTTCGCCATATGATTTGGCTTTAAAGCTTAAAACAAATGCTGTTGACTGAAAATATAAGCTAAATCGGCGGATAATTTTGCAGTTTTAAAGTTTGAACGAATTCTGAAATTTCTTGAAGGATCCGACGGCTGAGACTTAATTTTAAAGCATAGGAGAGATCCGAACGGCCTAAATAATTCTCGACTCACGAGAGATGGGTAACGAATGGCTCAGATTGAAAAATGGCTGATGAGTAATCCTTTAGTTGTATAGATTTATTGTATATGATTTTGTGGTATCTTGAAGGCTAAGCATTTTTGTTATGGTATAGTTGTAAAATACTTACAAAGACCCGTGTAAAAATCTCATTTACTATTTTTTTCTCTCTCTTCCATTATATCTAGATCTTAGTGTTCTTTTGAGTTCTGATTTGGATAATTTTTTTGCATGGTTGGGCTCAATTTTTTGTATCATATAAAAAATTAATTTTTAATTAAGTTTTTCGAATTAAATCGTGCGTCAACACGGGAATATCAGACTAGTTATTTCAGAAAAAAACAACGAGACCCCAAAATTTAGATCCATTCATCTTAAACTGCATATCATCAACAACAAATTGTTTTGACCCTGTTGACCATTATCTAAACCTATTTTATTATTATTGGTTTGAAAGCGCAAACACACTTGCTATAAATGAGGTAAGTGCTTACACCCTTCTAGCATCAGGAACACCCTAGTCATGCCGAAATTCTCCAACTTTGGATGGTGGTTAATGCATATGGCCATCTCCACAGACTTACATCTTCAATCCAGGGGTAAAATCACAGCTACCAGATGCTACTTATGCCACAGGGACTCAGAGACAATGGTGCACCTGTTTCTGGGCTTGTGAATATGCAGAAGAAATACAAACTAGGGGTCTTAACTTATTTCAATTTGATGGGGAAGCTTGCTACAATATCAAAACTCTTTGCAATCTTGTAAAGAACAGCAGTCCCCTTATAAAGGACCTTTGGTATTATTTTATCCTGATGTCACTTAATCATATCTGGCTTACAAGAAACACTCTAGTCTTCAAAAACATGCAAGCAAACTCTATTCACGTTAAGATATAAATCATGAGGGACATTAGACAATGCTCCAATCTCTCAAAATCTGCCATGAACAATACTGTCCAAAACCTACAAATTCTCAAAAATTTGGGTGTGCAGTAAAGACACAAAAATGCTTCAAAAATCCTCTCGTGTGTGGATTCCTCCTGCACCTGATAAAGTAAAAATCTGTTGTGATGGCTCATCCAAAGGCAACCCTGGCATTCGTGGCAGTGAGGCTATTTTCAGAGATCAATATTCAAGGGTCTTAACTATTTTCGTTAAGAATTTACAGTTCACTACGGCATACTTTGCTAAATATGTTGCCATTGTAGATTTCATTGTTTTTTGCTGACACTCTGGGGTTCAAAAATGTGTGGGTTACTTCCGACTCTAAATCTGCGGTCTGTGCTTTTAATCATGATCAAGTTTCCTGGCAGCTCACCTCCCACTGGTTAGACATCAAAAGCAAATTTACAAGAAGGAGAATAACTGCAGTTTGGAGAGAAATTAACTTTGGGGCTAACCAACCGGCTAGAAGAGGCTGTGTTATTGAGGCTGTGAAAGACACATAGGAAGACCTGCTTTTCTGAAAAGAATGGAAGTACCCTATGTGGAGTACTTTAGATTTGTGATGTAATTTTTTGCTGCTGCAAATGATTTTGAAGCTCATGGGGGTACCAACCTGGCTGGGACGTCATGATGCTTTAATGATGCCCTACAACTTTTCTAGGGTTCTCTAGATCTATTTATTTACAACTTTCCCTCTATGCACAACTTTTCCACAAAATTATATATAAAAAATCGCTAACTTAGCAAATAAATAAATAAATGAGGTAAGTGATCTACGTATTTTTCATCCACGGCTTATTATTTTGAATGGACGATCCAGATTAAGCAACATTCTGGCTGCCAATCCACCTTCATGTGAATTTGATAATCTCTCCACACTATTTAATGTGTAGGAGTTTCCTTTCATAGGTTTTATTTCAAATAGCAATACAACTAATATTGTGGAGATTGTTAGAGAAGATATTGGAGATTGTACACAATATAAGGGATTCCTTTGTTATAGGAGAAAGAGTTGTTATTCTTAGAGAATCCACAACAGTCTCTCTATAATAGGGAGTACTTTTGAGGAGTTTCAACCCAACTTTGATGTTGTGGATGTAGCAGATTCCATACAAAAAGGAGCCACATCACAAAATAAACTTCCTTAACCACTTTAAATTAGTTATGTTTAAAAATAAGAGGCAAAAAATAACATTTTTTTAACTTTCCATGTCTAAAGTAACTTTACACGTAATATAAGAGTCCTACCTGGCTGACCAAATATTTCTCTAGACTCCCCATACTTGAGGAGAGAGAAAAAAAATAAAATAGGGATAGAGAGCCTCATAGGGAGCCTTTAAAAGCCATTTTATTACTTTTTGCCTCTCTTAAATAAGTTTAGGGAAGCTACTGTGGATGCTCTTAGCAATCTCTTAACTGGAGTTGTGACTGAGTATTGGGCACATCCTTAATACGCTCCCTCAAGCTAAGCGGCAAAGAAGTGACCGTTAGTTTGTCTCAAAGTTGGTAGTGTTGTGATGAACTAAGTCCCTTTGTGAATATATCAGCTAACTGTTGAGCTGGAACAAACATCAAGTTGACGACAAGCAACCCGTTCACGAACGAAATGATAATCAATTTATATATGTTTCATATGGGAGTGGAATACTGAATCGATAATAAGATATGTAGTGCCCAAGTTGTCACACTATAATGTTGGTGATATTTAAGGAATAAAGCCAAGCTTACGATGTCACAGCCCAGCCTGGGTCGGCCTCTACAGTGACTGGAGCATAGCGGAATACTAGGTCGTGCGGCCTACATACACGTGCGGCTGGCATGTACCAGCCATCTTCACGGGCGTGGCGCGTTAGTGGAATAATCTCACGGATGCTAGAGCAACATCCGGATAATCCTGGATACTCGTGAGGGGTCATCAAATATGTATTCGGTATAGGCAACAATGCTAAAGGTACCTTAAATAATCCCTACATCGTAATTTATGGTGACGGAGCATGAGGTACGGAAAATGATGACCATATAGATCTCTGCTGAGAGGCATCGCCCTTGATCACAGCTGTTACTACACTTCGCAGTGCGTATGCGGACCAAATGCAAATAGTAACCTGCTAGATCACCCTACTAATATACTTCATAGAGTATCTGCTATACTGACCAGCCTTCTGGAGACAACCAACGATATAGATCATCGCGTCCAACTCAAATATCAATCCTTCCTCTTAGTGTTATTGTCCAAAGTACACTTAACTTGAGCAATCTTGCGCTTAGATATGGAGCCTTTCTCTCGCTTCTAATATCAACTGACATGTAGGCAATCCACTCTACAAGCATTCACAACGGTGTTTGGATCATTTGTACGGAGCAACTTTGGCTCTGAAGATAACAATTGTTAACTAGGTATCTCGTATTTTAAACTCGGGAACCATGATTAAGATCTGATCTACCAAGATCTGATAAGTCAGCTCAACTCTGACCAGCTCTGAGTGACGTAGACATACCCATCTACGCTCTGACAAATAAAGGCCCAACAAGCTTTTCTTTGATACCATCTGTCACGGCCCAGCCCGGGTCTGCCTCTACAGTGACCGGAACATAGCGGAATACGAGGCCGTACGATGTACATACACGTACGGCCGGCATGTACCAACCATCTTTACGGGTGCGGCGCGCCAGTGGAATAATCCTGCGGATGCTGGAGTGACATCCGGATAATCTTGGATACCCGTGAGGGGTCATCGAATAAGTATTCGGTATAGACAGCAACGCTGAAGGTTTCTTCAATAATCCCTACAATGTAATCTCTCATGATGGGGCACGAGGTATGGAAAGCATACCTGTCCTGAAGTGGATCAGGGTAGCTCAATATGCCAGGATTCTGATATGGGACAGGTATATCTCAAGGGGCGACGAGCTTGGACTGATTACATAGTCTTTTTATAGGGGCGGTGTGTCTCGGTTAGCCCACGGGGCATAGCGATGGCATAACGGTGCCATATATAAGCCCTATATATAAAAGTGGCCTATATTATGAGGCAATGTCTACAGGCCTTCCCTAGGCCAATGAGAACTCATGACTATCCCTTGTAGATAGCCTATGAGCCGGGGTCCAAGATGACCAAACCTTGAAGCCCTTTTAGTCATGGGGAGGTTTGGACCAAGGTTCCTCCTTAATATAGCCACTAAGTAAATAGTTAGTTTCCAAAAGGAAACGTTAAAACTGGAGGTGAAGCGTACTGGCCCTTCTCGCTCCCTTAACCAATTCCGATTTCGACGAAAATTGGCATGCTACTATATTAAGTCATAGAGAACATATATCTGAGGTCAGAACTCAAAACCCTCAGGTAGCTTTGCCCGACGTTCGGTAGGGAGTCACACACGAAGTAAGGATTGAATCTAAATTAGTTTAGCTGTGGTAATGGCTAACCTGTGATATTCTGCTTCAGTACTGGATCGCGAGACAACTTTTTGCTTTCTTACACTCTAAGAGATGAGGTTTCCTCCAAAGAAAATATAGTACCCACTTGTTGATCGACGATCATCGGGGTATCCGGCCTAACCAGCTTCAAAAAAAGTACTAAGTGTGAAGGTTGATGAAGCTTTTAATGATAACCTATAATCAACGGTGTCTTTTAAATACCGAAGTCTATGCTTAACAACGACCCAAAGTTCATCCATAGGATCATGTATGAATTGGAAAACTTTATTGACTGCATAAGAAACATTAAGTCGAGTAAATGTAAAATACTCGAAATCCCCAACGACACTCCAGTAAAGAGTTGGATCACAAAACTGTGTGCCGCGCGTTTGGATAATCGAGTACTTGTTGTGAGGGGAGTAGTAATAGGTTTCACGCCATGCATTTTAGTTCTTCGGAGCAAGTATGTGGTATATTTCTTTTGAGATAAGATGATGTAATCTGATTATCCGAAAACCAATAATCAAGAAGAACACTAGTTTTAACAAAAAGAATTAGGTTCATGAGGAACCCTAATTTTATTAACTAGAACCCTTGTTCTGAACAAAACTAACTTAACTTAATTAACTGTATTAACCAACTAAGAAACAAATAACCTAGACCTCCTCTTTTATAGAACACAAGGGGGGTTAAAATTAGGAACCCTGATTGTAATTGAAATGAAATTCTATTTAAACTGGGAAACTGGTAATAATCTAGGTTGGGCATCTCCAACAGGGCTTAAGCTAAAGATTAAAATTCAAAGCATTAAATAAACATAGGTAGTACAGTGGGTAAACGATCATATGAGAGATGCACCACATCAAACTTTCCATTTGAGAAGATTTCATCCACAAAATCAAGGGGTGGTGTTCCAGATGACTCACGCACGTATGTGCATCCCAGTCTCTTTGTCTTTATCCCATAGAACGTGCATAAAAATTTGTACGATGGAACTATTCTGGAAATCTTGAAGTCTTCCGCGGAATTTTCCCTACCCAGAGATTGTACCCAAGAGTGGGGGTACGATGCTGTCACCAACATCCCTACGTCCATTGACGCCTAAAAATAAAAGTTAAAATTTACTGTAGGCCGCTCCTCAAAACCTGCTACAAAACCTTCCCAAAACGGGTCAACATACGGACATAATTCTTCGTATCGGGCCATCATCTCCCTTATTCGGATCAAAAATTTGGATGCCCCGGACTGTAACATAAGTGAATGGAACTGTTGGACGATGCTGACCTGCATTTCGTGTTTCGTACATGTCTCCTGAATCCATTGTTGTGTTGCACGATAATTGGTAGCTACTGTTGGAGATACACGATGATGTTTGATTTGACCTAACAACTTGGTTTTGCTCACTGCTAGGCCTAGTAAATAAGGCATGTGTTTATCATATGTTGGATTTGGAGATGGGAAAGGTGTACCCTGCATCACCGAATCTCTATCTCTTGTAATTCTCTCACTATCATATCTTATTCTTATACTTTTCCTTACCTTACCATCGGATTCATTATAAACATCATAATCATAATCATTAACATCAATCCCATTTGGTCAAGTACGCGATGAATCACACAATTAAGCCATATCATCATCTCTTGTCATCGTCTGGATCTCCATCTTGGATGATTCAAGAGTATTTCCAAAAGTAAAACATGATAAATTGATGGTGACTATAATCGGAGGGATCACGGTGTAAATGTTTGGGCCGTCAAAGTTGATGTTAGGGGACCTTGGGACTGTCGAGGTTGGTTGAACGTCGTCTGATTTGGCCGAAGTCTCGAGGTCAGTCGTGGGGGTCGTGGTCTTTATTGCTTTTGTATGTTACAGTGGGTAATAGAGGAGAAGCATAGTTGTTGGGGGCTTGGGTTGTATTTTGGTCAGGCCTAGAGTCAACATGGGTTGGGCTTGGTTTAACCAAAACACGTGTTGTTCACATGTGTTGTAACTCGGATTGGGTGGTTTGAATATGGGTTCAAGCCTGGTTTAAGTGTGAGGAGAAATTGCTTCTGGTGCACTCGGTTGAACTGAATCAACTCTTCTTATTTATCTCTTGCAAACTGCTGCTTTTTGTGTCGCGAGAACTCAAATTCCAATTGAGGTTTGGATATCGATTCCTTCACTTTCATGAACCCCGGTTTTGATGTTCAAATTTGTGAAAGGGTTGTTTAGGTCACCGCTCCTCGCGGCGACGCTTCCCTCTAAAGAGAGAGTTTCGGTTACGCCTAACGGAGGCGGGAAAAATGCTCTTTTACCCAAAGCCTCGACAAACCCTTCAAGCTTATCAAGATTATCCGATATCCTCGCTACATTGTCGGTGAGCGTAGGTTTTTTCTCCGCGGGTCTTCCACGAGGCATCTTTGCTCTTGAAACTGATTACTCTTAGATCTAATGCAGCTCAGGTATAACTTTGATGTAAATTGATTATGCGGAAGCCAATAATCAAGAAGAATACCAGTTTTAGCAAAATGAATTAGGTTTGTGAGGAACCCTAATTTTATTAACTAGAACCCTTGTTCTGAACAAGACTAACTTAACTGAATTAACTGTATTAACTAACTAAGAAACAAATAACCTAGACCTCCCTTTTTATAGAACACAAGGGGGGTTAGAATTAGGAACCCTAATTCTAATAGAAATGGAATTCTATTTAAATTTGGAAACTGCTAATAACCTATGTTGGGTCTCTCCAACAGGGCTTAAGCTAAAGACTAAAATATAAAATATTAAAATCATTAAATAAACATAGGTAGTACAGTGGGTAAACGATCCTATGAGGGATGCGCCACATTATAAGAGCATGCCAATAGCATAACGATGTGCTTTGATACCCCAAAAATAATGTAACGACCCCATGTCTTTGATCGCAAAGGCAGAGTTCAACTTGGTAATTAAGGATTGGATGCAAGCTTGACTTGAACCTGTGATAATTATGTCATCAACGTAAACCAACAAACATAGAGTATGAGTCGACAAAAAAGAGAGAGTATAAGTCGACCGAATCATAATAAAGAGAGAAGGATCGGCTTTATAACTAGTGAACCCAATTTGCAAGAGGAAAGTACTTAGTCGATGATACCACGCTCTCGGGCTGCTTCAAACCATAGAGAGACTTGTGTTAACGACAACAAAATCTGGGTTTTGTTTGTCGATGTAGCCAAGGGGTTGCTTCATGTATACCTCCTCCTCGAGAACTCCATGGAAAAAATCATTTTGTACATCTAATTGGTATAAGGGCCATCTACTGGTTAATAAAATTATCAGAATAGTATGTATAGTGCAAGGTTTAACCACGAGCTGAAAGTTTCACCATAATCGACACCTTCTTGTTGGCTGAAACCCTTTGCAACGAGGTGTGCCTTATATCTCTTGATGGTGCCATCGGCCTTTTGTTTCAAGCGAAAAACCCATTTACATCCAACAATATTTTTGTTGGATTTAGGTGAAACCAGAGACCAAGTTCCGTTCTTTAAGAGGGTATGAAGTTCAGCATGCATTGTTTTGCACCATTCAGGACTGGTAATAGCTTAAGAATGACATGTCGGCTCGATAAGATCATCACCATTCAAAGGATCTTTTGTAGCAGTTAATACCTTAGATCGAAAGATTCTATTTTTTATACGAGTTGTCATTTGATGAGTTGGTAGTTGTAGGGTTTGAGGTTGAATGGTTTGAGGTTGTAGGTTTTAAGTTTGTATAGTTTCAAGTTGTGGTACTTGTGTAATATTTGTAAGTATGGTTGGTACTTCCTGCAGGGAGAGACTCAAAATGGAAAGAGGAAGGTAAATTTGAAATATGAGACATCATCAAAAGTGTTAGTAACAAAATTAGGAGAAATTGGGAGAACCATAGGTGAAGAAGTATATGGAGTAGGAGACATTGGAGTAAATGGAAAACCTGAGATTGGTGTTGATATCACGTTGGCAAAGGACGCTGTAGAATAGGTCACACGCGAAGGTGGTGGTTCCAGAAGCTACAAAAGGAAAGACATGTTCGACAAAGATAACATGGCGTACTATATCCAAGCAGAGATAACCTTTGTGAGTAGGGATGGCAATGGGCAGATTTAGGGCGGGGGAGCTCAAACCAACCCCATCCCCGCCTAAGTTCCTCTCTCCAAACCAGCCCCAAAACTCGTTTAATTTAAATGGGTATCCCCAAATCCACCCCACATTGTAACACTAGATCCCATCCTCGTCCCATTTAACTGTTACTACACCAAAAATATCATCCTATATGAATTTTTATTTTTGCAAAGCTATACCATTATCAAAGTCATCAAATTAAATTAAATCATAAGACATGAGTCCAAATGGTATGACTTAAATACATAAACAAAGTCATTAAATAAGACATGTGGGAGAGGTAAATAAATTGTTTTATCCTAAATTATTTAGGGGTATATAGGGTATATAGTAAATAGCTAAATGGGGTGGGGCAGCGGAGTCGGGGATCTATTGAACCTATAGCATACCCGCTCCAATCCCCGACAAATTTTTGGAGGTTCTCCCCAGACTCGCCCCCAAGTCCGGTAAGGTCATCCCAAATCATCCCCATTCGGGGCAGGGCAAATTGCCATCTCTATTTGTGAGTGGAGTTGCAACCAACAAATAGACATGTAAGAGAGCGTGGAGCCAATTTATGAGGGCTATAAGTACGTAAGTAAGGGTACCATAAACACCCGATGACACGAAGTAACTCATAATTTGGTTCTTGATTAAACAAGATCTCAAAGGGAGATTTATTTTGGAAAACTGGTGTGGGCAATATATTTAATAAATAACAAGAGGTGTTACAGGCCTCAATCCACAAATCAAATGGCATAGAGGCATTGTGGAGGAGATATCGACTAGTCTCAACAATGTGACGATGTCGCCTCTTTGCCAAACCATTTCGTTCCAACGTGTGTGGGAAAAAATTTGATAATAAACATTCTAACTATCAAGAAATTGTGTAATTTTTTTATATTTTCCACCATTATCTGATTGGAAGATTTTGATTTTCCTGTTGAGTAAATTTTCAATTTTGGATTTAAAAGAAATGAAGGTATGTAATGCATCAGATTTTCGAGCAAGTGGAAAAATCCAAACAAATCTACTAAAAACATCCCTGAGTAATAAGTAATATCTGAAGAGAAATTTACCGTTCGAGGCTTGAAGTTTACCATAAATTACATTTTCTACCCTAGCATTTTGAAAACTCTTTATCCACCCTAGTTTCAAAGTTTACTTTCATGTAGTACCCTATTTTTTTTTTATAATGACACAATTAGCCTTAAAAGGCTTAATATTTTTTGAATTTATGTTTTATATTTTTTTTTCTCTTTTTCTTATATTAGCTTGGTCCCATAGGCCATAACTCATCATTCTCTAATTCAAGTAAAACATTAGATACATTTCCCTTCTCCCTGTCTCACTACAAAGATATTCAAAACTCATTTAGAGATTTGTTACTAATAGCTCTATAAACCTTTTGTCCTGCAATAACCCTTATTTAATCATTAAGTACACAACTAAATCCAACTTATCACAAACATTGGGTTGTTAGGGGAATAAATTGAAATTACGTAATAATATTTTTTTGGTGAAGAAAGCAAATAAAATCTAAGGATTCAAAAAGAACGACAAGAACCCTAGTTGAACCTTAATGACATGTCTCTTCTAACTATAAAATAAACTGTCACAACTATGGTATAGATGAAACCATTCAAATTTTTTAAAAACTCCATTATAAGAGTAAACTAAATCCTCGAATCTTTAAAATCAAAGAGCTCGTTGAGTTAGAGGTGGAGATGAGTTAATGGAGAATTATTTTTGATTTTAGAAGAAAGCTAAAGAGTAAAGTAAATTAATAAAATTTGCTAATTGGGTAAATATTTTAAGGCTAGTTGTGTCATTATAGAAGTTCAGGGTACAATATGAAATTAAACTTTCGAATTAGGGGTCTATATAGAGTTTTCCTTACTTTAGGGTAGTAAATGTAATTTAAGGCCGACTTCGAGCCTCGTACAGTAAATCTTTCATATCGGAAAGCATTTTGAAATGTAATTGGAGAAGGCCCCATAGATCAGAGACAACGAGATCCAAAGGTTCATTATAAGAACTTAAACTATTTGGAAATGGCAACTTTCAACTTTTATTTACAAAATAAGAATGACAATAATTAATTTTATTTTGAAAAGCTGGAAGGGAGAACTCTTGAATTGCGGAATAGGGGAAGAACGATTCTGAGTTTGTGAAAAGCAATACAAGCCATTCTTATTCAGCTGTTGTAGAACCACCATCCCCATACTCAAAGAATACATTATTGTCTTTAGAAAATTGAAACACCGATAATAGATTTGGAAATTTTTTTGGCACGTGATAAATATTAAGCAAAAATGTTCGATTTGAATAAAAGAAAGAAGCCTTACCGACGCGAGCAATGGAAAGAAAACTACCATTACCTACTCAAATCTGGTATGGGCCATCATACTCATTGTGAATGGGAAGGTTTTGGAGATTTGAAGTCACATGATTAGTAGCCTTGCAGTAGATTGATTTGCAGAATAATAGCCCGGGGCTGCAATATAAGCCGTAGATTGAGAAGTATTTTGTTATTCATGACAATGCCAACATGTGTTTGCCATGTAATTATTCTTGTTACAAATAGTACATGGACCAGGGGAGTTCGAGAAAGGGCAATGTTGGTTGGAAAACTGCTTTTGATTGGAGAATTGGTTGTGTCCGCGCGGTTTGGGTAATGATTTGAATTTCGGTTTTGATTGGGGTGTTCTGTTGTAGTGGTACTGGTGGTATTGGTACTGATTTTATGAGTTGGTTCCATGCCTTTTGTTTGTGACATAACGAGATGCGATGTTGGTAAGGGGCTGCGATGTAAGGGTTGTTTGTTGTGCTTTGACTCGCATATCAAAGGCTAGCAAGTGTGCCTGAAAATCGCCCATCAAAATATCATCTACCGTTGTTGAAAGGGTGGTGACGATAGCATCATAATTGGAGTCGGTCCACTCAACATCATTTGCTGAACATCAGTTTCTTGTAAAGGTTGTCCCGAAGCTGAAAAACTATCTGTTGGGTATGAACTCGAATTGAAGAGATTGTCGAAGTTGGGAAATTTTTGAAGTCGTTCGAACGAGCTTAATAGTCGTTCGAACGAACTCATGTACTCCCTGGAATTTTTGCCCAAGAGTTAATCTCGTTCGAACGAGCTTGGATGTCGTTCAAACGAGATGATATGTTTATAGGGTTGGAGACCAACTATTGCAAAGTCGCTTGAACGAGCTTCGCGTAGGTTTGCCTTAGATGTTAGAGTTATGCCTCGAGATCCGTACTACTTGTATTTTTGATCCTCTAGTATATAAAGAGGACTTAGGTTATTTTGTTAACCTATC
Source organism: Kingdonia uniflora (assembly GCA_014058105.1). Taxonomy (NCBI): domain Eukaryota; kingdom Viridiplantae; phylum Streptophyta; class Magnoliopsida; order Ranunculales; family Circaeasteraceae; genus Kingdonia; species Kingdonia uniflora. The sequence continues at coordinate 6,022,273 of JACGCM010000704.1, read as the reverse complement.
TTTTTGGTGAGTTTAACCATAGAGAGGCTAGGGTTTGAAGAGACTCCATTAAAGCTTGAGAAGCTTAAGAAATCATTGTAACCTATTTGATATCATAGTGAATTGTTCGTAGGGAGTGGTTTTTTATCCGCAAGGGTTTTCCACTTCCCTCCTTAGGGTAAATTCTTTGTGTTCTTTATTGTCTTTGTTTGATTTACTTCTTGTGTTGGCGATTTCTGCGTTTCGTTCTTCGTAGGGAAGAGAGAGTAACTACCTCAATTCTCATCAATTAGTATCAGTGCGAGTGTTAGGGCTTGTGTGGTGAAGAGCAATGGCCGATCAGGAGAAGTTGAAGATCACGAAGTTCAATGGGTCGAATTTTGGAGTGTGGAAGATGCAGATAGAAGATTACCTTTATCAGAAGGATCTTGATTTACCATTGGGTGGAAGTGAGATGAAACCAGTAGATTTTGATGAAGCTAAGTGAGCGCGATTAGATTGCAAAGCGCTTGGAACCGTTAGGTTAGCGCTATCATCTCAAGCTCTACACATGATCTCCAAAGTTATGACGACGAAGGGATTGATGGAGGCGTTGTCCGCTATGTACTTGGAACCGCCCGGGGCAAATAAGGCTCATCTTTTATGGCGCTTGTTTACTTTAAAGATGAAGGAGAATGGTAGTGTGCAAGCTCATATTAGTGAGTTCAATACCATACATGCCCAACTGAAATCTGTTAAAATTACTTTTACCGAGGAGGTGAGAGTGTGGGCTCTTCTAGGGCAGATGCCAAAAGCTGGGAAGGATTCATTACAGCTGTGAGCAACTTATCGAGGAAAAAAGAAATTAAATTTGATACTATAGTCTCGTTGATTATGAGTGAAGAGAATAGACGTAAAACATCTGAACCCTCTTCGAGTTTAAATGGTAGTATGTTGAACGTCGAGGAAAGATGGAGGTCTTACAGAAAGGGGCCGAATTTTGGAAGGGGTCGATCACAGTCAATAGGAAAGTCTAAGCCGCCCAGTGCGTGCTGGACTTGTAGAAATATGGGTCACTTCAGGCGAGATTGCAACTCTTCTTCGTCTAAAAAGATTGATGATGAGGAGAAAGATACAATAAACCTTACTGAGGAGGCTAGTTCTGACGAGGCTCTACTACTATTGTGTGACGATGTTAACGAATCTTGGATTGTTGATTCGGGCGCTTCCTTCCATTCTACTGCGAACGTAGGTTTTCTTACTAATATTGTTAAAGGCGACTTTGGTACGGTCTTTCTTGCTGATAAGAGTGCACGCAATATTACTGGAAAGGGAAACGCTGGGTTGTTGTTGCCTTCAGGGGGAACATTGGTTTTACAGGATGTGCGGCTTGTACCTAAACTGGGACATAACCTTATATCGGTTAACAAATTAGTGGATGATGCCGGATACGAGTGTACCTTTTGTGCAACCTTCTGGAAGGTTACAAAGGGAGCTATGTTGGCAGCTCGAGGCTTGTGAAAAGAAACATTGTATACAACGCAAAGCATAATTTTTACTATTTGTACGGCTACTCCGGGGATTGATACAAGTACGTGGCACAAACGGCTCGGTCACATAAGTGAGAAGGGGATAAAGATAATGGTAACGAAGGGAAAACTAGAGGGTCTTGCTGAGGTTGGTCTCAAATATTGTGAAGAGTGTGTTCTTGCGAAGCAGAAGAAGGTCAGTTTAAAATTATCTCGAAGATCAAGGAAACCTGGAAAACTGAATCATGTACATACGGATGTCTGGGGGCCAACCAAGGCGTCTTCTCTTGGTGGTTCTCATTACTCTGTTACTTTTATCGATGATGCTACTCGTAAACTGTGGGTCTACTTTGTGAAGAACAAGTCAGATGTGTTCGATAAATTCAAGAGGTGGAGGGCTCTGGTTAAAAATTAAACCGGTTTGAAACTGCAGTGTCTCAAGTCGAATAACGGGAGCGAATACTGTAGTGACGAGTTTGAAGACTTTTACGCATCCAACAAGATTAGGAGACAAAAGACTATTCCCAGAACACCGCAATAAAATGGTGCTGCAGAACGCATGAACTGAACAATAAACGAGAGAGCGAGGAGTATGAGACTCAACGCTGGATTGCCAAAGTGGTTTTGGGCGGATGTGGTTAGTACGGTGGCGTACTTGATTAACAGAGGGCCTTTGACGACTTTGGACTTTAGACTACCTGAAGATGCATGGATCAATAAAGAGGTAAACCTCAGTCACTTGCATATTTTCGGTTGTATCTCATATGTGCTTGATAATTCAGATACAAGGACCAAGTTAGATGCAAAGTCGACGAAGTACATTTTCATTAGATACGGTGGTGATGAATTTGGATACCGGTTTTGGTATGCGAAGAATCAGAAAGTTATCCAGAGCCGTAATGTTACATTCAATGAGGAAGTTTTGTATAAAGACTTCAAAGTACCTGTGGAAAAGATTCGCGGTGAAGTAGCGGAAAGTGTCGATATTGAAGATGATGATCCCTCACGAAAGGATGATATAGAAGTCGTTATTGAGTTCATTGCACCGAATCAAAACAAGGAACCGAATGATCTAGATATTCCAATAACACTTCGAAAGGAGCCGAGAGTTGCAAGAATGTGGTGAAGACTTGTAACTTTAGATGGTGGTGAATCTGAAAGTTACAAGGAGGCTTTAGATGTGGAAACCAAGAGCAAGTGGGAGCTTGCTATGGATGATGAGATGCAGTCATTGTCAGTTAATTGAACTTGGGATTTAGTTCGGCTATCGAAGGGGAAGAGAACATTGCACAACAAGTGGGTATACAGACTAAAGCAGGAATCTGACGGCTCAAGGAGATTCAAGGCTAGACTTGTGGTGAAGGGCTTTCAGCTGAAAAAGGGCGTTGATTTCGGTGAGATTTTTGCTCCTGTTATGAAGATGCCTACTATTCGGGTTGTGATGAATATAACTGCTGTTGAAGACTTGTATCTTGAACAACTTGATGTCAAGACTGCTTTCCTTCATGGTAACCTTGATGAAGAGATTTATATGGGGCAGCCAGAAGGATATTCGGATAAAGGGAAAGAAGATCTTGTGTGTAGGCTCACAAAGAGCTTATACAGTTTGAAACAAATGCCGAGACAGTGGTATTTGAAGTTTGAACAGTTCATGTCCAGAAATGGCTATTCGAAGAGCAATGCAGATCACTGTTGTTTTATCAAAAATACGGGGAACTCGTATATTATTCTACTTTAGTATGTAGATGATATATTGGTAGTAAGTGCGGACATGGGAGAAATAGTTAAGTTGAAGGAACTATTATCCCAGGAGTTTTCTATGAAGGACTTGGGTGCGGCGAGACAAGTTCTTACTATGCGTGTTACGAGGGACAGAAAGCGACGAGAATTGAAGTTGTCTCAAGCTGATTACATTGGCAAAGTACTAAAGTAGTTCAATATGGATGGTTCTAAAGTTGTTAGTACACCATTGGGAGGTCACTTCAAATTATCAAAGGATTGTTGTCCAAAGACGTAGAATGATCGCGAAGAGATACGGAAAGTTTCTTATCAATCCGCGGTCGGTAGTCTAATATACGCTATGATTTGTACAAGACCAGATATTTCCCAAGCAGTGGGAGTTGTGAGTAGGTATATGAACAATCCAGGCAAGGAGCATTGGAGAGCTGTGAAATGGATACTGAGGTATCTAAAGGGGACTCAAGATATGAAATTTTGTTATGGGGGTTCTCAGATATGCTTACTGGGTTTTGTTGATTCTGATATGGCGGGTGACATGGATAGGCGGAAGAGCACTAGTAATTTTATTTTTACATTGGGAAGCGGTGCAGTTACATGGGTTTCTAGGCTACAGAAGATTGTAGCTTTGTCTATGACGGAGGCGGAATATGTTGCAGCTACAGAAGCGTGCAAAGATATGGTTTGACTCAAAGGGTTGATGAAAGATCTTGGTAGAGAATAATTCTCTCGTAAGTTGTATAGTGATAGTCAAAGCGCTATACACTTAGCGAAGAATTCGGCTTTTCACTCTAGGACCAAGCACATTGATATTCGGTATCACTATATTCGCTCGCTCCTTGAGGACGGTGTGCTGAAGCTTGTGAAGATTCATACTCATGTGAATCCGGCCGATATGTTTATGAAGGTGGTGACTTTTCAGAAGTTGACGACATGTACAACTTCTGTGGGTCTTCAAGATTGAAGGTCTGGGTCGTGCGAGCAATTCATTGGGAGATTTGGAGATGGGTTACAGGATTCGATTTCAAGTGGAAGATTGCTGGGTATGAACTCGAATTGAAGAGATTGCCGAAGTTGGGAAATTGTCGAAGTCGTTCGAACAAACTCATGTACTCCCTGGAATTTTGGCCCAAGAGTTAATCTCGTTCGAACGAGCTTGGATGTCGTTCGAACGAGATGGTATGTTTCTAGGGCTGGAGACCAACTATAGCAAAGTCGTTTGAACGAGCTTGGATTCGTTCGAACGAGCTTCACGTAGGTTTGCCTTAGATATTAGAGTTATGCCTAGAGATCCGTACTACTTATATTTTTGGTCCTCTAGTATATAAACAGGACTTAGGTTATTTTGTTAACCTATCTTTTTGGTGAGTTTAACCTTAGAAAGGCTAGGGTTTGAAGAGACTCCATTAAAGCTTGAGAAGCTTGAGAGATCATTGTAACCTGTTTGATATCACAGTGAATTGTTTATGGGGTGTGGTTTTTTATCCGCAAGGGTTTTCCACTTCCCTCCTCCAGGTAAATTCCTTGTGTTCTTTATTGTCTCTGTTTGATTTACTTCTTGTGTTGGCGATTTTCGCATTTCGTTCTTCGTAGGGAAGAGAGAGTAGCTACCTCAATTCTCATCAATATCCGCTAGTCTTTGCATGATCAAAATACTCGGGCATAGTTTTGTTGCCCTTTCAGATGGTTTGTAGCTCACGCCGACTCTGCATGATTCGTGCTTTAGATTTTGAAGCATATTACTTCTCTAATGCTGCCCAACTAAATACGATGTATCGAGACCGACAGCTTGCGCAAGTACGGTCTTCGATAATGACGTGAGCAGTCACAAGAGTAATATTTGCTCCTTTTTGTGCCAAGTATGATATTCCGGGTTAGGTTCACCGATAGGGGTTTTAAGAGGTCGTATCCTTTTAGTAAAGGCACGAATTGTGCACGCCAGAGAAGATAATTATCTCGTTCTAATTTTACTGAGACTAAATGGTGGATAGTTTGTAAGGAGTCAGAGCATGAAGTAGCCATTAGACTGATGAAAAGAATAGACAGTAAAGATGGTTTTGAGATAAGGATCGATTAGGCTGATACCATGTGAATTTGATAATCCCTCTACATTGATTAATGTATGTAGGTGTTTCCTTTTATTGATTTTATTTGAAATAACAATACAACTAATATTGTGGAGATTGTTACAGAATATATTGGTGATTGAATACAATATAAGGAATTCATTTGTTAGAGGAGAAATGGTTGTTATTCTTAACAATTTCTTAGCTGAGTTGTGATTGAGTCTTGCCCACATCCTTCATACTTCAATCACATCTACTTTGTAAGAACTAAGTTTACCTTTGATTTTTAACAGAAACTGTTTTGACTACTTCCATAATGATTTAAGTGAGTTTGCATGAAGGAAAAAAAAAATAGTAAACAGATGTAGGGAACGGTCAACATGGTCAATGATGGTCAAACAATTTTATTGTGAGTAAGATTATTTTTATTTATTTTATTTCACTAGAGGAATCTAGCAACTGGCCAGACCGTAAATTTCTGACTAAATCCTCAAGGACTTAAACCAACCACGAAGCCGGCCATACCAACCTCGAAGCCTAGTGGTGACAATAGAACCCTGCAGCTCTTTGTAGGTGTTTACCCTAACTTACCACTGAATCAGGAGAACAGTCAGCTCGTCTAATAGCCCGATTGTTATCCTTTCTTATAGGGAAAATGTAAATTTTAGCAGTAAGAGCATCTCCAACAATGGTTAAAATGGGTGTGGGTTAGTTTTTTTGTTAGAGCAAACTCTAAACCCAAACTTGTGAGCTCCTAGTAGTTCAAAAACTCGGTTTGATTATCTGACCTGGACGTGTCAGAACTCAACCGGGTGTGGGGATCTCACACTAAAAAAAAGGAGTTTGACGTACTTTTGATTACTGTGCGGTGTTCTGATTACCGTCCGAATTATCTGTGTGGTCTTTTGAAGTCCATAGTTTTAATTGTGGTGTGTGATGAGAAAGACAAGTAACCACAACGGCTAGTTCTTCTATCCTCTAACCCATTTTAAGAGAAGAGAACCTTTACTCAGAACTTTGAAACTTAGTAAAAAGAGCTTCATCGTCCCACATGGCTAAAATTGCAAACTTCGGCAATAGTAGTAATCAATCAGCACCGTCGACCCTATCCTCCCAAAACCCACCTTCGACACCATTATCTCAACACTCATTATCACAATTCACTCCATACCTCTACCATAACCAATTCCAATTCCAATCACATACTCTAGTTCCCTTTACCATGTCACAAGGGGATACCTTAGGAGGACAGTATCAAAATCCCTTTACATTCTCTCAACCACAATCGCAGGCGTTTAGCCTATACTATCAACACTATCCGGTCACTCAACCTCAATATTTTCAATCTCCAAATTACTTTTAGAGCTACCTATTCAATGGTAAATCTACTGAGTTAAATATAGGTTTTGCAAATGCTTCAATACCGGTTGACGTTATGACGCCTGGGAAAGAAAAAGGAAAAGGAAAAAAGAAAAGAACACACGCAAAACCAAGACAAAATATGCAAGCGTTGGATTATGCTGAGTTTTTGGACAAGACGGATGATAATGGACTTCATTGGACGAATGCAAATTTCATGTGTCTCGTAAGTGCATGGGTAACGGCTTCTGTACAGACCATGGGGCGTACAATGGCCTAATTCTGGGATTTGAACTTAGCCTTTACACCAAATATGTTTAGAACGCTCAAGAGCACTAAACAATAATTAATAAGGTAATTTAGCATGGAAAACCTTTGAATAGGTTAAAAATCATGACCTATCTTGAGGATTTTGGGAAAGAGAAGATGATCTTATAGAAGTTGCTAACTTATTACAATGAGCACTCTGAATCTATGGAGTTTCAGAGTAGGGATTCTTCTATATCGAATTGTCTGTCCTTAATCTATAGTTCTCTGGCCCTCTTTATAAGTCTTATAATATGGCCGTTTGATGACTATTAAGATTCTTAATGGTGGGCATTACAAAGTAGATGTAAGATATTCTTTGACCAGATGATGTAACATCCTAACCTCTGCTGCTGTACAATGGATCAATTGATGACTGTACACTTGCGTAAATTGAACTGCTGATGTGGAGGTTGAAAGCGATGACTCGAACTGAGAAATATTGAATATGTCTTTAGTAGTATTTCCTGCATGCTGACGAGGTCGAGGATGAAGCTTTGAGTTTGAGATACAAAATAAGCTATTACAAGACGACTCTCAACCAATAGCACGAGGAGCCTCATGGACGAGTGGTGCTGGTTGAGAAATTTATGCTGTATTTGCTTCTTGATGTTGCTGTCTTGATTCTTTCTGAGCCATGTGCTTTGTTGGTGAGATCGAAAGTTCGTATGTTGTTCGAAGATGAAACATGAGTTTGTGATGCAGAATAAGCCACTACAACAAACCCCTCTCAGCCAATATTATGAGAAACCTTACGGGCGAGTGGTATTGGTTGAAAAGTATCATTTATGATGTAGTTAAAATCTGGGAATCATTTCCAATGCATATTCATAAGTATCTTGTTTCTGCCCTTTACGTTTCCCAGAACCAATGGTTCTAGTCAATGTTTATTGGCATGGGAAATCCTTCTGACGTTAGGAATATGAAGAGTCTATTTTAAATGCTTATCATAGTATAAAAGGCATTCGGAAGTGAGAGTGAGGAATCAAGTCCTCATCTCTGACTCTCTTCTTCTCCATTCTTTGATGGTTGGGATGAACTTGACTGTTGAGAGTATGGTGACTACCAAGAAATAATATCGGGAGTGTAGGATTCGTAGAAAGATGGAGGAATTACATATCCGATACTTTGGATACCAACCTCTGCATTTGTCAACACTAATTCATGTATCTCCCACCTACCATCATATGCCATTTGAAGAAGTGATAGAGATTGGGGATGATTATTATCAGATGGCATATTTCAACTATCTGCTGACATCTGAGGCAGAGCGCCAAAATGGCCTTCGGTTGCTAGCGGAGGAGGCTATGACAACTAAGGATGAAGTGGCAGGCGTTTGCCTGAGGAAGTCTCATCGGTACCCTTCTAATGAGTAAGTCTTATCGAAGAAATGAGGCCTTTCGTCTGTCTCTGGCATGCGAGGAGGTGGGTGTTATGGTGAAAGAGGTGGGAGGATGCAGATAATCATTTTCTTCCATGGACCATAGCTTTGGGCCATGAAGAAGATCTTTTATTTGTGATTTCTAGTTCTGACTGTTTCCCGGATCTTACAACATGGGATCAGGGTTTGGAAGTTGCTTTAGTTTTTTATCATCTTCTCTGCTGATTTCTAAAAATTAATTCGAAATGTAACTTTGCTATGTAATATATTATAATTATTGGGGATATTTTATTATCTTTAATGTATCCTGTAAAGAAAATTTTGAATTAATGAAATAACTTCGTTCTGAGGTCATGATTCTTTGTCATAGACTTGTCTGTGTAGTTTGCTGTTTGTAAAATAGGAGTTAGATAAGATAGGGGAAATCGAGCTGGAAGGAGTTCTGCGTGTATGAGAGTAAATGGTAGTTATACCTGGGGTTGAATAGAGAGGAGTTCGAGGAAGTAGTTAGATATTGTTTTCTGCGATCTGTGTACTTGAACTGGGTGACAGAGTTTTTCGAACTGTGAGAAAGGGTGGGCATTGATCTGTAGGCGCTATTGCTAGATTTGCGTGATCTTGTATGTTGCCCTTTTATATTTGCTCATACAAAATTGGAGGAGATATTTCATACTATGGAAAGATTGACCTGTCACAATATTCTATATTTGATGTTAATATTCTGCTATTCTGTAAACTTTCTTTGAACAATATATCCTTCGGCTAAATCAGTGGGGTGATATTTGTAAAGATCTTCTTGGTGAGACGTGTTTCGGAGGCCACTGTTGAGTGTCACAGTGTGGGAACTTACTGTTCGACAGCTTGCATGTGACAAGATCGCTGAAGAGGATGCTAGGGTAGCAAGAGGGGAGATCATTATGTGGTGGGAAGCGAATCACCGAGGCTATTTTAGATATGATTGAAGAGCTCAGTAAGCTCAAAGCATGGGAGCTCGTATTAAGTAATCTATTTTTGAGTGTTCTGTGGTTGGGTTTGAATAAATGTAAGATCTGAGATCTTGAGAGGATAAACGAATGTGATGTCTCGGTCTGATTGTATAAAAATAAAGTGCTCTGTTTTAATCTTTGTGTACAGATATTGTGGAAGACAGCTATAGAATTTTAACAACTGTATTGATATCTTCGAATTTTGAATAATGATTTGTTTTTATGAAAGTTGTACGATCTTGGCAGGGTATAAAAGAAAGGTGATTGGTCATTTGTACTGTGTATGAGGAAGAGGTGCAAAATTATGTAATGGTAGACAATAGGGACAGATGTGATGACGGTAAACATTATCAAAGAAATCATGATGATGCCTTCAACCAAAGAGACGTATCTGCAGAGATAGTAGGGATGGCTGATGCGTGTCAGAAGGAGCTGTCATTTCACAAACTGAGGGAGAGTATTAAAATGTGCCTCTCTCTCCCTCATAAATTATTTACTGTTTCAGAGAGAGAAAAAAGTTGAGTCAATCTTATTTCTAAGGAGAAGAAACGTTTGAGCACTGAGTGTGATTTGAGAAGGAAATCTTCATCAGGTGATAGAAAACTGTCTGAGAAGCGACGGGAGCGCTCATTCTCAAAATGACATCTGGGTAAAGCTGAGGATCACTGTTCTTCAAGTACAGGTTGGTGATTTAAAGCTATGTCCGGTTGATTTTTTCATTAATCTTTATGATATTTGTAGTAATCTGTTTAATATATGTAGTAACCTGTTTGATATGTGTATCTGATAATATATGGATTTTAGGATATTTGAATAAAAATGGGGGATATGATTTTAGGTATATAAATAGACTGTTAGAGGGAGAAAATATGCATTTAGGTTTTTGACTTTGCGCGACTCTTCAAAAAACTGTTTGGTGAAAGCTTCAAGCTTTTCGTTGGGAGATTTTCAGAAGTTGAAGGGAGTGTCGACTTGGACCTCACGGTCTTTGTTAAAGGTAAACTGGGCGATAAAAAAGTTTGACAATTGTTCGAGGCTTCGGATAGAGCCGTTAAGGAGGTTGTGGTACCATTTGAGAGGGCTATCAGTTAGACTGGTGGGAAACATTTGACATAAGATATAGTCGTCTATGGAATACAGACTCAAAGTGTTTTGGAATTCGAGGACATGAGACTGAGGGTCAGTATTACAATATTTGCTGATTTTAGGGGTATGAAAATTTTGAGGTACTTCGACCGCGAGAAGTTTAGGGCAAATATGGTTGTTTAGCTGACTTCATGAGTTTGGTGTGGGGCTCCAGCTGACGCGAATAGCGGCGCAGATTTTTTGATCAAGTTTCTACTGAGTAAGGTAGGCAGGATAAGAAGGGGATCGCTAGGGTCAAGGGGGATGAGGCCGAGGGTTTGGCGTGTGTTCAGCGTTGTACTCCCTGAGGCATTCCCGCGTAGGGCAACATGTGGGGTGTCAGACAGTTCGAAGGGTAGAGTCAAAAGAGTTCTTCATGGGATGTACACAAAGGTAGATTGAACCGGTAGGTAAAATGATGGGAGCGCCCTCGGTGCCAAGGTGAACCGGGGGAACTTCGACCTGGGGGTGGGGCCCAAGGCAAGCGCGGGCTGAAACACAGAAGGAGCAGGTGCTCGGGATCGCAGAGAAGCTTTCTGGGTGTAAACCTGCTGAAGCTCTCGAACTATGTGGCGTAGTTCGTCGAGGGCACGATGTTGGTGCCCGTTATCATCTAAACGGCGTTGTCGTTCGGCCTCGAGCTTGTTGCATCTGCCTTCATGTTCAAGATGTAACTGATTAGAATGACGCTCTTCGACTTGAGCAAACAGTTGACTGATGAGGGCGAGTTGGGCGGCTATGCCGTCGGTGGAGTTTCTGATGATAGTAGGGGTAGAGTAAAGGTTTGGGCCATTGAGGATGGCTGTGAGGGGTAGAAAGAGAAAGAAAAAAGAGACAAGGGGAGTTAAGTAGGGTGGGTATAATGCAGACGACGCCAAATGTAGGGGCTAAGTTTTGTAGAGGGGAAAACTAACTCTTACACTTCGGGGTGGTCTTCGACTAGGGGACTAAGCAAGCATCTAATATAATAACAGATAATATTACAATACTAACATGCTTACATGGAGTCCTAGAATGGGTTACTCCATGACCTCTCGCGAGGATTTTTAATGGATGATGATATATATCGAGTTTAGAAGATGGTTCGTGCAAAAGTAAGTTACAGGATGGTCGAAGGTTATCTTAGGGAGTTGATGGGAGAGATTTTCCAACCTCTTCATATTGCCTCCTCCCTCCTATTTATAGGATACAGAAAGGGCTGAGTCACCAGGCGAAGTCAGGTTACATGTATACCCTTTGGGGGCAACTGACTTGTACCCAGAGTCGGTTCTGACAATGTAATTATTGGTTCTGACACTGTAGTTGTTGGTTCTGACATTGTAGCTATCGAGTAGCTTGTTTTACTATTTTGTCTGGTAAGCTGGCTGTCAGACGTATCTGCCTTCGACCATGCATGACCATGGTTGAAGTATTTCTGGTACTAATACTGAGTTCTGGCGCTGCTCATCTATCTTCGACTATGGCAGATAACTTTGATGATTCCTTCGAGTGTTCAATTAGTCTCAGAAGGCTTCGTGGACTTAGTAACTATCTTGTTGGGCTTCGAGTCTCTAGGTAGGCTTCGATGTAGCCTTTGATTATTCGACTTGTGCTAGAAGGTTACGAGTAAGCTACTGCACTTCTCGACATCGATTGAACCATCAAAAATTGGAATTTTAATCTTAAAGTCAATATGAAGATTACGCATAGGATTCATTGACTTAACAATACCCGAGCGCTTCTTGACAGATTCGACATCACTAGAATCTCTATCTATCACCATAGTACCCTCATCTCTATCTACCTCCAGAACCCCTTTCTTCCTCGAGCGGCCTCACCGTTGAGAGTGGCCTCGCCGTTTTATCAAAGCAGAAGCCTTTGCGAGGTTCATGAGAAGCAATTGCTTGACTAACTCCCCATAGAGTAGTAGTTTTGTCAGAATCGCTCATTTCCAAATTATCCTTTTTATTCGAGTTAGGTTTCTGGTGAATCGTCAACAAACTCACTAGCTTCTCCTTCGTTTACTTAAGACAGTCACGTGTAGAGACCATAAACCACAATCACCCCTGAGAATCATAACTGGAAAACTGATACCACTTAATTTTCAATACGAATTGAGAAACCCTATTTAGCAAAAAAGTACTAAGAACAAACCAATTGTTGGGAAAAATCCCTTTAGAGCCTTAATTGCTTTATAGAAATCAATTACAATCGAATTCTTCTTAAACCCTAAGTCTCTCTCTTAGAATTTCTATTGATCTAACCCCCCTAATCTTGACTAACCTTGTCCTTTTTTATAAGGGTTACAAGCTCCTAGTTTCAATCGAACTTGTCTAGCCTTGCCACTTTTATAAGGGTTGCAAGTTCTTAGTTGCAATAGGACTTGCCTTGCCATACCCCTTTTATAAGGGTTACAAGTTTTTAGTTACAATAGGACTCCTACTGCTAAATTAGAGTAATAGTCTAATTACAAGTAGGACACTAAATTAATGATACTTCATAGATCCTCCTAGATCATTTTGTACACTGAAATGTTAGAAATACTTTTACTTGACTTTAAGAGCTTGGTTTCAAATATCCATCTACAATAGCTATAATCAAGCAAACGCGCAATAGTATCCAAAATTAAATATAATGGACGACTAAAATATATGTTCGAGTATATTAAAAATGTCATAATTACGCTCTCATCAAATGCCACCAAACTTGTCTTTTGCTCGTCCCGAGTAAAATAAAATTATAGCCACTTTTGCAGGGTGTGCATTTGCATTTGGCATATGCAACAAGCCGTTAAACCTCCAGGTTTAGCCTCGTGGACGAGTGTTGTCTCGTGAGAGTTTACAGTGACTATACTCTCAAAAGTCAATAATAACATTTTAAACAATTTTAGAATACACATGACTAATTTCTTGTGAACTTATCCTTACTTAGTTGTGACAAAAATATACCGATGTAAAATTCTTAAACCCACTATTCTTCCAAGTATACCAAAGATTATTTTAAGCTTATCCGAAACTAGAGGTACTACCTCAAGATTAGAAAAAGATTTAAGTATTTTTCTTTAACTATATTTGAGTATACAATAAAAATAGTTTCATCGCCTAATATGTTGTCTAGAATAATTTACTCAGTTTATGGTAGTCTAGTTCTTACTAGAATAAATTTAACGGTCAGTTTGACAAGTACCTTAGTCAATTCGCCTTCCAAGAATTTTACTTTTTTCGTGTCTTTTGCAAGCCTTTTCTTGTGAGTACATTATTTCTTAGTGAAGCTTTCGTAATAAGGAGTTTTTGGTTGACAATCCTTACCAGTTGAGTTGGCTAAGGTTGCTGAGGTGTTGTTCCCCATCATGACATAGACTTAGGATTATCATAGGTACCATTTGATTGTGCTCCTTTCACATAGTTGATTGTCAAACTCGAGAATGGCGATAATTTTTTCACTTTGAATTCTTAATCATGCGAGTAGCCTTGCAGCGTGAAAGTTTTTAGAGCACATTTGGCTTTTTTTTTTTTTTTCTTAGGAATGAACTTATTCTTAGGCAATTGTCTTCTTTATAGTAAACTATATATTCCTAACATAAATGCTAAATTTCCCTTATATTGTGAAAAAATCTATTGAAGATATTAATTGCAAAACTACGGTGAAGTGCACGTTTTCAAAATATGCCATACTAACTTGAATTAGTCGCTAATAAAAAGATAGTACATCTAGCTTAAGAGAGTCCAAAATATTTTAGTGTATACTTAGTACAATTTTAAAATTTAGGCTTTTCCATATTATTTATGTCAAGGTAAAATCAGCTTAAATGTTAAGAAATTCGTTAAAAATATATCATAAATTGTCAAAGTGCCATTATTTCACTTTTCTTCAAAAAACATTTAAAGAAATGGCTTCCTACCACCAAACATAAATCAAGAATTGCTCTCAATGTTTAAGAACAAAAAAATAAATGGAAGAGGAAAACTAAAATTTCTCACGTGAATGTGTTATGGGTTGCCTCCCAAGAAATGCTAAGTTTACCGTCTTTAGCCATACAAATATACCCCCATACATAAATGATGTCGCAATGGTACTATAGGGGTACACAATATCAGCTCTGATATACTGAATTATCTTGAAATGTTGTCTCTTCATCCAATATTTAAGACTTTAAGTACGGTTTTAATCGTTGGCGATTGACCTTAAAAATATTTTTGTTCCTAGGATCCTCCACCTCCACGACCCCATGAGGAAACACGGTTTTAACCGTAAAGGGTCCATGTCAGCGGGATCGTAATTTTCTGGGAAATGGACGAAGCTTGGAGTTATAAAACAATACCTTTTGATTGGGCTCGAAGGTTTTACGAATAATTTATTTATCATGAAAAGCTTTGGTACGTTCCTTGTAAAATTTTGAACTTTCATAAGTCTCATGACGGAGTTTATCCAACTCAGAAAGTTGAAGCTTTCTCTTGGACCCATCTTGGTCCATCTAAAAGTTAAGGGCCTTTGTGGCCTAAAGAACTTTGGGCTCTAGTTCCACAAGCAAGTGGCAAGCCTTCCCAAAGATAAGTTTATATGGTAACATTCTAATCAGGGTTTTATAAGCTGTTCAATAGACCTAAAGAGCATTACCAAGATGATCTGACCAGTCTTTGCGATCAGTTTGAAGAACTTTTTCTAAAATTCTTTTAATCTCCCGATTGGAAACTTCTACTTGACCATTTCTTTGTAAATGGTAAGGTGTGACAACTTTATGAATGATGAAATAATTTTTTAATAAAGTTTTAAAAAAACGATTATACAAATGTTTCCCACCATCACTAATAACTTCTCGAGGACTGCCAAAATGATTAAAAATGTTTTTCATCAATTTGACCACAGGCTTATGGTCATTTGTCGGACATGCTACTGCTTCGACCCATTTGGAGACATAATCCACTGCGACTAGAATATAAAGGTTTCCACGAGATGAAGGAAACGTGCTTATAAAATCTATACCCCAAGCATCAAATTTTTTATCAATAAGAATGTTATCTAGGGGCATCATGTTGCTATGAGAAATATTGCCGGTCCTCTGACATCTATCACAAGTAAAACAAAAGGTTTGTACGTCACAGAAAAGGGTAGGCCAATAAAGACCAGATTGAAGAATTTTTGCCGACATTTTCTTGGCACTAAAATGCCCTCTACAGGCATAGGTATGGCTAAACATGAGTACGCTCTGGAACTTATCATTTGGAATGCATATCCTAATAACTTGGTCAGAAAAAAATTTATACAGATAAGGATCGTCCAAACTGAAATGTCAAACCTCGTGTATGAATTTTGTTTTATCGTGCTTAGACCAGTGGTCGGGTAATCGTTCAGTAACAAGATGATTGACAATGTTGGCATGCCAAGGTAGTTGTATAATAGCCATGAGTTGTTCATCAGGAAATGTCTCTACAATATTTTTAAAGGAAGAAATAAAATCTAATTATAAAACTTAATAAGAGAGAGAGAGAGAGAGAGAGAGAGAGAGAGAGGGAGCTAAGGTTTGGACTTGGCCTCTACCTTTCAAAGAACCAATCGGTATACAACGAGATCCTAATATCTTCACCCATTATATGTTCGTGCTAAGACACATACGATGTTGTAAAATAAACCACTAAATCTATAGTCAAGCATTTAGTGGTTATGCTTTTAAGTAAAGGTTAAGAGTATCTTAGAGAATTATCAACTCAACCATGGCTAGGCTTGAGTGAGTTCTCTAGTATTTTCTCTTTTTAGATCTACAAATGAAGTCTACGGTTAGTAGCACTTGTTTGTATATGAAGTTATAGTACACCAAACCGAAGCTATGGTCATGCCTTCGATATGATGTACTAACTTATCAATCATAAATTACTAAGAGAAAACTAATTAGAACCTAATTAATACCAATTATTGCTCATCCAAGAAGAGGCCTCATTCTAGCCTTATCTAGGAGATTACCCGCTCATCTCGGACTTCATCGTATTAACAACAAATGAAGATATTAACAAAAATTAAGCTAAAGAGAAGAAGAAGAAACAAATTAACTTTATTCACTATTAACTTCCAATATGAGATGCCCAATTACAATGGGGGGAGGGTTCCTTTTATAGGAGAAGGAACCCAAATTTAGAAACTATACATTAAATTCTAAAAAATATTTTAACAATAATTTCTTGCATAACTAGTCACCTAAAATTCTTGCATATAATTCCCTTAAGTGATGTAGAGATCTTTCTTCATTGAAACTCTTGCATATATCTTCAATAATATCTTCAACGATCTTGGATGCAATATCTTATTTGATCTTATTCTTCAAAAATATTTATGTATATATTTCTTCAATCTTGAGACCAAATATATTGTGTCTTTGACTTTTTGTGTTATGAACTATTGGAGACACTTTTACTTGACTTTAAGAGTTTAGTTTCAAATATCTATCTCTAATAGTTACAATCAAACAAACGCTCATAAGAACCCAAAATTAAATATAATGAATGACTAAAATATATGTTTGGGTATATTAAAAATGTCATAATTCTGCACTCATTAGGAACAGAGGAACTAGACAACTCTTTAGATGTCTTAGAAGGTTCTTGGGTACTGACTGCCACTGGTTCATTCGTGCGTACCTCATCCTCAATCATAATAGGTGGTCACTCAATCATTATTGTTTCAACTTGATTATCAATTTGTCTACCTCTTCGAAGGGTGGTAATGGCATTAAGTTTTTTTGGGATCTAGTTAGGCCCAAACCTAGGTGGTCCTTTGGGATTAAATTCATATTGGCTAGGTAGTTTACCCGGTGTTCTCTAATGCAATACATTTGCCAATTACCCTATCTGAGTCTCTAGATTAAAGATAGATTGGGATGTAAAATTTTGATTCACCAAAGTTTGTTGCCAGAATTGTATCATTTGTTGCTGAAATTGCAACACCTATTTTTGACTTTCCATTGATTGTTGCATGTAGAGTGAAAGAGTATCTTCTAAAGATGGTTTGGGTAGAACGGGAGGGAACTGTTTGGATGACTAAAAGGATTGCTGAGATGCCTGAGGATAAGACTGGGAATAGGGATTCCTAGGCCAATTATGACCTGAGGTTTGTGGCTCTCCAAAACCCAAACTGGGTTGGTTGTTCTTCCACGAAAAATTTGGGTGGTTCTGCCAAGTTGGCTTGTATGGGTCGAATGTCTCTTGTAGGTATTATTCAAAGCATTCACTTGCCCTTGATTGTCATTTATTTTATTGAACATAGGAGACATTTGAGTTACATAGGTGACATCATAACAAACGGTGCAACCCTGTTGCTAAACTGGGTTCACACTACTATTAGATTGATTCGCAATATAAGATTGATTTTTTGGGTAAGAGTATCTAATTGAGCTTTTATGGCTATTCCCTCACTCACCTCGTATAAGCCATCTTTTTTGGCTGTACGAACATTTTTATGTGGATCAAAATTCCATTACTAAGAGTTCTCAGCCAATGGATCAAACTCCTCATAAGCTCTATCGGGTTGAAGGTCCTGAAATTTGCCACTATGCACGGATTCTAGCATATAACAATTATCAGAGGTTATTCCACGATAAAAAATTTGGGTGAGATGTTGCTTCTTAAAACCATGATGGGGACATTGTAAAAGAAGATCTTTATATCTCTCCTATGCCCTATAAAACGTTTCGCTCTCAATTTTAGAAAATCCAACAATTACATTTCTAAGAGTGAGAGTTTTTCCCATAGAAAGCCATTTGGCTTTGAACTTGGTCTCCATTTGGTCCTATGAATTGATAGATGCTGGTACCAATGAATCAAGCCAATGACTCGCCTTGTCTTTGAGTGAGAATGGAAGTAAACGTAGGCGGATAGAATCCTTAGTAAAATCTTGGTATTTTGAGAGCGCACATATTTTCTTAAACTTATAGACGTGCTTATAAGGGCTTTCAGAATAAAACCTATGAAATTTAGGTAACATTTGGGTCACACTAGGCTTAATTTTATAATATTGGTTGTCGTGACGACTGGTAATACGATACACGAAGGTATATCGCTCACAACTGGGGTCCAATAGTCCCTTAGAGATTTGGCGACAGTCATGATTGGGGGTTCGACTTCTAGCTCAACAACAAGCTCAATTAGGGAAATTCTAGATGAATTATCCTCCTCCAATACCGGGGAAACTCGAGATGGATCACTCTCTTCCCAAATCGGGGGTCCTAAGTTCTTTATTGTGTTGACTGGGCGAGGTAGTCACCTTCTCCGCTTAGGCTGAGGTGGTGGGCCGTAAATGGGAAAATGTTATGATAAACTTCCTAAACATTTTTCTCTACGTGTCCAATTGATCATGTACAAACTAATATGAGATAAAATTTAGAACCCGGTACAGTAAACAATCAATCAAACCTATAATATAACATTTTAACATTTTTTAAGAAGTAATAATTTGGTCTTCCCTATATTCTTCTATATTCACAAAAGGGTAGGATGGTCAAAGGCTTTGGCTTCTATACTCCTCTGCGTCACTATGCTAGTACTAGCTTAAAGTAGATGTTCAACCCCCACGCCCGAGCGAGTCGCCTTATCGTACGCCAGCACTCGGAATGGTGATGTCGCAAACCTACAGTAAGTATTTTGCTGTGCTAGGCTGAGGCCGTATCCTACGAACCTTTGTTTGTACCCCGGTTCGGTAACCTATCCGTTGGGTGATGAAATCCTGCGGGAATCTTGCTACTTTTTATTATTATAAGTTATTTTCATGTTTAGGACGTTCAATTTTTGTGTGATAGGAATTTCTTCGTATCCCTGATGGGTGGTCTCACTTGTTAGAGAGCTTTTTGGGTAATAAAATCCTGCAAGTCTCTAATAATTTTTATCTCTACTAATGTTGAAATAAAAAGAAATTTAAACACGTCAATAGATCAATCCAACCACAACAAATATTTATTAGAGCAGCATGTATTTGCACAGTCCACACGGCTTTATGTTCCTAATACCGGGGAGGAGCGGATATGAACCCCTTCTAGATGATAAGTTTATAGAGGTACCAACCTACGGGAAGTGTTTCCTGGTGAAGCTGTGGCTGCCCGTTCACTTAGGGGGTGAAAGAATGAACTACCCCTTCACTTAAGGGGCACAAGAAGGACAGATTTGATGTTTCAAGATTTGCCTATTCTCCATCCCCGTACTTTTTGACTTTTTACTTTAGCAATTTTTGAATAGTGTCCCACAATAAACAAAGAGAAAGAATGTCAAAATTAGACACAGTGTTTTACCATAGAGATACAATCATATACTAAAAAATAATGAGATCAATTAAATTTTTTTAAGTAAACGATCAAGTCAGAGAGATGATCAACAAAAATAAGACAATAAAAGGATGAGAGATGCACTAATACAATGTGACCAGCTAATAAAATGCACGTTCTCAACTTGCAAGATATAACATATAATAATCAACTTGAGTTGGTTTATCACAATTAATACAAACAGATGTATGACCTAAGGATATGGGCAACAGGAAGAAAATCACGAGGAACCCATATTATTGTCCAACTCCAAAACTTTTAGATACCAACCCAAATGGCTAAGTGTTAGTCACACAACCACTTGAAACCTCGGTTCGGTTGCACAAGCAGCTTAAATCACAAGCTTAACTTTAGTTGCAAACTACAAGCAAACCTTGGTTCTAGCGCAAACTCCAAGCAAACTCAAGAATCAAGTAACAAGCAGCCTAAAATTCAATAAACACTTAGATCATAACCTTAAGCCCAGTACTTCCAATGTTAAGTTCTTACTGTAGCAAAGAAACCCTTAAAAAAATATAATATTTTATTACACAAAAAACTATAATAATAAAAAACAAATAAAAGAATAAAAAAATCAGTATTAGTAACAGTCCTTCGCACCATTGCAGTCCCCGGCAATGGCGCCAATTTGATGAAAGCCTTTTCAAGCGCTACTTAATACCCCTCTCAACTACGGATTTACCGTTGTAGAAATTGTGGAGCGGGGGTCATACCACGGAGAGTGTCAAGATGCGGAAAACTAATCCTAGGTCGATTTATCAATGATTTGGTATTTTCTTTAAAACGAAGAGAAGACTAAGGAAATAATATCAAGTTAAAAAAAATTAAGTTCCACCCAACGAAAATAAAAATAGATCAAATAGTTTTGCTAGGCGGATTTATGTACCAAAAATCCCGAGTAGGGCATTTTTAGTGTAAATGTTAGCCCTAGATCCATGGTTAGGCATCTATAGTTTAATCATTAAGTTTTACTAAATCCGATTTGGAGGAGAGATTCAACCAACTATGGTTAAGCTTGGTTAATTTTTTTCTCACACGTCTTTTCTCTTTATTGCCCTAAAATCCGACTTAGTGGTTATAACACTGGATTTTGGCAAAAGAGACAAAATTCACTTTCTAACTATGGTTAAGCTTAGAAGTGGATTATAGCTCTTAGAAGATATGCCAAAAAAGAGCTAATCCTAGAAAACTATATATCACTATCGCTACTTAGGTAGAGGCTTTCCTCTAGTCATAGCTAGAAAGGGATTAGCCTCGCATTATCCCTAATATCATCGCATTAAAATAAAAAAAGCAAATAAGAAAGATAGAGAGATGTTTGAACAAAAAGTACTCTTGTATTTCTTCAATTCCTTCTAATGTGAGATGCCCAATTACAATGGGGGAGGGTTCCTTCTAATGTGAGAAACTATACATAAAATTCTAAATAATATTTTCATAATAATTTCTTTTAATATTACAACCAATCACCTAAGATTTTTGCATATAATTTCCTTAAGTGATGTAAAGATGTTTATTCATAGAAACTCTTGCATATATCTTCAATATAAAATATTTTCAAGGATCTTGGATGCAATATCTTCTTTGATCTTATTTTTTAAGAATATTTGTGTATATATTTCTTCAATTTTGAGAGCAAATATATTGTGTCTTTGACATTTCGTGCTATGAACTGTTGGAGACACTTTTACTTGACTTTAAGAATTTGGTTTCAAATACCCATCTCAAATAGTTACAATCAAACAAACGCGTATAAGTATCCAAAATTAAATATAGTGAGCGACTAAAATACATGTTCGAGTATATTAAAAATGTCATAATTACGCGCTCATCAATGCCAAACATTTGTTTCTTCTCCTTTAGCATTTTTACTTGTAAGTCCATTGTCGTTTTGAAGTTGAACCTACAAACAAATTTCGGTATTCCAACTTCCGTTTGTCTTCCAAACCTCAAAGTCCTCCATCTTGGTTCAATCTATGTTAGAAGACTTCTTTTGACCATGACTAGATTTCAAGATTGGGGTTTTCTTGACTAGCAAGTCGTGATTGGGGTTTTCTTTTCGTTATAGTCACTATTTACCAAACTGTGAATGGTATAGATTTACCAATATTTTATCAATATCCGTTAGAAGACTTCTTTTGACCATAACTAGATTTCAAGATTGGGGTTTTCTTGACTATCAAGTCGTGATTAATGCCCCGAGTCTTGTTTCTTTTAGTTATAGTCACTATTTACCGTGGACTGGCAGTCTTTGTAAGCTTCTTAAAGAGGTTCATCGTGTTCAGCTTCTTTTGTTAATCCAAGATATTATTGATGTAAGTTGTCTCCTCCCCAATTATTTCAGAAAAAAACAACGAGGCACCAATATTTCGATCTATTCATCTTTAAGTTGCATATCATAAATAACAAATTGCTTTGACCTTGTTGTCCATTACCTAAACGTATTTAAAACTATTTTATTATTATTGGTTTGAAAACGGCGACAAACACCCTTGTTATTAAGGAGGTAAGTAATCCGCCTGTTAATCGTCTACGGCTTATTATTTTGAATGGACGTCCAGTTTGCGCAACATTCTGGCTACCGATCCACCTTCAAACATCTACTTTGTAAGAACTGAGTTTACCTTCGATTTTTAACATAAATCATTTAGTTTACCCCCACCTCTCATGACTATGTGAGTTTGTATGGAAAAAAATAGTGAACAGATGTAAGGAATGGTGAACATAGTCAATGACGGTGAAACAAATGTTAGTCTGAGTGAGATGTTATTTGGGCAGTGGGATTGAATAAATTGAAAGTTCGGTGTTTGTTATTCTTTTGACCTAGTATATAAAGTTAAAAATTTCCTTTTATCTTTTGATAGTTTATGCGTTTTGCGTTTTATGATTCGTATGCCAAACAATAATTGTTTTTTGTTTTGTTTACTATTGGAAAGACTTTAGTGTCGGGTAACCTCCAGCTACCTACGATTTACAAATTTGAGGCACTTGGAGTTGACCACATATCAAATGAAATATTCGAGGTGGATACTACAAGTCTTCTTGAATGTTCCCCAAATCTTGAATCTCTTGTAGTCGCAGAGGTAAAAAATGCCACAAGTAACTTTAGCTGATGTTAATTAGTTTTCTAACATCGTTTTATGACCATCTTATTTCTCTTCTTGTTCAGGGATTGGGTAGTAGGAATCTATCAGCAGAACTTTCAAAGGACAAATTGGGGTTTACTAGACGTGCCTACACACCTCAAAGTAGTCAAATTTATAGAATTCCGTTGGGAGGCTGATGACATAGGGACGTATAGAATTGTTGTTTAAGAATGCAAAAGTCCTAGAGTCTAGAGAGAATGATAATTGTGTCTTCTAAGCGCTGGCTAGCAAATGTAAAGAAGCAAAATGAGGTTAGTAAGAATTTAATAACCTTTTCTAAAACTCAGCAAGCAATGTGGTCGTATTTTACGTCAATTTTTTTGGTTATTGTTAAGAATCAACTGCAACTCTACAGAGAAGTAAACTGGAGGATTAGAGAGAAGAGATATCATAAGTTAATTATTTGTGTAGGGTACAACCTCCATATATATATATAGTTTCTCTCTACAAGAACTTTAGTTGTACTTGGGGTTGACTTGAGCGGTGGGAGTCCAAACCATAACTCGTGTGTGTACAGTTATTATTTAGGCATTTTTTTTCTTCTAAACGAGAAATGTGGCACGCGCTAGCGCGTGCAAACACATTATTTGTAATATTCAAGTTGGATTTGAATGTATTTTTGTGATATATTAAGGTTTACCTTTACTTTGCTTAAGAACACCATATTATGCACGTTTTTTTAAGTAAAATTTTGTGCCGGATAATATTCGTCCTTTGATCCAATTCATTCGTTGCCAGTCTTTGCAATAAGATGATAACTGGATATTACTCGATTTTAATCAAAGAAACTTGCACTATGTTTTTTTTTCTTGAGATACCTTGAATGATGTTCTTATTTGCTAGTTGTTAAGTTCGTTCTTACTAAGGTTAAAGAATCTTTTAGGGAATTGAACGAAAGCTTATGAACTATTGTGATTTTTATATCCAAGTGGAAACACATAGCTTGTCAGTTCTATATATAAGATCTCAGAGACAACTATCAAATGACGTAAATGTACTTGGTATTATAATTTGTAATTTTAAATTAAATCTACCTAGTTTGTTTTAATTTTTTTAATATAGCTTCGTGTTTCAGATCCTTAGTGATCTTAATTTTTTTTGTTTTTGGTTTTGTTTCAGATTACCGAAGAATAGTACCCTTTCTGTTTGCAAGGGGATATGGTGTAATTATGGTTTCTCCGCCATTAATGACTGTTTGATCAGGAGAGAGAAGGGTGGAGTCAATGGTTTCTATTGGTTTCTTACCATTAATTTCTCTTGTGTGTTAATCTTACTAAGGCAGGCCTATTCTGCATGGTTTTGCATATGTAGAGTTTTTTGCTGAAACAAATATGGTACTCAGAATCTATAGGAATAGGTCATTCCCAAGAAGTTGGATTATAAATTTTTTGCCAATGAATCAGAGACCTAATGCGAGAGTAACAGTTTATCAAAATCTCAACCTGTTAATTTAACATTGAATTCGACGATTTTTGGTCCATAACATTCCAGATATTGGTTATATTGTATTTTTTTTTTGCTTCCCCCATCCAAAGTTAAAATCGCATTACCGATCATCTCCGCTGCAATAACTATCCCATCTTTCCTAAATAATGTTATAAGAAAATATACCAGGCAAGTTCTAAAGTATGTGGCAGGCATTATAGTTTGTAGAGACCACGTGAAGTTTTTTAGCAAAGGTATAAAAAAGGTTGTAGGTTAACAGATATTGAGGGTCACCAGAGATATAAGTAATATACTCAACTTAGCAAATAAATAATCAATCAATGTCAGAACAAACATCTAGCAAAGGCGATGTGAATAATTCCAGACAATCTGATTACAACTATGTCATTCAAAACATCATTTAGCAAATAAAATAACATGTTCATAACATAAAATGAAAAACAAATTCTAAACACATTGCAAAAAGAATTCTAAGTTTTAGCAATTTGTTATACTTAAAACTAAAAAAGATTTAAAAGGCGTGATACTTTTAGTCACTTTGAGAAGGTCATAAGCTATATATAATCACTGTCTGAGACTGTTGTTTTGTACTATGGATTTCTTGCAGCCTTGATAGTAGTAGTCTCCTCTTAAAAATACAAAAAAGATACCAAAAATGAGAAATTAAAAATATTTCCACATTGAATTCAATATAAATGTAGAATTTGAAGGACAAACTTTAAAGATAAAGTAATTGAACTGAATAATTCTTTATACATAGTTCAATTATCAGTGTAACAAAACTTTAATGTTTGTTTTTGAAATTATATAGCAAATAAATAAACTTTTCTTTAAGAAGAGCAAAAACTACATCTAAACATATTTCATATCAATATAGGAATGGCTACATATAAACATAGTTTCTTTACTTTACTACTATTCAGTCTCTCAAAGCTCTTTTTTGTACCATACCGATGAATCTTTTAACATCTATACCCATATCTTCCTCCCTAACGTTGTTATGGCAGTCTTGCTATCTTGCTGCAGCTAGACGTCGTTATTTTAAGTTTTAAGAGCTTCAATCTACTAGACCCGAAATCTCCCAAGGAATAAATCCCACCGATACTTTATGTCCAGGCTACAGAACTATAGGTAAGGTAGCTAAACTGAGCTTTCTCAAGTCGGTCCTGTGCAACCTGAGGCTTGTACAATTGCGGTGTTTGAATATAAAGAATATTTTACTTTTCAAGTAGTGCAGCCCAGGCAGGTTAAATAATTAAACTTCATTTTGCTTCCTATAAGTTAACCAATTATTCTCCTCAGGTTGAGTTGTCCTATCTCTAATCTCTTTATCATAATACTCATAAGTTTCAGTTCACAGTCGAACGTAAGTCACCTTGACATTAATTACCATTATGCCCCAGTCTTTTAATACTAATCAAACTTCGTCTTCCCTCCCAATAAAAAATTCTCGACTAATCTAATGTCTAACTCATCTGGTTTCAAAAGGCAAACAAAACAAACCAATTTCACTAAACCAAATAAAGTTAATAAACGTTCGATAGCCTGCAAAAAGGAACAAAGAACAAGGATCCTAGGGAGATGGAATAGGAAAAAACCAAAAGTACCAAGAAACAAAAGAAGAAGAAAAATGAATGACTTAGCAATCAATAAATCATAAGAAGAAGAAAAGTCAAATCAATGATATGGTCCGTTATTCAAGCTACAAAAATTACTTTTTCTGTAACAAAATAATCTTAAAATGGATAATGAGATCCGGATGACAAACCTCACGGTTATATTGGCCTAGACGTGTCCTGACCCTTTCGAGAACGAATTAATATGTGACCTTCATTTGAAGAGCTTGAGCACGTAGTTCTAGGCTTCTATTCCAAACAATATTCCGCTCCCAATTTATACAAGTTTCATATGTATATTTGTATTTCAGTAGTTTTTCCACGAAAAAATTATAATTTTTTGCCAACAAAATATTCATCAAACGGGGAAAATTCCTTTATATCTGTCAAATGATAATTTGTAGAAGCCTCGGACTGGACAGAGGTGTCCAGTTTCATTATAGATCCTCGTCTGTAATAGCTCACAATATGAACTTCCATATTCTGCAGTAACATACAATGCACAATCCGCAGTTAAAATTCAATATAGACCTATTTTAAGAGAGTTCTTAAATGTCTTTCTGATATTTGAGAATTATAATTTTATTCCGTATATAAAATCTATTGTTCGGATAATCATTCAGATTGTACCATAAATTTCCATGTTCAGGTGTAAACTAATCCAGTTTGAGTATAATCTATCTATACAGCCTTAAATGAAAAACAAAATAAAATAACAAGAAAATAATTGACAATGACTTACACTTTTTCCATCATTGAAGGACAGAGAAAGAAAATCTATAGATCCTGATTCCGCAGTCTGCGTAAGAACAATGGCATCCCGACCAAGTTTCATAGCTCGAGTCTAGAAACCAAAATGTACATAATTAGCACAAAGTAAAGAAACAAAATTGATTCCAAAACAATCATTCCTGCTATAGCATAATAGATTGCAACGATGGGGCTAGATTGATTGCAATCCCCCTTCAAGGAAAGGGTTTTGGATGTTCTGGTGGTCCATGGGCTACTGTATTGGCAAATAGATTGTAAGAAAATCCATCTATTTAGGTAATATTGAAGGTTGACTATTAATCAGAGAGATGAACATTGATATAGAGGAGAACCGGAGAAAGATTTGTATTGAGAAGGAGTTTCACTACACCAAAAATGGAAAAATACGATGGCATACGTCGTCGTTTTTAATGAAATACGGCAACAATCATAGTCGTTTGTGCCGTCATTTTTGACATTGTCGTTTTTTTCAACGTCTAACTCAGTAGTCGTCTCTTTTTTGATAAAAAACAACTTGGATCTTAATCACTAAAATACGACAAAAACTATTATCGTTTTGAGAAATAAATATTAGAAGAAAAAGTACGCCAAAAAAAAAGTGAAAAAAAATTTCAATCAATTATATACAAGCTATTAAAGACATTGTACCAAATAATGAATTGAGAATTCATTTATTTATAATCTCAAATCCAAACATTACATTTCATTTTTAAAGTTTTTTTGAAGTTTGATGTTTACAATTACAATAGAACTTTTGTCAACTTTCTCATGCCTAAACAACAATACTATTTCCATCTCATGATCAAACTTGAGGTGTCTCCGGAGTTCAACAGTCTGCAAAGAAAAAACTATAACCATCAAATGTAGGCTCAGAACATTTATAGCCAATAAAGCAGCAACCATGTAATTATAACTAAGATAGGACAATCAAATATTTAGGAACTGAATGGGACTATTTAGGCATAACCTCTAGATTTTGGTTTAAATTAAGGACAATATCTCAACATAGCATAAAATTAAAGTGTTTTGGATGTTCTAGATATGATTAACTTAGGTTATTGTCAAAACTAGTTAGGCTCCTTTTAGATATAAATGTTATGAACAATATCTCAACATTGATCATAAATATTGAATTTAGGAGAAAAAGAATATGATAAGATTCCCGAACTTGCATGCCAGGACATCTATTTCTAAAAGATATTCAAAATGGACGGTTCATATTCTTTGGGCATGATATGTCATCTACTTATGAGATGTTCTATATGTCCTTGAAAATTGAACAACAATTGAGGAAAATTGTGAACCGCAATGATCAGAAAATATACTTGATCTGAAAATATATTTTTCCATATAAAGTAATGATCACATATTAATAAAAGCAACCTATCTAATGTTCATACCTTCTAGAATGTTTTGAACGTTGTTATGCAAACCGAACTTGTAACTCGAAATATGTTTAGCAACCAACATGAAAACGGCTATAATTTTCCCAATTCCGAACTTGTGCATTCATTCTCAAACACTCTAGAAAATAAAAGACTAAATCGCACTCCAGGTTTTCTTCGACTGAATCAAACCCAAGAACAACATCAACAAGGTATTTTAAAAATAAATAATAAAGCATTAAGAGTAAGATCAAAAATTTAAATATTTCAAATAATCAAATCTGCATTAAATAGGAAAATGAGAGAAAGAGAGAGCTAGAAGAGTCAGATAATTGAGAACATATGTGAAACTCATTGAAGATTTTCAAGGGGGGTCAAAAACCTTTTAAGATAGGTAAATGAGGGTCATGCACAATAATGATAGGAAAAATATAACCTTGGGAGAAATCTAAATTCAAAACCTAGCTCGAATCACACAGATAAACTTCTCCAATCGAATTAGCACATGGGCTCATAAGCTAAACCCGAAAGGAGGTCGCGAACTATACTCGAACTTTCTGGTCATGTTAAGTGACCATGGTTCCTTATCATAAGTTCATGAACTTTGAAAATACAAGGAAATTACTAAAAATAGTACCCTGGCCTTGACAATTACTGTATTTAATTTCTTTTCATAAGAGCGCTAATTTAATATCAATGAATTACATAAAGAAACTACATACCTAGGCTCTTGAGATATTTTTTAAACCTTTGGTATCCAGTATAGTGGAGAGTAACTAATCAGGGTATATAACTTTCTCCTGCCATAGGGATTGACATAAATGTAATGAAGGGACCAGCAAAGAAGGCACATATCAGTTTATGAAACTACAAGTTGAAGAAGGATGCTACGTATAGAGTGATAATAGGTACGTACAGAATAGAGCTAACATACCCGAGAATCTGCCATGTATTAAACACATCACTATAGATGGGTTGTTACTGAAAAAGCTTTTCAATAGAGACAACCTGTGAGAATAATGTGCAAATTAGTTATGATGGTACAAAAAAAAAAAATTGAACTACAAAATTTATAACAGAGATTTTAACAAATGTCCATATTGGTTCATTGAACAACCACTTCATAGGCTTATCAAATCATCTAGCAATAACCGGGTATGTCTTATTCTAAAGACTCTACTAGTAGTATTTCGGACGCAAATATTGGAATAAACGAAGCTACCCCGCTTGATCCCAAAGTGACCAAAGCATAAAAATAATGCACATTACGAATGCTACGATTCATGACATAAATAAAGAGAGAGACAAAGAGTAACAAATAGTACACCTAGTCTCCATGTCAATTTAACAAAGATGCAGATTGCAAATACCCAAATTGATGCAACCATTTTACCCACATAGTAATTGCAAAATCAAGAGAAACAATAGTAAAAACATACTTAGTTTCATGTCAATAATTGCAAACACAACCTACAAGTAATTATGTAGAAATTATAAACAAAAATAAGCAATGTGAAGGTGAGAGGTTTACCCAATTTTACTTTAAAATTGCAAATCAGTGAATTACAACCGAGTGCTCCACCTCAAATCTGAAGCCCCAAACAAATTGATTGTAATAGAATACATAGAAATGTAAAAGACCAATAATTTTGTAAGCGAAATAAAGGGAGAGTTAGATATGTGAGACCATACCTCAAATCGCTCCTGAGTAAAAACTATTGATTAGATTGTATTTTTATTTGGGAGAGGAAGATGAGACATATATAATATAACTACAAAATTCTTATTGAGAGTGATACTATGATAACAACCCAAAACCCTAATTGAATCAGAAAAAAATAATTTGGGAGAGAATCATGGAAGGAGGGAAATGGATAGTGGGATGGAGGGAAACCAAAATTGAGAGTCGCGAGAAAGAAACTAAGCAGAGAGAAAAGTGAAAAGAAAAACCCGAGATTAAAAGTAGAAAAAAAAATGATAGAAGACTAGGAAAGCGTCTCTAAATGGTATCGTTTTGTTACATCTACAATCTTAGTCATTTGGTTAAGTCGTTTTTTACTCTTTTTGGTGTAGAATTGAAAAAGGAGTGTAAGACCCAAAACTACCATGCAATTGAGCAATTTAGGGTTGGATGGCCCATATCATTTCCATGGTAAAAAAGTACCATAGAAATAATCCAGGCCATCGAAATCACACATCGTCGTACGAATCATCATACGCGTCGGTGGAATGTACAAAAGATGGGCTATTTTTATTATTATTATAGACAAGCAATATCTTCTTTTTGCTTGAAATAGACTTAAAACCAATTTCTGCATGTTTCTAAAGAAATTTTACAAGGTCTCTCTAAGACTCAAAAATCCAGAGTTTCGAGGGTGATCCGCGAAGCAAGAATTATTTGAATAAATGTATTTTTTGGAATGAGAAGGTGAAGTTAGCATATATAAACAATTAATTCATTTTCATTGAGAATGAGAGGTGAGCCTTGTTGACCCAATAATGCAATAATTCAAGGATAGATTCCAAGTCAAGTAAGGAACCATGTTATACTCAATGAAGAGGACATGCCTTTGGTTTTACATATGGCTATGTCCAGGATCATATGGCTATTGTCTCTTTTATGTCAAAAAGAATGATCTAATATTTATTATCTTTGTACAAGAAAACGAGAGATAATATTTAATCCTAAAATACCAAAAAAAAATGGTCTAGCACATTTTTTTTACTTTAGGTGGTCCCAACTTGTCTATGAAACTTTACTCTTTCCTTGCATTCTCCTTGATTCTACATGACCCTGTTCCCATATAAAATTCTCTCAATATCAGAGAATCTCACTCACCATTTCCTACTCAATGTTTCAGAAGTTAATTCCCAATATGCAATAGAAGATGGGCTTACATTTCAGATCCTTTGTTATAAAGATATAAACCTTTAATTTCGGTTCATGAACAGTTAAGTACGCATTTTCATACACATTTGCAATATCCTCCTCCCACCGAGACTGCTCTTTCTTGTTTAAAGGTAGTTTGCGTACCTGTGAGACATATAAGTGACTTTAAACTATTATAGATTCTTCCTATAAATACAAATACAAGAATAATAGAATTTGATCTTCATATTTATACTTGTTTACATAGAGAGAGACTACTGTAAGCTATGAGAAAGCACTAATAACATAATGTACATTAGAAGGTAAGAAATTGTTTGCAATTGCTCATGCAATTTAGCAAAGAATGCGTTAAATGTATATTCTTCAAAAACAAAGATGATAACATTTTTTTCTATTTAATTCCATATTTATAGTTATGCATTCATAATAATTCATCAATCCTACGCTGAAGTTGTGTTATAGCTTTTCATGACTATATTCCACTTGTCAATAAATATTAATTTTTCTATTAGATCTTTATCACACACAAATAACCATCAGAAAGTCCACTTTTCTATAATTCTTGAAAGGAATCATGATTTTGTATCTAGGTAAGAAATTCTAATGACAGGAACTTTCTAAGATATTGAAGACATTTTCACGAAGGTACAAAATGAATAATCTGTCAATGTATTGCCGAGTCAGTAAATATCTGAATCTGTTCCATGCTGTACAAATTGTATCCATTAATGGGTGTTAACATCAAAATCAATCAAAATACATGTGTGTTTTAACGACTGAAAAAATTTTAACCCAGAAAGTGTATAGGAAATTAAGAAACACAAAAGGTATTAAATCCAACACAAAAAATACCTTAGAAATTCAAATCCAACACAAAAAATTTCTGGATATTAAACCGTCCAAAGGATAAGATTCTCGTCGAACTCTGAACAACCCATCGTGTGTCCATTTAAATTAGTATTATCCATTAACAACCCTATAGTTCCTAACACGAAGACATTTGGTAAAGAAGACAAACATACCACAACTATTATCTTTGCCCGATTGCTGTTATTATCTTTGTCATTACTCGGTAGTCTTTCTACAACTTGCTCTCTTTGCTGCCTACTAGTAACCACATCAAAATCGTCACTAATACCTTTTGCGAGAGTAAACATGAAAGGTGAAGGCTAAAAGGAATATGAAAAAACATGCTGCCAAGAGCACAAATTCGTTAAAAGCTAAAAATTTCGTAAGGATATTTTAAAAAAATATTGTCAGCGGATACTGAAAGTTTGAATCTGAAATGTGATTCTCATAAAAAAAGGAAGAGCATAACTAAAACAGTAGAAAAAATAAGTACTCAATTATTTTGAAGGACTACAAAAAGATTTACCAAAACCCTTTCGATCTCAACTTTCGTTTAACTTGCTACCCTGAGTCTTCCCCAAATCTATTTAACCAAGTTTCGTCACTTCAACTTACTGGAGGTTGTCTAACAGTTCAGTTCATTCAATATTTCTTTATTTTCCTTTTATTTTTAACTTACATCCCTTTACGGCTTACGCCAAATCCATTATTTGATGATGCTGCCTCTTCATTGCGTCACAAAAAAATCCATTAAAAGGTTAGACTTTTGGAACAGTAGATTCTAATAAGTTAGAATCTCAAACCTAAATCATTCAAATATACTCTCTTTTTCAAGATTAAATAGCTAACTCTAGATCCTTTTTATTCCTACTTGGCAAAAAATTTACGTTTCTTTTTCCTGCAATTTTTCTTGTTATCAGCAAAATATCTATATTTATAAGTTAGACGACAAATTAATGTAACTACACAAAAAAGTAAGAACTGACTACAGTGGTATACCTTAAAAAGAAGCTCGCAAGAAGATCCAACAGGAAAAATGTTTGCCATGGATATAATCGATTCATAGAGAAGCAGAAAGAAAGAAAATAAACTAAAAGTGGTTGTGGTTGTGGGAATCGATCCATACCCTTTTAAGAGTAAGCAACATTATAAATTTATATGGTTTTAGGGGTTTGGGCTTAGGGGAACCGAAGGAGATGTTGAATTCGATTGTTGCTGTTGAGATTGAGCATGTGAATTTGAGGATTTTAGTTGATGTTGTTGTCGTGATTTAGGTTCTGAAATTGAAATTACGATTTGTGAAGATGGAGGATTTGAGAAACCCAAAAATGTCATTCAATTGGGCAATTTAGGGTTGGACGGCCTAGATCAATTCTTCCTTGCATAAGTACCATGGAAATGATCGAAGCCATTCAACGCATGCTTTGCCATATGCGTCAGTGAATGGACGTCTTAGATGAAAGCGAAAGGTTGGGCTATTTTATTATTATTATAGATGCAATACCGTGAAGCATATGATTGACCTTGGCAACGTATTTCTCATGTAGAAATTTGACTGTGAGTTTTTCAAAGGACGCTCTTGGGGATCAACGAGGAGTCTGGGTCTATTGCCATCCCTAAAGGAAGTCAAGATTGAAAGCTTCTGTGGGCACACTCGAGAGCTACAAATGGTTTTGTTTTTGATGTATAATTCAAAAAAACTGTTGAGGATGGCAATCAGTTGCTCTGACTGGCTTTTGGCGGGCACGAAGTGACACACTAGGATTAGGAGGAAGTTATCAAAGGCAATAAAGGCCTCAAATTGCAAAGTTGAGTTTACTTGAGAAATTATTTGTATCCCCAATGCCTTCCCACGCTTGCGTATGGCAGATGATTATGCAAGGGTGGGCCACTCATTAGAATATTATAGTTTTTAAATATTTATTCATCTGGTTGTAGACTGGCTGAACCTTAGATTTAATTTAGAAAAAGAAAGAGAACTTAAATTTTGTTGAGTAAATAATAGATATAACTAGCAGTTCTATATCTTGAGAGTAAGAGAGAGAAGAAAGATTTCTTAATAATTAAGAATTGCTTCACTTGTACATAATACAAAGTAGATAACCCTATAATATAAGTTACCAAACCTACTCAAACTCTCCCCATAAACCCTAAAGGCTTATGAGCTTGTTAGGAATCCAATATAATACCCTAACCCAGTTGGACTCCTAGCTTGGGCTGGACCCAACTCCTAACACTCCCCTTTGGAGTATTCCATACTAGGACGACTTACCTCATCAAAACCTTTGCCTAGCAAAACCCCTTTGGGAAAAAGTTATGCAAGGAAAGAGTACAATCCTATGCCCTGTATGGGTTGTGGACGCGTATACATTGCCTCATCAAAACCTCCAGTCAGTAAAACCTCATAAGATAAAGACTGTACTATAAGGAAAAAGAGTACAGCACGCATGTGTCCACGTCAGGCTGGGACTACTCCCTCTGACATCAATATCCCTGAGATATTAATAGATAAATCTTCTGTATTCTGATTCCGTGTACCAGCTGCTTGAACGTAAGTGGTGCAAGGGTCTTCATGAATAGGTTATAAAGATGTCTTCTAAAATATCTTGAATAATGCCAATCTCGTTCGCCTTTTATAATTCATAAGGATGGAATAGTTTTTGTGAAATGTGCTTTGTTCTGTCGCCATTGATAAATCACCATTGACTTGAATGATGCAAGCTGAATTGTCTTCATACATAGTCGATGTTTCATCTTAGATAGAGCATGCCACAACTTCGGTTGATGAGATGTATCTTGAAGCGCAACTATCATTCCCTGCCAGCTTCATGAAGTGCAAGAATATTTGTGGTTTGAGGTGTAGCTACCGCCATCTACTTGATCGATCTCCAAGAATCTTTATGTATCCCCGTACATAAATACATAATCCATTTGACAATGGCCTCTCTGAGAAGTATTCTGTATCGGTGTATTCTATACTTTACATTTACCATTTCGAGTTGAACAACCCCCAATCTTTTATACCGATCAGATATCTAAGAATGTCCCTGATTTTACTCTAGTGCCTTTCGGTAGGAACATAACTATGGCAAGCCAAACAGTTTACTATGAATGATTCATTGGGTTTGGTATACCCAGCTAACTATAGCGAAGCACCTTCTAGCTATGGCACCACGACCCTAGGAGTTTCTCCCCCCATTAGGATGGTGGAAGATGTCGTTGCCCACACCCAAGTGATAGACGCGCAATAAACAACTTAACACTCTTTTGATATATATTGCTTAGTGTATGAGTATACCACTATTAAGATGTTAATTCTGTAAATTGAAACACTACATGATTTCCCAAGGTCTTGTATTTTGAATTCCTTCCTAAGGTATTTAGGGGCTCTCGCGATCTCCCCTGGAGGTCTAATGATATCAAAATCATTTAGTATACTGTTATGATGAGTGAAGCTAATATCTACGCATTAAATAAGAACCCGTGGATAGATAAGGTTATTTGTAAAGTCCCCGACCTTCAAATACTCAATCAACTTACTATGTCTCATGGGCCCCAGATTGCTTCAAATTAACAATAACTTTTCCAGTTTTATTACGTACACACCCCGTGTATCAGGTTTAATTGCTTCAAAAAGCTTATACCTCCCTAGGTAGTTTTATGTAGATATACCCATATAAATACATGGTACTTACATCAGACGCATGTCTAGCTTATCCTTGACAACTTGACAGACTGATCAGTACCAAAATGTTATTGCGTCCATAACCGGATAATAGGTCACACTGCAATTGATGCCAGATCTCTTAAAGATTTTCTGGGCAACTAGTATTGCCTTGACTAAATTATCTCTCCGAGTTAATCATTTTCCGTATCTTTCCCATTTATAATCGACATGCTTAATTGTATCAGTTCGCATTATGCTAATAAGCTGAGCTCCGCTTGGATTTTAGATGCCCATTTTGGCCAATGTATAACAACACATAGTTATTTACAATATGTGGTTCTGAATACTCATTCTTGATGACGAGCACTGCAGCGAATATGAATACCTTGTCGACAAATCTCTACTGAACGATCCAACGTTGTGCTTATTACAAATTTTTAATAGGTCGAGATCTCATTATTATCATACTTATGTGCCACCCTAGGCTAGTATCGTAATGCATTAATTGGTCGCAAAGCTCTTATTACCTCGTCGATGGGTGGTTTCATCCTCGATGAACCGACTGCACCATTAGTCATATTTGTCCCATATTTTGTAGCTCCCTGGCTCAGAATACTTTCTTCCAACGGTGCCCCGTAATAAGTGCGAGCCTCAGATTTATTACGGTACTAATTCCCCTTGAACGTTCAGCAGCGGTACTAGTTCCCCTGGAATGTTTTGCTGTGTAGGTGTATTACTTGTAGGTACATAGACTTACGGTACTTCAATATTGTATATGAATGTGTCTGCAATTCATTTACGACCTATTGGAGGTTTATAATCCGTTGAGCCTTATTGTCACCTAACTTATGTATATGGATTTAGATAAGACAACGATGGTGTTTTCCAAGACATCTTGAAAATATTCTCAGCATTGACTGTCATATCTCCATCAAATACTGGGAATATCATCTCATCAAAGTGATAATTATTTGCCCTGCAGTATATACGTCGCCAGTGGGTTCCAAATATCCCGTGATAAATGTGAATCATAACCCACATAATACCAAGCCGACATTAAGGGTCTTATCTTCATACATTGTGGTGCAATTGACACTTGTGTAGAACATCCAAATGTTGGTCAATGGGTGGCACCGGGCTCAGACCCAGTTACTCGTCGCTTTTAGGAAAAAATAGTTTGATGATTTGCTATGGGATAAACCCTAATCAGTGTTGTGGAAGCAAGAATACATATCCCAGACACTATCCAAAAGCTATGATCGTAATTACATTAACCTAGCAATTATCCTAAATCGCCTGATTAGGTTCTCTGCCAATTCTGAGTTGGGTATGGTATCGGGTACTTACGATGCTCAATCATCTATATCACATTTAGAAGTAAAATAATCATTAAAAGCCTGTGAGTCTCACTCCCATTCCCCCGTCAAGTTGTATCGATTAACTTTGATCGGTTAATCCAGGAACTGAGCCTGCGATTGAATGTTCTAAGTGAGAAGTCGTGCTAACATTGCATTCCTAGATTTAATAATAGGAAAATGTAAGACCATCTCCTAGATGTATCTATTATGACCATAAATATTCAAGTGGGTTACAATGTTGATGGATAGGTCCACATGTATCTCCATGGATATATTTGGAGTAAAGGCTGGAGATCCCACTCTACCTTGGTCATACTAGGATGAAATAATAGATTTTCCTCAAAAGTAATCGTTGCACATACACTCTTTGGATCTTCTTTTCTTTTAAAGAAAGTTAAGATGTGATCCCGATAATTCTCCTCACTATCCGATCCCTGAGGAGTATATTAGAATCCATTTCAATAGCGCATTCTAACCTTTAGACATGGAGTGATTGTACAAAACCTTGTCTGTCATTTTTCCCAATAGTCATTACGTGATAAGTATTATCATGTATCTCCATAAACTCAGTAAAATATGGTTGAATTTACTAGTTTATAAAGTGGACTAGATACCCTGTAATGTACCATTAGAGAGTAATAGTATGACACACTAGATACCCTGTAATGTGCGTTCTATCATGTTGGCCATGCCAATGATATTCGTATCATCCCCGATGTGCAAGGTTAGATAATAAATATGTTCATATCTCAAAAGGGTCGAGTGCGTGGTACTAATCTCTCTTTGACATATGTCACCACTCATCCGATTATCTGTCATACTCAATGAGTAGATAGATCCATAGGTGGGTTGTATATAGTAGATCAACTATCAAACATACAATTTAACTACTTCTCAAACAATAAATTAGAATAATCACAATTTAGAACAAATTAAAAATCTCATGTATGTCACGAGCACTTTATTGAAATATAAATAATATGTTCATAACAAAATAAAAAATACTGACAAAAAGAGTAAATCAAGTCTGTACTAGAAAAGAAAATACTAGTGCTCTCTCTAATGTGACATTACATGTCTAATAATGAATTATTATGGGTTACTCCATATGCTGATCCAAGCCGACATTCATGTCACCGAAGAAGTCTGACGCTGTAAACTCCACAGGGGAAAAATTAGTGTCAACAACTGCATGGTGGGTTCAGACTCTGTTATCTATAGCCACCCGTGGTGCATGGCATTCCCGTGCTCAGTTTTTTGTGCCACCACAGTTAAAGCAAGCAGATCTCTGATATGTCTTCGTCTTTTTCTTCACATTGCTTGGTATTCCAGATTTCTAAAATCTTTTACCTCTCCTAGAGCCAAAGGGTTTCTGGCTCCCGCCTTTCCTGTATCTATGGTAACCTCCCTTGCCCCTTTCATATCTTCGTCCCTGACGTGTAAAATTATTTTCCTAAAACTGAACATTGTTTGATGTAGGTAATGACACACTCCCAGAAGGCCGCATACCATGATTCTTCATTAGAAGTTCATCATTCTACTCAGAGAGGAGCAGTGCCTGAATCAAGACTTTATGAGTCATCATGTTCTCTAGTCGATATTGCCTATAAAATACAATATTACAAGCATAGAAAGTTGACAGTCTTCCTTACTATTATAACATCAGTGACTTTTCTATCACACAGCTCAAGTGTAAAGTGATTTTATGGACTGCTGAGTTATAATCAGCGACTGTCCTAAAATCTTGGAGCCTAAGGTTGTTCTATTGGTTCATCGCTTTTTGGAGCATAATAGTCTTTTGCTAACCATAACGCCCATTTATGCATGCCCATAAGTCAGTTGGCTCAACCTAGTTGAGGTATCAATCTTCAGGTTATCCTGAATATGATGATGGAGGATAAACAAAGCCTTTGCTTTGTCCATGGGATCTTTCTTGTTGCCAATGAAGATGGTCTTCTACAGACTAAGAAACTTCAATAACAAGTCAGCATCAATGCACCAAGTGAGGTAATTGGCTCCAGTGAGCTGCAATGGCAGAAATTCAACATTTTTAAGTTTCATAGACATCTGTTTATACAAAATATAGATTGTAATCAGCGACAATTCTTGATAAACATATCAAATGTATTAAAGACAGATCATAGTACTTAGAATAACGATAAATAAATAATTCCTAATCATATTATAATTAAACCTTGTTCATATTCAAAAACTCATGAAATTCTTTTATAATAATTAAATCTTAAATTTTTCCCCATAAAAATGATGATCTTAATCTTTGGTGTACGTTTTAATAGAATCTAAGCCAAAATTGCTATTCAAAACCATTAGATGTATGCATTCTTTATTCTAAGAACTAGGGTGTTCTAAGTCCTCAAGTTCTATAAAAGTTTATATATTCTTGCCAAATGACCCTGTTTGCTACGAATATGAGGGGTATTAGATGTTTAGCTAACAAGTGGTCCCACCTCAAAGTCTGTTTGGTTCACAAGATAGGTTGATTATGCTTATCTTTGAACTAATATTCTAGAGTACTATAGATTGATATTAGTGCCTATATACCTCTAAATATTATCATGTAACATCTAATTGCACCTAGATACGAAAAATTTGTTCCTTAGACACCAGTTTTAGAAATAAGACTAAGTCAATTCCCAATTGAGCTCTAATAATTTATTATTGATAATTAACTGTGATTTAGATACGACTCCTAGTCGTATCTTAAATTAGTCTTAGTTTCGTATTATCTGTAATCCCCATATAATGATAATTAGTATCCTAGGGGTATACCATTAATATCCTATTAACTATCATAAGATACTTAAATATGTATTAATTCATTTGCTTATATCCTATATAAGTGAGTCATTATTCCTACACCAAGCGCCCATTCCTAAAAAATATTAAAAAATATTTTTCATAAAAAAATTAAAAATTGGTTCCACACTAGGTAGGTCCAGTTAATAGGAATTTTTTTTTAAAAATTGGACTCAATTTGACCAAGAATTGGGCTTTTTATAGCCGATTCAGTGTCTGAACCGGTCTGACTCTCTCTTGGTCAAGGTCAGGATAGGGTGATCGGTCTGGACCGGTTTGACCCGGTCACATGTGCCCTATATGTGTCTGTTACACGTGTGTGCCATATGTGCCCTGCACGTGACTACCACACGTGTGCCACACGTGTCTCGTACGTGCCAGCCACATGTCACTCCGATGACCGGTTTAGTGGTCGTCCGGTGACTGCCATGTGTCACCCCCGGTGACTGTCACATGTCACCATTTGTGCCATGCACGTGCCTTCTACGTGTCACTACCACGTCAACATCTCACGTGTCCTCGACACGTGTCACTGCTGATGTCAGCACTGTGGATAATGATGGCGTCATTAAATAGATAATTATTAAAAAAAATTAAAAATAAAATTTTATTTTTGCTGACGTCATCTGACCTATTAACACAATTTTTGGCCGTTAAATTGCCTAGTTTGAACGTGAGTTTCCCAACGATTGAGACATGTCCTTGAGATATGCCATATATCGTTGGAAAACTCTTGGGATAGGGTATGTAACCAAAGTAGTCACGTCTCTATCCGATATCTACATAGAATGTATTTTTTTTTTGAAAAAAGCCCTTCATAAATGGTAAAAATTCCAAAATTGACTATTTTTAATCCGAAAAAATAGGAAAAAAATGCTACTAATCCATATTTAGATATCATAAAAGTTTGATTAGATAGAAATTGAATCTAAATTCGAAAATCTTTAAAATACCTCTCCTGATCGCAAGAATTCTCTAAAAATGCTGATTAGAGAGTGATTTTCTTCTCTTCTTGATCCACTAGCTTACGTGCTAATAACGTGTTGAGTAATAATAGATATAACTAGCAGTTCTATATCTTGAGAGCAATAGGTAGAAGAATTTTTTTTATTAATTGAGAATTGTTTCTCTGTACCTAATACAAAATAGATAACCCTACAATATTGGTTAACAAACCTATTCAAACTCTCCCCATAAACCCTAAACGCCTATGGGCTTGTTAGGAGTCCAATAGGACACCCCAATCCAGTTGGGCTCCTTGATTGGGCTGGACACAACTCCCAACAAATTTATGCATAAAATCTTCTATTTTGAATTGTCCAGAAAATTTACAAATATCTGTAGTTGTAGAGTACAGATAAAGATTCCTG
Source organism: Kingdonia uniflora (assembly GCA_014058105.1). NCBI lineage: Eukaryota > Viridiplantae > Streptophyta > Magnoliopsida > Ranunculales > Circaeasteraceae > Kingdonia > Kingdonia uniflora. The sequence goes on along the minus strand of JACGCM010000704.1, from coordinate 5,981,231 downwards.
TCTAGCTTTACTTATCGCACCTGTGTTCAGTGTGATGATCCAAATAGTCTTTTTCCATAATTAATTTGAGAGTACTAATGCTTTTCGTTTAACAAATTCTCTAATAACTTGATTCTAAATTTTTAAAAACTTCTGACCGTTCAATCAATCAGAAAATTATGCCGTGCCAAAAAGTTTGAAATTAGCATGACAATTACAAGTTTGCTGTCGGATTTTTTTTATTGAAACAAGAGTATTTATGAGTAGCCTGCAGACATTAAATTGAAGCAAGCGAAACTGAAGACATGAATGTATATAATATCCCGCTTGTTTGTTATCTGATTCAATTTTATGACCTGATCTAGACTAAACTGAAGGCATGAATGTATATAATATCCTGCATGTTGGTTATCTGATTCTATTTTATGACCTGATCTAGAGTCTAGACTTCCATCAAGTGAATAGAAAAGTATATAACGACGATGTCTGCCTGAAAATTGAGCCAGTTGTACACGTACGGCATTACGATTGATGAAAGATATTCAGGGAAATTTTTTCCCAGAGTTCTTTGAGCAAGGGTTTTATGTACCAAAATCCTTATATCAGTCTATAAGCTGTATTTAGCAAGGCCCAATGGCTGCGGTTAGGACAAGGTATTATTTCTTTAGTAGAAAAAAGGCATGGGTACTATGAGGGTGCTTACACTGAGGGTACTAGGATCTTTAATTCAGATGGTGCTTAGTCTGAAACTAGAGGAGGCTATGGAGGCCATGTTAGAGACTGTGATGGGGTTAGCCAGTTTGGGTATGCAGCTATGGCTGAGACTAAGGGACTAATACTCACAATTCACAAAGGGCTCTGTGGGCACAAACTCCAAGTTATGTGTATAGAGAAACTATTAGCTCGTTTGCCTCCCATTCCAGTTGTAATAGTGATTATGTACTCTACCCCCCGGATTTCCCCTGACTTGCATGCAAAGATGGAGGAGGCTGTGCCAAAAGGGAAAGCGTACTTTATGTTGTAATCTTGTAATCTTGTAATCTCATTCTTTTATTTATGAATTCTTTTATTTATGAATCCTGGTTGGGGTCTGCTTTAACCCTGCTTTCCTAGCAAGAAAATAAAATAAATATTTGAGCCAAGTCATGCATAAGAGGTTTCAATTATCAATTAGTTAGTGATTTGAAAATCCTCCAATCTAAGTGGTTCTCTTTTTAGCTTTTGAAATACCAATAACCTCATGAGGGAATCTCATAATAATTCATAGCCTACATTCTTGATATTTACCTTTAGTCCATAATAATCTCATAATACTTTTGGTGCCCAAATGGCCTAAGTACCTAATCTACCCTCACGTGAGTTGTACGTGATTTCAGATAACAGGTAACAAGTTGTTTTCAGGTACTTCTTGCCACATCAATACCTATCCACGTCACCAATTCACAAAGATCATCTCCTTCCCCAATACCCCAACAGTCATCTCCTTCCCAATTTTTTTTCTCTCTTTTTACTCTCTTCACTTTATTTGTCCTCCAAAAACCTCTATTAATGCTTTCTCTCTCTGAGTTTTGGTGTTGGTTTTTCTCTATCTGTGGGTGTGGGAGGTAGTGCTGGAGGTGATGTGAAGGTAAAACCACTTCATTTCTCTCTGACTCTTTCATTAATCAAGTATTTTATTTAAATTTTGTAAAATCACCATTAAAGCTTAAAAGTAAGAAATGAGGACTAAAGACAGAATGCTTTAAACATGCTCGTGACAAGTCATTCATAGGCCGTGCCTGTATTCTTTAGCCTATAGAACATGACATTAAAATAATTGAAGTCGTGTTCTGTGATGAATGCGGCTTTGGTTTAATCTTCGGGTATGAGGGCTACTTGGTTGTAGCTCGAAGCTGCGTCCATCATAGAAAGGCGCTTATGTCTAGCTGTGGCGTCGAGAAGTACCGCAATGATGGGCAGGGGGAAATTATCCTCGGCGTGTCCTTATTGAGGTCTGTGAAATCGACACATACTCTAATCTTGTCGTTCTTTATGGGTACTTCCACGATGTTCGATATCCAATCTATATATTTGATTTCATGGATGAACCCTGCAGGCTAGAAGTTTATAAAATTTGAGATTAACTGCTTCTCAAAGCCTTGGTGCTAAGGTCCTCTTCTTTTGTTTCACTATTATGCAATTAGCTACTAAGTCGAGATGGTGGCATGCGAGGGTAGGATCGACTCCTGACAACTCTTGGAAAGTCCATGCGAAGTTGTCCTTGATAGATTAATGGTAGCTCGTTTGAAAATGGACTTACTCAAGGAGGGAAAGCGGCTGGAAGCCCTGAAGGCTTCTCGAGTAGTGGAGATCAACAATCTACATGCGGAAGCGGGAGTGAATTTGGAGGAGGTGGTAGCTGAGCGTGATAGATTCGGGCACCACATCATATCAAAGGGGTATTATTAAGATGAGGTGGATGCCATTAGGGTGAACACCAATGATAAGGAGATTGAAGATGTTGTTGTTGGAGTAGTGGATGGTCTGGACGATGTCTCTTCTCAAACGGTGCGAGACAACCAAGGGGATGACAATGAGCATCCAGAGGGGGAAAATGAGAAGGTATAGTAGAATAATGATTCTGTGATTGTATGAATATTTTGGAATATTTGTAAACTGATCGGATATTGTGTATTGGATAGAATTCTATAGGCTAAGTTATTCTTGTATGCCTTGTTGTAAGAACTTCCAGAAATATGCCTCAGAATAAAAGATTTAGAGACTGAGCTTGTCAAGGAGAGAGGCGCCTCAGCATCCTTGTTGTCTTCGCAAGCGGAGCTGCAAGTTAGAATAGAGCAAGAAATATTTGACTTTTAGCTTCGTCAGTATAGAGCTACAAATTAAAAAATGTAGAGTGTAGAGATGAACCAAAAGTCTGTTAATGGTTTAGGGCAATGGTACTCAATTGTGCATAAGAAATATCAACATATTGACAATTTAAAGTATAGGGAGTATATACCTTAGACTTGGAAGTATGTGTTATTGATCATCCATCTGAGATTGTACTTCGACCTTAAGTTTAGAAGTAGTTTAACACAATAGATGCTAGAGATGAGGTATATGTATTGAATAAGTGTTCTGAGTCAAACTTGATATAATATACATGTAATGTGTAGGCTGAATTGGAGTCAGCTCGCTTGCGCGAAGATGAAGCACGCCAATGTAACCAAGAATTTGCAGAAGAGTTTGATAGGATGAGAAAGGCAAATGAAGTCAGAGAAGATCAACATGTAAAGGTGCACTTCAAGTTTGTTGAGGCAACCCAAACTGCTGCCAACCACGCTCGCATAATTGAGGAGAACGATGCTGGAATTAATAAAGGGAAAAAAGATCTCGCGGAGCTAAAAGAACATGCAGCAAAGCTCAAAAGCTTGAATAATGCGTTGATGGCAAAGAATATGGAGGCTGACATGGCTTGTTACCATATACAGGCGCTAGAAAGATTAGAAGAAAGTTTAAATCTCTTTATGGTCAGTTTGAAGGGCGAATTGATCAATAAAATGAAGAATCATGAGCGAATTCAAGCTAATCGAGTGAATACATAAAACGAGCTGGAGCGATTGAAGAGGAAAATGGTTGACAAAGATAGTGAGTTGATGAATGCTAGGGATGATTTATCAGCTTCTGAAGTTGTAGTTGAACAGTTGTCTATAGCCTTACCTGCTAAAGATATGGAGTTTCGGACGGTGCAGTGGAAGTGTGATAACTTGAATGAGAGGGTCACACAACTGAAGAGCGAATTGGCACATGCCAATTTGCATACCAGGAATGCCGAGGGTAGAGAGCGTTCGAGGAAGAATAAAAATGATATCAAGGTTTCTTTTTTTCAAGGCGATGTAGTCAGTCTGTCAGCTCGAATAAGAGAACTGGAGGGGGATATAGCTCAAATTCAAGGTCATGTGCGGAAAGGAGTTGAGCGGTTAAGGGTGTGTCAAATAAAGTTGGATGCTGCTCTTATATGAGAACAAAATTTAGAGCGGGTTATCAGAAGGAAGAGATTTTAATAAATAAGAAAGATGAACTGTTAAAAAGAATTCCGACTGGGGAAGATTTGAACAGGAAGATTGAGGCACTTCGTGCTCGGGTGGCGAATTTGAAGGCGATTAATCAGGATGAATTAGATAAAGCTAACAAGAAATCAGAAGAGAACATTGCATTCACAACTCGAATAGATTGTGAAATGGAAAGGCAAAAAGTATGGCATACGAGGTTGGAAGATCACCTTCAGTGAGCAAGAACAAACTTTTCTAAGGCTGTTATACCTTATGCAGCACACTCAGACTTATTGAGGGCGGTGATCGCCTATTTTGTAGAGGAGGTAAAAATGATTGAGTTAGAAAGGGATACATTGTTCAACTCTTTGTTAGACAGAGGATGTATTTGCAAAGCTGATATAAATTGAGAAAATTGTATGGGCTCCATGGAAAAGGATTTAGGCCCTCGACCTACTGAATTGATAGAGCAGGGCATGATTATTGTGATTGCCCGAGAACAAGAATTTTTGGCTGATCGACCTTCTGTTGTAGGGGAAAACACGACTGACATCCTAATATCAAAAAATAATCTTTTGCAGTGGTTGGATATGAACCTAAAAAAAGGATTTTGTTGTAGACATATTGATAGATGAAAGCTAGTGTGACCTTTGCTTTATCTTATATCTGACAGAGTCCTTGATTAAAATCTAGTATTACCTTTATTTTAATCGCAGAGAATTTAGCTGAGTTAGCCAAACTAAGTGTTATCCTTGATTTAACTCATATGATGTTGCAACCATATTGAATGAGATGAAAGCTAGTTTTATCTTTGCTTTATCTTATGTTTGGTAGAATCTTTGATTAAAAACTAGTACTACCTTCGTTTTAATCGTAAGAAATTTAGTAGAGTCAGCCAAACCAAGTATTATCCTTGATTTAACTAGTATAGATGTCGATTGAAAACTAGTATTACCTATGCTTTAATCTATGTATTGTCTATGAAGTAGAAAGATATGTAAGAAAAAAACTATGATATTTTCATTAAATAGAAAATGATGTACATTGGATGGAGATGAAAATCTTACTTTTGGAATAGAAAAAATGAGAAATTGAAATAGAGTAGTGAGGGACTTAACGATAGTACCATTTCAATTGCCTAGTAGTAGTAGCACATTTCTCAGATTTGATAGGAATATGTCGGCATAACATAGTCAAAGATAGTCAGCATTTGCATAATTGAAAACAAACAACATTAGAGAAGTTACCATAAGTTTTCGACTTACTAAAAGTAGCCGTTGTGTCGGGCCAAGAAAGAGCTGTTAGAGATCCGTGAAGTTCGCCCACTCCCCTCGAAATAGGAGACTATTTTTTTCTTTTTGTAAACTGCATGTATCTACTATAAATATAGGCAGAGAATAAATTATTCGAGGCCACAACCCAACTACTTTTAATTCCCTACCCTGCAGTTACTCAAAACTTGTAATAACTAGCAGCTTATTGGATTTTACATCAAAAACCCTCCCCGAGATCATGGTTTTTTTTCCAGCCTTTACTGAGTTTTCCATGTAAAATCTTGCTTGTTTAGATTATTATTGCACCTTCCTTATGAAAAGTATTGGCAAAGATTATCCTTTCGAAAAACACGACATTACAATTGGCACCGTCTGTGGGAACAACCACACTTTGTTTTACCACCCCAAATCAAAAAGAAGCCGATGATAAATATGAATCTCCGAAGCTATTCCAACACAGTAAGAGACCATGAGATCAATACGATACCAAAATTATTCAATCTTCACAGTGCAGTGATCGAACTTCAAAAATAGATGGAATAAAAAAAAGTCAAAAGGTTGGAAGATCAGCGCATTCATTCTCAGGCTCTTAAAATGGAAAGAGATGAAAGAAGTAAAGCCTTGGACCAACAGAGTCAAACACATCAAAAGGAGATGGAGAGATTAAGGAGAACTCAAGATCAAATCACTAGCCCTTAAGTATCACCACCATAAGCCTGACGTGATCATTGGTCAAAAGCAACTCGAAGAGATGATCAACCTAGAGAAGACGAATTACAGACATCTCGATCAAAATCTAGAAATCCAGATAGGGCATCTCGCATTTTGGTTTGACATCTTCAGCATCGACAACTCAAGGAAGTTGACGCACGCATCATCAAACTCCCCCACCACCAGAAAGAAGATTAATATGGGATAGATTAGGACCAGAAGGAAAGGGAGATTTTATTCTGCAAATTGCAACCTTACCAATTCCTCCTCGCAGTTTGTTACCTTGGACGACCTAAATAACAAAATCCAGGCCATACACTTTGATATCCCAGGCCAAAAATCTATACTAGACAGAATCAAGATAATCCCCATCTCCCCTCATCTCGAAGTTATGCCCATTCCATACAATTTCTACATGCCAAAGTTTATTTAATATGTGAGCCTTATTGACCCGCTTACCCATGTACGACACTTCAAAGCCGCAGCGGGATTATACTCCAAACTTGACCACATGTTATATAAGCTATTTAACATGAGCCTGAAAGAAGAACCTCTCAGATGGTTCCATACAACCCAAGAAGTCTCCATCACCACATTCAGCCAGTTGTAGCGTCTATTTGAGTCTAATTATGCTCACGGTAAGGAGCGAGAGATTACTGTAGATTCCTTGTTCTTCTTTGAGCAGGGCGCAAAAGAAACCTTGGCGAGCTTTTATAAGCATTTTTTACAGGAAACATGAAAAATTATAAATTATGATCCCAAAATCATTGTTCCAGCCTTCACCTCAGCCATACACATCTACTCTAAAAGGTTTGAGAAGAACTAACTCTGTACAAGCCCAGAATTATGACAGAAATGATTAATATACTTAATAACTACATCGAACTAGAACGATCCAAAAAAGATAAAATGAAGAGCTCATCTTCCATCCATTCTCAGGAAAAAGTTTCTTCTCCATCCCAAAAAATTACCACTACTAAAATACCCAAACAACGCGGTAGAAACACCGACAATAATAGGAGACCCGACAGAAAGGACGAGAGGTCGGACAAACCTATCCCAGTTCAACCCCTACTCTCTATTTCAAATCTTTCATCGCATCCTCTTAGCAGGAAGGCTTCATATTTATGTCCTCGACAGCCAGAAGTTTCTCAAGGATGAGACATAAAACAAAGACGTTGAACAAAATCAAGGCCAAATGATAGCTCGCCACCTTTATATGATCGAGATTAAAAAAGGAAAGATAATGAAATAAGACGATCAGATCACATCTTGTTGCAAAATGACCTCCTCGAATAAATCAGCAAAAAATCTTCCCAGCTCGAGCAAGTCAAAACACCCATACCATATTACCTTCGAAGACTGTGACACTAGCCATATGAAATATTATCATGATGAGCCACTGGTCATTATGCTTAAGGTTGGTCAAGACTACCTGCATACGCTTCTCGTCGATACAGGAAGCACCACAGATATTTTATTCAGATGGGCAATTGAAGCTCTAGGACTCGCAGATTCCGTTAAAGCTTCGACAGGAACAATTAACGGCTTCAACAGTTTGAAAGAATCAACTACTGGAAAAATCACTCTGCCAGTTCAGGCAGGATCAGAAACCACATTCATTAAATTCCTCGTTATCGATGCTAAGTCCAAGTATTTAGGAATTTTGGGATGTAGTTGGTTACATTCGATCAATGCGGTGCCTTCCACATACCATTTAATATTAAGATTTTTTGCAGATCACTGAATCTACAAAATCAAAGGTAGCAAAGCAGTTGCACGTATGTGCAAGAATACTACTACTAACTCTCACACAACAAAACTTCTCAAAGTATAGAAACTATAGTAGACAACACCCCCTACGTTTGAGCAGCATGACACAGAATTGGTTGAAACCATTGAACTCGATGGACCTGGGCGTCACACATTCATCGGCTCCAAGTTGTCAACCAACGAAAAAGAAGACATGATCCAACTACTTAAGAAAAACATCGTCATCTTTGCCTGGAATTTCCAAGAAAATGTTTGGCATTGATCCATCAATCGCGTGCTACAGACTAAACCTCCTTCCAGACAGCAAAGCAGTCAGACAAAAATGTTGGAACTTAGCTCACCGCCTCCGCGAAGCCGTGAATGAAGAAATTGATAAACTTCTTCGTATAGGATTTATTCGAGAAGACAAATATCCAAAGTGGGTATCTAACATTGTGGCAGTCACAAAAAAAACTGGAAAGGTTAGGGCTTGTGCTGACTTCACAGAACCTAATAAATTTACACCAAAGGACAGCTTTCCACTACCACTAATCCCACAACTCCTCGACTCTATCGCAGGACACGAACTTCTATCCATGATGGATCTAGCCTCCGACTACATTCAAGTTCCACTCGCTGTAGACGATCAAGAATAAATATCCTTTATTACTGAAAGAGGTCCCTACTGTTACATAGTGATGCCTTTCGGATTAAAGAATGCAGGAGCTACTTACCAACGGCTTATCACTAAAATGTTCAAAGGTCATCTAGGCAAAATCATGGAAGTTACATCGATGATACAATCTGTTAAAGCTTGAAGAGCGAAGACCATCTCAGCCACCTCCAAACCATCTTCGATATCCTTCGCCAGTACTTGATGAAACTCAACTCTGAGAAATGCCAATTCGATGTCGTATCTGGTAAGTTTCTGGGAGACCTGGTCAGCAAAAGAGGAATCAAAATTGATCCTGCACAAAGCAAAATACTCATTGCAATGCCATCTCCGCGAACAAGGAAATATGTCCAAAAATTTGTAGGCAAGATCGTTGCTCTTCACAGATTTATTTCCATGTCATTTGATCTATGTAAACATCTTTACCTCCTTCATCGTGGAAATCCTACTACACTGTCAAAAAAATAGCACAAGGAGATCATTTAGACAGTTGACTATGAGTTAGCCTTCCAAGATCTCAAATGATACTTGGGGTGTCCTCCTATAATGTGTACTCCAGTTGATGGTGAACCACTCGTGATGTACTTATCCATAACTGAAGAATCCATTAGTTCCGTCCTTATTTGAGAAGATGAAGGAGTAAAAAAACCAATCTACTTCATCAGCAAGACCTTCATGCCTGCTAAAAAAAGATACATAACAATAGAAAAACAACTTCTCGCCTTGGTCTATTGCTTTCAAAAACTTCGTCCATACTTCCAAGCTCATCCCATCAAAATTATTGTTTAATGTCTCCTCAAGCTAGTACTCTCCAAAAATGAAAAATCTCAAAGAATCCAACAATGGTCTATTTTCCTTGGCGAGTATGACATCTCCTTAGAGCCCTAGTTATCTGCCAAGGGGCAAGCAGTTGCTGATTTTGTTGCAGACTTTTTTGTCGAAGACCCTGATTGGGAAAAACTCAAAGAAATCTTCATAGATGACTCAATTGCCGAACCAAATTCATGATCACAAAGTACCGGATTGCGACTCTTTACAGACGAATTAACTAGACCACGAGGATCCAGAATTGGCATCATTCTCGTTACACCTTCCAATCATCACATCGAGAAAGCTATTAAACTAAACTTTTATACCACAAATAATAAAACCAAATATGAAGGTATCCTCTATGGACTCGATCTTACACTCACACTTGGCGTGAAAGAAATAGTAGTTTATGTCGATTATTTACTCGTGACCAATCATTACAACAAAATGTTCTGTACAACAGGCAAAATGGTCGATTATGCGGCCTTGGTCGAAGAAAAAATGAACAAATTCATACAAGCAACAATCTCCTACTTACCTCAACAAGAATATCGCTATGCCGATACATTGGCTTACATCGAATCCATGCTAGGAGACAGTGAAAATGATCTTTAGATATCGAAATCCTCAAACATTTGAGCCTCGATATATAATCAACAATGCAAATCACTATTACTAAAAATGAAGACCCTGATGACCGGGGAAGACCATTTTATGCATACCTCAACTCCATCATCCTCCCGAGTAACAATGATGAAGCCCAATCACTTTTGGCCAAATGCCCCAGATTTATAGTTCCAGATAACATCCTATAATGTATCATAGGTGAAGGACCCCCGATTGAATGCATTTCGCAAAACCAAGCTCAAGTCAAAATCAAAGAACTCCATGGAGGTATATGCGAAGCCCACGTTTCGGGAAGATCATTAGCCCAGCGGGCATTCACACAAGGACTATACTAACCCAAAATGAGACAGGACTGCGATGATTTTGTACGAAAATGCTGCAAATGTCAAATCCATGCTCAAGACATCAAAAGTCCAGCACTTAACTTGCACATTAGCAATGTCCTCTGGCCATTAAAATGATAGGGAATCGACATCATTGGACCTTTCCATCCAGCATTGGGAAATCGAAGATTCATCCTTGTAGCCACTAACTACTTCACAAAATGGGTCAAAGCCATTCCTCTATGTCATACTGATGAAAATGAAGTCATCAAGGTCATTTAGGAGTACATAATAACCAGGTTTGGCTACCCACAAATGATACGCTCTAACAACGGCATGCAATTCATCGGCTCTAAAGTTCTTGCTTTTCTCTACAAGTACAAAATTCAACTATCAACTTCCATACCATATTACATTCAAGGCAACGGACAAGCTGAAGCCATCAACAAGAGCATTAAATCAGGTCTACACAAGAGCCTCAACAAAATGAAAGGAAGATGGGTTGATAAACTACTCATTATTCTCTGGGCATACCGGGTAACTCGAACATCTACTGGCTGTACTCCATTAATGATGGCCTTCAGTACTGAAGCGGTCATACCCTCAGACCTCAATCTACCAACTGCTCGAAAAAAAAATTCTAATATAAACAACGATCTGGGTCACCTCTGCAGCCTTAATTGGATAGAAGAAACCCATGACAAAGCCATCGCAAACTTGGGACGGTACCATAACACGTTGAAAAATGCTTACAAGAAAAAAGTTTAAAAATGATAATTTGGTATTGGCGACCTTGTCCTTCAACGAATCCAAGATAATACTCAACCTGAGAATTATGGTAAATTATCTTAAAATTGGGAAGGGCCTTACATTGTAAGCAACAAAATAGATAGTGAGACTTACTGGCTGATGACAGAAGATAAAGTCTAACTTGAACTTCCATGAAACACATCTCAACTAAAAATGTTTTGCAGATAACAACTATAACAATTATAATCGATTCCAATAAAAAAATCTTTACTATTATCTTTACTATCTTTACTTGTTCTCGATCCATACTTGATAAGTATGCATCAATAACAATCATCTTTACTATCTTCACTTGATCTCGATCCATACTTGATAAGTATGCATCCAACAATCACACATCTTTACTATCTTTACTTAGTCTCACACCATACTTATAAGTATGCATCCAGACTATCATTCTATTTTATACGAACAATATCCAATCATAGGATACTCGACTTCACATACCTTACTTATCAAACAAAATATAACTATTTTTCTTTTTTTTCGAATCTAATTCTAGATCTCCCACTGAAGATAAACATCTGGTAATCCTTCACATTCCTTAAAATTTCATGGCCATCATTTACTTAATGCCAATAGACATTCCTTACTTATTTGCTACGAGTTACAATCACATTCTACAAGTATAATTCTTGACGAATTTAACACTTGGCATGATTTACAACATCTAACCTTTACAAATTTACAAAAATTTCTTCGAAAAAAATATTCATCATTCAGAATATCGTATAGTTAAAATGTGTTCAGGTCTTATTTACCACTTTTACATCTCTCTTTTAAAACAAATCATGTTTATACAAATGCATTTACACTACAGGAGAAGACATGACGCCATCAATCTTTGCTAGCCCCTCAGGAGCAAATAGTTACACTGATTCCTCAGGATGCAACCTATCAACTTCGATCATCACCACATCATCGACAATTTTTGTCCCACTAGGAACTTCGGGAGTCTTCGGAACATCGTCATCTGAATCAGAATCCTCAAAGACAACACCACCAAACTTGGCCAACCCCTTATAATGATCCTTCTTCACTTCCAGCAACTCGTACTGCCCTACACAACAACAAATATGGTTTTTAACATCATTTAAACAACATCATTTTATCGGAAATTGATGTGATAGTTCCAAAGTTACAATTAATTCCCATAAAGACTTAATGCCTTTTATTTTCACATCATTTTATTAAAATGTGACATTAATTATCGTTTTGATACCCCGTCAATATCATTTTCAGTAATAACCTTGAAAAAAATGAGGTACATAGTTGCTTTCAAGTCATTTATTCGAAACTAACGTTATTTTGTTTTAATTAAAAATCATGAATGACTGAGGGAGATAGTTTATAAAGGAGATGTAAAATTTGTGTGGAGGAGAGGGTAGTGGATTTGGGTTAGGATAAGATGTCTTTTGGAGATCAAAAATTGCAGAGATATCGGAAAAATAATTTGTCTAAGGCATAAACACCCAACCTTCTCATGGTCTAATTCTCTTCAGATCGATTGCTAAGATCCTCTGGAGAACCATTCGCGGTCAGCAATCCATTCTTCTTCTATTTATCAATTTCTATTTCATTGATTCTGATTGATTGATGGAGTTTGTGATTCATTGATTGGGCTTGTTCCTATTTCTGTTTCATTAATTGGGCGTGTTTTGATTTCAGTTTTACTAATTCGGTTTGTGTCAATTTCATTTTGATTGATTAATTTGATTTGAATTTTATTTATTGGGTTTTTGTCCCATATTCTGGGAAAAAATTATTCTTTCACCGATTTCATTGATTGATTTTAATTCCATGCTATTTATATTCTTTTACCGATTTTATAATTGTCGTCTGTTGATGTTAATTCGAGCACTTTCATCAATGCTCTTATTTCTTGCTTGAGAATAAAAAATTTATTGCTTATTCCTAATATATCTATATTTGGACATTGTTTGTCATTTTGGAACTGCACAAATCCTTACCTTCATGTGAATCCATCTACAATTGAGGACACGATGCAGGTATCTTTTCTTAGATTGAGCACATTTCCTGTATCTATTGATGTTTTTCTTGTAATTTTTACTTCCAAATGTGTATATCCAGTCACCATTAAGTCCTCGATGGAAAGAAAAAAAAACCTGAGAGTAATGTGCTCCTTGCTTTAATAGAAAATTTGCAATATGTTGTCACTGTGGATGTCCTTCACACGGATTTTTTTTCCTGGTCTAGTTTTAAAGCCATTTTTATGCATACTTGCATTTGATATATGATGTAGGTTTTGACTATTTCAGGTATTCTCGGTATTTGGTACTGTCCAAAAAATTGCTATATTTGGAAGAAAAAAAATGGTGGAATACAGACACTAGTTCAGTACCCTGGTACGATTATTTTTTGTTATATCTTGATATCCTATTATGTTCTTCTTGTTCTTCTATACTGTAGTTGTATACCATTCATATATTTATATTTATGCTCATCAATTGCTAGTTTTATCCAACTAACCACTTTTTAATTAATTTCTGTTTTTAGACCTCATAGCTGCTGCAGTCGCTAAAGAAGCTTTAGAAGGACATTACATCTATGATGGTGGCTATTGTAAGCTTTATTTGCATACTCTCATCATACTGATCTCAATGTAAAGGCATAAATATATGTTTTTGAGTTATATCCATGGCAAGAAAAAAGGAAACTAAGAAAACAATTTGCGAAGAAAACAAAACATCACCCTCAATGTATGTTTCTTCATACTCCTTTATTTTATTTTAGACTTAAACATATTAGGCTGCTGCATAAACTTCTTTCATATAACATGTTATAAAGTGGACAAATTTTGTGACTTAGTTGTTGCCTTTCACACTCTGGCTATTTAGCTCTTTGTTGTGTCTCTAATTGTAATATAATTTTTATTGTTGGTTATTCTAATCTGGCTACATATTGATTCCATTCTCAGGGTTCATGATTATCAAGGCAGCTAAAAGCATCATATGTCCTTTATGCCCTGGTATGATTCGATATTTTTAAACATGTATTTCACAATTTATTTCAATATACGCACTCGTGCCAAGTACCTTGGACATGGTTATTATGTTTAAATCTGGAAATCAAATGATTGCCCATTTGATGATGTTATTCTTAAAGATCCTTAGTACTCAAACTTGGGATGAGAGTCGAAGTACAAATCCTGATTACACAGAGTCTAAGTCTCCACGAAAAAGAGCTCACTCAAGATGCAAGGTATTGAATTAATGATTTTTGAGTTTCCTTTAGTTTATTTTTTGTGAGATATGGTTTCGGGTCGTAAAATGTGTAACCCAATTCTTTGTTGTTTTTGTCATAATTTTGTCTTCAAGCAATTTGATGTTTTGCATAACATTTCCAAAAACTGTTCTATTCCACTCTCGCAAGGCCGCCATGACCAGTTATAGTTTGTAAGCAAAGGAGGAGAGGCAGTTTCCAAACACCCCCGATGGCCATGTATCTTTAATTAGCTTCAGGAATGTTGCGTGAGTCGTTCACATTTTCAGAAATCTGAATTGTCTATGGCCTTGATAAGCGTTGCTCGTGAGTGTTAGGAGGAGTGAGGAGTGATCTGAATAAACCCGTGTGAGGTGGTTGATCTTGTGTACTGGAAACCTAGTCATGAACGCAGCATTGATGAGTGTTCTATCGAATCTTGCCCACTGTCGAGAACTACCCTGATGATTGTTGCACCAAGTGTATCTTGATCCCAAGAAACCAGTATCCATTAATCCTGCAGCTTGTATCATATCTTCAAATTTTGTAACCTCTCTGTGGTGTGTTCTCCGACCACCTAGTCTTTCAATTTCATATCGGATAGTGTTAAAATCACCCAGTACTCACCAAGGTGTTGTAATGTTCTGGGCGAGTAGGAAAATGTCATCCCACAGAGGTCGGCATTTAGTACTTGTGTATTTAGCATAAACAATAGTCACTATGGCACTCCAGTCGCTGTTTAGAGCCATCTTGCAGTGTATAAGTTGATTAGTAGCAGATATAAGCGTCACCTCATAATCTTGTTTCCAAAGTATCCAAATTTTACCATTCTGATCTTGATTAGAAAAAAAAAAAAAATTATACTTTATTCGGCTACAAATACTAGTAATATGTGAGAAATCTAAAAAAGGTTCTAACCACAATAAAAATTTTGTGTTGCTGTATGATTCTTTTGAGATGATTTATTATCTTGGCGTTGCCAATGCCCCTGCAATTCCAAATGAGCAGCGGTCAGTCTACCATAGTTAATTTGGGCGTTGTCAAGAACTCTTGATCCTTGTGATCATGCTGAGAGACATTCGCTATGGCCTTGTTCGCACTTTCTTGACCGGAGTCCAATCCTTGCAGGATCCCCCTTCCATATCCGAGTGAAAGTCACGTTCAAACTCGAAGCCATACGCTGCTGTAAGTTTGCCGTCAGATACAAGGTTTTCTAGCACATTCTTGAGTTTGGTTGCTGCTAAATCAGCTGCTGTAAGTTCCAACTCGGTATCATATGTTGTTACGAGTTCATCGACAGATGCAAGGATTTCCATATCCACATTCTTGCTGTTGGTTGCTGTTGTATCTGCTGTGTTTATCACCCTCGGGCTGTTCATAGTGTTGTTGTTTGTCGATGTTTCTAGGAGGTGTACTTTCTTTATCCCAAGTGTATTTTCGTTCGTTGCTGTTGCCATTGTATGTTGTTGTGATGACCTTGTTCCCAACCATTTTTCTTTGTTCGATATCAGTTCGATGATGTTGCCCGTGGCACCCAACTCAGGTACGTCGCTATTTTTCTTGTTGTTTCTGTCATTAACTGTTGGTTTGTTTGTCATGATGTTTCCATCTTTATCCGGCATTGCTCTTTCCATGGTTGCTTTGTTCTTTGTATTTCGTCTTTCTTGTCTGGTAGAACAATCGGCTTGGGCTTGGTGCAAATTGCTTTGTTGTAGCCTTGCGGGCAGCATTGTATACAGTACATTGGAAGCCTTTCATAGATCATTGATTATTCCATGATGGAGGATTTTGTGAGAGCAATTCCCAGTTTCGTTGGTAGGTCTTTCGTAAGATTTACCTCGACGCAAACCCTCACAGTGCTGGGTTTGCTTAGGCTTAATGTTGTAGTGTCCGTGATAAGGTATTTGCCAATCAGGCCAGCAATCTCCTTGACTATCCCATTATTTTGAAGATGTAGCTTAAGACTTGGGAACTGAACCCAAACCGGAGCAAACGGCGAGTCTTTCTTTAGATCAAAATCGATTGTCCAGTGAGCCAACTTGAAGAAAAAGCCTTTAATTTATTGCGACTCTCTAGAGAGCGCTCTTGTGACATCTTTTTCCGACGTCATTCGCACCATAATGTGATTGAAATCTAGCACTGCAACCTTAGGAACTTCGAGAAGACCCCAATTGGACACGATGTTCTTCTCAATGACATCAAATTGAGGTTTTCTGGCCGAAAAACTCATAATAATTGTAGTGTTAAATGCAGCTGCTTCTTTGGTCAGATCCGAGGGTGAAAACGATATCACGGGCATCCCATCTTTTGACGATATCCGAGTGTCAGGTTTGAACTCCTCAAGCGCAGGTTTTACCGCTTTCGAGGCAATATTTGTGAAGGAGGGTTGTGCAGTGGCAGGCGAAATAGAGTTGACTTGCGCAGGTGGTAACAGAGAGAGTGTGGAAGAACCAGCCGGCAGGGAGAAGGGCTGATCGGAGGAGAGGGTTAAAGGAATTGTATGATTGCTCAAAGAGGAGCTCGAAGCCATTGAAAGGGAGAAGAAAAATGGAGAGATAAGGCAAAAATTAGATAACACGAGATCCACAGATAGAGTGAAGCAGCCACAAAGGAGGGGATTATATAGTTCAAAACCAAGAGAAAAGAAAGGCAACCCTAGCAAGGAAAGGCTAGGGTTAGGGTTACAAAACGAGAGATGATTCACATCTTGAAGGCTAGGGTTAGGGTTACTCCTGGTTCCTGCTTGAGGCTGAACCAAACTTCCCCAGGTTGAATAGCTCCTAACTTCCAATAGAATGACTACTTAATAGATAGTATTTCTCAAGCTCTTATTCAAAAAATTATCCTCTGAAGAGGCTATCATTTAATGACAACTATGTTTTGTAATTCACAATCCCTTTTATTTTACCTATCAAAATGGGTTCTCTCAGTTAGCCTCAGAAAGTATCATTCATCAAGTGTATCTACCATGGAAGAAGGGAATTTTGACCATTTTTAGTCTGAGGAAAGCACAATTGAACAAATATTGCAGAAGGGGAAATATGCTGCTGGTGTGTTGTGCCATCTGAAAAAACATCAGCGTACTCTTGCCATGCCTATTGAATTTGCCAAGGATGTGGTGGGCATTATAACTACACTTGGAAAAGTAGGTGGTAAGAACCTGTGCAGGTTAGTCAAAAATAGGAGTTACATAGACATAAAGTGTTTGATGGAGGTATTTTTCTTGACATGCCTCTCTTTCGGTTCTTAATGTGCAAGTTTTTCTTATAGTATATAGGACTGGACACTATGATGGCAATTGCGTGCAAGACATTAAAAGGTTTTAAAGCTCTTGAAACCTATGATAAGGAAGGACGAATCAATAAGAGTACTGGTCTTCACATGCTCGGGTCTTCTATTGGGAGGCATATGGATGGTAGATATGTAGTAATTTGTCTAGAAGAATTAAGGCAAGAACTTTCATTTGAAGTTTAAGAAAGTACTTTCTACTATTTGTTTCTTGATTTCACTAAGGCTAATACATACAAGTATTGTTCTTTTATGTCGAGAAACGTGTAAATATTTCTTATCCCCTTAATAAGTTCTTTTCCCCTTCTTTTGTAGGCCTTATGTTCGTGATTTTGAGGCCAATGACCTACAATGAAGGCTTGCTCTTCTGAAGCTAAGATTACCCACTAGAGAGTGTCCATATGCCTTTCTTGGATTTGTTATGGAGATGATCGAATTAGAAAGTATTAACATGTCTTGTCTAACAATCAACGATCATGGGCTACAGGAAACTCTCTTTTATAGCCCTTTCTCACGCGTACAAGTATAAAAGACCAGGTCAAAAATGCAACTTTCCCTTCCATGTATAAGTGAAGGATCCCTCTCTTTAGATGGTGGAATGGTTAGGAGTAATGGTGCGTTCGCCCATGGTGATTGGTAAACAATGATTCACTTAATATTATTACCTATGCAAATTGTTGCTTTTATGGATGTATTTTTCATGCACTTTCCTTACAATATAGTGATCTTTGTGAAATGGTCGAGATTTACAGGTTTCTTTTGAGTAGGTGGACATTAGTGTAGGTGATATGATTTTAATGTTACTTGAGCAGGTGGACATTTGTATTAATGCTACTCGAGTTGCTAACGCTGCGGCTTTAGCTGCTGTGGAATGCTACTCTCGCCGTTGTGGACATAGTCTTTAGTCATCAGACATAACTTTCTTCATACAGCCTATAGTACTTTGCGATTCACCCTCACTATCTTATAGGGGATTATTTCCAATTAGTCAGTGTTTATTTGATTTAAACTTGTGATTCTTGCTGCTGCTGCCACTATTTTTGGTATGATTGCTGCATTATACTTCTCTCAGAGTATATATGTTGGGACATTAAAATCTGATTTGACGTTTGCTACTTAAGCGATTAATACTACTTCGTGATATATAGATACTGTTATTTCCATGACTAAGGCATTTTGTTAATCTCTTCTTCATAAGGTGGCTGAGATGAAGGCACATGTTCCAGACCCCAATACTCCAACAGTACCTAACCGTGAAGTCCTTTGAACTCTTACAAAAATGTTCAGGTGTGTATCGACATGTAGGCTGTTTGAATCTTCTAAGAAATAGCTTTGAGGATAACTAGGGTCTCATTTGGTATAGCTCATCGCTAGTTATGTGCGATTCTCTGAGAGAACTTCCTTGGGAAGCCCTTGGAAAAGCTGTTCCATTCTATGAAACTTTATTATGGTGTTTGCTAATACTTCAAAATTAAATCTTGTATTCTTTTTTATTTCCAATGTTTTATTTGCTTTGCTGGAAATGAATTGATGAAGGTAAGAAATTTGGCATACCGGAACTGATTTTGAAAAATAATCAACATATTTTAGTGTGTATTTTGAGATATGCAAGTATATTTCTGCTTTCATTATCTTAATAAAATGGGGACTTCAAAATTCTTAGTTCATTTCTTTTTACAGGTATGGAATTGGTTCCAGAACAGGAGATATGCTACCAAGTCAAAACTTGTCCAGTCTCTTGGCAAGCTAAGTGTTTCGTCTCCACCTTGGGATGATTCAGTTCCCATGAGAAATAAACTAAGAATGGATTGGCCTATAGCGAGTAAGTTTTAAGTAAGATTCTTTTATAAAAAAAAAATTAAACTTTTTGCGACAAGATGAAAGGCTTCTTTCATCAAATTGAAGATCTTACAATATCGTTGCATTTTTAAACTGTAAACAGGAGTGCAGGAAAGCATCAGGATTGCTCAAAGAAGAGGATGAGAAGAAAATGAGTGATTTTGAAAGATAATTTAGATAAACAAGTTTACAAGTCCATCATTAGTTTGAGTAGTTATATTTGATCATGTGGGCTATTATTCTTACTACTCTAGATGCTCTATGGTTCAACAAACAACAAATGGAAGTATCGATTACCCAATTGAATCGAGATTTGGTTAAGCATAAAACTTATAGAGAATCCCTTAATGTGATGTTGGAACGGGTTCGTGCTGACGTCGAATAAATATGTGAGGTTGTAAAGGCCTATAGTTTAATAATATTGTAACAACCTTTCTAGCTTAAAGTATTTGGATAAGTTTGATGGTCCCTATTTTTCTAGCAGGTCATATGGATAAGGAGAATTTGAAAGTCTAACTCATAGTGGAACCAGAAAAATAGAATTGACCAAGAAGCTCCATGCTACAGGAAAATAATGTGAGTCTTAAATAACCAAAGTATGAACAAGTAATCATTAATTTGTGACTGTTTTATGTTATCTAAACAGTCTTAGATAACTATAGGTAGCAACTAGTATGTAGAGTTGCTCTTAAGTTAGGTATCAAAATATTCATACTATGAAATTTGAATATAACTTGGGAACTTTCCGTATTCTAGTACTCGTCATATTTCCACATTTCTTGGTTTCACTAGATTAATAGTTGTATGTGCATTGATAGGTTCCAATGCTATATTGATTTTTTCTTATAGCGAGCAAGAAACTGCTTGAATTAGAAGTGAGAACCTCTTCAACTTTTTTATTATATATAGAGCCTAACCTGATAACATCAGAGATATGTTTTAGTGGTTTAAGTTCAAGTATTTGCCTTCAAATATTCAAGTATTAACTTGCCAAAACATGTCACTGAATAAAAATGGTCATAAATAAGTGGTTTCTAATATAGTCCTTGCAGATTTATTAAAGGGTGGAGATGAAGGTCTATCCAGTAATTGCTAGGATAATACATTCTACGCGTTCTTTCAAGAAGCAAGTCAAGATATATTGGAACTCTGGATAGTCTATACATGGTGATGGTAAAGCTTGCCAATGATTTAGCTCGGCAATCCAATTAATGAAGTAATTGAGTTCAAACACATTATATTTAATAAATGTAATATAATTTAGCCAAATATTTTTCCTTTTTGTATAATATGGTGGTGGTCCTGAAGCGGGGAGGGTGGGGCAGGTGATGGGCAATATTAGATTTTTAATTTTTTTTTGTATTTTTTGAGGTATTGACATTATTTTAAAAATAGCATTGTTGATATATGAAAATGTTTCCACGCCACTTCAAATATGGCATTAAAAGATTTTAACAATGTCATTTTTTAATGACATTATTTAGTGATGTCAATAGAATATACTTGCCGGCCGATCACTGAAATTCGATATCAATAACGTCATTTTTTGAAACCCCTTATACGTCACTTGATTAATGACGTTAGTACCTAGCTTTTCCCGTCACTTATTTAATAACGTTGTTAGTCCCTACCTTTCTACGTCATCGCCTACGATGTCATTTGTACAAATGGCGTTAAATCCCTTTTACATCATTTTTTTAATGACATAAAAACCCATATTTACTGTAGTGCCACATAGTGGGCCCTCACCTTCTTGTAAGTCTCCAACATCTCTGCCATCAACTTGTAGTGGCATATTTTCTAGAAGGAGAATCTTCGCCAATACTTATTCGTAAAGAGAGTGCAATAAGACTTGATGAATAAGATTTTATGTGGAAAACTCAGTAAAGACTGTGAAAAACCACGACCTCGAGGAGGATTTTGATGTAAAATCTAGTAAAATTCTAGTTATTACACGTTTTTAGAGTGAAGGTAGGTATTGAAGAAAGAATAGTAAAATATTATCTCCTGTAGTGTTTATTCTCTGCCTGCATTTATAGTCATATAGGCAATTTTTAAAAAAGAAAGAAATAGTCTTTTATTCTGAGGGAAGTGGGCGAACTTCGCGTATCTCTAACAGTTCTCTCTTGACAAGGCTTTAATGGCTACTTTTGGTAGGTTAAGGACTAATATTATCTTTTAGAATACTGAGATGTCTTTGACTATGAAGGACTGTCTTTGCATATCTTTGACTACACTTTACTGGCTTACTCTTGTCGAATATGTGGAATATGCTACTACAATCGCCCCATTCTCGCTTGAAGCACTTGTGGTTGTGTCGAGAAGAATTTTAGAATCTGAAGAGGTTTGTCGAAGGAGAAGATAAATCATCTGTGTTATTTCCGAGGTCAAAAGAAATGTATTTGATCAAGTCATTCCCGAGGCACAATTAATGCGGTACATTGAATCTGGCGGAAGGATATTGAGTATAAATAGGGGGTTATTGAAGGTAGGATGGTGATGGTTTATGGAAAGATGTCACACCAAGTATGGTCTATTGCGTTGTCTGGGGCTGAAGACGGTGATCATTCTGATGGAAAAATCTAGCGCAAACCGATCGGCGTTAAGCCGGTATGAGATCGTGTCATACCGTTGGGGTGGGAACAAGGTCAAAACAGAGGCGATGTGTATCTATTGGAAATAATTGTATCATCATGCGGAGGTGAAGATAATGGATTGCATCAGTTTGGGGGAGAAGGGATAACTGTGTGTGTTAATGATGAAGGTTTGGAGCTTAGATGGGCATCCAGGGATCTTGCCGAACGTTTGAATTTTCTTGGAATTTTTTTTCTGCCTCTTTTCTGCTGACGCATCTCTTAAAAGTTCAGTAACTTAAGATTCATTGAGTTTCTTACCACTAGAAAGAGGCTTTAATATCGAATTCTGGTGAAAAGAAAATACAGAGTAATCAGTCCTATAAGTCAAATGTAAAAATAGATGTAGTCACGGATGGTATATGTAGCAAAATCGAAGGAGGAAGTTTTCGAATATTTATTATAACTTATTCATAATAATTAATAAAGTTAATATCTTCGATATTCTATTCATGTGTATTGTGAGTAGCAATAGTAGTTTTAAATAATCGGAGATAAAATGTTAAACGTGAATGCACATAAACTGTTGATGGGTTGTCATAACATCTCGAATGTATTTGACTGAGTGGGTCCTATAACGGATTTCGAGGGTGATGGATTTGACATTGAAATTGCAGAGTTCCAAGGCAGAGTAAATGAAGGTGAGTTAAACCATGACTGGAGGGGGTATAAATAAGTCTTGTTGCTGTAGATGTGAGGCATTTATGCAAGATGGTAAAGACGAGAGCTCAGGCCCGTGATGGTGTTTTCAGACGTATTCAAGTAATGTATTGGGTGTTGTACACTCGATATTTTGAAACTCTGAATTGTAATATGCATATGGAAGATCCGGAAGAGCCTGATTATTGAAGGGATTAGCGAGGCAGAAGCGAAGGAGGCTGATGAAGACTTTAAATTTTGTGTCAAATTATAGTTTTGGCATCCTCCTGATTGATGTGGTGGTATATGGACTCGAGTTAAGTTGTTGGTGAAGAGGGAAGATGAAGCTGTACCGAGGGGTTTATAAAGTTAAAATTTTCGTAGGAGTAGGTATGTGTAAGGAGTTGTGAAGGTTAATAAAATGTAATAAAAGAGTGTGTAGGATGTGTTGTCGATGGAAGTAATTTTTTGTTTACTTGTCAAATGGATAATGTACTTGTTAAAATTTGGTAATGACAAATAGTTTTAAGCAAAATTCTGGTAGAATGTCGAATATAATGAAAATGTGTATGTTGTCGAAGATATGTCTCAAAAGATAGGAATTTGTAGGTAAAGTAGAAAAAAAGGTTTATGAACCAAGACTAATGATTATAGCAAGATGTGTTCCATTAGGGGAGATTATGAAATATAAGGAAATGGATGTAAACCATCTTTGTGAAAATATAGTTGGTGATCTGTTGCGTTGGAAAGTTTTAAAAGAAATTCTTCAAGATATGGAAGAATTAGAGTGGGAGTGTAAGTATTTTTTATCTTTGAGAAGGTGAAGTGCCGAAGAAAATGAGAAGAGGAAGAGAAAATGTTATACTCAAAGAGTTGAACGGTCGTAGAGTGGTGCGATTAACAGTCACGTAGGGTCTATAAATACCTTGGATGTGGGCGACTATTTACACTTTTCAAACATAGATTTGCTTTTTCTCAAATGCTAATTGTTGTTGCTTGTTACTAAATTCATTGCCGACAATTGTAAAAGAGGAGATTAGCGAGTTCATTGTAAGAGCCAAATGAGTAATGGAAAGAGATACAGAAGCAGCACGAAAGCAAGGTTAGTGAATCAGTTTTTGATTGATTATGTGATAAACAAATAAGATTAAGTAAAGTGAATGATGTGGTATAGGAAATTGAATCGATAGGGCATTAGTTGTAAGGAGTTTAGAAAAGTGACTGAATTAGGGTTTGGCAGGGGGTATTAAAATTCTGAAGTAGTTAAAACTATTATCTTTGGAAGAACTGGTATCGTTAGGTATTTATAGATTAGTTCTGGTGTGGGTGAGATGATGAATGGGTGGAGAGGAGTGGAGAGAAATCTCGATTGGTGGCGCTGTTGTTACGACGCAATTGTAGGGATGAGGGAAATACCGATTTGATACGGCAAGATTGTCGGGAATGTTATTTTTCGTTTAGATTTGGCCGGATTTTGTGCCGGAGAAGGGGAATTCTCAATTTTTGAATGTTGGCATTTTTGGTAGAAAACAGGGGAAGTGTGTTTGAGAAGCTATTGAGTTGCCTGAAATTTAACCAAAAGTAGATCAGATTACCATGTGATTAATGGTTTATGATTTTAATAGAAGAGATAAATGTGAATAAACTCCTATCAATTGTTTCGAGAACTGAAGTATTAAATAAATATGTAAAATGATAGTAGCAGAAAGTAAAGTAAATAATTTGTTGGAGAGTAAGCTCGACAACGATAGTATTATGAATATATGAACGTAAGAACATATATATGTATCGCATATGATAGATTTTAACTATTTAAAAAATATGGAATCTGTTGTACAGGTTATGTTTAAAAATGGCTGAACCAACTCAAAATAAGGAGAAAGATATATACGAGGATCTCGAAGATGTAGTGCCTCTAATGATTGATATAAGGACCTGTGTACAATAATTGGGACGGAAATATAGGGTTGGATTGAGTAGTGCGGATTTAGGTAGTGTGGAACAGTTTAGAGTGGCACCTAGTGCTGTCAAACTATCTGAGGAAGAAGCTACGGATATGGATGTGGATCATGAACCCCAAGCGAGTGATCGAGAAGGTAACGGGGAAGAGGAAGAAGATGTGGAGGAAGGTGAGGAAACATGTTATAAGGAGGCTCCAGAGACTAATGAGATCTTAAGTTTTAAGAAAAAATATGATATTCCTAGGGACATAAGGTTAGAGGAGTACCAGTATGAAATTATCGACCAGGAAATACCTCTGAATGGTATTCTGGTTTATTAAGAACCAATAAAGAAGGGATTGATGCTTCACCTCTGAGCGGACAAAAATAAATTAATGAATTTCTTTGATGTGGAGCCGGGGCAGTTTAATCTGAATGTGTATGATTTGTTTTGGGTTTGTGGGGCCATAAATGGTCGACTTAAGACCAGGGGGGAGGAGTTAATAATTGTTGATGATTTATGTATGTACTACATACTTAAGATAAACCTGCAGAAGCTAGGTTGCCGGTACTTGGTGAGGTTTTTAAAATGACTATTGTTTTATGATATGTTGTCAACTAGGGGGTGATACACTGATGAACGCTTACTTGTTTACCGAAATTATGAGTTTGACAAAAAAGAGCCCGGAGAATCCTTAAAGAGAAAAATGTTTTACTTAGGTGTGTGGTTAGGTAAATATAATTCTCGATGTTTGAATTGTGTGAATGAGATGAAAATGTTTTTAACTTGTTGATGTTGTTTTTAGCAGCATTGAAAGAGGTCGATAGGAAGTCACAGGCAAAAGAAGAATTGTAAAAGGTGAGGAAATATTTTCTTGGTAGGATTGATAACCTAGTTATGGACTGAGATTTTGTGAATATGCTCTTCCAAGAAGCCGGTTTAAAGATATCGAGGGTAAAAGGCTCAGAAGTGTCTGTTATCGACGGAAAGATGTCGGCTAAGAATAAGAGATTCGTAGATGTGAGCTTACCTCTTGAAAATCACTCCCTGGTTGGGTACAACACAGATACAGAGATCGATGCTATACTGGGAGAGTCTTTGGGAATAAATAAAATGAAAAGGGTGGGAAGTTCTGATGTGCCTCCATTGCTTTATCATAAGAGGTTTACTCAACAATCGCCAACAGCGGATGTGGTTGAAGCTGCTAAATCAGCAGCTGCTGTAGATATGTGCCCCCTATAGGGTTCTGGCAGTGTGGTCCTAAAGAAGACCAGTGGGGAGACGTCGAAGAAGAATTTTGTCGAAGAGTCTGAGATAGAAGCACAAAAAACTATGGATGCTTATACGTTTGTAACGGATGAGCTGAAGACGGAGTTGGAGGATTGTATGGTGGGGATTTATAGTTTGAATGCATTTTTCAGCGTGGGTCAAAGGAATTTGTCAAAGGTGAGAAATTTTAATGTTTTTCGTTGAATGATAAAATTGGTTGGTCGCTCGAATACTCATTATATGACTTTGATGCAGATTAAGAAGTTGGTAACTGAAGTTATGGGCCGTGTTGTGGGCAGTGGAGATCTGGCAAACCAGATTATTGCCTACAAAAATATAGAGAAGGATTTGATCGAGGAGAAGGTAGAATTGAATGCCACATTGAATAGGTATGAGCTCGATGCCATGAAAGCGAGGGAAGCGGCGCTGGGGGAAGCGAAGAAAGCGGCAGATAAAGAGAAAAAGGAGACTTTGGCATTGCAGAAGACCACCTTTGAAAAAGATGTAAGGGATCAAGTTGCAAATGTTTGTAAAACAATGAAGGAAGAACAAGGCAAGCTTCTAGATGAGGTGAGGGCGAAGATGAATGAGGAGAAACTAGAAAAATGCATAGAAGTGAGGACGTACTATAAGAAATAATATGACGAGTTGGAGGAGAGGAATATTTTTTATAAGGGACTTGTAAAAGTTGGTGGTGCTGTATTTGATGGCAGCTCGGATGATGATGTAGCCCTGACGCCTGATGTACACGGGGAAATTGAAATCATGGAAGATGAAGTAATGGTGGATGCTGATGGTTGTCCAGTTAAGGTAGCAGATGTACAGGTTCTCGAAGGTGCCCTAAAGTTGAATGAAGAAAATATCTCCCTTTGATATGTGAAACCTTGGGTAAGTTGTGTTTATGTGGGAAATGATGTAAAAGTGGTCAGTTGGACCGAAATATTTAAATTAGTAGTGTGTGGTGAAACAATATTGTGTTGCTGAACAAGTTTGATTTGTAAAATAATTTTGTGCACTTTTTTTATAAATAGTTCTAAGTAGCAAATTTGATAAAATGATTTTGATCGAATGTGACTAAAGATCGAACAGAAAAGTGAAGAGCGCTTGTTTGCGTGGTAGGTAAAAATTGCCAGAAAATGAAAAGTATGAGATTGAGTACCATATATTCTTAGATGGGTATCTGGATCTAGATTTGAGAAAAACAAAAGCTCCTTCAGAGGTTGTTCGATAAGTAAAGAGCGCGAAATAGAATATCCTGTAATCGGATATCGTCCATGTAAAATTTGAATGATAGGCTTGAGGTATACTTGTTAAGTAGTGACCAACAGAAAAATTAAGGTAGTAAAGATTTTATTTGTCTGATGAATACTTGACAAGTATTGAACGAGATCAAATCAAATAGTAAAGAGATTGTTTGTCTGATGTATACTTGAAAAGTATAGATCGAGATCAAATCAATTAGTAATGAGATTGTTTGTTTGATGTATACTTGAAAAGTATAGATCGAGATCAAATCAAATAGTAATGAGATTGTTTGTCTGATGTATACTTGAAAAGTATTGATCAAGATTAAATCAAATAGTAATGAGATTGTTTGTTTGAGGTATACTTGAAAAGTATAGATCGAGATCAAATCAAATAGTAGCGAGATTGTTTGTCTGATGTATACTTAAAAAGTATAGATCGAGATCAAATTAAATAGTAATGAGATTGCTTGTTTGAGGTATACTTGAAAAGTATAGATCGAGATCAAATCAAATAGTAATGAGATTGTTTGCCTGATGTATACTTGAAAAGTATAGATAGAGGTCAAATCAAATAGTAATGAGATTGTTTATCTGATGTATACTTGAAAAGTATAGATTGAGATCAAATCAAATAGTAATGAGATTTTTTATCTGATGTATACTTGAAAAGTATAGATCGAGATCAAATCAAATAGAAATAAGATTATTTGTCTGATGTATTCTTGAAAAGTATAGATCGAGATTAAATTAAATAGTAATGAGATTGTTTGTCTGATGTATATTTTAAAAGTATAGATCGAGATCAAATCAAATAGTAAGAAGGAAACAGATAACAAAGTTTGTTTATTTGAATCGATGAAAAAGTGTTACAGTGTATCATCTGTAAAACAACTTTAGTTGAGCAGTACTCCATGGATAATCTAGCGGTATTTCATCTTGCAATGTATGATCCTTCCCAGTTTTCTGACAATTTTCTTGAATTTTTAGGTTGAGTACTATCTTGGATCCGTTATAAGACAAAGTTTCCAATACCAAATTTCCGTTCCCGAACTTTCTTGTGGTACACTTTTTTCAAGGCATCATGCTATCGTCCTAAATTCGCAATGGCCTTGTCTCTGGTTTCCTCGATTCAATTGAGGTTGCATAGGAGATCGAGTTCATTTTCTTCGTCTTGAATTTTTTGTCGAGTACTAGGTAGATCGAGGTTTAAAGGTATGACTGCTTCAGTGCCAAAAGCCATCATGAATGGAGTACTGCCTGTTGAGACTCGAGGTATGGTGCGGTAGGCTCAGAAAACACTAAGCAATTCATCCACCCATCGTCATTTCTTGTTGTTGAGATGCTTGTATAATCCTGATTTGATTCTTTTGTTTATGACTTTGGCTTGTCCATTGCCTTGAGGATAATATGGTGTGGATGTTGTGAGCTGGATTTTGTATTTATGGAGGAAAGAAAGTACTTTGGCGCTGATAAACTGTTTGCCATTATCAGAACGTATCATATGCGGACAACCAAACCTGGTGATGATGTACTCCCAAAAGAACTTGATAACTTAATTTTTGTCAGTATGGCAGAGAGGAACTGCTTCAACCCACTTTATGAAGAAAACACTGACAACTAGGACGAATCTTTAGTTTCCCGATACTGAATGGAAAAGTCCAATGATGTCGATGCCCCATTGTTTGAATGGCCAGAGAACATTGCTGATATGCAAGTCTAAGGCTGGGATTTTGATGTCTTGGGCATGGATTTGGCATTTGCAGCATTTTCGAACGAAGTCTTTGCAGTCCTGTCTTATCTTGGGCCAATTCAACCCTTGTGTAAAAGCGCGTTGGGCTAACGATCTTCCTGAAACATGTACTCCACAAATACCTTCGTGAAGTTCTCAGATTTTTATTTGAGCTTATTTTTGATAAATGCATTCGATAAGTGGTCCCCCACCTACGATTCAATAAAAGATGTGACCTTGGACAGTGAATCTAGGGCACTTGGCCAGAAGTGATCAAGAACCTTCTTTGTTACTGGGGAGGATGTTGGAGTTGAGATATGCATAGAATGGTCTTCTCCAGTCTTCAGGATCGTCATCGTCAGCAATGGTGATTTGGAGTATTGATAGTATATCGAGGCTGAAATGATCGATGATTTTGATTTCTAAAGATCTTTTTTCACTGTCTCCAAGCATTGCAGCGATGTAAGCTAAAGCATCAGCATGTCGATTTTCTTGTCGGGGTAAGTAAGAAATTGTTGCATGTTTGAATCTTTGCATCTTTTCTTCGACCAGAGCTGCATAATCAACCATTTTTCCTGTTATTTTGAAAGTTTTGTTGTAATGATTAGCCATAAGCAAAGAGTCGACATAAACTGCTAATTCTTCTGCTCCAAGAGTAAATGCGAGATCGAGACCATGTAAGATTCCTTCATATTCTATCTCATTATTGGTGGCATAGAAGTTGAGTTTGATAGCTTTTTTGATTTGTTGATTGGAAGGCGTAACGAGGACGACACTAATCCCCGATCATTGTGGTCCGGCTGACCCATCTGTAAAAAGTTGCCAACCAGAGCTTTTGGACCATGCGTTTGGTTCTACTATTTACCCATCTGTGAAGATTTCTTCGAGTTCTTCCCAATCGGGGTCTTCGATGGGAAAGTATGCTAAAAAGTCGTCCACTGCTTGTCCCTTGATAGATATTTGACGTTCGAAGGAAATATTGTATTCTTCAAGGAAAACAGACCATTGCTGGATTCGTTGAGATTTTTATTTTTTGCAAAGCATTAGTTCGAGGGGGTATTTGGTGATGACTTTGATGGGATGAGCTTAAAAGTAGGGACGAAGCTTTTGAGAATAGTTGACCAGAACGAGTAGCTATTTTTTTGCTGTCGTATACCATTTTTCAGCAGGCATAAGTGTTTTGCTAATGAAATAGATTGGTTTTTCCACTTTGCCATCTTATCGAATAAGAATGGAATTGATCGAATATTTGGTTGTGGATAAGTACATTGTAAGGGATTCACCATTAATTGGAGTACTCATTATAGGAGGACGCCCCAAGTATCGTTTAAGATCATGGAAAGCCATCTCACAGTCAGGAGTCCAAATAACTTCCATTTACAGTTTATTCAAAAGAGGCGTGGGGTTACCATGAAGAAGGAGGTAAATGAGTCTGCATCGATCAGATGACTTTGAGATGAATCTATGAAGAGCAGCGATTCTGCCTGTGAATTTTTGAACGTCTTTTTTTGTTCAAGGAGATGGCATTGCCATGAGTACTTTGATTTGTATGGGATCAATTTTTATTCCACTTTTGCTGACCTGATGTCCCAGGAATTTGCCAGATGCAACTCCAAATTAACATTTCTCTGGGTTAAGTTTCATTTGGTACTTGTGAAGGATATTAAAAATAGTTTGGAGGTTACTGGAGTAGTCCTCTCATTTCAGGCTTTTGCAAATCATATCATCGATGTATACTTCTATAATTGTGCCGAGAAGATCTTTGAAAATTTTAGTCACAAGTCTTCGTTAAGTAGCGCCTGTATTTTTTTAACCGAAAGGCATGATCGTGTAACAGTATAGACCTCTGTCGGTGACGAAGGTTGCTTTTTCCTGATCTTCTTCGGCCAGAGGAACTTGGTTATATCCAGAGGTTGTATCCATCATAGAAAGAAGTTCGTGTCCTGCGACTGAGTCGAGAAGTTACAGAATTAGTGGTAGCGGAAAACTATCTTTAGGTGTAAACTTGTTGGGTTCTGTGAAGTCAACACAAACCCTGATTTTACCATTTTTCTTTGGTACCACTGCGATATTAGAAGCCCACTTCAGATATTTAGCTTCCCGAATAAATCTTAACCAAAAGAGTTTATTAATTTCTTTATTTACTGTATCGCGGAGTCGAGGGGTCAGATTTCATCATTTTTGAATGATAGCTTTGCTGTCCAGAAGGAGGCTGAGTCGGTGATAAGCGATGGAAGAATCGATGCCAAGCATTTCTTGGAAAGTTTAGGAAAAAATGTCTATGTTCTTCTTAAGTAGGTGTATCATGGCCTCTTTTTCGTTGGTCAATAATTTAGAGTCGATGAAGGTTGTGCGTCCTGGGCCATCGAGTTCAACAAATTCAACTATCTCGCTGTCATGCTATTCAAATGTTGTCAATTCTTCTAGTTGTAGTTGCTATGCTTTGAGAAGTTTGGTTGTATGAGGGTTGGTTGTGGTATTTTCGCACATTCGTGCAACTGCTTGGCTGCCTTTAATTTCGTATATTCCGTGATTTATTGGAAAACACTGTGCTAGATGATAAGTGGAAGGCATTTCTTTGATTTAATTCAGCAGCTTTGACCCAAAATTCCTAAGTATTTGGACTCTGCATCGATGGCAAGAAATTTGACGAATGTAGTTTCGGAACTTGCCTGAACTGGTAGAGTGATTTCTCCTATGGTGATTCTTTCGAACCATTGAAACCTGTGATTGTTGTTGTCAAAAAAATTACCGAATCTCTAAGGCCTTGGACTTCAATTGCTCTTCTGAACAATACATTTATGGTATTTTCAGTATCGATGTGAAGTATATGTAAATAGTCCTACCCGACTTTGAGCATAATGACAAGAGGGTCATCATGGGGGTATTTGACGTGGCTTGTATCACAATCTTTGAAGGTGATTTGGTAAGGACGCTTCGATTTACTTGTGCTGGGAAGAAGTTTTGCTTATTTTTCTGAGGAGGTCATTGTACAGCATGATGAAATCCAATCTTCTTGTTTTCTTTTCTTTCCTTTCTCGATCTCAATCATATGTAGGTGGCGAGCTTGCCCTTGGGCCTGATTTTGCTCCACTTTTTTTTTTTTTTCTCTAGGAATTTTTGGATATCGATAACATAATTGTGGAGTCTTCCAGCTAATAGGATGCGACAGAAGATTTGTATGAGGGAGTAACATGGATCAGTCTCATAGTTATGCACATTATGATACTGACATAGTAGTCTATTAGGAAGATCAGGAATTGTTTGTGGTATGCGATAACACTCATCTCCCTTTATCGTTGGCAAGATAGCGGAGAGAGTTGTTGTCATTGGCAGAAAAATTGGGACAGGTCTATCTGGTCTGCTATCCCTTCCTCTATAATTGTCGGTATTTCTGTCGCGTTGTTTTGGCGCATCAGGAGTGACTGTTCACTGAGATGGGGTCGAAGATGTTTCTCAAAAATGGATTACAGATATGCTTTTAATCTTATCTTTCTTTGATTGCTCCAGTTTGATGTAGTTATTAACCACATCAATCATCTCAGTGACTATACATGGCTTGTGTAGAATAAGTTCTTCTTGAACTTTTGAGTCAATATGTAAGGTGGAGGTGAATGCCGGAACGACGATCTTAGGGTCTGAGTTCCCTATTATCCATGTTTCCTGCAGGAAGCATTTATAAAGGTTTGCTAGGATCCCTTTTGTACCTTGCTCGAAGTAAAGCAGGGAGTCAATAGTGATCTCTCACTCTCTGACATGGGCGTAATTAGATTCAAAAAGATGCTACAACTGGCTGAACGTGGTGATGGAGACCTCATGGATAGTATGGGATCAACAGAGCGATTCTTCCTTCAGGATCATATTAAATAGCCTACATAGCATATGGTCAAGTTTGGAATATAATCCCACTGCGGCTTTGAAATGTCAAACATGCATAAGTGGGTCAGTCAGGCCTGCATACTGAATAAATTTGGGCATATGGAAATTGTTTTGAATGGGCATAACATCGAGATGAGGGGAGGCAGTGCTTGTCTCGATTCTATCAAGTACAGACCTTCAGCCTGGAATATGGCCTAGATCCTGTTGTTGAGGTCATCCAAGGAGATGAATTGTTGCAGGGGAAATGGTAAAGCTGCAATCTGAGGAACAAAATCCCTTTGTCCTTTTGTTCCTAATCAATCCCTGATCGGTCTTCTTTCAGGTGGAAGAGTTCGATGTTGAGTACGTCGACTTCTTTGAGTTGTCGTTGCTGAGGATGTTAAACCAAAATGTTGAGAGGCTATGTTTGGGTTCCCGGATCTGGATCGAGAAACCCAGAGCTCGTCATCTCTTGGTAGATCGTCGTGTTGAATTGTTTTTGATTTGTGCTCGCTTCGAGCAAGTGGAGGGAACGTTTATCGACCGGTAGGCCAATCTTGTGTTCTTCTCAGTTGTTCCATTTCTTTCTGATGTGTTTGGTTCTATTGATCTTAGGCTTTCAGTCGTTTGTCTCTCTCTGTCTGAAGAGCTTGAGCGTGGACACGCTGATCTTCCATTCTTTCGGCATTTTTTGTGGCCATCTATTGTTGAAGCTCGAGTACGACACCGTGAAGATCAATTGTTCTGGGTATTTCCTGACCTCTGACGGTACTGGAATTGCTTTTTTGGTTCATGTTTGCCATTGGACGGCGTTTAGATCAGTGACGGCAAAAAAAAAGTGTGGTACTTCCCACAGACGGTGCCAACTATAGCGGCGTATTTTTCGGAAAGAGAATCTTTGCCAATACTTATTCGTAAAGAGAGTGCAATTAGACTAGATGAACAAGATTTTACATGGAAAACTCAGTAAAGGCTAAGAAAAACTATGACCTCGAGAAGGATTTTGATGTAAAATCCAGTAAAATGCTAGTTATTACACGTTTTTAGAGTGAAGGTAGGTGTTTGAAGTAAGAATAGTAAAAGATTGTATCTTGTAGTATCTATTCTTTGCCAGTATTTATAGATATACAGGCTGCTTTACAAAAAGAAAGAAATAGTCTCCTATTCTGGGGGAAGTGGGTGAACTTCGCTGATCTCTAACAATTTTTTCTTGACCAGGCTTTAATGGCTATATTCTAGAATGCTGAGTTGTTTTCGACTATGAAGGACTGACTTTGCATGTCTTCGACTACACTTTGCTGGCTTACTCTTATCGAATCTGAGGAATATGCTACTACACAGCTAATCCCTAACCTTATCCAAGATCTTACCATGCTCCAGCTCCATTCCCTTTCGCACATCGGCAACCTACTCCCTTGCATCCTTCTCAAAGTTTGTTCTAAGCAACGCTAAAGCCCCCTCTTTTCTTTTTCCTATGCTTTCTTTGCTTCGCGGAGAGCAGTACTTCGAGCTTGCCGGTATTCAGTGTTGCATTCATCCCCTTCTTATCTTCGATCAGCACCTTTTTTTCCCACGTCAAATCTTTCTCGATGTTTTTGTACGCCAACACTTTATTTGCAAGGTCACTACTACCGACAATGCGATCTTTCGCCTCCGTTAACAACTTATTGATCTGGATTACATTCATAAATTGAGTATTCGTATGACATACCAATTTCTTTAATCGAAGCAAAGCAGAAAAGTTTCTCACCTTCGACATGTTGCGATGGCTCTCGCTAAGAAATGTCATGAAGCACTCAGCCCCAACTAAACAATCATCAACTTCAACCTGCAACATATTCATCCCAGACATATAAGAATCCATCGTCCTCTGGACTTCAACCTCAGATTCCTCGATGAACTTGTTCTTTGACGACTCTCTACTCCCCTTCTTTTCTGGGAGTACACTTGTCGCACTCCGTGGTGGACGCATATCCAACAAAGCAGCTGGCTTATAAATTTTGACCTCCTCCTCCGTTATCGACCGTTGAGTATTCCTCTTATGAGGAAGTAAAGGAGAAACAACTTGGCTTGCTGCCCTTTTTTCTTTTTACTCTTTCCCAATGTTTCTATAAACATCGAATCTATCTTCGTATCAGTCGCATACCCAGCCAAGGAAGGATTTTCAAATGGCCAACTAGCCTCTGCGACCCTCTTGTTCTTTGCTAACATCTTACCATCGATAACAGGGACTTCCAAACTTTTGGCCCTAGACCTCTTTAGCCTAGCCTCTTGAAAAAGGGTACTCACACGGTCTTAGTCGATAACAAGATTGGCGATCCTACCAAAGAAGCCTTTTATGATCTCGTACAATTCTTCTTGTACTTCCGACTTCTTATCAACCTCCTTCAAAGCTGCACATAAATGAAATGCAATTACAAACAATTCATATCACATTAAACACTTCAAATATCGATATTTAAGTTACCTAATCACAAACCTAAGTGAAATTTTTTTCTCTTTAAGGGCTCCCCAGGGTCTTTCTTGTCGAACTCATAATTCTCGGACACGAGTAAACATTAATCGGTGTATCGCCCACCTGTTGACACTATGTCATAGAACAGCGGCTTTTTCAAAAACCTCGCCATGTAGCGATAGCCTACTTTCTTCGGGTTTATCTTAAGTGTGTAGTATACACATAAATCGTCAACAGTGATCAACTCTTCCCCTCTTGACTTAAGTCAACCATTTATCACCCCACATACTCGAAATAGGTTCTATACATTTGGATGGAATTGACCAGGTACACATCAAAGAAGTTCATCAAATTCTTCTCGTCAACTCGAAGGGGAAGCTTCAACCCCTTTTTCATTTGTTCTCGATGCACGAGAATCCCTCCCAAGGGTACTTCCTGGTCAATCATATCATATTAGTCCTCCTCTAACCTAATATCTCTAGGAATACCACACTTTTTATTGAAACATCAATATCTCCTTCGTCTCCTGACCCTCTCCATAACAAGCTTCCTCACCCTCCTCCACATCGTCTTCCCCACCCCCGCTACCTTCTCGATCACTAGCGTGTATCTCGTGGTTCAAATCTATCTTGGTAGCCTCCTCATCAGACAATTCGACAATCCTAGGTGCTACCCTAAACTGGTCCACACCATCTAAGCCTGTACTACTCAACCCAACCCTATATTTACTTCCCAACTATTGTGCACAAATGGATACATCGATCATCAGAGGTTCTATATCATGAAGGTTCTCGTATATATCTTTACCATCAATTTGAGTTGGTTCAACCATTTTAAAGAACCTAAAATAAGATTCCATTTTTTATAACAATTAGTATCTATCATATCTGATACATATATATGTTCATATTAACATATGTTGTCAAGTTTAATCTCAAACATATCATTCTCACATTACTATCTGCTGCTATCATTATTATCTATTAGTATCATTTCTGTCAAATACACTTACTACAATTAGTTCTCGATACAGTTTAACTATTTAATTCTTTAGTCTTAACCACATCGATTACTTTACTAATTGTCATTAATGTCGATATTCAGGAATCTCAGGAGTTCTCGAAGTAAACTTTGCCAATTTCTCGTCAAAACCACTACACTTTAAAAAAAAAATGGGATATCACCTTTTCCGACATAAAATCGGGCCAAATTATAACTGCCAAATGTCATTTCAAACAATATTGTTGAAATCCAAATCAATTTCCTTCGATCATGCCGTACTTGCTGAGACGCTAACCAGTCCCTCTCTCCACTTCTCGCCACCAATCCATTACATCTCTCTCACTTAAACACCTTTATAAACCATTATAACTACAATGCCTTTGAAAAAACACCATTAACGATAATCATTCAACCTCTATCATCCAAGCCCTAAACACAGTCGAATCTCAAATAGCTTCCAATCCATCTAACCTTCAACAAATTTCTTCTACCAATAGCCTACACATACCTATATCTATAACTACTTACAAACAAACCATCAATAAATATACAAAATCAGCACAGTTACTAACCTTATATTTGCGCTGCTTTAGTATCTCTTTGTTTCGCCCACTTTGCTCTCTCGATCAGAATACTGGTCTCCTCCTTCCCAATTATTGATAATAAATCTAATGACGAGCACAAATAATTTGTACTTGAAAGATTTTTTTTAGAGTTTGTAAAATGTGAACAGTCACCCACCTCCGAGCTATTTATAGACCCCACACGACTGTTCATCGCACCGCTTCGTGACCATCTGAGTAATAGAGCATACTGCCTTAAACGTCTTTTCTTAAAGTCTTTGACTCTTCGCCTTCTCAAAACCAGCAAACCCCTACATTGCTGCTCCAATCCTTCCATATCTCGAATAATTTCTTCTGACATATCTTGTCACAAAGATGTTATGCATTATCTTCCTTATACTTTAAGATTATACCTACAGGACCACACCTTTCCATGTTTAATCCTCTCATTACCTCCACACATTTTTACCTTATTCGGAATCCCTATATCTTTGACAAATCTTCATCAATGCGATCAATTTTCAAATTTAAATTTCATTCGACATTACAAGCACACCGAGTAACACATTACTACATTTCACAATTTTATTAAGTCCAAAACATATTCGATAACAATTTAACATAACAAAACATCGACAACATCATTCTGACATCAAATTCTATTATCATTTCATTTTTTAAATAATTTGACCATTACATTTACTGCCTCTATAAATTCAATTTACAAACTCCTAACTACAGCAACATCTTCTTTCCTAATCAACATCTTCACACGAGTATACATGTAACACACACGTTCA
The DNA here is from genome assembly GCA_014058105.1 of Kingdonia uniflora. Classification (NCBI taxonomy): domain Eukaryota; kingdom Viridiplantae; phylum Streptophyta; class Magnoliopsida; order Ranunculales; family Circaeasteraceae; genus Kingdonia; species Kingdonia uniflora. The sequence continues at coordinate 5,943,756 of JACGCM010000704.1, read as the reverse complement.
AGAGGACTCTAGAATTACAATTGATAGCGAAATTAAAAATCCTCTTCAGTATCCTTCGCCTTTACCTCGTTCATCCCTTTATAATCGGGCTTAACAAGATCTTCCAAGTGAATGTTAGCATTTTGATTGCCGAAATACCAACTGTATTATTCCCAATACATAACTTTAATGCAGCTGAACACCTTATTTCAAACTTGAGACCGGGTCTTCACCATTTTATCAACACACAACTCTCGAATTGCAACATCCAGGGGATTACTTATAGTCCTCCAAGTCAAAGCCAACACAACAAATATTTATTTCACCTTGGAACTTTATATTTTCAACAGTCAAAACAATCATCCTTAAAATTCATTCCTAGTCCCACTCAGTCAACTATACTTCGAGTTGTTTTAAACCATACAGTTAACTATGGTTCGATAACTTTCATATTAACAAAAACAAATTTATACTCGACAAAAAAATAGGGGAAGTCGAAGCAAAAAACTTTATTAATTGAAATAATAGTTACATATTACATTTGATAACTTCCTCCTTCGTTTACATTATATCCAAATTACACTGCTCCATTTATATTCGACCTTAAGGACTAGCTACTCTACACATCTTTTCACCAGGATCGGACATTATTACATCTTTTCACCAGGATCTAACATTATTGCTTATTTTCACCAGAATCTGGCATTAGCTCTGGGAGCATGGCTAACAATATCCTAAGAAACTCAGGTCAGGGAACTTCTAAATAGTGCTGCATCTCCAAGTACACGGTAACAGAAAATTACAAGAAGCCTCCTTCATTCGACAAGATCCCTGGACGCCCAACCGACCTTCACATCCTCATCTTCAATTTTAACAGAAATGATACCAAACCCTTATTCACATCGTCCTTTTATACCCCGCTTGATTTCCCAAGTCCAATATACCGCTTTAATTGCTCCTCGGGAATGACATGACCAGGTTCACTTCACTTTGACCTCAGAAATGATAATATACAATCTTTTCAGGACATTTGGCAACCTTTTTGAATTCCAACTTCTTCTCGACACAACTACAAGTACTTATGTCGAGAATGGGGCAATTGTAGTAGCACATTTCCCAAATTCGGCACGGATCAACCGGCATAAAATAGTCAAAGACAGTCAACATTTGTATAGTCGAAGATAGACAGCAGTCGAGAAGTAACCATAAGTCCTCGACCTACTAAAAGTAGCCATTGTGCCTGGATAAGAAAGAGTTATTAGAGATCAGTGAAGTTCGCCCACTCCCCCCGAAATAGAAGACTATTTCTTTCTTTTTGTAAAATACCTGTATCTACTTGAAATACAGGTAGAGATTAGATTAGTCGATACCACAACCTTACTACTTTTATTTCTTTACCCTACAGTCACTCAAAATTTGTAATAACTAGTAGCATATTGAATTTTACATCAAAAAGACTCCTCGAGTTCGTAGTTTTTCTCAGCCTTTATTAAGTTTTTTACGTAAAATCTTTCTTGTTTAGATTATTATTGCACCTTCCTTACAAAAAGTATTGGTGAAGATTATCCTTTCGGAAAACATGACATTACACTGGTGTTCTAAGGATTTGAGATGTGGACTCTCTCTTCTATCATGAGGTAGTATGATCCCAGGCCTGAGAGACCTGTGACTAGGAATGAACCCTTCTAATTGTTTGCTAGTTTCCCAGCACGAGGCTCTTTACGGTGTTGAGAGATTTCTCTGAGGATAAGATCATCGATTTGGAAGGTACAACTTCTAACTCGTTTGTTGTACAAGCTGGCCAGCATTTGGTGATATAGACCTAGCTTAGCGATGGCACGTTCCCTGGTCTCATCGATCTAATTGAGGTTGCAGGCCAATTCGAACTCATTTTCCTCGTCAGTTAGATTGTGATCTTTGACTGAATGATTGTATTCGGAGGGAATGATGGCTTTGGTTCCATAAACAAGGAGGAATGGAGTACAGCCGGTTGATTGATATAGAGTGGTACGATATTTCTATAAGACATGAGGTTGTTCTCGAATCCAATTTCCTTTTTTTTTTGTGAAGCCTTTTCTTGAGTCCATCCATGATGGTTTTGTTGGTAATTTCAGTTTGGCCATTGCCTTGAGGTTGGTAGGGATTGGATGGTGAGTGGATGATATTGTGATGGTGGAGGAATGCTATGAATTTTTCTCCAACGAATTGAGGTCCGTTATCAATACGAATTTGGTGGGGGTACCCAAACCAAGTGATGTTATGTTCCCAGATAAAAGAGATGACCTCTTATTCCCTGGATCAACATAGTGGAACTGCTTCTACCCATTTTATAAAATAATCGATAGCTACGAGTAGGTGTAGGTGGTTACCTGGAGAATTAGGAAATTCGCCGACAAGATCGAGTGCCCATATTTTGAATGGCCAAAACACCTTACTTGCATGGAGTTTGAGCGCAGGGGCGCACATCATATGTCCATGTAGTTGATAGGCATCACATTTGCGTAAGTACTCTTCTACTTGCTTGTGCATGCCGGTCCAGAATATTCTTTGTGTAATAGCTCTGTTTGCTAGTAATTAACCTGCGGCATGGGAGCCACAAGTCCCTTCATGAAAGCTGTGGAGTATTTTATTCACTTTCTGTCTGAAGTGGCACTTAAGGTAAGGCCCTCTGATTGAATGGCGTATAAGGAACCGTTTTGATTTATATAGCGCTTTGAGTTATCGATCAGCTATCGGTGCTCCTTTGGATTTGCTGGAAGTGCTCCTTTGCATTTATTGTCAATACTGAGATAGGCTAAAAAAGACTTTCGCCAATCGTCGTCTTCCCTTTAATTGCACCCAGTATTGATCGTGCATACAGAAATGCGATCAATGCTGGGGGTTGAAATTACTTTGATCTGGAGATATCAAGCTTCTGTTTCTAAGACCTCGGCTAGATAAGCCAAGGAATCGGCGTATCTGTTTTCACCTCGAAGAAGATAATCGAGAGTTGCTTGTGGGAACTTGCTCATCTTATCTGTAACGAGGGCAATATATTCGATCATCTTATCATTCTTCTTGTATTGATAAGAGTAATGGTAGACGATGAGTAGTGAATCTTTATAAATGGAGAATTCTTACATGCCGAGCTCAAGTATGAGGTTGAGTTCATGAATGAGTGCTTCGTACTCGGTGACATTGTTTGAGGCCCCAAAATCCAATCGAATTGATTTCTTAATTCTATCGCTGGAAGGGGTAATCAATACGATTCAAATTCCTCACCCTACAGGTCCTGTTGATCAATCTGTAAGAAGTCGCCACCCTTTCCTTATAATCCATTCAGCTCACTCGTCAAATGCTTTGGCGATTGGATCTTATGTAATTTCCTCTGCAAGGCCAGGATTGTACTCCTCCTACTCGAGACCTTTCACTGGATAATCAGCGAGAAAATTGGCAATGGCCTGGTCCTTTTTTAAATGACAATGTTTGAACTTGATATCATGTTCTCCCAAACTGACTGACCATTGTTGCACTATCTTTGATTTTCATTTTTGGACAGAACCTCCCGAAGTGGGTAGTTCATCATAACTTTGACTGAATGAGCTTGGAAATAGCGCTTGAGTTTTTGTGAAGTATAAACAAGAGTGAGAAATTTTTTCTTAATTTTTGAATACCCTACATCTGCTGGAGTGAGGGATTTACTGATAAAGTAGACTAATTTCTTGATTTTCCCTTCAAGTCGAATGAGAACAAAACTAATTGAAGTATTTGTAACTGCTAGGTAGATAATCAGTTCCTCATTATCTATTGTGGTGCTTATTATGAGAGATCTCTCCAAATAGGTTTTGAGATCTTGAAAAGCTGCTTCGCATTCTAATGGCCATTGAACCACTACATTTGGCTGAACTTTTCCTCATTTGGTGCAATCGCAGAGTAGTAGGAATAACCAATAATAGTGGTCTGAATAATTTGAAACAAATTGGTTGATAGCGGCAATCTTACCAGAAAGTTTATGTACATCTTTAATCATTTTTGGAGATGGCATGCTAAGGAGAGCCCGTATCTGATCTAGATCGACCTTAATCCCTTTCTTACTGATGAGGTGGCCGAGAAATCGACCTGAATAAACTTCAAATTGATACTTATCAGGATTGAGATACATCCTGTAAGATCAGCGAATGTTGAATATTTATTAAGATTTGAAATATGGTTAGCTGATTGTATGCTCTTGCATAAGAGTTCGTCAATGTAGACTTCCACGACTTTCCCAAGATGTGCTTTAGACATAGTAGTCTTCAACCATTGATAAGTCGCGCCTACATTTTTGAGTCTGAAGGGCATGACTTTGTAGCAGTAAAATCCTCTTTCAGTGATGAAAGTGGTATTTTCATGATCTTCATCCAAGAGTAGAATCTGATTGTATCTTGAAACAGCGTCCATCATAGATAAAAGTTCATGACCTGCTACAAAATCAAAGATTTCATAAATATTGGGAAAAAGGAAACTATCCTTTGGAGTATGTTTGCTGAGATTAGTGAAATCTGCACAAACTTAGACTTTTCTATTCTTCTTTGGAACAACGACGATGTTGAATATCCAATCGGGATATTTGGCTTCTTGAATGAATCCCACTTTGATCAATTTCTAGATCTCTATGTTAACTTTATCTCGAAGTCAAGGTGATAGTCGTCACTTTTTCTATTTGACCGCCGTGGTGTTGATGGCCAATTTGTGACATGCCTTGGCTGGATCTACCATAGGCATTTCTTTGAATGTCCATGCAAAAATGTCTCGATTATGTCGTAAAAACTTATTGAGGGCATCTTTATCGTGTTGAACTATCTTGGTACCAATGAAAGTACCTCTGCTAAGTCCATCAATGTTGAGATATTCTTTGGGCTCCTCCGTGGAAGGCTAATCATCGAGGTGATCAATTTTCTATAATTGCTATGCAGCGTATCTGTCTGAGGTATCTAGAATTGTTGAGACTGTATTTTTGCAAGCTCGAGAAAGCTTTTGACTACCCTTGATTTCATAGATACCATGTTGTGAATCTAGCTGATCCCCATAATCCCGAGATAACGAGATTTGGCATTGATTACATAGAAGATGACTTTGATAGTGGTTGGTCCTACGGTAATAAGCAAGAAGATCTTGCCTACTCCCTCTTCTTTAGAACCATTAAATCTACTGATATCGGTGTCGCTTGGAATAACTTGATCGGCCAATCCCATTTGGTCGATTGTGTACTGAAAGAGAATCGCAATACCACTGCCAGTATCGATCATCATTGTGTGTATAATAAACTTCTTCATCTTGAGCATTATGACTAATGCATCATAATATGGAAATTTGACATGACTAATGTCACAATCTTTGAATAAGATCCCAAGCCGATGATTGCTCAATTCAGAGAGAAGTTGGTCTCTTTATTTTGAGGTGTGAGACCGTAGTATTCTGATACTCTCCTGCGCTTGAATCTGTTAGAGTTGGTGATCTGATGGATTTCGATCATGTTACTATGGTCCATATGGTAGAGATACTTCTCCTCTGCTTGATCTTCGACCTGGTAAACTTCAAGCTGCATCTTATAACTGCCATCCTTTTTATGATTCCAGGTCGATAATATATTCAAACATCCATCCCTCCTTAAAAATGTATTCCAACAACCTCTGAAAAGCATAACAATTATCAGTAGAATGATGGTTTACCTTATGATGCATGCAGTACGGTTGGTTCTCGATTGGTTCAAATGGCTGACAGAGACGGCAGAGCTTATCCATTGAGAATATTAGAAAAATTGCGGAGATTCAAACATTCATCTTTGGGAGGACCGGATTGATTTGTGAACCATTTTTTTTAGGGTTGCCAGTGTTTCCCTTAGAGTGTTTCTTGTCACCCTAATCCTCCTTTGGTTTATTGCTTTAATCTATATATGTACCTTTCAGGGTAAGGATGGATTTAGTAGATTTATGCCTTTCAGACATCATCCTTTCCAGGTCAACATAATTATTGACCTTGGTGATCATATCTTCCAAGGTCGCAGGTTTACTGAGGAAGAAGTACATTTTGGCTTTACAGTCGAGCTAGAGCGCGTTGGTGAAAGTAGTAATAACGGTTTTCTGATAGAGATCGTCTACATTTCGCGTGAGCTCCAAAAATTTCTTCACAAAAGCTACGAGCTTCTCCCCGTGTGACTGTTTGAGATTGATAAGATAATATAAATTCTCTTCTTTGTCTCTGTTGTGAGCATACATCTTGATGAATTGTTTCTACAACATGTCGAATTTGTATATGGAGTCTTTAGGTAAAGAGTGAAACCATCAGAGCGGTATCTCCTGTAGACTCGTGGTGAACAAATGGCAGAAGATGTGATTGAGATTAAAATACAACCCCAAGGAATCACGGTATTGTTGAATGTGCTCTTTTAGATCGGTGCCCTTGTATTTGCAAATTTTTGGAGTATGGAAACCTTTTGGTATTTCCATATCGAATAGTTCTTTTGCGATTAGACTTTCTTGTAACATGGTAAGGTCTTTTGCAGTGCCCAGAACTTGTGCTTTGATCAACTCCTTAATACGCTGATCCATATATTCTTGTGTGACATAATGATGTGTCAGTTGAGTAGCTTGGCGAGAAGGTTGCGGATTGTGAGTACTGGTTCCTTCACTCAAATGATCTCGTGTTGGGACTCGAGGTTGACGTCGTTGTTCTTCTTCTTGACTTATGGAAGATTGGTGACCTCAGCTGATCTCAGACTGAACTTCACCACCCAAATAAATGAAAGGCCGAGGTTCTTGCTAAATATTTCTTAAAATAGCCTTGATGGTGGCTCTTCGAGGTCCCAATCTTTCTCAAGTAGAAACCCAATAGGCTTTCGGTAATTGATCGCGATCTCTTGTTGGAGGAGCCTACTGAGTATTTTGCAGAAATTGCAAGGCAGTCTATATTGTTATCATCTGATCTTCATATCATTTGAGCACTATCAATCGAGCTTGTCATTCTCTATCGAGCTCCTTCTCATGAAGTTTTCGGTTAAGAGTTAGTTGATGTTCGAGCTCATTGCTTTTCTTTGTTTCAGTATTGAGATTCGCTTGTAGCTCTGTAAGTTGTTCTGGCTCAACTGAAAGATCAAGCTGGATTCTAGTTACTGGTCGTCTAGAAGTGACCATTATTAAAATTTGTTGTTGAGTGAATGTATGCCATAGGATATCATAGAAATGATTTCTTTCCCACAAACGGGGCCAAATAAAATGGCCTAATTCCATAAGCTCGAAGTGGCTTGGAATTAACTCTTACACCAATGTACCTATGACTAAAATTAGATAGATTATAAAAAATAACACAGGCTATTTAGCGTAGAAAACCTCTGAATAGGTAAAAAACCATGACCTCGAGTTGAGGGCTTTTGTAATAGTGACTTTTATTGCTTGAGGCTGATTTCTTATTATAAGTTATTTATCAACTTAAAAATCCCTGATCTTGTGAATAAGAGGTTTGAAGTTTTGAGAATCTAGAAAATATAGTTTTCTTGGTAAATTCTCATGTATTTTTTTTGGACCTTGTTTTTTCTGGAACTTCTTCTTTATATAGGCCTTCTTTGTAGTTCTTCATCGTGCAGAAGCACATTCTCCGAATAATGTTGTTAGTGGCGGATAACTGAGTAACTGTTGAGTTCGTGAGAGATAGGTATCTTTGACTTGTTCAGGTTTTTCTGTTTGAGCTCGTCCCACATTTTTCACAAGATCGTGGGGTAGGTGGTAATGTTGAATGTTGAAGTCATGTGGAGAATGCGTGAGTCTGACAAGGAAGTAGTTCAAACTTGGAAACAACTCGATTTGGGTAAGGTCAAGGGGTATTCCCCCAGTAATGTTGAATGTTGAAGTCATGTGGAGAACGCGTGAGTCTGACAAGGAAGTAGTTCGAACTTGGAAACAACTCGATTTGGGTAAGGTCAAGGGGTATTCCCCTACAGTTGGCATATCTTTCTTTGGATTGAGAAAATTGTTCTCGCATCTGTACAAGTTACACAGTGATGTCATATGCTGGGGATTCTACTATCGCGGAGGTTGAATGAAGGTTGGGAGCCATTAGAAATTTGTTATGTTTGGTAAAGTTGTTTGAAACTAAGGGTAATAGCGTAGACGACAGAAAATGTATGGGACTAATCTCGTAATGGGGAGATTACACTCTTGCACCACAAGGTTACTCCTCAACTAGTGGTTCTAATAAGCATACTTAATATAAATCTATATATTCTAATAGACACACTTACGTGGAGTCCTAGAATGGGATTCCTCCATGACCTCTTGTGAGGAGGATTTTTAAGATGGGATTGTTTAAATGAATGAGATTACAAATAAAGGCTCGAGTCGACTAAATGTTCATGCTTTAGAAGGTGCTTGAAGGTTGTCAGAGCTTCTCAAGGGTATGTATGCTTGTGTATGCGTGTGTGTGGAGGGCAGCGGTGGGGGGATTTTCGACCTTTCTACGGTGACTCTCCTTTCCTATTCATAGAGGATAGAAAAGGTGATGTCATCATGGAGAAGTTAAATTACAAGTGCATCTCTCTTTATATATGTCTTATACCAGAGTTTGTCTAATGAGTTTTTTGACTTTGACCTGGTGTTGAGCCATGCTAAAGTGGCACTAGATGCTTTAGTGGACTCGAGGGTATATTTTCTATGAGTTTGATTAATTAGCAAGTAAGGAAGACTTCGAGCTACTCAGGAGTGTTCGAGTACCTTGTATGTTCTCGAAGGCTATGAGTAGACTACTACACCATCAAAATATAGATTATTTTCATTGAGTTACCTTTCAAAAATTAGTATAAGAATTCATCTTGATTAATATACCCTATATTTTGTAAATATAGAAGAAGAAAAAAATATTGATTCTCCTTGATTGAGTTTCCTTGAACATATTAAAAATATGGATTTGGTTTACTTGAATTACATTGTAAATATTAAGATTATAGATTCTTGAATACTAATCACCTTTATTGAGCTAAATTGTAAATTTTATTTACTTTGAGCAATTCGTGTATAGGTCGACTTATGATAGCACCATTGCCCAAGAACTTTATAGCATATTCTTGTAAACTTTTTCTTTTATAGAGGCTGTTATACTTGCATATTTGTAACAATAGTAGTTGCACCATGTAGGGACCTATCCCTCGATCTCACCTAAAATCGAGTTGTCGCAAGTTCGAATTACCTCCATCTCAGACTCAAGCATTTTTAACATAACTTCTCCAGTCAACATTCTAACCTACGCCAAGAACTGGTAAAGAACGTGGGTTGAACTTCAAACTGAAAAACCTTATCCAGTCAAAGACACCTGTCTCTCATGCACTTGTCAGTTACTCAGTCAACCGCTACTAACCACATTGTTTAGAAAATGTGCTCCAGCACGATGAAGAGCTGCGGAGAAGGCTCATATAAAGAAAAAGTTCCAAAAGAGACAAGGACCAGAAAAATTACACAATAGATCATCAAGAAGCTACTTATTCTAGATTCTTAGAAACATTTAAGCCTCATAGTTACAAGGTTCAAGTATTTCTATATCTAGAGATCGCTTATAATAAGATATCCACCTCAAGCAATAAAGATACTTTTACATAAATCATCCACTCGAGGTTGTGGTTTTTAACCTATTTAGAGGTTTTCCACGCTAAAATTTTATGTGTCATTTCTTACTTTCTATTAGAATATTGTCGCAGGTTCATTGGTGTGATAACGAATTTTAAGCCATTTTGAGGTTATGGAATTTGGCCATTACATTAGGCACCGTCTGTGGATTGATTATATTTCCACGATATCCTAAGGCATTCTTTCACTATAACTTTCAATCATGGTTACTTCCAGATGACCTGCTATTGGGACCCAACTCGATATTTCAATGGGAGCTGAGGCAACTTACAAAGATATGGGCGAATCTCAATGCCAAAGCAGAGAAACACGCTGAGTTTGAACTTCAGTTAACTAAGGATCAGGAGCTCTATGAGAAAGAGCTCAACAACTAATAACAAGCTCGTTTCACAGTGTTCAAACGACGTGAAGACTAGATGACAACAATACAGACTACCCTAAAGGCTCTATAAAATACTCAACAGGATCCTCCAGCCATAGATCACGATCAGTTGCCAGAGACCTCCCATGTTTCTGTATGGGAAAGATTGGGACCTCGAGGAGTCACCAGTAAAGCTATTTCCAGGAATATACAGCACGAACCACAGCCCTCCATACATTTGGGGGGGGGGGGTGAAGCTCAGTCCGAAGTCAATCGATGCCACAAAATTTCCGTCCTTCAGGAGGAAGAACAGCGACCTCAATATCATGTTCCAGCACGAGATCGTCTGAGTGAAGGTACGAGCACTCATCATCTAATACCTGCTCGTCTAGCGATTCAACCAATACGTCATTACGTCCCGAAAGAGCATATGGACCAACGAATTAAAGAGTTGATCGAAGCACAAGTTCTGGGTACTACCGACGACATCACAAAATTTCAAGGAATTCCGATTGCCAAAGAGCTATTCGATATGGATATACCAAAAGGTTTCCATACTCCAAAAATTCGTAAATACAAAGGTACTGACCCGAAGGAGCACATTCAATAGTACCGTGATTCATTGGGGTTATACACCAATCTCAACCACATCCTCTTCCGTCTGCTCGCCACAAGTCTATATGAGGAACCACTCTGATGCTTCTACTTTCACCCTGAGGACTCCATATATACATTCGACCAGCTGTAGAAACAGTTTATCAAGACATATACTCACAACAGGGACAAAGGGGAGAAATTGTATTCTCTTATTAGTCTTAAACAGACACACAGAGAGAAGCTTAAGGATTTTGCAAAGAAATTTTTAGAGGTCACGCATAAAGTGGATAACCTCGATAAGAAATCAGTTGTTACTGCTTCCATCAACGCGCTTCTCCTCGACTGTAAGGCTAAAAAGTGCCTCTTCCTTAACAAACCTGCAACCTTGGATGATATGATCACCAAGGTCAATAGTTACATCGACCTGGAAAGGGTAATGTCTGAGCGACAAAAATCTACTAAATCCATCCTCTCCACCAAAGGCCCATCTACAGATCGAACCATTGAACCAAAGGAGGAACAGGGAGATCAGAAGCGCACCAAGGGCAATATTAGCTACCCTCGAAAAGGTGGTCTGCCGAACAAACCCATCCTCCTAAAGGTGAACGTCCGAATCTCTACAATTTTTCCACTGCTTTTGAAGGATAAGCTCTGCCACATCTCTCAACCACTAGAGCCAATCGATAGTCGACCATATTGCCTACATTATAAGGTAAAAAATCATTCTACTGACAATTGCTATACTTTACAGAGGTAACTCAAGTACATTTTTAAAGAAGGACGGATGCTCGAATATATTATCGACCTGGAATAATACAAAGATGGCAGCTATAAGAAGCAGCTAGATGTTATTCAGGTCAATGATCAAGCTGAGGAGAAGCATCTTTACCATATGTACCACAGCAACATGATCTAAATCAATCAGATCACTAATTCTAATAGATTAAAGCGCAAGAGACTATCAAAATGCTGTAATCTCACACCATAAGACAAAAAAGCCAAGCTTCTTCTTGAGTCGATCAATCACCATCTTGGGATTTCCTTCGAAGATTGAGATACTAGCCATGCTAAATTTCTACATCATGATGCGTTAGTAATAATACTCAAAATGAAAAAGTTTATCATGTACACGATGATGATCGATACTGGAAGCGGTATTGAGATTCTATTTCAGAGTACTATCGACCAAATGGGTTTGGCCAACCAAGCTATTCAGAAAGATACCGATATCAGTAGGTTTAATGGTATTCCAGAGAAAAATGAGTAGGCAACATCATCTTATCTATTACTGCAGAACCAGCCACCATCGACAATATTTTATATATCATCAACGCCAAATCTCGGGATTATGGGCCGCTATTGGATTTAAAAAATGGAAGCAATCGCTTCCACCTATCATTAGGCACTCCGATTCAAACACGAAAATGGTATCTATGAGATCAGGGGTAATCAGAAGCTCTCTCGTGCTTCTAAAAATACCGTCTCTGCTATCCTAAATACTTCTGACAGATTTGTTGCATAGCAATTACACGAAGCTGATCACCTCGACGATCAACCTTTCATAGAGGAGCCTACAGAATACATCTAGATTAATAAACCTAGCAGGGGTACTTTCATTGGTACTAAGCTGGTTCAGCACGAAAAGGAGGCTCTCATTCACTTCATGCAGCTAAATTGAGAATTTTTTGAGTGGTATTTCGAAGAAATGCTTGGGGCCGATCCGGCCAAAGCATGTCACAAACTAGCCATCAACATCAATGCCACGGTGGTCAAACAATAATAGCGACGACTGTCACATCGTCTTTGAGATGAAGTTAACACCGAGATCGCAAAATTGATCAAAGTGGGATTCATTCGAGAAGCCATATATCCAGACTGAATATCCAATATTGTCGCTGTCCTAAAGAAGAACGGAAAAGTCCGGGTTTGCGTATATTTCACCGATCTGAACAAATATACTCTAAAGGACAGTTTCCTTCTTCCCAACATTCATCAGATCCTCGATTCTACAGCAGGCCATGACCTCTTATTTATTATGGATGCTGCTTCGGGATACAATTAAATTTTACTTTTGTAAGAAGATCAAGAAAAAACAACATTCATCACTGAAATAGTTCTTTATTGCTATAAAGTTATGCCCTTCAGACTCAAAAACACAGGTGCCACATATCAACGGTTGATGACTAATATGTTCAAAGTACATCTAGGGAAAGTCATTAAAGTCTACTTCGACGATCTCTTGTGCCAGAGCGTACAGTCAGCCAATCATATCTTATATCTCAAACACTATATTCAACATTCTTTGATCTTACAGGATGCGTCTCAATCCTGATAAGTATCAATTCAGTATACATTTTGGCCGATCCAGATCCAGATTTTGCTACCTCATCAACAAGAAGGGGATTGAGGCCGATCCAGATCAGATTCAGGATCTCCTCAACATGCCTTCTCTAAAAACCACAAAGGACATTCAGAAACTTGCTGGCAAGATTGTCGTTATCAACCGTTTCGTTTCAAAAAATTTAGGCCACTGTCGTTGGCTATTTTTATAACTCTATGGATGTACCAAACAAGGGGAAATTTAGCCAAATGCAGAGGTCACATGAACACTAGAATGTGAAGCAGCTTTTAAGGATCTCAAAACCTATTTTGGGAGGTCTTCCATAATGAGCACCCTAATAAATAATGAGGAACTGATTATTTACCTAGCAGTCATAGGTACTTCACTCAGCACGGTTCTCATTCACCTTGAAGGGTAAATCAAGAAACCAATTTATTTCATCAGCAAAACTCTCACTCCAGCAGAAATGAGGTACTCTTAAATTGAGAAAGTTTATCCAACTCCTATTATACTTTATAGAAACTCAAGCACTACTTCCAAGCTCATTCAGTCAAAGTCATGACAAACTACCTACTTTGGGAAGTTCTATCCAAGAAAGGAAAATTAAGGAGAGTGCTACAGTGGTCAGTCAATTTGGGAGAGCATGATATCAAGTTTGAACAACATCATTTCGAAAAGGGTCAGGCCGCTGTCGATTTTCTCATAGATTTTCTAGTGGAAGATCCCGAGTGGGAGAAGCACGACCTTGACCTTATAGAAAAAACTCCCAAAGATCCACCCTGCAAACCATTTGACGAGCGAGCTGAATGGATTACTGTAACAGAGTGGAGACTTCTCACGGATGGATTAGCAGGACCCGCAGGGTCAGGAATCAGAATCGTATTAATTACCCCTTCCAATGACAAAATTAAGAAATCAATCTACTTGGATTTTGAGGCCTCAAACAGTGTCACCGAATACAAAGCTCTCATTCATGGACTTGACCTCGCTCTTGAGCTCGATGTCCCCGATCTCTCGGTTTACACAAATTCACTACTCATCGTCCACCATTACTCTGAGTAATATAAGAAGAATGGAAAGATGATCGAATACGCAGCTCTCGTTACAGATAGGATGAGAAAGTTCGTGAAAGCAGCTCTTGATTATCTTCCTTGAGGTGAAAATAGACACGCCGATTCCTTGGCATACCTAGCCGGGGTCATGGGCACAGAATTTCAATATCTCTAGATCAAAATCATTTCAACCCCCAGCATTGATCGTATTGTTGTATGCACGATCAACACTGGGGGCGATAAGGGGGGAGATGATGATTGAAGAAAGCCTTTCTAAGCCTACCTCGGTATCGACAACAGTTACAACGGACCACTCCCAACAGATCCAAAAGAGCGCCGACAGCTGATTAACAACTCGAAGCGCTGCAAAACTCAAAATGGTATGCTATACCATCTTTCTGTCACGGGGACTTACCTCAAGTGCCTCTCTAAACTAAAAGCGAATGAAATACTCCGTGAATTACATGAAGGGACTTGTGGCTCCCATGCCGCAGGTCGATCACTAGCAAACAGAGCTATTATTCAGAGTATTTTGGCCTGGCATGCACAAGCAAGCAGAGGAGTAGTCACGCATATGTGACACCTGCCAAAGACATAGACACATGATATGAAGGGCGCTCAAACTCCATGCAAGCAAGGTGTTCTAGCCATTCAAAAGATGGGCAATTAATCTAGTCGACGAATTTTCTAACTCTCTAGGTAACCGCCGTAACCTACTCGTAGATACTGATTATTTTATAAAATGGGTAGAGGCAATTCTACTATGCCGAACCAGAGAAGAAGAGGTCATCTCTTTAATCTGAGAACACATCATCACTCGGCTTGGGTGCCCCCACCTAATTCGTATCAATAACGGGCTGTAATTTGTTAGAGAAAAAATCATAGCCTTCCTCAACCAACAAAATATCATCAACTCAACAACCAATCCTTACTATCCTCAATGCAATGGCCAAGCCGAAATCACCGACAAAACCATCATGGATGGACTCAAAAAATGGCATCACTCATAGAAAAGTGGGAATTGGGTTTGAGAACTACCTCATGTCCTATAAGTATATCCTACCACTCCCAGACAGTCAACAGGATACACCCCATTCCTCCTTACCTATGGCACTGAGGCCGTAATTCCTTCTGAATACCATCATCCAGTTCGAGATCACGAGCTGGCTGACGAGAAAAATGAGTTTGAATTGGCTTGCAACCTCAATATGATCGATGAAACTAGGGAACACGCCATCGCTAACTTAGGTCTATATCATCATATGCTAGCCAAATCGTACAACAGCCGAGTCAGAAACTGTACCTTCCAAATCAATGATCTCGTCCTCAGAGAGATTCCTCAATATCGCAAAGAGCCCTCGCGCTAGAAAATTAGCTAAAATTTGGGAGGGTCCATTCATTATTACAGATTTCTCAGGCCTGAGATCATATTATCTCATGATAGAAGAGGGAATCTATATTTTAAATCCTTGGAATACTAGGTGACTGAAACGGTACTATCTTTAAGCATCTTACTACTCCATTTCTAATTCTCGCTTTTGTTTTTTTCAATTCCAAAAGTGAGATTTTCATCTCCGTCCAATATATATTCTACACTAATCAATAAAACTTCCAAGTTTTTCACAACATCTCTCTACTTACGTAGATTCATCCACATTCTATTGATTAAAGCATAAATAATACTAGTTTTCAATCGATCTTATACCAGTTAAATCAAGGATAACACTTAGTTTTGCTGACTCTACTAAATCTCTGCGATTAAAACAAATATAGAAACTTATTTTATATCAAAGACTCAACAAAACATGAGATAGGGAAAATATAATACTAGCCTTCATCTACTTTAACTTGTTTGGGACATTATACCAGTTAAATCAAGGATAACACTTGGTTTGGCTAACTCTACTAAATCTTTGCGATTGAAACAAATGTAGAAACTTATTTTATATCAACGACTCTAACAGGCATAAAATAAGGCAAAGGTAATACTAGCCTTCATCTCTTTCAATATGTATGTAACATTACTACAGTTAAATCAAGAATCACTTGGTTTGACTAACGCAACCCATCTCTGCGATTAGAATAAATGTAAAAACTTGTTTTATATCAAAGACCCCACCCGACATAAGATAAAGCAAAAGTCATACTAGCTTTCATCTATTTCAATATGTCTACGACAGATACTATTTATTTTCAGGTCACATTACAATGGATTTTTTTCTAGAGCTGAGATGTTAGTCATGCTTTACCCTTCAGCAGGAGGTCGATCAAAATTCAGTTTGCAATTTATAGCAACTCTGCCCCTCCCTACCAGATTAACAGGTCAAGGGCCTAAACTCGTTTCGATGAAGGCCATACAGTTTCCACGATCTAAATTAGCTCTACAAATGCATCCCTTGTAACACAAACTCTTGATCAAGGTATCTCGTTCTAACTGATCAAGTCTTTTTACTTCCTCTACAAAATATGCAACGATCGACTTTAATAGGTCTGCACGTGATACATGAGATACAACGATCCTTGAAAAGTGAGATCTCACCTTCTCGAGGCGTGACTCCAAAGTCGCATACAGTTTTTTCTAATGTACAATTTTCATTTCTGTCAGAGCATCAAAAGCTATATTCTTTTGCAATATTTTGACAAATTTAGCCAATTCAGCCTGATTAATGGCCTCTAGGTCCACCACCTAGGCTCGAAGTCTCTCAATTTCTGCATTTAACTCTCCCCTGACCAAAGTATCCATTAATAAGTTATCTTTTTTCTTCATTAGAATTTCCTTCGCCCTGATTTCCCCTTCCAAGACCTTCTCCCTAACAAGAGCAGCATCCAACTTGTGTTGGCATTCCCTTAAGTTTGCATTCCCTTTCTGCACATGCCCTTGAATTCAAGCTACGTCACCTTCCAGCTTTCTAATACGACTAAACAGGCAAACTACATCCCCTTAAACTAAAGGAACTTTAAAATCATTTCTGCTCCCCCTCGAGCGCTCTCCAGCCTTGGCCTTCTGGACACGCGCGTTGGCTTACACCAATTGGGTGTTCAATCGTGCCACCCTCTCATTTAAATTATCACACTTTCGTTGCATCCCTCGAAACTCCATATCCTTGGCGGGTAGGGCTATATGCAAGTATTCGGCTGCAGCTTCTGAAGCTAATAGATTTTCTCGAGCCACCTTCAGCTCATTATCTTTTTCAGTCATTTTATGCTTCAGTCTCTCCAGCTCGCTTCTACTATTCTGAAGGTCAGCGCGAAATTGTCCCTCCGATCTTTCTAGTGCCAGATTATGGTATTGAGCCGTTTTAGCCAGCCTACTCTTAACCATCAGGGTGTCAATCTGACTTTGAAGCTTCGCAGAATGTTCTTTTATCTCCACAAGCTCTTTTAGCCCCTTTAAAATTTTGGTATCTTTCTCCTATATTTTATGAGTGAGGTCGATAACAATCTGAGCTGCCTCAATAAATTTGAAATACACCTTTACATACTGGTCTTCTTTGTCCTCATTAACCCCCCTCACCCTATCCAACTCCTCTACAAATTCTCGATTACATTATAGCACCTCATCTTCGCGCGAGTGAACTGAGTCCAATTCGACCTGCACAATAATAGATACATTATATATACAGTTCGATTCAGAACGCCCATCATATATATATATATATATATATATATATATATATATATATATATATATATATATATCATTTCTAAAAGGATATCTGATTTCTAACATTTACTGTGTGCAACTACTTTTAGACTTAAAGGTCGAAGTACAATCTCAGATAGGTGCCCCATGACATGTATTTCGCAGTCTAAGGTACATCTTTTCTATATGCTACTTTGTCTAAAGACTTTGAAATTCCTATGCACTATATTAGTGTTATTTTCCTAAAACTGATATTAAATTTTTGATATGCCTTTATACTCTAAGTTATCTTATTTACTTGGCAGCTTTATGTCAATATAACATACAAGTCAAAAGGCCTGTTCCGATCTAACTTGTAGCTCCGCTTGCGAAGACAGCAAGGCTGCAGAGATCTCTCTTTCCCGGGCAAGCTCGGTCTCTAGATCTTTTATTTTGAAATTCATTTCTCTAAGTGCCTATAAGAGGGTTACAAAAAAAAGGGCTCAGCCTACAGAAGTCTATTCAATACGCACAAATCCAACAATTTAAATGATATTTCCAAAATACTCATATAAAGTCATTTCTTTACACTACCTTCTCATTCTCGCCCTCTGGGAGTTTGGTGTCATCCCCTTGGTTGTCTAGCACCGTCTGGCAAGAGACACCATCTAGCCCATCAACTACTTCCTCCGCAACCTCTTCCATTTCTCTATCATCACCCTCCTCAATATAGGTGTCAGCCTTAATGGCATCCACCTCATCCTCAGAATATTTCTTCAACATTAGGAAGCGCCCAAGCCTTCCGCGCTCTGCCGCCACCTCCTCAAGATTTAGTCTCGCCTTCGCTTGTAGATGGCCAATCGCCACTGCGTGGGAAGCCTTCAGTGCCACCAGTTTCTTTGCTTCCTAGGGAGCATCAGCCATCGCTCGAGCTACCTTCTTTTTAAGCTCGATCTTCACCTTCTACAACTCAGATTTTTCCTTTTCCACTGCGAGCCAAATCCCCTTCACCAAACGAGCAACCTGTAAAAAACATATCGACCTCAGCGTGAGTTCAAAACGCAATAAATAAGTATTTCACATGATCGAACATAAATAAATACCATCTTGTTCATGTCCTCCTCTCTGTGAAGAGCCGCCAGCCTGGCCCTTTCCTCCACTTCTTTGAGATCGTCCTCAGCAGTAGGTTGCTCTTCAGCGACCTTTTCACATAATTTCCCCGAAGGTTTGATCCTTATCATTTTCTCTTATTCGTCGACCTCAACACTTCCAGTGGTACCAGAGGCCGACGGACGCTTCAACATCTATTTTTTCAGAAATGTTTGAGCTAATTTGCTCGACGTAATAGACTCCGGCTGAATCGAACTGTCTATTCTAGGGGTCTTGGCCATATTGATTCAACCTTCTCTACCAGTTCCTCTTCTTCTTATCATCAGTGCCAGCCATCAGCCTGGTCGATTGAGATTTTTGAACCTTTTTCGACTTACTCCCAACCTTTTTCTTTCTGCTAAGGCCAAGTCCTTCCAACACAAATTCGAGCTCAACCTCTTCCTCCGTAACTTCGTCCAACAATGAATCTTTCCTCTTCACCTAATACTTCGGGCCTGCCATGCACAATATTTTTATTATTAACAAAAGATCATTAGTTCAAACATATCAATATTATACTCTATGCATTGTTATACTTATTTTATTTTACAGTTCTAAACAGAAGATCCAAAGGTTCTTCATCATCTTTCTAAAGACAATTACTCTTCACCCATATTACGTTGTCATTCCAGGCTCGACCTGCTGAATTCAAATCGAAGAAGCGACGCCGAGTTGTACACGCACATAAATATGCCCGACTACTGGTGTGATAATTCTTCACCCCCTAAAACTGCAATACGTCCTCAGGGGATATCCTCCTCACTTTCCCCTCATTCTCCTATTTTTCATTCAGATGATCGCAAACACTTATTACCTCCCACATGTTCCCGTTCAATTGAACAGAACATGCCCCAATCGTATTCATAATCCCATTCGCCAAATTGGTAAGGGAAAGACTCAACCCATACTCTAATTGAGACAGGTAGCATAAGAAACCCTCTGAAAGGTTACTCCGAATACTCTCATCCAAATATTCTAACGAGATCGTTGCATTTATACCCCTATCTCGTTTTTCCTTCTCCAAGTCGGCAAACAAATAAAAATGCTCCTCCCCCGTCGCTACAGTACACCCTCTAAATAGCCTACCGACGTATTCTACACAGTTACCTCATTTCCCTCCTAAAGCAGCCTTGGCTTTACAAAATTCTTTAAATGCATACGTACCGGGGGGATAGGCTACAAATTTGCTAAGTAAACCTGGAAATTGTTCTAATCGTACTTCAACCTCACTATCAAACTCTACCGTCCGACTAAAGGTCAAAACCTTGTTATCAGGCAAACTATCCATCTCAACTATAATTCTACAGGCAAAGTTTTGATCCTACACAAATACCTCTCACGTTCGACCTACATAAGGGTTAAGTTATCTATCATTATTTCATACAGTTCGATCATTCACATACAACATATCTTTCATATATTATGTCTATATGTCAAATTTCATAGATTGCTATCACTACCAAAAAATTGATTTTCGGGGACGGCATAGGTAGACAATTGTTGACGGACATTGTCTATCATAACTTAGCGACGGTTTTTGCCGTTAACAAAATTAAAATACCTGCCGTTAATACCATTATTTATTTATTTATTTAATAATTATTTTGTAACAAATTAACGACAGTCACTTAGTGTCGAGAATGCTCTTCAGTTTCAACATAATAGACAGAAACCGTTGGCTTTGGTAGGAGTGGAATTGTCGTCGCCTTTTAAATGGATGAAATTGTGATTTACTTTTCTTACCTCTTTATCACCCATGACTACTTCAGCAACCCTTCCTTCTCCTTCATTAATTTGAGGGGCGTAGTGATGATTTTCTTCCGCCTCAGTTTCGCGCCAAATCTATGTCACGATCCCATCTCTCATCAGTTATCCCCTTTTTATGTTCTAGGTAAATTTCTTCTCTCACGATCTCTGTAATCTCTCTCTCTACTTATGCCTTTTGGATGGTATTTAGCCTCTCTCATCCTCAAATTGATTTTGTTTTAGTGTTCGAAGAGGGCATAACCGGGGGGAGGGAGAGGAAGAAAGGTGTTTTACTTGAGTAAGAAGAGCACAAGTAAGTGAACTCTTTGATTTCATTCCAATTAGTATTTTTTTTTGTCTTTGAATTGCTTATTGGGGATGTTATGCAATCGTGCCCAATTTCCCTATTTAGTTTTTTTAGCGTCCAATTTCCCTTCTCAGATTTTCTGCAATTGTGCCTAGCTTTTCTGTTTGTTTTCAACTAGAAATCAGATTTTGTATACAAGTTTGGAATACCATTATAGATATGCTTGCTTTTTAGGTGTTTTGAGATAGAATCCCAATTTGGTTGAGTTAAGGCGATTTTAGTAAATGTTAGATATATTTTAAAAATCGAAATCACTAAGATATTATCTCCATTTGGTTGTTTTTTTCTCCTGTCCAAAGGCCGACTTAGACTTAAAGATAAATGTGCTACTTAGCGCCAAATTGGAAAAAGTTTGAAAGTAGCAAAGCCAATTACACATCTCTGACGCCATGTTTCTAATCTTCTTGAGCTTGATTTGAAACCCTGTGCAAATTATGATTCAACGAAGAAGGTTATTTAGAGACTCTAAATTAATAACGGAGGCCTGTTTTATCATTCACTAATTGTATATGTTTTGACTCAAGGCTGTAATATTATCTATCTTGAATCTATATAAATAAACATAAACGGGATAAGATATACCTTCACTTGACCTCTGCAACACCTATGAATCTTCTAGTTGAGCAACCTACAAATCTAACCACGGATAAACTAAACAAAGTTAATATGCCAATATATGACTCCTCCAACAGATATCATTTGCCCATAGTAAATTTTTATTAGTATGTTCAAAATTTCTCTGTCGAACCGTATCCACAGTTGATCAGAATGTATTATTAGTTTGGACAATTCATAATTTACTATTCCTTGATACCTATAAAATAGGCACTTACAAATTGTGCTCCATGGTCGATGGAACATATACGATAGGAGAGGGAAAAAGAGGAGTTCCTTGGTATATATGCTATCTTTTTGGTATATTCACCACCTCGTTTGCTAGTTATTCATTAAGTAAAAAGGCATGCCCTTTTGTGTTTTTGCATGACATAATGTGTACTCATTGATTTTTCAATGTACAGTGATTTGCTCTACCTTATTGATTTGAAGTGCTGACTATCTCAAATGATTATTTGTTTGTCAGTTCACACTAATATTTATTAGGATTCTAACATGATGGATAAAATATAAGCTAAATATTTCACACCTATTTTCTATTTGATTTGGTTGAGCACTAATATTGATCCTAATTCTAATCATTTGCAAATGTCTAGCATTGCTCATTGTGTGGATTAGATGAAAAAAAATATTTTGTCAGTTAAGCTTTCACTTCAACCCAATTTAGAAATTATTGACAACATGATTATGTCTAAAATAGATTAAATTTTTTATTTTTATTATTAATATATGTTCGCAGATTCTTTTTAACTTGATGAACGCTCAAAGCATGCACGAGAATGATACAATGGTTACTAGGGGTCAAGGTGATAAAAGTTTAATTTGTTAGTACTCTTGAAGTTCATTGTATGCAATGAACTTGGTTTATAAATTACTTGTTTATAATTCTTCCTTTCGCTTTAATTTTAAAGCAACATCTTCCACTACATCATCTGTGGGTAGGAAAAGAGGTCCTTCGAGGGAAGTCACATGTAGTGATGTGCATTATCAGAGAGAAACGTTCTTGGAGGTACAAAGTCTAAAGTTGGTTGGTTTTATATCACCTTGAATAGGCAACCTAAGATTTCTTATAAGAATCAGCCTGGAAAGTAACGGCTACAGTGCTAAAATGCCTCAAGAATTTGGTAGATTGTTGAAAACATTAAGCGCTTATTAAACCCGACCATTTTATCCTTGGTTTTCAATTCACGATCAGCCTTATGGTTTTCATTTCTTTTGACAGGTGTTGGGAACAAGCACTTCCAAAGAAGGAAATGAGTAGTTTATAGCTCTTGACAAGCACAAGAATGATTTTGTGTGGATGGACGAGCAAGATGGTGACGCAATTGATATGGCACTTAGCAAGAAGAAAATTGAAGCAAGGAAGAATTGGCTCCGAAAGTTTAATGTGCGAACTTTGACCCGTTTGTATTCTTAGTTCAAAAATAATTTATAGGGTTTGGACCTCTTACAAGTTTTGTTTTTATTTAGGCTTTACAGCCCGAGACTCACCTTGATCAGAAGGAGAAACTTATCAAGTACAGTGACTTTGTGAACAAGGAGCTCATACTATTTTCAATGGCAGATTTGCAAAGGTTAATTCCGTCTATGGTTGATGGCTTGAAACCTAAGTAGAGGAAGATTCTTTTCGGTTCATTCAAATAGAACTTTACAAATGAAGTAAAGGGTACTCTGCTTTCTGGTTATGTTTCGGGGCATTCAGCGTACCACCATGGTGAACAGAATCTTGCAGGCACCATTATTGGAATGGCACAAGACTTTGTAGGTAGCAATAATATTAATCTTTTGCACCAATGGTCAGTTTGGCAACCGACACCAGGTACAATTCAGTTTTTTCCTCTTAAAGTTAATTGCGTCCTTTTATGTGTTCTATCTTTTTAGTATCATGCATAATACATTTTAGGGAGGAAAAGACCATGCAAGTGCTAGGTATGTCTACTCCTGCCTTTCTCCAATTACAAGATTCTTGTTTCCCAAGGACGATGATTGCCTTCTTGACTACTTGAACGAAGATGGACAATCAATTGAGCCAACTTGGTAAGAATTCTAAACTTGAAGAAAATTATCATAATGTTTAGAGAGACTAACATATGCTGCAATTTAGGTACATGCCGACTATCCCGATGGTTTTAGTAAATAGTAGTGAAGGTATAGGAACTGGTTGGAGCTCACTTCCCTGAATTTGTGATTTTTCAATTATCGCTTGTTCCATAAGTTTGTCCTGACTTTTTTCGTTGCTAACTACGTAAGATATGACTTAATAATTGCATTATGAGGCTTGTAATCGATGAGGAATTGTAGAAACTTCTGAGGGAGGCTTTGATCCGAAGGAAACGATGGCAAGAAATGTCTGTGAAGTCCGAATCCTTCTCTTTGCTATTGCAGCTGACTTCATCTACATTCAGATGCGGCTTTTTGGGACCCAGTCTGGCTACGCTGATCGTCTCGTAGCTGCGGTGGAATCTGAAAGTTATTGTACAAGCGAAGTACGGTTATTGATTGATCAAATAAGCATTCAACAGGAACGGATTGTTTCACTTGAAGAAAAAAAGAAAAGTCAAGATCAAGAGTGTGGGAAATTGAGGGCTCTTGTTCATGATCTTGAAAGAAAAGGTGCACAAAATGTAGTCGACAAATTACAGGTGCCAGTAGCAGCTATAGTAGTTATGGCATGCAATCGCTCCAATTATCTTGAAAGGATAATTAAATCTATCTTGAAATACCAGCGCTCAGTTGCTTCAAAATTTCCACTTTTCATATCTCAGGATGGACCAAATGAAAATGTCAAACATAAAGCTCTGAGTTACAACCAAATAACCTATATGCAGCATTTAGATTTTGGAATAGTGCAGACAGAAAGGCCCGGAGAGCTCATTGCTTATTATAAAATTGCGAGTCACTGCAAATGGGCATTGGATGGATTGTTTTACAAGCATAATTTCACAAGAGTAATTATCTTGGAAGATGACATGGAGATTTCACCAGATTTCTTTAACTACTTTAAGGCTGCAGCTACCCTAATGGATAAAGATAGAACTATTATGGCCGTTTCCTCATGGAATGACAATGGACATAAGCAATTTGTGCATGATTCTAAGTTTCTTTACCGCTCAGATTTCTTTCCTGGACTTGGATGGATGTTGACAAAAGTTACATGGGCCGAAAGCTTACTGGGATGACTGGCTGAGGTTAAAAGAGAACCACAAAGATCGACAGTTCATCCGTCTCGAAGTTTGCAGGACGTACAATTTTGGTGAACACGGCTCTAGTATGGGGCAATTTTTCAAACAATATTTGGAACCTATTAAACTTAATGACGTCCATGTTGATTGGAAATTGATGGATCTGAGCTACTTGATGGAGGGCGACTATTTAAGACACTTAGCAAATATTGTGTCAAACGCCAAACCTGTTTATGGAACTGACATTGTTCTGAAGGCATATAATATAGGTGGCGATGTGCGCATTCTGTACAGAGATCAAGAAGATTTTGAACGGATCACCCGACGATTTGGAATTTTTTACGAATTGAAGGATGGAATCCCAAGAACAAAATATAAAGGTGTAGTTGTTTTCCGATACCAAATTGCAAGGCGTATATTTCTTGTTGGGCTAGAGTCTCTGAGTCAACTTGGGATTCAACATGCTTGATAACAGCGTAGATCAGTGACAATGAACCTGCTGCACTTTGTTTTACAGTAGTCGAGTATTTCTGACTTGTATTTGGGCAATCCAGATTTGATAAAAAAAATTGCACTATGACAGCGGGCTGTTTGAATCCATTAAGAAATGAATGAGATCGACTAACCTCAGAAAGCTAGTCGCGTATTAAAGGTAGTCACTTGCACCAAAGGTAGTTTTCTTGATCCTTGATTTTTTATGCTGCATTTAATTGTGAGGTCCATCCAATATATTTTCAATGACACATTGGGAATCATGACTTGGTTTATGGTTTAAAGTGTACTTTGTTATAGTCGTTGATAACCACCTTTAGGTACTAAGGTTACCTCCATTTTGAACTTCATGATAGATTGTATCAATTTACTGGAGCGTATTAGGTTAATTATAACTGGGTTTTGAGTAATTTTATAATTGGTATGCAGTAACTGTAATAATGGCGATGGTGATGAATCCACCTATGATGAAGACGGGTTACGAAGAACCCCTGGAGGAATTGCACCGTATTAGAATCACCCTTTCATCTAAGAGTGTTAAGAATCTCGAGAAAGGTTCCTTCGATTTGATCTTCCTTGTTTAGCTTCTTTGTGATAGCTTCATTCGTGTGATGTGTTTAATGTTTGATGTTTTGTTTTTGTTGTTGTACTGAACAGTTTGTGCTAATCATGTGAGTGGAGCGAAGAGCAAGTTGTTGAAGTTGACGGGACCAGTAAGAATGTGCCTACTGTTCTCAAGATTACCACTATAAAATCTCCCTGTGGAGGTTTTACACATCTTATATTTTTGTACAAGAGAAACTTCAAACAGATAGATCTAAAATAAACTGTAACCACTGGTTTAGCTACCTTGCTTGCTTCACCCCTAACCTTCAGATCTCCAAATCTTCCTCATTTAATCCAAATTGTTACATATTTTGATCTGGGTAAGTCTAAATTGTTACATGACTTGTATCTGCTAGGCTTCTTCCTCATGCTTGGGACAGTTAGAATCCATGCTTCTTTGTTGTTTGTTCGCCACATATACTGCTCTATCAAGTGCGAGTAGGTGTTCAAGAAGCAGTTCATATGAATGAGAGATTTTGTTTCAGTATTCAGTAACTGCACCATCCACCAGGCAGTTATACCACGTACAGTATGGAGTTCATAATGTAGTAATTATAGTAGTAGAAGTGAAGCAAAAAGTAGTACTTCTTCCCTTGGTAAAATTCAAAGTTTTCATGTGAAAAGGATTATATTGTTTTTTTATAGGCTTGGTATCTCTATTGACGTTGTGACTTCAGGCGCATAGACAAGCAGCTTCCTAGTCTTACTACTCCAGACTTGTAGGTAAGATAATCATTGGATTTGAATGTACTAACTGCCCATGTGTTATTTATGATTAAGCCCATCCAGAAGCTAACTTTCTTTCTCATTAACATTTGTTTTGACAAACCATTGCAGTATGTTTCCACTCAATTGTCAAACTGCCTACATAGAGCAAATGATTATTATTTTAGGTATTGTCACCTTGAATTTAGAACTATTTTCTTTGTATTGGGTCGTGAGTTGAACTACTATTGTAAAACATCCTATTGCAGATGCAAATGGACACTCTTGCAAGTTCAGTCATAGACAACTCTCCTGTACACTGTAATTGGATCTTAAATGCATGGTTTTGTCTTAACTTGAGGAGCCAATGTTTAGAACATTTAGCAGATAACTGAAGCTGTGTGATGTGATCTTGTTGTGCTCTAAACAAGCTTCATATAATTTTAATTCGTTCATCGAGTAACTGACATTAACATTAAGATACAATTCATATATTTGCAAGATCATTTTTGTATCTTTTAGAGGCGTGTGTATATATATTTATTTTATTTATATATTTTTTTCTTTTAATAAATGTTTTTGGCGATGGGCAATATACATAGTAAACATTGTTGCCAAAATTGAAACAACGACAAAATAAATCTATTGCAAAAGAAAAAATAAAAAATAAGAAGCGACAAGCAAATCTTTGTCAGCAACAAATTAATATTGTCGCCACAAAGTATTTTTTGCGACAAACGTGTCTATTAGACGACAACAAGAAACTATCGTAAAAGGCGGTGTCGCTAAAGGTGTGTCTATTACGCGACAACAAAAAACTTTTGCAAAAGGCAGTGTCGCCAAAGGTTTAGCGATAGAATTTACTATCGCGAATACGTAACAAATAGTAACGAAATTGACCTGTTACAAAAGCTATAACATATGGCGATGGGTGTGTCTGTCGCCAAACTTTTGCTGATACCATCAATTGTGGCAACGATCCGACGGTGTTTACCCGCCGCTAAAGAGTTTTTGCAACGTGTTAAATCCGTCGCCGAAACCCTTTTTTTTTTGTGGTGTATACATAGTGATTTTTTAGAGATTTGTTTAAAACAGATTATGATTTGCAAGAAACACAAACATACAACACACGTCTTTACTATCCTTCAGTGTCAGAATATGAATCCGTAGTAACGCCAAGTCATTTCCTCACAACGCCGTTGTATAGCCACCTACATAATTCAGTGCCTGCAACTCTCTTCGACTGTTGATCGCCCTCAGATAAATCCTTACCAAATCCTCTGTAATTTTTTCGTGCTTCACTCTCTGTGCTCTCTAAATTTTTAAAAGATGAAAATTGTTTAAATGAAGAAGAGGAAGCACTATTTATTCTTTCTCTCTCTAACGGCTGGCAGTTATTGCGCCTTGCACGACCCATCCACGGTTTTGGAACCGAGGCGTCATTTCCACTATCCATGTCAGATGCCTTGTACCTTCTCAATAAAACTGTATTTCCATCATTACCTCTGCCCTCATATTTTAATATAATTTTCTCTCCTGTTTCCATATCTTTCTCTGACCTTCCCATACTCATGATGACTCACACTCACACGATATCAGATTTTAGCAGCTTTACAGAAAAAATAAAACTATAAGCTCCTGTATTTTTCCTGTTATTGTTTCTTATAATTATAGTACTAATGACGTCATTTTCAAAGCTAACAAATTTTTTAAAGTTATTCAAAATTAATTTATCAAACCAGTCTCAAACGGCATTTGCAACTAAAGAAGATCAAATTAACTTTTATCTTTTCTGTTAAATTCAACGACACTTACATTTATTTATGATAACACTTTACATATAATTACATCTAAAACAGCCTTGATGACCTGGGCGACCACATCCGATTAGATTTCCTCCATCGATCATCAAATCTTCAAATTCAATCTCCACCTCACCAATCAATCGAACCATCTCTTCTCAATCTGTAGGATCTCTTACCAATTCACGAAAACATACCTCATAAAAATAATGGGCATACTCAAGTTCCCTACCCCTTACATCTAGTCCATTGAGCTGACACTTCCTCACTGGTAACTCGACATCATAACCAAACAATCCAAAAATCCTCTCCCGCACTTCAGCGATCTTTATGACCAATTATCTTTCAGCGGCATGAGAAATTATCTGAGATTGAGTCCGCACCCTCCTAATCTCTTCTCCATGTTCAAAAATCATTTTACCCTTATTTATACACTTTCCCCTCAAATCATAATATTGCCTTATATCTTGTAACAGAAAGCCTAGAATCTTGAGAAATACTATTTAAACTTATCCCTTCCCTCGAACTCATACATTTAATTATTTTTGAAGTCAAACTTATTCTTTCAAGATTTATTCTTCTATCGGCCTCTATTAGCTCGAATTTTTGCATTACAAATTTCCTACAATTTTTCTCTCCCACATTTCCAGCATACAAAACAACTCATACTTACATAAACATCATAAATTTTCGTACATATGTATCTCAGTTTGAATGTTACAATAACAATACTTTCAGAATTCATAAATTTCAATTCATTTCATACATTCTTCAAAAAAATTTAAGCCCGATTTCAACGAACTATTTTATATCTATATTAACATAAGTAATTGAATTACAAATTTTATTCATGCCGAAAAAACATTACACATTTTTTCTTTCTTCAGATAACAACTCTTTCAGTAATCGATCTCAGGTACTTTATAGATACCTCATCTGACCATTGCCCAACTTTAGGTATTTTATAAATAACAAGTTTTTCAGTACTTTTGCAAGTAACAGGTCATTCAGGCACTCCGACACATTAAATCCTTCAGCTCGTCCTGCTTCAGTGATCTTTCACCCTGATACAAAGTAGAAATTTGAGACAACACAAAGCTTCCCTTACATGAGTTTGGTCGGAGTCTAGTCAAACTTCAACTGGAAACCATGCAAGCAGTAGACTCAGTGCTGGCACCAACTCTTTAAATTGAAGGTCTTCTGAGTGTAAAGACGTAATTAAAATACAGAAGCAGACTTCCACTTCTTGGCTTACTCCTCCACTGCCATCACCCTCAGCTTGAACTGCTTCGTCTTCCAACATACCTTGATAAGTCTGAGGAACAGGAACAGGTATCGATATCTCTAAGGATCGGTCGCCAAAGTATTTCAACTTTAACCTTTGCATTTCAGACGCAATCCTCTCTTCAAGGACCATCCTCCGAGTCTTCACCATTTTTGATATTTCAGAAAATTTGACAAATCACAAGGGTACTCTGTTTCAAAGATTCGATACAGGTACTATTTCTATAACCCTACAATTATTGTGCAGGTACATTTTTCCAAACGTCATTTTTCATTATAGACACGACTCTTCAAATCATAACCGCCACATACATCAGTATTCACATCCTCATTTAATACACGCCATTTCCCCATAACCCTCATAACTTCCATACAGTCAAAGCCATCTTTACTCCCTTTCAGTAATCAATAACTTCAACCCAAATACCAATTACATACAGATCATTTCTCAACCAAAGCCACTCGTGACATCAGTTGCGAGGGGGCGATTGTAGGGACCTATCCCTCGATCTCACCTAAAATCGAGCTGTCGCCAGTTTGAATTACCTCCATCTTAGACTCGCGCATTTTTAACACAACTTCTCCAGTCAACATTCTAACCTACTTCACGAACTGGTGAAGAACGTGGGTCAAAGACACCTGTCCAGTCAAAGACACCTGTCTCTTACGAACTCGTTAGTTACTCAGTCAACCGCCACTAACCACATTGTTTGGAAAATGTGCTCCAGTGCGATGAAGAGCTGCGGAGAAGGCCTATATAATGAAAAAGTTCCAGAAGAGACAATTACCAAAAAAATTATAAAAGAGATCATCAAGAAACTACTTGTTCTAGATTCTCAAAACCATTCAAACTTCTTAGTTACAAGGTTCAAGCATTTCTATATCTAGAGATCACTTGTAATAAGATATCCACCTCAAGCAATAAATATACTTTTACAAAAATCCTCTACTCAAGGTCGTGGATATTTACCTATTCAGAGGTTTTCTACGCTAAAATTACCTGTGTCATTTTTTACTTTATATTAGAATATTATCACAGGTTCATTGGTGTGATAGCGAATTCCAATCAATTTCAAGCTTACAAAATTTGGCCATTACACTCTACGTAGCATAATCACAACTATGGTATTTATATGCTCGAACAATCTGTGAGGGTCTTGTTGGTTGGCATCCATCGCTTAGTCAGAAATACTAATTTGTGTCTAGTTTTACTCTGATGGATTCAAATGTCATTGGATTTGAAATTTGATAGAAAGAACTAGGAGCCCCAAATTTTGGTGATGACATATTTGGCTATAATCCTTCATTAATTACTCTTTGAGCTTGGATTCTAATGGGGTTTACGAAAAAAATTAACGATTGTTTTTCTTTTTTCAAGATTTACTAGTCTTTCTATTTAGGTAAGGAAGTAAATTTCCAAGTCCTTGCAGCTAAACCTGTAGGCACTGGTAGAGAACCAGTTATTTTATCGTATAGTTACCATGGACTAGATAGATTTTAGTAAGATAATTAACACATAGGAAATGGAGTACTTACAATTCGTACATTAGAACATCAAGCTTGGACATCGATGGACAAGATATTTGTGTTCACATCAAACTTGAAATAACTTGCAATTCATATTGAGAACATCTCCAAATACTACAATTGATTTCTGGGACCACACTATAATTTTAACCCTTAACAAAATTGTCATCTGTTGACGTGATTCTTATATTGCCAATCAAATGCAATAATACCAAAGATACTCGAGTCGATAGTGTCCAAGCTAGCTAAACTATACACGAACGAGAGCCGTACTTTTATTTAAAAGCATGTCGTAAATCACTTATTTAAATCTTGAGGCGTGGTGAGGTCTTTCCCACGTCTATCTTTTGGAAGCAACTAACTTCGGGTGCTCAAAATGGGTAACGCGCACTACACCAATTTAATTGAATTACTAGGAACTTTGTCCATGGTAAACAACAAATTACCACGAACTTTATCCCTGGCAGGGTCCATGGTGGAAAAATTATGGCATTTCTTTCCCTAGGATATTAGTCCATGGAAAATTATTTGGATTGCCACGGTTTTAGTTCATGGAAAAATATTTAGGACAGGCAAAGTCCATGGTTATTTTATAATTTTTAATAAACATTAAAATTTGTTTAGAGTGTTGTGCTCTGTGTGGGTGCCAGGGCTACCACCGGGCACTCTCGTATGGCACCGACTAGGAGCCTACATACCCAGGATCACGGCTAAGAGAGAGAGAGAGAGAGTGAGAATATAGGAGAACCTCCTATTTATATAGATGCTCATCCTCCCTTATGTACTACTTACTCAACAAGTTAGTTTATGCTCTTCATGAAATTAAGCTTTCTCTCCATATATCTTCAATAGCTTTTGCCTTTATATATTTGGTTCATAACACGTTATCAGCCTCGTGTTTCCACCAATGAGTTTTAGATCCTTCGTAGTAAATCTTGCTTGGAAATTAGTGCCCTTCTTTCAATTCATAGCATGGATTCAAGGTATGAACTAAAACCTTAATTTTAAGATTTAATATCTCATTTTTGCATGCATGTCTTAGTTGGATCTACTTGTTTGATCATAATTTTTTTAGTTAGATCTCTAGTTTGATCACTATATTGCATGATTGATAATCTCTGCACTATCTGGGGAGTTTTTAATTCTCTAATAATTTTACCAATATTATGCTTGTTTAATAGTTAAATATCTAGTTTGATCACTATTTAGTAAAATATGTTGATATTTATGCAAAATATGGAAAGTTTTTATCCTCTTGTTTTCTCTACCATGTATAATTTGTAGATTTAGGCATTAGATCTATTTTTCATGATCAATATTATGTGTAATTGTTCATGCATAGTTTTGTATAATTGTAGATCCATTAAAATTTGATTGTTATACTTGATAATATGCGGGAAATCATTGGGTTTTACTCTATGTTTTTTGGCCCAAGGATGAATATTGTGTGATTTTTCTACTATAGTGGTTTTTAGTGCTCATATTCATGTTAGATCAATAGTTTTAATCTTGTTTTTGTACTATCTAATAATGTCTTTTTTACCGCATTTTTTGCAAAACCCTAATAATACTTTAAAGTCTCCTAAATAGAAGTAATTGGATTAGTTATATCTACCTTCCTCAAATATATGTATTTACCTATTTTAAAATTATAAACTTCCTATATTTTAGATACCCTAATTAGTAAGTCGGCCCAAAGTTCTATCTATTTTAGGGCGCACCACATGTAGACCTCAAAGGTCACGTTTTATTTCGCATATACGATTTAAATTTTGTACATACTCTAATGGTGGGACCAACCATTAGTTAACCTCATGGTCCAAATGCGTGAGAGGACCAAGTGGTATTATTCATAGTCGAGACCCTGAGTGTAGCCACTCGGCCCCCCATATGTGTCACGGCCTGAAGCCGCATGCACACCCACAATCGACCAAAGGTTTGAGCCCGAAGCCTGTGACACAAGGACGAACTTTTTGATGCTCCAGATCCAAGCCTGAAGCTCAACAGACCCGAGCCTAGCTCATTGTAGACCCAAGCCCGAAGCTTGCAGGCCTGAGCCCCACTCACAGCAAGGTATGATCCCAACTACACTAACAACAGGCTCATGCCCGAAGCTCACAGGCCCAAGGCTGCTGCTCATAGAAGGTCTGAGTCCACCGCTCACAACACGTCCAAGCCTGAAGCTTAAGCCAGAAGCTTTCAATCCTAACCCCACTGCTACAGTAGGCCTGAGCCCGTAGTTGAAGTCCATGGCACCCATTGACTCCTCAAGCTCAAAGCTTGGCCCCTATCATGGCTTGAAGCCTGAGTGGACCGGCTCTAGGTCTAGGTCCGAAGACGACCAAGCAAGTCCAACTGGTTGACTTTTATTGAGGCCCAAAGCCTACAACCAAACCAAATTAGACCCAACTCAGTTTAGGCCCGAAGCCAACCAAGTCAAGTCTGACCCGACCCTGTCGAGGCTCAAAACCATTCTCCGGTATCCCCGAGTCATATGCTTATCCAAGCATGATCCAAAGACCATGTCTGGACCTGAAGTCCAGACCCGATCCATCTTGGACCTGCTGACAAACCCGATCTAGGTCAGACATTTGTCAACTAAAAGATACATGTAATTATCGATGGTACATATACTCGACAATTCAGCAATTATCTTTATATTGTCGATGGTGCCTCAAATAATTTTTTATTTCCTTATTTTCGATGGGAGTCCAATTTTGGGAGTTTAGTTGTTGATGGTACCAATATTCGATAATCCATGATTTATACTCGATAGTTCAACAATTTTTTTGCAGCCAAATTTGAATTAAAAAAGATGCCTTCTTTGCCAACACATATGTAATGGCTAGTTTTTCGGCAGGTAAACCTCGCCAATACTTTATGTAAAGAAGTAATATTTAAGTACAAATAAGAGATAATACTCACTAAATTTTATGTGGAAAGCTCAGTGAAGCCTGAAAAAAACTATGACCACAAAGAGGGTTTAGATGTGAAATCCTTAAGATGCTAATCTATCATACTTTTAGAGAAATTTAGATAGTGAGTGTGAAGAATATAAAAGAATAGCCCCCTTACACTTGTATTCTCTGCTTATATTTATAGTCGGATACAATCAGATAATTTTTTTTTAATATTTCTCCCATTCTAAAGGAAGGTGGGCAAACTTTACGGAGCACGTCCAATGGATATATTTGACCAAGTGTAACGACTACTATAGAGTCGAGCTCTGCAGTTGTGGATTGGAATGTTCTAAAATTACAGTTGGGTATACGATCGAATATCTTTGACATGCTGTTCATAGTTCTTCTTTGTCGAATCTGGGGAATATGCTATTACGATTGCCCCATTTTCGATACAAATAATTGTGGTTGTGTCAAGAAGAAGATTTTTTGGGACTTGTGATGGTGACTTTTGCCTTTGTAAAAGATGATGGGGGACAAAAATCCCTTGATTTATGGCGTAAATACAACAAATTATCTTTACCGGTGCTGTATATGCGGTGGGATAAGTTTGTCTTTCTTTTATAAATAACAATATTTATAGGAGGATACACAAAGTGTTTGCTGTAATGATGAGAACTCGGTCTCGGCGCCAGTAGGATGCAAATGAAGGTCCTCTAGCCATTAAGGTTGTTGAAGTGGAGGAGCGGCTCTTTGAACCTTTTTTTAATATATTTGACGCGCTTCTTCCTCTGGGACCTTTGGAAGTTGTAGGGATGTTCCTGGAGCAGATGGAGGTAGAAGCTGACCGTTGGTTCTGGTATGGTGTTTTTGCTGAAGAAGTGGGGAAATTGCTCATCGTTGTGCTATACTGAGGTATATTGCAGAGGATGAGATAATGCAAGAAGATGTTCTTGCTGCTGGAGGAGTATTGATTCCATGTGGACAAGCAAACTATGTGCCATGTTTTAAATGTAATTACATATAATAATGTCATGTTCGTGTTCTCGATGAAATAAAATATGTCCTTTCGATTACTATCTTGTCGACGTATAACTTAGTTGTGATAGTGTGTTGTCAAAGATAATTTGAATTTAAAAAATTGTTTGTAGCTATCCCGTGAATATAAGAAATAAATATAAAAGAAAAGTAATATGGAGGTTTGTAAAAAATTATAGCTAGGAGGTGATGCATTAAGTTACAAGGAGTTTGATATTTAATTTCTTTTTATGAGTTTGAGAACTGTATTTCAGAATATGGAGAGGACTGAGGAGGTTGGGTGTATCTAGATGGTCTAGAGCAATATTGTAATGGTCAATTGTCTTTAAGGTGAAAAAGAGCCAAGAAATTCAAAAAGATGCGGGCTAAGTGAATAAAATGGTAAACTACCAAACGGTTAGGTGAAGAGTCTCACGGTGGTGCGTCAAACCATCGCGTGAGGTCTATAAATACCCCTTTGTCTGGTGACAGTTCTCATTTATATTTTTTGGAGAGATCACAACTGCATTCTGATTATCTCTTTTCATCTATTGATAATCGTGCAGCTATTGGAACCAAGAAGATCTCAGTTTCAGTAGAGAGGGCTATGGTTGCGAAAGAATGAGATTTAAATGTAGTTTCTCAAGGTTGGTTGTAGTTTTTTTTATCCTGTTTTTCCTTAATTTTTCTTACTGTGTTTGATTTTGTTGTGATTAAATGGAACCCTTTATAGAGTTAACCTGTGTGTATGTCTTGTGATGGATTTGCAATAATATATAGTAATTTACAAGTAATCGTATTTGGATAAATGTTAGGGTTCCGGCTAGGTTTGATATTGTGTTTTGAGACTACACGAGTAACTGTGTTGTTGAGAGTGTCTATTTGGAAACAAGATGGTGACATATGTTGGAATATTAGGGTTTTCTTGAAGGTGATGAAGATTTGGGATTTTTTGGTTATGAAGGGATTTCTTAAGTTTGGGAAGTATATTGGATGTGGTTAAAAGGATAGGAAGATTGGATGGAAGTGTGGACAGAGTGAAACTGTACTAGCCGTGATTTATGTCGTGTAATACCCTTATCCCTGCCGGAGATTTCGAGATAATATTTGTTTTCTTTTTTTGGCAGGAAATTGGGCGCCATTTTGTCTGTTACATCTTCGAGGAAAATGGTTGAATATACGTATATAAAAACTTCGATAAGAAAGATAAGTAGCCATATAATGGTCGACATACAAATATAGTCGATATAAGAACTTATCAAAGTTACCTTTGAAATTATTCGAGAAAGAGATAGCAATAGATATGATGACCTGTTTGAGTATAAGATTTAACAAAGATTGATAGTTCTTATAAAGGATGCTCCTTAATGTCAACGTGGAAAGAAATATAAATTAATTTACAGAGCTAATAATAAATGATATGATTTTCAGGTTTAAATGGTTGAACCATTTGAAATCACTAATCTTCCTGATGCAGATGCAGAAGGAATTATGTTTACTTGTGTACATGAGTTGGGTAAAAATTATAGGGCTGGAAATAAGGGTGGTGATGAGTGTCGAGAATATGTAGGAACTAGGGTGGCGAATGACGTCGCCTCGTATTCTGATGTTGCTATGGATGAGGTTGATGAGGAAAGAACTGAGACATATATCAAACATGATCTTTAGACTAGTGATCGAGGAGAGTATTTTGGTGTGTATGGGGGGGGGGGGGGGGGGGGAGATGATTGACCAAGAGATCCTAATGGATGGTATTCTTGTTCATCGGGAGAAAATTAAGAAAGGCTTGAAGTTGGTAAATATTTTTTCACTTAGGTTAGTAGTATATGCTTACTTGTGAGTTGCCAAACATTATAAGTTTAAATGTGTTAATTGGTTGTTTACTTTTGTACAACGTTGAAGGAGGTCTACAAGATATTAAAGGTGAAGGAAAGGTTGTATAATTTGAGGATAAATTACTATGGCCGGATTGATGATCTCGGTAAGGACCAATGGGCTATAAAAGATATTTTTAAGGAAGTAGAGTTGAAGAGGGGTCGAACTAAAGGTGATGAAGTGTGCCTTATAGACAGAAAGATGTCTGTGAAGACCAAAAAACTAGCAGATTCGAGCATTCCACACAAGAACCCCAATCTAAGTGGGTATACAACAGAGTTGCTGGAAGAAGAAAAGAGTTGTTGTTCTGCCTCCTGCAAACTCCTTCAGAGAAGTAAGGGAAATGAGAGGTTACCAATGATGTGGCCTAGAGTACTACTGACGCTCGACCAGTTAAGGAAACTTCTGTGCCCCAACAAAAAGGTTGTGGGGTAGAAAAAGGATTCTCTCGATTCTCTTAAGTCGAAGCCTGCTCGTAATTTGGTGCACTCGGAGGAAGAGACACATCAAACTACTGAGACCTTTGCTTCTTGTATGATGTAGCAGGACTTTGATAACTGCTTGGCTTTGGAGCAGAGAACATCTCCTTCTTCTTCACTGATAGGCATTGAATGGTGAATCAGGTGAGGAATCATAATGTATTATATCGATTAATAAATTTGGTCCATTCGCCGAGAACTCATGCTTTGACTATAATACAGATCAAGAAGTTTCTCCTCGATGGAAAACCATTATTTATTGGAGGACAGAACTTAGCCAATGAAGTCTTGGTATATTAAAATATTAATAAATAGTTGGTGAGGGAGAAAAGGGAGCTCATATTTGAGCTAGATATGGTTAAAGATGGTGCGGTTAAGTCCAAGGAAGTGGCCATCCGTGAGGCCGAGAAAATATGGAAGATGGAGAAGAGAAAGGAGATCGAGAAGCTGAATGCTGATGCTGCCAAGGAGAGGGAGGAGGTCTTGGTTCTGCAGAAATTGAACTTTGAGGATGACGTTTGTTAATAAATTCTAACTCTGAGGAATTTGATATACGTAGGGAAGGATAAAGTTCTTGCCCAGGCTGTCGCAGATGCAGATTTGGTGGGTATCGATTCCTTGAGGTGCATGAAGGTGAACTTTTCTGGGCAATTCGAGTTAATGAAGGAGAGATTTTTTTAAGGGGCTTGCTGCAGAAGTTGGTCTTGAATTTGTAAATTTTGATGCCGAAGAAAAGTCGACTAAGATTAAAGCCGCTATACCAGTCTTGCCTGATATTGCTGAGAAAGTAGGAGTGGAAGTTCTCGATGATCTCACTCCCAGTCTCCCAGGGAAGAATATTGCTATTGCTATATCTCCAAAGAAGAAATGATTCTTTATGCTTAATCTGATTTTAATAGTTTTTAATGGTATCTATATGAAATATTTACGGATAAGTTGCAAAAGTGGTTGATGGGACTTGTTGACAATAGTTTATATTTTATTTGTAAAAGGCTGAATGTCTGGATTGCTTTATTTAACTTATCGATGATTGAGATATAAGTAGCTAAATGTATATAATATATTGGTTGGTATTTCTTGACAGAAAACTATTTTGATTAGATCGAGACAGACAACAGAACCGGTTAAGACCTGTTCTTTGATAATGTGGTTTAGATATATTTCCCAATTATGGAATATCTGTTTCAATTGATATAGTAAAGATGATAAAACCATGGTATGGCTTGTTGAGGTAGTAATGATATTCAGATATGATTCCCATTTATGGGATATCTGTTTGGATTGATAAGATAACCATGTTATGGCTTGTTGATTTAGTAATGATGTTCAGACATGTTTCTCATTTATGGGATATCTATTGTCAAATAAATGAGACTCAGATTTGACATTAACTTGTAAGGATTTGTCAAAATTTATAGTAGATAATTTATTCGAATGATATAAAAGATAATTGTTATTATGATAGATAAGAGATTACAATTCCTATCTGTAGAAGATCTTCAAATAGGTGGTATTCCAGGGTACTTCAGTTGTACTTCATCTTCAATCATTAACCAGTATGTGCTTCTATCAGTTTTATCACTTACAATGCAAGGACCTTCCCAATTTTTTGATAACTTCCAGGAATTCTTTGGTCGAGTACTATCTTGAATTCGTTAAAGTACGAGGTCACCGATGTCGAATGCCCACTTTCTTACTTTCTTATTGTACGCTTTTCTACGAGTGTTGTAGTATCGCCCCAAGTTTGTAATAGCGTGATCTTAAGTTTCTTCTATCCAATTAAGGTTACATAAAAGTCCGAGTTTGTTTTCTTCAACTATTATTTGAATTTTGGCAGTTGGAAGGTCAAGGTATAAAGGAATGACTGCTTTTATTCCAAATGCAATCATGAATGGTATGCAACATGTAGAGGTTCGAGGTGTGGCCCTATAGGCCAATAAGATACTGAGTAACTCTTTGATCCATCTTCCTTCCTTTTCATTCAACTACTTTTATAAGCCTAACTTGATGCTTTTATTAATAGCTTCTTCCTGGCTATTTCCTTGAGGGTAGTAAGGTGTCGAGGTAGTTAACTGTATTTTATACTTGTGGAGGAATTTGAGGACTTTGTTGATGTAGAATTGCTTGTAATTATTCGACCTTATATTTTGTGGACATCCGAATCTTATGATGATGTGTTCCCATAGAAGCTTAATTACTTCATTTTTATTAGTATGACAAAGTGGCACGACCTCGTCCTATTTGGTGAATTAATCTGTTGCTTCGTGGAAAAATCTTTTGTTGCCTAATACGGGGTGGAGTGGACCAATGATGTCAATTGTCCATTGAGGGTTGGTTTTTTTTATGTCTTGAGCATTGATTTGACATTTGTAATACTTTTAAACAAAATCTTTGTAGTCTTGCCTCATCTTTGGCCAGTATAAACCTTGAGTGAATGCTCTTTGAGCCAGTGATCGTCCTAAGACATGTATTGCGCAAATTCCTTCATGTAGTTCTTTAATTTTGACTTGTACTTGTTTATGTAAAATATATTTTGATTAGTAGACCTCCACTGATAATTCTATATTGTATTCCGCATTGAATTTTTAATCTTGGACATTATAATAAAAGAGATTGAGCTTCTTCCTTGTTCTGGGGAAGAGTATTGGAGTTTAAGTATGTGAGGAATGGCTTTCCCCAGTCTTCGCGATCTTTAACTTTGATAACTTAGATTTGTATTATATATTTTGTATTGAGGCTGGAATGTTAGATCACTTCGATGTCCAAAGTTCTTTTCTCGCTGTCATCAAGCATTCCGGCTATGTATGCTAGTGCATCAGCATGTCGATTTTTAGCTCTTGGTAAATAAGAAATTGTAGCTTTCCCAAACTTCTCCATCTTTTCTTCGACCAGAATAGCATACTGAACCATTTTACCTAATGTTTTGAATATTTTATTGTAATGGTTGACTATTGGTAATAAATCCACATAGACAACAATGTCTTCTGCCCCAAGTGCTAATGCGAGGCCTAAGCCATGTAAAATTGGTTCATACTCTATTTCATTATTTATTGCATTGAACTTGAGCTTGATAGCTTTTTCGATTATGTGGTTGGAAGGTGTCACTAGAACAATACCAATCCTTTATATTTTAAGCCCCGCATATCCGTCTGTGAAGAGTCTCCATCCTGTGCTTTTGGACCATGTGTCTGGTTCTGCAGTAAAGTCATCGGCTAATACATCATTGAGTTCCTTCCACTCTGGGATTTTGATAGGGAAATCTGTTAAGAAGTCGGATACTTCTTGTCCTTTAATTAATATTTGGGGCTCAAAATAAATATCATATTCTTTTAGGAATACAGACCAGTGTTGCACCCACATGAATTTCTTTTTTTTAAAGGACTAGCTTGAGGGGGAATTTGGTTATGACCTTGACAGAATGTGGTTGGAAATAAGATCAAAGTTTCTAGGAACTGTAAACCAAAGCTAGTAGCTGGTTTTCTTTTGTTATGTATCTTTTTCTCCAGGCAATAGAGTTTTGTTGATGAAGTAGATTGGTTTTACCACCACGTTATCTTCCCGAATGAGGACAAAACTGATTAAATCTTCTGTTGTCGATAAATATATTGTTAAAACTTTGTCAACAATAGGAGTACTTATTATGGGAGGACGCCATAAGTTATCTCTCGAGGTGTTGAAAGGCCAATTTGCATTCTGGGTTTCATACAATTTCTTTGGGTTGTTTCCTAATTACTTGGACTGGGTTTCAACGAATAAGAAATAAAGAAGATTGCATCGATCATATGACTTTGAAATGAATTTGTGAAGAGCGACAACTTTCCCAGTGAGCTTTCAAACATCTTTTTTTGTTCATGGTGATGGCATGGCCATGAATAACTTGATTTTGTCTTGATCAATTTCTACCCTCCATTCACTTACGAGATGGCCTTTGAATTTACTAGATGCTACCCCAAATTAGCATTTTTTGAGGTTTAATTTCATGCGATATGTGCGATGGATATCGAAGATTGTTTGTTGATTGTTGTAATGATCCTCTCATTTTAGGCTCTTGCAGATCATGTTGTCGATGTATACCTCTATGATTTTGCCCAAGTGATTTTTAAACATTCTTATCACGAGTCACGAATATGTTGCTCTTGCATTCTTTAATCCAAACGTCATGACTGTATAACAGTAAAACCCCTTTCTATTACAAATGTGGTTTTTCTTGATTTTCTTCGGCAAGTGGAACCTGATTATTGGCTGAAGCTACATCCATCATCGACAAACGTTCATGTCCTGCCACGGAGTTGAGGAGTTAAGGGATCAAAGGTAGAAGGATGTTATCCTTCGGTGTGAACATATTGGGTTTAGTGAAGTCCACACAAACCCTAATTTTCCTGTTCTTCTTTGGGATAACTACGATGTTTGAGACCCATTTTGGATATTTATCTTTTCGAATGAATCCAACTCGAAGTAGTTTATCAATTTCTTCATTAATTGCTTCTCACAGCCTAGGTGCCTGGTAATGTCGCATTTGAACTATAACTTTTCTGTCAGGTATTAGGTTTAACTTGTGGCTTGCAATGGAAGGGTTAATTCCTGGCATTTCTTGAAAAGGCCATGCAAAGACATTGATATTTCATTTCAAAGGTTGTAGGAGGGTTTCTCTTTCTTCTGGTGAGAGTTTAGAGACAATGAAATTATTTTTCCCAAGTCTATAGAGTTTTATGGACTCGACAGCTTTAGTATCAAGTTGCTTGAACGTTGGCAGAGGCTATTTATGTAATTGCTATACCTTTAGAAGTTTTGATGTGTGAGAGTTAATGGTGGTATTTTCGCGCATCCAAACAATGGCTTGACTCTCTTTGATTTCATAAACTTTATGATCAGTCGGGAAACGCAAAACCAAATGATATGTTGAAGGTACAACCCTAAGTAAGTTAAACCAGCTTCTTCCCAAGATCCCCAGGTATTTGAATTTGGCGTTAATGATGATGAATTTGACAAAAGTTGTTTATGGCCCTGCTTGAATAGGCAATATGATTCCTCCTAAATTAGATTCTTTAGAACCAGGGATGCCTCTGATAGCTTCAGTTAAAGCTTTAATGGAGTCTTTTAGGCTGACGATGTCAACTGCTCTCTTGAATAATATGTCTGTCGCGCTACCTGTGTCCACGAGGAGTGTATGTAAGTAGTCCTGGCCTACATTGAGCATTATCGCCAGTGGGTCATCGTGGGCATACTTCACATGATTGGTATTACAGTCTTCAGAGGAAATATGATATGGGCATTTTTCTTTAATGAAGCTAGGTAAAAATTTGGCTAATTTTTCAAAAGTTGTCATCTTATAACATGATTTGATTTTGTCATCCTTCTTTCATTTCTTTCCTTTTTCGATCTCGAACATGTACGAATGATGAGCCTGACCTTGTCCTTATTTGCCTTCCTTACTTTTTGTTTCTTATTCGAGAAACTTCTGAACATCAATAAAGTATTTGTGGATCCTTCCTACCAAAATAATTTGGTAATAAATACGTATGAGAGAATAACAGCTATCGGTCTCATGGTTATGGACATTATCATACTGGCATTATGCTTTATTTGGGACATCAGGAATCTCTCGTGCTTTTTAAAAAAGCTCATCTCCCCTCAGGATAGGTAAGATGTTAAATGGGGTGGTTGTCATTAGTGGTAGAACTGGAATTGGTCTATCTTTTATCTCATCTTTTCCTTTGAGATTATCATTGGATTACCCATGTCAATTTGTGGCACCATTGTTTGTTTGTTTCGAATGTAGTGGTGAAAGAACATCGTTGGAGTGAATGATGGAGGAAATTTTCAATTTATCCTTCTTTGATCCCTCAAGCTCTATGTAATTATTTAATACATCTATCATTTCTATTACTATTTTTGGCTTATGAAGTATCAGCTCTTCCCAAACTTTAGAATCGATGTGCAGTACAAAGGTTAATGCTGGTACAATAATCTTTGGATATGAGTTTCCAATCTTCCTTGTTTCTTGTAAGAATATTTTGTAAAAATTTGTGAGGGTTTCCTTTAAACCTTGTTCGAAAAAGAAAAGAGAGTCGACTGTAATCTTGCGTTCTTTAGCGTGTGCATAATTTGATTTGAACAACTACTATAAATGAGCAAAACTTGTTACCGATCGTTCGAGAATTGTATTGGGTGTGAGGTTCTTCTTTGAGGCTCATGTTAAACCAGTGACATAACATGTGATAGAATTTTGAGTAAAGGCCAATAGCTACTTTGAAGTATCTGACATGGGTTATAAGATCGGTGAGACCTGCGTACTAATAAAACTTTGGCTTGTGGAAGTCATCAGGAATAATCATACCTTCAAGGTAAGGGAAGATCATATTCGCCTCAATCCTATATATAGCAGATCTTTGACTCTAGTTATTAGAATTAATGGCCTGAATCTGATTGTTCAAGTCATCTGTAAGCTCAAAATAGCAATTACACAAAATGTTCCAATGACACAATTAATATAATAAAATAATACAGGTGATTATCGTGGAAACCTTTGAATAGGTAAAAACTATAACCTCGACTTGAGGATTTAGTAACTATAACTTTTATTGCTTGAGATTGATGTTTGATTACAAGTCTTTTAATCTATTGAGTTATAAAAACTTATTCCCTTCTCATCTGGAGCTCATCCTTGTTTTAGACCTTACTTTCAGCTTGTTTACATGTGCAAACACATTCTCATGAAAATAGGGGCAATTAGAAGTTAGACTTGTAACTGCTAGTTCGTGGGAGATAGGTGTCTTTGACTGGTTTATTTTATCTGTAGTGCTCGAGCCACATTCATCATTAGTTCATGGTACAGGTGTCACTTCTGCTAGTGTATGTTACGTGTATATTGCGCAAGTCTGGTATTAGATCAGTTCAAGTTTATCACAGCTCTAGGGATAGGTTCATATAATTACCCCCTCATAATTAAAGGTGCAGGTGGCATTATTTGAGAAGT
Source organism: Kingdonia uniflora (assembly GCA_014058105.1). Classification (NCBI taxonomy): domain Eukaryota; kingdom Viridiplantae; phylum Streptophyta; class Magnoliopsida; order Ranunculales; family Circaeasteraceae; genus Kingdonia; species Kingdonia uniflora. Next base: position 5,899,453 of record JACGCM010000704.1, on the reverse strand, counting down.
GTTCACTGAGTTTAAAAATTGAAATTTGGAAAGGTTGATTCAAAAATCAATTGAATGATGTATTTTTTTGACGTGGATTTATCTGGGAAATGTAGGTATTTATTGAAGACTGAGTTGTTATATTGATTGTGGTCAAGGCATTAAATTAATTAATTTGTTTGGCAATTAGGTTTCCATGGCCATATCGTTTAATGATGACTATTATAGATCTTTCCGTGCATTGAATGTTATTCTTCTATAGCTACGTTGCTCTGCTGTTCTACTGATTGTCATTTTTCAAGTAGTTTTGTCTTTGTGAATTAAACAATGGTGACCGCCAGAAGTCAAGCAAGGGAGAACATGTTTCTTGCCAAAGTACAGGAAATCCATCTTCATTACTATGGGACCCACCCTCTTAAGCTTCCCCTTCCTAATCTAGTTCGTCCTTACTTTGAAGGTATGACTATTCATAAGGTAGTGAAAGCGGATGAGGATCATTGTCATATGGAGCGCTTATATTATTCCCAATCGTAGAGGTTGCGAAGGGCATATCTCCGTTTTCTTGCGGAGAAGGCCATTACTATGGAGGATGAGGAAAATGACACCCGTGCTAGGATTTCTCACCGTTATCTTGTGCGTGAGTTAATTTTTTAGGTGGAGGTGGTGGGTAGCAGTGAGGGACATGAAGGAAGAGACGGTAGTAATGGTCGTTTGATAGGAGGAAGTCAACTTCCGTAACAACCATCTTCATTTTCTTGCAGAAGTGGGGGTTGCAGAGGTGTGAAGGCTGGTTGTGGTCGCTTTAGAGGAAGAAATATGCCTTTGCTGCAACGATCTTCGTTTTCTTGTAGAAGTTAAGGTTTTAGGTGGGAGAAGCTTCAGTGCTCGAATTTGAAGTATCGCTGACATCTGATTTTGATTTTAATTTGTAGAACGATCTTTAGGAAGTTTTTGTAGCAAATTTTGTAAAATAATATGTACCTTATAATTTTGAGCTAATGAAAGATATTTTTCAAAAAATGTGTCACAATCTGAAATTATATGAATTTAGTATATCAAACTGTCAGAAATAATTATTAGATCGAAAGGGGATTTCGAATTGTGTGTGATATAATTAAACTATTGTTAGGTTATAAGAAGATATTTTTTGAGCTAAAAGTGCTATAGTTTTCTAGCTATATATATGACTATTTTAAAATTTATAATACTGTAATGCAAACTTTAAAAAAAGTTAAATCTTAAGTTGTGCCAAAAAATATGATGGTTTATTTGTTAGCTCAAATTAATGGCGAAAATGATATGATAAAATAAAGTCCGTGAAAGAGGATACAATCAAATTGATATTTAGCATGATTTGAGGAGAGGCAACTGATGGATAAATTAAATAGTTGTGATTCTTATCTGTGAATCCTGTATATGCGCAAAAGGTAGGATTCAATATGATCGCACTTTATGTTTATAAATATGTTTCAGATGAAGATATTGAATAAGGGGCCGTTTGATTTTTTTGCTTATGAGTCTGAGCCAGAGTCTGAGTCTGAGTTCAGCTAGAAGTGTTCACTAGCTGAGTGGATGCTAAGTGGATGGCTTGGAGTGTTTGCTTTTTTTTCTGAGTCTGAGTCTGAATGAGTGTTAAAATAGACAAAATACCAAAATATTCTTATCAGCTTATAAGGAACCACCACCACCACCACCCCTTCGTCAGTGCAACATCAACATCACATATACATAACAAACACATAAGAAAGAACCTGTATATATAGCAAACATAAATACATAGAAACCCTTTCGTCAGCGTAACGTCAACACCACATATACATAACTCATAGGAAAGAACCTGTATATATAATAAATACAAATACATAGAAACCCCTTCGTCAGCGCAACGTCAATACCACATATACATAACAAACATATAGGAAAGAACCTGTATATATAGAAAACATAAATAAATAGAAAAGGACATGTATATATAGCAAACACAAATACATAAATACTTAAAATCAGATAATTTTAGCATTGGTTTGAAGTTAATACAAATAAGGAAAATATCATAATCTTAAGAGTTATTACAAATGCACAAACAAATAATTCCAATCAAGACATAAGGGCTTCAAGGAAACAAATGCACTGCTCTGAACGAAGCCTGAGAAATATCAACTTGTAAGTGTGCTTATTGGATCCTCCCAAGAACTTCAAACTCTTGAAAAATAATGTATTTTCAATTTTATATGAGCTGACCATTTCCTAAAATACCTGTACAGCTGTATCACTGGTATCATCATTGCTACCAGAAGTATGACTAACTCCTTGAGAAGTGAATGCAGATATCAGAGATTGGACCAACTCTGTTGGTTCTAATGGTTGAACTGCCGTAGCTGATCTTCTTCGGTTTGATTGAGGCGCAGGGGTACAAGAACGAGAAGTACTACTAGGAGTAGGCTCCCTCACTTGATTGATATGGGCATCATAAGAAGGAATGGCTTCGCCATCCCGAGGATAATAAAATCTAGCCAGGGGAACTTGTGTATCGCCAACATTCATATCATCAGGTAGAGGAACGTACTTTGACTGCTGGGTGGAGGAGGGTACACTTGCCATACCTTAAGACCATGCAAAATCACCAGTAGCAGATAGACCATCAAACAGTTTCTCCAGCAAATCTCTAAGTTGAAAAGGAGCGGTCTTATTCTTCTTCGCCTTAGAATTAACCTGTAAAAAAATATGTAAATATATGTTTAAACATAAGTATTTATTGTTATATAATCAAATTGCAATGCCATTATTCACATTAGCTTACCGCAATGATATTTGCCTAAACTTCTTCAGGCCAATCAAATGTGCCTAATACAGGATCATATCCATGGCCAGTCCAGTTTATCAACCCTCTCCAGATTTTCCATTGCCTCTTCAAGTAATCCCATTGGTTCTTCAGTTCCTTATGTTGCAAAACATGAAAATATTACATGTTGTTTAGCTCATCTTTTACCGTCTTTCAAGCTAGAGCATTTAGAGATGTTCCAGACACTCTATGCAAGTTTATTTGTGCTTGACATTTCATGATAAAGTCAAGTCTGAACTGTGAATGTTGCTGGAAAAAGCCATTTTTCTTTGGTTGTATCGGTGGTGGTATCGTTGGTGGTATCGACAAAACTACACATTTCAAACAAATAGACAAATTAGTTAAATAGAACATATTGCAGATAACAGGTTGTGGTATTGTACAACATAAGCATAAGCAGATAACAAATGGATGGTTAACATATTGCAGATAACAGTTAACTTAAGAACATATACCACCAACTTTTATAGTCTTTAATGCCAAAGATCAGGTGTATAGATAACAGATAACAGATAGTAGATAACAGTTTTATAGATAGCAGATAACAGATAACAAATGGATGGTTCCTATGGTTGAACTTTTGTAGTCTTTATTGCAGATAACATATAGCAGATAACAGATAACAGATAACAGATAGTACTTTATAACAGATAGCAGATAGCAGCTTATCTTGTACTAGATAGATAGCAGATAACAGTTTATAACAGTAAACTTTGTAGTCTTTAATGACAAAGATCAGGTGTACTAAACAGTGTAACTTTTCTAAAAACATCTCTCTGCAGGTACTCAAAATCTCAAAATAGAAGGGTGATGGAAATGAACCATTGAACCTGATTCATTGTCCCTAAGAATACATAATGAAAAAAATAGTATCAAATAATGAAAAAAATATTATCAAATAATAGAAGAGAGCATCCAATCCAATATTGGTAATCCTAATAGACTCAGACTCAAATACCCACTAATTGCATAATTGCATCAAAGAGAGAAAATATACAAATACTATTTTTTCTATCATCAGTTATCTATCAACAACAGCATTCTTATATCTAGTTTCAACAACAACATCAACCGATCAATCAAAAACAATATCTATCAACAAGAAGAAGAATAAAAGGCAGTTCAAGGAGGATAAAATCAGAGAATACCTTGGGGTATGAGGGAAATCGATTAGTGAGCCAGTATAGATCACCCCTACAATTTATCTAAGGGCCTTCAAACAAACAACCCTTCAATCAAAACAAGGATACATCAATAACAACAAACAAGTAATAACTCATTAATAGTACAAAGATTTACTTTATAGATATTTATAATAATAGGAGTCATGCAAATGCAAGTGCAACATGGACATAAGATGAAGGAAATGAAGCATTTATATATATTTTCTGCCTTATATAATGTATGGTTGATCTAGCAGTATAATATGTAGATTCCTTGTAAACTGTAACATGGAAAACAAGGGATATTCATATCAGTAGTGTTGGCTTTAAGCTATGTATAAGAACCCAATAACAATATTAACCAACAGCTACTCCTGGTCCAGACTATTCAGTCCATCTAATATATGCAGATAACAAATGTTCATTCCATCTAATTTATGTAGATAATAAAGGTTCAGTCCATCTAATATATCTAATATATACAGATAATCCTGCTCCAGATGGTATTGCAGAGAACAAAGGTTCAGTCCATATAATATATGCAGTCCATCTAACAAAGGTTCAGTCCATCTAATATATGCAGATATTGTATATAGACCTGGTTCAGTCCATCTAATATATGCAGTCCATCTAACAAAAGTTTATTCCTTGTGCACATATGAATATGTGATATATATTTTCTTGTGTACATGTTTGAATTCATCCATATAAGCTTCTTTCTTGATACAGGCATAAGGGGGGCATATTTTTAATGTTCTTCCCCTCTCTTCCTCTACCTACCTACTTGAACACAGATGCTCATGCAAAGGATATACTGTTAATGTTTTCCTTAATAAGATTAATTCCTAGTACTTGAACACATATGCTATATGAATAAACTATAGCTTATAAACAAGTATATATAGCCTATAAGCAAGTATATATATAAACAAGTCTAACCAGTACATAAGTAATATGAATATACTTGGCAACAATATCATACACTAACAAGTAATAACAGCTTCAATAAATTACTGAATAGATAGCTTATAACAACTTATCTTGTACTAATGGATGGAAAAGAACTGTAATGGATAACAACTTCTCTTGTACAAATGGATGGAAAAAAACTATAAAAGAACTATAACAGTTAACATATAACACTTTATAATGGATGGAAAAGACTTTATAGAAAATAACAGTTAACAGATAACACTTTATAACAGATTACACTTTATAGCAGATAGCAGATAACAACTTATCTTATAACAGATAACAGTTTATAGATAGCACTTTATAATGGATGGAAAAGAACTATAAATGGATGGTACTTACGCAGTTCAAATGAGTAATTACTGAATTTCTGAATGGATATCAATTGTTGACCATCCTAGATTAGATGCTAAGATTTCTAACATTTTTGCTAATGGGCAGTAGAATTTTCCCTAACATATCTCCAACATGTTAGGAGATAGTATTGTTTTGCCAATCAGAGCCATCAAATTTAAGGTTTGTCATGACAAAGATGAAATCATTTGGACAGTCTCTAAAGATGGTAAATTTTTTCTTGCTGTTACATATGAAATGCTCAGACCTATAAGGACTAAACTCTTTGTCATTGCCTTCCACTTGCTACAAGCTTTAATTCTTATCACTTTGCTTTTAGGACTGATTCCCCAATTTACAAATATACATCAATAACAACAAACAAGTAATAACTCATTAATAGCACGAAGATTTACATTATAGATATCTATAATAATAGGAGTCATGCAAATGCAAGTACAACATCCAATCAATAATAGGAGTAATGCAAATGAAGTGAGATCAATAGAGACTTTTAACAAATAGAAGTTCATCAGATATTGACAGATGTAGTTTATAAGGATAGATACAACCCATTTGAACATATGCTTACTGGAAAAGAACTAGTCTTCAACACCTTCCTATAATATGTTTAACAAGTAGTCTTACCTTTTAATTTTATCAGGAACGTCAACAACACACAACTTCCCTTCTTGTAAAGATCTTGATCTTGATCTAATTTCTTTGGCCTCTTCTCTAAAAAGAAAAAACAAAATGATTTCAAGCTAATCATCGTAATATGATCGAGGAACAAGAAAATCTTTACGATAATCCAGTAATCCAGTAATCTTTCTTTGGCTTGCAGATAATTAGCGTATATTTCTTGATAAAAAAAGAGTGTCTCTTTGGCTTGCAATAATTCATACAGTAACCTTTACGCACCTGTTCTTGATTGAGGAGAGTTGTTCTTGATCAAGGAGAGTTGTTCTTGATCAAGGAGAGTTGTTGGAGATCGAGAGAGTTGTGGAGGAGAGCTATGGTAGAGATGATCTTTGCAAAGGGTTATTGGATGAGTGATCGAAATTGGGGTTTGGGAGCTGTGATTTTCTTTTCTTCTGAAGTAATGATTTTTTTTTGTAATTTTAAGTTTTGTTGAGGGCAATTTAGGTAGAAAATTTAGACTCAGAGTCAGACTCAATAGTAAGCTGGCTTATTGGAGCTGACTCTAAATAACATAAATCCCTGACTCTTACTTCACTCAGCCACTGAATGAGAGAAAAACAAATGCTTATAAGTGACCCAAATCACTGACTCTACTCAAACTCAGACGATAGAGTGGAGTCAGCCAAAAAAAAATACCACCTAAGTAAACATGTTAAGGACTCACTCTTAGAGAGTTTGACATACGGTAGAGGGGCGTGTAGTGATAAATATTGCTGTAATTTGTGAAAGGATATTCGGGGAGCTGAACTATGATTCAAAGTTGCCTAAATCAATACTTCAGTTAGAGGGGTAGATTTCAAGGGCATAGCAGAATGAGATTGATCATTTCTTCTGGTGTGAGGTATTCTGTGAATTGATTATTGAGCCTGAAGCTTGAAAAATTGTTGTGAGAGAGATTGCACTGGATGAGATTGCAGTTGAAGATGAGAGGTTTGTTAGTGATGTATTGATTAGATGTGGTGCTGCAGGACACCTTGGTTTTTTTATGTGTAACTATGCTTGAGAGGGCGAACTTCAATTAGTTCAAAATAATGTGAATAAAATAAAGTGATAATATTTATGTTCTGAATATACTCCTTGTTTCATGTCGATTTTGCTGGAAATAAATTTGAATTTCAAAATTGTGTATCATTGGGAATGACGTTGTAATGTGTATAAATAAGTTGAGTAGGGGTATAGAAATCATGAGTATGAGAATGCTTTTGGAGATATAGTTCGATTACGTGTGGGTTGATTTAGTGATCATGAATGTGAGAGTGATGCGGGTGCGTGAGAGAGAGAGAGAGAGAGTTGCATTTAATTCTAGGGTTTGGTGCAATGATGAAAAGGTGTTTATACCCAAAAGGTATGAGTCGTCTGACAGGAATAGTCAAAAAAATGCCTTGGTTCAAAAAATGAGGGTAGCTTGCACAAGTCTTAATAACTACCAGCGGTTAGAAAAAAAGTTTTAAATAATCCTTCACCCTCTTCTTTTAAACATTTTCAAAATACAGAGAGGCAAAAGTCAATAGAGAGAGAAAAATTTCATTTTCCACTATAGGGATTTTGAAGAGAAACTTCTAGGTGAGAGTCATCGTTGCTAGAGGGACGAGGAGGATACTATATTTGGGTTGGAGAGAAAATTACTTTTACGGAGCGCTGTTGTGAAGGAGGAGACTCATGGAATTCTTGATTCATCTTCTGCCATTGAGGGTTAGTTCTTATTTTTGAACCTCTCTTTTGAAAAGATTTTGTGTGTATTGGTGATGAATCCCTCGTACTTTGTATTTTGAATTTTGAAAAAGTACTTTATTTAGAAGATTTGGTATTTGTATGTGTTGAAAAAGTTGCTCTATAAATATGATTTGTTATAAAAAATAAGAATAAATAATTTTTGAAAAATTAGTAATCTGACGTGTGTAAAAGAACTTAAGAAAAATCTCTCGTAATTCGAGCTTATCGTTCGAAATTGAACCTTTTACCTCAAGTTCCTCGGCTGAGGATGAAAGTATAGAACATGATGCCAAATCTGTAGGGGGCGAGTTAATGATAGGGGAAGAGTTATTCTTAGGAGAGTATAGCAAAGGAAAATCTCAGGGAAATGTCCTGGAACATTCTAGGAGGCTTTTTAGGGGGTGCTCGGATGGGAAAGGGGGTGAAAGTACATTTTTCGTGCTTCCCGATCTGGAGCGCGAGAAATTTTTTAAGAAAATCCCAGAGGGTGTTTCCCTTGAGTATTTCAATGGGAATAAGGAAGGTGATTTAGATGTGAGTTTTTTCTGTTACCTTGCCCAGTTTGATTATAGGTTAGTAGTGCCTTCTAAAGGTATCATGAATAAAATCATAACTTGCCCTGCCCAGTTGAATGGTAGTATGTGGGAGGTCATAAATGTTTGTGAGAATTTGAATAGAAGATGAGCCCGTGAGGGGAAGGAGAGAAGATTGACTCCTGTAGATGTTTTGCGGTATTACACTGTAAAATATTTCATGAATACTGGGGGTGTGTACCAATATTCTAGCTCGTCCCAACCCTGATTTTTTTGACCTGAATTCAACTAGAAGGGTTTGGAATGATAATTTGATTTGGGTAAAGGGTGGGCGTCTCCAGGGAGCTGACAAGGATACCCTTCCCTTTAAATATAAATATTTTAAGAAACGTAAGTAAATCGTATTATTTTCGCACTGTGTTTGGGAATGTACTCTATTTGATTATGATAGTATTATGTGTTTTGCAAATCCTCGCTCGAAAGTAACTAGAAAAGAATCTTTGATTGACATTGTAGCTCGAGAGGGAGTCGAACTTGAAGCTATATTGGGTGAGTTGGAGATTAGTAGGCATAAGAGGGTTAATAGTAGATCTATTAAAGTATAGAAATCGTAGGCCAAGTAAAAGATGACCAGAAAAGGCTCATCAATTACTGCTGGAGCTGAATTACCAGTAAGTATTGTAAAACAACCAATGTTATTTAAAGCTGGACCTGTGTTATTGCTACCGAAGCCTGCAGGCTCTTTATCTGGAAAATCAAGGAATAGGTTGAAAAAGAAGATAGGAGCCCAGGTTGACACTTTGAAGTCTGCTACCTTAGAGAGTGGGGAGGTCGAGACTCATTCGAAGAAGAGAAAAGTAGATAATATCCCCCCTCCTATAGTGAATGAGGTGGAGAAGGACATTTTTGTTTCAAGAAAGGAGGAGGAGTTTTTTGGCATTGAAAATAAGATGAGGTTTGCCACGCGAGAGGGCTTTGATGAGTTGGATGCAGCGGTGAGTCTGGAGCTGTGTAGAGTAATGGTAGCACTATGATTTGTCATATGTATTTAAAATACTTGAATATGATTTATGTATCTTATTGTGTAGGCTATACGTGTGCTCAGAGGTATTTTTTTTGGGAGTCGAGGATGGGAAGGCGGAGCTTAAAGAGCGGGTTGCTCAGTTGGAGAAGGATTTGGCAAGGGAGCGAACTCTCCTTGCGGAAAAGAAGGAGCGCTCGATCTTGGATGTGAAGTCTTTGAAGGATACATTCCAAATAACCATGGATCAAGTCGAAGAGGAGTTTATAAAGAATGAGGGGGAGGTGACTGTTGATCGTAACAATCTCGGGTTAAAACTCCAAGAGGTTGGTTAGGGAGATGTCCAAGCTATAATGGATTGATAATTTGTTGAGGTGGAGGAGCTTTCCCAAGAGGATGATCCTGAGGCTGGCAGTACTCCTCCGCATTACACTACCAAAGGTTTGGATGAGGTCTCCGCTAGGATGGAGTTTGAGAATCGTGGGGAGGACGATAAGGTAAAAAACTATAGTGACATTTTTTGTGGAATGAGACAATTTGTTGTATGGAATATATTTGAAGTACTCGAAGGATTGATCTACGATATATTGATGTGTAAATATTAATTTTTCGGAGTTTAAAGAGTTGCACCTTAAAATTGAAGATTTAGAGGAAGAGCTCGCTAAGGAGAGAAATTTGAAGGAGGAATTGAGGAGGAAGGAGGTTAAACAATTTAAGGCACGAGCTAATTTGGAGAGTGATAAATGTAATGTGGAGAAGCTGAGTGAGACTGTAAAGGTAAAAGAGGCTAGTCTTCGGTGTACTCAGAATCAATGTAATAAGCTTAATGAACGAGTAAAGAAGCTGAAGGTTAACCTGTCAAGTCCTCGCGGCTGTAAGTCAGAGGTTATAAAGAGATCGAAGAAGAGACAGAGGGATGTCAAAGATATTAATGTTAAGGATGAATTGGTTTGTGCCCAGGCTCAAATCAATGAATTAAAGACAAATTTAGTTTATATTTGAGCTGCCGTAAGGAAAGCTAATGAGCGAGCTAGAGAGAATAGGGATAGGTTGAACGTTTTTCGAATCAACGAAGAAGAGTTGGAAAAATCTTTCATGAAAAAGGATGAAATGTTGAAGAATTCTTTTTCCAGGTGAAGTGATGTAGATGAGGTTTTACAGAAAAAAGAGAAGTTGTTGGTGGTACGCATGAATGTATAGGAGTTAAATGATAATAAAGAGAAAAGTATGGTAAAATAGGGTAGATTGTTGGAACTGACAGAGTCATTGACTGGTATCATATCAAAGCTAGAGAGGTGCTTGGGCAAGCTAAGACTCACTACATAAAGCTATATATATATTTATGAGTATACGCAGTAGTTTTGCTGACCTTGCCGTGCATAATCGAGACAGACTGTCCACGGATGAAGTACATTCGAAGGAGATGATGGCAATAATTGCTTATTTTGTAGAGGAAGTGAAGAGGCTTGAGTTTGAAAGGGACACATTGCATGATTGTCTTGTGTTTAAAGGTTGTATCTGTCAGACTTAAATGGATCGAGGTAACTGCCTAAATTCTATGGAAATCAGAATTGACCCCACTACTGTAGAGTAAGTAGAGTGACGAAGGGAAATTGTTTTTGCTCGAGCACAAGATTATATGGCTTCACGAGCTCCGACTATAGGGGAAGGTTCATCTACTATACCATAAGAAAAACCTGTATAAATAAGCAAACTATTTTGGCTTATGTATTGTAGATGCTAGACAGATAAAAGGTAGGTTTACCTTTATTTTATCCTATGTCGTATAGACATTATAGACCATTGACTGAAAGTAACTATTACCTTTCCTTTAATATTTGATATTTAGTAGATGTGTGCCGATTGAGGATTAGTATTATCTTCGCCTTAATCGTTAAGTTTTAGTAGGAGATAGATGTGTATCGATTGGAAGCTAGCATTACCTTTGCTTTAATATGTAAGTATAGAGATAGTAGATGTGTATCAATTAAAGAATTGTATTACTTTTGCCTTAATCATTGGGATTTAATAGATACTACATGTATGTCTATAGAAAATAATGTGGGAAAAAACTTAAAAAGTTTTCATTGAGTAGAAAAGAATGTATACTGTTGGAGATCGTAATCTCACTTTTACAATGTAAAGAAAGATAATAGATGTATCTTATACTTGGAACTAGGGATTTAGCGATAGTACCATTTCAATCACCTAGTATTCCAAGGTCTTGGTATTATGATGTCTTTCTCTGTCATAAGGTAGCAGGATCTAAGTCCAATTCGTCCTATGATAAGAAACAGACCTTCCCAATTCCCTGTGAGCTTCCCGACATTTAATTTTTTTTATGCTCTTGAGGATCTCTCTGAGGACTAGATCGTCAATGTGGAATTCACGACTTTAGACTCTTCTATTGTACGAATTGGCCCAGGTTGGTAACAACTCGTGCTCGGGTCTCATCGAATCCAGTTCTTATTGCAGGCTAGTTCGAATTCATTTTCCTCATCTATTAGCTCATGATCTTTAATAGGATGGTGATATTCTGTAGAGATGACGGCTTCAGTTCCATAAGGAAAGAAGAAGGGGGAATATTCAGTTGATTGCCTTGGTGTAGTACGGTATGCCCATAAGACATGAGGCAGCTCCCTTATCCAATTTCCTTTCTTTTCTAATTCCATCCACTATTGTCTTGTTTGTGATTTCGGCCTGCCCATTTCCTTGGGAGTAGTATGGATTGTATTAGGAATGAATGGCGTTGTGTCTGTTTAAAAAAGCTACCACCGTCTCTCCAATGAATTGTGGCCCGTTATTGATCCGAATTAAGTGGGGGTAACCAAATCTTGTAATGATATGTTCCTAGATAAATGAGATAACTTCTTCCTCATGAGCTCATCAAAGGGGAACTTCTTCTGCCTATTTCGTAAAGTAATCCGTTGTATCGAGTAAGAACCTTCTATTACTTGGTGCGTTTGGGAATTCCCCCGCCAAATCGAGTGCCCACCTCTTAAAAGGCCAGAATACCTTACTAATATTGATCTCGAGTGTATGCACTCGTAACTAATGACCATGTCTTTGACATGTGTCGCATTTGCATGAGTACTCTTTTACTTGCTTTCTCATCCCTTGTCAGATGACTCCTTGTATAATTACTCTATAAGCAAGGGATTGCCCTGCTGTATGGGAGCCACACGATTCTTCATGTAATTCCTTGAGCATTCTATCTGCTTGTTGCTTTGAGAGGCATTTGAGATAAGACCCCGTCACTGATCTTTGATATAAACTGCATTTCTGAACTGCGTAACACTTAGAGTTTTTAATCAATTGTCTCCTTTCTTTTAGATCTTCTGGAAGTGACTCATCATACTTGTTCTTTGAGCCGTGATATGCGAGAAAAGGCTCCTTCAATCGTTGTCCTCCTCTTCATCGCCCCTGGTATTGATCGCTTATAACAAGGGAAGATCAATGCTGGGGGTTGAGATCACTTCGATTTAGAGGTATCTTACTTCTATACCCAAGAACTAGGCTAAGTAAGCCAAGGAATCGGCGTGCCAGCTTTCTTCTTGAGGTAAATTGTCGAGAGTGGCTTTAGTGAATCTGTTCATCTTATCAGCAACGAGGGTGGCATAGTCGACAATCTTGCCCTTCTTCTTATATTAATTTGTGTAATGATGAACTATTAGTAATGAATCTGCATTGATTGAGAGTGTGAGAACTCCAATTTCCAGTTTTAAATAGGGCCCATGGATCGTGGCTTCGTACTCTGTGATATTGTTGGAGGCTTTATAATTGAGGCATATGGATTTCTCAATTCTATAATTTGAAGGAGTAATCAGTACAATTCTAATCCCTAACCCTGTGGGTTCTGCTGATCCATTTGTAAAAAGTCTCCATCCCTTTTGTGTACCCTATTCTGCTCATTCATCAAAGGGCTTCGTAGATAGATCTTCAGCGAGTTCATCTCTAAGATCAAGATCATGCTCTTCCCAATCTAGATCTTCGACTGGGAACTCTGCTTGAAAATCAGCCACTGTTTGACCTTTTTCTAATTGTCACTATTCAAATTTGATATCATGCTCCCCCAAACTTACAGACCACTGTTGCACTCTTCGTGATTTATCTTTTTTATAAAAAACATCCCAAAGTGGGTAGTTCGTCTTGACTTTGATTGAATGATCTTGAAAGTAGTGCTTGAGCTTCTTTGAAGTACAAATGAGTATAAATGAGGTGTGAGGGTTTTGCTTATATAATATAGTGGCTTCTCAATCTTTCCATCAAGGCGAATGACAATCAAGCTGAGGGGAGTTTCTATAACTGTAAGGTAGATGGTCAATTCCTTATTGTCTTCTAGGGTACTCACTATAAGAGATTTTCCAAGATAGACTTTGAGTTCGTGATAACCTGCTTCGCATTATTTTATCTATTCGATCTCTTCGTTTAGTCGAATTTTAGTTCTTTTGGTACATCCTCGAAGTAACAAGAATATCCATCGATATCGATCTGAAGACTTAGAGACGAATCTATTAATAACTATAATCTTGCCATCAAGTTTCTGTACCTCTTTCTTTATTTTTGTAGATGGCATGTTGAGTAGAGCATTAATCTGATCTAGATCAACTTCGATCCCGTTTTTACTGATAAGGTGTCCCAAGAACTTGTCCGAGTGTACACAGAATTAACATTTATCTGGATTGAGCTTCATCTAGTATAATCATAAAATGTGGAAGACCATATTAAGATCTGTGAAGTGATCATTCTTCTGTAAGCTTTGGTAGAGAAGATCGTCGATGTATCCATTAACGATTTTCCTCAAGTGTGCCCTGAGCATAGTTGTTATTAACCTTTGATAAGTTTTTCTAGCATTCTTCAGTCCGAAAGGCATGACTCTGTAACAGTAAAACCCTCTTTTACTAATGAAAGTGCCTTTTTCCTGATCTTCTTCTTAGAGAGATATATGTTTGTATCTTGAAGTACTATCCATCATTGATAATTGCAAGTAACCTATTATAAAATAAAGAATTTGATGAATAATTGGAAGAGGAAAATTGTCCGTTGGTGTGTATTTGCTTAAACCTGTGAAATCTACGCAATTTTAAACTTTCCCATTCTTCTTTGGAACTGTGACAATGTTAGAGATCCAATCAGTCTACTTTACTTCTCGAATAAATCTAACTTCGATCGACTTATCAATTTTATTGTTAAATTCATCTCTGAGACAAGGTGATAGCCTTCTCTTTTTCTATTTGACTACCGTAGTTTTGTTGATGATGCTTAATTTGTTACAAGCCTTGGATGGGTCGACTCCTGGCATTTCTTTGAAAGTCCAAGCAAAGAAGTTTCGATTTATCTATAAAAATGTACGAGAGCGTCCTTCTCTTGTTGGACCAGCTTGATATTAATATAAGTACTTCAACTAGGCCCATCAATGTCAATATACTCTGTAAGTTCTTCTGTTAAAGGTTGATCATCGGTGTGACCTGCTTTCGTAATTGCTATGCAGCAAATCTGTTGGATGTGTCTATGATGGCAGAGATGGTATTTTCACAAGCTCATAAGAGTTTTTGACTGCCTTTAACTTTATAGATGTTGTTGTTGTGCCTGAAATGAAGTACTTGAGGGTATGTGGATGCGATTACTTCCATGTTGTGTATCCAGCAGCGGCCCATGATCCCCATATAATAGGATTTGGCATTGATGATGTAGAAAACAACATTGATAGTGGTAGGTCTAGTGGTATTGGGTTGGATGATCTTTCCTACTCATTTTTCTTTAGATCCATTAAACCCACTGATATTGATGTCGCTTGATATAACTTGATCTGCCAATCCTATTTACTCGATTGTGCTCTGAAAAAGGATTTCAATATCATTGCCGGTATCGATCATCATGGTATGCATGAAAAATTTCTTCATCTTAAGCATAATAACCAAAACATCATAATGTTGGAACTTGACATGACTAATACCGTAATCCTCAAATGAAATCCCAGTTTGTCGATTGCTTGATTTAGGTAAGAGTTTATATTATTTATCCTCAACTGTGAGGTTGCAGCATTCTGTTAACCTCCTCCTCTTGAATTTTGTAGAGTTATTTATTTAATGGATCTCGATCATGTTACTGCTGTACTACCTTCCAGATTGATCTTCGACTTGAACTACCTTGACTTGCATCATATAGCTTCAATTCTTATATCCTTCTAGGTCAATAATGCAATTG
The DNA here is from genome assembly GCA_014058105.1 of Kingdonia uniflora. Lineage (NCBI taxonomy): Eukaryota > Viridiplantae > Streptophyta > Magnoliopsida > Ranunculales > Circaeasteraceae > Kingdonia > Kingdonia uniflora. The sequence continues at coordinate 5,883,988 of JACGCM010000704.1, read as the reverse complement.
TGCATTCTCCCGTCTTTTAAAATGTATTCTTACAACCTCTGTAAGTGTCAAAATTATCAGTTTTATAATGAGTTACCTTGTGATGCATGCGGTACGGCTTGCCTTCTATTAGTTCCAGTGGCTGAGATACACGATAGAACTTGTCTTTCGCCAGTATGGGAAAATCACTGAAATCTAGATATTTATCTTTGGGAGAACCGGCTTGGGCAATAAATTACCTTTTCAAGATTTGCATGTGTTTGTTTTAGCTCACTTTTTATCATATGGCCATTCTTTGGTTCACTGTTGCGATCTGTGTTTTGACCTTTTGTGGGTAGGAGGTTTTTAGTAGATTTATGCCTTTCGGTCAACATCATTTCTAGGTCAACATAATCATTGACCTTGGTAATCATGGTTTTCAAGGTCGATGGTTTGTTCAAGAAGAGATGCTTATTCGCTTTGCAATCGATCTGTGGTGTATTGGTTAAAACAAAAATAGATGTTTTATGATCGAGATTATCAACTTTTCAAGCGAGTTCCAAAAACTTCTTTACAAAGGCCTCAAACTTTTCTCCTTGAGACAGTTTAAGATGAATAAGAGTGTGTAAATTCTCTTTTTTATCTTTATTGTGAGCATACGCCTTGACTAAAAACTTCTATAGTTGGTTAAATGTGAGGATGGAATCTTCAGGCAGAGAATGGAACCACCGGAGCGGTTCTCCCTGTAGTAGGGTAAACAGATGATACAGAATATGGTTCAAATTTGAATATAATCCCAATGAATCACATAATTGTTGAATGTGTTCCTTTGGATCAGTGCATTTGTACTTGCGTATCTTCGGAGTATGGAAACCTGTCAGTACTTCCATATCAAATAACTTTTTAGTGATCGATCAGCCTTGCAATTTTGTCAAATTGTCCTTATTGTCGAGAGCTTGGGCTTCGATTCATTCCTCGATGCACTAATCCAAATGTTTCTTTGTGATGTACTGCCGTGGTGCTTGAGTGATTTGGTATATAGGCTAGGGGTTATGAGTACTACCAGTATCCTTACTCAAACATTCACGAGCTAGTATCATAGATTAAGGTCGTGGCTCCTCTTTTTGATGCTTAGAGGACTGATGCCCTCTACTGATATTAGACAAATTTTCTTGTCTCAAATGAATTAAAGCTTCTTGTACGTATGGGTCGCTACGTAGATGTCTGGAAGCTCCTTTTCAAGTTGCTCCACGAGGTACCAACCTATCTCGTGCTAAAACTCGGGAGTTCGATTGCATTTGATTAAGTTCCCTTTGAAGGGGAACTTATTGGTTGCCTTGTAAGGCTTGCAAGGCAGTCTGCATCATTGTCATCTATTCTTCATGTTGTTAAATTTTTTTTGACGAGTTTGACATTCACTTTCTAGTTCTTGTTCGCGGAGCTCACGGTCAAGCAACAATAGACGCTCGAACTCATTCCGCCTCTCATTTTTGGGGTGGAGGTTTGCACGTAATTTTATGACCTGATCCGATTCGGCTGAAATATAAATTTGGACTCCGTGGTTGGTCGCATGGAATTTACCGTGATTGGAAACTGATCGTCAAGTAACTGTATGCCTCTGGATTTCTTTGAAATATCATTTTTCCCACAGACGGCGCCAAATGTAAGGGCCCAATTTCATAGTAGCTCAAAATAATACTTACACCAAAAGTACTTGTGATACAAGTAATATAATAAAATAACAAGGCGATTAGTATGGTAACCTTTGAATAGGTAAAAATTATGACCTCCGTTTGAGGATTTAGTAACTGTAACTTTAACTGCTTGGGGCTGATATTTGATTACAAGGTTTTTTGATCTCTTGAGCTTGAAAACCATAGTCCCTTCTCCTCTGAAACTCATCCTTTTTATAGACCTCACTTTCGGTTTATTTATATGTGCAAGAACATTGTCTTGACAATAGAGGAAAGTGGTGGTTAGACTTGTAACTGCTAGTTCGTGGGAGACAAGTATCTTTGACTGGTTCATTTCATTTATAGTGCTCAAGCTACGTTCTTCATCAGTTCGTGGTATAGGTGTCTTTTCTGCTAGTGTATGTCACGTGTAAATTGTGTGAGCCTGGTATTAAATTAGTTTGAGTTTATCATAATTTGAGGGACAAATCCCTGCATCATCCAAGGTAACGAACTGAAGGAGCACATGAGGTGTTATAACATTATAAAGGTTGAAGTCTCCTTTCCCATCGGGACCCAACCTTTATCTTATAGCTCATCTTGGAGGAGGGGTGGTGCCTGATGTCGATTTCATCAGCTTCCATGAGTGGTTGTTGCTGATGATGTGAGTACGAAGTATCGTGACACTATGTCTAGATTCCTGATCTCAAGGTTCGGTGTCGCTCCTCTCTTAGCGACCCATTCTCCCTCTGATTCGAGCCTTGATAGGTGAACCCTGACGAGTGGTGAATCAGTCATGTTGCATATGTAGACTTCCCATCTCCTTTTGATGGGCTCAGCTTTGCTGCTCAAAGACTTTCCTCATCTCATCCCTTTAAATTTGGAGGGCTTAAGTGTAAATTTTTTGATCTTCGAGCCATTAAACTCTGCTAGATTCCATATGTTTTGGAGTTCAAAAACAACATTAAATTGACGGTCTCTGGCAGAACAGTAGTTCAAATGTCCTTGTTGTTCCTCTGGGTACAAGAGGCACTTTTGTTGTCATAGTAGTGATTGTTTAAGGATGAGATTTGATAGAGAAAAAATTAGTTTTCCAAATACAGCATCAGTTGTAATGGCTAGTTTTTTGGTAGGTAAACTTCGTCTATACTTTATGTGAAAGTAAGATTTAAGTACAAATAAAAGCTAATTCTCAGTAGATTTTACGTGGAAAACTCAGTGAAACCTGAGAAAAATCATGGCCTCGAGGATGGTTAAGATGTGCAATCCACTAAGATGCTAGTATATTATACTTGTAAAGAAATTTGGATTGTGAGTATGTAGAAAAGAAAGAATAACTCCCTTACTGTTGTATGGTCTGCCTATATTGATAGTTGGATACAGGCAATTTCAAAAATATAATATTTCTCCTATTCTTTAGGAAGGTGGGCGAACTTTACGAATCACGTATGACGGCTATATTTGACCAAGTGTAATGGCTACTATAGATAGTTGAGCTCTGTAGTTGTAGATTGGAATGTTCTCAAATTATAGTTGGATACACGATCGAATATCTTTGTGATGCCATTGATATTTCTTCTTCATCGAATCTGCCGAGTAAGCTACTGCAACATAATAGGACCCACAAATATCTCCATCCTTTGTAGCAATTGTAGCAATTAGGTACTCTACTTTGCCCCTCAAGGACCCACCATTTTCAACTACTAATCCTATAACCAATTGCAAGGTAAATGAAAGATTCTAATAATTAAATTGTTAATTCCCAAGCAAGAGAAGTATATACATAAACAACTAAATTTTTGATTTATGCGACAATTTATAGTGTACAGAGGTACAAAAATAATAGTTATTGTCGATGACTGGTATATATATTGTATTATAATTTTATCACTGCCCTTATATTATTGTTCGACATTCTGCCAATCACAGCTCTGTCGATCATCTCATCAAAACCTAATGTTCCATTATGTATATACTCTCAAGCAATAAAATTTGAATCAGAAAAACACTAATGAGGTGAACAAAAATCATACAAGTAAATTCATTACTACAAATCACTACCACAATATTAAAAATAAAACAAATTTGTTTCAAAATCCCAAACTAAGGTTTCCCAACCCTAGATATTTTATACAAAATCCAAAACCTAGGTTTCCCAATTATCACCACTAGTAAGATAGGTGGGAAAATTAGATGAAAGCAAGAAGATGTTTGCGCACATCAATTTCAAAAACAACAAATACAGCCTCCAATTTAGTGCTAAATCATTGATTAATGGTTAACTCTAGAACCACCTTTCTTTCACGAAAACAACAAATATGGCCTCCACTTTTCTTTCATAATTGTTTACCTGTAGAAGAAAGCAAGGCATATGATATGAAGCAAGTATTTAGTATGTACGTTTTACAATTAGATGGTATAAGCTAACTTTATTGTCCATCAGTGCACTAATCAGACAAATAACTAATTACAAACTATTTCAAATATTGACGACTCATTTTTAATCGACAATAATATACATATGGTCCCAAATCATATATCCCTAAATTGACGGGTAGAACCTGAGTCGACAATACCAGAACAAAGGGAATCGTCGACCAAGTAAGAGTATCGAGAATTCCAATGTCTACGCAGTTCATGTCTAAACCACCTTATCCAAAGGCATCTCAGTTCCAAATCATGCAGTAAACAAGGGGAAACAACTCCTACATATACCCAACATTACATCTAAGGATAGTGTTATTAGTTTCTTAACAAACATTAAAAAAAATAGGAAAAAGGCGTAACTCAGAATACGCAGAACGATACCAAAAAACATGTTTAAAGATGCAACTACCAAATTGAAATTTAATAAAATTCAACACAATCGTCCCTTCAAAGAGATTGAGATAGCACAACAAAGGGAATCACAACCAGCAATAATCTCCCGACGGTCTTGATTTCAAATGATGCACCTTGTACTGACTCTTCAAAGGTAGTGAGGTGGAAACCCTAACTTCAATTCACGACGTCAAAAAAAATTCAAACCCAAAAAACCAACAAATCCAAGCTCTAATGTCAATTTATAGAGCAAATTTCTAAAATCCTCAATTTTAGTTTAGAGAGGGAAACCATAACTACAATTTATTGTGTTAAAGTAAAAATCTCTGAAAGTCCTACCCCTAATATGAAATCTCTCAATCAATAACCTTAATTTCGAATCAAATGATAAACTGAGATTGAGACGATGGTTAGAGAGAGGGAGAGAGGGAGAAGGACTGGTGTGTGAGTGATTTAAGGAAATAATTTTAAATTGCGCTGAGACATGAGAAAGGGGATAGAGAAATACTGACACATCATATGAGAGAGAGAGAGATGTTGACTCTGTCAAACCATTTACGACCTCATTTCCTATATAGAAAATCCCAAATTATAAGAATCACTCATCAAGTAGAGATGAGTGGTTCCCTTTGAGTTAGACTTGAGTATCTTGTTTTCGAGTTTCTACGAATCAATCCCCTACAAGAAATAGAAATGGAAAAAGCAAAAGTGTATATTGGTTTCATGTTGATGTCTATATAGTATGTGTGGATAAAGGTATTGCTCATTCCCGAGGTTCGAAAATAGCTGACTCAAGATTACCCTTAGAGCATAAGCAGCAACTAGGTAAGTTCAATCCCAAGTTTTCCTCCCAAATAGTAACTATCCTTAAGTTTGCCACAAGAGTTGAGGTGGTCTTGAAGCCACCCACTTGTTAGGAGTTGGGTCCAGCCCAAGCTAGGAACTTAACAAGGTTGAGGTGTCCTATAAGACTCATAACAAACCCATAGGCCTTTTATAGTTATGGGGAGAGTTTGAGTAGGTTTGGTAACCTATTCAATTGGGTTATCTACTATTGTATTACGTATAATTTTATAGGTCTCCAATATTAATAATAACTCTCTCTCTCTCTCAGTTGCTCTAAATATATAGAATTGCTAGTTAGCTTCTATATTATTATATTACTAAACATGTTATCAGCACGTAAGCTAGTGGATCGAGAAGAGAAAAAAATTACTCTCCAATTAATGTTGTGATTAGAGAGGTATTTTTAATGATTTTCAATTTTTTTTTTAATTTCTATCTAATCAATGTTGTATGATATCTAACTATAGATTAGTAGCATTTTTTACTAATTTTTTATTATTAAAAATAACCTATTTTGGTGCTTTTTACTCTTGATGAAGGGCTATTTTCAAACCAAAATTACTTTCTCTATAAACATCAGATAGAGGCGGGATAACTTTGGTTAGAGAGCCTATCTCAAGAGCTTTCCAATGATATGTGTTGCGTCTCAGGGATATGCTACAATCACTGAAAAACACACGCTGAAACTGGGGAGTTTTACTGCCAAAAATCGCATTTTTACGTCTGATGACGTCAACAAATAATATAAAACAAAAAATTTTAAAAAATTATCTGCTTGATGACTTCTTTATTATCTATTGCTGACGTTAGTAGTGACACGTGTCAAGGACACGTAGTATGCTGACATGGTAGTGGTGTCCATAGTACTGACGTCAGTGAGGACACGTATCGAGGATACGTGGCATACTGACATGGCATGCATGTGCATGGCACGTGTGGTGATGCGTGATAGTCACCATGGGTAACATGTGGCAGTCACTAGGGGTAATATGTGGCAGTCACCGGACTATTATCGGATTGGCCACCAGACGATTACCAGACCGATCACTGGAGTGACACGTGTGACAGACATGTATGGCATGTGTGAGACATGTATAAAAAATACTTGTTTGTCAAGTGTGTGGTACGTATTATAGACAAGTGTGGCAGATATATGTGAGGCACATATGGGACACGTATGACTGGGTCAAACTGGTCCAGACTTGTCAACCCGCTCTAGGCCTTATCCCTGACCGAGTCAGACCGGTCCAAAACTTGTTTAGACATTGAAAAGGCTATAAAAAGCCCATTTCTTTCCTATTGAGTCTATTTTTTTTTTTAAATTCCATTTATTGGATCTACCCTGTGGGGGACCCATTTTTAAAAAAATTTATGAAAATTATTTTTATAATTATTTTTGTCAACGAGGTGCCTTGTATAAGAATAATGACTCACTTATATAGGATATAAGCAAATTGATTAATACATATTTAAGTATCTTAAGATAGCTAATAGGATATTAATGGTATGCCCTTCGAATACTAATTATCATAATCTGGGATCACAGATAATACAAAACCAAGACTAATTTGGGATACGACTAGGAGTCATATATAAATCACAGTTAATTTTCAAGGACAAATAATTAAAGCTCAATTTGGAATTGACTTAGTCTTATTTCTAAAAACATAGGTTTTGAGTAACTAATTTTTTGTATCTATGTACAATTAGATATTACATGATAAAATTTAGAGGTATATATGCATTGATAGAAGCCTATAGTTCCCTAGAATGTTAGTTCAAAGACAGGCATAATCAACCGATTTTGTGAACCCAACAGACTTCAGGGTGGAACCACTTGTTAGCTAGACATCTAATACCCCTCATATTCGTATCAAATAGGTCATTTGGCTAGAATAAAAAGACTTTTATAGAACTTTAGGGCTTAGAAAACCCTAGCTGTTTTACATATAGTGGTTTTGAATAACTGTCTTCGTTAAAACTTTATTAAAATGTGCTTTAAGGTTAAGATCACCATTTTACTGGGTAAAATTAGGATTTAACACTTAATAGGATATGAACAAGGTTCACCTATAAGTAATGATTGAGAATCACTGACTTCTATAATATGAATTGACTTTAGTAATTATTAGAAATCAAGTACGTAAATAGGATTTCATAAGGAATCCACACATCTGGTGGTTTTGAATATCAATCTTGGTTAAGATTCTATTAAAAACCACATCTAACATTCAAATTATTATTTTAATGGGGTAAATTTTGGATTTAATTATTTGAAAAGAATTTCATGAGTTTTAGAAAATAAACAGGGTCAACTATAATTTGATTAAGAATCATTTATTTTTTGTAATTCGAAGTACTATGATCTGTCTTTAATTCATTTGAAATATTTATCCAAAATGATTACTAATTACAATTTTCATTTTATATTACAGATGTCTGCTAGCCCACATTATGATTATGAACCACTGTAGCTTGATGGTTTCAACTACCTTTCTTGGTGTACAGACATAAAACTCATTATACAGACAATGAACGCCTCAAAGTCGATTGTTGCAGATGACACCGTCTCTTAACCACTCAGAGCACATGCAATGTTGGTTATGCGTGCCCACCTTCAGCTAGACCTGAGGTTTGAGCATATATGTTATAAAGATCCATATGAGTTATGGACAAGCTTAGAAGAACATTTTGGTCTACAGCAGGCCCTAACAAACTATAAGAACCCTGACCGTTGGAACAACTTGCGGTTATGTGACTTTAAGACTGTAGCTGGCTATAACTCAGTACTACAAACGATTGTTTCAGCCAGGAGGCTCAATAACAATTATGTCTTCGTAGAAGAGGTTTTGCAAAAGACTTTTTCCACATTTCCACATTCACATTCACTCTAAGGGACCAGTATACGAAAATGGAATTTAGTAGTCCTGGAGATCTAATCCAACTCTTACTCACTGCAGAACAAGATGACATTTTTTTTTTAGGAAAAACAAGTGGTTTCCCCCTGGGAGGAAGAAACCAGTTGCACGAAAGATTTTATTTTAGGGCAAAGACAACCACGAACGGGGTTCTGGATGTATAAATGTGACTGGAGGCAGGAATCAAGGATTCCTGGTCCCGCAAAAAGCACAACATGTTTAAAATGGTTGGTAAACCATAGATATCAAAGAATATCAAGAAGCCAGATTTAAAATCTTCCTACTTGAGATGTGAGGCAGGTGGACACTAGGTACACGACTGCAAGACACCATGGGTGCATAGAGTCAAAGTCCACGCTAACCACATCACCGATGACATAACTTCCATCATTATGAAGTTAGCAGCGTTAGACTTCTTCGACGATACTAATGCCGTTATGGATCAATATATGGAGTAATCCGTAATGGTTCTTTAGTAGACATGCGATGTCACATTAGAGATACCACTATGAGTTTCTTTTATAGTATAAACTTGATTTACTCTTTTTGGCAGTATTTTTTATTTTGTTGAGGACATATTATTTATATTTTAATAAAGTACTCGTGACATACATGAGACTTTCAATTTGTTCTAAATTGAGATTATTCAAAGTTATTGATTAAGTAGTAAAATTCTATGTATAATAGTTGATCTACTATCTACAACCCGCCTATAGATATATTTGCTCATTGAGCATGACTGATAATTGGATGAGTGTCGACATATATCTAAGAGATATTAGTACTGCGCACTTGACCCTTTTAAGATATAAATATATTTCTTGTCTAACCTAGTGTATCGGGGATGGTACAAATATTAGTGGCATGACCAACATGATAGAACGCACTGAGTGTGTCACGCTATTAATCTCTAACAGTACGATGCAGAGTATCTAATCTACTTTATAAACTAGTAAATCTAGCTAGATTTTATTGAGTTTAAGGAGATAGATGATAATACTAATCACGTAATGACTATCGGAGAAAATGACAGACAAGGTTCTGTGTATTTACTCCATATCTAATGGTTAAAACCAGCTATTAGAATAGTTTTCAATACACTCCTCAGACCTCGGATTGTGAGGAGAATTATCGGGATTACATCTCAACTTTCCTTAAATGGAGAGAAGATCCGGAGAGTGTATGTGTAACAATTACTTTCGAGGAAAGTCTATTATTTAATTATATTATGACCAAGATGGAGTGGGATCTCCAGCCGTTGCTCCAACCATATCCATGGAGATATATGTAGACCTATCTATCCACATAGTGGTCCACTTAAATATTTATGGTCATAATAGACGCATCTAGGAGATGGTCTTACGCTTTCCTATTATTAAACTAGGAATGCAACGTTAACACGACTTCTCACTTGGATCATTTGATCGTAGGCTCAGTTCCTGGATTAACCGATCAAAGTCGATCGATTTGACTTCATGGGGGCTTAGGAGATGGACTCATAGGTTCCTGATGATTATTTTACCGCTAAATGGGATAGATGATTAAGCATCATGAGTACCTCGTACAATACCAAACTTGAAATTGGCGGAGAACCTAAACAAGTGATTTAGGATAATCATTTGGCCACTATTATTACAATCACAACTTCTGGCTAGTATGTGGGATATGTATTTTTGCTCCCACAACACTAATCAGAGTTTATCCTATAGTAAATCATCATTTTTTTCCCCAAAAGTGACTAGTAACTGGATCGGAGCCCAATGTCACCTATCGATGAACATTTGGATATTTTGTACATGTGCTAATTGTACCAAAATGTATGAAGATGAGACCCTTAATGTTAGCATGGTATTATGTGGGTTAAAATTCATATTTATCGCTGGATATTTGGAACCCACTCGTGTCATATATACTACAGGGCAGATAATTGTCACTTTAATAAGGCAATATTCCTTGCATTAGATAGATATATGACAGCCAAAGCTGAGGATGTTTCTTAGAGGTCTTCGAAAATGTCATCGCTGTCTCATCTAGACCCCTATACATAAGTTAGGTGATAATAAGGTTCAACGGATTACAAACCTCTAATAGGCCGTAAATGAATTGCTAGACACATTAAAAGACACTATTAAAGTACCCTAAGTGTATGTAGCTACAAGTAATACACCTACACAGTAGAACATTCTAGGAGAATTAGTACGGTAATGAATCTGAGGCTCGCGCTTAGTGCGGAGCACCGTTGGATGAATGTATTCAAAGCAGTGGAGCTATAAAATATGTGACAAATATGACTAATGGTGCAGTCGGTTTATCGAGGATGAAACCACCCATTGACGGGATAATAAAAGCCACGTGACAAGTTGATGCATTACGAGACTAGCCTAGGGTAGCACACATGTATTCTAATGGCCTAATTTCATGGCTTAAAATTAGCTCTTACACCAATGTACCTGTGATAAAAATTAATATAAACCAAGAAATAATACAGGTGATTTAGCACAAAAAACCTTTAAATAGGTAAAAAACTAAGACCACAAGTTGAGGGTTTTAGTAACAATAACTTTTATTGCTTGAGGCTAATATCTTATTACAAGTGATCTCTCGAACTAGAAATACTTAATCTTGTAAGTAAAAAGTTTTGTGGTATTTAGAATCTAGAAATTCCTGTGTTAGAGTCTTGAAAATCTAGTTTTCTTGGTCCCTATCTCTTATGGAACTTTTTCTTTATATAAACCTTACCAATAGTTCATTATCGTGCTGAAGCACGTTCTCCGAATAATGAGGTAAGTGGTGGTTGACTGTATAACAGTTGAATTTGTAGAAGACAAGTATCTTTAATTTGTTCATATTCTTCTGTTGTGCTCAATCAATATTTTTCATTAGTTCATGGTCTTGATGTCAATGCTAACTATTTATGTAACGTATAAAATGCATGAGTATGATATCTAGGTAGTTCAAATTTGGACTAGGTCGATGGGTAGGCCCTTCCAATCGCCCTTTCGCAACTGAAGGCACGAGTGGCTTTGGTTTAGAATGAACCAGTATATTTAAGGTATTAGAAGTTGAAAAAAAATGATGTATTAATGGTGATTTGACTGGTTGGGGAGTCGGTATTTTTTTATGGAGGGATATATCTGACATTTATGAAGATGAGAAGGATTGATGCATTTGACGCTTGGGGTTTCGAAAGTGGAGCTCTACTTTGAAGGATGATTGCTTTGGAATTGTACCTGCACATTAAATTGGATTTTAATATAAATAGTACATGCACTGGAGTCTGGTAAAGTACTCTGGTTGTAACATTCTTTGTAATTTTTGAGTGATAATGGTGAGGACCCGTCGTATGGTGTATGACGAGAGAGTCTCTGCCAAATTATAGAGGCCAAAGTTGAGATACTTCGGGGATCAATCTATGGAGATGCCCACCCCAATTTCTATTCCACCGACGTATCATGGTATGTCAACGGACTAAGCGACTGAAGCTGAGGAGGATTATTACTGTATGTAGAGATTTCATTGCATGGTCTTGATAGGCGAAGCACGTTGGAGGTGTATCCACATCCTTGCGGAGGACAAGGTTGAGAAGATAGATGTGGGGGCTGGTGTATCTGTGAGGCAGTATCTTCGGTATCCTGCGAAGGATTGGTTTTTCATATAGGAGTCCTTTTTTTATCCATCAAATCTTTAATGGTAGGGGTTGTGGAGGAGGAGAAGATGGTGGTGGTGGAGGAAGACAGTATTGGAGGTCTTGGCCCTTCACAGTCATTGTTTCTTGGCATTAAGAAGGCCTTATGTTTGTAGTGCTGGTTCAAGTACTGGCATCCTTGCTTCCATGTCAAGACTTTGACCAAACTCAATTTCTTATCTAAATAAATAGTGTGAAGAAAGATGGATGCTCAGCAATTTCCAGTTCCAGCTTTTCTTTAGAAGATTCTCGTAGTGAAACCTCACTAAAAATTGATATGATTTTGAGAATGAACTGAAAGACTTGTTATTTGTAAAGTACCTGAAAGACTTGTTATTTATAAAGTACCTGAAAGACTTGTTATCTATAAAGTATCTGTAATTGATATTCGAGTTTAATAAAAATATTTAGAGGAAATTGAGCTATAAGATAGAATTAACTCTTGTGATTCAAATCAAGCTATAAGAAATACAAATATTTATGATTAGAGGAGGAAATCTAATATTTGATATCGAACTAGAAAGTATATTTTAGCAATCAAACTGTAAAAAATGTGTCTGTGAAATAGTAGATGTGTAAAAATCTATTTCGAACTGAATAAATTATAGAATTATAGGGGGAGAATATCGTAGATGATATAGAATTTTTAGGAACTGAAAGTTCGAGCTTATGGAGATCTCGTATAAAATGCTGGATTGGGGGACAGATTGTGATGAATAGGTTGAAATGAGATAGGATGAAACCAAAGAGGTCAATGTGGACAGATAAGGTCAAATAAGTTTTTATCAAGATTTTAGGGCCTCTCTCACTCTAATGGTGGCGATAGAGAAACTTTGAAACCCTAACCCCATCCTATCTCCGTGGATGGGCCGATCTTCATCGACCATCCAAACCCCATCAGGGCCATCATCAACAACAGCAACTTATTCATCTCCTTTCATGAACAAATCAACGACTGTAATTTCCCCCATGAACAATTACAACAATAGTGATGACCCCAACATCGTCGTTAATCCCGTCCTCATCTCAAAACTCCCAGACAAGTTTTTAGCTTGTATTTTCCAATCCCTCGGACCCGGTGATCGCAAATGATGCTACCTCATGTGCCATCGATGGCTCATTGTCGAAGGACAGAGTCACCATTATATATCGTTCGATGCTCGATAAGATCTAATGGATGCGGTGACCTCGTTGTTTGCGAGGTTTGATGTGGCGACGAAGCTGGCGTCGAAGTACGATCGCCGATCTGCTATTATTAGAGGTGATAAGTTGGTTATGATATCAATGAGGTGTATGAATTTGACAAGGTTGAAGCTTAGGGCATGTCGAAATATCACTGATGAAGGAATGGTTGGGTTTACGTTGAATTGTAAGGGTTTGAAGAATCTCTCATGTGGTTCTTGTATGTTTGGGGCAAAAGGAATGAACGCGGTGCTTGATAATTGCGTGGCGCTTGAGGAAATCTTGGTGAAACATTTGCGAGGGATTACTGATAGGGTTGCGGTAGAGCCGATTGGGCCATGTGTGGCGACAGGATCGCTTAAGACGATTTGACTCATGGAGCTTTATAATGGGCAGTATTTTGGACCGTTGATTATGGGATCGAAGAAGCTTAAGATGCTTAAGTTGTTTAGGTGTTGGGGTGATTGGGATAAACTTTTGAAAGTGATCATGGTCTCGATGCAATTTTAAATTATTTAGATCCAAAAATTTTGTATCTTTTTAAGACCCTGTAGTGTACGAATGCAACTTTAGTTTCGATTACTAATAGGTGTAACCTTTTAAGGAGGCTCCATAGCAATGGGTGGAAAACTAATCGGATAGGCGATGAGGGGTTGATTACGATTTCTAAGTGATGCCTAAGTCTTCATGAAATGGTTTTAATTGGTGTAAACCCTACTTTGTTGAGTTTAGAGCTTTTAAGTTCTAATTGCTAGAATCTTTAGCTATTAGAGTTGTGTGCTAGTGAGATAATTGGTGATGCGGGGATATGTTGTATTGTTTCGAAATGAATGGTGTTGAAGGAACTTAGTATTAAGGGTTACCCAGTTTTAGATCATGGGATGGAAGCACTTGCAGTTGGGTGCCCTAATTTGGTTAAGGTAAAGGTGAAGAAGTGCAGGGCAATAACTTGAGAGGGTGCGGGTTGATTGGGAGGTAGTAGGGGATTAATAGTTGTTAATTTGGATACTGATGCTAATGAACCTTTGGATAGATATTTTTGTGAGGTTGTCGTAGTATAAAATAAGGGTCTGATTAGTCACAGTTCCACGGAAGCTGATACTGCATCTAGCAGCAATGGTCGATCGTCTTTGTCAAAAACAAGGTTATGCTTTTTTACTAGAAGGAACTTTATCGCCCGTACTTTCAGGTGGTGGTCAAACGGTAACAATTGTTCCAATGGTAGTTAATTTTGAAACAAAAAAGCATTTCCCATGCATGCTTTATTTATGATGTTTCTTAGTTGTACTTTCTATTGTTGCTTGTTTCCTTGTATCAGTTTTTATATATGGTTGCTGCTTTGGTTTGAGAATTGAACTCTCATTGTTGTAAATACCGAAATAGCAACTCTGAAAAATTCAAGTTCTATAATCATAACTATATCTTCCTTGCTCATACCTTTATGATTCTCTATATGATAACCATTTCTTAATATAAATATAGCATCCTTGATTCAAAATAAATAAGTAATAATAATAAAATAAAATAAATCAAGACTTTAGGGTTTCCAGTTATGGAAAAAAAAACATATTTATATATACGGAATGTAGGGGATTTGAAGTGATCTTGAAAATTATACAAATATGGGGAGGAATGTAATTTTAAAGCGGAGGAAGAAAGAGAATATTGTGAGGACTCGATCTGTGAGAGTTTGTCAAGCTGCTGAAGGGCGGTTGATGATAGAGATCGCTGAAGTACGAGATCATTTTAGGGTTGCTAGACTATAATTCAGATTTGCCCAAATCTGAAGTGCAGTTCAAAGGCTTAGATTTTAGGGCAAGGGAACTTGAGTTTGGGCATCATTATTACTCGAAGATATTCCGTGAAGTGATTCTGAAGCCTACAGCTCAAAGAGAAGCCGTCAGGTAAATTGTTGAGGAAGAGATTAAAGAGGAAAATATAATGATTGCTGGGGTCGAACTGATTAGGTGTGGCCTTCCAGGATACATGGGATGCTTTATGTATAATTATACGTGAGGGAGTGAATTGTATGAAGTTGAATAACTATAATTAAAGCGTAGTTAGAATGATATGGTATAATGCTTTATGTGTAATCTTCTTTTGTGGCAAATGTTGTTTGTAACTGTTTTGAATAAAAAATTTGAATTTGAAATTTGATCGCTTTGGGAATGACGTCAGCAGTTCTATAAGTAGCATATTTAGGATTATAAAATACAGGTAGCTTAGAATTTTGTCTCTTGTGTAATTATAGGGAAAGTTCGATTACGTGTGAGTTATTGAGTCATCATGAGTGTGGGGAGGTCAAAGGGAAATTTGGGTAGGAGAGATAAGAATATATTAAAATATAGGACCATGAGCAATGATGGGAAGGTATTTTCGCTGAAAGGGTACAAAACGTCTGACATTAATTATGGAAGGGGCACCTCGATTCTTAAACTGAAGGTGGCTCGTACAAGGCCCAATAACTACCAGACTTTAGTGAGAGAAACTATAAATAATGCTTCATCTTCATCATTAAAATGTTTATGAACTTCTGAATAATTAAAGAACAGTGGGGGAGAAAGGAGAAAAGATAACAGAGATTCACGTGAGAGATTGGACGAGAGTTATCATCAATCAAGGCAAGAAAAAGTTAGGGAGGCAGAGTCACGATGGTGGTTGTACAACAACATTGGGAAGGAAGGATTTAGCGCTGCTTCAGATTCGTATTCAGACGTTGAAGGTTAGTGGATGATATATGATATTGTGAATATGTGTTTCAAAGTTTTTTGTGGTTTTCAAATTTTGAAAAATTGCTATTTATAGTAATTTTGTAAAAAAATGTTTAATTTATGTGTAAAAAAGAGATACGATATGATATATGTATATCTATGATGGATGTATGGTAATTGTGTGCATGGATTTGTAAAAGATAATAATAGATTACCTAGACCTATGTGTAGATCGAGCATGAGGAGTTTCTGTGTAGAATCAAACCTCATCCTTGGACTTGTAATTGAGATGGAGACTTCACCTAATATGGAGGCGTCGACCTCTGGTCGTTCACCTGAGTTTGATAATGTAGAATCTGATAGGGAGGACAAAGTAGTACTTGTTTAATTTCCAGATTTCCCTAGATAATTGGTATCATACCCTCCGTACTCCGATGTGTTTAGAGAGTTCTGTAATTCCAAAGCTCATGTAGGTAGAATATGGGGCAACATTGTAGAACATGCCAGTAGGCAGTTCAAAGGTTGTAGTATAACATATGGGGAAGAACATTTCTTTTTGCTGCTTGATTTAGAGAGAAGGAGAAATTAGATAGGGGAGTAGGTGAGTCGATCTCCCATGAATCTTTTGATGGAAATGTCCAGGGCGACCTGGACGAGTGTTTTGTGTGTTCTTTATCTTAGTTAGAGTATGAATTGAGTTTGCCACTTAGTAATCTTGTGAAAGGTATAATGAATATTATAGGGGCTTGTTATGCCTAACTGAATGCGAACATGTGGGAAGTGATCAATGTTTGTGAGAGTTTGTATTGGCTGTGGGAGGATGATGAGGTGAAGAAGAGGATATCCCCTGAAGATGTTTTACAGGTTTATGGTATGAAAAATTATTCTGCAACTAGAGGGGCAAATTTCTGTTCGAGCTCGCCTCGATAATTTTTGATCGATCTAAATTCAGCAGGTTGAATGTGGAATGATAATGCTATATGGGTAAGAGGTGATTGCCTTCAGAGAGAGGATGAAGAACCCATAAAACTTCGGTATAGAACTATAAAGAAAACTAAGTAATAGTGCATAATATCGAAGTGTTGTTATTAGAGGTTGTTTTGTTGTTGATAATGTGTTATTTTTATTTTACAGGTCCTCAGCCGAGGGTAACGAAGAAGGAGTCCATGTTAGATACTGTTGCTTGAGAAGGGGTTGAGCTTGAGGTAGTTCTGAGGACCTTGGAATAAATAGAAATAAGTAAGCTAACAGCAGGTCTGAGAAGGTACAAAAGTCTTAGGTGAAGAATCTAATGATGGAGGTTGGAGCCTGCAAGAAGAGAGGGGCTGTTGGAGAGAAGTGAGTGGCCTTACCGAAGTCAACTGAGATAGATTTCACGGATGTATCGGAAGCTACTACGTCAAGTAAGTTAGCTTTAAAGTTTCTGAAGAAGAGGGTTGTGAAGCGTGGCTCAGCCACTGGAACTACGGGTAGTTGTGAAGTCGAGAGTGACGCGAAATAGAGGGCGGTAGATCCTCCTACTGAAGTGATTGGGGCGATGGTTGGGGAGAATCGACCTGCTGAGAACGACGAGCTGAGATCTGTGAAGGGCAGGTCTAGGCTTACAGCTCGCAAGGGTGCTAAGGAGATGAGTGCCTTTACACAGTTGGAGCTCAGCAAAATGGTAAGTTTTTATGAATTATTTATTTCTAAATTCTTATTCAAATTCGAGATAAGAATGTGTTTGATATATTGTAGGCTACTCGTTTGCTGAAGGGGATCTGTCTTGGGATCGAGGAAGAAAAAGCTGAGCTCGAGAATGGAAAGGTGGAGTTCGAGAAGAAGGTGGCTTAATTAAAGTCTAACCTTATTCTGGAGGGGATGCGACTAGATTCTGTGAAGGCTACGCAGAAGCTATAGATTAGCGAGCTGACAGAAGAAGCGCAAAAGAACCTGGATGAGGTGGTAGTTCAGCGAGATAGACTCGGGTGCCAATTCCTTTTAGTGTGGTACTCCAAAGCTGAGGTTAAAGCTATTATGGAGGGTACCAACGTCGAAGATAACGAGGTGGAAAATGATGTCCCTGGTGTGGTAAGAGGGTCAGATGGTATCTCTTCCCGGACTGAGTTAGAGAACCCGGGGGAACATAATAAAATGGTAGAGTGAAATTGTTGAGTTTCTGGCTGTATGGTTTTGTGGGGTTTGAGAACTGTAATTGTATGGAATATTATTTTGTAAGATAAGCTTATGTAGGCTAAGAGATGTTTGTAAATATTTTTTGTAGGAACTTAAGGATATGCGCCTCAGAATTAAAGAATTAGTGAATGAGCTTGCTAAGGAGAATGATGCCTCAGCGTCCCTGTTGACTTCGCAAGCGGAGCTACAGGTTAGAGAAGAGCACAACATACTTAATTTTTATGCTGTATTATTGCAGTACTACAAAGTAAAATTTAGAGAAATAGAAATATACCAAAGATGTATTAGAAGTTTAAGGGGCAATGGTAGTCATATGTGTCAGATAATACCAAAATTTTGAGAAAGATAGAACATAAAAAATGTGTATCTTCAAATTTGATGTAGACTTATGGCCAGCGAATAGAGATTATACTTCAACCTTAAGTTTATAAGCATTCTTGCAATAATAGAATGTCATAAAATAAAAATCTGTTAGATATTTCAAAGTCTCAAGTATTAGGATTGAATGTTGAGTGCTGTTGAATTGAACTTGATATATTATTTATGTGATGAAGGTTAAACTAGAGTCAGCTCGCTTGAGTGAACCAGAAACACTCTAATATAACCAAGAGTATGCGGCGGAGTTTGATAAGATGAGAGAGACGACTGAAGATAGGGAGGATTAACACGACAAAACACATTTCAAGTTTGTCGAGGCAACACAAATAGTTGATGATCTGACTCGGAAGATCGAGGGAAAAGATGCCAAAGTTGAAAGATAGCAAAAAAGATCTTGTAGAGGCGAATGAGGAGACAACAAAGCACAAAACCAAAAATGATGCGTTGATGGTGAAGTGTAAGGAGGCGGACATGGCTCGATACCATATCAAGTCATTAGGAACGATAGAGAAAGAGTTACGAGGTTTTGTGGCCAGTCTGAAGAGCCAAATGCTTAGAAAAATGAATGTGCAAGAGTAGACTCATGCTGATCTAGTGAGTTCCAAAAATGAATTGGAGCGATTGAAGAGTGAAATGGTTGGGAAAGAAAGCGAGGTAAAGAGAGCTCGAGCTAACTTAGCCAAATTGGGAATTACGGTGGAGTAGTTAAATGTGGCTTTACCCGCTAAAGATATAGATTTTTGGATGGTTCAAAGACAATGTGATGAATTGAATGAGAAGGTGGCTCAATTAATGGTAAATTTCGCTACGTCAAGTTCACGCGTCAAGAAGGCCGAGGCTGGAGAGCGGTCGAAGAAGAATAAAGGCAATGTCGTGTTCTCCATTGTAAAAGGGGATGTGGTTGACTTATCAGCTCGAATTAAAAAGCTAGAGGGAGATGTAGCTCGCATTCAAGCTTATGTACAAAGAGGAAATGAGTGCTTAAGGGAGAGCCAAGGTAAGTTGGATATTGTTTATAGCCGAGAGTAGGAATTAGAGCGGGTGATCAGGGGTAAGGATTAATTGATAAGGACTAAAGATGAATTATCAAAGAAGTATCTTGTTGGGGGAAGTGTAGGTAAAGACAGGAAGCTTAAGGAACTTCGTGCTCAGGTGGTAGAATTGTGGATGATGAACTAGGCAGAGTCAGACAAAGCTGTGGAGAAGGCAAATGAGCATAATGATATTATTTCCCATATAGATAGACACATGGAGTGACAAGACGGATGGTATAAAAAGTTGTAAGAGCGTTATCAGAGATTGATAGAAAGTTTTTCCAAGGTAATTATGCCCAAATTAATGTGCTTATAGATGCTAATGGCTATTATTGCCTATTTTGTGGAGGAAGTGAGAAGACTTGAGTTTGAGAGGGATGCCGTCCACGATTGTCTGTCAGGAAGAGGATGTATTTGTAGAGCCGATGTAGATCGGGGAAACTGTATGAACGCCATGGAAATAGAGTTAGGTTCTTGACCTGCTAAATTGGTGGAGCAAGGCAGGTTAATTGCAGCTGCTCGAGCTCCAAATTTTATGACTGAACATCCTCCTATTGTAGGGGAAGACGTAGCTGACCTCCCATCAATAAAGAAGAACCTTTAGAAGTGGCTTTGCGATGTAACTTGTAGGAGTATCTACTACAGACATATTGGGATATGAAAGCTAGTTTTACCTTTGCTTTATCTTATGTCTAGTAGAGATCTTTGATTGAAAACTAGTATTACCTTCATTTTAATCACCGATAGTGCATAGATGGGTAATTGAAAGCTAGTATTGCCTTTGCTTTAATCTGTATAGATGGGTGATTAGAAGATAGTTTTTCTTTTGCTTTAATTTGTATAGATGAGTAATTGAAAGCTAGTTTTACCCTTGCTTTAATCTGTATAGATGGGTGATTGAAACCTAGCTTTACCCTTGCTTGAAATGATATTGACGGGTGACTAAAGCCTAGCTTTACCCTTGCTTTAATCTGTTTAGATGGGTGATTGAAAGATGGTTTTACCTTTACTTTAATCAATATAAATGAGTGATTGAAAGCTAATTTTACCTTTGCTTTAATCCGTAATGTAGAGGTCGATTTAAAGCTAGTATTACCTTGGCTTTAATCTATGTAATGTAGAAGAATTTACGTAAGTAGAGAGTAATGGGGGGAAAACTTAGAAGTTTTTATTGCGTAGAATATAATATATACTGTTTGGAGATTAAAATATTACTTTTGGAATAGAAATAGCGAGAATATTGAAATGGAAAAACCAGGGGATTAACGATAGTACTGTTTTAGTCGTCTAGTATTCAATGGATTTGGAATTCAAACTCGTTGCTCTATCATGAGATAATATGATCCCAGGCCAGTTCGACTAATGATGAAGAATGGACCTTCCCAATTTTTTGTCAGCTTCCTGGCATATGCTTCTTTTTCTGTGTTGTAGAATCTCTCTAAGGATGAGATTGTTGATTTGGAACTTACAACTTTAAAATTTTCTGTTATATGAGCTGGCCAACATATGGTGATATCGACCTAGTTTGGCAATAGCGCGTTCCCTAGTTTTATCAATCCAATTCATATTGTAGGCCAATTCGTACTCATTTTCTTTGCCTGAAAGTTCATGATCTTTGACGGGATGGTGGTATTCAGTTGAAATATCGGAATTTGTGTCATAGGTGAGGAGGAATTGGGTAAAACCGGTTGATTGATGTGGAGTGGTACAGTATGCCCATAAGACATGATGAAGTTCCCACATCCAATTTCTATTTTTCTGTGATTGAAGCCTTTTCTTGCGTCCATCCACTATGGTTTAGTTGGTGATTTCGGCTTGGCCATTGCCTTGGGGGTAATAGGGATTGGATGGCGAGTGGATAATGTTGTATTTGTTGAGGAAGGCTACGACTTTTTCACCAACAAATTGTGGCCCGTTTTGCTACGAGTGGAACTGCTTCTACCCATTTTGTAAAATAATATGTTGCTACGATTGGAATTGTCGTTTACCTTGAGTATTAGAAAATTCCCTGATGAGATCGAGTGCCCACCGCTTGAATGGCCAAAAATTCTTGCTTGCATGTAGTTCAAGTACAAGGGCGCGGATCATGTGTCCATGTCGTTAATATGTGTCGCATTTGCATGAGTATACTTCTGCTGGCTTGCACATTCCCGGCCAGAATACTTCTTGTATAATTGCTCTGTTAGCAAGTGATCAACCTACAGCATAGGAGCCACAAGTTCCATCATATAAATCTCTGAGCTTTTCTTTTTCTTTCTACCTGGTGAGGCACTTGAGATAAGATCCCGTGACTGAATGTCGATATAAAAGACCGTCTTAAACTGTGTAACGCATCGAGTTATCGATCAACTGTCAACGATCTTTCGAATCTGTTGAAAGAGGCTCTTTACATTTATTATTGGGGCCAAGATAGGCAATGAAAGGCTATCGCCAATCGTCATACTCCTCTTCATCGTCCCCAGTGTTGCTAGTGCATACCAAATGGAGATCAATGCTGGGGGTGGACATAACTTTAATCTGTAAATATCGTACTTCTGTACCCAAGACCCCGCCTAGATAAGCCACGGAATCGGCGTGTCTGTTTTCACCTCAAGGGATATAGTCAAGAGTTGCTTTCATAAATCTGCTCAACCTATCAGCAATGAGGGTTGCGTATTCGATCATCTTGTCATTCTTCTTGTACTGTTCAGAGTAATGGTAGACGATGAGTAAAGAATATGCGTAGACTAAGAGCTCTGGGACGCCAAGCTTAAGTGTGAGGTCGAGTCCATGAATGATAGCTTTGTATTCTGTGACATTCTTAGAGGCTTCAAAATCCAAACGAATTGATTTCTCGATTTTGTCATTTAAAGGGGTAATCAATACGATTTCAATTCTTGACCCTGCGGGTCCTGCAGAACCACCTGTAAGAAGTCTCCACCCTTTCTTTAAAATCCATTCAGCTCGCTCCGCCAAATACTTTGGTGGGTGGATCTTCTGTAACTTTGTTTGTAAGGTCAGAATCGTGCTCCTCCCAATCGGGATCCTCTACTGGAAAATCCACAAGAAAATTGACAGCGACCTGACACTTTTCTGAATATCGTTGTTCGAACTTGATTTAATGTTCTCCCAAACTGACTGACGATTGTTGCACTCTTCAGGATTTTTCTTTTTTGGACAAAACTTCCCAGAGTGGGTAGTTTGTCATGACTATGATTGAATGAGTTTAGAAGTAGTGCTTAAGTTTTTATGAAGTGTAAGCAAGATTTAGAAAGGATTTTCTCAATTTTAGAATACTTCAATTCCGCTGGTGTGAGGGTTTTGTTAATGAAGTAAACTGACCTTTTGAGCTTTCTTTCAAGTTGAATGAGAACCGAGCTTATAGAAGTGCCTGTAACTGCCAGGTAGATGATCAGTTCCACATTATCTACTGGGTGCTCATTATGGGAGACTTCCCCAAATAAGTCTTGAGTACCTAAAAAGCTGCCTCCCATTCTGATGTCCATTGGATCTCTTCGTTTGGCTAAGCTTTTTCTTGTTGAGTACAGCCTCAGAGTAATAGGAACAGCTAACAACAGTGATCTAAAGATTTTGAAACAAAATGGTTAATTGCAGCTATCTTGCCTACAAGTTTTTGTACGTCATTCACTGTCTTTGGAGATGGCTTATTCAGGAGAACTTAAATTTGATCTGGATCGGCCTCAATCCCCTTCTTGCTGATAAGATGGTCAAGGAATCGGCCTGAATGTACTCCGAATTGACACTTATCAGGAATTAGGCACATCCTGTAAGATTATATAATGTTGAATATTTTGGTAAAATTTGTGATGTGGTTGCTTGACTGTGCCCCTGCACAAGAGATCATCGATGTAGACTTCAATGATTTTCCCAAGATGTGCTTTGAACATAGTCGTCATTAACCCTTGAAAAGTTACTTCTCTGATCTTTAGTCCGATGGGCATGACTTTGTACCAGTAAAGTCCCTTTTTGGTTATGAAAGTGGTCTTTTCTTGATATTCTTCCAAGAGAGGAACTTAATTGTATCTAAAAGTAGCATCCATCATAGATAGGAGTTCGTGACCTGCCGTAGAATCAAGAATTTAATGGATAATAGGAAGAGGAAAACTATCATTTGGAGTGTATTTGTTTTGATTGTTGAAATCTATACAAATTTGAATATTTCCATTTTTTTTTAGAACAACGACGATATTGGATATCCAATCTGGATACTTGGTTTCTCGAATGAACCCCATTTTGATCAATTTCTTGATCTTAATGCTGACTTCATCTCGAAGATGAGGTGAGAGTCCTCGCTATTTCTGTTTGACCACCGTGGCATTGATGTTAATGGCCAATTTGTGACATGCCTTGGTCGGATTGACCCCAGGTATCTCTTTGAAAGTCTATACAAAGATGTTTCGATTCATTCGTAAGAAGTAAATGAGAGCATCCTTATCATTCTGGACTAACTTGATACTGAAAAAAGTAACTCGGCTAGGTCTATCAATGTCGATGTATTCAATAGGCTCTTCTATAGAAGTCTAATCATCGATGTGACCAACTTTTTGTAATTGTTATGCAGCGTATCTGCCTCATGTGTCTAGAATGGTAAAGACGGTATTCTCGCAAGCTCTGAAAAGCTTTTGCCTGCCTTTGATTTCATAGATGCCATTATTATGTTTAAAGTGAAGTGCTTGATGATAAGTGGAAGCGATCGAATCCATGTTATGAATCCAGCAGCGGCCCATAATCCTGTGATAAGGAGATTTGGCGTTAATGACGTAGAATACGACGTCGATTGTGGTTGGTCTAGCGGTAATAGGTAATATGATCTTCCCTACTCACTATTCTTTGGAACCATTAAATCCACTAATATTGGTGTCGCTTGGAATGACTCGATCGGCCAACCCCATCTGGTCGATCGTGCTCTGAAAAAGAATCTTAATACCGCTTCTAGTATCGATCATCATTGTATGTATGACAAACTTCTTCATCTTGAGCATTATTACTAATGCGTCATGATGTAAAAAAATTATATGACTGATGTCACAATCTTCGAATGAAATCCCAAGCCGGCGATTGCACGACTCAGGTATAAACTTGACTTCTTCATCTTGTGGTGTAATATCATAACATTTTGATAATCTCTTGCGCTTGAATATGCAAGAGTTGTTGATCTGATGAATCTTGATAATGTTGTTGTGGTACATATGGTACAGGTGTTTATCCTTTGCTTGATCTTCGATCTGGATGACATCGAACTTCTTCTTATAGTTGCCATCCTTGTAAGATTCCAGGTCGACAATGTATTCGTACATCCACCCATCTTTGAAAATAAATTTTAGCAACCTCTATAAAACATAGAAGTTATCAATATCATGATGATTTAACTTGTGATGCATACAGTATGGGCAACCTTCAATTGGTTATAGTGGTTGAGATACACGGTATAGCTTATCCTTTGATAGAATTGGAAAAATTGTGGAGATTTGGACATTCATCTAGTGGAGGACTGCTTTGGGTAATGTGCTACCTTTCTGAGGTTTTCCAGTGTTGGCCTTGGAATGCTTTTTATCACCCTGATCCTCCTTCGGTTCACTATTTCATTTTGTAGGTAGACTTTTATTGGCTGGGAAAGATTTAGTAGATTTATGCCCTTTGGAGATAATCCTTTCCAAGTTGACATACCCATTAACCTTGGTGATCATATCCTTCAAGGTCGTGGGTCTTTTTAGGAAGAGGTGCTCTTTGGCCTTGCAGTCGAGCTTGAGCGCGTTGGTGAAAGCAGTAACAACTATTTTCTGATCAATATTATTTACGTTACGCGCGAGCACCAAAAACTTCTTTGCAAAGGCCTAAAGCTTCTCCCCTTGTAATTGCTTAAGACTAATAAGAAAAAATAAATTCTCCTCCTTAACTTTGTTATGAGCATACGTCTTGATGAATTATTTTTGCAGCTAATCGAACATAAGGATAGAATCTTCAGGTTGAGAATGTAACCACTGGAGTGGTTCCCCCTATAAACTTGTTGCAAACAGATGGCAGAGAATGTGCTGAGATGGGGTACAATCCCAATGAATCACGGTATTCTTGAATGTGCTCCTTTGGATTGGTGCCCTTGTATTTACGTATCTTCAGAGTATGGAAACCTTTCGGTACTTCCATATCGAATAACTCTTTGGCAATTGGACTTCCTTGCACCTTGGTAAGATCGTCTTTATTGCCTAGAGTTTGAGCTTCAATTAACTCCTTGATTCGCTGATCTATATGCTCTTGTGAGATGTACTGACGTGTGGCCTAAGTGGCTTGGCGAGGTGGTTGAGAATTATGAGTGTCGGTGCCTTCACTCAAGCTATCACGTACTGGAATTTGAGGTTAAGGTCGTTATTCTTCCTCTTGACGCTCAGAAGGTTGGTGACCTCTGCTGATATCACACTGAACTTCACCACCTATATGAATGGAAAGTTGAGGTACGTACTAATCATTTTTGGAAATGGCTTTGCTGGTGGCCTCTCGAGGTCTTAACCTTTCATGTGCAAAATTTTTGGAGTGTTCCAGAACTTGATCACACTCTCAGATTTCGGGAGCCTATTGTGTCCTGTAAAGCTTGTAATTCAGTTTACATGGTTGTTATCTTATCTTCATGTCGTTTGAAAGTTGTCAAATGAGCTTGTCGCTCGGCTTTGAGTTCCTTCTCCCGGAGCTCTCAGTCAAGAGTTAACTGACGTTCGAGCTTATTATGTTTCTTTATTTCGGCGTGGAAATTCACCCATAATTCTATAAGCTGTTCTGGCTCTACTGAAAGGTCGAGCTGGATTGTAATTGCTGGTCATTTAGAAGTGACCATGATTGGAGAATGATAGTAGAGTGAATGTATGCCAAATGTAATGGCCTAATTTCGCAGCTCAAAATGGCTCAGAATTACCTCTTACACCAATATACCAGTGAAAAAAACTAATTTAAAAGAAATAATATAAGTGATTTAGCGTGCAAAACCTTTGAATAGGTAAAAAAACCATGACCTTAAGTTGAGGGTTGTTGCAATAATAATTTTTATTGCTTGAGGCTGATATCTTATTACAAGTAATTTCTCGAACTATAAATACTTGATCTTGTAAGTAAAAAGTTTTGTGGTATTCAGAATCTAAAAATTCCTGTGTTAAAGTCTAGAAAATCTAGTTTTCTTGGTCCTTATCTCTTCTGGAACATTTTCTTTCTATAGACCTTACCCGCAGCTCGTTATCGTGCTGAAGCACGTAATCCGAATAATGAGGCAAGTGGTAGTCGACTGTGTAAATTTTGTATTCGTGGGAGACAGGTATCTTTGACCTTTTCATATACGTCTATTGTGTTAGATCCACGTTCTTTATCAGTTTGTGGTCTAGATGTCAATGCTGACTGTTTATGTCACGTGTAAAATAACTGAGTCTGATATTGTGGTAGTTGGATTTTGGACAAGGTCAAAGGGTTGGCTCTTCCACGTATGATAACAAAGAAGGTTCATTCAGTAGAGATTTATCGACAAGGTATTCATACTCGTTGCTGTGCTCGCCATCAAGGATGAGTATCCAGAACCACTTATTATAAATATATGTGTGCTATTATACATTGGCTAAAGATGGCATCAGGAATCTAAGCGGAGCTCAACTTACTAACATAATGCGAAGTGATACAATTGAGCCTACCAGTTATAAATGGGAAAGGTATGAAAACATGATTAACTCGGAGAGATAATTTGGTTAAGGCAAGATTAGTTGCCTAGAAAATCTTTGAGAGATCTATCATCGATTGCAGTATGACCTATTACCCAGTTATTGACGCTATAACATTTTGATTGATCAGTCTGTCAAGTTATCGAGGACAACCTAGACATGCGTCTGATGTAAATACCGTGTATCTATATAGGATACTAGATACGAATATCTACATAAAGCAACATGGGAAGGTACAAGCTTCTGGAAGTAATTAGGCCCGACCCACGAGGTGTGTACGTAATAAAACTGGAAAAGTTATTGTTGACTTGAAGCAATCAGGGCCCATAAGTCATAGTAAGTTGACTGAGTATTTGAAGGTCGGGGACTTTATAAATATTATTATCTATCCATGTGTTATTATTTAGACTACAGATATTAGCTTCACTTATCGTAATAGTGTACTATAAGATTTGGATATTATTAGAACTCCGGGGGAGATTGTGAAGCTGCCGAATAGCTTGGGAAGGATTTTAAAATAGAAGACCTTGGGAAATTTAGTAGTATCTCGATTTGCAGATCAAATATCATGATAGTGACATACTCATATACCTAGCAATATATATCAGAAGAGTTATCTTATACTTCGATATGGATGTAGCACACGGTGCTAAGTCATTTATTGCGCCTACATCACTTGGGTATGGACAACACCATCTTTCACCATCTTAATGGGGGGAGAAACTCAGGGCTGTGACGTCATAGCTAGGAGGTGCTTTGCTATAGGTAGCTGGGTATACTAGACCCGATGACTCAATCACAGTGAAATGTTTGGCTTGCCATAGTTATGTTCCTACCCAAAAGTACTGGAGTAAGATCAGACACATTCTGAGGTATTTGATCGGTATGAAAGAAAGGGATTTGTTCTACTCGAAATAGTAAACGTAAAATTATAGAGTACGCCGATACAAAATGCTTTTCAGACCCACATAGAGGCCATTGTCAAATGAATTATGTGCTTTTGTAGTGTGATACATAAAGATAATTGGAGATCGATAAAGCAGACGGTGGTAGCTACACCTCGAACCACGAAGATTCTTATACTTCATAAAGCTGGCAGAGAATGATGGTTGCGCTCCAAGATACATCTTATCAATAAAAGTTGTGGCGTGTTCTATCCAAGATAAAACATCGATTATGTATGAGGACAATTCAACTTGTATCATTCAAGTCAATGGCGATTTATCAATAGTAACAGAACAAAGCACATTTCATAGAAGCCATTCAATCCTTAAGAATTATAAAAAGTGAATGAGATTGGCGTTATTAAAGATATTTCAAAAAACATCTTTGCAACCTATTCAAGAAGTCCTTTGTACCACTTACGTTCAAGCAGCTAGTACACAAAATCGTCATGTAGAAGATTTATTTATCAATATCTCAGGGAGATCGATGTTTGGGGGAGTAGTCCCAGCCTGACGTGGACACATGCGTGCTGTGTTCTTTTTCCTGATAGTGCAATATTTTTCCAAGGAGGCTTTATTGACTTGAGGTTTTGATGAGGCAACGTATACGCATCCACAATTATACAAGGCATAAGATTATACTCTTTCCTTGCATAGCTTTTTGCCCAAAGGGATTTTGCTAGGCAGAGGTTTTTATAAGGCAAGTCATCCTGGTAAGGAGCACCTCAAGGGGGAGTGTTAGGAGTTGGGTCCAGCCCAAGTTAGGAGCCCAACAAGGTTGGGGTGTCCTATAGGACACCTAACAAACCCATAGGCCCATTCGGGTTATGAGGAGAGTTTAAGTAGGTTTGGTAACCTATTCAATAAGGTTATCTACTATTGTATTACGTATAATTTTACCGTTATCTAATATCAATAAGAAATCTCTCTTTCTCTCAATTGTTATCAAGATATAAAATTGCTAGTTAGCTTTATATTATTATATTACTCAACACCACTTAATTTTTTTATTATTAAACTAATCATAAAGGCCACATGGCAAGAGAGAGGAGTGAGAAAAAAAAAATCACGGGGCACTTTTAATTTAAAAAAATATATATTTCATGCATCGCAGACCATTGAAACTGCAATGTGGCTTTATCTGGGGCGTCCATTTTGCCACGCAGTTCAGAACTGCACGATATGAATATTTTAATAACCCATCTTGCGGGTCTCTGAATCGACCCTCAGGGTGAGCTTGGATGAGGAATTGAGTGCCACGTTTGCCAAATCACCCTTACTCTTAAAATGTAATCAATATTGGTTCCTAATGTACACCCAAAGTAAGGTATGGGGCTCCAAGTTTTAGCTAAGGTCCAGCCTAAGGTTAAAAATTACAGTTAGGAGTTAAGAGTTCAGTTTAGTAAAGTATAGAGTAGTCAAGTAAAGTTAAGTGCCTTAGTTTTCTAAAAAGGCTGCTAATTCTTACTAAAAGAAAGGATTTGAGGTTTAGAGTCTCCCTTAGTTCAATAGTACGTTACAGGTATGCCTATTTTATTTACTAGGAAAGCTTCGATAACCATTTTGACATACAAACTATCATTAAACTTGAAACTTCAATTTCTTCAGGCAGAATTATACTTCCCAAGTTTATTATCACAAAGTGGTAGCCTTTACGATGAAAATGAAATTTAAAGTGGTAGGCTATAATAAAAAAGTGGTAGCCTCTAGGGATAAAAATGAAATTTCAAGCGTCTCTACTGGGAACTATTTTTTAGGAGCGCCTGCTATTTTAGTAGTTTGAGCTTATTTTCACAGAGAACAGCTATTTTCAAAAAAGAGGGTGGTTTGCTTCCACCTAAGCAAGTCACCCTACAACATATGCTCTTAACAGACACGGAGGTAAGTTAATGGAGTGAAGATCCGATCGACAGGTTTACTGGTTTTTGGTTTATTCTACGCCGAAGTACAATTTGCTCGTCCTTGAACAAGATAGGTAAGCGAGGCACCAAATCCTGCTTTAATGAAATGAGAACGGAGAGCATCCCTATCACTAACTAAAAGAACATATACAGCTCACTCATTGCTGGAAATACACCGTTTTAATCGCCGTACTTGAAACCAAACATATGCAAAAAAGCGTGTTTCATTACCAAATACCTGGGGTAAACTAACTCTAAGACATTTATAGATTGGTACCCCCCTTAGTTCTGTACTACCCAACCTTATTGTGTCATGCAAAATAAGATATAGAGGTAGTCTTGCTTAATTCTAATCCATAAAGGCCATTCTACAATAGACTGAAGATAGGCTGGATTTTCTTTCTGATGGACAAGTAAGTTTTCTCTCAAAATATGATATAGAGGTAGTCTTGCTCCATGCATGAATATAATCATGCTCTATTTTGGGAGTATGTTTGCAGTACTATAGGCCGCATTGATATAAAATCGATATGGGGAAGATTTTTACTTGGATGGGACTTGAGATGGTGTGAACAGAGCTATATAGTAAAGAGACAGACTTGAATATTGGTGTTCAACGGGGGCATGCGGTGTGGGAGAAGTTAATACGTGCGCAGCAAATGGTGGCTGCGAGCAAGAAATTGAAAAATGGATCGTCTTTGACGAGGTAAATGAAAAAATCAGAAATTATATAAATGTAAAGGAATTATATTATGATCATGTGTCTGTTTTAAAGGTTCATACCCTTAACTTCAAGACAATCTTTTTAAAGTCATTAGTTCCCACATGTGCGTAATTTAATTAGACAACATCTCAGCCTACAAGGCCTCCGTCACACTTGTTACGACATTAATCAACTTAAACCCCATTTTTGGCTGATAATGTGTGCGTCCTACCGAAACTTTCATTCCTAACACAATTGATATAGTATTTAATTTTGTTGTTTAGAAGCAATGCCAATTTCTATCAAGTCAGTGTGAAGATATTGTTCTTCGCTCATAGGCAAAGCACAATTGTTTAAACTTGGGTGATACAGGTTCAAAATTAATCACCATTTGCCAAGTAATTAGTGGGGAATATGAGAACCCAATCAAGCACATGCGATTGTACGGACTACCAATCCCAGGGCAAGTAGGTCTATAATAAGAATGTCATCACAGACGGCAAAGTGACCTTTTTCACTTAAGCTCTGGGTTTGGCCTCTTTATATGATTTTAGTTGTACATATTTTTCATTTTCTTCTCTTCGTACTGTTAAGGGACTGTTTGGGTGTGTTAGTGTTTACATAAACTAAATTTTCACCCGTGTTACATACCCGACCCGACCCGAGTATTTTGGTCGGTTTCGGCCCGGGCTTTGAACTTTGTCAGTTCGTGTCTGGTTTCAGAAATGAAAGACCCGATATATCTGGTTCGGACCAGGTTTAGGCTTAATCCGGCCCGATCAAACTCGTGTAAAGACCTATTCTATTGCTGACCCATTTTTAAAGCGATAACGGAAAGAGTTACTATACCAAGCACACTGATGTTCAGGTAAAGCAAGGAATGCTATAGCAGAGCCCACGACTAGGCCAACTGATGTTCCTCGTGTTTCATAACATTAGCTTTGAGCCTAACAAATGAAAGATACAATCCAAACCAAGGACAGTATTAATTTGTACAAACCATATATTTGTGATATGTATTTAAACTATAGATGTTTTTATAGTTTTTTAGGTTTGTAAGGTGCCCAATGTTGGAAATTTTTATTACGGAGATCACAAAGTAACTTTCAGTAGTTAACTCAAGAATTGTCAAATTTCTTAGAATTATGCTTTCTTAACCATGGTAAACTCCAAGCATACTAAAACCCAGTTGTGATAAGAAAGTAACATTGTAAAAGTCTATTTTCGTATGTTGAACTTAGTATCTCATACCAAATATGATCAGAATGCAGGAAGTAACATATAATCACACCCACACAAGAATTAGCATGGAAACCTCTGAATAGGTAAAAATCACAACCTCTTCTTGAGGATTTAGAAAAAATAATTTTATTGATTGAGTGACTAGCTATTACAATGAATGCTTTAAATAGTTCTTGTGTTTATTTTGTAGATAGAATTCTCTGTCCCAATCTGTTGTTCTTTGATCCTTTTATAGGTCTCATATTATGACCGTTTTATGACCATTATTTTATTTAATTTCAAATGTTACAACAAGGTTTTGACGGATCTTCATAATGGTTGTGTAACGGTCTGACTCTTCTGACTTGTAACGGCATCTTTTAATGACCTCGTGTGACAATGAATTCGAGTTGTTTATACAGAGGTCAATATCAAAACTTATGTGAAAATATTAATCTTTGCTCATTGGCAATGAATTCGAGTTGTTTATAATAAGTCAGTGTGAAGATATGGTTCTTCGCTCATAGGCAAAGCACAATTGTTTAAACTTAGGTGATGCAGGTTCATAATTAATCACCATTTGCCAAGTAATTAGTGGGGAATATGAGAGCCCAATCAAGCACATACGATTGTAGGGACTACCCATCCCAGAGCAATTAGGTCTTTATTAAGATTGAGATCACAGACGGCAAACTAACCTCTTTTACTTAAGCTCTAGGTTTGGTCTTTTTATATGATTTTAGTTCTAAATATTTTTCATTTTCTTCTCTTCAAACAGTTAAGGGACTGTTTGGGTGTGTTAGTGTTTACAAAAACTAAATTTTCACCCGTGTTACATACCTGGCCCGACCCGACTATTTTATTCGGTTTTGGCCCGGGTTGTGAATTTTGTCAGTTCGGGTCTTGTTTCAAAAATGAAAGACCCGATATATCTGGTTCGGATCAGGTTTAGGTTTAACCCGGCCCGATCCAACTCGTGTAAAGACCTATTCTATTGCTACCCCATTTTTTAGGCGATAACTGAAAGAGCTACTATACAAAGCTCACTGATGTTCAGGTGAGGCCTGGAATGCTATAGCAGAGCCCACGACTAGGCCAACTGATGTTCCTCGTGTTTCTTAACATTATCTTTGAGCCCAACAAATGGAAGACACAATCCAAGCCAAGGTCAGTATTAACTTGTACAAACCATATTTATTGATATGTATTTAAACTATAGATGTTTTTATAGTTTTTTTAGGTTTGTAAGGTGCCCAATGTTGGAAATTTTTATTGCGGTGATCACAAAGTAACTTTCAGTAGTTAACTCAAGAATTATCATATTTTTTAGAATTATGCCTTCTTAAATAAGGTGAACTCTGAGCATACTAGAACCCAGGTATGATAAGAAAGTAACATTGTAAAAGCCTAATTTCGTATTGTGAACTTAGTATCTCACACTAAATATGATTAGAACACAGGAAATAACATATAATCACACACATACAAGAATTAGCGTGGAAACCTCTGAATAGGTAAAAACTAAAACCTCTTATTGAGGATTTTGGAAGAATGATTTTATTGATTGAGTGACTAACTATTATAACGAATGCTTTGAATAGTTTTTGTGTCTATTATGTAGATAGAATTCTCTGTCCCAATCTGCTGTTCTTTGATCCTATTTATAGGTCTCATATTATGATTATTTTATGATCATTATTTTCTTTAATTATAATTGTTACAACAAGGGTTTGATGGATCTTAATAATGGTTGCGTAACGGTCGGACTCTTCTGACATGTAACGGAATCTTTTAATGACCTCGTGTGGCAATGAATTCGAGTTGTTTATACGGAGGTCAATATCCAAACTTATGTGAGATCGAGTGTGTGAATAAGCCCTTACAACTGCCCCCTCTCAACCAAGAACACGAGTGATATTGGTTGAGAAACCTTGTTAGTGCTGCATTTAATGTGTGGGGATCATTCCCAATGATCATACTCAAATATCTATTCTAACTGGACCAGACTTTTATAAGATTTCCAAAAAGCATTGATGATACTCCTGTTGACTGTTGGTATTTGCAACTTACACCTTTATGGCCATAAGTATATCTTGTTCTTGAGGAAATTTTTTATCTCATTTTCTCTACATCATGGTGAAAACTTGGTCTCAAACGTACAATAAGGAATTTGCTAAGCATGTGGAGGCCCAGTTTGATGAACTGAAAAGATAATATTTTGGCCAGCAGTCTCTATCAAACCCCCACTCCCATACTTGTCGAGCCAACGTACCAGGGGATGATCAAAGTAGTCGTTGAGCTTGCTGAAGAAGATTTATTCTAGCTTGGTCAGTATCACTATATTTTGTTAACAAAACTGAAGCATAGGGATAGTCTTCGTTTGCTAGCCAAAGAAAGGGTGGAAAATAAAGACTATGCTGCTGCAGGGGGCGACTGTGAGGTCTGTTCTGGTGGGTGTATTGGTTGTAATTTGGTATTGTTACTTTATGAAATAAACTTGTCCTTTCTCTTCCTTGCTCTTTTTTGTTGATAGCCTTTTTGTATTCTTCATGTATCATGGTAGGAATTGCAGAAAATTACCTTAATCTTTTGTATGCGAAATATAGAAAATGTCTCAAACTGTTGTATGAGGAATCTAGAAGATTATTTTGAACTGATATTTGAAGATTTATGCGAACTGTATGGGAATTTAGGGGCAAAGATTTTTCACAAATATCATTTATCATCGTAAAATGTGTTGAACATGTCAAATATCCTTTTTACTGGTTAATCTTTCTTTCGGTTTTTCTGCTGGTCTGATATATATTTTCAATTTTATGTTGGCATCCGTGTATATCTATTTCCCAAAGTTAGTGATTATGAGGATATATATATATATATATATATATATATTCCTAAAGCTTGTATCCCAAAAGATGCGAATGGTGCCAAAAAGATCTTCGTTGTGGCTATTTAAGTGACTTGGCCTTTGGGTATATTTCATTGCATTCATCAATATGCAACTGTCATCTTTGTTTGTGGCAAGTTGTCATCGTAAGGATAAACTCTCAACGTTTGCACATGCTGTAGAAGGTAGGTTAGCCATTAAGGTGGTTGAATTGCATAAGCGGTACTTTCATTTGCTGCCTTATGACATCATTTTTGCCGGAGTGGCCGCTGTAGTTGGTGGGGCTAAATGACGAAAAGAGGCGTGTAGAACTAGATTGTTACTTATAGTGTGATATTTTCCATTCTCTTATCAATGATGCAGTAGTTAAGGAGGCTGATGTTCAGGGGATCGCTCTTGACAAACTTGCTGAAGGGGATGCAGAAGTAGCAGGTGGGGAGATAATTTCATATGGTGAACCAAACCATCCGTGTTGCTTTAAGTATAACTATCTTTAAATGTATGCATGAATGTTATAAGCTCGATTGGAATCAATAAAAAAAATTTGTTGCAGAATTCTGTAATTGTCAGCTGTTTTATTGTGATAAGTACTTATTTGTCTTCGAACTGAATAGTAGGAATAGTACTTGTGTTACCCCATGTATGGAGGTAATTATGATGGGTGACAGTTGTGTCTTGTGTATTTTGAATTTTGAAAATGTAGCTATTTAAAATGAGATGGGTAGGCTGTAGTATGAATTTTGTGATGCAAAGAATAGTGAGTAGTCGTGCAGGTTTTCTTAGGAAGGAGGAGCTGAAATATTTGTTTTTAATGGATTCCGTGAGGGACAAACATAATAATAAAACTCGCTTCCCAAGAAATAATGATGAAACTGTGTGGCAAAAGGACGCGTCTGTACAGGAAGTAGGACTGACCGACACATGTTTGAGGAAGCCATCGCTTTAAAAACTTTAGGAGAGTGTAAAAACTCGTCTCTCTCTCCCTCATAAATTATCTGCAGTTCTAGAGAAATAAAAAAGTGTGGCAAACGGTGTAAGTAGAGAGAGAATGTTTAAGTTCTGAGGATTACCAACCATTTTTTGTGAAAACTTCATCCGGTGTTACAACTCCTCTTGAAAGGCAACCAAAACGGAGAATTTCTTTGAAGATTGCAAATAAAGCTGAGGACTGTGGGTCTTCTAGCAGTGGTTAGTTAAATTTTGTTGACTCTGCTTTTGTATTTCTATAAAAGGTTTTCTATATTTAAATTCTCCCGTAAATTAGAATTTGGGGCTAATTTAAGAATTTTGTTTCCTAATTGATAGACTGGATGAAATGCTTATGTGCTGTAGGCATTTGTGAGTAGATCAATGTAAAGGAATTTTCATTTGGGGGTATGAACTCCCAATTTGTCTTTGTAAACGTATTTGAGTTCAGTAACTGTTTCAGGAGAAGGGGGAAAGTCTGCCTTATTTTTTCTAAAGTTTTAAATGACTTAATGTACGAGTTGTTGGGTAATTTAGGAAAAATATCGTGGGGAAATTTTGCTATCTCTACTTTGTAAACTATTGCAGAATCTGTGAGAACGGATCGTAGAGATAAACTTTAATAAATGCCAATTTTGTCTTTGGAATTGTAGGTCGAGTATGCGTACTAAAAATATAAATCCTAGAAGTAAATTTTTAGTTTCTTCCAGCTCTGAAGAAACATCGTCATCAGGTAAAGAGGTTGATGATGGTAGGATGGAGGAGGTCGTAAATAGTAGGGAAGCATTAATAAGTATTGTATAAATCGTGCCTATTCAGGTCAAGCATATAATGGTGGAGGAAGTTGAAAGGGAGAGAAGAGTCGAGGATGTAGTATTTAACATATATCTGGAGGGGGTTGATGTAGGAAATTAATTTTTGAAATATAAACGGAAACTAACATATAGGTGGGGGGAATATGTAGTGGAGGGAGGTCTGTAGTTTAGGACATTTTTTCCTGTTCGGGAAGAAAAGGTGTATTACCAAGTTCCAAGCCTTGATCTATTGAAGATGGATAGAGAAATTTAGGATGATGTGGAAATAACGTACTTTAATGGGCATGTGGAGGTAGATCTGAATGATGGTTTCTTGTATTATCTTAACCAGCTGGTGTATTACCATAGAATACCTTTGACCTATTTCCAAAAAGGGGTTATGAATCTATTACATTGCTGCCCAGCACAGCTAAATGGGAATGGTTATGAGATGATGAAAGTTTGTGAGACTTTGAATGATAGGAGGAGAGTGAAGGGTACTGCAAAGCAGTTCATTACTGCTGATGTGATGAAGTACACGAAAGCCAGCTGGAGTTGTTACCTGTATAATGATTAATTGAGACCGAAGTTTTTCAATTTTGATTCTGCTGGTCGACCATAGAATGACCACCCTGTATTGGTTAGGGGAAACTCTATGCAGGTCCAAGAGGAACCAGCACTTGAGCGAGAATTTAAATATTTTAATCCGAGTAAGTGGCCTCTTCTATCTTGAGTAAATGTCTGACTATATGCAAGCTCAAAATCAGTATTGTACTTGATTTGTAGGTCTCACAATCGTCGCTACTCCTAATAATTCGTGTTTGTTTGATTGTGTTGCACGTGACCAGAATGAGCTAAAACATGTTCTTGGGGATCCAAACATCCGAAGAGACAAAAGGGTGAACTAAGAAATTCCCAAAGTTTAGCATGCAAGCTAGAGACGTGTTATGGCTGGTTGAGGGGTGTTAGTGAAGAAAAAGGGTTCACCTACGACTGTTGTAGATGTGAACCTCCCTCCCCTTCCTAATTTTGCTATTATCCTACCTCCTAAAAGTTCAAGAAGCCTTTGGAAATTCCGTAGGGTAAAAATGTCAAATTAGGATCTTTCTTGGTCATCAAGAGAGGTCCCATGCATTGCTAAAGGTGGTAACTTGTTATTGCATGAGACCTTCGATACTGAAGCTTCGAGGAAGCATAGAGCTGGTGAGGAAGCAGAGAGCTTCGGGGGGGGGGGGGGGGAAGTCTGTGCCCCTAAAGAAAAAATAACATGAGCCCAAAGGTAGCGACCAAACTCAGTCCGATGTAGTAACAAAGCTGAGGTCAGTAGAGAGCCATTGCTTCGCTCTTGCTGAGAATGATCTTGAGAAGCTCGAGGAACTATTCCAAGAGCTGGTGGTATCGGTAAATGTTAGCACGCTTTGATAGTTAAAAAATTAGTTAAGTGAGCTGGCTGCTCATTTTGGGAGATAATAGGAGATAGCGGTGGAAGCTGCTAAAGTTGTTGTTAGGTCAAAATTGTAAACGCAGATGGAAAAGTACTTAAAAAGTATGAAGAAAGCACTGAAGACTGTGAGGGTTGGAAGGAACAGCTTGATCCATTCATACCACTATTTCAGCCTAATTGAGAATGATATTTCTTTCGGACTAGAACGCAAGTACGAAGAGATAAACTATCCTTCAATTGTTAAGGTGGAAGAGCTCGTGGGAGATTGGCAAGATGATAATGACATCCCTGTAGGCATGGCAGATGAACTCCATCCCCAAAATACTGGCCAAGCATGAGATGCTTTTGATGGAGTGAAGTCACCTCAAGAGGTAGAGCTTGTCAAAAGTAATTAAACCTTTTATCAGTGTAGTTATGTTATTTGTACTGTATGGTTCTCCCGTATTGAACTGGTAATTTTTATGAGGATGTAACTATTTGTTGGTGAAACTGAACATTTTGATAGACACATATAATTTTGTTATGTGACTTTAAATTTTGTTGATAATAGAAAATTTGTAATCTGTGTATGATCGATGTAGAGCAGTTGAGGAAATCTATTACCACAATGGAGAGAGCATTAAGTAAGGCTAGGGATTCTGTGACTCACACTCAGCAGGTATTAAATAAAATTAAATATAAAAGGAGGCATTTTAAATCTATATAAAATTTTTTTTTAATGAATTTTATGTGATTTAGGGTAAATATGCTTAAATGAAAATAGAGAGAGATGAGATTAGGAAAAAAAAAGATGAAAGGTTTGGGTTATTAAAAAAATCATAGCAAAGGTTTATTTTGTTGACAAGGGTGACAAAGCTAGGTGGCCAAGCGCATTGCTATTTCTGACATTGTACTTTGAGGCCAAAGTGGATAGTGAATGAGGGTTAAAAGATACGTACGAAGACATTTTAAAATAGAGGGGTATAATACCAGATCCAACTCGTGCTTAATTATTAATGCAAGAAGCAAGAAATCGTCATCGTG
Source organism: Kingdonia uniflora (assembly GCA_014058105.1). Taxonomy (NCBI): domain Eukaryota; kingdom Viridiplantae; phylum Streptophyta; class Magnoliopsida; order Ranunculales; family Circaeasteraceae; genus Kingdonia; species Kingdonia uniflora. The sequence goes on along the minus strand of JACGCM010000704.1, from coordinate 5,845,034 downwards.
CAGAGGCGAGAAAATGTTCAGCTCGAGCTGGGGTATCTATTATATATGGTAGTGTAGGTGTATTACCCAATGCTTGCAGCTTTGTGTAGGGTCGGAGGGCGATGAGGATCTTATTTTTTAACAACAATAAAGAACAAAGGGTGAGACAAGCTAACATGGAGTATGAACTTAATAAATCACAAGAAATGCTAAAGTTGTGTACCGAACAAAATGTACGTCGTGCAGCTCAAGTGACATAGGAGGTATCACTGAGATAAAAGGTGGAAAAGGAATTGCAAGCTTTAGAAGTGTGCCAACAAGAAACTTGCAAACATTTATATGATATGAGTAAGTAGATGAGGGCATACTTATACCATAAGCGAGCACAAGTGGTAACTCAGATAGACCAGGAGCATCATATAGAAGCACTGATTGATTATTATGGTAGCGAGCTGGCTAGAATGGAGGATGAATTTAGCAAGTATATCACTGATTGTGGAAAAGATTTTTGTAGGGGCCTAACTTCGCGAGAGGGGAAGTTGACTCTTACACTTTGAATTTTATCTTCGACCAGGGCATTCAAGCATACAATCAATAATAATAAGATTAATCTACTGGCAATATACTTGCGTGGAGGCCTAGAATGGGTCACTCCACAACCTCTAGTGAGGATTTTTAAGAGTACTATTAAAAATATCGAGTAGTCGAAGTATCGAGAACTGGGTGATTGTAGGGAATTCGAAGGTAAACTTGTAAGGTCTGTCGTGAGAGATTTTCTAACCCTTTCCTAGTTCCTATTCCCTCCAATTTATAGAACATAGGAAGAGCTGAGTCACCATGGGAGGTTAAGTTACATGTGTATCCTCCGGGGACCACTGACTTTTACCCAGAGTCAGCTCTAACATTGTAATTGTCGAGTCTGACGCTGCAGCTATTGTTCCTAATACTATAGCTATTTTTTCTGACAGTGCAGTTGTTGGATCTGACACTGTAGTTATTAGATCTGGCACTGCAGTTGTAGAGTGGCGTGCTCTACTGTTCTGTCTTGTGAGCTGGCCACCTGACATGTTTCTTTTCGACCATGTATGCCAATGGTCAAAGAATTTCTGGCTCGAGAGTTCCTTCGAGTGTTCGAATAGCCTCGGAAGGTTTTGTGGGCTTGATTATTGACTTACTAGGCTTCGAGTCATCAGGTATGCTTCGATGTAACCTTCGAGTGTTTGACAAGTGTTAGAAGGCTGCAAATAGGCTACAACATTCGCCTCATCTCTTCAGGGGCCTCAAAAATTGGTGTAGAGGGCGCGTGCTGAGAAAACTAGTTAGGTTTTAGAAGTTTAAGGGCTGACTGTTGAATGTGGTAGTTCCGTGGGGGGTAATTAATGTGGGTAATTGAGTTTGAATGGTGATTACGGGGTAACCCTTAATAGTGGCTTAAAATAGGGGTTAGCAGGAGGTAAATCACCATAATCTTCTTCTACTTCTTCTTCCTCGTTGAGTGACACATAGCATGGAGGCAACACTGAACACCCGGCACCAGAGGAGAATGGCTAAACGGGACTGTCAAATAGGATGAAAGGCGGCGGAGCAGACGGTAAAGTTTTTTGGTGACAAAGGACTAGACTGGGACATGCCAGACCTGGTCAAGCTAGAGCCCGAAAAGTCGATCAATGGGCAGCCGTAAACATACTGGTGGGGGGGTCATGCAATGGTCATTCCAAATGGCTGACAACCGATACAACTTTTTACAGAGCTTAGCCGAGCGTATAGTGGAAAAGGAGGACCAGTTGCTGGAGAACGAGCCAGGGTTGTGCAAGAAGAACTGCCCCGTCTGTAAATAGGGAGGTTCTTCGCAAATGTGGTGGTGTTGTTTTTCTGTTTTGCTATTTTGTTGGTTTATGAATGTTTCTTTATTTTGTTGTATTATCGAAATTTTGGAATAAAACAGTAGTTCAATGAAACAATGTGTTGTGTAACTAACAAGTGTTATAGGCGAATAGTATGTAGGCGCAAAATTGAGACTCTACCTTCGAACGAAGGGTAAGGAGTAGAGATAGTAATTTACTTGGGAAAAGTTACTTTTAAGAATAATGTAGTGATCGAAGACATAGGTTAGCATTCGACCTTAAATGAATAAGTAACCCTAAATTCTCAAGGTACTTTGTATATGTAGAAAATGTTGTGGCAGTATATAGGGAGTTATCGATGGTTTGAGAAAAAAAGGATATCGAGGATAGTGATGTGTCGACTGCAAGACCTCAAAAATTGGTATAGAGTGCTCGTGTTGAGAAAATGGTTGAGTCTGGGAAGTTGAAAAGTTTGACTATTTCAATTTCGAGGAAGGTAATTAAAGACTGTGATTAATACGGGTTTTGATTAAGGAGGGATTAAATGCATCTACCTTCAAGTATAAGTAGAAGGTGTTAAGGGAGTTGCAAGCAACTACACCATCTTCCCTGAGTAAAATATTTGCTTCTTCTTCCTCGAGTAGTTGAACTGTGTGCACCACTCGTAATAAAAGATATCAGAAGAGAATAGAGGCCAGAGAGTGTCAGATAGAGGAGAAGACACATGAGCTGATTGAGAAGTTCTTCGGGGACCATGAGTTAGATTGGGTTATGCCTGACTTGGCGAAACTAGAGCCAGAGGATCCGATTCTTGGGGATATCGTATGCTCACAGGTGGAGGGTGCTGCAATGGACGAATCCACTTGCCAGTAATTGGTTCTCCTTCTTTTAGTATATGGCCAAAGATCTGATAAGTGAAGAAGACCGAGTTGACGACGAGGAGGTTGGGCTCAACAAAATTTGCCCTGTCTACAAATAGGAGCCTCTCGGTTATGGTAAAAGTGTAGGTATGGGATGGCGATGATCAATAAGGTTTTTAGTCTTCTGTTGATGTTGTTTGCTATTTTTTTTTGAATTGGGGTAAGGACAGTTGCTCGAATGAAATGGAATGTATTGAAATAATTATCGTGGTACGATATTGAACTGTTTGTGTATAAGCGTGACAACCATAATAGACGATGGTAATTTAGGTGCGATAAGAACTTGTCGAATGTCGAGCTTGAAGGAATGATTATTACAAAATAGTAACCAACTGAGATAAAATTGAATAACTGAAAAATTAAGGCCGGCATATCGAATATCAGGTATGTGCGGGATAATGTTTGGCGTAAAGTATAGACAATGGTTCATAGGCGGGATCAGGAGCGGTTTAAAAATTTCCTTGTGTCGAAGGTAGATGGGCTTCGACTGTACAACCTGATAGCCAAAATAGTTGGCATGTCAGAAGTGGTACTGCTCCAAGGGCAGAGTGCCCTGCAGGTCATCATAACGCTTTCTTGGGTTATGGGTAAAAGGTTGACATGACGTAAAAGTTTGACATGACAAATTCTGGCAGGGTTCTAGAAGGTTCAAATCGGTGAATATAAAATTATTTAAATATGGGTGTGGGAGGCGCACGTGGGAGTAGGTGAGGGTAAAAGCATCAAAACATAACTCAACAAAAAAGTAGGGGGAGTGGCAGAGTGGTAATGATGGCTGTTTTGTAAAACGAGGCAATTTTTTATTAGTTTGAGGAGGTATATATAGAGGGAGAAAGAAATCACTGTTCCAAATTTACCATTCACAAAGAAAAATAGAGAGTCAGAGAGGAAAACATACTCCATTATTGAGGCAACGCTTTGTTATTACTGAGAGAGAAGAGCACTAGGTTGTTGTAAAGAGATTAGAGCCATTCAAACAGGTATGTCGTCTAATTTCTTGTGAATAATATCTAATTTTCCCTTCTACCCTGCTGCTTTGTCTTCTATTTTTGTATGTGGTTTACATAGTAGGGTAGAGGCCGCTAGGGTTTATTTTTGTAATGATATGACCGAGAAAAGGGGGTAACCCATGTGGCTGGAGGTCTGGCTCATTGATATTTTGAAGGTATTGAGGGTACGATCGGGATTAGGGTTGAACATTCGACTATGGGTTGATATGTTTGGGGGGGGGGGGGTTGAGTAAAATAAGTTATTGAAACGCAATAGTCGAATATATCGATCTAATTGTGTGCCTCTTCCGCTGTAGGGTATAATGCGTACCCGTCAATCTTCGATGCTGAGGATGATAGATGAGGAGACGAGGTAAATAAGACGAGTATATTTGGGCATAGCTCTAGGGATTAGAGCAGCGACGTAAAGATATTAGACATTGCAACAGATGTGCCTCTGGCTGTGGTACTACCCGAAGGTCTATCTTCGAGTAGTAAACACCATATGGTTTGAGTGGCCGATGAGAGGGATGGAGAGGAGATGGAGGAAGGAGAGAGAAGGGGACATAAAGGTGGTGTCGAGCCTTTGGGGGATGAAAGAGATGAGGGGGAACAAAGTGATTGTAGTGAGAGTTCGACAGGTTCTGGGGGAGCTACAGGGTCACTCTCAGCTCAAGAGAAGCTCATACTAGATTGATTTATGTCTAAGTTGGAGTTGTCGAAGGTGGGGGTGGTATTATATGCTGTAGGGTCTGAGTATACCTTTAAGTCTATCCCTTGAAAAAGTTTCATGGCATTTAGAGGCCAGATTCGACTAGGGATGCAAGTGCCCCTTTAAAGGTTGATGAAGGAGCTATTGAACTTCTGGGAAGTTTCCCTGTGCCAGATGAATGGGAACTTCTATGAATTGATGAGGGTGGTCAAGGGAATGAATATAAAACTGAGACGTGAGAATAGGGGCTTGATCGAGTGGTTCGATATTGTATTGTTCTACCTGAGGAAAGCCAACAAGAAGGTGGACACATACCACATCCAATGTCATGGAGATAAGCCATGGCTATTTGATTTTTGCCCAACGGGTCGAGTGTGGGATAAAGACTTGGTTGTGGTGCGAGGTAATTATGAGAATGCCAAATGGGAGGACGCTTATAAGCTGCAGCATAGGATCTATAATCCAAGTAAGTTCACAGTCAAAGGTAGTTGTAAAATGGTGGTTGAATAGACTGGTAAACATTTTTATTTATTTTGCAGAACCTGGTACGAGAACTTTGAAGAACCCGCGGAGGTACATTGACGAACTTATTGACTATGACGAGGAGTGGATAAATCGGGTATTCAAGAAGCAAGGTATCAAAAGGAAGAGGCAGAAGATGACAGATTTATTGCTTCAAAATGCCCATGTCATTTTTAGGCCAGCAAAAAAAAAGGGGAGAAGAAGGTGCATCGAGAGGGGTCGAAGAAATGAAAAAAGTACGATTGACGCAGAAAGTGAATCATGTTCCAAGGGGGAAGAAAGCAGCGCCAGTACTCAATATTATTCGTGAGGCGTCGAAGCAGGCATCGAAGCAGGCTGACAAAGAGAAGGGAAAGGCCGTTCCCGAATCTTTGAAGGTCCAGTAGCCGAAGGTTATTCAATGTAAGAGGCATAGGGAGCTGGGAGATGATGATGCTGAGGAAGTGGACGAAGCACAAATAGAAGCCAAACTAGAGGAGCATGCTCAAGCCGCGGCTGCTTCGATGAATAAGTCTGTGAGGCAGATGAATAAGTCTCTTCATCAGGTAACTATTTTCTGAAATAATGATGTTTTACTAAAGTTCACCATGCTTCAAGAAGTACTTATGGTTCAGGTATTCTAGCAGTCACATGCTTGGTCTCAAGCTTTTATTAAGGCCCAAAAGGTAACAACAAGGCAGCTGAGACAGGCGGTTGATAATTTGGAGCTCGCTCGAGGTACCGAGATGTCCCTGGTGTTTGAGGTTAACACGCCAAAGCCAGAGCAATTAAAAATGAGAACTGATTATGCGAGGGAACTCAAAGCTCAGTGTGACAACCATGCTAAAATGCTGAAGGTGCTAAAGTCAAAGCTTGCTGAGAAGGAGAAAGAAATGGAAGAACAGAGGGAGACCTTCCAGGGGAAATTCGGCGAGGAGTGTGAGACAAGTACCAGGTAGAAGATCTTCACCATGGATTTAGGGTATGATCCCATATATCTGAAGTTCTTTCCTGCGCCCGAAGGGCCTCCAGCCGAAGGTGTTGTGCAGACAGAAAAGATAGACGTAGATCCCGTTGGTGGAGGTGTGGGGGAGGGCGTAGAAGTTCCTGTGTCTAAAGATGCTACTGCAGGTACGGTAGTGGATGGGGTGGCCAACGTTTTGGGGCTGAATCTTGCAATCGGAGGTGCTGGAGGTGTTGCTGCGGAAGAGATTATGGGTGGTGATGTGGCCACTCCTGTATGAGGTACTATAGTTGTCTTCTTGCTGTAACAGACTCCTTTCTCATATCTTCTTATGTTGTTATAAATTTGGAGTGGTGGTTTGTATTCAAACACTTTATAACTTATTGGATCTTGAACTGTTTGTTTGTAATGAATTTGAGCTGCATATTGTTGAATTGCTGATATTCCTATATACTTATATTTCTATATGCTGGAAGTATATAAAGCTTGTAACAGGATTTAAACTAGAACCTTGAGGAGCTTCGAGGTTGTCCTCGAGTAGCAGTCTAGTCAAGGGATAGACATGATGCTAAGGTCAGGCCAAGAATTTATTGGATTTCAAAGGTCGCCCCCGGGTCTGTCCGCGGGATTGACGCTAAGCGAAGCATAATGTGGTCATCCTCAATGCATTCCCAAGGGTCTTGTCTGTCGACCATTCATACCCCTCAAGTTTGCTCAAATTTAGAGATTTGAAAAACTTTGAGGTCCCCCCCAAGTGCCAGTCTGGTCGAAAGGTTGACATGATACTTAAGTTAGACCAAGAAATTCACTGGTCTTCAAAAGCCTGAGCCTAAACAAAGCATAATGTAGTCGCCCCCAATGCATTCCCGAGGGCCCGGTCTGTCGACCATTCATGTCCCTCGAGTTTGCTCGAATTTGGAGACTTGAAGAACTTTGAGCTCACCCCCTAGTATCAGTCTGGTCGAAGGGTTGACATGATATTTAAGTTAGACCATGAAATTTACTGGACTTCGAAGGCCTAAGCCTAAAGGAAGCATAATGTGGACACCCCCAATACATTCCCGAGGGTCTAGTCTGTCGATAATTTATGTCCCCCGAGTTTGCTCAAATTTGGAGACTTAAAAAACTTTGAGGTCGTCCCCAAGTATCAGTCTGGTCAAAGGGTTTACAGGATACTTGAGTTAGACCAAGAAATTTACTAGACTTTGAATGCCTGGGCCTAAACGAAGCATAACGTGGTTGCTCTCAATACATCCCGAGGGTCCAGTCTGTCGACCATTCATGCCTCTCGAGTTTGCTCGAATTTGGAGACTTAAAATACTTTGAGGTCACCCCCAAGTTTTAGTTTGATTGAAGGGTTGACATGATACTTAAGTTAGAACAAGAAATTTACTGGATTTGAAGGCCTGTGCCTTAAGAAAGGATATCATGGTCGCCTCCAATGCATTCCCGAGGGTCTGGTCTGTCGACAATTCATGCCCGTCAAGTTTGCTCAAATTGAAGACTTGAAAAACTTTGAGGTCGCCCCCATGTACCATTCTGGTCAAAGGGTTAACATGATACTTAATTTAGACCAAGAAATTAACTAGATGACAGGATACGAAGTTTTGAAGATAAATATCTTTATTGGTTATACTGTATTTTCATCTGCTGAACAAGGTGGAGGCCGTGGCTTATTGAATGATACTTGTTGCATGGTGTTCTAAGGACTGGGTAAAAGCTTTTTGGCTTTTGTCATCAAATAATAGGTACCTTTATCGGTTTTGTAATTCATGATATAATGTCCTTTCGAGGATTCGGCTAGCTTGCCGGCGTTGCGAGGCTTTGAAGAGGGTGTGACTCGCCAAAGTACCAAATCTCGAATATTAAAACTGCATGGTCGTACTATTTTGTTGCATGACTTTTAAAGATAGAGATGGTAACGGCCAAGGTTTACGATGGCTCTGTCTCTAGTTTCGTCAATCCATAACATATTACATCCGAGTTCAAACACATTATCTTCGTCTGGGTGGTTGGGGTCGCGGGTCGGTATTTCAAATTGAATAGGTAGAACCGCTTTGGTACCATAGGCTAGAAGGAAAGATGTGCATCCCGTCGCCTTTCGTACTATAGTTTGATAAGCCCGGAGTACATGCTGTAGTTCCTAGACCCATCTTCCTTTCTTCCCATCGACCCATTTCTTAAGGCCGTCGACTATAGTTTGGTTGATTGCTTCGACCTTACAATTCCCCTGAGAGTAATAAGGTGTTGAGGGGGAGAGGATGATGTTGTACTTTTTGAGGAAATTGTAGACTTTGTTCCAAGCGAACTGTGGACCATTATTGCATCAAATTATGTGAGGACAGTCGAAGCGTGTAATGATATTTTCCCATAAGAACATTTTGACTTCTTCTTCTCTGGTTTGACATAAAGTTACGGCTTTGACCCATTAAGTAAAGTAATTTGTTGCCACAAGAATATTTTCTCGGCTACCCGATGCTTTGGGAAAAGGACCCACGAGATTGATGGCCCATTGTTTGAATGACCAAGAGACTTGACTGTAATGAAGGCCTTGTGAAGGGCTATGGATGTCATGGGCGCGACGTTAACATTTGTCACAGTGTTTGGCGTACTCTTCAGCTTTCTTCTTCATATTGGATCAGAATAAACCTTGGGATATGACTCAAAGGGCCATAGATCGACCTGCAGTATGAGCACCACAGGTACCTTCATGGAGTTTGGCAAGAATTGTAGTGGCTTTGTTTTGTGAGATGCACCAGAGGAGGATGCCATTTGGGGATTTACGACGTAACTCGCCTTTGAGGATGATGTATCTTTGGGGTCATCTAGGAGAGTAGAGCTGTTGAAGTAATCAAGAAATGGTGTTCACAAGTCATCTGGTTCAAGACTCTCTCCCCTGGTATTAATGGCATTGACTTCTATCTAGTCGATACTTGGGTGTTCGAGTTCTTTAATATGGAGTGTTCCAGATTTGGACTGGCCTAATATGGCTACTACGTAGGCAAGGGCATCGGCATGTCTATTTTCGCCTTGGGGGTAATGAGTAATTGAAGATTTTTTAGGAAAACGATCCATGCGCCGGTAGACGAGAGCAGCATACTCAACCATGCAACCGTTGGCCTGATTTTTGCCGGTGTACTGTCTTTGAACGAGTTGGGAGTCAGTAAGTACTATAAGTTTAGGAATACCGAGTTTGAGTGCGAGGTCGAGGCCATGGATTAGGGCTTCATACTCTGCCTCGTTGTTGGAGGATTCAAAATTTAACTTGACGGCTTTTTCAATTTGATCATTGGTGGGAGTAACCAGGATAATACCAATCCTCAAACTGTTAGGTCCAACAGATCCATCTATAAAGAGGCGTCAACCTGTATTTGGGTTTCAAGGGTCGCTCTATTCAGGTTGGCCTTCGGGTAGATCATCTTCGTGTTCCTCCCAGTCGATATCTTCGACCGGGAAGTCGGCAAGGAAATTGGCGACTGCCACTCAAACATGATGTCATGTTCACCAAGATAAATGGATCACTGCTGTACCCGTATAGATTTTTCTTTCTTGTTGAATACTTCTCGAAGGGGGTAACTTGTGATAATACGGATAGGGTGAGCTTGAAAATATGGTTTGAGTTTTTGAGCAGTATAGACGAGTATGAGGAGCAAACGCTCGAGTTTTGTAAATTGAGTCTTTGCAGGTGTCAGTGGTTTGCTGATAAAGTACACGGGTTTCTCGATGTTGGATCCGAGCCGAATAAGGACTGAACTAATAAAGAATTCGATAGCCGTAAGGTATAAAGAAAGTGCTTCGCCTTCGATGGGGGTACTGATGATGAGTAGCTGACCAAGGTATATTTTATGTTCGAGGAAGGCTTGTTCACAGTCGGGTGTCTAATTGATTTTTGGTTTATTTTTCTTTTTGCCCTTGTAAGCGCCTTGGTCGCGTAAGAGAGGGAAAAGCCAAGCACAACGGTCTGAGGATTTCGAAATAAAGCGGCTGAAGGCAACTATCTTGCCCGCCACCTTTTGGAAATCTTTTTTGGTTCGGGTGGAAGGCATATCGGTGAGAGCGCGGATATGAATAAAGTCAATCTCGATACCTCATTTACTGGCGAGGTGGCCTACAAATTTGACTGACGGAACACCAAACTAACATTTATCTAGGTGAAGTTTTATATTATATGCATGAAGTATTGAGAAAACTTTGGTTAAGTCTTGAATGTGGGTATGTTTTTGGAGAATTTTGCATAACATGTCATCGATATAAACTTCCACCGACTTTCCAAGTCATGGTTTGAACATGGTGGTGACAAGCCGCTGGTAAGTGGTACCTGCATTTTTAAGGATGAAGGGAATGATGTTAAGATAATAAAGGCCTTGCTCAGTGATAAAAGAAGTTTTAAGTTGATCCTCGGGGAGGAGGGGTACCTGATTGTAACCCGAAGCCACGTCCATCATTGATAGTCGCTCATATCCGGCCGTGGCATCCAGGAGTACTGAAATGATCGGGAGGGGGAAGCTATCCTTCGGTGTGTATTTGTTGAGGTCTTTGAAGTCAACACAGATTTGAATCATGTCGTTCCTCTTAGGCACTGTAATAATATTGGATATCCAGTCAGCGTACTTGACTTCCCTGATGAATCCTGTAGCTAGGAGTTTATCAACTTTGAGGTTGACGGCTTCGCAAAGTCATGGGTCCAACTTACGCATCTTCTGCTTTACTGTTGCAGAGTGAGGGAAGAGGCTGAGGCGATGACATGCCAAAGTGGGGTCGACACCGGGCATCGCGTAGAAAGTCCAAGAGAAGACATATTTATTTTCTTGAAGGAAGTTGGTGAGTTCGAGTCTTTCGGCCTCATCAAGAAAAGTGCCAATGAATGTCCCATCGAGTTTGATATAAATAGTGGGCTTGATGGGTATGATAGCTGGTGTCAAAGGAATGGGGGTGGAGAGAGACATTGATTGTTATGGTTGTTTAACAAATTTTCTAGTCTGATCGATCTTCGGATGCCCGCATGAGCGGGCAAGGTGTTGGGAGCCTTTTTAAGTTTTTCATATCATAGGGGTTAGTGAAACGAAAGGTTTAGGGGTAAGTGGAAGGTATGAATCGCATATCATGGAACCAATCGCGGCCAAGGATGCTGAGGTATTTAGATTTCTTGTCGATGACAAGAAAGCTGGTTTGGAGTGCGACTAGTCCTGTGGTGACAGGGAGACTAATACGACTGGCAGTGACTTCAGTAACGTCATTGAAGCCCTTGAGTTCAATATTAGCCGGGGTGATGTGGTTTGTTTTCTGCATGGCTAGAATAGTCTGGAGGAATAATACATCTGCTGCGCTTCCCGTATCGATGAGCATGGTATGGAGGACGAGATTGTTAACCATAATCATAATGACTAAAGGGCTGGAATGGGGGAAACGAACATGCGATGTGTCACAGTCGATAAATAAAATTCCCTCTGGTCGAGGGTATTGGCTCGATTCTGTGAGAAGGGCGGTTAGCTTCTCCTGGTATGTAAGTTTGCAGCATTCTTCGACACGCTTGCGCTTACTTTTTAAACGGCCGTTGTAGATATTGTTGACCTTGATGAGATGAAGTTGGTAAATGTGTACCTCGGCTGGGTCGGCAGTAGGGGTGGGTTGAGGCTTGATGCTTGAGGTACGACATGTCGAGGTAACTGGGGAGGTCCGCGACATATTGATGTAGACGACTCGCCTTATGAATTATTTTGAGAGAGTGCTACAAAGAGAAGTATTTGTTGGTGTGATGGCAGTTGGACTTATGGTTATGGCAGTAAGGTTCACCTTGTTTGACCTCGATGGGGCAAGGGGTGCGCCATATGGGGTTTGCCAGAATCTGTGGTAGAAGGGTGCTGATAAGAACAGTAAGCTTGGGGAGGACTGACTTCGATCATTTTTTGTGGTCCCCGGTAGTAGTGTCGTCAGCGTAAGGGTGTTTGCAGTACTCAGTCTCCTGTAAGACAGGAATGATCATGGGTGTAGAAGGTTACCCAGGTTGAGGTTTGTTCTGATTGGTTGTCGACGCTTACCTCTGTCAATTTGACTCGCGGAGGCGCTCAAGGCCGATATACCCATTAACTTTAGATAATATCTTCTTGAGGGTTTGCGGTTTATGGAGTACGGTGTACTCTTTGATGCGGTTGTCGAAGTTGCTCACAGTCGAGGTTTTCGATCCTGCGTGACTTGTTGAGAAAGAGCTTAGAGAAGGTTTCAAGGGTTTCATTGTGTGATTTGCAGAAGTTGAATAGGGCATCGACCCGGACCTTGCAGTCCTTGTTGAAGGTGAATTGAGTGATGAAAAGACTAGATAATTGCATGAAGCTTTGGATTGAGCCATTAGGGAGGCTATGATACCATCTAAGAGGGCTATCTGCGAGGCTGGTGGAAAGCAATTCACATAACAGGTGGTCGCTGTCAAGTATAGGCTTAAGGCATTTCGAAATTTAAGGATGTGGGATTGAGGGTTGGAATTACATTATTTGCTAATTTTGGGGACGTGGAAATTTGGAGGCACCTCGACAGCGAGGAGTTTGGGATAGAGGGGGTTATTTAGCCGACTTCATGAGTCGGTACGGGACTCGCACTGATGCGGATGGCAATGTGGAGGTTTTTGTCGAGTTCCTGCTGTGTAAGATAAGCAGGATGACGGGGGGATCTTTCTGGTCGAAGGGAATGAGGTCGAATGTTCGGCATGTGCTCGGCGCTGCGCTCCCCGGGACGTTCTTAAGTAGGGCGGCGTTTGGGGTATCTGGTAGTGCGAAGAGTGGAATCAGACAAATCCTCAGTGGGGTGTATGACAAGGTGGATTGAACTGGTAGGTAGAATGGTGGGGGGAACACCCTCAGCTCCAAGATGGACCGGGGGTATTTCAAGATGTGGTTAGGGCCCGAGCCGAGCGCGAGAAGAAACATGCGATGGGGCAGGTGCTCGAGACAACGGAGGGGTGTCTTGAGGTTGAAGTCAATACAACTCACGAACTTTATTTTTCAGATCGTCAAGGGCACTGTATTGTCTGTCTGCATCGTCCAAACGGCATTGCCGTTCATCTTTGAACTCTTGTTGATGTTCTTCGCGCTCCTGGTGTAACTGGGTTCGATGTCACTCCTTAGCATGAGCGAATTGCAGGGTAAGAAGGGTGAGCTGAGCGGCCACTTCGTCGGCAGAGTTACCGGCAGGGGTGGAAGTCGAGCGGAGGGTGGTGGCCATTGGAGGTTGCTGGTAGGTTAGAAAAGGAGAAAAGGCAGGGGAAGACTTGTAGGGGGGAACAGTACGGACGATGCCAAATGTAGTGGCCTAACTTCGCGAGATGGGAAGTTGAATCTTCCACTTTGAATTTTATCTTCGACCAGGGGATTCAAGTATACAATCAATAATAATAAAACTAATCTACTGACAATATACTTGCGTGGAGGCCTAGAATAGGTCACTCCACGACCTCTGGTGAGGATTTTTAAGAGTACTATTATAAATATCGAGTAGTCGAAGTATCGAGAACTGGGTGATTGCAGGGTATTTGAAAGTAAACTTGTAAGGTCTGTCGGGAGGGATTTTCTATCACCTTCATAGTTCCTCGTCCCTCCTATTTATAGAACATAGGAAGGGCTAAGTCACCATGGGAGGTTAAATTATATGTGTATCCTCTAGGGACAACTGACTTGTACCCTGAGTCAGTTCTGACGCTGTAATTGTTGAGTCTGACACTGAAGCTGTTGTTCCGAGCACTGTAGCTGATGGTTCTGACCCTGTAGTTGCTGGATCTGATACTGTAGTTGTTAGATCTGGAACCGTAGTTGTCGAGCGACGAGCTCCACTATTCTGTCTTGTAAGCTGGACCTCTAGCATGTTTCCCTTCGATCATGTATGCCCCTGGTCGATGTATTTCTGGTTCCACGGTTCCTTCGAGCGTTCGAATAGTCTTGAACGGTTTCATAGGTTTGATTATTGACTTACTAGGCTTCGATGTAGCCTTCGAGTATTCAACAAGTATTAGAAGGCTGTGAGTAGGCTGCTACAATTTTGATGTAGAAATTATGAAAGACGAAAATTAGTGGTTTGTGAAGGATGAAAATGGCAAAATTTTTAAAAAACCAGTTCCTGAACCTATACAAAACTGGTTAGAGGATGAGGAGGAGGAAGTCAAAGACCTTGTACCTCATTCTCTCTAGACTCATCGTCAACAAGATATTGTAAAATTTTGTTTGGCAGATGCTGATCAGGGAAGTAGCTTGAGGTGGGGATAGAAGAAAGTGCACTCCTCGTCCCTCAAGGATAAAGAGAAAATAATGTGCTCGTGTGTTTTGTATTTCTATGTGATATGATGTTTTGTGGACTGTGTCATATTTGATTTAGGCTATCTATAGAAATATATAATAGACGTTCGTTTGCTTGTATAGTAGATGATTAACATGTATAGTAGATGTGTAAGTTGGTCAAACATAAGTATTTTATTGATGTCAGATCGACATACATAATAAATGTGAAATAGATAACAAATCGTAGATTGTGAAACATTCTTATCTGAGTTATAACTTCAACCTCTTTGTATTTCAAGGATTTGGGATGGAAAATTCAGCCTCTGTGATCCACAAGTACCTTCATGTAAGTCACGTAAAATAACGAGGGCTTTTGTGTAAGACAGACATTTGAGATAAGGCCCCGCCCCTGAATTTCTATAAAGAAAGTTATCAATTACTATGTATCATTTGTCATTATCTATCAGCCGCTTTCTTTCATTAAGCTCTTGAGGGAGTTTGCCCTTAAAATTGTTATCATCTCTAATATACTTTCGGAAAGGTCGTCTCCAATCATTGTCTGCTTCTTCATCACCCCCAGTATTAATGGAATATGATTGGATGATGTTAATGTTGGGCGTAGATATGATTTCGATTTTTAAATACTGAGCTTCTACTCCAAGGACTCCGGCGAGATAAGCAAGGGAATCCGCATGTATGTTCTCTCCTCGAGGTAAGTATTCGATTATTACTTTTTAAAATCTATTCATTCTGTCAACTACCATTGCTGCATAGTCCATAATTTTCCCATTTTTCAGAAACCATTCTGTTTAATGATTTATGATCAATAAGGATTTTGTACATATATAAAATTCAGGCACTCCGAGTTTTAATGCCATATCCATTCCATAAATCAATGCCTCATATTCTTTTTCATTGTTGGTGGCATAAAAATTGAGTCGGATTGACTTTCTGATTATGTCATTTGTGGGTGTGATAAGAATAATGCCGATTCCTGAGCCGAAAAGCCCAGCGGACCTGCTGGTTTGTAAGAGCCCACCCTTTTTTAGATACCCAGTCTAATTTTACTTCGAATTGTTCATCTATTAGATTAGTGGTATCATCTTCCCAATTTGGACCATCGATTGGAAAATCGGCCAAGAAATCTGCTACTACCTCACCCGTTGTAGGGGCCAAATTTCGTATGAGGGGAAACCGGCTCTTACACCATGGGGTTAATCTTCGACCAAGGGTTTGCAAGCATATAAATAACAATAATGCGAGATACTACTAAGATAATACACTTGCGTGGAGGCCTAGAATGGGTTACTCCATGACTTCTAGTAAGGATTTAATGGAGAAATGATATATATCGAGTTAGTCAAATGATCAAGGAGTAGATTGTTACAGAGTATTCGAAGGTAATCATGTAAGGCTTTGCGGGAGAGTTTTTCCAACCTCCTCATAGTGCCTTCCCCCCTATTTAAATGATATAGAAAGGGCTCAGCCACCATGGGAGATCAAGTTACATGCATATCCTTTGAGGACAATTGACTTGTACCTAGAGTCGGTTCTGATACTGTAGCAATTGGGTCTGATACTGTAGTTATTGATACTGCAGTTGTTGGTTCTGTCACTATAGTTGTCGAACAGCTTGTTTCTATATTCTGTCTGATGAGTTGGCCGTCTAACATGTCTGACTTCGACCATGTCCATGGTTAAAGTATTTATGGTACTGGAACAGGGTTCTGGCGCTGCTCATCTATCTTCGACTATGGCAGTTAGCTTTAATGATTCATACGAGTGCTCAATTAGTCTCGGATGGCTTCGTTGACTTAGGTATTATCTTGTTGGGCTTCGAGTCCTTAGGTAGGCTTCAATGTAGGCTTCGAGTATTCGACTGGTGCTAGAAGGCTGCGAGTAGGCTACAACATTCGCCCCCTCTCAGCAGGGTCCTCAAAAATTGTTGTAGATGGCGCGTGTTAAGAAAACGGTTGGGTATGAGAAGTTGGAGAGTTGACTGGTCGAACGTGGCCAATTCCGAGGGGAGTAATTAATGGAAACATTGATTAAGAGGTAATTAATAACCCTTAATCCTGGTATAAATAGGGGTGTTAGGGGGAGTTACAGGATGTCTCCATCTTCTTCTTTACATAACCCAAGCCATGAAAACTATACCAAATATGCGGTACCAGAAAATGATGGAAGCACGAAAACATCGGATAAAGCAAAAGATGGCTATTTTGAAGAAGAATTTTTTTGGCGATCATGGTCTGGACTGGGTGATGTCAGATTAATTGAGTTGGAGCCAAAAGAGCCAATCGGTGGGATGTTGTATGCACATTGGTGAAGGGTACTGCAGTGAATGAACCCGGGCGCCAGTAATCGGTATTTTTGTATGAAGTGCATGGCTGAGGATAAAGTTGATGCAGAAGATCGAGTTGAGGGCGAGGAGGCAGGGCTCTGCAAGAACTACCCCGTCTATAAGTAGGGGAGTGGTGGTGGTAGGTTGATAAATGTTTTTTGTTATGTATTTTTTGCTGCTGCTGTTGTATTTCCCTTTCCTGTTCGATATCCCTGATGTACGCCCGTATGTTTATGTAATGAAAATTTACTTTTGCCAAACTATGGTAGCAAACTAGCAATATGTAATGTAGACGATGATAGTACAGGCGCGGTATTGATGTTCAAACTTCGATCTTAAGTAACAAAACGACCAAAAATGGTAAAAAACTTAAGTGACTTTCGAATACTTGATGCGTATGATAGGCGTGATTGCACTTGTCGAAGGTCGAACATGATTAAGAATGGTAAGGAATTTTAGTAGTGCCATATAATCGAAAAATCTTGGTCGAAGGTTCTAATACTTTATCTGTATGGGCCGAAGGTAGAATGTAGATAACGGTTCGCAAACGAGATCAGGAGAGGTTTAAAAAATTCAGATGTCGAAGGCATATGGGCTTCGACTGCAAGTAGCCATAACAGTTGACATGCCAGTGGCGGTACTGTTCCTAGGGCAGAGTGCCCTGCAGATCATCATGATTTTTCCTCGAGTTGTAGAAAAAATGGTAGAAGTGACTCGTAGGTTTGATTTGACAGCTTTGGGCAGGGTGCCAGAAGGTTTAAGTGGTTTATATTAAAATTTATTAGATGCGAGCGTGTGATACGCACGTGTGAGTAGTTGAGGGTAAAATTGTCAATACATATCTCAGCCAAAAAAATGAGGGTGAGTGGAGGAGTAGTAATGATGATGAGTGGGGAAATTGAGGCAGTTTTATTTTTGTAAGGTGGTATTTAAAGAGGTGATGGGAGAAATTTACTGTTCCTAATCCCTTAAATATTAAAAAAATAGAGGAGGAAGGGAGGAAAACATACTCCACTGTTGCCGTGGATTTTGTTAGAGAGAAGAGAAAGACACTTTGTTGTTGCTTAGAGATCTGAACAATTCGAATAAATATGTCTTCTGCTTTCCTTCGCAAATAGGTGATTTTGAAATCTGCTTTATCGTTGTGTCTTATGTATTTGTATATTGTTTGTATTATGAGGTAGGTATTGCAAGGGCTTTTATTAGTAATGACCTGATCGAGGAAGGGGGTAACCCATGTGGCTGGTGGTACGGCCCAGTGGTAAATTTGGGATAGTGAGGAGGTGACCAGGGTTGGAGTCGAACATTCGACTGTGGGCTGGGCGAGTTGGGGAGGGAAGAAGAAAATATGATATTGAAATGTGATAGTTGAATATTTAAACTAATTGTGTATCTCTTCTTCTATATGGTATAATGCGTACCCGTCAAGCTTCGAGGATGAGGCTGGTTGATGAGGTGGACAAAATGAGTGAGGCTAGCATATCTAGTCGAGGTCGAGGGAACGAGAGTAGCGAGGCAGAAGAGTTGAAAAATTGCAAAACATGTTGTAGGGGCCTAACATTTACGGAGGGGAAGTTGACTCTTACACCACGGGTTTATCTAATATCAAAGGATTCAAGCATATAATCTATAGTATGAATAACCTATTGACAATATACTTGCGTGGAGGCCTAGAATAGGTCTTTCCATGACCTCTGATGAGGATTTTTAAAAGATTGTATATTACTGTCGAGCAGTCGAAGGTTCGAGTACTGAGTATTTTACAGGGTGATCGAAGGTAAACTTTAAAGGCTCTGGGGGCAGATTTTGTAATCTCTCCTTGGTTCCCCCTCCCTCCTTTTTATAGAACATAGGAAGGGCAGAGTCAGCAAGGTAGATCATATTATAAGGGTACTATCCGGGTATCAGGCGGGTATCCCAAAGTTGGTGTTGACGCTAGAAATATCAGGTCTGGCATTGTGCTCTGACACTATAGCTGCTGTATGTTCTATCACTGTAGTTCTCCGGACCAGCAATGGCGCCGTTCATGTCCGGTGAGCTGTCTGTCTGACGTATCTTCCTTTGACCACGTGCAACTATGGTTGAATTATTTTTGGTGCTGATGTGGGGTTCATGTGCTGACATATTTGCCTTCAGCTTTGGGACCTGATCATTGTCAAAGGTTTGCATGGTCTTTGAAGGGCTTGATTGTGGACGTATTAGACTTTGAGGTATTTGGCTAGGAATCAAGATAGCCTTCGAGTATTCGACTTGAGGTAAAAGGCTGCGAGTAGGCTACTGCATTCAGCTCCTCTCTGCAAGGGTCTCGAAAACAGGTGTAAAGGCATTTGCTAAGAAAAGCTATTAGTTTTGGAATTTGAACAGTTGACTGTTGCATATTGGAGTTCCAAGAGGTGTAATAAGGGAGGGTAATTAAGAGATGTTGGTGGTTATGGAGTAATAAATGAGCTTGATGAGGCTTATAAATATAGGTTATGAAGGCAGTAATGCTGTATAATCTTCTTCTTCACTTTTGTCTCCTTCAATTGAGTTTCTAAAAGAATCATGGACACCACACCCAACACCCAATATCAGAAGAGGATGGGTTTTACCAGAGACTGTCGTAAAGGGCAGAAAACTGCTGAGCTAAAGTTGCAGTTCTTCAGCAGCCACGGGCTTAACTGGGACATGCCTATACTTACTTGTGGGGGCAGATGTGGTAAAGGTTTACAACTGTTGAAGAACGTTATCTCTATCTGTTGAGTTTGGCCGAATGTCTTATGTAGGCCGAGGATCAGTTGGCAAAGGAGCAGGGCTCGGTATGAGGATCTGGCCCGTCTACAAATAAGGTGGGTTCATCTTAAAGTGGTGGCAAGGTGGTGATGATGAGTTTATTTTTGTGGGACTGTATTTGAAGGTTTTTGTTGTTGTTTTGCTAATTTCTGTAGATTTTCTTCTTTCGCTCTTCTTTCTTTTCTTATGTGTATGGTTTTGGAGTAACTGAAATGAAGGAGTAGTTCACTAGAATTATGTGTTCTGTATATGATAACTTAGGTAGGTGAATATGGCTTAGGTAGACGAATAGAGTGTAGGCGCGGAATCGAACATCCAACTTTGAGTGAATGGTAAAAAGTAGAAACAGTTATCTTCAAGCAGGAATTAAAATCGAGTTGTAATGTGCTGATTGAGGACATAGGTCGGTATTCGATTAAAATGAATAACTGATTCTAAATTCTTGAAGATCGAGGTTTATATCATAGGGGTTATGTGAGGATTTATAAGGGGGGTCGATGGTTTGATATTGGTGACTGGTCGACTGCAAGACCTCAGAAATGGTGGTTGAATGCGCATACTGATAAACCGGTCATGTCTGGGAAGTTGTAAAATTTGGACTGTTTAGTTTCCAAGGAGAAGAATTGAAGACAGCAAGAAATGCGATTTGGGATTAGGGAGGGTGTAAATGGACCTTCAAGTATAAATGTGGTATTTGTGAAAGAGCTTCAAACATCTACGTCTTTTCTGTATAATAATGACTTCATCTTCATCCTAAAGTCATGGAAACATTCCTAATATCAAGTACCAGAACCGGATGGCAGCAAAGGTCCTTCGTATACTGGAGAAGAACCTGGAGTTGAAGCAGAGGATTTTTGGTGATCGAGGCCTAGATTGGGACATGCCGAATTTGTTTGAACTGGAGCCAGGGGAACGCATTAGTGGGATGCCCTATGCATACTGGTGGAGGGTGTTGCAAATGGTGGGCCTGGTTCCTAGCAACTGGTTCGCCTTCTTGGAGTTTCTGGCCGAGGAGGTGGTTGACAAGGAAGACGCTAGGGATGGGGTCTGTGAGGAGCATCCCATATGTAAATAGGGGCTTCTCTATTTTGGGAAAATGATAAGATGGTAGGGTCGTTTGTAATCTTTGCTGACGTTGATTGTGTTGTATTATGTTTTTTGTAACGTTGTCTGCCAGAATGAGATTGGAATTTTATAAGGTAACTGTCGAACTAAAATACTAAATTTTGTGTAAGTAGGACAAACATAGTACTCGATGGCAATTTAGGCGCGATCATCTTGTCGAATGTCGAACGAGAAAGAAATCGAATGATTGGCACATTTTGAAATCGAATATCAGGTTGTCTGTCAACGAATGGTCGAGAGACGATATAGACGATTACTCTTATATTAGAAGAAGGTATGTCGAAGGTCTGTTGGCTTTCACTGGTCAAACAAACAGCCCAACAGCTGGCCTCTCAGAACGGTACTGTTCCTGGGGCAGAGTGCCATGCAGGTCATCATGATGTTTCCTTAATTTATGGAAAAGGGTTGATTTGATGTAAGGATCTTCTTTGACAGCTTTGAGCAAGGACCAGAAGGTTTGACTTGGTATTTTAAATTTAATATTGTGTATGTGTGAACGTGGGACACGTACGTGCGGTAAAGAAGGGTAAAATAGATAAAGCATATCTCAGCTGAAAAGTAGGGGTAGTAGGGTAGTGGAAATGATGGCAGTTTCAGGAATTGTGGCGGTTTTTTGTAATTTTGAGGAGGTGCAAATAGGTGTGAGTGTAGTGTCACTATTCCCGCTAAACCATTTTCAAAAGCCAGAGAGTTAAAAGAGAAGAACGTATGTCATTATTTCGTAATACTTGAGAGAAGTTACCAGGTTATTGCTGAGGGATCGGTTGACTTTCTATTTCAAGCTTTCTCCCATTCACACAGGTATGTTGATTGACTTTTGTCTATTTCTGTTTGGCTTTGCCTTCTGTATCTGTATGTAGAGTCTGCTAGGTTTGTAGTTATGAGGATATGATCGAGGACAGGGGGAAACCATGTCTCTGGGGGTCTAGCTCATTTAGATTTCAAAGGGTATTTACAGTAGGACTAGGATTGGGGTCGTGTTTTTGGTTACGCTTTTATCAGTTGGAGAGGGTAGATGAAAAATGAGTTATTAATACGTAATAGTCGAATGTATCGATCTAATTGCGTGCCTCTTTTAGTGTAGGATAAGATGCGTACCCGTTGATCTTTGATACTGAGGTTAATAGACGAGGAGATCGAAGAACATGAGGCTAGTGTATCTGGTCGTGTTTCCATGGAAGTGGGCAGCGACATTGAGGAATTAATTATTGCGTCGGATGCCCCACTAGTCGTGGTACTTCTGGAGGTTAGGGTTTCAAGTAGTAGACGTCGTAAGACAGTAGTGAGCAAAGATAGTGATGAGGGAGATACGGAGGTAGGTGAGAGAAAGAGAGATGTGAAGGTCGGGTTGAGCCTTCAGGTGACGAAAGGGAATAGGGGGGGGGGGGGGGGCGGGGGGGGGGGGGCAAAGTGAACATAGTGCAAAATTGACTGATTTGGAGGAGGCCACAGGATCTATCTCGGCAAGGTAGAAGCTGAGACTAGATCGATTTGTGGCTAAATTTGAGCTGTCGAAGGTAAGGGTGGTGTTAAATGCAGCGGGGATAGGGTTTACTTTTAAGTCGAAGCCACGAGAGGGTATAATGGCGTATAAAGGTAAAATTTGGCTAGGAATGCAACTACCTCTCTGCAGACTGGTGAAAGAGGTTTTCAACTTGTGGGAAGTTGCCCCAGCTTAGATGAATGGGAATTTTTACGAGATGATGAAGAAGGTAATCGAGGGCATGAATATAAAATTGGGGAGTGAGGGGAGGAGTTTGATCGAATGGTACGATGTTATGTCATTTTACTCGAGGAAAGCAAACAAGAATGTGGGTACTTATGACATCCAGTGTCATACAGATAAGCCCTGGTTGTTTGATCTGTGCTCGATGGGTCGAGGGTGGAATAAATACATAGTTATAGTATGGGGTAGTTATGTGAATGTCAAAGGGGAGAACTCTTATAGGTTGCATCATAAAGTCTATAATCCAAGTGAGTTGTCTGTTAAAGATTTATTTTTACTAATCGAATAGACTGATAAATATGTTTCTGTTTCATCTGCAGGTCCAAGAAATTGAACGTGGGAAAATCTAAGAGATTATATTGACGCGCTAATCGACTCGGACGAGGAGTGGGTAAATTTTGTGCTCAAGAGGCTTGGTGTCAAAAGGAAGATGCAAAAGAGGACAGATTCCCTTCTTTGAAACATAGTCGTTACGCCGAAGCCATCAAGGAAGGCAAAGTATGTTCCAAAGGGGCAACGGGCACCAAAGTAGCTTGTGGTGCTTCAAAACAGGCATCGAAGCAAGCATCGACGCAGGCTGAGAAAGGGAAAGGTAAGGTCTTTCCCGATTTTCTGAGGGCACAGCAGACGAAGGTAACTCATCGCAAAAGGCGTAGGGCACTGGGGGAAGATGATGCGGAGGATGTTGACAAAGAAATAACAGAGGCTGAGCGAGAGGATTAGGCTCTAGCCGTGGCTACTTCGATGGCAACACTCTGCGCCACTGACCCAGACGAGGCTGGGAGAAGGATAAATAGGACAATGTATCAGGTAACTATTTTTCTTTTGAAATTCTGGCATTTTTCTTAAGTACAGCATACTTCGGGAGTTACTTATGGCTCGACTATTCTAGCAGACAGATACTTGGGCGCAGGCTTTCATCAAGTCCCAAAAGGTAACATTGCGGCAGCTGAAATAGGCACTTGAAAATCTGGAGATCGCTCGAGGGACAGAGGCGTCTTTTTTATCTGAGAATAAAGTTTTGAGGCGAGATCTGGCGGCTATCGATGATGTGTTCGAGAAGAGATTCATGGCTCAATGTTACAATCATGTGCAGGTACTGAAGTCAAAGCTTGCTGAGAAGGAGAAGGAATAGTAAGAACAAAAGGAGACTTTCCAAGGACAGTTTGATGATGAATGTGCAGTTACTATGAGGCTGAAGGAGTTCATACAGGATTTTGGGTATGATCCTTAAACTTTGCAATGCTTCCCCATTACCCAAGATCTAATTGCCGAAGATGTTCATACAGAGGGGATAGAGGTAGATGTTGCTGATGGAATTGTGGGAGGCGGCGTGGAGGCTCCTGTGGTTGAACGTATTACTGCTAGAGATGTAACTAAGGGTGATGGAGCTGTTGGCGTTGAGGAGCCTGTTGGTGGAAATAGTACAACCGTTTCGATATGAGGTATTGTACTGGAGTGCCATACTATTTTTTCTGATTTTTTGTTGGGTTGTAATATGTTAACAATGTTGAGCTTTCTTTGCGCGTGATCTTTGAACTTGTGCTTACATTGAATTTATGCTGTAGACTATACTGAAACTAGTTTGTGTCGGATTTGATTTGTACTGAATTGCTGTGCTTGATTCTGGATGTATGCATTGAACTTGATTTGAATTATTTTGTGTTGAGCCTGATTCTCTGATATATGCTGAACTGAAATGTCTTGCATGTCACAGAGTTGGTGATCTTCTTGTATACTTGTATTAGCATATGTTGTAAATGTAGAATTCTTGTAGAGTGATCGAACCTTGGAGAGCTTTAAGATGGTTTCCCAAGTATTGGTCGAGAGTTCCAGGAATTTTCTAGACTACGAAAGTTTAAGTCTGATCGAAGTAGAATGTGGTCGCCCCCAATGCATTATCGAGGGTCCGGTCTATCGACCATTCTTGCCCCGCAAGTTTGCATGAAATTGGAGTTTTAAAAAACTTCAAGGTCGCCCCCAAGTATCAATTGGGTCGAGGGGTTGACGGGACACTTAGGCTAAACAAAGAAATTCACTGGACTTCGACGGCCTGAGCCTGATCAAAGTAGAACGTGTTAGCCCCCAATGCATTCCAGAGGGTTCGGTCTGTCGAACATTCTTACCCCTCGAGTTTGCTCGAAATTAGAGGTTTAAAATTTTTTAAGGTCGCCCCCAAGTGTCAGTCGGGTCAAAGGGTTGACATGATACTAAGGTTTAACTAAGAAAGTAACTGAACTTCGACAGCTCGGGGCCTGATTGAAGAAGAACGTGTTCACCTCCAATGCATTCCCGAGGGTCTGGTCTATCGACTATTCTTGCCCCTCGAGTTTGCTCAAAATTGGAGGTTTGAAAATTTCAAGGTCGCCTCCAAGTGTCAGGCGGGTCGAAGGGTTGACATGACACTTAGGTTTTACAATGAAATTCACTAGACTTCAACAGCCTGAGCCACAGCGAAGCATAACTGTTTGTCCCCAATGTATTAATGAGGGTCCGGTCTATCGACCATTCTTGCCCCTCGAGTTTGCCCGAAATTATAGGTTAGAAAAATTTCAAGGTCACCCCCAAGTATCAGTTGGGTCGAAGGGTTAACATGACACTTAGGTTTATCAAGAAATTTACTGGAAAATAGGAAACGGAGTTCAGATGGAAAAACTATTTATTGATTATTTTGTGTTTACTTCAGGTAAACTAGTTGGGGGCCGAAGCCTATTGTATGAGACTAGTTTCATTGTTCTCTATGGGTTTGGTAGAGGTTCTTTGTCTTCTTTCATCAGGTAGTATGAACCCTTGTCGGTTTTATCATATATGACATAAGGTCCTTCCAAGTATTCGGCTAGCTTGACGGCATTTTGAGGTTTTAGGGACTGTGTGGCACGTCGAAGTACAAGATCTCCAATGTTGAAACTTCGTGGTCAAACTCTCTTGATGTATGACTTCTGGAGGGAGAGATGGTAATGGCTGAGGTTGGTGATAGTTTGGTCTCTGGTTTCGTTAATCCATTACATGTTGCATCCGAGTTCGAACTTAATATCTCCGTCTAGGAAATTAGGATCCCGTGTGGGTACTTCAAATTGAGTAGGGAGCACAAATTCAGTACCATAGGCTAGAAGGAAAGGGGTACAGCCTGTTGCATTCTTGGTATTGCCCGATAGGCCCTGAGGACATATGGTATCTCCTGAACCCATCGTTCTTTCTTCGCATCAACACATTTCTTGAGACCGTCGACTATTGTTTTATTTATTTCTTTGACCTGGCCATTCCCTTGGGGGTAGTAAGCTGTTGTGGGGAAGAGGATGATGTTATACTTCATGAGGAAATTTCTAACTTTGTTCCCAACAAACAATGGACTATTGTCACATCGAATCATATGAGGGCATCCAAAGCGTGTAATAATGTTTTCCCATAAAAATTTGATGACTTCTTCTTCTCTGATTCGACACAAGGGTACGGCTTCAACCTATTTGGTAAAATAATCTGTTGCAACAAGGTTCTCTCGGCTACCCGAGGCTTTGGGAAAAGGGCCAATGAGATCGATTGCCCAGCGTTTGAATGGCCAAGAGACATGACTAAAATGGAGGTCTTGTGAAGGGCTATTGATGCCGTGAGCATGGCGCTGGCATTTGTCGCAGTGTTTGGCATATTCTTTGGCTTGCAACTTCATATTGTGCCAGAATAAACCTTGGGGGAGGCTTTGTTTTGAGAGATGCAGCGAAGGAGGAGGCCATATGGGGATTTGCGATACAACTTGCGTTTGAGGATGGTATATGTGCGGCAGTTCTCTATTAATGACCATTTTTCTTTGGCCTAACATAGCTTCTAAGTAGGCGAGGACATCTGCGTGTCAATTTTACCTCGAGGGTAGTGAGTTATAGAAGATTTTTCAAGGAAACGGTCCATGTGCTGGCGGATGAGAATAACATATTCAGCCATGCGATCGTTTGTTTGGTTATTATCGGTATATTGTCTCCTAATAAGTTGGGAATCTATGAAAATGGCCAGTTTAGGGATACAAAGTTTGAGTGCGAGGTCTAAACCATGGATCAAGGCTTCATACTCAGCATCGTTGTTAGAGCATTTGAAGTTTAACTTGACTACCGTCTCTATTTGATCATTAGTAGGTGTAATCAGGATGATACCGATCCTAGAACCATTAGGTCCAGTGGATCCATCTGTGAAGAGTCACCAGCCTATGTTAGGGTTCCATAGGGTGGTAGGTTCGGGCTGATCCTCTGGTAGGTCATCTTCGTGTTCCTCCTAGTCGACATCTTCGACCGGGAAGTCAGTAAGGAAATCGGCCACTGCTTGGGCTTTCTGGGAGATCTATTTCTCAAATGTAATGTCATGCTCGCCATGGTATAGAGACCACTATTGTACTCATCTAGATTTCTCTTTCTTGATGAGTACATCTCAAAGGGGATAACTTGATATTACACAGATTAGGTAAGATTAAAAATATTGTTTTAGTTTTTGGGATATGTAAACGAGGTTAAGGAGCTAACACTCAGGTTTCGTGTATAAATTTTTTGTGGGTGTTAGAGTTTTGCTGGTGAAATATACAGGCTTTTCAACATTTGACTCGAGTCGAATGAGGACAAAACTGATAGAGGTATCTGTTACCGCTAGATATAAAGAGAGTGTCTCGCCTATGATAGGGTTGTTGATGATGGGTAGTGGACCAAGGTATGCTTTAAGTTCAAGGAAGGCCTGTTCACATTTGGGTGTCCAGTTAATCTTGGGGTTATTTTTCTTCTAGGCCTTGTGGACACCTTAGTCGCATAAGAGAGAAAAGAGCCATGCACAGCGGTCTGAGGATTTGGAAATAAAATGGTTAAGGGACGCTATCTTTCCAACCACCTTTTGGGCATCTTTTTTTGTTCGGGGGGAAGGCATATCGATGAGGGCTCAGATATGGGTAGGGTCGATCTTGACACCTTGTTTGTAGATAAGATGGCCTAAAAATTTGGCAGACGAAACACCAAATTGGCACTTGTTTGGGTTAAGTTTCATTTTATATGCTTCAAGTATCAAAAAAACTTTGGTTAGGTCCTTGATGTGGGTCTATTATTAGAGGCTCTTGCATAACATGTCGTCGATGTAAACTTTGGCCGACTTGCCATGTAAGGGTTTAAACATGGTTGTGACCAGGCGTGTGTTGGTGGCACCCGCATTTTTAAGGCTGAAGGGCATGACATTAAAGCAGGAAAGGCCTTTCTCTGTAATGAAAGAAGTTTTAAGTTGATCTTCGGGGAGGAGAGATACCTGATTGTAATTAGAAGCCACGTCCATCATAGACAGACGTTCATGTCCGGCAGTGGCATCGAGGAGTACTGAAATGATCAGGAGGGGGAAGCCATCCTTCGGTGTGTATTTGTTGAGATCTATGAAGTCGAAGCAGATTCTAATCTTGCTGATCTTTTTGAGAACTACAACAATGTTTGATATCCAATCAGCATACTTGACATCTCTGATGAAACCCGTAGCTATGAGCTTATTGACTTTGAGATTAACAGCTTCTCGAAGTCACGGGGCCAATGTGTGCTTTTTCTGCTTTACCACTATAGAGTGGGGATGAGGTCGAGGCAGTAACATGGTAAAATGGGGTCAACACCTGTCATCTCCTGGAACGTCAATGCAGAGACGTCTTTCTTTGTTCGAAGAAAGTTTGTGAGTTTGAGGTACTCTGCCTCTTCTAGAAAGATTTTGATGAATGTACCTCGACCAACACCATCAATTTTAATATAAATAGTGGGTTCGATGGTTGAGATGGCGGGTGTCGAATGTGTGGAGACGAAAGGAGACAGTGATTGCTATGGGAGTCTGATGTGTTTCCAGGTCTGATCGATCTTTGGATGCTCATATGAACGTATGAGGCGTTAAGGGCCCTTTTAAATTCCATATACCACAGGGGGTAGTGAAACGAAGGGTCTGATGGTAGGTCGAAGGTAATGCCCTCATGGTATGAATCTAGTCACACCTGAGGATACCAAGGTATTAAGACTTCTTATCAATGACGAGAAAGTTGGTTTGAAGTGTGACTGGGTCGGTGGTAGCTGGGAGGCTGATTCGACCAATAACCACTTCGGTGACCCCATTGAAACCTTTTAGTTCGACATTGGCGGCAGTGATGAGGTTTATTTTGTTCATGGCTTGGACGGTTTGAAAGAAAAGTACATCGGTTGTACTTCCTGTGTCGATAAGCATGGTGTGGAGGACGTGGTATTCGACCTTAATCATGATGATTAATGGGTCAGAATGAGAAAAACGAACATGCGAGGTTTCGCAGTCGATGAATAAAATACCCTCGGGTCGAGGGTATTGGCCTGATTTTGGTAGGAGGCAGGAAGCTTCTCTTGGTAAGTAAGTTTGTAGCATTTTTTGACACGCTTACGCTTGCTATTAGAAGGGATGTTATCGATGTTATTGACCTCGATGAGGTGAAGCTGGTAGATGTATGTACTTTTGCTGGGTCAGCACCACGGGAGGGTTGAGGTTTGAAGTACAACCCGTTAAAGTAGCTAGGGAGGTCGGCAACGTACTGGTGTATGCGACCTGCTTTGAGGATGGTTTCGAGAGAACGCTACAAGGAGAAGCACTTGTTGGTGTGGTGGCAGTTACACTATGGTTGGCGCAGTAAGGTTCACCTGGTTTGACCTCGATGGGAAAGGGGATACGCAATATGGGGTCTGCCTGGATCTGTGGTAGAAGAGTGCTGAGAGGGGCAGTAAGTTTGGGTAAGACCGGCTATAGTCATTTTCTACAAACTTCAGTACTGTTATCAGTGTGAGGTTGTTTGCGGCTCTCATTCTCCTATGAGACAAGAGAGATCAGGGGTATAGGAGTAGAGGATGGCCCTGGTCGAGGCTTAATTGTATTGGTTGTCAAAGGTTACCCCTGTTTGCTTGATTTGCAGAGGCGCTCAAGGTCGATATAACCATTGACTTCCGAGAGCTTCTCCTTAAGGGTTAGGGGTTTATGGAGTATCAGGTACTCTTTGACACGGCTGTGATCAGGAAAAGTATTTGAATACGTGAGTATAACGTTCACGCTGTCAAGTTCTTTGACTTTGCGCGACTCGTCGTGAAACCTCTTGGTAAAGGCCTCAAGGGTTTCACCGTTGGATTTTTATAAAATTGAAGAGGGCGTCGACACTGACCTCTTGATCTTTATTGAAGGAAAATTTGGAGATGAATAGACTTGACAATTTCTCAAAGCTTCGAATTCAGCCATTAGGAAGGTTATGATACCATTGAAGAGGGCTATCAGTGAGACTGGTAGGTAAAAGATGACACATCAAGTGGTCGGCCGTAGAGTAAAGGCTTATAGCATTTTGGAATTCGATAATATGGAATTTAGGGTCAGTGTTGCGGTATTTGCTCAGTTTGGGAGTACGGAAGTTTGGAAGCACCTCGATAGCGAAGAGTTTGGGGCAGAGTTGGTTGTTTAGCCGACTCCATGAATTTGGTATAGGGCTCGCACTGATGTGGATGGCTGGGTAAATTTTGTAATCGAGGTCCTGCTGTGTAAGATAGGCAGGATGAGGGGGGGGATCTTTATGGTCGAAGGGAGTGAGGCCGAATGTTAGGCGTATGCTCGGCGCTATACTCCCCGAGACGATCTCGGGCATGGCGGCATTTGGGTTACCTGGTGGAACGAAGGGTAGAATCTGACGAATCCACTATGGGGTGGATTCCAAGATGGATGGAGCCAGTAGGGGGGATAAAAGGGAGAGCACCCTCGGTACCAAGATGGACCGGGGGTACTTCAATACGTGGAAGTTGTCCAAATGGAGCGCGGGCAGACACACACGACAGGCCAGGTATTCGAGATGGCAGAGGAGCGTCTAGGGGCTGTAGACGTTGCAACTCCTAGGCTGTGTTGCACAAATCGGCGATACCACGGTATTGCCTATCGGCATCGTCCAAGCGGCGTTTCCCCTCGGTTTCAAATGCTTGATGGTACTCTTCGCGCTCCTAGTGCAGTTGTGTTCGGTGTCGCTCCTCAGCCTAAGCGAATTGCTGGAAAAGTAAGGCGAGTTGGGTGGCCAATCCATCCGTGCAGTTACCAGCATGGGTGGAGGAATGCGAAGGGTGGGTAGGTTTAAGAAGGGAAAAATATAAGGTAAAGGAGATTGGTAGGGTGGGAAAGCACAGACGGTGCAAAATGTAAGGGCTTTACTTCGTGCGGAGGGGAAGTTGGCTTATATACCACGGGTTTATCTAATATCAAAGGATTTAAGCATATAATCTATAGTATGCATAACCTATTGACAATATACTTGTTCGAAGGCCTAGAATGGGTTTCTTCATAACCTCTGATGAGAATTTTTTAGAGATTGTATATTACTGCCAAGAAGTCGAAGGTTCGAGTACTGAGTATTTTATAGAGTGATTGAAAGTAAACTTCAAAGGCTCTGGGGGCAGATTTTATAATTTCTCCTTGGATCCCCCTCCCTCATCTTTTTAGAAGATAGGAAGGGCAGAGTCAACAAGGTAGGTCACATTACAAGGGTACCATCTTTGTATAAGGCGGGTATCCCAGAGTTTGTGTTAACGCCGTAAATGTCAGGTCTGGCACTTTGCTCTAATACTATAGCCGTTGTTGGTTCTGTCACTGTAGTTATCAGGACCAGGAACGACACCGTTCTTGTCTGGTGAGCTGGCTGTCTGACGTATCTGCCTTCAACCACGTTCAACTATGGTCGAAGTATTTATGGTGCTGATGTGGGGGTTATCTGCTGACGTATCTGCCTTCGGCTTTGGGACCTGTTCGCTGTCGAAGGTTTGTATGGTCTTTGGAGGGCTTGATTATGGACGTATTAGACTTTAAGGTATTCGGGTAGACTTTGAGATTGCCTTGGAGTGTTCGACTGGAGGTAGAAGGTTACGAGTAGGCTACTACACACGTCCCCTTAGCTTTGGTTGTACCTGAAGTTGAAAATTCGAGTAGGAGCTATCGGAGGGCTTAAGTAGTCGGGGAGAGTGAAGAAGAGATTAAGGAGGGGGTAGGAGGGGAAATGAAGGTAGTGTCGAGCCTTCGAGGGATGAGAGGGAGGAAGGGGAAGTGGAGTAGAGCGATAATAGTAATAGTTTGTATAATTCGTGGAGAGCAGTGGGGCTAGTCTCACCTTAGGAAAAGATGAGACTGGATCGAATCATGGCAAAACATGAGTTGCCAAAGGTGGGTGTTGAGTTGATGCCAGTAGGGGCCGAATTAACGTTCAAGGATATTCCTCGGGAAGGTTTCATGGCTTTCAGGGGCTAGATTCGATTAGGGATGCAACTGCCCCTTTAAAAGCTGGTGAAAGAGGTATTGAACTACTGGAATGTTGCCTCATGCCAGATGAATGGCAATGTTTATGAGATGATGAGGTCATCAAGGGGATGAATGTAGAGTTGAAACGCAAGAGGAAGGGTTTGATCAAGTGGTTCGATATTGTATCGTTCTACGCGAGGAAAGCAAAGAAGAAGGATACTTATCACATTTAGTGTCATGCAGATAAATCATGGCTATTCGATCTGTGTTCGAGGGGGCGGGGATGGGATAAGGATTTAGTGGTGGTAAGGGGTAATTATGAGAATGCAAAGGGGGAAGAAGAGTATAAGCTACAGCACAGGGTGTATAATCTAAGTAAGTTGATAGTTGAAGGCTATTGGTACAATGGTTCGAATAGGTTATTTAAACTTGTCTCTTATTGCTTTGCAGAACCCAGTAGCAAAACATTGACAAATCTGAAGAGGTATATAGTAGAAATGATCGACCACGACGAGGCATGGGTAAATTGGGCATTTGGTAAGTTGGGAATTGTAAAGAAAAGGAGGAAGAAGATAGATATGTTGCTTCGAATCATACCTATTACTGCTAAACAAATGAAGATGAGAAGGGAAGAAGGTACTTCGACAGGGGCTGAAGAGATGGAAAAGGGAAGGTTGAGTCGAAAGTTGAGCTATTACCGAGGGAGCGGTGGGGAGGGCCGGGGACCATACAACAGAGTGTACCCAAGGCTGTTCCCAAGGTGTCAAGGTAGGCTAGCAAGTGTATGAGCAAGGCTATTGCTGAAGCTTTGACAGTACAACAGATGAAGACTATGCATAAAAGCTCTTATGAGCACCTGCTCATGAGATGTGGATTATGTGGATCATGCAGATGAAGTGCGATACGAAACTGAACTGAAGGAGCTGGTTCGCGCAACTGCCGTGTCGATGGCGACCCTATGTGGAAATGACCCAGATGAGGCAGGGAAGCAGATGAATTAGGTTCTACATCAGGTAACTATTTTATGAAAAAATGACTATGCATAAAAAAATATTGATACGTTGAGTGTTCTAGCAGGTGCATGCTTGGGCCCAAGCCTTTTGCCAAAGCCTTGAGGGTAACAAGTAGACAGCTAAAAGAGGCGAGGGACAGTCTAGAGCTTACTCGTGGGACCATGATGTCGTTTGAAACTGAGGTTAAAGTGCTAAAGCGAGAGAAGATTAAGATTAAAGCCGAGTGTGCAGGGGAACTTGAGGCTTCGGTTGCCAACAGTAATCAAATTCAAATAATGCTGGAGTCGAGGCTAGCTAAAAATGAGGTAGAATTGGAGGAACAGAGAGCAGCTTTCTAGGCGCAATCCGATGAAGAGTGTGAGACGACCACGTCTCTAAAGAACTTCATAGATGGTCTGGGGTATAATCTCCGGACCTTCATGCACTTTCCTTTGACGAAAGAGTCGGCTGTCGTGGATGTGGCGCAATCAGTGGGAATGGAAGTGGATCCTTCTGGTGGGGGTGTTAAAGATGGTGCGGAGGCTCTGGTGATCAAAGTGGATGGTTTCGGCACTAGTACAACTATAGGAGGTACTGTGGTCGCTGGTGGTGCAGATGCAGCAGGACTGAACCCTGTTGTCGAGTATACTAGAGGTGTTGCTGCTAAGGGACCTTTAGGAGGAGTTAGTGCGGCCACTCCTACATGAGTGGAGTAGTGGTGGAAGGTATGTCTTTATTGTCTGTTTTCTATAACAAACTCTCTCCTATTATCTTGTTGTCATGTTTAAATTTGATTGATGATGAGTTTCAATTTAATGTACTTGATGGGCAGTACTCGAACAATGTGTAATGTATTTAAACTTCCTGCTTGTTTGTATATGGTTGATTTGGATTGCTTGTGTGTATTGAACTTGAATTGCTGGTTTGTCTATAAGCTTGTGTCCGTGTGTGTGATTCAAAGGATTGGCGTGATACTTAGATTTGACCGAGTCCAGAAGTGTTTTGAACCTTAAAGGTCACCCCTGGGTCTATCTGCAGGATTGAGCCTGAACGAAACAATATGTGGTTGCCCCCAATAAATTTATGAGGGTTCGGTTTATCTACCATTCATGCCACTCTTGTTTGCTCGAATTGGAAACTTGACAAACTTTGAAGTCTCCCCCAAGTATCAGTCGGGTTGAAGGGTTGATGTGATACTTAGGTTAGACCAAGAAATTTACTGGACTTTGAAGGCCTAAGCATTATGTGGTCGCCCTCAATGCATTCCTGAGGGTCCGATCTATTGAGCATTCATGCCCCTCGGGTTTGCTTGAATTGGAAACTTGAAAAACTTTGAGGTCGCCCCCGAGTATCAGTCAGTCGAAGGGTTGACGTTATACCTAAGTTAGACCAAGAAATATACTGGACTTCGAAGGCCTAAGCCTGACCGAAGCATTAGGTGGTCGCCCCCAGTACAATTTCGAGGGTCAGGTCTATCGACCATTCATGCCCCTCGGGTTTGCACGAATTAGAAATTTGAAAATCTTCGAGGTTGCCTCCAAGTATTAGTCGGGTCGAAGGGTTAACGTGATACTTAGGGTTGTCCAAGAAGTCCACTTGAAGACATGACATGAAACTTAAAGGATAAAAAATATGTTCATTGATTAAACTGTATTTAAATCAGTTAAACAAGGTGGTGGCCGTGGCCTGTTGTTCGAGACTAGCTGTATTGTGTTCTATGGATTAGGTAGAGGTTCCTCCACTTCTGTCATTAGATAATTGGATCCTTTGTCGATTTTGTCATACATGACATAAGGTCATTTCCAGAATTTGTCTATCTTGCCGGCATTGTGAGACTTGGAAGAGGGTGACTTCTAAAAGTTCCAAATCTCTAATATTGAAACTACGTAGTCGAACTCTCTTGTTACATGACTTCTGGAGGGAGAGGTGGTAACGGCCAAGATTTGTAATGGCTCACTCTCTGGTTTCGTCAATCCATAACATATTGCATCCAAGTTCGAGCTCATTGTCTTCATCGGGGAGGTCAAGATCGCTCGTTGGTACTTCAAACTGAGTAGGCAGGACAACTTCGGTACCATAAGCCAAGAGGAAGGGAGTGCAGCCCGTCGCCTTTCTTGTTGTGGTACGATAGGCTCAGAGTACATGTTATAATTTTTGAACCCATCGGCATTTCTTCTTAACGACGCGCTTCTTGAGACCATCGACTATATTATTATTGATTGCTTCGACCTGGCCATTCCCCTGAGGGTAATAAGGTGTGGAAGGGGAGAGGCTAATGTTGTACTTCTTGAGGAAATTTTGGACATTGCTCCCAATAAACTGTGGACCGTTATCGTATCGAATCATGTGAGGGCAGCCAAAACGTGTGATGTTATTTTTCTATAAGAACTTGATGACCTCTTCTTATCTTGTTCGCCATAGAAGCATGGCTTTGACCCATTTAGTAAAGTAATATGTGGCTACCAGAAGAAAGCCTCGTTTGCCCAAAGCTTTGGGGAAGGGGCCGACCAGATCAATCACCCAACTTTTGAACGGCCAAGCAACTTAGCTACAACAGAGGTCTTGAGAAGGGCTTCGGGTATCATAGGCATGACGTTGGCATTTGTCACAGTGTTTCGCATACTCTTTGGCCTGTTTCTTCATATTAGGCTAGAATAAACCTTATGTTACGGCCCGAAGAGCCATAGACCGACCAGCAGTGTGAGCACCACATGTACCTTTATGGAGTTCAGTGAGTATGGAAGTAGCTCCATTTTAAGAGATGCATCGGAGGTGTACGCCGCTCGGGGATTTGCGTTATAATCCACCTTTGAGAATTATGTGTTAGTGGCAGCTTTCCAACAATGAACGTTTGGCTTTGGGATCTTCTGGGAGAGTAGAACTACTGAAATATGCAAGAAATGGTGTTCACCAGTCATCTGGATCGAGACTCTCGCACCCAGTATTGATGGCATTGACTTCTATCTGATCGATACTTGGGCGTTCGGGTACTTCGATATGGAGTGTTCGATATTCGGACTGGCCTAACATGGTTGGTATGTAGGTGAGGGCGTCAGCATGTCTATTTTTGCCTCTAGGGTACTGCGTAATAGAAGACTTTTCAGGAAAACGATCCATGCACTGGTGAACAAGAGCAGCATACTGAGCCATGCGGTCGTTTGCCTAATTTTTACTGGTGTTCTGCCTCTGAAAAAGTTCAGAATTTGTAAATACTATAAGTTTGGGAGCGCCATGTTAGAGGGCAAGATCTAGGCCATGTATCAGGGATTCATATTCGGCCTCGTTATTAGATCATTCAAAGTTTAACTTGACGGCCTTTTTGATTATGTCATTAGAGAGGGTAACTAGAACAACACCAATTCCCGAACCATTAGGTGCAGCGGATCTATCTGTAAAGAGATGCTAACCCGTGTTAGGGTTCCAAGGGTCATTCTGGTTGGGCTAGTTTTCTGGTTGATCATCTTCGTGTTCTTCCGAGTTGATGTCTTCGACCGGGAAGTCGGTAAGAAAATTAGCGACTGCTTGGCCTTTCTGAGATATCTATTTTCTGAAGGTGATGTCATGGTCATCGAGATAGACAGACCACTGTTGTACCCGTCGGGATTTGTCTTTCTTGCTTAGGATATCTCGAAGAGGGTAGTTGGTGATAACACGTATAGGGTAAGCTTGAAAGTGGTTTAAGCATTCGAGCATTGTAAACGAGGGTGAGGAGAAATCACTCGAGCTTTGTATATCGAGTTTCAGCAGGTGTCAGAGTTTTGATGATAAAGAACAAAGGTTTCTCAATGCTAGATTCGTGTCGAATAAGGACTGAGCTGAGAGAAGTGTTTGTAGCTGCCAGGTATAAAAAAAACATTTCATCTTCGATGGTGGTGCAGATTATGGGTGGGCGACCATGGTATGTTTTGAGTTCGAGGAAGGCCTGTTTACAATCGGGTGTGCAATTAATTTCAGGGTTGTTCTTCTTTTCGGCCTTGTGGAAGCCCTGGTCGCATAAGAGGGAGAAAAGCCAAGCATAGTGGTCAGAGGATTTTCAAATAAAGCAGTTGAGGGTGGCTAACTTGCTAACAAATATTTGGACATCTTTTTTGGTTCGAGGGGAAGGCATATCGATGAGGGCTCGAATATGAGTGGGGTCGATCTCGATACCTTGTTTGCTGATGAGGTGGCCTAAGAATTTGCTGAAAGAAATACCAAGCTGATATTTTTCTGGGTTAAGTTTCTTGTTATAAGACCAAAATATGGTAAAAACTTCGGTGAGGTCCTGTATATGAGCCTATTTTTGGAGGGTTTTGTATAACATATCATTGATATAAATTTCGACTGACTATCTAAGCAAAGGTTTGATCATGGCGGTAACAAGACGTTGGTAAATGGCACCCGAATTTTTAAGGCCGAAGGACATGACGTTAAAATAATAAAGGACTTATTCAGTGATAAAAGAAGTTTTAAGTTGATCCCCGGGGAGATGGAGTACCTGATTGTAACCCGAAGCCGCGTCTATCATTGAAAATCTTTCATGACCGGCTGTGGCATCCAGGAGAACTGAAATGATTGGGAGAGGAAAAGTGTCCTTCGGTGTATGCTTATTGAGGTAAGTAAAGTTGACGAAGATTGAGATCTTGCCGTTCTTCTTGGAGATAACGATAATGTTCAAAATCTAGTCAGCGAACTTGACTTCTCTAATGAAACCTGCTGCAAGGAGTTTGTCGACCTCAAGGTTAACGGATTCTCAAAGCCGCGGGGCCAAAGTATGATTTTTCTACATCATGGTGGTAGAGTAAGGGATGAGGTAAAGTCGATAACAGGCTATGGTTGGGTTAATACCAGACATCTCATTGAAAGTTCAGATGAAGACATCTTTATTTGTTAGAAGAAAGTTGGTGAGTTCTAGGGTTTCGGCCTCATCCAGAAATGTACCAATGAATGTACCTCGACCAGGACTGTCAAGTTTGTTATAGACTGTAGGTTCGATGGGTGCGATAGATGGGATCGAAGCTATGGGGAGAGACATTGATTGCTATGGTTTGACAAGTTTTCGGGTTTGATCGATCTCCGGGTACTCGCATGAGCGGACAAGGCGCTGAGAACCTTTTAAGTTCCACGTGCCACAAGGGGTAGTAAAATTAAGTGTTTGGTGGTAAGTCGAAGGTATGGCTCTTATGGCATGGAGCCAGTCGCGCCCAAGGATGCCTAGATTTCTTTGTCGATGATAAAAAAGCTAGTTTGGAGGGTAAATAGTCCTGTAGTGACAGGGAGGCTAATGCAACCGACAGCGACCTTAGTGGCACCATAGAAGCCCTTTAGTTCGACATTAGCCGGACTGGCATAATGAGGTCAGTTTTTTGTATAGCTCGACCAGTATGGAGGAATAGTACATTAGTTGTACTGCCTGTGTCAATGAGCATGGTATGAAGGGCGAAGTACTCGACCTTGATTATAATGACCAAGGGATCGGAATGGGCAAAGCGAACATGAGAAGTATCACAATTAATAAATGATATACCCTCGGGCCGAGGGTATTGGCCCGATTATGGTAGAAGGATGGGTAGCTTCTCCTGGTAGGTAAGCTTGCAGTATTGTTCGACGCGCTTGCGTTTGCTTTTAGTATAGCCCGCTGTCGATATTGGAAAATGTGATGGAGTTGGAAAATATGTACCTCGGCTAGGTCGGTAGCAGGGGCGGGTTGAGGCGTGAGATACAACCCGCCGAGGTAGCTGGGATGATCGGTGATGTA
Organism: Kingdonia uniflora; assembly: GCA_014058105.1. Lineage (NCBI taxonomy): Eukaryota > Viridiplantae > Streptophyta > Magnoliopsida > Ranunculales > Circaeasteraceae > Kingdonia > Kingdonia uniflora. The sequence continues at coordinate 5,806,913 of JACGCM010000704.1, read as the reverse complement.
TCAATGTGGACGACCTATTTTAAAGATCATCTCTAGAGAATGTTGAAGAGTATAACATTTATTTGTAGTATGGCAGTTGCACTTGTAGTTTTCACAGTAAGGCTTGCCCTTCCTGATCTCGATGGGGTAGGGGGTACACCAGATATGGTCGGCATGAATTTGGGGTAGAAGGGTGTTAATGGGAGTAGCGTACTTGCGAAGGACCAGCTTGGGTAATTTTTTGTGGGCCTCAGAAGTGGTATTATTGGAGTGAAGGCATTTGAGGCTCTCAGTCTCTTGTGAGACGAGATAGATCATGGGTATAGAAGGTTGTCGAGGTTCGCTGTTGTTGGTGGTCGAAGCTTGCCCCTAGCGATTAGATTTATGAAATCGTTCGAGGTCGATGTATCCGTTAACCTTAGATATCATCTCCTCAAGGGTTTGTGGTTTATGAAGCACGATGTACTCCTTGACACGACTGTGATCTGGTGGAGCGCTAGAATATTCGAGTACAACATTCGCACTATCGAGGTCTTCGACTTTGCGCTACTCATCAAGAAACCGCTTGGTGAAAGCTTCAAGCATTTCATTACGGGATTTGCGGAAATTGAATAGGGCATCGACCCGGACCTCGCGGTCTTTGTTAAAGGGAAACTAGACGATAAAAAGGCTCAAAAATTGTTCGAAGCTTCGGATTAAACCATTAAGGAGGCTGTGATGCCATTTGAGAGGGTTATTAGTTAAACTGGTGGGGAGCCTGTGACATAAAATAAGGTCGGTTGTAGAATACCGACCTAAGAAGTTTTGGAATTTGGGGACATGAAACTTAGGGTCGGTATTGCGGTATTTGCTAATTTTAGGTATATAGAAATTGGGAGGCACTTCGATCGCGAGGAGATTGGGAGAGATGGGGTTGTTTAACCGACTCTAAGAGTCTGGTGTTGGGCTCGCGCTAATGTGAATAGTGATACAAATTTTTTGATCGAGTTCTTGCTAGGCAGGGTGAGGGGGAGAGCACTGGGGTCAAGGGGGAAAAGGTCGAAGGTTCGGAGTATGTTCAGTGATGTGCTCCCCAAGACGTTCTCGTGCAGGGCGGCGTTTGGGGTATCGGGTAGTTCGAAGAGTAGAGTCAGAAGAATCCTCCGTGTGGTATACACCAAGTTGGATTAAACTGGTAGGTAAAATGGTGGGACCACCCTCGGCACCAAGGTAGACTGGGGGAACTTCGACCTAGGGGTGGGGCCTGAAGTGAGCGCGGGCTAAAATGCAATAAGGGGCAAGGGCCCGGGATCGCGGAGGAGCGTCGTGGGTGTGAACTTCCTGAAGCTCTCAAACTGTGTGGCGCAGTTCATCGAGGGCACGATGTTTGTACTCTTTGTGATCCAAATGATATTTCTGTTCGGCCTCGAGTTCATTGCATCTGTCTTTACGTTATAGACTCAGTTAATTGGAATGGTGCTCTTCGGCCTGGATGAACTATTGGCTGATCAGAGCAAGTTGGGCGGCTATGCCATTGGTGGAATGTCCAACGATGGTAGAGGAGGAGCGATGGGTTGGGGCCATTGAGGTTTGCTATGAGTGGTAGAAAGAGGAAGAGAAAAAAGGCAAAGGGAGTTAGGTAGAGTTGGTATAGCACAGACATTACCAAATGTAGGGGCCAAGTTTCGTATGAGGGGAAACTGGCTCTTACATTAGGGGGTTAATCTTCGACCAGGGGTTTGCAGGCATATAAATAACAATAATACGAGATACTACTGAGAGAATACACTTGTGTGGCGGCCTAGAATAGGTACTCGACGACCTCTAGCGAGGATTTTATGGAGAAATGATATATATCTAGTTTATAGAAGGATCGAGAAGTAGAATGTTATAGAGTATTCGAAGGTAATCTTGTAAGGCTCTGCGGGATAGTTTTTCCAACCTCCTCATAGTTACTTTGCCCTCCTATTTATAGGATATAGAAAGGATTAAGTCACCCTTGGAGATCAAATTACATGTATATCCTTTGGGGACAACTTACTTGTAACCGGATTCGATTCTGACACTCCAGTTATTGGGTCTGACACTATAGCTACTGACACTGTAGTTGTTGGTTCTGGTACAATAGTTGTTGAACGGCCTGTTTTGCTATTCTGTCTGGTGAGCTGGCTGTCTGAGGTGTCTAATTTCGACCATGTTCTTGGTCAATGTATTTCTGGTACTGGAACTGAGTTATGGCATTGTTCATCTATCTTTGACAATGGTAATTAGCTTCGATGATTCCTTCGAGTGTTCAATTAGTCTCGGATGGCTTCGTGGACTTGCCTTGTTGGACTTTGAGTCTCTAGGTAGGCTTTAATGTAGCCTTTGAGTATTCAACTAGTGCTTGAAGGCTGTGAGTAGGCTACTGCACCCTTTTCAGAATGTCTTGGTTCGAAACGTATAGCGTGCTCTCCAAAAATTACCGACCACTGTTGTACCTATATTGATTTCTCTATTTTGGATAAAACTTCTCACAGGGGGTAATTTTTTATGATCGTGAATGAGCTTGAAAGTAACTTCTGCGATGCGTAGATGAGGGCTAGGAGTAACTTCTCGATTTTTGCATATCGTGTCTTTGTTGGGGTAAAAGTTACTGATGAAATACATGGGTTTTTCTATTTTTTTCATCAAGTGAATGAACACCAAAAGGATTGAGCTGTCTGTGACGGCCTTGTAGAATGTAATTTCTTTGCCTTTTGTGGGGGTACTCATGATTGGTGACTTTCCTAAGTATCGTTTTAACTTCTACAATGTTGCTCCACAGTCTTTACTCCATTCGATCATTAGAATTTTTTTAGTTTTTCCTTTCTGTGTCCCTTCTCGAAGTATGTTAAATAACCATCTATATCGGTCTAATATTTTAATATAAATCGATTGATTGATGCTATTTTTCCAACCAATTTTTGTACGTTTTTCTTCATTTTTGGTGAAGGCATGGATATTAGGATACGAATGCGATCTGGGTTAGCTTCGGTTCCTTTCTTGTTAATCAAATGTCCCAAAATGTTTCCAAATTGGACACTGAGTTGGTATTTCTCAGTGTTGAGCTTCATCCTATATGATGGAAGAATTTCAAAGCATGTATGAAGATCTATGAGATGGCTTTCTTTTTTGAGACTTTTACACAACATGTCTTCGATGCAAACTTCCATTGTTTTCTCAAGCTGATCCTTGAACATTTGGGTCATCAATCTCTTATAAGTAGCTCCTGCATTTTTGAGTCCGAAAGGCATGACTTTATAATAGTACAACCCATTCTCCATGATAAAAGTTGTTTTCTCATGGTCGTCGGGCAATTGTTATATTTGGTTATATCCGGATGCAACATCCATTATAAACATGAGTTTGTATCCAGTGGTTGAATTGAGCAGATGATTAATTATAGGGTGAGGGAAACTATCTTTCAGAGTATGTTTATTGAGGTCTGTAAAATCTACACATACTCTAATTTTTCTATTTTTCTTCGGATCTGCCACAATGATCGAGATCCAGTAAGGATATTTGGCATTTCAGATGAATCTGACTTTGATAAGTTTGTCAAATTCCTTGTTAACTTCTTCCCAGAGTTAGGGGACTAATGTCCTCTATTTTTGTTTAACTGCTTCAGCCTTGTCTTTTTAGCAGAGTCTATGGCTGGCCAAAGAGGGGTCAATACCTGGCATCTCATGAAATATCTATGCGAACACATCACTGTTTTCTTTTAGGAACTGAATAAGAACATTTCATTATGTGATGGATAAAATAGTTATAATATATGTACCTCTCTTATCTCCATTGATCTTGAGATATTCTGTAATTTTTGAGCTTGGTGTTTGGTTCTCTATAGGTTTAGTGTTCTATAATTGTTTGGAAGGTTCTGCAGCAATAGTTACTCTATTTTCACAAGCTCGAGCTAACTACCTTTGATCTCATATATCCCGCTATTCCAATCGAATCATAATGTTAATTGATAAGTCAATAGAATTTCCCTCATGTTATGCAGTCAGCATCGTCCCATGATTCATAAATAATGTGATTTGGCATTTACTATGTAAAACTTACGTCGATTGTCATTGGTCCTACTGTAATGGGAAGTAAAATCTTGCCTACTCGTTCTTCTTTAGATCTACAGAAACCGCTAATGTCGATATCACTAGCTTTTACCTTATCTATTAAGCCCATTTGATCAGTTGTACTTAAAATAACAACTCAATGTCACTCCCAGTATCAAAAATCATTATGTGCAAGACAACATTCCTCATTATTAACATGACAACAAGCGCGTCATGATGAGGAAATTTAACATGGCATGTATTACAATCTTCGAAGGAGATCCCCATTCTCCTATTACTAGATTTTGGAAGTAATCAAGCCTCCTTGCCGATCATGGATAGGTCATGACATTGAAGGAGGCAGTACCTTTTTAATCTGACCAATCTGTTGATTTATTGTGTCTTGATGAAATGACGGAGGCAAATATAGTATAGATGTTTTTCCAATGTTCCTCCATCTACCTAAACGACCTCATTACTAATTTTGTAACTCCCATTTTTGATATTCTCTGGGTCAACGATGTAATCGTAGGACCGTCTGTGTTTAGGTATATACTTCATGAGTCTTTGTAGAACGTAGCAGTACTGGGTATCGTGTTGTTAGACATTGTGGTGTTTGTAATATGGCCTTCCTTCGATGGGCTGGAGGGGCTAGACATTTCTCAAGAACTTTTCTTTCTAAAATGTTGGATAGATATCGGCCAATATAGCTATTAATTTTGGACGGAATGACTTTGGAAGGTCGTTACCATTCCTGGGTCGATCTCCATTTGATTTAATTCATTTTCTATCCCCGCCAGTATTTGTAGTGTACTTAAATTCTTGTTTGTGGCTTGTCCTTTAGTTTTAGGATCAACTTTGGTGGTTTTGTCTTCCGGACATCATCCTTCTGAGATCAATGTAATTGTTCACTTTTTCGATCATATCTTCCAGTGTTGCTGGTTTATTCAGAATGAGATGTTCCTTCGCTCGGTTCTCCATGATTAGAGCGTTGATAAAGGCTGAAATGGTAATCTTTTTGTTGAGGCTATTCACCCTTGTCAAATCTAGAAATTTTTTCGTGAATGTTTCGAGATTCTCTCCTGACATCTGTTTTAGGCTAAAGAGAGAGTAGAGATTCTCTTATTTATCCCTATTGTGCAAATAATTTTTGATAAAAAGTTCTCGTAGTTGTTCGAAAGTATGAATCTACCCTTTCTTCAATGAATGGAACCATCGCCAGGGCTTGCCCTGGAGACTGGTAGGAAATAGCTGGCATAAGATGTGATTTGATGGGAATATAGACCCAAATAATCTTTGAACTCTTGAACGTGCTCAACATGATCAGTACCCTTGTATTTTTCGATTTTTGGCGTATGGAAACTAGTTGTAATTAATTGTCTAACAGATCTTTCATAATCTGGCTCTTTAGTAGTCTGCTAAAGACCTTTTCTGTGCAAACGAGGTACTCGGCCAATGCTGACAAAAAGAGGTAACGTTTCTCCGAAGTCATAAAATTCCACTTCAGTTTCTACCTCAACCAGCTTCCCAGCTTTCCAGCTTGATGAGCTTTCCAGCTTCGACCTCAACCAGATCGGGCATGTCCTAATCCATATCATGTTGCCAGGAGAACTTCATAGGTAATTCAGCAGTCTTCCGCCTAAAGCGATGATCCCGAGCGAATCCCATCCATTTCTCATAGCGCAGCGTGGTATCTATTGAGTTTTTCAAAAAATTACAAAAGAAAGAGAAGAGAATGAAATAGAAGGGAACATGCAATATCCCTACCCCCATAACCCATACTTATAGCCCCATTTCATTTATTACCCTATAACTACCAATATCTCTCTATTACCCTCTATTATTACCTACCCGAAAACCAACAGTCAAACCGTTCAACTTCTAAGGCCAAACAGTTTTCTCAGCAAACGCCACTGCACCTGTTTCTGAGCCTTCGCTGAGAGGAGGCAAATGTAGTAGCCTACACGCAGCCTTCTATCTTAAACAGATACTCGAAGGATACTTTGAAGCCTACTCAAACATCTCAAATTCCGATCAATACACAAACAAGCCTCCCAGAGATCATCCGAAGACGAAGCCTCGATTCCAAACAAAACCTCGAGGACGGACTCCGCATCATAGCAGAGACACTTCGACAATATTTGTACATGGTCGAAGTATGATGGGACAGACAGTCAGCTTACTAGACAAGACAACACTGTTGTTAGTCCTTGCAGTTATAGTAACAGGCCCAACCACTACTACAGTATCAAAGTACAAAGACAGACACAACAACTATTACAGTGACAGCTCCAACATTTCTAGCACCCATACCCACACTGAGATATTTGGATAGTACCCTGGTAATATGACCTAACCTTGGTGACTCAGCCCTTCCTATGTTCTATAAATAGGAGAGATGGGGAACCAAGGAAGGGTTACAAAAATTTCCCCAGTCCCTTTGCAGTTTACCTTCGACCACCCTGTAAAAACCCAGTATTCAAACCTTAGACTACTCAACAAAAATATAAATACTCCTAAAAATACTCATTAGAGGTCGTGGAGAGTCACATTCCAGGCCTCCACACAAGTATATTGTCTATTGATTATTTTAATTTTGGATAACGCACTTGTATTCCTTTGCTTGAAGATTTAACCCCGTGGTGTAAGAGTCGACTTCCCCTCCTTAAGAAGTTAGGCCCCTATAACAATGATTGGTGAAAGCCTTTCTTAGTCTACCTCGGTGTCAACAACAGTTGCAATGGACCACTCCCAGCAGACCCAAAAGAGCGCCGACAATTGATCAACAACTCGAAGCACTACACTAATCAGAATGGTGTATTATACCGTTTATCTGTCACGGGGCCTTACCTCAAGTGCCTCTCCAACCAAAAGTAGATAAAATCCTTCCCGACTTACATGATGGGACTTACAGCTCCCATGCCTCAGGTCGATTACTAGCAAACAAAGTTATTACACACGGAGTTTTCTAGCCTTGCATGCACAAGCAAGAAGAGGAGTACTCACGCAGATGTGACACCTGCCAATGACATAGACATATGATATGCGCCCCTGCGCTTGAACTCCATGCAAACAAGGTGTTCTGTCCATTCAAAAGATGGGCACTTGATCTCGCCGGCGAATTCCCTAACTTTCTAGGTAAAGGCTATCACCTACTCGTAGCTACCGATTATTTTACGAAATAGGTAGAAGTAGTTCCACTATATCGAATTAGAGAAGAATAGGTCATCTCTTTTATCTGGGAAATAAATCATCACTCCGTTTGGGTGCCATCACCTAATTCGTATCGATAACGATCCCCAATTTGTTGGAGAAAAAATCCTAACCTTCCTCGACCAATACGATATCATCCACTTACCATCCAATCCTTACTATCCTCAAGGCAATGTCCAAGCTGAAATTACCAACAAAACTATCGTGGATGGACTCATAAAATTGTTTCACTCACAGAAAAAAGGGAATTGGGTTCGAGAACAACCTCATGTCCTATGGGCATATCGTACCACTCCTAGACAGTCAACTGGATGTACCCCATTCCTCCTTGCCTATGGTACTAAGGCTGTCATTATTTTTGAATTCCATCATCTAGTTCGAGATCATGAGCTGACTGACGAGAAAAATGAGTTTGAATTGGCTTGCAACCCTAATATGATCGATGAAACTAGGGAACGCGCCATCGGTAACCTAGGACAATATCATCATATGCTAGCTAGGTTGTACCACAGCCGAGTCAGAAACCGTACCTTCCAAATCAATGAACTATTCCTCAAAGAGATTCCTCAACATCGCAAAGAGCCTTACTCTAGAAAATTAGTCGACAATTGGGAGGGTCCATTCATTATCACAGGTCTCTCAGGCTTGAGATCATATTATCTCATAACTGAAGGGGGAATCCCCATTTTAAATCTTTGGAACACCATGCAATTAAAACGGTACTATCGTTAAGCATCTTACTACTCCATTTCCGTTTCTCACTTTTGATTTTTTGTTTTCACTATTTCAATAGTGAGATTTTCATCTCCATCCAATATAAATTCTTAACTGATCAATGAAAATTCTAAGTCTATCACAACATCTTTCAACTTTCATAGATTTCACCACATTTTGTAGATTAAAGCATAGATAATAGTAACTTTTAATCGATCTTATACCTGTTAAATCAAGGATAACACTTGGTTTGGCTGACTCTACTAAATTTTTGCGATTGAAACAAATGTATAAACCTGTTTTAAATCAAAGACTCTACCAAATATGAGATAGGGAAAAGGTAATACTAGCATTCATCTACTTCAACTTGTTTGGAACATTATACTAGTAAAATCAAGAATAACACTTGGTTTGGCTGACTCTACTAAGTCTCTACGATTGAAACAAATATAAAAACTTGTTTCATATCAACGACTCTAACAGACATAAGATAAGGCAAAGGTAATACTAGCCTTCATCTCTTTCAATATGTCTGCAACATTACTACAGTTAAATCAGGATTCACTTGGTTTGGCTAACTCAACCCATTTCTGTGATTAGAACAAAAGTAATTTTTTTTTTTATATCAAAGACCCCACCAGACATAAGATAAGGCTAAGGTCATACTAGCTTTCATCTATTTTAATATGTCTGTGAGAAATACTATTAATTTTTTGGTCACATTACAATGGATTCTTTTCTTCTGCTAGGATGTCAACCATGCTTTGCCCTTCAGTAGGAGGTCGATCAGAATTTAGTTCGCGAGTTACAGTAGCTCTGCCCCTCTCTATCAGATCAGCATGTCGAGGGCCTAAATTCGTTTCCATGATGGCCATGCAGTTCCCTCGATCTATATTGACTCTACAAATGCATCCCTTCTCAGACAAACTCTTGAACAAGGTATCTCGTTTTAACTCAAGTCTCTTTACTTCCTCTACAAAATACGCAACGGTCGACTTTAACAAGTCTGCGCGTGATGCATGAGCTACAACGATCCTTGAAATGTGAGATATGACCATCTCAAGGCGTAACTCCAATGTCGTGTACAATTTCTTCTGATGTGCCATTTCCATTTATGTCTGAGCATCAAAAGCTAGTCTCTCCCAAGATTTTGTCAAATTTTGTTGATTTAGCCAGATAAATGGCTTCTAGGTCCACCACCTGGGCTCGAAGTCTCTCGATTTCTATATTCTGCTCTTCCCTGGCCGAAGTATCCCTTACCAAATCATCTTTTTACTTCATTAGAATTTCCTTCGCCCACATTTCCCCTTTAAATTCCTTCTCCCTGACAAGAACAACATCTAACATGTGCTGACATTCCCTTAAGTTTGCGTTCCCTTTCTGCACATACCCCTGAATTTGAGCTACGTCACATTCTAGCTCTCTAATTTTACCTGGCAAGCTAACTACATCCCTTGGACTAGAGGAACTTTAAAGTCATTTCTACTCTTCCTCGAGCGCGCTCTAGCCTCGGCTTTCTTGACACGCGAGTAGGCTTGCATCAATTCGGCCTTCTACCATGTCACCCTCTCACTTAACTCGTCACATCTCCGTTGCATTTCTCGAAATTCCATATCCTTGGCGGGTAGGGCTATATACAGATGCTCGATTGCAGCTTCCGAACTTGATAGATTTTCTCGAGCAACCTTCAGTTCATTATCTTTTTCAATAATTTTCTATTTCAGCCGTTCCAGTTCACTTCTACAATTCTGAAGATTAGCTTGAGATTGTCCCTCCAATCATTCAAGCGCCTGAATATGGTATTGTACCATTTCAGCTTGCCTACCCTTGACCATCAGCGTGTTAATCCAACTTTGAAACTTTATGGCGTGCTCTTTTATCTTCGCATGCTCTTTTAGCCCCTTGACAATTTTGGCATCTTTCTCCTTGATCTTGTAAGTGAGGTCGACAACAGTTTGGGATGCCTCGACAAATTTAAAATACACCTTTACATGCTGGTCTTCTCTGTTCTCATTCGCCTCCCTCACCCTATCCAACTCCTCTGAAAATTCTCGGTTATATTAGAGCGCCTCATCTTCGCGCGAGAAACTGAATCCAATTCAACCTACACAATAATAAATGCGTTATATACAGCTCGATTCAGAATACCCATCAACATGATATAAATCTGATTTCCAAAATATATATAATTTCTAACATCTACTGTGCGCAACTTCTTTTAGACTTAAAGGTCGAGGTACAATCTCAGATAGGTACTCCATGACATGAATTTCGAAGTCTAAGGTACATGTTTTCTATATGTTACATTATCTACATACTTTGAATTTTCCTATGCACTACATTAGTATTATTTTCGTAAAACTGATAGCATGTTTTTGGTCTGCCTCTACACTTTATGTTTTCTTATTTACTTGATAGCTTTATGTCAATAACGCATGCAAGTCAGAAGACCTATTCCGATCAAACCTACAGCTCTGCTTGCGAAGATAGCAAGGCTGTGGAAATCTCTTTTTCCCTGGCAAGCCCGGTCTCTAGATCTTTTATTCTGAGATTCATTTCTCTAAGTGCCTACAAGAAGGTTGCAAAAGGGGGGGGGGGGGGGGGTCGCCTACGGAAGTCTATTCAATACACACAAATCCAACAATTTACAAGACACTTCAAAATTACTCATACAAAGTCATTTATCTACCCTACCTTCTCATTCATGGCCTCGAGGAGTTTGGTGTCATCCCCTTGATTGTCTAGCACCGTCTGGCGGGAGACATCGTCTAGCCTATCAACAACTCCCACTGCCACCTCTTCAACTTCTTTATCATCACCCTCCTCAACATTGGTGTCTGCCTTAATGGCATCCATCTCATCCTTAGAATATCTCTTCGACAATAGGTGGCACCCAAGCCTTTCTCACTCTATCTCCACCTCCTCCAGATTTACCCTCGCCTCCGCCTGTAGATGGCCAATCACCACTTCATGGAAAGCCTTCAAGGCATCTAACTTCTTTACTTCTTTCAGAGCATCAACTTTTGCTCGAGCTACCTTCTTTTCAAGCTCAACCTTCACCTTCATCAGCTCAGAGCCAAATCCCCTTTACCAAAAGAGCAACCTGCACAAAACAAATTGACCTCAGCGTGAGTTCAAAATGCAATAAATAAATGTTTCACATGATCAAACATAAATTCATACCATCCTGCTAATGTCCTTTTCTCCATGAAGAGCCACCAGTCTGGCCCTTTCCTCCACTGCTTTAAGATCGTCCTCAGCAGTAGTCGACCTTCAGGAACCTTTTCCTCTGACCTCCCCGAAGGCTTGATCCTTTACCTTTTCTCTTTTCTGTTGAGCTCACCACTTCCAGTGGTACCAGAGGCTGACGGACGCTTCAACATCTATTTTTCTAAAAATGTTCGTGTTAATTTGCTGGACGTAATAGACTCTGACTAAACCGAACTGTCTATTCTCAGGTTCTTTGCCACATTGATTCAACCTTCCCCACAAGTTCCTCTCTTCTTCCCATCATCAATATCCGCTATCAGCCTAGTCAATTGAGATTTTTGAACCATTTTTTACTTGCTCCTAACCCTCTTCTTTCTTCTAAGGAAAAGTCCTTCCAACACAAATTCGAGTTCAACCTCTTCCTCTGCAACTTAGTCCAATAATGAATCTTTCCTTTCCACTTGGGACTTTGGGCCTGCAATACACAGCAATTGTATTATTAACAAAAGTCTATCAGTTCAAACATATCAATATTATAATCTATGCATTGTTATACTTTGCTTTACAGTTCTCAACCCGTACTCTAATTGAGATAGGTAATACAAGAAACCCTTTGAAAGGTCTCTCCTAACACTTTAATCAAAATATTCTTACGAGATTGATCATCTATAACCCTACCTCATTTTTCCTCCTCTAAGTCGGCTAACAAATAAAAATACTCATCCCCCGTCGCTACAGTACACCCCCTAAATAGCCTACCAGCGTATTCTATACAGTTACCCCACTTCCCTCTTACGGCAGCCTTGGCTTTACAAAAAATTTTAAATGTATCTAAACCAGGGGGATAGGCCATCAATTTTTAAATGCCTCGCACGACTCGTCCACAATTTTGGAATCGATGCGTTCTTTCCACTATCCATGTCAGACGTCTTGTACATTCTTAATAAAGCTATTTTTCCATCATTACACCTCCCTTCATATTTTAATCTATTTTTATCTCCTGTTACCATATCTTTATCTGACCTTCCTACACTCATGATGTCTCACACTCTGTAATATCAGATTTTAGTAGCTTTACATAAAAACAAAACAAGAAGCTCCCGCATTTTTTCTGATATTGTTCCTTATACTTATAGTACTAGTGGCGTCATTTTCAAAGCTAACAAAATTTTTAAAGTTATTCAAAATTTGTTTGTCAAAATAGTCTCAAACGGCATTTACAACTATAGAGGATCAAATTGACTTAGTAATTTTCTATTGAATTTAACAACCTTACATTTATTTATGATAACACTTTACATATAATTACATCTAAGATAGCCTTGATGACCTAGGCGACCACATCCGATCAAATCTCCTTCATCGATCATCCCATCTTCAAATTCGATCTCTACCTTAGCAATCAATCCAATCATCTCTTTTCGATCTGCAAGATCCCATACAATTTCACGAAAGGATACCTAATAGAAATATTGGGCCTACTCAAGTTCCCTACCCCTTACATCCAGTCCTTCGTACTGACACTCCCTCACTGGTAACTCAGCATCATAAACAAACAATCCAAAAATCCTTTTCAGCACTTCAACGATCATTATGTCCAATCGTTCTTCAGCAGCATGACGAATTCTTCAAGATCGAGTCCACACCATCATAATCTCTTCTCCATATTCAAAAATAAATTATGCCCTTATTTATACATTTGTACAATTGTTTTCCCTCAAAACGTGATTTTGACCTTTTATCTCGTAACAGAAACCCAAAAAATCTTGAGATAGACTATTTGAACTTATCCCTTCCTTCGAACTCATACGTTACATTATTTTTTAAGTCGAGCTTATTTTTTCAAGATTTATTCTTCTATCGACCACTATTAGCCCGAATTTTTGCATTACAGATTTCCTATAATTTTTATCTCCCACATTTCTAATACGCAGGCCAATGATACTTACAACAACACATACATTTTTTCAACTTATTAATCTCTGTTCGAATGTCAGAATAGCAATACTTTCGGTACTCATAAAATTCAATTCATGTCATACATCCTTCAAATATTTCAATTCGATTCTATGAGCTATTTTCTATCTACATAAACACAAGTAATTGAATGAAATTTTTTAATCATGTAAATAAAATTACACTTGATTTTACAGATAACAAGTCTTTTAGTAATCGATCTAAGGTTTATTACAGAGGCCTAATCTGTTCAGAATCTAACTTCAGGTATTTTATAGATAATAAGTTTTTTAGTGCTTTTGTAAGTAACTGGTCATTCAGGTACTCCCACACATCAAATCCTTCAGTTCGTCCTGCTTTGGTGATTTTTTACCCTGATGCAAAGAAAAAATTGGAGATAACACTAAGTTTCCCTCACATGAGTTTGTTCGAAGTCTAGTTGAACTTCAAATGAAAACTATGTAAGAAGTAGACTCAGTGCTGGCACCATCTCTTCAAACTGAAAGCCTTCTGAGTGCCAAGACATGATGGGAATGCAGAAGCAGACTCTTACTTCTCGTCTTACTCCTCCACTGCCATCACCGCCTCTCCTATAGTCACCACCCCCGAAGAGTTGGTAGAGATGAAGAGGGGCCGACCTTAGAATCCATGGTGATACAAGAAATTAGCATAACTGCCCCGCAGTTATACCTATCCCCGCATATGAATCCCCAACCTTATCTTCCACAAGAGTACGGAGACAAGCCCAACGTTCCTCGCCTGTCAAGACGACGACATGAAACCTCCACTTACAGTAGAATTCCTCCTTAGCATCAATCGCTTCGTCTTCCAATATGCCTTGATAATTCGCAGGGATAGGTGCAGGTATCGACATCACCAAGGACTGGTCACCAAAGTATTTCAACTTCAACCTCTCTATTTCAGATGTAATCCTCTCTTCAAGGACCATCCTCCATGTCTTCGCCACTTTTAATAGTCCAGAGAATTTGATAAATTACAAACGTAGACTGTTCAAAGATTCGATACAGGTACTATTTATATAGCCTTACATTTATTATGTAGATTCATTTTACCAAGCGTCATCATTCATTGCAGACGCAACTTTTCAAAATCATAACTGTCACATACATCAGCATCCACAATCTCATTAAACACTCATCATTTCCCCATAACCCACGTAACTTCCACATAGTCAAAGCCATCATTACTCCATTTCAATTATCAAGAGCTTTAACCCAAATACCAATTATAACAAATCATTTCTCAACCAAATCCACTTGTGACTTCAATTGTGAGGGGGCCATTATAGGGACCTATCCCTCGATTTCACCTAAAGATGAGCTATCACCATTTCAAATCACCTCCATCTCAGTCTCACGCATTTTTAACATAACTTCCCCAGTTAACATTCTTACCTGCCCCATAAACTGGTTAAGAATATGAGCCGAACTTAAACTAAAAAAGCCTTATCCAGTCAAAGATACTTGTCTCTCACAAACTTGTCAGTTACTTAGTCAACCGCCACAAACCACATTATTCAAAAAACGTGCTCCAACAAGATAAATAGCTGCGAAGAAGGCCCATATAAAGGAAAAGTTCCAAAATAGACAAAGACCATAAATATTATTCAAGAGATCATCAAGAAACTAATTATTTTTAATTCTCAGCAACATTCAAATTTCTTATTAACAAGGTTCAAGCATTTTTATATCTATAGATCACTTGTAATAAGATATCCGCCTCAAACAATAAAGATATTTTTCCAAAAATCCTCCACTCGAGGTCATGGTTTTTTACCTATTTAGAAGTTTTCCACGCTAAAATTGCCTGTGTCATTTCTTACTTTCCATTAGAATATTGGTACAGGTTTATTAGTGTGATAGCGAATTCCAGGCCATTTCGAGCTTACGAAATTTAGCCATTATATGCATAGCTTTAAAGTTCATCAACGTACCGATCCTAATTTTATAAATTTTTCTCTCATTACTATGTATTTTTTAGGGGCTTATTCATGCATCTAGAAATAAATGTTAGTATGTGTTGTCAATTGTAGGTTCAAGACTCATTCACTTTCCCCATAGGATTCTCATAAGAGAAAGGTCCAGATTTCTCTAATTGCATACTATTTCCTAAACGTCAACCTATTCCTAGTTTGAAGGTTATTAGTTTTCACAGAAGTTGTATGTTCCATTTATAAGCATTTTATGCTAATCAAAATGAAGTTCATTTCGCAATTTCATCCAACATTAGCTGTTTAACTTTAAGTATACCCTTGTACCATTTGGTTCATTGATTTGATCTCGGAAAACTTTTGTATTAAGTGGTGTATGTACTCATATCGTTACTTGTATCTCTAAGGGGTGGTATATGGTATCATGAGATCTATATTTCACATCTACGCTGATTAATTTCAGTTCTAAAAGCATGTTCATTAACTAAAGATCAAAATTTATGTATCTTAGATTTTTAAGGTGGAAAATTTTCTATGTGTTTGGGTTCATGTTTAGAAGGATTATGAATTTGAATTTGGTTTAGTCTTCAAAATATGGTGAAACTATACCATGCTTTAAGTAAGTATTATTGTATTCTTTAGCTTCACGAGTCGTGACATCTTTATAATTAAGGTTTACTTCATAGCCATCAAGCAACAGCTAGGTTACGATATTGCTGAGGAATAATATAATCTAGCTTAACAGTTCTATATTGAGAGCAATTAAGAGAGAAGAGGATTTCTTATTAATTGGATATTGTTTTTCAATATGTACCACAAACAAGATAACCCTACAGCAAAGATTACCAATCTTACTTAAACTCTTCCAATAAAACCTAAAGGCCTATGGGGTTGTTAGGAGTCCAATAGGATATCCTAACCCAGTTGGGCTCCTAGCTTTGGCTGGACCCAACTCCTAATACTCCCCCTTAGGGTGTTCCATACCAGGACGACTTGCCTCATTAAAACCTCTGCGTAGCAAAACCCCATTGGTTGAAAAGTTGTACAATGAAAGAGCGCAATCCTATGCCCTGTATGGGTTGTGGACGCGTATTCGTTGCCTCATCAAAACCTTAAGTCACTAAAACCTCCTAGGATAAAAATTGTACTATCAAGAAGAAAAGTACATCATGCATGTATCCACGCCATGCTCGGACTACTTCCCCTGATGTCCATCTTTTTTAGATGAATCTCCGTGAGATATTGATAAATAAATCTTTTGTATGCCAATTCTGTATACTAGTTGCTTGAACATAATTAGTGCAAGAGTCATCGTGAATAGGTTTACAAAGATGCCTTCTGATATATCTTCAACAACGCCAATCTCATTCACATATTTTAATTCATAAGGATGGAATAACTTCTGTGAAATATAATTCATTTTGTTGCCATTGATAAATTACCATTAACTTAAATGATGCAAGCTGAATTGCCTTCATGCATAGTCGATGTTTTATCTTGGATAAAATACGCCACAACTTCAGTTGATGTATCATGGAGCGTAACCATCATTTTCTGCCATCTTCATGAACTACAAGAATCCCCTCGTGGCTCGAGGACGTACCTACTGCTGTCTACTTTATCGATCTCCAAGAATCTTTATGTATCTCCGTACATAAACACATAATCCATTTGACAATAGCCACTATGTGGGTCTGAGAAGTATTCTGTATTGGTGTACTCAATACATTTACGTTTACCATTTTCTGTAGAATAGACTGTAGTCTTTCATACTGATCAAATACATCAGAATGTGCCTGATCCCAATTGAGTACTTTTGGGTAGGAACAAAACTATCGCAAACCAAATAGTTAACTACGAATGAGTCATTTGGTCTAGTATACCAAGCTAACTAAAGCAAAGCACCTCCCAGATATGGCACCACGACCCTAGAAGTTTCTCCCCCCATTAAGATGGTGAAAGATGTCGTTGTCCATACCCAAGTGATGGACGCGCACTAAATGACTTAGCACCGTATGCTACATCCATATCGAAGAGTTAGATAGCTCTACCGATATATATTGTGTGAAGTACGAGTATGCCAATACCAAGATGTTTGATCTACAAATTGAGATACAACTTGATTTCCCAAGGTCTTTTATTTTGAATTCCTTCCCAAGGTATTTGGTGGCTCTCGTGATTTCCCCCGGATGTCTAATGATATCGAAATCATTTAATACGTTGTTATGATGACTGAAGCTAATTTCTGTATTATAAATAAGAGTGCATGGATAGATAAAAATATTTGTCAAGTCCCTGACCCTCAAATACTTAGTAAACTTACTATGTCATATGGGCCCTGATTGTTTCAAGTCAATAATACTTTTTCAGTTTTATTATGAAAACACCTCGTGTGTCGGGCTTAATTGCATCCAAAAGCTTATATATCTCCCTAGGTAGCTTCATGTAGATATCTATATTTAGTTTCCCGTATAGATACGTGGTATTTATATCAGACGCATATCTAGCTTGTCCTTGACAACTTGACAAATTGATCAGTACCGAAATGTTTTAGCGTCCATAATTGAGTATTATGTCACAATACAATCGATGCCAAATCTTTTAAAGATTTCCTGGGCAACTAGTCTCTCTTTGACCAAATTATCTCTCCAAGTTAATCATGTTTTCGTACCTTTCCCATTTATAACCGACAGGCTCAATTGTATCACTTCACATTATGTTAGTAAGATGAGGTCCACATGGATTCCAGATGCCCACTTTAGTCAATGTACAATAACACATAGTTATTTATAAAATGTAGTTCTGAATCCTTATCCTTAATGGCGAGCATAGCAGCGAATATGAATACCTTGTCGACAAATCTCTACTGAACAATCCTGTATTATGTTTCTTACACACTTTTAATAGATCAAGATCTCATTATTATCATATGTATGTGCCACCTCGGGCTAATTTCATAATGTATCAACTTGTCACGTAGCTATTATTGCCATATCAGTGGGTGATTTTATCCTCGATGAACCGACTACACCATTAGTTATAATTGTCCCATATTCTACAGCTCCCCGGCTCATAATACTTTCTTCTAATGGTGCTCTACACTAAGCGCAAGCCTAAGATTTGTTTGTAGTACTAATTCCCCTGGAATGTTCAGCTACAGTAGTAGTTCCCTAAGAACATCCTCTTACGTAGGTACATTACTTGTTGGTACATACACTTATAGTACTTCAATAGTGTCTATGAATGTGTCTGGCAATTTATTTACGACCTATTTGAGGTTTGTAATCCGTTGAACCTAATTATCACCTAACTTATGTATAGGGATCTAGATGAGATGACAATAGTATTTTCTAAGAACTTTTTGAAACATCCTTAGCATTGATTGTCATATCTAGCTCCAATTCTGGGAATATTGTCTCATCAAAGTGATAATTATTTGCCCTGCAGTATATACGTCGCCAGTGGGTTCCAAATATCCAGTGATAAATAGGAATCATAACCCATATAATACCTGGCCGTCATTGAGGGTCTCATCTTCATGCATTATGGTGCGATTGGCACTTATATAGAACATTTAAATGTTTTTCGATGGGCAACACCAGGCTCCAACCCAGTTAGGGTCACTTTTTGGAAAAAACAATTTTATTATTAACTATGGGACAAACCATAATCAGTGTTGTGGGGGCAATAATGCATATCCCACACACTAGCCAGAAGTAGTGATTATAATAATAGTGGCCCAACGATTATCCTAAATCACTTAATTAAGTTTTCCACCAATCCCGAGTTGGGTATGGTATGGGATACTCACGATACTTAATCATCTATCCTATTTAGCAGTAAATTAATCATCAAAAGCCTGTGAGTCTCACTCCCAAGTCCCCATCAAGTTGTATCGATTGACTTTGATTGGTTAATCCAGGAACTAAGCCTACGATTGAATAATCTAAGTGAGATGTCGTGTTAACGTTGCATTCCTAGATTTAATAATCTCCTAGATGCGTCTATTATGACCATAAAGGTACAAGTGGGCCACAATGTGGATGGATTAGTCTACATGTGTTTCCTTAGATGGGTTTGAAGAAAAGGTTATAGATCCCACTCTACTTTGGTCATACCAGGATGAAATAATAGACTTTCCTCGAAAGTAATCCTTATGCGTACACTCACTAGATCTTCTCTTCTTTTAAGGAAAGTTGAGATATAATCCCAATAATCTTCCACATTATCCGAGCCCTGAGGTGTGTAATGGAAATTGTACTAATAGTGTGTTCTAACCTTTAGATATGAAGTGAATGTACAAAACCTTGTCTATCATTTTTTCTCATAGTCATTACATGATAAGTATCATCATGTATCTTCATAACCTTAGTAAAATCAGACTAGATTTATTAGTTTACAAAGTAGATTAGTTACCTTGTATCTTTGCCAATACTTTGAAAGGATAATCTTCGCCAATACTTTTCATTAAGAATGTGTAATAATAACCTAAATAAGTTAGATTTTAAGTGGAAAATGGTGAGAAAAAGTATGATCTCGAGGAGGGTTTTGATGTAAAATCTAATATACTGCTAGCTATTACATATTTTTGAGTAACTGTAGGGTAAGGAAGTAAAAGTACTAGGGTTACAGATTTGAATGATCTATTCTCTGCCTGTATTTATAGTAGATACAGATAGTTTACAAAAAGAAAGAAAAAATCTCTTATTTTGGGGGGACTGGGCAAACTTCGCGGATCTCTAACAGCTCTTTCTTAACCAGGCGTAACGGCTACTTTTAGTAGGTCAAGGACTTATGGTAACTTCTCGAATGTTCTCTTCCTTCGACTATGCTATGCCAGCTTATCCTTGCCGAATCTTGGAAATATGCTACTCCAATCACCCCATTCTCGACAAAAGTACTTGTGTTTTTGTCGAGAAGAAGTTGGAATTTTAAAAGTTTGTCGATATCTTTAAAAGTCTTCCTGTTGTCATTTCTGAGGTCAGAGTGAAGTGAACCTGGTCATATCTTTCCCGAGGAGCCATTAATACGAGATATTAGACCTAGCAAATTTAAGTAGGGTATAAATAGACGATGTTATAAAGGATTTGGTGGTATTAGATTGAAAGGATGCGACCCCAAATATGGTATTGCGAGTTTCCTGAGGATGAAGATAGTGTTTGTGAAGACCAAGGTGAGGTAAGATGTTTTGCTAAGTATTTTCTTTTTATTCTAGCAATTGATATTACCAAGGTGGAGGGAGTCGGCGGAGATTGAGTTAGAATGTATATTCATGTGGGGTATTTGTTTGGGTTGGTTTCAGCTGCTGTTGGTGAAGATATGGAAGTTGACAATAGTATTAAGGACTGGGGTATTGTTAATGTTGAAGAAGATGATGTGAAGGTTGGTTGGACATCCGAGGATCTTGTTTAACGAAGGAGGCTTCTTACAATTTTCTGTTTCATGTCGTATGCAGAGGCAACTCTGTTTTATGGTTCCCAGACCTAAGATTCATTGAGCTTCTTAGGATATCGTTGCCCTCACTTCCAAAGATAATGTCAGATTCTCGAAAAAAAAAGCAATAATGTTAGATTCTGGTGAAAAGATGCACAGAGCAACTAGTCCTTGAGATCGAATGGAAAGATAGTAGTGTTATTGGATGTACTATAAACGAAGGAAGGAGTTGTTGAATGTAATATGTGACAGTTATTTCAATGAATAATTTTTTTTGTTTCGACTTCCACTTTTCTTTCTTTTTGGTCGAGTATATATTTATTTTTGTTAATATGCAAGTGATCGAACTATAGTTGACTCAGTAGTTAAAACAACTAGAAGTATAGTTCACTGAGTGGGGCCAAGAATAGATTTCGGGGCTAATTGATTTAACTATTGAAAATGTAAAATTCTAAGGTATAATAAATGTTTGTGTGTTGGCTTTGACTTTGGAGAACTATAAGTATCCCCTGGATGATTTAAATTGAGAATTGTGTGTTAAAGAAATGGTGAAGACTAGGTCTCAAGTTTAGAATGAGGTGTTCAGCCACGTTAATGTTAAGTATTGGGAATTATACAGTCGGTATTTTGGTAATTGGAATGATAACATTCACTTGGATGATCCTTTTGAGCCATATTATGAAGGGATGAGCGAGACAGAGGTGAAGGATGCTGAAGAGGATTTCTAGTTTTGTTGTCAATTGTAATTTTGGAGTCCTCCTGAACGTGTGAGTTACATGTATACTCGCGTGAAGATGTTGATTCATAAAGAAGATGCTGGTGTAGTTAGGAGTTTGAGAATTAAATTTGTAGAAGTAGTAAATGTAATGGTCAAATTGTGTTTGAAAATAAAATAGAAATAGAATTCGATGTCAGAATGTAGTTGTCAATGTTTTGTTATATTAAATTGTCATCGAATATATTTTGGACTTAGTAAAATTGTAAAATGTAGTAATGGTTTACTCGTTGTATTTGCAATGTCGAATGAATTTTAGAAAATTGATCAGATTGATGATGATTTGCCCCAAATATAGAGATTTATAAATAAGGTAAAAATGTATGGAGGTAGTGAGAGAATTAAACATGACGAGGTGTGATCCTGTAGGTGAAATCTTGAAGTATAAGGAAGATTATGTATAACATCTTTGTGATAACATAGGTTGTGCTTTGTTGAGTATGAATATGTTAGATGAAATTCTTTGAGATATGGAAGGATTGGAGCAAATATGTTGGGGTTTATTTGCTTTAAGAAAGCGAAGAGTCAAAGACTTCGAGAAAAGATGTTTAAGAAGTTATGCTCGATTACTCGAATGGTCGCGAAGCGGTGCGATGTATAGCCTCGTGGGGTCTATAAATAGCTCGAAGGTGGGTGACTATTCACATTTTACAAACTCTAAAAGAAATTCTCAAGTACAAATTATTTGTACTCATCATTAGATTCGTTGTCAACAATTGGGAAGTAGAAGATTAGTATTCTGATTGAGAGAGCAAAGCGATCAAAACAAAGGGATACTGCAGCAGTGCAAGTACAAGGTTAGTAACTTTGTTGATTGTGTATGTTTCTTGATTGTTTGCTTGTAAGTATTGGTAGATGTAGGTATGTGTAGTGTATTGGTAGAAAGAATTTATTTAAGGTTAGATGGATTAAAAGTTATTTGAGATTTGACTCTATTAGGGCTTGGATGACAGAGGTTGAATGGTGATTGTTAAATGGTGTTCATTCAAAAGTAATATAGTCATAACGGTTTATAAAGGTGTTTAGGTGAGAGAGATGTGATGAATTGGTGGTGAGGAATAGGGTATGAGTTTGGTTGGTGTCGCGGCGAGTACGGTGTGACTGTAGGGAATTTGTTTAGATTTTAGCAATATTGTCAGAAATGATGTTTGCCAGTTTTGATTTGGCCAAATTTTAAGCCGGAGAAGGTGATATCCTGTAATTTTTTTATGTGTAGTGGTTTTGGCTGGAAACATGCAAAGTTTTCTTCGAGAACTCTTGAGATTCCAGAATATCGATATAAATGACAATTAGTAAAGTAATCAATGTTTTTAAGACTTAAGGAATTAATAGTTAAATTGTATCGAGAACTGACTGTAGTAAGTGTAACTGACAGTAATGATTGTAATAGATAGTAATGTGAGAATGATATGTTGGAGGTTAAACTCAACAACTTATGCAAATATGAACATATGAACATATATATGTATCAGATATGATAGATACTAATTGTTATAAAAAATAGAATTTAATTTATAGGTTCTTAAAAATGGCTGAACCAACTCAAATTGATGATAAAGATATAAACAAGAATCATCAAGATATAGAGCCCCTGATGATCGATGTAGCTACCTATGTGCAACAGTTGGGAGGTAAATATAGGGTAAGGTCGAGTAGTGATGGCTTAGTTGGTATCGACCAGCTTAGGGAAGTACCTAGGATTGTCCAATTATCTGATGAGGATGCTACCGAGAAAGATATGGATCACGAGCCATAGGCTAGTGATCAAGAAGGTAGTGGGGGTGGGGAAGACGATGTGGAGGAGAGTGAGGAAGCTTGTTATGGAGAGGGTCCAGGGACGAAGGAAATACTGAGTTTCAAGGAGAAGTACGGTATTCTTAGAGATATTAGGTTAGAGGAGCACCAATATGAAATGATTGACCAGGAAGTACCTTTGGGCGGGATTCTCGTGCATTATAAACAAATTAAGAAGGGGTTAAAGCTTACCCTTTGAGCTGACCAGAAGAAGTTGATGAACTTCTTTGATGTGGCACCTGGCCTGTTCAATCCAAATGTATACGACCCAAGTCAAGGGGGGAAGAGTTGATTATTGCTGAAAATTTATGTGTGTCCTACACACTTAAGATGTTCCCAAAGAAAGTAGGATATCACTACTTGGCGAGGTTTCTGAAGAGACCGCTGTTCTATGAAATGGTGTTAACAGGAGGGCGATACAGGGGCGAACGCTTACTTGTGTCTGGGAACTATGAGTTCGACAAGAAAGATACTAAGGAGCCCTTAAAGAGAAAGACTTTTCACTTAGGTTTGTGGTTTGGTAACTTAAATGTCGATGTTTGAAGTGTTGAATGTGATGTGAATTGCATGTAACTGTATTTTGTTTATATACAGCTTTAAAGGAGGTCGATAGGAAGTTGAAAGTACAAGAAGAATTGTACAAGGTCAGAAAGGATTTCTTTTGAAGGATCGACAATCTTGTCATCGACCAAGATTGTGTGAGTACCATTTTTAAGAGGCCGGGTTAAAGAGGTCCAGGGCAAAAGGTTTGGAAGTCCCTGTTATCGACAGTAAGATGTCGACGAAGAACAAGAGTGCCGCAGAGTCTAGTCTGCCAGTAAAAAATCCTTCCTTGTCTAGGTACACGACTGAAATGGAGATAAACTTGATGTTTGCTAAAACATTGGGAAAGAGTAATAAAAAAAGGGTAATGAACCAAGATATTGCTCCTTAACTTCCTCATAAGAGGAATACACAACGATTGACAATGGCAGAGGTGAAGATCTATAATCCAGTTGCTTTACCGGATTGACGTCCTCCACGAGGTGCGACAAGTGTACTCCTAAAGAAGAAGGGGAATGGAGAGTTGCCGAAGAACAAATTCGTCGAGGAATTTGAGAGTGAAGTCTAGAAGTCGATGGATTCTTATATGTCGGGGACGAATGTGTTACGGGCTGAAGTTGATAATTGTTTAGTTGGGGCTGAGAGCTTGATGATGTTTCCCAGCGAGGGCCACCGCAACATGTCGAAGGTGTAAAAATTTTCAGCTTTGCTTTGATTAAAGAAACTGGTATGTCATTCGAATACTCAATTTATGAATGTAATGCAGATCATGAAGTTGTTGACGGTATCGTTCGAACGAATTCATGCAGTTTCTTTGTATATTTACTTAAGTATTTACTTTTTTTGTAGAAAAGCCATATGCATTTGCCCTAGTATCATGTACTAGGGTATAGCATGGTTAGTTTTCCCTCATCTTGTAAATGTTTGTTTGGAAATATCTTACTAAACTTGTTGAAAAAAAAAAAAAGTTGTCGACCGAGGCGAAAGATTGCATTGTCGGTAGTAGTGACCTTGCAAATCATGTATTGGTGTATAAAAACATCGAAAAAGATTTGATGAAGGAGAAAGAACCTCTGATCGAAGATAAGAAAGGGCTAAATAAACCGTTGAATACCTAGAAGCTTGAAGCTCGAAAGGCAAAGGACGCTGCTCTTTGAGAAGTGAAGAATACGTAGGGGAAGGAAAAAGAGGAGGCTTTGGCATTGCTTAGAACAAATTTTAAGAAGGACGTAAGGAAGCAGATTGCTAATGCATGAAAGGCAATAGAGCTGGAACATGGTAAGGTTCTGGACGAGGTTAGGGCTGAGTTGATAGCGGAGAAGTTAGATACTTGTAAGATGGTGAGGGCTCACTATGTAGGGCAGTACGAGTTGCTAGAGGTGAAGAAGGATCATTACAAGGGGTTACCCAAGTCTGGTGGTGTTTTCGAGGATTTAGATGTAGACGATGATATTCTGGAGGCTACCGAAATTCCTTGTGGGACGTCGATGATTGTGTGATGATGGAAGCTGATGGGATGCGTCCTGAGGAATTAATGGAAATGTCTCCTCCTGAGGGTTTACCAAAGGTTGATGACGCCGTATCTCCACCTGTAGTTTAAGTAATTTGTATAAACATTATTTCTTTTGAAAG
The DNA here is from genome assembly GCA_014058105.1 of Kingdonia uniflora. Taxonomy (NCBI): domain Eukaryota; kingdom Viridiplantae; phylum Streptophyta; class Magnoliopsida; order Ranunculales; family Circaeasteraceae; genus Kingdonia; species Kingdonia uniflora. The sequence goes on along the minus strand of JACGCM010000704.1, from coordinate 5,781,661 downwards.
AGAGATGTAAAAGTGGTCAATGGGACTTGAACAATTTTAATTATGCGATGCTTTTAATGATGAATTTTTATTTTTGAAGAAAGTTTTTTGAAAATTTGTGATGTATATATGTTGTAAATCATGTTAAGTGTTAAATTCGACAAGAATGATATTTGTTGAATGTGACTATAACTCGTAGCAGATAAGTAAAGAACGCTTGTTGGCGCAATAAGTAAATGATGACCATTAAATTGCAAGTAATATGAAGGATTACCAGATGTGTATCCTCAGTGAGATATCTTGATTTATATTCAAAAAGAATAAAATGGTCATATTTTGTTTGATAAGTGCGGAATGCGAAGTAGAGTATCCTTCGATTCGATAATATTCGCATAAAATGGAATGATAGTCTGGAAGCATACTTATAAGTATGGTGTGAGACTAAGTATTGATAGTAAAGATGATTGATTTCTGGACGCATACTTATCAAGTATAGATCGAGATCAAGTGAAGATAGTAAAGATGATTATTGTCTGGTGCATACTTATAACGTATGGATCGAGAACAAATAAAGACTGAAAAGATGGAAGTGACAGTAAAGATTGCTTTATTAGAATCGATGATAATTGCTACAATTGTTATCTGTAAAAAAAATTCAGTTGAACTGTGTTCCATGGATAATCAAGTTGGATTTAGTCTTCTGTTATTAGCCAGTAAGTCACGCTATCTATTTTTTCGCTGACAATGTAGGGCCCTTCCAAGTTTTCAAATAATTTGCCAGAATTCTTAGATCGAGTACTATCTTGAATTCGTCGAAGGACAAGGTCGCCAATAACAAAATTTCTCTTTCAAGCTTTTTTGTGGTAACATTTTTTGAACAAGTCATGGTATCGTCCCAAGTTCGTCATAGCTTTGTTATGGGTTTCTTCGATCCATTTTAGGTTGTTGAGGAGACCTAATTCATTATTTTCATCAATGATTTTTGTTCAACCACTTGGTAGATCGAGGTCTGAGGGTATGACTGCTTTGGTGACGAAGGCCATCATAAATAAAGTACAGCCTGTGGAAGCTCGTGGAGTAGTTTGCTATTTCTAGAGTAAACTGAGTAGTTCATTGACCCATCTTCCATTCTTTTCATCGAGCCACTTGCGTAAACCTAATTTGATGCTCTTGTTGATGGCTTCTGCTTGTCCGTTGCCATGAGGGTAGTATGGTGTGGAAGTTGATAGTTGAATTTTGTACTTATGGAGGAAAGCGAGGACTTTAGCACTGAGGAATTGCTTGCCGTTGTCAGAGCATATCATTTGTGGGCAGCCAAACCTGGTTATTATGTACTCCCAAAGAAACTTGATGACTTCATTTTCATCGGTATGACATAGAGGAACTGCTTCGACCTATTTAGTGAAGTAGTCAGTGGTTATAAGGACGAACCTTCAGTTTCCTGATGCTAGATGGAAAGATCCAATGATGTCGATTCCCCGTCGTTTGAATGGCCAGAGGATATTTTTAATGTACAAGTCAAGTGCTGGACTTTTGATGTCTTGAGCATAGATTTGGCATTTGTGCCATTTCTGTGCAAAATCTTCGCAGTCCTGTCTCATATTAGGCTTGTATATTACGTGTGTGAATACCTGCAGGGCTAATGATCTTCTCAAAACATGTGCACCACAGATACCTTCGTGAAGTTCTTTTATTTTGACTTGAGCTTGGTTTTGTGAGATACATTTAATCAGGTATCCTCCTCCTATGATACGATATAAGCCGTTATCATGAACTTTAATTCTAGGTCATTTGGCCAAAAGTGAACGGGCTTCTTCTTTGTTACTCGAGAGGATGTTGGAGTTGAGGTATGCATAAAATGGTCTTCTTCAATTGTCAGGGTCTTCATCTTCAATAATAGTGATTTAGATTGTTGACTGCATATAAAGGCTTGAATGCTCGATGATTTCAATATCTAAAGATCATTTTTTAGTGTCTCCTAGCATGGTAGCGATGTAAGCCAATACGTTGGCATGGCGATTTTCTTGTCGAGGTAACTAGGAGATTAATGCTTTTCTGAATTTGTTCAATTATTCATTGACCAGGGCTATATAATCGATCATTTTTCCTGTAGTGTAAAACATTTTGTTGTAATGATTGGCCAGGAAAAAAGAGTCGACGTAAACTGTTATTTCTTTGGCGCTAAGTATAAGTGCAAGATCGACTCCGTGGAGGATAGCTTTATATTCAGTCTTATTATTTGTGGCATAGAAGCTTAGTTTAATAGCTTTCTTAATGTGATGAATGGAAAGGGTAACGAGGACAATGCCAATTCCTGATCCTCGTGGTCTAGCTGATCCGTCTGTAAAGAATCGCCATCTGGTATTACGCGACCATGCATTTGGATCAGAAATTGAGTCATCTATGAAGATTTCTTTGAGTTCTTCCCAATAAGGGTCTTCGACTAGAAAGTCTGCCAAGAAATCGGCAACTGCTTATCCCTTAACAGATATCTGGGGTTCAAAGGAGATGTCATATTCGCCAAAGAAAATAGACCATTGTTAAATTCTTTGAAATTTTTCCTTCTTGGAGAGTATCAATTTGAGGGGATACTTAGTAATGATTTTTATGGGATGATCTTCAAAGTATGGAAAAAAATTTGAGTACTATAGACCAAGGCGAGTAGTTACTTTTCCGTTGTGTATCTATTTTTCAGCAGGTATGAGGGTCTTGCTGATGAAGTAGATTGGTTTTTCTACTCCTTCATTTTCTCAAATAAGGACGAAACTAATGGAGACTTCAGTTGTGGATAAGTATATTGTCAGTGTTTTGCTATCAACTAGAGTACTCATTATAGGAGGATGCCCCAAGTATTGCTTAATATCTTGGAAGGCTAACTCACAGTCAGGTGTTCAAATGATCTCCTTGTATTGTTTTTATGAAAGTATAGTGGGATTTCCACGAAGGAGGTAAAGAAGTTTGCATCAATCAGATGACTTGGAGATGAATCCGTGAAGAGCAGCGATCTTGCCTACGAATATTTGGACATCTTTATTTATTCGTGAAGATGGCATTGCGATGAGTACCTTGGTTTGTATAGGATCGATTTGGATTCCTCTTTTGCTAACCTGGTATCCCATAAATTTACTAGATACGATACCGAATTGGTATTTCTCTGGGTTGTGTTTCATCTGGTACTGGAAAAGAATATCGAAGATGGTTTGGAGGTTGCTGAGATGATCTTTGCACTTCAAGGTTTTGTAGATCATATCATCAATGTAGACTTCCATGATTTTACCTAGATGATCTTTGAACATTTTAGTGACAATTTGTTGGTAAGTAGCTCTTACATTCTTTAACCCAAAAGGCATCAATGTGTAATAATAGGGACCTCTTTTACTAACGAAGGTTGTCTTTTCTTGATTGTCATCGGCGAGTGGAACTTGATTACAGCTGGAAGCTGCATCCATCATGGAAAGAAGTTTGTGCCCTACAACAGAGTCCAGGAGTTGTAGGATCGGTAGGAGAGGAAAACTATCTTTCGGCGTGAATTTGTTGGGTTCTGTGAAGTGAGCACAAACCCTGATCTTCCCATTTTTATTTGGGACCGCCACAATGTTAGAAACCCACCTTGGATATTTGGCTTCTCGAATAAATCCTACACGAAGGATTTTATCAATTTCTTCGCACATGGTTTTGTGCAGGTGGGGAGCTAAGTTCCGCCATTTTGGTATAATGGCTTTGCTATCTGGAAGGAGATCCAGTCTATGGCACACGATTGATGGACTAATATCAGGCATTTCCTGGAAAGTCAAGGCAAAGATGTTGATGTTTTTCTTTAGTAGTTGGATTATGGTTTCTCTTTCATCGGTTGACAACTTGGAACCAATGAAGGTGTGACACCCGATTCCGCCGAGTTTAATGGATTCGGCCATTTCGGTGTCATGTTGCTCGAATGTGAGGGGTGTCATGGTTTGAGAACTTTTACTGTATAATAGTTGGTGGTAGTATTCTCGTACATTCGTGCAACTACTTCGCTTCCTTTGATTTTGTAGATGCTGTGATCTGTTGGAAATCTTAATGCTAAATGATATGTATATGGTACTGCTTTGATCGAATGTAACCAACTATGTCCCAAAATTCCCAAATACTTGAACTCAGCATCGATAATGAGTAATTTAATGAATGTCGTTTTGGATCCTGTCTGAACTGGCAGAGTAATTTCTCCTGTGACTGATTCTTTTAAACCGTTGAAGTTGATGATTATTATTCTTGAAGCTTTCACGGAATCTCTGAGTCTTTGAACTTCGATTGCCCTTCTGAATAAAACATATGTGGCGCTTCCTGTGTCGATGAGAAGCGTGTACAGGTAGTCTTGTCCAACTTTGAGCATAATGACTAAAGGGTCAATATGAAGATATTATACATGGCTGGTGTAATAGTCCTCGAAGGTAATATGGCATGGACGTTTTGACTTGCTCGAGCTAGGAAGAAGTTTTGCTAATTTATTCGAGGAGGTCATTTTGCAATAAGATGTGATCCGATTGTCTTGTTTTCTTACTTTTCCTTTTTTAATCTCGATCATATAAAGATGGCGAGCTTGCCCTTGGCCTTAATTTTGTTCGTTGTCTTTGTTTTTTGCTCCATCCTTGAGGAACTTTTGGATGTCGATGACATAATTATGAAGTATTCTTGTTTATAGTATGCCATGAAAAATTCGAATGAGAGAGTAAGAGTTGTCAGTTTTGTGACTATGCACATTGTGATACTGACATAGAGGTTTGTTGGGGATATCGTAATTATTTGCGGTACTCGATAATACTCATCTCCCTTTATCATTGGTAAGATAGCAGAGAGAGTCATTGTCATTGGGGGTAGAACATGGATGGGTCTGTCAGGACTTTCATCCTTTCTCCTGGTATTGTCAGTGTTTCTACCTCGTTATTTGGGTACTTTAGTAGTGGTCATCTTTTGTGGTGGAGAAGAAGCTATTTCTCGAGAATAGATGGAAGAGGAGCATTTCATTTTTTCTTTCTTGGATCGTTCAAGTTTAATGTACTTATTAACTACATCAATCATTTTTGTCACCATTCTGAGCTTGTGCAGAGTTAGTTCTTCTCGAACCTTAGAGTCGATGTGTCGGGCTGAGGTGAATGCTCGAACGACGATTTTGGGATCCGAGTTTCTAATAAGAAACGCTTGTAAAAGCTTACCAAGATATCTTTTGCGCCCTGCTCGAAGAAGAACAAGGAACCCAGAGTAATCTCTCGCTCCCTAGCGTGAGCATAATTGGACTCGAATAGACGCTATAACTGGATGAATATGGTGATGGAGCCTTTTTGGATTGTATGGAACCATCTGAGAGGTTCTTCTTTCAGGCTTATGTTAAATAACATGTATAGCATGTGGTCGAGTTTAGAGTATAATCCAACTATAGCTTAAAATGTCAGACATGGGTAAGCGGGTCAGTGAGGCCTGCATATTGAATAAACTTTGGCATATGGAAATTGTTTGGAATGGCCATGACTTTAAGGTGAGAGGAGATGGGGTTTGTCTCGATTCTGTCAAGTACAGACCTTTGACCTAGGATATCAGAGTGTATAGCCTGGATCTTATTATTTAGGTCGTCCAAGGTGATGAACTCTGGAGGAGGAATCGGTAAGGTCACAACTTGCAGTTTAAAATTTCCCTGTTCTTCTCTTCCCAATCGGTCCCTGATTGGTCTTCTTTCTGGTGGAGGGGGAGTTTGATGACGAGTTCCTCAACTTCCTTAAGGTGTCGATCCTGAGGATATCAGGACAAAATGCTAAAAACCCAGTCTAGATTTTTGGATCTAGATCGAGAAGTTTGCAATCCATCTTCTCTAGACTGATCATCTCTTTGAGTTACTCTTGACCGATGATCACTTCGGGCATGTGGTGGTTATACTTGACGGCCAGTGAGTTGATCTTAGGTTCTCCTTAATCTTTCCATCCCCTTCTGATGTGTTTGACTCTGCTAGTCCAAAGCTTTCCTTCTTTTGTCTCTTTCCACTTGAAGAGCTTGAGAATGAATGCGCTAATTTTCAAATCTTTCGAGTTTTTCTGATTTCATCTGTTTTTGAAGCTTGATAACTACACTATGCAAGATAATTATTTCTGGTATCGGATTGATCTCATTATCTCTTACTGTGCCGGAATAGCTTCAGAGATTCATATTTGTCAGCAGATTCTTTCTGATCAGGGGTGGTAAAGAAAAGTGTAGTAATTCCTACAGACGACGCCAATTGTAATGGTGTATTTTCTAGAAGGATAATCTTCGCCAATACTTTTCGTAAAGAAGGTGCAATAATAACCTAAACAAGCAAGATTTTACATTGAAAACTCAGTAACGGTTGAGAAAAACCAAGACCTCGAGGAGGGTTTTGATGAAAAATCTAATATGCTGCTATTTATTACAAGTTTTTGAATGACTGTAGAGTAAGGAAATAAAATTAGTAGGGTTGCAGATTTGAATATTTTATTCTCTGCCTGTATTTATAGTTGATACAAGGAGTTTACAAAAAGAAAGAAACAATCTCCTATTTCGGGTGGAGTGGGCGAACTTCGTGATCTCTAACAGCTCTTTCTTGACCAGGCACAATGGTTACTTTTAGTAGGTCAAAGATTTATGGTAACTTCTCGACTGTTGTATGCCTTCGATTATGCTATCCCAACTTATCCTTGCGGAATCTGGGAAATATGTTGTTACAGTACTGTGCAAGAGTAATAGCGTGACGCACTTAGTGCTTTCTATCCTGTTGGTCATGCCAAAATATTCGTGTCATCCTCGATGCCCAAGGTTAGATAATAAATATATTCATATCTCAAAAGGGTCGAGTGTGTGGTACTAATGCCTCTTAGACATATGTTGTCACTCATCTGATTATCTGTCATTGAAAATCTCATGTATGTCACGAGCACTTTATTGAAATATAAATGATATGTTCCCAAGAAAATCAAAAATATTAAAAAAAAGAGTAAATCAAGTCTGTACTAGAAAAGAAACTACTAGTGCTCTCCCTAATGTGACATCACATGTCTAATGATGAATCGTTACGGGTTACTCCGTATGATGATACAAGCCAACATCCGTGTCACTGAAGAAGTCTTACACTGTAAACTCCACAGGGGTGGAGTTTGTGTCACAAACTTCTTGGTGGGTCTAGATTTTATTATCTATTGCCACCCGTGGTGCATGACATTCCCGTGCCCAGTGTCCTGTGCAACTACAGTTAAAGCAAGTAGATCCTTAATTTGTCTTCTTCTCCTTCTTCACATTACTTGGTGTCTCAAATTTTATAAATCCTTTACCTCTCCTAAGGTGGGTTTTTGGTTCCCGCCCTTCCTGTATTCCTGGTATCTTCCCCTGGCCCTTCTATATCTTCATCCCTAACGTGTAGAGTTGTTTCCCTAAAACTGAACATTGTTTGATGTAGGCAACAATACACTCCTGAAGCCCGCATAGCATAATTCTTTATCAAAAGTTTATCGTTCTGCTTAAAGAGGTGCAGTGCTTGAATCATGACTTCATGAGTCGTCATGTTCTCTCGCGGATATTGCCTCTGAAATGCAATATTACTAACATGGAAAGTTGATAGAGTCTTCTCTACCATTCCTAATCATATTATAGTTGAACCCTGTTAATATTCTAAAACTCATGAAATTCATTTCAAATAATTATCTCAAATTTTACCTCGAAAAAATAATTATATTAATCGTAAGTGTGCGTTTTAATAAAATCATAGCCAAGATTTCTATTTAAAACCACTAGATGTGTACGTTCCTTATTCTGAGAACTGCGGTGTTCTAAGTCCTCAAGTTCTATAAAGATTTATATATTCTAGCCAAATAGCCCTATTTTCTATGAATATGAGGGGTATTAGATGTTTAGTTGACAAGTGGTCCCACCCCAAAGTCTACTGGGTTAACAAGATAGGTTGATTATATCTATCTTTCAACTAACATTCTAGGTTACTATAGATTGCTATCAGTACCTATATACCTCTAAATGTTATCATATAACATCTAATTGCACCTAGATATAAAAAAATTGTTCATCAGGCACTAAGTTTTTAGAAATAAGACTAACTCATTTCTTACTTGAGCTTTAATTATTGGTCATTGGCAATTAACTAGGATTTAGATACGACTCCTAGTCGTATCCTAAATTAGTCATGGTTTCGAATTATCTGTGATTTCTATATCATAATAATTAGTATCCCAAGGTTATACCATTAATATCCTATTAACTATTGTCAGACACTTAAATATGTATTAATCGATTTGCTTATATTATATATAAATAAGTCATTATTCCTATACAAAGCACCCGTTCCCAAAAAATTAAAAAAATAATTTTTATAAAAGAAATAAAAAATGGGTCCCCCAAGGGGTAGGTTTAGTCAATAAGAATTTTTCAAAAAAATTTAGACTCAAATTGACCAAGAATTTGGCTTTTTATAGCCGATTCAGTATCTGAACCGGTCCCAGACCGGTCTGACTAGGTCTGGGTCAAGGCCTGGACCAGGTTGACCGATCTGGACTGGTGTGACCCGGTCACACGTGCTTTTGATGTGCTTGCCGCACCTGTGTGCTACACGTGACTGCCACATGTGTGCCATACGTGTCTGCCATAAGTGTCACACGTGCCTTGCATGTGTCGGTCACGTATCCCTCCTGTGGCAAGTCCGGTATCCGTCTAGTAGCCAGCCCGGTGTCCGGTCTCGTGACTGCCACGTTTCACCATATGTGTCACTGCCACATCAGCTTGCCACGTATCCTCGACACGTGTTACTACTTACGTCAGTACTGCAGATAATGATGACATCATCAAACAGATAATTCTTAAAAATAATTTAAATGTAATATTTTATTTTTGCTGACGTCATCTGACCTAAAAATGCCGCTTTTGGCCGTGAAACTACTTAGTTTTAGCGTAAGTTTCCCGGAGATAAGGATATCTCTCTAAGACGTGCCATAAACCGTTGGAAAGCCCTTGAGATAGTCTATCTACTCAAAGTAGTCTCACCTCAATCCAATGTCATCATAGAAAGTAATTTTTGTTTGAAAACGGCAATTCATAAAGAGTAAAAATTACCTAAATTGGCTATTTTTAATCCAAAAAAATAGGAAAAAATACTACTAATCCATTTTTAGATATCATAAATCATTGATTAGATCAAAATTTAATCTAAATTCAAAAATCTTTAAAATTCCTCCTCTGATCGCAAGAATTCAAAGAAAGTGCTGATTGGAGAATAATTTTCTTCTCTTCTTGATCCACTAGCTTGTGTGCAGATAACGTGTTGAGTAATAATAGATATAACTAGCAGTTCTATATCTTGAGAACAATAGAGAGAAGAAAGATTTATTATTAATTAAGAACTGCTTCTCTTTACGTAATACAAAGTAAATAACCATATAATATAGGTTACCTAACCTACTCAAACTCTCCCCATAAACCCTAAAGGCCTATGGGCTTGTTAAGAGTTCAATAGGATACCCCAACCCAGTGGGCCCCTAGCTTGGGCTGGACCCAACTCCTAATAAATTTATGTATAATTTTTTCTATTTTGGATTGTTCAAAAAATATACAAATATCTGTAGTTGTAGAGTACATAAAAATATTCATGTCTAGCTTTATTTATCACACCTGTGTTCTACTATATTCACATTTTATAGTTGATGATCCAAATAGTCTTTCTCACATTTAATTTGAGAGTACTAATGCTTCTCATTTAACAAATTCTCAAATTACTTTATTCTAAACTTTTAAGAACTTTTGATCGTTCTATCAATCACAAATTTGTGGCGTGCCAAAGAGTTTGAAATTATCATGACAATTCAGAATTTTATTTTATTGAAGCAAGAGAATATTTATGGATAGCCCGCAGGCGTTAAATTTAAGCATACCAAACTAAAGACATGAATGCATATAATATCTTGCATGGTTGTTATCTGATTCTATTTTATGACCTGATCTAGACTAAACTGATGGCATGAATGTATATATGGCATGAATGTATATAATATCGTAAATGTTTGTTATCTGATTCTATTTTATGACCTGAATTTGACTCTAGACTTCCATCAAGTGCATAGAATTGTATACAATGATTGCAGTAGCCTACTCGCAGCCTTCCAACACCAATCGAATACTCGAAGGCTAGATCGAAGCCTACTCAGAGACTTAAAGCCCAGCAAGACAATAACTAAGTCCACGAAGCCTTCGACCATGGTAATACATGGTCGAAGGCAGACACATCTGACAGCCAGCTCACTAGACAGAATAGTGAAATGAGCTGCCTGACAACTACAGTGTTAGAACCGACTCCGGGTACAGAACAGTTGTTCCCAAAATATATACATGTAATCAAGCCTCCCATGGTGACTCGCCCCTTTTCTATCTCCTATAAATAGGAGGGAGGAGGTACTATGAAGGGGTTAGAAAATCTCTCCCAAAATCCCTTTAAGATTACCTTCGAGTACCCTATAACTTTCTTCTTATCCGATCTATCACCTAACTCGATAATTAACATTTATCATTCAAAATTCTAGCTAGTGGTCACGGAGTAACCAATTCTAGGACTCCATGCAAGTGTGTCAATTTTGTAATATAGTATATTATTATCTTATATACTTTCTTAAGCCCCTAGTCAAAGATAACTATGTGGTGTAAGTGCTAGTTTCCCCTCTTACAAAACTTGGCCCTAATATTTTGCACCGTCTGTGCTATACCCACCTTACCCATTCCCTCTTTTATTTTTCAACCCCCTTATATCCTTACTCAATAGCCCCCATCCTTCGCTTCACCTCAGCCATCGTCGGAAACTCTACTGATAGAGTAGCCACTCAACTTGCCCTCATTAGCCAACAATTTGCTCAGGCAAAGAAGCGTCATATCAATCAGTTATATATTGAGCGTGAAGAACGCCGCCAAGAACTTGAGGCTGAATGGAAGTGCCGTTTAGATGACTACGACCGGAAACACCGTGCTTTGGACAAACTAGGCCATACAGTTCGCAAGCTTCAACAAGGTCATACTTAAGATGCTCCTCAACGATCTAGATTACCCACCCCCTCACGTATTTTAGCCTGCTCTCGGCTTGGGCCCCACCCCCAAATCGAAGTTCCCCCGGTCCATCTGGGCGCCGAGGGTGCTTCTACCACCATACCCACTGACTCAAACTATCTTGGTGTCCCCATTAAGGAGGACTCCTCTGATTCTACATTTTGCACTTCTCGCGCACCCCATACGGTATCCTGCTCGGGAATGCCGTGGCGAGCGAAGTGTTGTACATGCCCCATGTCCGAGGCCTCACCACCCTCATCCCCAGAAGTCTACCTCTAGTCATGCCTACCTCACACAGCAGGATCTCGATCAAAAAATCTATGCTGCTATTCGCATTAGCGCGAGCCCCACACCGAAATTATAGAGTCGGTTAAACAACCTTATCTGCCCCAAACTCCTCGCGATTGATGTACCTCCAAATTCAATACCCTTAAAATCTGCAAATTCCGCAATACCGACCCTCAATCTCATGTCCTCAAATCAAAATTGCTTTAAGTTTGTATTCCGCAGCTGACAACATCTTGTGTCGCATGTTTTCCACCAGTCTTACTAATAGCCCACTCAAATGGTACCACAACCTCCCTAATGGCTCTATCTAACATTTTAAATAGTTGTCAAACCTTTTTATTTCTCAGCTTTCCTTTAATAAAGACCATGAGGTCCGAGTTGATGCTACCCTCAAGTTTTGCAAATCCCCCAATGAAGCGCTCAAAGCTTTCACCAAGCATTTTCTTGATGAGTCAAGCAAAGTTGAACACCTCGACTATATGAATGCCATTCTCGCATATTCCAATGCTCTGCCTAACCACAGTCATGCTAAGGAGTACATCGAGCTACATAAGCCATGAACTCTCGAGGATATGTTTTCCATGGTTAATGGATACATCGACCTCGAACGCCTATGCGAAGCTAATTGCCAAGGGCAACCCTTGACCACAAACCACAACAAACCTCGACCACTGCCTACACCAATGGTTATTCCGTCTCACAGAAGACAGTTGTAAATGCCCTCCCTCCGATGCTACCCCTTCTGAGTTCCACAAAAAATGACCCATGTCGGCTTACCGAAGCTTGCTGCCCCCATTAACACACTTCTTAGACACATCCAGACCGATCTTATCTGGCGTACCCCCTTCCCCATCGAGGTCCATAAGGATGAACCATACTACCTAAATCATAAATGAAATTGCAACCCCACAAACAAATGTTATGCTCTACAATTGCCACCCCACAAGGAAATTATTCTTAAAGCAGGTCGTCTACATTGATATATCACCGATCTCCCCAGTTATCTCTACGGGTCGTATCCCAAGCCTTAACCAGCTTCAAATACCGACCCAGCCGAGGTACATATTTTCCAGTTCTACCTCATCGATGTTAATAAATCGACAGCGGTCATACTCGAAGAAAGTGCAAATGAGTCAAATAATGTTGTAAGCTTACTTATCAAGAGTAATTACCCATACTCAACCCGAATCAAGCCAACTCCCTCGACCTGAAGGTATATCCTTTATTGACTACGATACTTCTTATGTTTACTTCTCCCTCGGGCAGTGCAGCAGACATCCTCTTCCTCCAGACCATCCGTGCCATGCAAAAAATAGACCTCATTACACCGACCAATGTCAAACTTAAGGGTTTAAATGGTGCTACTGTAGTCACTATCGGTTTCCTTAACCTCCCTATTACTACCAGTCCAGTTACCCTCTAAACCAGTTTTCTCGTCATCGATAAAAAATATGAATACCTGGGCATTCTAGGGCACGACTGACCCCATGCGATGAAAGACATACCTTCTACCTACCACCAAGCACTTTATTTCACTACCCCTTGTAGCACATGGAACATGAAAGGCTCTCAATGCCTTACCCACTCATGGGATCACCCTGAGATCGATCTTACCTGAAAACTTGTTAAGTCATAGCAATCAATGCCTCTCTCTCTCCTCACACCGTCGAATACTTCTACAATACCACTCAAACCCACCGTTTATGTGGAACTCGATGGCCCTGGTCAAGGTACATTCATTGGTAGTTTTCTTGATCCTGTAGAAAGACTCGAGCTCATCACGTTCCTTCGAGCAAATAAAGATGTCTTCGCTTGGACTTTCCATAATGTGCCCAGCGTCAACCCCACACTAGCCTACTATCGACTTGACCTCATCCCCCAATGCACTGCCATGAAGCTGAAAAAATTTACTTTGGCCCCGAGGATTAGAGTCGCAGTGAATCTCAAGGTTGAAAAAATCCTGGCTACTAGTTTTATCAGAGAAGTTAAGTACGCCAATTGGATCTCAAATATTATAGCTCTCCCCAAGAAGAATGGCAAGATCCGAATCTGCGTCGACTTCACAGATCTCAGTAAACACACATCGAAGGATAGTTTCCCTCTCCCAATTATTTTTGTGCTTTTGGATGCTACAGCGGGCCATAAATGCTTATCCATGATGGATGCAGCTATGGGTTACAACCAGGTACCCCTCATCCCTGAGGACCAATTTAAAACTTAATTTATTACTGAACAAGGACTGTACTATTTTAACGTGGTACCCATTGACCTAAAGAGCACCACGTACCAACGTCTTGTTACTACCATGTTCAAACCTCTGCTCGGCAAGTCATTCAAAGTTTATATCAACGACATGTTATGCAAAAGTCTCTAAATATATACCCATATACAGGAGCTAACCAAAGTATTCTCGATACTTCGCTCTTATAACATGAAACTAAACCCGGGGAAATGCCAATTTGGCATTTCCTCCAGTAAATTCTTTGGTCACCTAATCAGCAAACGAGGTATCGAGATCGACCCTACTCATATTTGCGCCCTCATCTATATGCCTTCCCCTCGAACTAAGAAGGGCATCCTAAAGGTAGCAGGCAAGATAGCCACCCTGAACTGTTTTATCTCAAAATCCTCTGACCATTGTACCTAGCTTTTTTCCTTCTTACGGGACCAAGGCGTTCATAAGGACAAAAGGAACAACCCCAAAGTTAATTAGATACCCGAATGCAAACAAGCCTTCCTCGAACTCAAAACCTGACTTGATTGACCACCCATCATTGGAATCCACATCGAAGGAAAAATGTTTTTCTTATATCTTGCAGTCACCAATACTTCTATTAGCTCAGTCCTTTTTCGACTCGAAACTAGTATTGAGAAACATATATACTTTATTAGCAAAACTCTAACACCTGCTAAAACTCGATATACCAAGCTCGAGTGATTGATCATTACACTTGTCTACACTGCTCGAAAGCTCAAATCATACTTTCAAGCTCACCCTATACTTATTATCACCAGTTCCCTCTTCGAGAGATTCTCAATAAGAAAGATAAATCTAGACGGGAACAACAATGGTTCATCTATCTTGGTGAACACAACATCAATTTCAAATTCAGATATCCTAAAAGGGCCAATCATTCACTAATTTCCTTGTCGAGTTCCCGGTCAAAGACATCGACTGGGAGGAACACAAAGGCGATTAACCTGAAGACTAACCCGAACAGAATGACCCTTGGAACCCTAACACGGGCTGACATCTCTTTACAGACGGATCTACCGGACCAAACGGTTCAGGGATGGGCATTGTCCTGGTCACTCCTTCCAATGACTGAATTGAAAAGGCCGCCAAGTTACATTTCAAATGTTCCAACAGTGAGGCCAAATACGAAGCTTTGATTCGAGGCATCGATCTTGTTCTTGAACTTGGTATTCCCAAACTGGCAATATTTATCGATTCCCAGCTTGTTCAGAGATAGTACACTAGCAAAAAAAAGACGAACGGTCGCATGGCTGAGTATGCCGCCCTTGTCCGTCAGTGCATGGATCGCTTCCTTGGAAAATCTTCCATTACGCATTACCCTCGAGGCAAAAATAGACATGACGTTGCTCACGCCTACATAACAGCTATGTTAGGCCAATCTAAATCTCGAACACTCCATATCAAAGTACTCGAACGCCCAAGTATTAACCAGATAGAAGTCAATGCCATCAATACTAGGGCCGAGAGTCACGATCCCAACGATTGGCGCATACCCTTCCTTGCATATTTTAATAGTTCTACCCTCCTAGAGGATCCTAAAGCCAAACGCTCTTTACTAGAAAACTGCCAACGATAAACCATTCTCAAAGGCGGTCTACACCGTAAATCCCAAACAGCATACACATCCGCTGTATCTTCCAACACGAAGCCATTTCCATACTTACCAAAGTCCATGAATGCAATTTCGAGCCGTAACCCAAGGTTTATTCTGGCCCAATATGAAGAAACAAGCTGACGAGTATGCGAAACACAGTGACAAATATCAACGTCAAGCCCACGATATCCAAAGTCCTTCACAAGACTTCCATTATAGCCAAGTTGCTTGGCCATTCAAGCGGTAGGCGATTGATCTTGTGGGCCCTTTCCCCGAAGCTTCAGGTAGCAGAGAACATATTCTAGTGGCCACAGATTACTTTACAAAATGGGTTGAAGTGGTGCCTTTATGTCGAACCCGAGTAGAAGAAGTCATCAAGTTCTTATGGGAAAATGTCATCATACATTTTGGTTGCCCACAAATGATTCGATGTGACAACGGTCCACAGTTTGTTGGGAACAAAGTCTACAATTTCCTCAGGAGGTATAGCATTATCCTTTCCCCCTCAATGCCTTATTTTCCAGAGAGGAATGATCAGGTCGAAATAATCAATAAAACGATAGTCGACAGTCTTAAGAAACGTGTTGATCTGAAGAAAGGCCAATGGGTTCAAGAACTATAACATGTACTCTGGGCCTATCGAACCACACCAAGAAAGGCAACAAGATGCTTTCCTTTTCTCTTAGCTTATGGTACCGAAGCTATGTTGCCCACTAAGTTCTAAGTACCAACGCGCGACCCTAACCACTCCGATGAAGATAACGCGTTCGAACTAGGATGCAACATGTTATGGATCGATGAAACTAGAGTCCGAGCCATTGTTAACCTCAGCCACTATCACCTCTCCCTCCAGAAGTTATACAACATAAGGGTTCGACCACGTAGTTTTGATATTGGAGATCTGGTACCTCGGCGAGTCACACCCTTTTCGAAGCCTCGTAATGCTGATAAACAAGGCGAATCAGGGCAATGACCTTATGTTGTGTATGACAAAACCGATAATGGATCCTATTATTTGATGACCAAAGCTGAGGAGCCCCTCCCGAACTCTTGGAACGCAATACAATTAGTCTCATACCGCAGGCTGCGGCCACCACCTTGTTCAACTGATATAAATACAATATAATTAATGAACATATCTTTCCACCTCTGAGCTTCTTGTCATGTCTCTAGAAAAATTCTTTAGTTGGTCCAACCTAAGAAACATGTCAACCCTTCGACCCGACTGATACTTGTGGTTGACCTCAAAGTTTTTCAAGGTTCCAATTTGAGCAAACCCAAGTGGCATGAATGGTCGACAGACTGGAGACTCAGTGATGTATTGGGGCCGATCACATAATGCTTTGTTTAGGCTCAATTCTGCGGATAGACCTTGGGGCAGCCTTCAAAGTCCAACAAACTTCTTGAATTGATCAAACCTAAGTATCATGTCAACCTTTCGACCCGACTGATACTTGGGGGCGACCTCAAAGTTTTTCAAGGTTCCAATTCTTGCAAACTCGAGTGGCATGAATGGTTGACAGACCGAACACTCGGGGATGCATTGGGGTCGACCACATTATGCTTTATTTAGGCTCAATCCCGCTGATAGACCCGGGGGCGACCTCCGATGTCCAGCGAACTTCTTTAGTTTGCCAAACCTAAGTATCATGTCAACCCTTCAACCCAGCTGATACTTGGGGGCGACCTCAAAGTTTTTCAAGGCTCCAATTTGAAAAAATATGAGTGGCATGAATGGTTAACAGACCGGACACTCGGTGATGTATTGGGGTTGACCACATTATTCTTCGTTTAGGCTCAATCCCGTAGATAGACCTGGGGTGATCTTCGAAGTCCAACGAACTTCTTGAGTTGGCCAAACTTAAGTATCATGTCAACCCTTCAACCCGACTGATACTTGGGAGTAACCTTGTAGTTTTTTAAGGTTCCAATTCGAGCAGACCCGAGTGGCATTAATGGTTGACAGACTGGATACTCAGGGTTGCATTGGGCTGACCACATTATGCTTTTTTTAGGCTCAATCCAGCATATAGACCCGGGGGTGACCTTCACAGACCGGTGAACTCCTTAAGATGGATCAAACTCAAGTATCATGTCAACCCTTCGACCTGACTCATACTCGGGGGTGACCTCAAAGTTTATCAAGGTTTCAATTCGAGCAAACTAGAGTGGAGCATTCTATACTTCAATTTTCCCACAAAGATACTAGCATACAGACATATCAGCAATTCAAGTCAACTACATACCAGCTGGTCAAGTTCCATTATATTAATCATTGTTCGAATTCAACCTATCCAATACACATTGTTCAAATTCAACATCACAGTAATTCAAGGAGAGAGAGTTCTACAAATACCAAACAAAGTAACTTTTGCAAACACCACACACACATATGATGGGCCGTAATTGCTCCATCTACACGATCTTCCACAGCAACACCTCCACTGCCTTCGACAGCAGGGTTCTTTCCAACAGAATCCACACCACCATCCCCCACAGCATTGTCAGAACCAACACCTTCCCCTTTGACTGCTAGATCAGCCACCACACTTCCAACACCTCCCCCTATAGAGTCCACTTTCACCCCTTTGGGCTGTGTAATATCTTCGACAGCAGGCCCTTCGGTTGGACGATAGAGCTTGAGGGTCTCAGAATCGTACCCCAGCCCATCAATAAAATTCTTCAGGGTTGTGATGAAGTCACACTCATCATCATAATATGCCTAAAAATGTGATTTGCTGCCCCGCAGCTGCTCATTCTTGTCAACCAGCTTTACCTCCAGTGCTGGTACCTGGTGATTAGAGTTAGCGATCGCAGCTTCGGTTTCCCTCGCGGCATCAGCTCAAATCTACAACTTCTCTCGTTCTAACCCACCGACCTGGGTCTCCAGCGACACACGACTCAGGCTTGTTCCTCGCCTTCTTTAGCTGTTCTTTCGATACCTTCTGGGCTTTGTTAAATGCAATCACCCGCGCATTCACCTGCACAAATAATCGACTATTCAAGAGTTATCAAAGAATAATTTCAACTTCAAAATTCTAGAAACACTTACCTGGTGCCGAGATTTGTTTTTCTACTTCCCCGATTCATCTGGGTATGTCCCACAGAGAGTAGCCATCGACTTGGCTGTTACCCGAGCGCTCTCCTCCAATTGGACCACGCGGCGCCTCACTCCAGCTGGTTCATCCTCATCATCGGCCATCTGCTCACGAAGCATCATCTGCAAGGTTTTCTTCATTTCCTATACTGTCGAAGCTTCCTCAATGACCTTGCCTTTACCCTTGCTGGTCTGTCGTGGTGTCTTGGGAATAGTCTCAGGCACGCTCGGTCGTACCGTCGCAGGCCCTTTTCATCGAGACCTCCTTACAAAGATCAACTTTTGGCTCAAATTTTTGCATTCCATCTCACCTGCCCTTGTCGAAGAACTTCCTTCTTTTCTCTTCCTCGAATGCCCAGCAGCAAATGGAACATCTCTCAGCAAACTGTCCATCTTTTTTCGTCTCTTTCTCACAATACCCAACTTCTGAAAAATAGCATCTACCCACTCCTCATCCCCGTTGATCAGGCATCAATATAAGTTTGCGGGCTCTACAAGCCATTATTTGTGAGATCTGGAAATCATTAAGGAAAAGATTAAAAGTTTATTCGAGCCACATAGTGAACATACTTCGACTGATAACTTACTTAGATTATATAGCCTATGCTTCAGCCTAAATTCCTCCCGCCCTATATATTCTCGTAGTTCCTCCTCACCACAACCAAACCCATATCCCACCCACGCCCAGTCAAACATAGGTCAAAAAACTAGGGTTTGTCTGAATGGCATTGAATATGATATGTATTTTCCTTCATATTTACTTTCCTCGAATAGAACGACACAATGTCGTACCACTCGATCAGAAACTTCCTCTCCTGTCGCAATTCCATATTCATCCCTTCGACAACTCAAATCATCTCATAAAAATTTCCATTCATCTGGCACGGGGAAACATCGTAGAAATTCATTACCTGCTTCACCAACCTTCGAAGAGGCAGTTGCATTCCTAGTCAAATTTGGCCTCTGAACGACATAATCCCCACCTGAGCGGAATCTTTAAACGTATACTCGACCCATAACGGCACAAGAATAACTTCAACCTTTGACAAGCCATGTTTCTCCATGAATTGATTCTGCCTTGCATTTTCCTTAACTGAGACTTGCCCCACCTTTGTCTTAGAATCGTCTGTATCCTCCCTGTTATCACTCTCCTCCTCTTCCCCATCCTCCCTCTCATCACCCGAAGGTTTAACAGTACCTTCGTTCCCCTTCCCCTCTCCCTTCTCATGTTCTTCTTCATCACTCTCTCTGACAATTCAAACCCTATGATTACTCCTAGTCGATGCTCCAACCTTTGGCGCTACCATAGCCAACGGGGAATTCGTGGCAATTTCTAATATTTTAACATCACTGCTCTCACCCCCTTGACCTTGGCCAGATATACTCGGTGTGTTTACTTCGTCCTCCTCATCTACCAGCCTCATCCTCAAAGCTAGACGGGTACGCATTATACCCTACAGAAGAAGATGATCGATATTAGCTTGATATATTCAAGTATCAAGGTTCAATTTCATAAAATTATTTACCCTCACTAAATTGACCAACCTGTAGTCGAATGTTCGATTCCTACCCTACCACCCCCTCACTCCTCCCAATTTACCACTTGGTCAGACTTCCAAACAAAAGCGTTGTCCCTTCCTCAGTCACGCAGTTTGTGACAAAATACCAAGCAAGACTTTCCCCACCATACAGGCAAAGATACAAAAGGAGAAGCAGTAAAACAAAAAAAATTAAATTGCCTATCTTTACTAAGAAATCAGAGGAGATACCTGTTTGAGTGGATCAGATTTCTCAACAACAATGAGGTGCTTTTCTCTCCTCACCAGCAAGCTCAATCGAACAATGGTGTATTTTTATCCCCTCTTCTTCCTTTTTTCTCACTTTGATTAATGGTTTGGGAACAGTGATTCTCTCTCTCACCCCTTTAAATACCACCCAAGAAAAACAAAACCACCTCGATTTCCCTACTCACCATCATTACCACTGCTCTACTCTACCCTTACTTGTTCCCACGTGCGTGTCACACACTTCCAACATATAATGCCTTTTTTAGACCTCTCGAACCTTCTAACACACTGCCTAAAGCTTTCAACTCAAGCACACATGTCACCTCCACTCTTTTCCATAACCTGAGGAAATATCGTGATGACCCACAGTGGCACACTACCCCATGAATAGTATTACCTCTAACACGTCTGCCATTTCAGTTGTCAGATTTTATAGTCGAAACATCCCATGCCTTTGGCCACTTACATTTTCGAACCATCGCATGCATTTATTTTCGAACCATAGTCTTCATTCTATCACATCCCATCGTACATATGCATAAAATCTCAAAACTTCAGTCAGTACTTTTTTCCATATGAAAGAACCCAATTTCCTTAGCATATTTACTCATTTTCATTAATGAAGCTCGAAGTTCGACAGTTAATACCGCGCCTACATTATCATTGTCTACAATGCCTTACATAGTTATATTACCATACTTTGACAAAACATGGTTTTCATTAAAGAACAAAAAATCCATCAGGCCAACATCAAAAAAAAGAAGAAGAAAAAGAACAACACCAATAGCAACAGCAGCAATAAACACAACCCTCTATAGTTCCACTACCATATCGGATCCCTCCTATTTACAAACGAGGCAGTTCTTATAGAGCCCCGCCTCATCCTCAACTGCGTCCTCAGCATCCACCTGGTCTTCATCTAGGCTTTTCAGCAAGAAGTACTGGTTTCTGACGTTCGGACCCAGCCACTACATCACCCTCTACCAGTGCTCGTACGGGTACCCGCAGATAGCCTTCCCAGGATCCAGCTCTACCAAGTCCAGCAATACCTCGTCCAAACCCTGATCTTCGAAGAATTTATCCTTCAGGACCTTTGTCTTCTCTTTAATACGGCGTTCCCTCGCCTCCATTATCTTCTGATAGCAGGTGTTTGGTGTCGTTTCCATTTATTAGCTTGCTCAAGAAAGAAGATGCAGACTGTTTAAAATACCCCCCCTAACAACCCCTATTTATACCGTGCTTAAGGGCATTTATTACCCCTTAATCCATACTTAGCCTTAATTACAATCCTTAATTACTCTCCTCGTAATTGCCCACATTCAATCAGTCAACTCTTCCACTTCCCATGCCTAACCATTTTTTCTCATACGCGGCTTCTATACAAATTTCTAAGGCCCCAGCTGAGAGGGAGTGAATGTAGTAGCCTACTCGCAGCCTTCCAAAACCAATCAAATACTCGAAGGCTGCATCAAAGCCTACCTAGAGACTTGAAGCCAAGCAAGACAGTAACTAAGTCCACAAAGCCTTCTAAGACTAATAAAAAATGAAACCATGTTAATACCTGGTCGAAGGCAGATACATCTAACAACCAGTACACCAGAACTCAGCATCAGTACAAGAAAGACTTTGACCATGGTAATATATAGTCGAAGGTAGATACATCTGATAGCCAACTCACCAGAACTCAGTATCAGTACCAGAAAGACTTCAGCCTTGATAATATATGGTCGAAGGCAAACACATCTGACAGCTAGCTTAACAGACAGAGTAGTAAAATGAGCTGCCTGACAGCTACAATGTCAGAACTGACTCCGGCTACAAAGCAGTTATCCCCAAAGGATATACATGTAATCTAACCTCCCATGGTGACTCACCCATTTTCTATCTCCTATAAATAGGAGGGATGAGGCACTATGAAGGGGTTAGAAAATCTTTCCTAAAAGCCCTTCAAGATTGCCTTCAAATACCCTGTAACTCATCTATCATCGAACTCGATATATAACATCAATTATTCAAAATCCTCGCTGGAGGTTATGGAGTAACCCATTCTAGGACTCTACGGAAGTGTGTTAGTTTAGCAATATAGTCTATTATTACCTTATGCACTTGCTTAAGCCCCTAGTCAAAGATAACCCCATGGTGTAAGAGCTAGTTTCCCCTCTTATGAAACTTAGCCCCTACAACGACGATGTCTGCCTAAAAATAGAACCAGTTGCACACGGACGGCATTATGACTGATTAAAGATATTCAAGAATAAAATTTCCCAGGGTTCTTTGAGCAATGGTTTTATGTAGCAAAATCCTTATATCAGTCTATAAGTTGTATTTAGCAAGGCCTAATGGCTACTATTAAGATAAGGTATTTTACTAGTAGAGAAAGGCATGGATACTATGAGGGTGCTTACTCTGAGGGTACTATGATCTTTAATATAGATGGTTCTTTTTCTAAAACTAGAGGAGGCTTTGGAGGCCATGGTAGAGACTGTAATGGGGTTTGCCAGTTTGGGTATGCAGCTATGGCTAAGACTGAGGAACTAATACTCATAATTAGCAAAGGGCTCTGTGGGTACAAACTCTAAGTTAATGGTCTCCTGGATTAAAGATTAGAGCTATGACCCCCTGGTTTAAAAGGTTTTTCATTTTTGTGTGTATAGAGAAACTAATAGCTTGCTTACCTCCAATTCTAATTGCAATTGTGATTATCTACTTTAACCTTGGGATTTCCTCTGACTTGCAAATAAAGATGGAGGAAGCTACCGAAAGGGAAAGCAAATTTTAGGTTGTAATCTTGTAATCTCATTCTTTTATTTATGAATCCTGGTTGGGGTTTGCCTTTACACCGCTTGCCTAGCAAGAAAATAAAATAATTGTTGGAGCTAAGTCATGCATAAGGTTTAGATTTCAATTATCAATTAGTGAGTCATTGTAGATCCTCCAATCCAAGTGGATCTCTTTTTAGCTTTTAAAATACCAATAACCTCATGGGGGAATCTTACAATAATTCAAAGAGATTTATTAAGTTTTGTCCCACCTACATTCTCGATATTTGCATTTATTCTACAACTTGTTGAAATATGCACTTTTGGTCCCCAAATGGCCTCTAACCACAGGTCAACTCTAGTTAAATTCTACTTTTGCCCTGAAGTACTTAATCAACCCTCACGCGAGTTGCACGTGATTACAGATAACAGGTAACAAGTTATCTTCAGGTAATTTTTGTTGCATCAATACCTATCCGTGTTACTAATTCACGTCACCTATCCATGTAACCTATCCACATCACCAATTCACAATAGTTATCTTCTTCCCCAATACCCCAACGGTCATCTCCTTCCCAACTTTTTTTTGCCTCTTTTTACTCTCTTCACTTTTTTTTTCCTCCATAAATCTCCATTAAAGCTATCTTTCTCTCTAAATTTTGGTATTGCTTTTTCTTTGTCTATGGGAGTAAAAGGTGGTGACGGAGGTGATGTAAAGCTAAAACTACTTCATTTCTATCTGTCTCTTTTATTAATCAAGTATTTTATGTAAAATTTGTAAAATCACCATTAAAGCTTAAAAGTAAGAAATGAGGACTAAAGACCAAATTCAGGAAAATAAATTCGACTAAGGATTAACTTATTGATGATTTATGATTTTTGTTGTAGGATGATTTGTGCCTTATCTGTTGTAATGGACAAATTCCGTAAGCTCGAAATGGCTTGAAATTCGCTATCACACCAATGATTCTGTAAGATATTCTAATAGAGAATAAGAAATAAATAGGTGATTTTAGCATGGAAAACCTCTGAATAGGTAAAAAACCATGACCTCGTATGGAGGATTTTTGTGAAAGTATTTTATTGCTTGAGGCGGATATCTATATTTCAAGTGATCTCTAAACATAGAGATGCCTTTAATCTTGTAACAAAGAAGCAGTATAATTTTTCTAGTCCCTGTATCTTCTGTAACTTCACCTTTATATAGGCTTTTTCCGCAGCTCTTTATCATGCTAGAGCATGTTTTCAAAATAATGCGGTTGGTGGTGGTTGATTGAATAACTGGCAAGTTCATGGGAGATAGGTGCTTTTGACTGGATAAGGTTTTCGGTTTTAGTTCAGCCCATGTTCTTGACCAATTTGAGGGGTCGGTTGGACTGTTGACAGGGAAAATGTGTTAGAAATGTGTAAGTCTGAGATGGAGGTAATTCGAACTAGGTGAGCTCAACTTTGGGTAAGATCGAGGGATAGGCCCCTACAATCGCACCCTCGTAACCAAAGTTACGGCTAGCTTTAATTGAGAAGCGACTAGCTTGGTTTGAAATATTTTGATAACTGGGCAAGAATAATGATCGTTTTGTAAATGACGTGTATTTAATGAGGATGTTGATGCCTATGTATGTGACGGTTATGATATAAAAAGTTGCGTCTGTAATGAATAATGACGCTTGGTAAAATGTACCTGCACATTAAATGTAGGGTTATATAAATGGTACCTGTATTGGTTTGAGTGCAGAGTACGCTTGTTGTTGTGTGAAATTTCTAGAAAAACTTTTTCAATGGTGAAAACTCATAGCATGGCTCTTGAAGAGAGGATTACATCTGAAATACAGAGGTTGAAGTTGAAATACATCGGCGACCAATCCTTAAAGATGCTCATACCCGCTCCTGTTCCACCGGCGTATTAAGTTTTATCGAAAGATGAAGCGATTGAAGCTGAGGAAGAATTCTACTGCAAGTGGAGGTTTCATGTTGTCGTCTTGACAGGTAAGGACCGGTGGGCCCGTCTTTGTACTCTTACGAAAGACAGGGTTAGGGCTTCATATGCAGGGATAGGCGTAACTGCGAGGCGGTTATGCTGATTTCTTGCATCATCATGGATTCTAAGTTCAGGCCATTTTCATCTCTACTAACTCTTTGGTGGTAGTAGTTTCAGAAGAAGGGGTGGTGGCATTGGAGGAGGGTGGCAACCAATGGTAGTCTACTTCTGCATTTCCATCATGTTTTGGCGCTAAAGAGACCTCTAGTTCGAGAATTTGGTTCAAGCACTGAGTTTACTGCTTGCATAGTTTCCGTTTGAAGTTTGCCTAGGCTTCAACCAAACTCATATGAGGGAAGTCTGTTGTTGGTTCTAATTTTTGCTTTGCATCGGGGTAAAAGTTCACTAAAGTAAGATGAAGTGAAAGAATTAATGCGGTGGAACGCCTGAATGACCTGTGACTTTTAAAAATATGGAAAAACTTGTTATTTGTAAAGTACTTGGAGTTCGGTTCTGGACGGATAATGTTTTTGTAGTATACCTGAGATCGATGTACTAAAAAACTTATTATCTGTAAAATTGTATGTAATGTTTTTGATTTGAATAAATAATTGTCATTCAATTACTATTGTTATGCATATAGAAAATGCCTCTTGGAATCAAACTCAATTGTGCAGGATGTGTGAAATAAATAGGAGTTTATGAATATCGAAAACACTGCTATTGTGATGTTCCAACTGAGATAAATATTTGCTGATAATGATGCTGTAATATAAGTAATATTTTGCTGTGTGTTTAAACACATGAGGGAGAGAAAAGTTGTAAGAAACATGTAATCATGGAAATTCGAGCTGCTACGGGTCGATATAATTATAGCTCCTGAAAAAATAAGCTTGTTCTGATGAATAATGTAATGCAGGTACTAGAGGGAAGGGTTAAGTCAAATAATCTATTTCAAGATTCTGAAGTTTTCTGCTACGAGTTTCAAGGTAAGATCACGTTTCAAGGAGAAAGTTTGTAAAAAACGTATAAATAAGAGCAGGATGATTTGTGAAAAAAATGGAGAAGAGATCAGGATGGTACAGACTCGATCTTAGAGGAGTTATCATACAGTAGAAGGACGATTGGCTATAAAGATTACTGAAGTGCGAGAGAGAATTTTTGGTGTATTTGGTTATGATACTGAGCTTTTGGTGAGGGAGTGTCAGCTGGAAGGATTAAATGTAAGGAGTAGGGAACTTGAGTACGCTCGTTATTTCTATGAGGTATGCTTTCAGGAACTAGTGAGGGATCTAGTAGATCGAGAAATGATGGTTGGTTTAATTGCTGAGGTTGAGATCGAATTCGAAGATCTGAGGGTTGATAAAAAATGTAATTGGATGACGTCGCCAATCATTAAGATTGTTTTAGATGTTGTATAAAGTGTTCTCATAAATAAATATAAGTTTCATGAATGTAACATAAAAGATACAAGTCAATCAGATCCTGTATAATTGCAAATACCGTTTTGAAGGTAAAGTTGCAGAAATCTGACATCGTATAGAGTGAGTCGTCATGAGTGTAGGAAGGTCAGGAAAAGATAAGAAACAGGAGAGAAAAATATGTTAAAAAATGAGAGGAGGTGTAATGATGAAAAGTCAATTTTGCTGAAAAGGTACAAGACGTCTGACATGGATAGTGGAAAGGATGCCTCGATTCCAAAACCGAGGGCAGGTCGTACGAGGTACAATAACTGCCAACCTCTACAGAGAGAAATGATAAATAGTGCTTCTTCGTCACCAATGAAGCATTTTCCAACTTCTAAAAATTTTTGAGAGCACACAGAGAGAGATAGGCGAAAAATCTGTAGGGGATTTGACAAAGAGTTTTCTGAAGGTGATCAACGGTTAAAGAGGGCGAAAGATACTGGATCACATAGGTGGAAATACAGCAGTGCCGTGAGGGAAGGATTTGGCGCTACTACTGATTCTTACTAGGACACTGAAAGTTAGTAGAGATGTACACAGTATGTATGTTTATGGAAATCGTAATCGTATTGTTTAAGCAAATCTTAAAAATAACTATCTAATGCAATCTATGTAATTTGGACATATTCACAGAATATATTAAAGGTATATATTGTACGTAAATTGTCGATATATACAAAATAATGATAGTTACCTTAACCTGCATGTAGGTCTTGCGTGAGAGGCATATGTGTAGGGTAGAAAACCTACTAGTAGAAATTGTTGTCGAGATGGCTAGTTCGTCTGCTAATGAGGTATCGACCTCTGGTCGGACGACTGAGTCTGATAGTGAGGTAAAAGTAGGATCAGAACAATTTCCAGGTTTTCCTCGCCAATTGATATCCCATCCTCCTGGTTATGATGCCTTTCGAGAATTTTGTAAGGCTAAGGAAGCCATATGAGGGAAGTGGGGTAACTGTTTAGAATATGCCAGTAGGCAGTTTAGGGGTTACACGGTAGCTGCAGGAGAAGAGTATTTTTATTTGTTGGCTGACTTGGAAAATTAAAAATGAGATAGGGGTATAGATGAATCGATCTCGTTAGAATACTTCGATGGGGATGTCCGTAGTGACTTCCCATAGGGTTTTTTGTATTACCTGTCTTAATTAGAGTACGGGTTGAGTCTTCCACTTACCAATTTGGTGAAGGGGATTATGAATGCAATTTGGGCATATCTTATTCAATTGAATGGGAATATGTGGGAGGTTATATCCATGTGCGATCATCTGAACGAAAAATGGGAAATGAAGAGAAAAATGAGGAGGATAACCCCTGAGGACGTTTTACAATTTTATGGGGTGAAGAATTATAAAGCCAGTGATAGGTCATAATTTTGTGCGAGCGTAACTGGTGTTGCTTCTCCGATCTGAATTCAGCAGGTCGATCTTGGAATGACAACGTCATATGGGTGAGGGGTAATTACCTTTAAAGAGATGGCGAAGAACCTTTAGACCTATGATTTAGAACTATAAAACAAAGTAAGTATAGCCATACATTGATAAAATTATTGCTATATTTGAATTGATACATTTAATTGATAATAAAATGTTGTGCATGGAAGATGTGAAGTCCCCATTGGAAAGGAAAGAGTCATTGTTGGACGAAGTTGCGGAGTAGGAGGTTGAGCTCAAATTTGTGTTGGAAGGACTCGGCCTCAGTTAAAAGAAGAAGGTTGATAGTAGGTCGAAGAAGATTCAGAAAGCTCAGTGGACCAGGTCGATGGCGGGTACTGACGATGGGAAGAAGCAAGCAACTGGTGGGGAAGGTCGAACTAACATGGCCAAGACCCCTGGCATAGACAGCTCGATCCAGCCAGAACCCCTTAAGTCGAACAAAATAGCTCAAAAATATCTGAAAAAATGGATGTTAAAGGCTTTGCCGACCTCTGGTACCACTAGAAGTGGTGAGGTCACACAAGAAAAAAGAAAAAAGGTAGAACACTCAGGCGAGTCAGGGGATAAGATCGCTGAGGGGTGACCTGCTGCGGTGGATGATCTCAAAGAGGTTAAGGAAAGGGCCAGGTTGGCAGCACTTCATGGAGAGGAAGACACGAGCAAGATGGTAAGCTTATATTATGCGAAAGATGGTAAGCTAATCACTGAGATTGATTTTGTGTTTTTGCAGGTTGCTCACTTAGCTAAGGGGATTTGGCTCGGCATTGAGGAAGAAAAGTCCGAGCTAAAGAAGGAGAAGATCGAGCTGGAAAAGAAACTAGCTCGAGCCAGGATTGATGCTCTGAAGGAAGCAAAGTAGTTAGATGCTCTGAAGGCTTCCCATGTCGTGGCCATTGGTCAGCTGCAGGTGGAGGCATGAGCCAATCTGGATAAGATGGTGGAGGAGCGTGACATGCTTGTGTGCCACTTGATGTTGAAGGGCTATTCTGAGGAGGAGGTGGATGCCATTAAGGCGGACACCTATGTTGAGGAGGGAGACGATGAAGAAGTGGAAGTGGCTGGGGTCATGGATGGTTTGGACAGTGTCTCCCACCAGATGGTGCTTGACAACCAAGGGGATGACATCAAACTCCCAGAGGGTGATAATGAGAAGGTAGGGTAGAGCTGCTTTCTTGTATGAATGTTTATAAACTATTATGTGCATGGAAGGGACTTTTGTAGATTGACTGTGTTTTTTTATAAACTTCTTGTAGGCACTTAGAGAAATGAGTCTCCAAATAAAATATTTAGTGATCGGGCTTACCAGGGAAAAAGAGATCTCGACAGCCTTGCTGTCTGCGCAAGCGGAGCTGTAGGTTCGATCAGAATAGGTCTTTTGACTTGTATGTTATATCAAAATTAAGCTACCAAGTAAATAAGATGTAGATTGAAAATTCTACTATCAGTTGTAAGAAAATAATACTAATGTAGTGCGTAGAAAAATAAATCCAACATTCTTTATAAAAAGTAGCATAACGAAAAGTATGTACCTTAGATTTTGCAATATACCTCATGGAACGTTTATCTGATAGTATGCCCTGATGAAATAGGAGTCCAAAAGTATTTGCACATTGCAGATGTTAGAAATTATAATCTAGAAATGTAACATATATTCATATGCATATTGATAGTATCCTGAATTGAACTGTATTAAAATCTTTATATTATCTAGGTCGAATTGGATTCAGCTCACTCACGTGAGGACGATGTACTCGAATGTAATCGGGAATTTGCAAAGGAGTTGGATAGGATAAGGGAGGCGAATGAGAATAAAGAGGATCAACACGTAAAAGTGCATTTTAAACTTGTGGAGGAAACCCAGGCTGTTTCCGACCTTAATCATAAGGTCAAAGAGAAAGATGCCAAAATAGGTAAAGGGCTAAAAGAGTTAGCAGAGATGACAGAGCATGCCGCGAAGCATCAAAGTTGGATTGACGTGTTGATGGTTAAGTGTAAGTCGGCTGAAATGGCTCAATACCGAATTCTGACATTATAAAGATCGGAGGGACAATTTCGATCTGATCTTCAGAATTGTAGAAACGAGCTATAGAAAATGAATCAAATAATCGCTAAGAAAGACAACGAGCTGAGGGAAGATCGAGAAAATCTATCAGCTTCGGAAGCCACAGCTAAACACTTGTATATAGCTTTACCTGTCAAGGATATGGAGTTCCAGGAAATGTAACGTAGGTGTAATGATTTATATGAGAGGGTGGCACGACTGAAGACCGAGCTAGTACAAGCCACCGCGCGTGCCAAGATGGCCTAGGCTAGAGAGCGCTCAGGGGGAAGCAAAAATGTGGTTAAGGCTCCTTTAGTCAGAGGGGATATAATTAGTTTTTAGTTCAAATTAGAAAGCCAGAGAGTGATATGTCTCGCACTCAGGGGCATGTTCAGAGAGGAAATCAAGGCAAAGGAACAGTTGATGAAGAGGAAAGAATAATTATTAAAGGAAATTCTGGCTAGGGAAGAGTTGAGCGCTAAAATTGAGAGACTTCGTGCCCAGGTAGTGAACCTAGGGGCCCTGAACCTGGCTAAATCAGCTAAATATATTAATATATTGGAAGAGAATACAGTTCATAATGCTCGGGTTGATAGGGAAATGGCTCATCAGAAGTATATATATGCTAGATTGGAGTCGCGTCTCGAGAAGGTGAGGGCGAAATTTGTAAAGATGGTCATACCTTATGCGTCACGCTCAGACCTGTTAAAATTGATTGTTACATATTTTGTTGAGGAAGTAAAAAGACTTGAATCAGAATGAGATACCTTGTTCTAAAGTCTGTCGGATAAGGGATGCATTTATGGAGTTAACATAGATCGAGGGAGTTGTCTAGCCTCCATGGAAACCTATTTAGGTCCTTGACCTGCTAATTTGATAGAGTGGGGCAGAATTGTTGTCATTCGTGAATTGAATGTTTGACCTCTTGATGTAGAGGGAAGCACGACTGACACTCCATCCGCAGAAAAGAATCCCTTATAATGTGAATTCGACCTGAAAAATAAATAGTATCTATCGCATACACATTGAATTAGATGAAAGCTAGCATGACTTTTGCCTTATCTTGTGCCTGGTGGGGTCTTTGATATAAAACAATTTTTTATATTTGTTTCAATCGCAGAAATGGGTTAACTTAAACCAAGTTGAAACTTGATTGAACTATAAAAATGTTGCAGACATATTAAAAGAAATGAAGGCTAGTATTATATTTTCCTTATCTTATGCCAGAGAGAGTCATTGATATGCAACAAGTTTCTACACTTGCTACAATTGTCGAGATTAAGTAGAGTTAGCCAAATCAAGTGATATCCTTGATCCAGCCGTTATAAATGACCCTAAAAAATTGATGTAGTGGCTAGTATTATCTAAGCCCTATCTATTGCTTGGTAGAGTCTTTGATATGAAATAAGTTTCTACACTTGTTACAATCATGGAGATTTAGTAGAGTCAGCCAAGTCAAGTAATATATTTGATCCAGCTGTTATAAATAACCCAAACAAATTGAAGTAGTGGCTAATATTATTTATGCCCTATCTGTTGTTTGGTAGAGTCTTTGATATGAAAATAGTTTCTACACTTGCTACAATCGCAGAGATTGAGTAGAGTCAGCTAAATCAAGTGATATCCTTGATCTAACTGGAACAAGATCAATTGCAAGCAAGTATTATATATGCTTTAATCTATAGAATGTGGTTGAATCTACGTAAGTACAGAGATGTTGTAAAAAACTTGAAAGTTTAATTGATAAGATATTAATTTATATTGGATGGCGTGAAAATCTCACTTTTGGAATTATAAAGACAAAATTACCAAAGTGAGGAAAGGAAATAGAGTTGTAAAACGCTTAACGATAGTATCACTTCAGACGCCTAGTGTTCCAAGGATTTGAAATGGGGATTCCCTCTTCTGTCATGAGATAATATGATCCCAGTCCTAAGAGGCCTGTGATAATGAACGAACCCTCCCAATTGACCCTCCCAATTGTCGGCTAATTTTCTAGCGCAAGGCTCTTTGCGATGTTGAGGAATCTCTCTAAGGACAAGATCTTTTATTTGGAAGGTACGGCTCCTGACTCAGCTATTATAAGATCTGGCAAGTATATGATGATATCGACCAAGGCTAGCGATAACGCGCTCCCTAGTTTTATCTATCATATTGAGGTTACAAGCTAACTCGAACTCATTTTCCTCGTCAGTTAGCTCGTAATCACGAACTGGATGATGAAATTCAAAATGAATGACGGCCTCAGTGCCGTAAGAAAGGAGGAATGGGGTACACCCGGCTGATTGTCGGGGAGTGGTACGCTATGCCCATAAGGCATGAGGCAGCTCGGGAACCCAATTCCCTTTATTCTGTAAGTGAAGCCATCTTTTGAGTCCATCTACAATGGTTTTGTTGGTGATTTTGGCTTGGCCATTGCCTTGAGGATAGTAAGGATTTGATGGTGAGTGGATGATATTGTGGTGGTTTTAGAAGGTCTTGAATTTATCTCCCACAAATTGGGGCCCGTTATCGATACGAATTAGGTGGTGACACCCAAACCGAATGATTATGTGATTCTAGATAAAAGAGATGACCTCTTCTTTTCTGGTTCGACATCGTGGAACTACTTCTACCTATTTTGAAAAATAATTGGTAGCTATGAGTAGGTGACGGCGGTTACCTGGAAAGTTAAAGAACACGTCGACAAGATCTAGTGCCCATCTTTTGAATGGCCAGTAAACCTTGCTTGCAAGGAGTTCAAGCGCAGAGGAGCATATCATATGTCCATGTCTTTGGCAGGTATCGCATCTACGGGAGTACTCCTCTGCTTACTTATACATGTCGGGCCAGAATACTCCATGAGTGATAGCTCTATTTGCTAATGATCTACCTGTGGCATGGGAGCCACAAGTTCCTTCATGTAATTCGTGGAGCAGTTCATCTTCTTTTGATTTAGATAGGCACTTGAGATAAGGCCCTGTAACAGAGAGACGGTATAGCACACCGTTCTGATTAGTTCAGCGCTTCCAGTTGTTGATGAGTTATCGGCACTCCTTTACATTTGACGGGAGTGATCCGTTACAATTGTTGTCGACTCCGAGGAAGGCTAAGATAGATTTTTGCCAATTGTCATCTCCCCCGTTATTGCCCCCAGTATTAATCTTGTATACAGAAATGCGATCAATGTTAGGGGTTGAAGTAATTTCGATCTGGAGATATCGAGTTTCTGTACCCAAGACCCCGGCTAGATAGGCCATGGAATCAGCTTGTCTGTTTTTACCTCAGCGAAGATAATTGAGAGCTGCTTTCACAAACTTGATCATCCTACCCGCAACGAGGGCTGCGTATTCGATCATCTTCCCGTTCTTTTTGTATTAGTCTGAGTAGTGGTAGACGATGAGTAACGAGTCTAACTAAGAGTTCGGGGATATCGAGCTCAAGAGCGAGGTCAAGTCCATGAATGAGTGGCTCGTACTCTGGGATGTTATTTGAGGCCTTAAAATCTAGGCCGATTGATTTTTCAATTCTGTCATTGGAAGGGGTAATCAAAATGATCCCGATTCCTAACCCTGTTCGTCCTGCTGATCTATCTGTGAGAAGCCTCCACCCTGATGAAGTGATCTATTCAGCTCATTTATCGAATGGCTTTGGGGGTGGATCCTCGGGTGTTTCTTCTGTAAGTTCAGGATCGTGCTCCTCCCACTCGGGATCTTCTACTGAAAAATCTGCGAGAAAATCGGAAATGGCCTGACCCTTCTCGGAATGACGTTGTTCGAACATGATATCATGTTCTCCCAAACTGACTGACCACTGTTGCACTCTTCTTGATTTTTCTTTCTTGGAGATAACTTCCCGAAGTGGGTAATTCGTCATGACTTTAGCTGAATGAGCTTGGAAGTAGTGCTTAAGTTTTTATGAAGTGTAAACAAGGGTGAGAAGAAGCTTCTCAATTTTAGAGTACCTTGTTTCCACTGGTATGAGGGTATTGCTGATGAAGAAGACTGGTTTTTCTATTTTCCCTTCCAGGCGAATAAGAACTACGCTGAGCGAAGTATCTATGACTGCTAGGTAGATAATCAGTTCCTCATTATCTACTGGGGTGCACATTATGGGAGACCTCCCCAAATAGGTTTTAAGATCATGAAAAGCTACCTCGCATTCTAGTGTCCATGTGACTTCTGTATTTTGCTGAACCTTCCTTCATTTGGTATATCTGCGGAGTAATAAGAATTGCCAACTGCAGTGGTCTAAAGATTTAGAGAAAAAATTGTTGATAGCGGCAATCTTGCTGGTAAGTTTCTGAACGCCTTTTTTTTTAAGAAGGCATGTTGAGGAGTGCCCGAATCTGATCAGGATCGGCCTCAATCCCATTCTTGTTGATGAGGTGGCCTAGAAAGCGGCCAGAATATACCCCGAATTGGTATTTTTTAGGGTTGAGACGCATCCTGTAAGATCAAAGGATGTTGAATATAGTGTTGAGATCTGAGATGTGAAAGGCTGACTATACGCTTTTGCACAAGAGATCATCGATGTAAACTTCAACGACTTTCCCTAGGTGTACTTTGAACATAGTAGTCATCAATCGTTGATATGCGGCACCCGCATTATTGAGTCCGAAGGGCATGACTTTTTAACAATAAAGACCTCTCTCAGTGATGAAAGTTATCTTCTCTTGATCTTCTTCCAAAAGTGGAATTTGATTATACCCCAAAGCAGCGTCCATCATAGAAAGGAGGTCATGGCCTGTTGTAGAATCAAGGGTCTAATGAATGTTGGGAAGAGGGAAACTGTCCTTTAGAGTGTGTTTGTTCAGATCTGTGAAATCTACAGAAACTTGAACTTTTCCATTCTTCTTTGGGACAGCGACAATGTTGGATATCTAGTCTGGATACTTGGGTTCTCGAATGAATCCTACTTTGATTAATTTCTCAATCTCGGTGTTAAATTCATCTCGAAAATGAGGTGAAAGTCATCGTTGCTTCTGTTTAGCCGCTGTGGTATTGATATTGATAACTAATTTATCACAGGCCATGGCTGGATCGACTCCGGGCATTTCTTCAAAAGACCATGCAAAAATGCCTCGATTGAGTTGTAAGAACTTAATGGGAGCATCTTTTTAGTACAGAGCCATCCTAGTACCGATGAAAGTACCTCTACTAGGCCCATCAATGTTGATATATTATTTGGGTTCCTCTGTAGATCGTTGGTCGTTGAGGTGATCAGCTTTCTGTAATTGCTATACGAAAAGCCTATCTAAAGTATCTAGGATTGCAGAGACAGTATTTTTACAAGATCAAGAGAGCTTCTGACTACCTCTGGTCTCATAAATACCATTGTCGCATTTGAACCAGAGTGTTTGATGATAGGTGGAAGCTATTGCTTACATATTGTGTATCCAGCAGCAGCCCATAATGCCGAGATAACGAGATTTGGCATTAATAACATAGAAAATGACGTTGATGGTGGTTGGTCCTGCAGTAATTGGTAAGATAATTTTGCCTACTCTTTCTTCCCTAGAACCATTGAATCCACAGATATCGCTGACACTCTTCCAAACCCATTTGATTGACTGTACTCTGAAAATAATCTCAATACCGCTTCCAGTATCGATCATCACTGTGTGCATGAAAAATTTCTTTATCTTGAGCATTATGATTAATACATCATGATGTGGAAACTTGACATGGCTAGTATAGTAATCTTTGAAGGAGATCCCGAGTCAGAGATTGCTCAACTCGGGAAGAAGCTTGGCTTCTTTATCCTGAGGTGTGAGATCGCAGCATTCTGATAGCCTCCTGCGCTTTGACCTATTGGAGTTGGTAATTTAATTGTTTTCGGTCATGCTGCTGTGGTGCATATGGTAAAGAAATTTTTCCTCGGCTCGATCATTGACCTGAATAACTTTGAGTTACTTCTTATAGCTACCATCATTGTATGACTTCAGATTGATAATATATTTGGGCATCCGTCCCTCTTTAAAAATGTACTCGAGCATCCGCTGTAAAGCATAGCAATTGGCAGTATTATGGTGATTTGCCTTATGATGTTGGCAATATGGCCGACTATCGATTGGTTCCAGTTGTTGAGAGACGCGGTAGAGTGGATCCTTCAATAGTAGTAGAAAAATTCCAGAGATTCGGGTATTCAGTTTCGAGAGGATGCTTGGTGGACCACCTTTCTGCAGGTAACCGATATTACCCTTGGTGCGTGTCTGATCTCTCTGTTCCTCATTGGATTCGCTGGTTCGATATGTAGATGGCCCCTTGGTGGAGAGGACAAATTTAGTAGATTTTTGTCTTTCAGATATCATCCTCTCCAGATCGACGTAGCTGTTAACTTTGGTGATCATCTCCTCTTAGGTCACAGGTTTGTTAAGGAAGAGGTATTCTTTGGCCTTGCAGTCGAGCCGGAGAGTATTGGTGAAAGTGGTAACAACAATTTTTTTATTAAAGTTTTCCACTTTTCTCGTAAGCTCTAAGAACTTCTTCGAAAAATCTTTGAGGTTCTCACCATGTGACTGCTTAAGACCGATAAGAGATACAAGTTCACCTCTTTGTCTCTGTTGTGAGAATATGTTTTGATGAACTACTTCTAAAGCTGTTCGAATGCGTAGATGGAGTCTTCAGGGAGAGAATGGAATCATTGGAGTGGCTCCACCTATAGACTTATAGTGAATAGACGGCAGAGGATGTGGTTAAGATTAAAGTAGAACCCCAATGAATCACGGTTCTGTTGAATGTGTTCCCTCGGGTCACTACCTTTGTATTTACGAATTTTAAAAGTATAGAAACCTTTCGGCATCCCCATATGGAATAGTTCCTTGGCAATCAGACTTCTTTGTAACTTTGTGACATCGCCTATAGTACCTCAAACATATGCTTCGATCAACTCCCTAATCCGTTGGTCTATATGCTCTTTTGGGACGTAATGGCGCATTGGTTAGATCGCTGGAGGAGTTGGCTGTGGATGATGAGTGCCCGTACCTTCACTCAGGCAATCTCGTGCTGG
Organism: Kingdonia uniflora; assembly: GCA_014058105.1. NCBI lineage: Eukaryota > Viridiplantae > Streptophyta > Magnoliopsida > Ranunculales > Circaeasteraceae > Kingdonia > Kingdonia uniflora. The sequence continues at coordinate 5,744,922 of JACGCM010000704.1, read as the reverse complement.
AACTTGATGTAAAGGTCGCTGGTCTTCCTCCTGTTGGATGGAAATTTGGTGACCTCGACTTACTTCAAATTGAACTCCCCCCCCCCAAATGGATGGAAGGGTATAATTCATGTTATAGATTCCTGGAAATAGCTTTGCTGGTAACACCCCGAGGCCCCAATCTTTCCCTTGCAGAAATATGGGAGGTCTATAAAAGCTAATCACGACCTCTGGCTCGAGGAGCTTGATAAGTATTTTGCAGAACATTGAGGGCAGTCTACATTATTGTCATCTGATCTTCATGTTGTTTGAGCGATGTTAAATGAGCTTGTCATTCTGTATCGAGCTCTTTTTCCCAGAGCTCCCGATCTTTTGTTAATTGAAATTTGAGTTCGACACATTTCACTATTTGGGCATTTAGATTCGCCCGTAACTCTGTGAGCTGCCTCGGCTCCATGGAAACTTCAAGCTGAGTTCCTACTGTCGGTCGTCTAGAAGTAACCATAATTGAAAGTCGTAGTGAAAGACTGTCTTAGGATATCATAGAAATGCAATCTTTCCCACAAACGGCGCCAAATATAATGGCCAAATTCCGTTAGCCCGAAATGGCTTGTAATTCGTTATCACACCAATTATTCTGTAAGATATTCTAATGGAGAATAAGAAATAAAATAGGTGATTTTAGTGTGGAAAACCTCTGAATAGGTAAAATACCACGACCTCGTATGGAGGATTTTTGTGAAAGCATCTTTATTACTTGAGGTGGATATCTTTATTACAAGTGATCTCTAAATATAGAGATGCCTTTAATCTTGTAACTAATAATTCGTGTAATTTTGTTTATCCATGTCTCTTCTGTAACTTTTCCTTTATATAGGCTTTTCCACAGCTCTTCATCGTGCTGGAGTATGTTTTTCGAATAATGCGGTTGGTAGCGGTTGACTGAATAACTGACGAGTTCGTGGGAGACAGGTGTTTTTGACTGGATAAGTTTTTTCAGTTTTAGTTCAGCCTACATTCTTGACCAGTTTGTGGGGTAGGTTGGAATATTGACTAGGAAAATGTGCTAGAAATGCGTAAGTCTGTGATGGAGGTAATTCGAACTAGGTGAGCTCGAATTTAGGTAAGATCGAGGGATAGGCCCCAATATCTGTGATCAAACTTTTCATGGTATTGAGGATTGTCCATAGTTATATAGTATGTGCTAGAAGCCAAATTGTAGTGGAATAATACAATTCCGTGTTTATAAATCATTAGAGAACCTTGGTAGAAAGTACATGAAATGTTAATTCCCCACCTGTGCTGCTCACTAATGATTAACTGAGGCCATTGGGCAATCTTCAAATTCACCAAAAATAAGTACCCCCTCTTTCAAAGGTGGTTATTTTGGTCGTAAGAAAACTGGTCACTGGTGGAGAGAATGTCCTTGGAGGACTGTAGTTGGCCCTAAAGGTGGTCCTGGTATCATAAAATTGTGTAAATGTACTACAAAAAGAAGCAAGGGTAAGAAATTCTTAATTTATGGAAATGTTGAATATAAGCACTTTATGTGGCTAATGAACTATATGTATAAAAAAGTAAAGAAGAATGCAGAATTTGAGACAATGACTAATTTGAATGTCAAGGTGAGTGTGAGTATTGGATTGGATGAATTTTATAAAGAGTGGGCAAATCCTCAATGGGATGAAATTGGGAGTGTAGTGGCTAGAGATGGCTATTATGTGATTGAATAAATCTTATTTTATTGTACCTTGTTTACCTTATTAATTAAAATGTTCTATTATTTAAAAAGTTTCTTCTAATACATGTTTGTTATGTTTATAGTGTATAACCCTAAACCTTCTAACCATTATCTCCCCAACTACCAGCATTGAGAAACTTGAACATTGTGGTCATTTTGATAATATCTTCTTTTTTCAAGAACCCCTTAAATGCCTTTTCTCCATAAAACTAAGTGTTTCTTCTCTTCTTGTTGCCCCCAAAATGCCTCTTTTTTCTACAACTGAAAGTGATTCTTCTTCTGAAAATGATGCATTGGATTTGTAAAATGCTATGAATTAGAAAAACAATGAGGTTAATTGGATGGAGGACTTATCTATTAAGGAGAGGGAGCTGATGCAGTAGGAGTATGGGTGGACAGATGATGAAGAAAAGGCTGAGGACAATGATGAAGAAATAGATGAGGAAGAAGAAGAGACAAATGGAGAAGAAGAAGAGGTTATGTTAGAAACTAAAGATCTATAAGGGAACAATGTGGCAGAAGAGAACCAAGAAGAAGCTCAAGGTGGATATGAAGATCCAAAAGGGTTTGTGTATGCCTGTGGTTTTTATTTTGAGTTGTAGGTGGAGTTTTTTTTCTTTTCTGTGGTGATGATGCTAGTGCCTGATAAGTTGTTTTCGTTTTTTTTACATTTTTTTTTTGTCCTTGCACTATGAATGAGAATGTTTGTATTTTCTTTGGTGTTTGGTGTTGTGTTGTGTTTTCTCAATCAATGAAACATGTTTTTAACTCTTATATCTCTTAGTGGTTTATAAATAAAGTAAATAGGAAGTATAAAAATGAATGTTGTGTAATTACCTTACAAAAGAGATTCATCAAATGCCTTTGTGTACAGTCAAAATACCTCTAGTACAAAAATATGATGTTCAAAAGCATTTAAAGTCTTAAAATAGAGTCACAATAATTGGAAGCACCAAACTGGACATTCACACAAAAATGCAGTGAAAATACAGCAATAATAATTGGGAACCAAAAATCAAAAAGACTACTTGTTCAATTGGCTTCCAAAATATAGTCGTATTGTATATCTAAAGTACATGCTCAAATACACTGACAAATCAACCCAATACCTACATCCAAAAAAGGTTATAATGGTATCCAAAATACAAATATACCAAAATTATGATCACTAGATCACTACATAGAAAAAAAAAGTTAAATCACCAAATTAAGTCACACTTTCCAAATCATACCAGGAGGTTGAAAAGTTTTCTTGTAAGGGTTAGAGTTAGAAATTTGTGATTGTTTGTAGATACCCTAGGTTGCCTTTTAGATTGAGCAAGTTGAGTGGATGCTTGAGACTGCCTTTGGGCTTAACTTGCTTGAGTTTGCCTTAGGGCTTGAATTGCTTGAGACTGCTTTTGGGCTTAACTTGCTTTAATTTTCCTTGGGGCTTGATTTGCTTGAGTTTGCCTTGGGGCTTCAGTAGCTTAAATTTTCCTTTGAGTTTTCCTTGGGCCTTGACTTGCTTGAGTTTGCCTTTGGGCTTGACTTGCTTGAGTATGCCTTAGGCCTTGAGTAGCTTAAGTTTGCCATGCACCCCTAGAAGATCTCCTACCACCTCTACCACCACTTCCCCTCCCTCTCATATTTGGTATTGCAGGTGTAAGACAACACTGCTCATATGTCTTGCCATAATAACATTTGTATCTACCCTCTTAGGTGCTCTCGCCATTATTGGCCTTGGTGTTGCAGGTGTACCGTTACAATTTTTCTTGTTCTGATCAAAGCCCCCACACATCTCTTATGCCTCTTTTATTCATCTAGATAAGGGATTCTTTGTTTTCTAGGTCTCCCAGATCCTCTCACCATTGGGTGGGTTGGGGGGGGTTGCATATAATACAAAAATAAGCATACATATGAAATAAAGATTCAAATACACTTGTGCTAAAATGTTAAAGTTCAAACCTTCTCCCATTCTGATCCATCATCTGTAGGATATATGGCATTCTTATATGTTTGGACAAATGAAGCAACTTTGTCAAAATAAGAAACATAGCTGTTAGCCATCCATAAAAAAACTTAGGTTTTAAAAAATTAGAGACACAACTTTGTAAAAATTTGGATTATTAATAAAAAATACTTACTTAACCTATGGCCATCCGTAAGGGAGTATAACACTAACAACATCCACACATAGTAGTTCAGAAAATTGCCATTCATGGCAGTCACATTCATGTGTGTTGGTGTTCACTCTCCATCTTTGGCCATTAATCCCAATTGTAAGAAAAGATCTAATATGGTCCCTTGAACTTGATATTTACCATAACATTTGATCATCTTATCAGTGTGGGTTTGTGCTCTAGGGACCAACACCAAACCTGCAGAAAATATATGTATAGTCACATATAGTTTATTAAAAGAAGAAGGGATCTCAAACAATAACAAAAGGTCTTATTTAGCTTAGGTGTTTATTCCCACTCTTTTGATTTGAGCCTTCTATCATACATGAGTTTCACCAACATTATATTCAGTTTTTCCAGTAACTTATGGATTGGCCTGTCCCTAATCTTCAAAATCCACATGTTAAAAGATTCCCTGAAGTTGTTTATTATGTATTCACACTTGGCAGGGAAATTAAAGTGGGACCTAGCCAAGTGTTCAAATGACTCCTTAAGTAACCAGTCATTAGCAGTTGGGTTATCCAGTTATAATTAATTCATGTGCTTGTTCTTTTCAGATTGCGTAAATGCCTTTCCTATACTGTATACTAACCATTCTATTTGGGTCCCCCCTGTGAAGCTTTTTCATATTCTTGTATATATGTCTAAAGCATAATATCTGATTTGTATGAGGAAAAAGGGTAGTCATAGCATCAATGAGTCCCTTGTGTCTATCTGATATGTAGAATAGGATAGGGCTGAAGAGCCTCAATGAAGTTGGCCTAAGTTTCTTTATATTATGATCTACATAAGTAAAATACAATAGGGAATAGGCCATTATTGCCATCCAAGGAAATAACAGATAGACTAGGGTTGTAGAGAGAAACTGTGAAACTGTGAAACCGAACCGAACCGGACCGTAGAGACAATTTTTTTCGATTTTTAACATGGCCGGTTCGGTTTTCGGTTTGAAATGTGAGGAACTGGGTTAGCCCGGTTCGGTTGCTGGTTACCCATCCTGGTTAACCGACCAAACCGAACCGGACAGTTACAACTTAACGTTAGTAAGTAGTTACCTAACCATACAGAATACAGAGGCTTACATACAGCCTTACATCACTAATCTCTCTCTCTCTTCTCAGTCACTCACATACCACACTCAAATGGCTATTGATTTGTGATCTCTCTCACTTTTCTATTTGAACTTTGGACCCAACTGATCTGTGAACTGATCTCTCTCTTCTCAGTTGGAAAACATGAACCCAACTGATCTCTAATCTCTTTAATGGCGATGATCAGCATGACTAATTTCTCTATGATCTCTCTCTCTCCAATGGTGATAATCTACATCGCTGATCTCTCTAATAGCGATGATCTACACGGCTAATTTCTCTTTGATCTCTCTCTCTCTAATGGTGATGATATGTACAGCTGATCTCTCTAATGGCGATGATCTGCATGGCTGATTTCTCGTTAAATCTTGATGATATGCATGGCTGCTCTCTAATACGTAAACCTTTCTCTTTTTCACTCTTTCTCACTCTCAGATGAAAATACTGTGAAGGGGAAGGTGAAGATGATCTGCTAACTAATAAGGAGGAATACTCATCTTCATCTCCCAAGGCACCCACCAGGTTTATTATTCTTTATGAAGGAGAGGACCGGGAGAGGTTTCTCATTACTGTTTAGGTCCTTTAAGATGTTGTTGGAAAAAGCCTATAATAAGTTGGTGGTTCCTTGTAGTGTGTTTACATTTTAAGATGTTTTAAATGTGGTTGAATGCTTTCACACCCAACTAATTTCTCTCTGATCTCTCTCTTTCTAATGGTGGTTCCTTGTTAGAAGATTTGTTGAGGAGTTCGTGAGATGTTGACAAACAAGTTTTGATTTATGTTTCAGAGACTAGAAAAACCAAATAGAAAAACCGAATAGAAACCGGACTGACAAGTTCGGTTTTGGTCCGGTTATTTCTGAGGCCGGTTCGGTTTCGGTTCCTTCTAATCTTAAACTGGGCTACTCCGGTTCGGGCCGCGGTTTAGGGCCAAAACTGGACTGAACTGGACCGTGTACAGCCCAAAGATAGACAACCCACCCTCTCCCCCCACCCCCCTATATTTACCCTTTAGAAAACAACCATCCAAACCAAGTACAGGTCTACACCTACTTAACCATCCATCAAAACTTGCCTTAATCATCTACAATGAACTTTTCCACTGGTTACTTTAAAGATCTGTACTACATTTGGCAAAACATCAACAATGAACTTTTCCAATAAGACTTATCTCATAAATTCAGGTTACATAATATAACCCTCATCATATGATCAAACTATCCTCTCCATGCATATAGTTCAAGTATTCTATGAAGTATAATATGAAATATCAGCCCCATACCTTCTTGAAATTAGTTTCTTCACACCTGCTGGTCTAGTGGTTCTCACCGCCCTGATTGTTTCTACAACTTCATTTGCCACCCACTAGGCATTTAGAATTTTGTTAAATTGGCCACTCCTGCCAAGACATGTGTGAATGAGATTATTACTTTCCCTCAGACTGAAAGTGGTACCATCTGGATTAACCCTAGAATAGAACATCCATTAACAATTGAATGTTTCGGCCTTAGTACAAATGTATCTTACCCTCATATAGTCTTTTTTTTTTGTCAGAATTGATGCTTGTTTACAATTGCCCATTGCCTTAAAAAAAGCTCTGCAAGCATCAACTATGGGCCGCACCATGCCAATAACCATGTCTAACCCAGGATTATGCACATGTAACATAGTATGATGCACTTCAGCTTCTTCTGTTGCAAAAATGTTATCATATTCTTTGGCCAAATCTCTAAACTCTTCATCACACATGTCTATATCAGCTTGGGTTGTACCATTTTTACCATTGAGTAATGAGTAATTTGTGTAATACCCTTCCTCTAGATCTAGGCTATCTGGGTTAAATTTAGCCCATCTATTCTAAACATCAACTTCTTCTGCATTATTAGAATCCTCACCCCCCCCCCCAATTCAACTCTACCCTCAGTTTTAACATTAACTCTAGCATCTCCCTCTAATCTAACTTTACCCTCAGTTTCAGTATTTGGTCCAACATCTCCCCCCAATCCAACTCTACCCTCAGTTTCAAAATTAGGTCCAACATCTCCCCCTAATCCAACCTTACCCTCAGTTTCAACATTAGGTTCATCATCACTAAAGAACGCATGTGGCAAATCATCAAGTTCTTCCTCAAGTAGTTCACTTGCCCTAGATTTCTTAACTCTTCTAGTCTTCTCTTCACCATTTGTACACTCCTGTCCTTTCTCTTTCTTATGTTGTTTCCCCCATTTTTAATAGTTTTTTCTTTTACCTTACTTGTTGTCTAGTTTGAGCCGGGTTTTTTTTATCTTTGATACAGTTCTTCTTCTTTTTTGTCACACCTACCTTTTACATAAACCTAGAAATAGCCACAGGTTGTAGTGGATCAAACAGTGTACTCTCATGCTACAGTAGATCAAACTGTGTAGTCTCAACCTCAACTTGAAAAGTATGCCACATTGGTGGTGCTTCATCATCCTCTATCATAACTGCATATGGCCATTCAATTAAAGGTGGGGGTACAACTTTGATTATCCGTATCAAATCGGGTGTTGAAACATAGAGGGTTTCGTTCTCAGAGATGCAAAGATTTAAAATTGCAAATTTTTTATTGATAAAAAAAGATTTACATCCAAAACAAAAGAAGAACTATGGTAGAAAAAATGATAAACTAAAAAGATAGCTCCTCCCCCTCTTTACAACTCTCCCTCTTAACCTAACTAAAAGTCCTCATCTCCCTCAACCACTCCTAATTTTATGGAGAGATTTTAGCTATGCTTGACTACTAAGTCTTCTAGCAGCTCCAGTAGCTCTTGGTACAAAGTCAACTCTAGCAGCTCTTGACAACAAATCATCTCCAGCAGCTCTTTAGCTTATAAGAGTTGGGTTTTATGCTTTAAGAAAGGCTTTATCACAAATGTCTCTTTACCTGCAATAGTCAAACGTACTTTAATTAGGCCCAGTGAAACATAAAATAAGTTCCTAAATAATGTAAATTGAAGGACAAAAATAGGCACTTTTTATGCCTATCAAATACCCCCAAACTAACATATTGCTAGTCCCTTAGCAAAAGAAAAGAAAACTAAACTCTTTTGTGGTTTGTTAAGATTGCATTTAGCATATGCAACAAGCCTTTCAACCTATAGGTTACCCAAATAGGACGAGTTGTCTCGTGAGGGCTTTTAGTGAATATACCCAAAAAATTCTATCACAGAAGTTCTAGCATTATAAATAACTAATAAGCATTGCTCCTAGTATCTCTGAAAATGGATTGAATTCATCTCATAGATTAAACACTTAAACAAGGGTTAACCATCAGATACGTTTAGAATTTATCATGTCAATTATACTACAATCAGATTAGATAAAGTTTCAGAATTTCATCCTTTGCGTAGTGAATTTAGCTTCTAGAATCAAGGTATTTGATAATCCTTCCAAATAACCTTAGCCTTATCTTGAGTATGGTGGAAGAAATCTAGAAGTTTGTTCGACAAGTGCCATAGTTTATTCGCTCTCTTTTATTGATATTTCAGGAAAAATATATATCCTCACAAGTTTTTCAGGGTAAGACGTTGCATTTGAGTTTTCATTTGCTCTTTTTATACTTGCAACTTGCCCTCCTTTACATAGTTCTCGACTATACTCGTTTTTTTTGTTTTTTTTCACATTGATTCATGGCTTGCCTCGAGATTGGTAAAAATTATTCCTCTTTCAGTTCTAACCTTGCGAGGGGACTTGAATTGTGAATGTTCTTTTTTTTTTCTTTTCTCTTGTTACGAGTATGTCAGTTTCGTGAAGGAGCCCAATAACTTGTGAAAATGCATACAAACCCTTAGTATGAATTTATGAGAAACAAAATTTTTTAAGATAATTGTCTCCCTCATTACAAATTCTTCCTAACCCAAACTGTTGATTAATCAAAAGGTGATTGTTAGTTTTATCAAAACCTTGATAACATAACTACGTGAAGTACAATTATATGGGTGATTTTCTTTTGAAACACATCTAATAGGATGGTAGTACCTAAAACTTAAAAATTCTTAATGCACTAATAAATTATAGTTTTAAATAAACCATAACCTTATAATTTTATCCCAAACGCAACTCTAAGAATATTCAAAGATCAGAGTATACTAAAGATGTGTCTATAATGCCAGAATGTCCTAGAATAATAACTTTTCTTAAAAAAAGTTATGAAAATCTTCTTTACCCCACCCTCAAACTGAATCAGCATGTGTCCCACAATTGCCAAAAATGAAAAGAATAGGAGAAAATCAAAAAATATTACCTGAACATGATAAGGGTTGCCTCCCACAAGCGCTAAGTTTAATGTCTTCAGCCAGACAATGGTAGGTACCCCCAATCTAGATAAGACTATGGATAAAAATAAAGATACCTATATTTCATATGTTGGGTCCCGTAGATTCATATCCTCACTCAAAACTGTAAAGTACTCGTGAAATGGTTTAAGTCTCTCCCAATTTACCTTATTAATGTTACTAGTATGAGGGTCAAGAATTTCAATAGCTCCATGTGGGAAAATAGTTTTTAGTTGTAGCTTTTGGTGCTCATCCAACTCATTGAGTTGTAGCTTTCGGTGGCACCCAGCCGTTGAAGTGTTAAAGTTAAGCTCTTTTATTGACCAAAAAGTTCTATACTCAAGTTTAACAGGAAGATGGCATGCTTTTCCATAAACGAGTCGGTAAGGTGACATTCCAATCGGGGTTTTATATGCAGTACGGTAAGCCCAAAGTGCATCAATTAATCGTGTAGACCAATCTTTGCGATTTAGGTTAACCCTCTTTTGGAAAATATTTTTGATCTCCCGATTTGAAACTTCGACTTGCTCACTCGTTTGCAGGTAATAAGGTGTTCCCACCTTATGGGTTACACCATACTTTTTGACAAGGGCAGCAAAAATTTTGTTGTTAAAATGTGACCCTCCATCACTAATGATAGCCCTAGGTGTTCCAAATCGAGAAAAAAATATTTTCTTTTAAAAAATTAAGAACAATTGTACTGTTATTCGTTTTTAAAGGAATGGCTTCAACCCATTTTGATACATTGTCCACTCCAACAAAGATGTACTCATATCCAAAAGACTTGGGAAATGGGCCCATAAAATCAATGCCCCCAAACATCAAAAGGTTCAATAAAGGGCTCCTATTTTCTGGCATCTCTCGCACCCTTTGCAAAATGCATGCGCATCGTGAAATAAGGTAGGCTAATAGAAACCACACTAAAAAAAATTTACCGCAGTCTTCTTAGAGCTAAAGTGGCCTCCACAAGCTTGGGTGTGGCAAAATGATAGAATATTGGTAAACTCAGACTGGGGAACTCATCTTCTAAGGATTTGGTCAGTACAATACTTAAACAAATCTGGATCATCCTAAAAGAAGTACTTCACTTGACTAAAGAAACAATCTTAGTCAGGTTTAGTCTAATGATCTGGAATGGTATCTGTGGCTAAGTAATTAGCAATGTCTGCAAACCACGTTAACTCAGGAACTAAATTCACAGCCATAAGTTGTTCATCAGGGTAGGATTCCCTAATCGGTAAGGACTCATCAACAGACTCAATCACTATACAGGAAAGATGGTCGGCTACTACATTGTCTGACCCCTTTTTGTCTTGAATCTCGAGGTCAAACTCCTGCAAAAGTAATACCCACCGGATTAGCCGTGCCTTGGCATCTTTCTTTGACAAAAGATGTCGAAGCGCGGCATGATCCGTGTAAACAATCAGTTTAGATCCTATAAGATAAGATTTAAATTTTTTTAGCGCATAAACAATGGCTTGGAGTTTTTTCTCGGTGGTTGAATAATTCAATTGGGCGTCATTTAACGCTTTACTAGCATAGTGGATAACATGGGGGCGTTTGTCAATCCGTTGTCCCAAAATAGTGCCTACAGAATAATCAGAGGCATCACACATTAACTCGAATGGTTCACTCCAAACAGGTGGTCTAATAATGGGTGATGTTGTGAGCTGGGTCTTAAGCTTATCAAAAGCTACAAGACAAGGTGTATCAAACTCATAGACCACATCTTTGGCAAAAAGGTTGCTTAAAGGACGAGCAATCTTACTAAAATCTTGGATAAAACGACGATGGAAACCTGCATGCCCTTTAAAGGAACGGACGTCCTTGATATTTCGTGGTGGGGGGAGGTTAGAAATGACATCTATTTTGGCATGGTCAACTTCTATTTCTTTTTCAGATATGATATTCCCCAAAACTATCCCCCTTTTTACCATAAAGTGACATTTCTCCCAATTTAAAATAAGATTCTTTTCTTGGCATCTGAGTAATACTAGAGAAAGATGATGAAGGCACTGGTCAAATAAGTTTCCAAATAATGAGAAGTCATCCATGAAAACTTCAAGGAATCGCTCTACCATGTCAGAAAAAATGTTTAACATGCAACGCTGAAACGTCGCACGAGCATTGCATAAGCCAAAAGGTATGAGACGGTTGGTAAATGTGCAGAAAGGACATGTAAAAGTCATTTTATCCTGGCCCTCGGGTGCGATAGGTATTTGGTTGTACCCAGAGTAGCCAACTAAAAAGCAATAAAATTTGTGCCCAGCGAGTCGCTCGAGCATCTGGTCAATGAAAGGTAAGGGGAAGTAATCTTTCTTAGTGACCAAGTTAAGCTTCCTGTAGTCAATGCAGACTCTCCATCCAGTGGTCATTCTAGTGGGTACGAGGTCGCTATTCTCGTTCTTTACAATGGTGATTCCTAATTTTTTTGGGATAACATGGATCGGGCTAACCCAAGGACTATCAGAAATGGGATATATGATCCCAGCATTGAGTTTTTAAATCTCTTTCCAAACTACTTCAGCCATAGTCGGGTTCAATCTCCGTTGCCCTTCCCTAGAATTTTTGGCATTATCTTCCAAATTGATTTTATGCATACAAACTGAGGGACTGATTCCTTTAATGTCCTCTATACTCCAGCCAATAACTTTCGTACTTCCCTTAAGAACCCGAATCAACTTCTCTTCCTGAAGGGGTTCTAGGCCAGCGGTAATAATGACGGGCATAGTTTCGTTAGAACCTAGAAAGACATACTTAAGGTGAGCGGGAAGAGGTTTAAGCTCTATCCTTGAGGAGGTTACTTGAGCCTCCTGAATGGGTTTCTTAGCATCTAAGATTTCATGCTCACCTTCAGGCTCTAAAATTTCTAAAGCCGAATCTAATAAGGTTTTCACCTCATGGATGTACGTATCGTCCTCACAATCTCTATCAAAGTGGGAAAAAAATGCCTCTAAGGGATCTGAGGTACTTGACCTCTCAAAAGTGTTACTCACAAGACTCTGGATCATATTACACTCGAGTGGTTCAGAATTAGAAGGGGAATACGACGCATTAAAAATATTCAATTCTACTGTCATGTCCCCGAAGGTCAACTTCATAATTCCATTACGGCAATTAATTACCGCATTAACTGTTGCCAAAAAGGGGCGGCCAAGAATAACAGGGATCTCGTCCATAGGCTTTGCCACTAGCTCAGTATCTAGCACAACAAAGTCTACTAGATAAACAAACTGCTCAATTTGGATCAGCACATCTTCAACTACACCCCCAGGAATCCTAATAGATCGGTCAGCTAGCTGCAGGGTCTTATTTGTGGGCTTAAGTACTCCGATATCCAATTGCTCATAGACAGAGTAAGAAATGAGGTTCACGGCGGCACCTAAATCAAGTAAAGCTCTTCCTATCTTACAGGCCCTAATCGAACATGAAATAGTAGGGCATCCTGGATCCTTGTATTTGGGAAGAAATTTATGCAAAAGGACAGAACTAACATGTGCATCTAAAAGAATAGACATATCACTCTCGTGAACATGAAAAACCATTTTCGGGACATGTATTCGCCGCTTTAAAGTGCAAAGATCTTTGAGGAATTTTGCATAATTAGGAATATGCCTTATGGCTGTAAGAATAGGAATGTTAATCATACAATGCTTAAAAATCCCTAAAATCTCCCCATAGGCATTGCCCTTCTTAGCTAGTGTTAACCGTTGAGGGAAAGAAGCCAGCGGGTGAACATGTGTTATCACGGTTTCTTCCTCACTCACAGGTTCTTCTATGAGTTTACTTTGAATTTCCTTCTCGGGTTCCTTAGGCATTTTTACTTGATTATTCACTTTCCTACCACTCCGAAGTGAAATGATAGCGTTGTCTCTATCACGATTGGAAGATCTAGGATGTTTAGTATTCTCTTTAGGATTAGCTTGAGTTTGACGAGGGAATATTCCTTTGTCTCTCGTGCTTATCTCTGTTGCCATTTGACCTATTTGTCCCTCAAGTTTGGCAATAGACGACTGGGTTACTTGCATAAATGCCTTAAGAGTATCTTCTAAGGACATGGCTGGAGTAGACAGATTCCTATTGTGCGGAGGAACATAAGGCACATTAAGGGGAGCTTGGAATGATAGATTTTGTTACCACGAGGAACTAGACTGGTGTTGGTTTACTTGGCTGTACGGCTGATAAGGGGAACTACCATAAGAACTTCCTTGGTAATTTCTATTTCCTCGAGAATTGGAGCTATTGGAATTATTATTCCATCCACCATTAAAAGGTTGGCTATTAGGACGTTGATACATGGCATTGGCCTGGTCTTTCCTACCCTCTTTTAAACTAAGCACGTCAGGGCAATCTTGAACCAGATGGTCCGAACTTTCACAAACCACACAAAGTGGCATCACCACATGGTTATCAGAAGAAGTTGTATGGAGTTGCTCCCTTTTCCCGATCTCTAAGTTCTCAAGTTTATTAAGAATAGTTCTAAGAGTGGTAGACTCTAAATTAGAGTCCACTTGGTGTACATTTGCACTATGACAAGGTCTTTCCTCTCTCATAGTTTGCCATTGGTAGGCCTTATCAGCTACATTATTTAAAAAATTTCAAGCTTCGGTGTCAGTTTTCTCATCAAATGTACCTGCGCATATAGACTGAACACGAGCTCTAGTGTCATAATCTTAACCTTCATAGAGAGTTTGAACTATATCAATCAATTGAATCCCGTAATGTAGGTATCCTTGCTCTAAATCCCTAAACCTTTGTAGATAGTCATATAATGACTCTCCTCGGTTTTGCGTGAAGTTAAAGATACTCTATCGTATCTTAGCAGTTCTATGGTTAGGGAAATATTTTTTCAAAAGCTCCTTAATGAGTTGTTCAAACGTGTTTACAGAGTTCTCCTCAGGAGTGTACAACCAATCGCGTGCGTTTCCCATAAGAGAAAAAGGGAACACACGTAATTTGAGAGAATCTTCTGTAATACGTTCAAATTTTAAAATAAGCATATGATCCCTAAAGTCCCTAAGATGGTTATACGGGTTTTTAGTGGGACTACCATGAAATTTTGGAAGCATAAACAAGAATCCCGGTTTTAATTCAAAGTTTCCTACATTTCTCAGAATTACAATACACGAAGGATTACTCACAACTATAGGATGTATTTGATTGCGTAGAGTGATTCTCTCTGCAGCAGCAGGTTCGAGATCGTTCCTAAGAATAGCAGGTTCGGGACCATTAGTCCCATCAGTCTGGCTCAAATTAATTCTAGCAGTATTCTTAGTCTAAGTTTTGGTGTTACACCAATCTAACATACAACTCAATCAATATATGCGAACACACTAAAAGACCTAAGAATGATACAAGCACTCAAGAAAGTTTTACTTGTCTCTTTTTTTAGGTTAAGTTATGAACCCAGTCTCAAGGTTCAATGCTCCTACTCCTGACAGTAGATCGGTTCGCACTTGAGTTGTTTTTACTCGTTTTGGCAGTAACTTGCATGCTATCTAGTCACCTAGATGCACCTAAGCTGGAAGGCGGGGTGAACTAATTAGAGTCACCTATGCACACTAGCTATGCCAGGGAACGTACGTCATCCAGCAAAAGTAGCCACTTATCAGGTTTTTCTATTGAGCTTGTTGCTCCAGGTCCGAGCGAAGCCTTTTGATTAACTATATTTTTTATGGCTTCTTATCTAAAAATCTTTTAAAGAGGTCGGGACTGTCGATATTGAAAAGATTAAAAATTAGGTAATGAACTCTCGGGTTCCTAATGCGTGGGCGCGCACAGGTGATGAAATCCCATTTTGATTCACCCTTATCTAAGCGCTGTTGCAAAAATTAAACATTCAATCAATCAAACAATAGTTACACACGATGTACCACGACAAGGAGGGTGTGGTGAAAAGATGATTACCTACAGGGCGGCCTTTTTAGGGGCATGTTTGGCTACCCTGGTGAAACCGTTGGGAAGGCCCACTCAGGATCATTTGCGAAGTACATGTTGAACCAATTTCCGGCCTGTGTAGGGGTTCCGAAGCTGTACCTGCAGCAGATTACAATTTCCTCGCCTTATAGAGCATCACTCATTAAACTTTACATAAACATTTTCTCAATCCTTACACTACCAAAAATGCATAAAAATTTAAGCAACTAGAAGTCTTCTTGGCTTTGTCATTTTTCTTTGATGTTGCCTTTGTCACTTTGCTTTAATCCACCATGTCCATCTCCTTCAATAACTTGAAAAATAGTTGTTGAACCAAATTTTTTCTTAGCAAAAAAAAACTCTATGATACTTGGTAATGTGAACAAAGTTATACATAAATAACAACGACAAGTAATCCCAAGAGAGATAACAACTGCTTACCAAATCTAATCACAACTGCTTATAAAAAAAAACAAAACTTTTCTAGATCATTAGATTCCCTAAATCAACAAAAACAGACTCACATATCAACAAAATCAATCAAACCAAACACTAAAATAAACAGAAATCAAATAAGAGATGGTCCAGAACCAGAGGCTTGTAAATACGATACCTAAAACCAGAACCCAGAAATGCAAATAAGTACTCAAGCACATGGCCGAGAATCCAGCAGCAACAATGAAAAGTTAAACTAATTTCTCCATCCAAATCAACACACAATTGAACCTAGATTCCTCAAAAACAGATTTTTCCATCCAAGTATGTTTGGTTCAGAAACAGCAGCTACTTCGATGATGACAGCAAGTAGAATTGGTGTATAAACAACAATAGGAAGAAGGTTTTCTTAGATGAACAAAGGCAGCTCTTAACAATAGCAACTAGGAAGAACTGAAATAGTTCTTAACAACAGCAACTTTGTTCGAGTTCAGTTGTAAACAGCAGCAAGTACAACCTCAGATGCAAGCACAAACAAGCTTCTATAATCTCTAGAGAACACAATTTTACAGAGAGAAAAATGGAGAGATTGCAAAGCAAACAACTGTAAATCGAAACAAGGCAAACAACAGCAAAATCAAAGCAAACAACCAAAAAATTGAATCAACCAACAGAACCCCAAATCCCTAAAAATCGAAGCAACCAACAACCCTAATATTGAATTAGCTAGAATATGAGCAAAACATAAATCCGTAGACCAAATTTCAAGCTTAAACACAGAGAAAATTGACTATAATTAGACGCAAAGATTCGAGAGAGAGGTTTTCATAGAGGGAGTCGGTATTTAAGGCGATAGAGAGTTCTGAGATTTTGGGAGAAAGAGAGAGAGTATTTGCTGTTTTGAGAGAGATAAAGATTAAAAAAAAATAAGAGTTTTGGTTTTGCTCAGATGAGAGAGAGAGAGTCAAATAAACAATAATACGCCAGATAAACAAATTAAAAGAACATGCCTTAAATAAAACCAAAATAACAAGAGAGAAGAAAAAATCAATACGAAGGTAAAACAAAAACTCGTCAAACGGAATACTAATTTAATAATAGAGAAACGATTTTGTAAATCGATGGCATTCCCGGCAGCGGCGCCATTTGATTATCCGTATCAAATCGGGTGCTGAAATATAGAGGGTTTCGTTCTCAGAGATGCAAAGATTTAAAATCGTAAATTCTTTATTGATAAAAAAAGGTTTACATCCAAAACAAGAGAAGAACTACGGTAGAAAAAAGGATAAACTAAAAAGATAACTCCTCCCCCTCTTTACAACTCTCCCTCTTAACCTAACTAAAAGTCCTCATCTTCCTCAATCACTCATAATTTTGTGGAGAGATTTTAGCTAGTCTTGACTACTAAGACTTCTAGTAGCTCCAGCAGCTCTTGGTACAAAGTCATCTCTAACAGCTCTTGACAACAGATCATCTCCAGCAGCTCTTTAGCTTGTAAGAGTTGGGCTTTAAGAAGGGTTTGGTCACAAATGCCTCTTTACCTGCAATAGTCAAACATACTTCAATTAGGCCCAGTGAAACATAAAATAAGTTCCTAAATAATGTAAATTGAAGAACAAAAATAGGTATTTTTTATGCCTATCAAACTTCTATTAGCACTGCATGTACATAGAAATGTACATCCTATATACTATCCACATCACTATAATTTCACATCTTATACAAAGTTGCATCATCACAAACATCCACTATCTCACCTGCAGATAGTGTCCTTACCACTATCCCAGAACTAGGCAAGATAGTTTGATTTATCTCAACAATATCAGACAGAATAAACTCTAACAGACCTCGATAGTATAATTGATCCACATCTACATTTTTAAATATATGCATTTCCCCCTCAATGTATAGACGATGTGTGTGCCCTGTCTCCCCAGGTTCAGATCATCTACCTCCCCAATGAATAATGACATTTTTATGTAATTTATGTCATTGTAGCATACCCCAAACACTATATAATTAAGGCAAATATCATGGTAGCATACCCCATACACCTAATTTAAAAATACTAACTGTAAAAGCCAAAAAAAAAAATTATTAAACCCTATTTTTAAATAACAGAAAACTGAAACCCTAATTTTCTAATCTAAACCACTTATAAGCCTCAATTTTTCAATAAACCCTAATCCTTAACACAAACCTTCTAACTTTAAAAATAGGGAAATAAAAAACTAAAATAATAGATATTAGAGAGAGAGAAAAAAAAAAAGACTTGCATTGTAATTAGGAGAGAGATCAGAGATTCTAACAATGGCGGTACTTCATAGATTAAATATTAGAGAGATCAGAGTTATTTGATAAGTATTTAAAGTTACAAATGTTCCTTCCATGTGTTTCCCTCTAGAATGATTGAGAAAGACAAAGCGAATGTGTGTGTGTGTGTGTGACTCGGGTATGAGAGAACTTGAATTGGTGACGTGGATAGGTTATGTGGCGGCGCCAACATGGTAAGAATCATCTAAAGACAACTTGTTACCTGTTATCTGAAATCACGTACAACTCGCGTGAGGGTAGATTAGGTACTTCAGGCCAAAAGTAGACTTCACATTTTTTAACAACTTGAGGACTAAAGGCAAATATCCAGAATGTAGGTGGGACTAAACTCAAAAAATCCCTAATTTAAAATCATTCACCTTTTCCTTCTATATATTATACTACATAGAAAACAAGAATATCCAACCAAAGAAGTCTAAATGTCACAATAATCAAAAGAGAGGTCTCACCTTTTGGAATATTTGATACAGTATTTGATCCATGTTGACAGCAAAGAGGAGAAGAGGAAAACATTGCTCTACCTGGAAATATTTGTGATCTTAAACATATAATAGCCGTTGGATTCATGCGCAAGACTAAAGCTTAGCTAATCCAGTGGTAAACAATTGTTTAAATTATCGGAGATGCTTTCCGTCACAAACATTTCCATCGTACGACCAAAGTAACAACGTCGTGAGGGCTTATCAATGTAAAAGCTTGAGCAATATCCACCTTAGAAAACAAAGCTCGACTCTCGCGAGCTTATAAGTGAATCATTATCTAGTTCGATCAAATTGTGAATTGTGAGCTAGATATTGACAGGTCTCAATTTGAAGACATGGTTAGCTCAGTTTTAACCATGTGATACGACTGAGCCATGTCAATATCTCCAATATGAATCACCCTTTCCAAGGAAATAATAATCCTTTTCTAAGGTCTCTTTCTCCTTTATGAAGTTTCAGCAACTACCCTTGGCGATGATGAGTCCACAAGTGATGGAGAAGATATTGATGAAGGTAGGAAGGAGCCCAAAATAATGTGCCTACATCTTGATCATGTAAATATGTTAGGCCTGAACGAAACCACCCTTAGATTGTGTTATCTAATCAATTGGCTTATTGCTTCGTTACTCCTATTTGTGATACCTGATTCAGGTGGGACACTCATTCAAATATATGGCCCAAAGATAAAATGCGAAATAGGTATCGCATGCTGGTGTTCTGGGCTTTGTTCTTCATGCCCAAGGGTCCAGCCCATGTGGCTATGATGACGGTACTTTGGTTGTAAATCCCATACCTTCTTTTCTTCCAAATTAGGTTTACTACCAGAACCATTTTTGAGAAAGAAGCTCAAGCTGAAATCAACAAGAGCAAAAAGGGGGAAGCAAGGATTTAAGGTGCTTCCTACATACCAATTTTATCGTTGTTTTCAAGTCCGTCCAAAACAAGGGTCTTTGGGGATTTGTGTCTTCTCCATCTTGATTGTTTGGAAATTGTTTTAAGGTGAGAATTGGGTTGGAAAAGGTGAAGTTGTACTCTTTGTATTTTCTCCATTTGTTGTTGTGATACCTCAAGTTTTGGGCACAATTTTAAGGGAACTAATTGTGTACCTCTATATTTGATATAATGAAGTGATCAGATTTGCCCAGGTTTTCCAAGTAAATCTATGCGTTCTTGCGGTTTCCTCTTTAAGTATTTGATGAACTACCTTTAACAAATTTTTCAGTTGATATTGGTTGAGTTTAGCTTGTCTATTTTAGTTCAGTTAGCAGGTATTGATTTCCTAAAACTACAGTAGCTTCCAATATGAGAGACAGTAGTGGGAAGATAATTAACCCCGAAATTGACCAGAAGTAAGCCAAGAGAAATGGTATCCATCTTAGTATCGGTTACCTGTTAGGAAACAAAGGGGGAAAATTGCAAAGCAGAAGCACGATAAGTTTAAGCAAGAACTGAAGATCTAACTCTAACCATGTAGAATTCAATCAAAGCAATAAACATATACACAAGGTTTAAATTTAGGTGGAAACCCAAAAAAAGATCAAAACCACCCCCGACAAGTGCGACAAATCAATTATTAATTAGGGTTACAAGAAGTTCAAGAGATCACTCAAACCTCACCTCTAGCCTTATAGATAATCCTCAGCAAGAAACCCTAGAAAGAAAATCTAAAAAATCTTTCCTGAGTATAACCCTAGATTTCTATATTTTCTCTCAGACACAAAGGCTTTGAACTCAAACTCTATATTTATAGACTCTCTATTAGGTCATCAATGAAGTACGCATCACGAGACAAACTATCGCCTCTAAAATGAACTTATAAAATAGCCTACGCAGTTTTTGTTTGAATGACATCAACGAAACCAACTTTCCAGCCTAGAAATAAACTTTTTCATTCGAATGACTTTATCACTTTAAGTCTCGTTCGAACGACTTCGTCTGTTTTTGAGCCATAAACCAACATTACCAACTTTGAAGATGTTTATACAATGTGGGCATTTGTTGCTTAGTTTTCTTAGCCTAGATTTTGACCAATGGGGAGAGTTACCAACTATTCTAGAGGGTCTGGAAACATAGACCTTGGAGATGATTATTTAATGGATGTTTATCTTTCTATTATCAGAGGAAAATGGACAACCCATATTGGGTATGAACTCGAATAAAGATTGTCGAAGAAATTTGAAGATTGTCGAAGTCGTTTGAATGAAGAAGGAAGTCGTTCGAATGAGCTTCAAAGTCGTTCGAACAAACCTTTTTGTACTCACAGGAATTTTTGCCCAGGAGTCATTCTCGTTCGAACGATCTTGGATGTCGTTCGAACGAAATGTTAAGTTTATAGGGCTAGAGACCAACTATAGCAAAGTTGTTCGAACGAGCTCGGCGCAGGTTTGCTCGGCGTAGGTTTGCACTAGATACCTTTTCTGTGGCGTTGGGTTCATCCTCGAGATCCGTACTACTTGTATTTAGTCCTCTAGTATATAAAGAGGACTTAGGTTATTTTGTTAGCAATCTTTTGGTGAGTTTAATCTTAGAGAGGCTAGGGTTTGATGAGACTCTATTAAAGCTTAAGAAGCTTGAGAGATCATTGTAACCTGTTTGATATCATTGTGAATTGTTCGTGGGGAGTGTTTTTTCATTTGTAAGGGTTTTCCACTTCCCTCCTCTCGGAAACCTTTCTTGTTTTCTTTATTATTCTTGCATGGTTAATTCTTCTGTTAGGGCTTATTCCGCGTATTGTTCTTGTCAGAGAGGAGATAGTAGCTACCTCGATTCTCAACAATTGGTGTCAGAGTGAGTGTTAGGGCTTGTGTGGTAAAGAGTGATGGTCGATCAGGAAAAGTTGAAGATCACAAAGTTCAATGGATCAAACTTTGGGGTGTGGACGATACAGATAGAAGATTGCCTTTATCAGAAGGATCTTGATCTACCACTATGTGGAGTTGAGATAATGCCAACAGAATACGATGTTGCTAAGTGGGTGCTATTAGATCGCAAAGTACTTGGAACCGTTAGGTTAGGGCTGTCATCTCAAATTCTACACAAGATATCCAAAGTTACGACGACGAAGGGTTTAATGGAGACGTTGTCCGCTATGTACTCAGAACTGTCCAAGGAAAATAAGATATACCTTTTACGGTGCTTGTTTACTTTAAAGATGAAGGATAATGGTAGTGCGCAAGCTCACATCATTGAGTTCAATACCATATATGCTCAACTGGAATCCATTAAAATTACTTTTACCGAGGAGGTGAGAGCGTAGGCTCTTCAAGGGCAGATGCAAGAAAGCTGGAAAGGATTCATTACAACTGTGAGTAACTCATCAGGGAAGGAAGATATCAAATTTGACATTTTAGTCTCGTTGATTATGAGTGAAAATAATAGGCGTAAAATATCTTAACACTCTTTGAGTTCAAACGGCAGTATGTTGAACGTCGAGGAAAAAGGGAGGTCTTACAAAAAGGGGTCAAAATTTGGAAGGGGTCGATCATAGTTAAGAGGAAAGTATAAGTTATCTGGTGCGTATTGGACTTGTGGAATGAAGGGTTACTTCAGGAGAGATTGCAACTCTTCTTCTTCTAAGAAGATTGATGATGAAGAGAAAGATACAATCAACCTTACTGAGGAGGTTAATTCTGACGAGGCTTTACTACTATCGTGTGACAATGTTAACGAATCTTGGATTGTTGATTCGGGTACTTCCTTCTATGCTATTGCGAACGTAGGTTTTCTTACTAATATTGTTAAAGGCAACTTTGGTATGGTCTTTCTTGCAGATAAGAGTGCACGCAATATTACTGGAAAAGGAAACGCTAGGTTGTTGTTGCCTTCAGGAGGAACATTAATTTTACAGAATGTGTGACTTGTACCTAAACTGGGGCATAACCTTATATCGGTTAGCAAATTGGCGGATGATGCCGGATATGAGTGTACATTTGGCACAACCTTCTGGAAGGTTACAAAGGGAGCTATGTTGGTAGCTCGAGGCTTGTTAAAATGAACGTTGTATACAACGCAAAGCACAATTTCCATTATTTGTGTGACTACTCCGGGGATTAATACAAGTACGTGGCACAAACGGCTCGGTCACATGAGTGAAAAGGTGATGAAGATAATGGTAACAAAGGGAAAGCTAGAGGGTCTTGCTGAGGTTGATCTTAAGTTTTGTGAAGAGTGTATTCTTGCAAAGCAGAAGAAGGTCAGTTTCAAATTATCTGGAAGATCAAGGAAACCTGAAAAGTTAGATCTTGTACACACTGATGTTTGGGGGCCAACCAAGGTATTTTTTCTTGGTGGTTCTCATTACTATGCTACTTTTATCGATGATGGTACTCGTAAACTGTGGGTCTACTTCGTGAAGAACAAGTTAGATGTGTTCGATAAATTCAAGAGGTGGAGGGCTCTAGTTAAAAATGAAACTGGTTTGAAACTGAAGTGTCTCAAGTTGGATAATGGAGGCGAATACTGCAGTGACGAGTTTGAAGATTTTTGCGCATCAAATAGGATTAGAAGGCAAAAGACTATTCCCAAAACACCGCAACAAAATGGTGTTGCAGAACGCATGAACCGCACAATAAACGAAAGTGCGAGGAGTATGAGACTCAACGCTGGATTGCCAACGTGTTTTTGGGCTGATGTGGTTAGTACGACGGAGAACTTGATTAATAGAGGGCCTTTGACAGCTTTGGACTTTGGAATTCCTAAAGAAGCATGGATTAGTAAAGAGGTAAACCTTAATCACCTACATATTTTCAGTTGTACCTCATATGTGCTTGATAATCCAGATACAAGCACCAAGTTAGATGCAAAGTCGATGAAGTGCGTTTTCATTAGATACGGTGGTGATGAGTTTGGGTACCAGTTTTGGGATACCAATAATCAAAAAGTTATCCGGAGCCGTAATGTTATATTCAATGAGGAAGCCTTATATAAAGACTTCAAAGTACCGGTGGAAAGGATTCAAGGTGAAGTAGCGAAAACTGTCGATATTGAAGATGATGAACCCTCACGAGAGGATGATGTAGATGTCGCTGTTGAGTTCGTTGCACCGAATTAATGCGAAGAACATAATGATCTAGACATTCCAATAGCACTTCAAAAGGATTCGCGAGTTGCAAGAATTCTGGAAAGGTACATAAATTCTTTAAATCACTTGTTACTTACAGATGGTGGTAAACCTGAAAGTTACAAGGAGGCTTTAGATATGGAAGCCATGAGCAAGTGGGAGTTTGTTATGGATGATGAGATGCAGTCATTATCAGTTAATAGAACTTGGAATTTAGTCTGGTTACCGAAGGGTAAGAGAGCATTGCACAACAAGTGGGTATACAGACTAAAGGAGGAATCTCACGGTTCAAGGAGATTCAAGGCTAGACTTGTGGTAAAGGGCTTTCAGCAGAAAGAAGGTGTTAAATTCGATGAGATTTTTGCTCCTATTGTGAAGATGTCTACTATCCGGGTTGTAATGTATATAGTTGTTGTTGAAGATTTGCATCTTGAACAAGTTGATGTCAAGACCACATTTCTTCATGGTAACCTTGATGAAGAAATTTATACGAAATAGCCAGAAGGGTATTCAGTTAAAGGAAAAGAAGATCTTGTGTGTAGGCTCACAAAGAGTTTATACGGTTTGAAACAAGCGCCGAGACAATGGTATTTGAAGTTTGAACAGTTAATATCTATAATTGGCTATTCGATGAGCAATGCAGATTACTGTTGTGTTATCAAGAATGCAGAGAACTCGTATATTATTCTACTTCTGTATGTAGATGATATATTGGTAGAGAGTGCCGACATATGAGAGATAGTTAAGTTGAAGGAACTGTTATCCTGGGAGTTTTCTATGAAGATCTTAGGTGCGGAGAAACAAGTTCTTGGTATGCGTGTTACAAGGGACAGAAAGCGGCAAGAATTGAAGTTGTCTCAAGCTGAGTACATCGGCAAAGTACTGAAGCGGTTCAATATGGGTGGTTCTAAAGTTGCTAGTACACCATTGGGAGGATACTACAAATTATCAAAAGATTGCTGTCCGAAGACGCAGAAGGATCACTATGAGATGCGGAAGGTTCCTTATCAATCCGCGGTTGGTAGCCTAATGTACGCTATGATTTGTACAAGACCAGATATTGCCCAAACAGTGGGAGTTATTAGTAGGTATATGAGCAATCAAGGCAAGGAGCATTAGAGAGCTGTAAAATGGATACTGAGGTAAAAGGGGACTCAAGATATGATATTATGTTATGGGGGTTCTCAGATATGCTTACAGCTGGTAATTCTGATATGGCGGGTGACATGGATAGACGGAAGAGCACTAGTGGTTTCATTTTTACATTGGGAAGCGGTGCAGTTACATGGGTGTCTAGGCTACAAAATATTGTAGCTTTATCTACAATGGAGGCGGAATATGTTGCAGTTACAGAAGCGTGCAAAGATATGATTTGGCTCAAAGGGATGATGAAAGAGCTAGGTAGAGAACAATTTTCTCTTAAGTTGTATAGTGAAAGTCAAAGCGTTATACACTTAGCGAAGAATTCGGCTTTTCACTTTAGGACCAAGCACATTGATATTCGGTATCACTATATTCGCTCGCTCCTCGAGAACGATGTGTTGAAGCTTGTGAAGATTCGCACTGATGTGAATCCGGCTGATATGTTTACGAAGGTGGTGACTCTTCAGAAGTTGAGGACATGTACAACTTTTGTGGGTCTTCAAGATTGAAGGTCCAAGTAGTGCGAACAATTCATTAGGAAATCTGGAGATTGGTTACGAGATTCGATTTCAAGTGGGAGATTGTTGGGTAAGAACTAGAATCAATCGTACGAACGAAGAAGAAAGTCGTTCGAACAAACATTTTTGTACTTACTGGAATTTTGGCCCAGGAGTCAATCTCGTTTGCACAAGCTTGGATGTCGTTCGAACGAGATGTTAAGTTTCTAGGACTGGAGACCAACTATTTCAAAGTCGTTTGAACGAGGTTGGAGTCGTTCGAACGAACTTGACGTAGGTTTGCACTAGATATTTATTTTGAGACGCTGGGTTCTGCCTCGAAATCCGTACTACTTGTATTTAATCCTCTAGTATATAAAGAGGACTTAGGTTAATTTTTTAGCCATCTTTTGGTGAGTTTAATCTTAGAGAGGCTAGGGTTTGAAGAGACTCCATTAAAACTCGAGAAGCTTGAGAGATCATTGTAACCTGTTTGATATCATAGTGAATTGTTCGTGGGGAGTGGTTTTTCACCTCCAAGGGTTTTCCACTTCCCTCCTCTGGGAAACCATTTTTGTGTTCTTTATTATTCTTGCTTGGTTAATTCTTCTGTTAGGGCTTATTCCGCGTAACGTTCTTGTCAGAGAGGAGAGAGTAGCTACCTCGATTCTCAACAACCCACTCTTGCCTTTTGCACCTATTCAACATGAGGACATCTTAATGGATCTTCAGGTTCTCTATCAAGGCACTTTAGGGACACAGAAAGAACGCAAAGGTACATATTTTGTGCAGTCTTTATATTTTACTTCTTTCTCGAAAGCTATGTTCACTGAGCTGCGATGACTATTGTTATTGTTGTTTTATTATTTCCTTCGAATGTATTTTTTTCTCTTGCTGGATTCATGTAGAGTTTTCTTTAGCAATATGTATTACATCAGAGAGCCATTTGAGATTTAAAATCGGGAAGAATAGTAATTGGTATATACTTGAAAGGAACATAATCTTTGATTGCAAACCAAACAAACTAAGTAGTTTTCAGCGCTACAAATAATTACCCAATGCTTCTCCTACACAGAAAACACTTGACAAAGGAAAACAAACTAATCACGAAAACTAACCCGTTAGCGACGCTGTTTTAGTACTCTTTAAAGGTCAGATTGAGAAGCCCGCGACGGAGATTAGCCTTTTCAGCCAAGAACCTCGGAGTAGTGCCATGAATAATCGATATCCCGTGATAAATTCGTCTAGACGGACCTCCAAACATTATAACATCCCCAGACTCAACAATAACTTTCTTTGCCTTATCAACATTATGACTATCCCCATACACAAACTTCGCAGAATCCCCAATACAAATCGAAACAACGGGCGACCCTTTGTAAGTAATAGTGAAATCACTCTCGTACTTATCTTGATGAAGGACACGTTTCTTCGGGGCGTCTTTGTAGAAACTAACAACACCTATGTCAGGAACCATTGCTGGAATCTCCTCGATGGAAACATTGTCTTCGTCGCACAACTCATGAGACGTTTCGATCGCAGTTTGAACCAAAGTCTTGAATTCCTCTGGAATGACCAGAGGATCCTCACCTTCAAACAACTGCTGAGCCGCATATTGTTTCGCCCGTGCATCCCAAATCATACCTAGACACATTCTCATCTCAACACTCGTAGGCGTGGGACGATAAAATCCACCGGGACCTATGCCTAGTTCGCGACATTGTTTTAAAATATTTATTTGATCATCGTTTCCTACGAAATTTTTCAATAAAACCATACCTGGCCTTAAGTAGACTTGCTCGATATCTTTCGGCTGGGACTGCTGTTGCATCTCAAGATCCTTCCGTGCTTCAAAAGGCGCGCTGGGAGCCTCAAAGGCCGCACAGATATCGAAAGAACCATTGCAGGTAGACGAAAATGAAGCGGATTTTTGCAAGAAAAAGTTTCTTGGGGCCGTAGAAGTAAGGCGTGGCGTTGTTGCAAAGGGTTTAGTGAAAACGTGAGTTATGGTTCGACCTCGGAGGGGCGATAACACACGAAAAGCCATCTCTCTCTATCTCTTATTTTCTCTCTGAGAATTGTAGATTTTGTTTAAAGGTTTCTTTTAGTTGAAGAAAATAAGAAGAGAGTCCTTATATGAGGGAATTGCTTCTTCCCCAAGAATACTAGTTTCAATTTAGTTGGAACTTGATTGGGCGCATCTCCAATAGTATTGTTTTTTGGGACGACCCCCACATTAGTCTGAGCGTGACCAACAAGTTTGCAAGTAAGCCCCATAGATCTGAAGATGACCCTTTAATTTGACGACCACGCCTCTTGTTTGATTTTGGCGAGGGATAGAAAGGGACTCTGGATTTGATAGTTGACGATGTCACAAAGATGGAAGCTGACGTTGGTAGTTACCACATTATTCAGTTGTTCCTCCGCACCAGTACTTTCGCTGGGAAATTTGCACGGAAACGCACCATAACCCCAATCTTCCTGATCCGTGATCATGAAAAGTGATGTCATCAAGATTTATGAACATTGAAAAGTTTTGAGTCTTAAGGAGGCGACTCAGTGTACGATTTTTCTTACTTCTCAAGTGTTTGTCTTGTGAGAGTGTGTATTCCCCTAGTTAATTTCCTGAAGATTAGCGTGTTTGTAATGATCAATCATTCGACTCTAAACTTTCAGGAACTCATGACAGATTAGTCAATAACATGTGTGTGTGTACTGCAAGATGCGATGTATGCATAACACGTGTGTGTGTGTGTGTGTACTGCAAGATGCGATGTATGCGCAAGCCAAACAGTTTAAAGTATGGACGATAATACAAAACATTTTTGCTAAATGATAAACATAACTAGTATTCTCTGTAAAACTTCACAGCGAACAGAAGTAACAACGAACAATACTAGACAAGCGAAAACACAACTAGTCATCACGAACTACCCTTAGCCCCTTCTTCCTCTTTCCCCAATGTACGAAAACACAAGGGAGATCATCAATCAACATCTGATAGCAAAATTTTTATGTAATCAAGGTTAAGGATATTAAGGCAAGTAAGAAAGGCAAGGGAGGAAAGAAAAAGCGCGCTCCCAGATGACATAATTAATTGTTCAATCTGCCATGTTGATACTCACAACGGCAATGTTGAGTGCACAATTATTGATTGTGTTCAAGTCTTTTGCTCCTTCAGTTATAATGCCGATGGGCGACGGGACTCATAAATTTTCCCAACGAGTCTTCTAAGATAAAGTTATTAAAAAGATGTTTCCGATCTTCTCGGATCAAGTTATGAAAAAGATTTTTCCATTCAATCCAAATAGCAGACGTTAAACGAAAGAATTCCTTCCCACTGTATCTGATAACCTCCGTTAAGACTGTTGTCGTAACATTCACATGTTTGTCGTCAATAGAAATTTCGGGAAACTGAACATATCCACCGATAGTAAAGGCTCTAAGAGAGTATTCTAGCTTTGAATTTAGCAAGAACTGGACCAAACCCAATAGCAAATTCAATAGCAGGAATGCCTCTAAATTAGGCCCGCGAGGAAATGCCCGCATTTGTGGACACTAATTTGTGGCAAGAGGCCATTGATGATGAAATGGATTCTCTTACTACAAATGAAACTTGGGACTTAGTTAACTTACATTCTGGTAGTCGCTCTATTGGGTGAAAATAGATATTAAAGAGAAAACTTAAACCAGATAGTACTATAGATAAATATAAGGCAAGACATGTAGCAAAAGGATATGTGCAAAAGGAAAATATTGATTTCTTCGATATATATTCCCTAGTTACTCTTGTGACTACCATTAGAGTATTATTGGCCGTTGCTGCCGTGCACGATTTGATCATTCACCAAATGGATGTAAAAACTACATTTTTAAATGGAGAGCTTAAAAAGGAATTATATATGGATCAGCCTGAAGGCTTTATGGTACCTGGTGAGGAGCACAAAGTCTGCAAGTTGATAAAGACCTTATACGGTCTAAAGCAAGCTCTAAAACAGTGCACGACATAATCGACCAATTACTTCTTTTAAATGGTTTTAAGATTAATGTTGTCGATAAATGCTTATATTATAAAGTATCTGGTGAAAGTCGTATTATGATATGTCTATACGTTGATGATCTACTTATTTTTGGTTCTACACTTGATATCATTTTAGAGACCAAAAACATGTTTAACAATAATTTTTATATGAAGGACCTAGGCGAGGCTAGTGTAATTTTAGGCATGAAGATCACACGCACAGACACTGGTATTACTCTTGATCAATCTTATTATATTGAGAAGATCTTAAAAAAAGTACAAATATTTTGACCTTAGACCTGCTTGTACTCCTTGTGATCCACAAATTAAACTTTTAAAGAACTTGGGGGAGGCAGTTAAACAGAAAGAATACGCAAGTATTATTGGAAGCCTTCACTACGCTACGGACTGTACTAGACCCGATATAGCTTATGCTACAGGGGTTCTATGTAGATTTACGAGTAAACCAAGTTTGGCGCACTGGGGTGCTATTGATAGAGTTATGCGGTACCTGAAAAGGACCATGAACTTGGGTTTACACTATCAAAAGTTTCCCGCGGTCTTTGATGGATTTAGCGATGCAGATTGGAACTCATTTTCAGATGATTTCAAAGCCACCAGCGGATACGTGTTTAGTATAGCTGGAGGGGCGGTTTCTTGGAGATCCAAGAAACAAACAATTCTAGCTCAGTCGACTATGGAGTCTGAGTTAGTAGCACTAACTGCAGCTAGTGAGGAGGCAAGTTGGTTGAAAAACCTCTTGTCTTATATTTCTTTATGGAGTAGGCCTATACCGCCGATACTGATCCACTCAGATAGTACTGCTGCGATAGCCAGAGTACAAAACAATTACTATAATGGTAAAAAGTTAGCGATACGTCGCAAACACAGTACGATGAGAGGTTATCTCACATCTAGTACTGTTACAGTGGATTTTGTAAGATCAGAAAACAACTTGACAGATCTTTTGACGAAAGGACTGTCTCGTGACAAAGTGTGGGGCACATCCTCTTGGATGGGGCTAAAGCCTATTATAGAATCACAAGTGGTAGAAACCCAACCTATATGATTGAAAATCCCAAGAAATAGGTTCAATGGGAAAAACAAATCACTGTGATATAAAATCATGCAACTAAGGAGCATATCACTCCAGAGTTCATCTCGCTATACATAAATGTAAATATGCATGATATCTTTAAGCGAATATTAGGCTGAGTTTTCTTAAACTCTTAATGATTTTTATATCTCATTCTTTGAGTAGGGTGTCTAGCTACAAGAACACTCTTCATAGACTCACCAAGATGATTGTGAAAGTGCGCCCGCTTCATTTGAGAAATTAGGCTAACTTCTCTAAAGCCTTCACCTATACTGGGATTAAGCATATGGCCAAAATGTGCTGGCATTTAGAACTTGCACCTGGTAGGGTTGTATGTGGTTCTCCTCACTATATAAAAGCGAATAATGAGTTCAAGACTCTAATCACTTATTATTCTTATACGTTGAAGATTGTCCACTACGTAAAAGTTCAAGTCTAAGGACACCTTTACTTATGTACATCTCTATATATCAAAACCGTTATCTCGTTTCTTTTCTCCTTCGGAAAGTTTTTAAAAAAAGTGGGGGATTGTTGATTTTTTTCAAAAACCTAAAGGCCTTGGGCTTGGGCTTGAGTTTGGGTATGGGATTGAGCCTGTTTTCTTTCTTTGGTCTTCATCTCTTTCAAGTCTAACGGCTATCATTCAAGAAGAACTGAACTTCAGGGAACACGTCTCCACGAACTCAAACTCCATCACGAAAAGAAAGGAAAAGAGCCGTTGTCTATTCCTTATATATATATCTTCATCTTACCACCTTGAAATATATAAAAAAATAGTTCTTCTCTCGGCTGCTCCTCCGTTTTTTAATATCTCTCTCTCTCTAGTTTCGGTTTCTATTTGTGGTGCAAAACAAACCAAGTACGCTGTCTCCGGTACAGAGACTTCGGTATATAGCTCGTTGTATCCTGGGAGAGATTCGACTTCACAGCCTGTACCTTGAGGTTGTCGAAATACTCTTTAAAGAGAGTGTGACCCACGCCTCGAGCAATCACAATTCTTCTCTCTGTCTGTCTCTCTCTCTGTTAATAGGCGCTGCCGGCGGTGTTTACTGCCTACTACTTATTACCGTGAACAGACCTGAGTTCCTCCTCCTGTTCAGCTCTTATTGCTGCTCTGCTAACCAGTTTTGTCCATAGTTGTTTGTCGTAATCTGCCTGTTTGTGGCTGCTGTATTCTACTATAGTAATCAGACCTGAAGTTGTTGTATGTCACGCCCCAAAATCCAGTAATCAGTAGCTAGACCAATTATTGAGATTCGAGGATGTGCAGGTCGGGGAATCCAAAGATTCGCCCCATGAACAACCGAGACCTAGACAAATTTTGGCTCAGTCATTCACAATAGTATCACAACAGAGTAATAAGGAAAACTGAAACAGCAGAAGATTAAGATAACAGAATCTAAACGTAAGATTCTACAAACCTCTACGCAACAAGCCCAACCGCAATAAAAGGAGATTGAGCCTCCAGCTCAGCTGCCCAAAGATCACCACAGCAACATCTAAAACCTGAAGCAACCTGCCACTGAAAGGGGGGATGCGAGAGTGAGCAAACAATGAGCTCACTAACTCCCAAGAATAACTAAACGATTATACTAACCAATGAGATGGATATAAATATTAATGATTATAGGATATAATGATATTTAGAGATAAGCAATATATATATATATATATATATCAATATATATATATATATATCAATATATATAGGATGACTAATAAATCTATCTATAAATATACCTCGTGCAAAGGAGTGCTAATCTACACTCCAGTCACAAGGACCACTAACTACACTCTAATCACTACTGTGGCTCTCAGCGCCACGCGTAACTAATCTATCTCAGGGATACAAATCACACACATGGGTAAACAACCCTCGGACAACTACAAACCGATCGGGTTATCCAAACCCCAATCAGGCACAATTCCAAAGCTACCACAAGCTGAATGAGATCGCCCACAACCAAATTTAAGCCTAAAGCTCACAGCAACCAACAGACTACTCAACCTAATAAATTAACTAGATACAGAAGAGGAGGAGTAGATGCAGAGAGGAGAGGAATATACAGAAGGAAGAGGAATCTAATGATACCGCAATCAATTAGAAGAAGAAGAATTTAATATAAGAGTAGAGGAATATGATAAACTAGGATAATCCTATAATTATCCCAATACAATGATATAGTATGATGATGATATGATGGAAAGAGATAATCTTATGATTATCCCAAGTGCAGAAGATTCTATATTAAAACATAATGCAGAAAGGGTTAAGGATTTCTATCAGAAGAACCTACGAATTGGAAGATTGCTGAGATGCAATGATATGCTTAATGATGATGATGATGATGATGATGATGATGCAGAAAGATTTATGATGACGTGGGACAGTCCCATACCTATCCCAAATGCAATGGTTTAGCGATGTCAACCCAAAGGGCTAGCCCCCAAGACTAAAGTGGGCTGACAACTGCTAAAAATTGATTTACCTTACCGGATATTGCTGGATACAAGGGTACGATGTACTGCACTAGCTCGACCAGACTAAAAGATATTAACATAGGTATTTCAGCCTCGCCTGAGGAGTCTGGGCACCAGGAACTAGCATCTAACCATAACTTCACTCGCAGGAGAAGACTGGACAACAAGAAATAGTATCCAACCTTGTCTCTCTTCCCGGGATAAGACTGGGCACCAGGAGAACTATTCCAACCATAACTTTACTCGCAGGAAAAGACTGGGAACCAGGAAATAGTATCCAACCATATCTCTCTTAGCGGGACGAGACTGGGCACCAGGAAAACTAATCCAACCATATCTTTACCTCTAAAACTTTTGCCTGATCTAAGGATCCTATCAACCTATCGGGGCCAGCCAATGCGGAGTTGTTTATGTATCCAATCGCAGTAAGATAAGGAGAGAATATATTATCTATGGATGTGAGCATAATCCTAGAGATTGAAACACAACTGCTGTTAACACAGCCAGTACACAATAGGATAAACACCTGCCTGAGAGCGTGGCAACTAAAACTAACACAGATACCCTCCTGTGACTCAGTTGCACCATCTAATCCTAGATGAAACAGCAACTTAACCGTCACGACACCTAAACAACATCAGTCTCTAAGATTCCTCAAAGCAATATGATTACCATCAAGTACAACAGTACTCTGGCTGTCAGCACAGACTAGTACTCATGGGGTGACCTACAATAGTCTTACAAGTAGTCAACAATCCTAAATAATAGAACAACTCGCAATCCTCCTAATCATGTGCATATGCCACCAGCACGGATATACTGGAACCGGATTCAACAGAAGGTTTCAGCCGCATTCCAACATCACAGGTGACGTACAACTTCATAAACCACCTAGCTCAGCCGCGGATCTCACTAAGTCATGCTGTCTCACTGCCTCCTAGATGACGGAGGGGAACACAGCCCTAACAGCCTTAACCCGGGAAAAGAAGGCTTACGAGTAAGCTCTATCAGCTCTAAGAATCATGAGGACAATAAGTGTCACAACACGATAAGCAAACAATCCTAAGGCAAACTATCAGAAATTCACATCCACAACCAACCACCACGGACAAGCCGTCTGCTCACCATCAACAACTAACAGTCCATGAGATACCACACTCCCACATGGAATCCAACATTCCAAACAACCACCAATCACAACGACAGTGTTCGAGGACCAGGTCTTGAGAACACAAAGTACACCTAGACTAGCCCTAAGACTAATCAAAGCAATAGCAGGCAAGAAGACAAGCTCTGAACCAAAGACCAAGTCTTACTAAAGCTATGTCGCCCCAAGACTACCCTGGAAAACAAGTCCAGCAACCCATACTAACCAAGGTGGTATACTATAAGGTGAGAACTATAGTCTCTGAACTACACTATCTCAGAGAAATGGCGGCGAAACCCACATACCGTCCATAAGTCTCTACAAATAGTCAAACCAAGTTACAAGTGCCCTGAAACAAGCTGGGTACCCTAATAACTAACCAACAATACCACACTCAATATATTATACATATATATATAGCGACTCTGGGCATCGCAACATACTGAGAAATGCATTTGTTCTCAACCTCAACGAAGAAATGATTCATGAGAACCACCCTCAATGAAATCGGTCTAAGAGGAATCTCAGGAGTCATCGTCACATCGACGACAACAGAGAATAACCTCATCTGGCTAATCATAACCTACAGGTTCTATCTAGTAACTAAACTTATAACTTACTCAGGTTTTACTAACTTATCAAACCCTTAAGTACTCTCGCCTAAGGTATGCCAAACGGATAACCCGTGAATGTGTCCTAAGCAATTAACCCATATACTAACATAATCACAGTAATAAACATGATAAACTATGTGATACAATAACTCATAAATCAATATAATGGTCTAGTTATTAAGGAAGATAAAACTCGCCTGACGATATGCTTGGAACAACAATCTCGGCGAAACTGCCCAAATAGCACCCCAACGGAAATGTGCTCCGCGAATCGACTTCCGGAACTTCAAATCAATCACGAAAAGGACCAGAAACACCACAACATCAACCACTATGAAGTACCAGAGCCCAATCTTAACTCTGACAAAGGATAGCCGCCCGAAACTGCGTTTCAGATCAGCACCACAACTGAATTCAGTAACAAAACTGCATCTAAACCCACGGTTCACCACGCTACGCTGCACTACTTCGATCACCCATAATCACATGAAGATATGCCACTCTAACCCCACCAAGTCAGCCGCCCAACAATCACATACCCAGTGTTCGAAGAGGGTAAAAACAGTCCTCTCTTTCCTCTAGAAAAACAGTAACTACGGCAGTAATTTCTGAACCAAAACGGCCACACTTGTCGGCTCAGGCAGCCCTCTCCAGAACAGCAACAACCACTACCTAGAGCAACCACCACACCTCCTCTTTCTAACTACACCAAACCCCAATCACCACCCTAACAGCTGTAAGAAAACCCCATAATTTTAGGCACCCAAACACCAACAATTCAACCCACGCAATCACCGCCACCGGCCAACATCTACAATGATCACACTCCTCAAATAAACAATACACCCACTAATCATAGACCCTAAATCAGTCCAACATCACAAGGGTTCTCACCAAAACAAAAATTAACTAATGATACAAGAGAGAGAGAGAGAGAGAGGAATTACTCACCGAGGGAAAACGGCGGAGATCACGGCGAAGAATCTACGAAGAAATCGGCAAGTGAGGGAGGAGAGGATTCGGTTTGGAGAGGAGAGGATTCGATTAGGAGAAGAGAGAGAGAGAGTGAAAGAGAAATGTAAGGAGAGAGAATGGATAATGATATATATAACCGACCAGTCGTTCGAACGGAAACTGGAAAAATCCAAAAATGTCACTCTGAGGTCCTCCTGAACCACACACAATGCCAAGACCCTCAGAAGACTGGAACAATCCGAACAACCATCACAACCCTATCAAAGGGTTCCCAAGCTCTAAACACCACCTCTACCGCTTCACGGCCACCAAAATGCCTAAACCCCCGAAAATGAATTTTTTCTCGGAAAACTCCAAAAACCTATCGGCCAATCCAACGGCTCACCGGAACCATACCAAACCACAAACACATCAAATAAACATCACCACCAACCCATCTAGGAGTTCCCAAGGCCACAACGCCACCTCCTCCTCCGAATAACCACCGTACCACCAAAACTACATAAAATGAATCTAACATATAAAACCTGCCGAAAGGAATAAATGGATGCATAACAAATAACAATATATGAATCATAGTAACAATGCTTAATAATAAACAAAAAAATTACCCTGAAATTCCGGGACATTACACTGCATATCGCCGTTGTTACAACAAGTTACTACTGTGTGATTACAACTGAGTTGATGTTCTTCCTTTCCGCTGTTTACAACTGAACTGCTGTTACAAATTACTGGAGTTTGCCGAATCAGAACTGAGTTTCTATTGCTACTTATTGCGCTAACTATCTAACTGTTTTTGCTGCTGAACCTGCATGTTATACTTGTATTAATGCATTGTTGTTTCCCGAAGTTTAACCAAGCTGCCTTTTGTTGCTACTGTTATACTACTGCGGTACTACTGCAGCCTGTTTACTTCTCAACTGCGGCTGCTTATAAACCAGTTGCAACTGCTGCCAGTTTTATGTTTACAACTTCTGCTGCCTGTTAATGTGTTGTTGTTGTTACCAAAATACATAGAGCTGAGTACCACAGTTGTGCTATTCGTTCTACAGTTCTGGGAAAGCGAATAACATGTTCATAACACTTAATATTTTATAATTTTAAAGAGTAATTTCTTTCTAGTAATATGGTTCTTACCTCAGAAGTGTTGAAGCTTGATTCCAGCAAACCCTCTAAGTTTGATGGTCTCAACTTTAAGATATGGAAGAACAAAATGTTTTTTTATCTCACACTTAAGGAAGTGGCTTATGTTCTGGAACAAGAATGCCCAATTGAACCTCCCGTTACCGTACCTGCAGTAGACCCTGACCTGATTGAAAACGAATATTACAAAACCTTAGAATCAATATCAAACTGGACTGAGGCAGACTTCAAACGTCGTAATTTCATTCTGAACAGTCAAGCAGACGAACTGTACGATTATTATCTACAGTCCAAAACTGCGAAAACCGTTTGGGATGCATTACAGAGGAAGTATGATACGGAAGAGGCAGGCTCTAAAAAGTTTGTCGTAAGCTAATATCTCAAGTTCATTATGGTCGACGATAAGCTAGTAATTTCCCAATCACATGAGTTGCAATGAATTGCACATGAGATCGTGTCCGAAGGGATACCTCTTGATGAACAATTTTAGGTTGCCATGATGATTGACAAATTACCGCCTGATTGGAAAAACTATAAAAATATCCTACGACACAAGTCAAAGGAACTTACCATGGAGAACTTGATTACTCGTCTTAGGGTTGAAGAAAAATCTAAAAAATAAGACCTAAAAGAGGAAATCCTTTTGGTTCAAGCCAAAGGGAAGGTCCATCTGAAACCTAAAGTGAAACCTTTCAAGGCTAAGAATGGCGATAATCGGAATAACCATCCTTACGGTGGTAATCCGAATAACCATCAGAAAAATGGACACCAGAATCCTAATAAGGGAACGAACCAACAAGTCCCACCATATAACAGAACAGTTTCTATTGTGTACTTCAAATGTAACAAGCCTGGACACATATCTAGAAACTGCCGGAACCGCAAACCTGTTGCTCAGGCGAACGTTACCGAAGAGCCCTTAGTGGCTATGATCACGGAGATCAACATGGTCGGTGGAACCGATGGGTGGTGGGCTGATTCGGGCGCTTCTAGGCATGTATGCTATGAGCGCAATTGGTTCAAAACCTATAAGGAAACTGAAGACCAGAAGGTACTACTTGTGGATTCCCATTGCACCAAAGTACTAGTCACTGGAGATGTTGAACTAGTATCTACCTCTGGAAGGATAGTGACTCTGAAAGATGTGATGCACACTCCTGAAATGAGGAAGAATCCTGTTTCTGGCTATCTTCTCAACAAGGCAAGATTTTAGCAGACCATTGGCTCAGATCAGTACATTTTGACTAAGGGTGGGATTTTTTTGGGAAAAAGTTTTGCTTGTAATGGAATGTTCAAAATGAGTATTGAAATGAATAAATCTGCTTCTACTTACTTATTGTCTTCTTTTAATATTTGGCACTCTAGACTATGCCATGTTAATAAGAAGTTAGTACACAATATGAGTAAACTTGGTATGATCCCTAAAGTAGATTTAAATGATTTTAATAAATGTCAATCTTGTAGTCAAGCTAAGATTACTAAAACCTCACATAAAAGTGTTATAAGGGAATCACAGCTTTTAGATTTAGTACACTCTGACATATACGAAATGGACGGTACATTAACTCGAAATGGTAAAAGATATTTTATAACTTTTATAGATGATCATTCAAACTATACTCAAGTTTATCTGATGCGTCACAAAAGTGATGCTATAGATATGTTTAGGACATATGTAACCGAAGTGAAAAATCAGTTTGATAAACACATTAAAAGATTTCATAGTGATAGAGGCACAGAGTATGATTCACATGAATTTCAAAACTTGTATGAATCCTTAGGGATTATACATGAAACTACTGCTCCCTATTCTCAAGAATCTAACGGTAAAGCTGAACGCAAAAATAGAACGCATACTGAGTTAATTGTTGTTATTTTACTTAGTTCTGGATCACCCAAATCTTTATGGGGTGAAGCCTTATTATCTGTTTGCCATGTTTTAATTCGTATTCCTCATATTACATCTTAATTATCACCTTATAAAATTTGGAGAAAAAGAAAACCTAATGTTAGCTATTTTAAGGTTTGGGGTTGTTTAGCCTATGTTCGTAAACCTGATCCTAGACGGATAAAACTAGGTAGTAAAGCTTTAGAATGTGTCTTCATTGGTTATGCTATTAATAGTAAAGCCTATAGGTTTCTTGATATTAAGGATAATGTAATTAATGAATCACTTGATGTAGACTTCTATGAGGACAAGTTTCCCTACTTACTGAGGGACAGTGGGAGTAGTAGTGGGGGTCCTCAACCTTCTACGTCTTCGACCCCTAATGTACCTCAAGTAAACGTTCCTAGAGTTGTTGATTCTCATGATACAGACCCAAAACTTCGTAGAGAAAAACGTTTAAAGATTGTTAAGGATTTTGGTAATGATTTTGTAGTACATACCTTAGAATCGGATCCCAATACTATCAGGGAAGCGTTAACCTCAGATGACACTGATTTGCAGGAAGAGGCCATTGATGATGAAATGGATTCTCTTACTACAAATGAAACTTGAGACTTAGTTAACTTACCTCCTGGTAGAATGGATATTAAGGAGAAAACTTAAACCAGATAGTACTATAGATAAATATAAGGCAAGACTTGTAGCAAAAGGATATGCGCAAAAAGAAAATATTGATTTCTTCGACACATATTCCTCAGTTAATCGTGTGACTAACATTAGAGTATTATTGGCCGTTGCTGTCGTGCACGATTTGATCATTCACCAAATAGATGTAAAAGCTGCATTTTTAAATGGAGAGCTTGAAGAGGAATTATATATGGATCAGCCTGAAGGCTTTGCGGTACCTGGTGAGGAGCACAAAGTTTGCAAGTTGAGCAAGACCTTATACGGTCTAAAGCAAGCTCCATAATAGTGCCACGTTAGAATCGACCAATTACTTCTTTTAAATGGTTTTAAGATTAACGTTGTTGATAAATGCTTATATTATAAAGTATCTGGTGAAAGTTGTATTATGATATGTCTATACGTTGATGATCTACTTATTTTTGGCTCTACACTTAATATCATTTTATAGACCAAAAACATGCTTAACAATAATTTTGATATGAAGAACCTAGGCGAGGCTAGTGTAATTTTAGGCATGAAGATCACACGCACAGACACTGGTATTACTCTTGATCAATCTTATTATATTGAGAAGATCTTAAAAAAGTACAAATATTTTGACCATAGACCTGCTTGTACTCCTTGTGATCCACAAGTTAAACTTTTAAAAAACTTGGAAGAGGCAGTTAGACAGAAAGAATACGCAAGTATTATTGGAAGCCTTCGCTACGCTACGGACTGTACTAGACCCGATATAGCTTATGCTGCAGGGGTTCTATGTAGATTTACGAGTAAACTATGTTTGGTGGACTGGGGTTCTATTGATAGAGTTATGCGGTATCTGAAAAGGACCATGAACTTGGGTTTACACTATCAGAAGTTTCCCGCGGTCCTTGATAGATTTAGCGATGCAGATTGGAACTCATTTTCGGATGATTCCAAAGCCACCAGCGGATACGTGTTTAGTATAGCTGGAGGGGCGGTTTCTTGGAGATCCAAGAAACAAACAATTCTAGCTCAGTCGACTATGGAGTCTGAGTTAGTAGCACTAGTTGCAGCTAGTGAGGAGGCAAGTTGGCTAAAAAACCCTTTGTCTTATATTCATTTATGGAGTAGGCCTATACCGCCGATACTGATTCACTCAGATAGTACTGCTGCGATAACCAGAGTACAGAACAATTACTATAATGGTAAGAAGTTAGCGATACGTCGCAAACACAGTACGATGAGAGGTTATCTCACATCTAGTACTGTTAGAGTGGATTTTGTAAGATCAAAAAACAACTTGACAGATCCTTTGACGAAAGAACTGTCTCGTGATAAAGTGTGGAGCACATCCTCTTGGATGGGGCTAAAGCCTATTATAGAATCACAAGTGGTAGAAACCCAACCTAGATGACTGGAAATCCCAAGAAATAGGTTCAATGGGAAAAACAAATCACTGTGATATAGAATCATGCAACTAAGGAGCTTGTCACTCCAGACTTCATCTCGCTGTACATAAATGTAAATATGCATGATATCTTGAAGCGAATGTTAGGCTGAGTTTTCTTAAACTCTTAATGAGTTCTATATCTCATTTTTTGAGTGGGATGTCTAGCTACAAAAACACTCTTCATAGACTCACCAAGGTGATTGTGAAAGTGCGGCCACTTCATATGAGAAATTAGGCTAACTTCTCTAAAGCCTTCACCTATACTGGGATTAAGCACATGGCCGAAATGTGCTGGCATTTAGAACTTGCACCTGGTAGGGTTGTATGTGGTTCTCCTCACTGTATAAAACCGAATAATGAGTTCAAGACTCTGATCACTTATTATTTTTATACGTTGAAGATTGTCCACTACGTAAAGGTTCAAGTCTAAGGACACCTTTACTTATGTACATCTCTATATATCAAAACCGTTATCTCATTTCTTTTCTCCTTCGGAAAGTTTTAAAAAAAATGGGAGATTGTTGAATTTTTTCAAAAACCTAAAGGCCTTGGGCTTGGGCTTGAGTTTGGGTATGGGATTGGGCCTGCTTTCTTTTCTTTGGTCTTCATCTCTTTCAAGTCTAACAACTATCATTCAGGAAGAACTGAGCTTCAGGGAACACGTCTCCACGAACTCAAACTCCATCACGAAAAGAAAGGAAAAGGGCCGTTGTCTATTCCTTATATATATATACCTTCATCTTACCACCTTGAAATATATAAAAAAATAGTTCTTCTCTCTACTGCTTCTTTGTTTTTTAATCTCTCTCTCTCTCTCTAGTTTCGGTTTCTATTTGAGGTGCAAAACAAACCAAGTACGTTGTCTCCGGTACAGAGACTTCAGTATGCAGCTCGTTGTATCCTGGGAGAGATTCGACTTCATAACAGAGATTCGACTTCATAACCTGTACCTTGAGGTTGTCGAAATACTCTTTAAAGAGAGTGCGACCCATGCCCCGAGAAATCACAATTTTACTCTCTGTCTCTCTCTCTCTCTCTTAACAGGCGCTACCGGCGGTGTTTACTGCTTACTACTTATTACCGAGAACAGACCTGAGTTCCTCCTCCTGTTCAGTTCTTATTGCTGCTCTACCAACCAGTTTTGTCCCCAGCTGTTTGCCGTAATCTGCCTGTTTGTGGCTGCTGTATTCTACTATCGCAATCAGACCTGAAGTTGCTGTATATCGCCGTTGTTACAACAAGTTACTGCTGCGTGATTACAACTGAGTTGATGTTCTTCCTTGCCGCTGTTTTACAACTGAACTGCTGTTGCAAATTACCGGAGTTTGCCAAATCAGAACTGAGTTTCTATTGCTACTTATTGCGCTAACTATCCAACTATTTTTGCTGCTGAACCTGCATGTTATTCTTGTGTTAATGCATTGCTGTTTCCCGGAGTTTAACCAAGCTGCCTTTTGTTGCTACTGTTATACTACTGCGGTACTGCTGCTGCTTGTTTACTTCTCAACTGCGGCTGCTTATAAATCAGTTGCTACCGCTGCCAGTTTTACGTTTACAACTGCTGCTGCCTGTTAATGTGTTGCTGTTGTTACCAAAATACATAGAGCTGAGTATCACAGTTGTGCTATTCGTTCTACAGTTCTGGAAAAGCGAATAACAGGTTCATAACACTTAATATTTTATAGTATTCTAGCTTTGAATTTAGCAAGAACTGGACCAAACCCAATAGCAAATTCAATAGCAGGAATGCCTCTAAATTAGGCCCGCGAGGAAATGACCGCATTTGTGGACGGCAATGGTAGCTGCAAGCAATGATAGGGATTGTATAACAGATTGAGCTCCTTCTAAAATTGCAATAGTGAACCTGGGAATAGTGCAAGCAAGCATGCTGAAATTCTTTGAAAAAACCGTGTTCGGCCTAAAGTAAACATGTTGAGATTCTTTCATGAACCGCTCCTCAAGATCTTTCCTTGTTTGAAAAGTACTGTTGCACAAATCGGACAGAGATGAAAGGAAAATGGGGTGTCCATGAACTTGTGTATTCATAACTCACGCTGGAAAATATTGATGGAGATGATGATGATTAACTACCTGAAATAGCCATGTCTGCTGTTTATCTGATTGTTTTCATTTACTCACTTCCACCAACATTTGTAGTTTGTACTATATCTTGTGGCTCCAAAATCAAACAAGACAAGCCGAATTTACCTCATGAAAATATAATCTCCAAAAGGTGCTTGAATAGTTTCTTTAAGCTATCTTCCTACGTCCTACAGAAGGAATGATTCGCAGATGGGAACAAAGAACCAAAACCTCAAAAGAATCCAGTTCTTTCAGAATGATAGGATCCCGGACATAATCCTGCGGACACAAATAGAGACTGATAATGCTCGCTGTCTCTCTCAATACACATTTTATACAAGAAAAGGCTTTCTGTTGAGAATATGTGTAAAATATCATTTACCAATTCATATCTACATACTTAAAAAGAACAATGTGTTTGTCAACTCACCTTTTCTGTCACCACCACAATTGGTTTTGCACCAAAGTTGCCCTGAAGTTCTCGTAGTCTCCCTCTTATCATACCTCAATATCCAAGATACATTTAGAAAAGAACACATTATACAATTTAGATGATGGTTCCTTATAAATTTAAAGACCAAAGAAAAAACATACAATGATCTTCACTACTTGCAATATTTTTTTCTTCAGGGATTAAAATAGAGAAGTTATTTGGACTTATGCATAACCATATTTGTGAAGGAAAGAGAAAAACTCAAAGTTGTTTGTGGTTTCCTGTTTTGATTTATCTGACTCCTTAAGCAGCAACTACTGATTTATCCTTCAATATTGCAATACATACAATATCTGAAAATAACTGAAGAATGTCTCACTTTAGCTTGAGTGATGGTCACTGAAATCCATTCGAACAGTATACAACTGCCCCATCTGCAACAGATATTCAAAATTTAGAGTTTTCAATCTAACTAAGATAACTAACATTTATTTAAAAAGAAGATTCATCCTCATAAAAGCCAATCTTCTGTCTATTGAAAGCATCTCAAGATCCCTTCTCTCTCTGAATCGGATGGAAAGCTCCAATACATGTTCAGAAGTTGTTCAAACATACTAAACCAAAGCATATAACAAAAGGATAATAGCTGGAAGTGAAGCCTAAGTCAAGCGGATATGTATGGTACAAAACTTTTTGTCATATACGAACTCGTAAGTATCCAACATAAACCACAATATCAATATGATAAGAAAACTACACAGATTTAGTATTGTTAAATCCATATGATCATTGAGCCAAATTAATAAACACTGCCAGGCATGCCAATTTTTTTTGTTGAATCTTCCTTTTCCTATAAAACAATGAATTTTGGATCAATGATCACTTATTACAAAATAATGTAGATGTACTGATCAGATATATATATTTTTATATATAAAAACTGAATTAAGAACTTTTGATTTTGTACTTATAAGACATACATGCTCCAGGGGATGGACTATCCAGACAAAATAAGGATAAGTCCTCCGCAGTAACAAGCATCAGATCACCAAGAATCTAAAGAACAACAAAACAAGAAGATAACTCAAAACAAAGCATATAAAGATCATCAATCAAACACCACTCTCTTAGGCAAAAGTTTGTGCCGGTCCTGATTGAAATATACAGATGAACTTGGGATCTACAGCTCCCACACGATATTTAACTTATTGCAATTTCCTAGCCATCTTGCCAAAGTAAAATCTTTATGCCATAAAGGT
The DNA here is from genome assembly GCA_014058105.1 of Kingdonia uniflora. Taxonomy (NCBI): domain Eukaryota; kingdom Viridiplantae; phylum Streptophyta; class Magnoliopsida; order Ranunculales; family Circaeasteraceae; genus Kingdonia; species Kingdonia uniflora. The sequence goes on along the minus strand of JACGCM010000704.1, from coordinate 5,700,546 downwards.
GTGATCCAGAGCTGGAGAAATGAGGAAAAACTTCAATATCAAACGATAAGTACTCAATACTGCAATCGGCTAAGCTAAAAGTGCCTACACGAAGTTCCAAAAGGAGTGAGTGCTCGCCTAGGCTTTTCACATTAGACCATGTTTGGGTATTCTGTTTAGGCCTTGTAATTCTGAACCCAAGAACCTCGTTATTACGATTGAAACTCCACCTAACGCATAAGATATCCCCACAGGATTCTATTAGCTGGGAGTAGCGATTTTCTTCAAAGGATTCTAGTCGTGAAGCAATTTGTGTAACCCTTGGACAGGGAACAAGTTTGCAAAATAATATGGTTTCATTAGATTGGTCCTGGGCATAGAGTAAACCATTTCATTACAATACACGAGATCTATAAACTTATGTCCTTGGTCTTCTTGTACAACAGTTTAACTCAGATCCCCTATTTTGCAAAATACAATTTTTTTTCCAAGGACTCTCTCCGCAAATTCCATGGAAAAAATTGTATTTTGAAAAGTAGGGACCCTCTGATATCGATTTCTGGCTCGGCCGCTGAAACAGACCAATGATAGCCATGACCCTACAATCGTCTCTATTTTCGTGTAAAGTTGGATGAGAAGATATCACATTGCAAGAGTTGGAAGTGAAATTTCATTTCGTGTAATTGGGTTTACTAAATAAACCCTATTGATGATTTCTGAATTGAGTTGCCAACCATGAACATACTCTTGGCCCTACAACTCCGTGAATTTGACGTTGACCGAGTGAGAAGACCGAGGTCATGAGCATTATTAGCAATGTTGTAGAAGCGAAAAAAGTGTCCCGAATTTGAGGAAAAAAGGGGACCCCAAGTTACAGGAGAACTCAACATGATCAAGGGAGCATGAGGAGGTAAATGGGAAGGTTTTGTAGCAAATACAGATTTCCATGTTTTACAAACGACACCGAAACGTCTGTAATCAACAAAATTAGCCGAATAAACCCTCAATGCAATCGCTTCTAACAATTCAGATGGGGAGTTCAGACCAATTACCTATTTATGGATTGGTTTAAGAGGATAGAATGGTTTGGATTGACCTAATATGGGAGTTCTGATCACTGATCAATAAACCCTAAGACTGAAATCATCATAAACCCTGACACTCAAATGGTTTATAAACCCAAATACTCAAATGATCATGAACCCTAAGATTCAAATTATTATAGATTCATAAACTCTAACTCAATTGATGGTAAAACACATTTTTTGGATTGGTTTAAGAGAATAGAATGGTTTGGATTGACATAATATGAGAGTTCAAATCAATGAACAATAAACCCTAAAGTTTAAATGATCATAAACCCAAAGATTCAAATGATCATCAATTTCAAGACTCAAATGATAATGAGCCCTCAGACTCAATGATCAAAAACATGAAAGTCAAATTATCATAAACCCTAATTTCGGTTGAGTGGAGAGTTGAGACAACTTACCTCAAGATGTTTATGTCAACAATGTCCTTGGAAGAGGGAAAAGAATTCAAACTATATTTATAATCATACCTACACTAGAGATCCAAGTTTGTGATAATTAGGATTTGGGCTCCAAGGGTTCTACGATAACTTTTAACCCATTTCATGGGCTTCTAAGGAGGAAACAAGCGGCTAAGCTGGACAGACTCTATCAGCATTTGGTAGGGAGCATGGTTCACAATGAAGATTATGCAAATTATCCAAATTTTGATAACTCGATGGACCAATGGATACAAGAAATCAGATGATATATAGAATTCAAGTGTCATGAAGAAACCAACTGGAAAATAAATTGCGATACCAGTAGGAAAATATAATTTTATAGATGGGATAATCAATCTTTTACTTTTTCGAAATAGTTTTTAGATAAATAAATCAAAACAAAACATTGGTATATAAGATCTACAATAGATCCTGATACCCAAATATTTCTACCGATTCGCTCCAAGCCTGCAAAAACATAGATATCAGATGGGAAGACAGGGTTTTTAACCTGACCTATACTGATATTTCAGTACTCAATACGTAGTCTGACAAGTGTATATTTGTATCTACAAAGCTAGACCGATCCAAAACATTTTAACTTTGTTCTTGTGCAAGTAAACTGGTAGAACAAGGGCAACCAACCCTTTAGACTTTCGCAAGTAAATAATAACTGCATTTAGGTTTTGAAATTATTACCTTATTTCTCATCTCATAAACATAAGCTTCAAGGGCACTCTTCCTGTCTTTGGTTTGCTCCATGAGTCTGTCCTGGTGTACCAAATGAAGTCCTTTCTCCTGTGCTTCTGACAAATTAGTTTTGCTCCAGAGTGTGACGACCTACCGAACGCCGGCCAAATCCACCCGAGCGTTTTGAGTTCTGTCCGAGTATATATGTTCTCTATATCCTAATATAGTTGTACGCCAAATTTCGTCACAATCGGATTTGGTTAAGGGGGCGAAAAATGCCAATACGCTTCGTCTCATGTTTTAACGTTTCCTTTTGGAACTTGAGTATTTACTTAGTAGCTATATTAAAGAGGAACCTTGGTCTAATCCTCCCCATGACTAAAAGAGCTTTAATGCTTGGTCATCAAGGACCCCGGCTCATGGGCTATCTACAAGGGATAGTCATGAGTTCTCCTAGGCCTAGAGAAGGCCAGGGGGCATTGCCTCGCAATGCGGGCCGGTTTTCCAAAGAGGGATTCATATGGCGTCGCTATGCCCCGCGGGCTATCCGAGACGCACCGCCCCTTACAGATGGAAAATATAATTAGTCCAGGGCCGTCGCCCCTTGAGATATGAGTCCCTTATCTGGAAACCGGCATATTGAGCTACCCTGATCCGCTACAGGACAGGTGTGCTTTCCATACCTCGTGCGCGTCACGAGAGATTACGCTGTAGGGATTATTGAGGGACCCTTCAGCGTTGTTGCCTATACCAAATACATATTCGATGACCCCTCACGAGTATCCAGGATTATCCGGATGTCGCTCTAGCATCCGTGGGTTGTATGCCACTGACGCGCTGCGCCCGTGAAGATGGCTGTTACACGACGACGACACGTCCGTGTATGCCGCACTGTCCCTTATTCCGCTGTGCTCCGGGCATTGTAGAGGCGGTCCCGGGCTGGGCCGTGACAGATGGTATTAGAGCGAGAATTGCTTGTTAAAGCTTAGCTCCTCAGTTGGTAGAGCGTAGATGGATTATGCCTACGTCTCTCAGAATCGGTCTAGAGTTGGGGCGAGTTATCAGATCTTGTTAGAGCAGATATTTGTGATGGTTCCTGAGTTGGAAATGCGGGATACCTACTTGTCAGTTATGATCTTCAGAGCCGTAGTTGCTCCGTACAGATTATCCAAGCACCGTTGTGAGTGCTTGTAAAGCGAGTTGCCTACATGTCAGTTGATATTGGACGCAAGAGAAAAGCTCCATATCCGAGCGCGAAATTGCTCAAGTTAAGTGTGCTTTGGACAATGACGTTAAGAGAAGGATTGATATTTGAGTTGGACGCGATGGCTTATATCGTTGGTTGTCTCTAGAAGGCTGGTCAGTATAACAGATGCTCTATGAAGAATAGTAATAGGGAGATCTAGCAGGTTATTATTGCATTCGGTCCGCATACCCACTACGAAGTTTAGTAACAGTTGTGATCAAGGAGGATGCCCCTCAGCAGAGATCGATGTCAGTGTCAGTTGCCGCATACTTTCGTGTGGAAGCCGCAAAGCTTGGTTTGGTTGGAATTCCTTAGTGTTTACAGAAGATTGAAGAATCCTGAGAGATACTCGTTGTGATTATCCTCAGTTGGACACAAAGACGTTCTGGAGGTGAATGTCATGAGCCGAAGATGAAGCGGCATGAAGTAATAGATGAAGACATGGTTTGGGTCCCGAGTTTGCACACAGTGATATCGTCAGGTAGACGTCGAGGGCAGAGTTTCTCGTTATTACGCGACATGAACTGCGACCTCCAAGATGGGTTGTCGCTTGTCTGCAGTTGGTCCCCAGTTACACAGTACACTGTTTTGATCACTAATAGAAGGCAAGTTGCCGAGTGATGTTTGTTCTCTGGTTTCGTACTAAAATTTAGGTTTGTCGGCGTTCGACTGCTCTAGCCGGGTTGATCCATGTTGTTCCACAAGATGGTTCTGGGTCATTTTAAGCTCACAGATAAATGAAGACTCACATTTCTGAAGGTTAGTAAGTTACGTGGTTGTCGCAGAACTGAGTTAAGCTACAGTCAGTTGTGCGGGTTACCTCAGACATGATCTCAGATGGAAGAATGCTCTAGGATGAAAGATCCTGAGCGGAATTGGATGTCAGTTTCCCAATTCCTTATCACTTGGTGGTTAGCGGTAGGGATAGAGTTCCCGCGCCCAGTTCTTTGTTTGTATTGATGGAGTGTCTTTAGAAGACCACATCCCAGCGAGCGTTCAGAGTTGGCTGCGTTTACAGAAGCTAGTTCAAAAGACAGAGAATGGCTACGCTTCAGTTTAAAGATGATTGCGACAGTATGAAGGTTGGTCTCCGCGAGTTTGATAACAGTTAGACATGGCAAGCCAACGAACTCAGGGTGACAGGTGCAGTGACAGTATCTTGTTCCCAAGTTTCCCGAGTACTCAGGTTCGAGTAGGGATGTAGAGATGGAGAAACGCTTTAGCAGTCAGTCAGTTATATGTCATAGCTTTGTTCTCGACGCGGACGTCGAGCTTATTGAGTGTGGCAAGAGCTGTAAGTTGTGACGCAGATGTAAGCAGGTTCCAGCATGGGTCATTACCACCAGAGTTTGGCAAGTACAGATGTCAGAGTTAAGTCCTCATCAGGGAAGAGGCATTGGGAAGTCCTCCTTGGAGAGTGAGGTAGATGAGAGTCCTCTGAAGTTGAGAGACCTTGGTGACGCCAGAGTAGCGATCACCCTTCCTGCAGCCAAGTTAGGTGTTGATGTCATCTAACATTACATTGGTTAGATGATGGCCTACTACGAAGTGGTAGAGCAGAAACGTGGCTGCACAGATAGATGTCTCATGGGTTTTACAAGTTCACGCAAGACGCCTTTATGGCGGACCTCGATGGTTAGCTGGCGGTAGGGATCAGAGTACCCGCGCCTTAATTGGCTGCCTCGATGGTTTATTTGGCGGTTGGACAGAGTGGTTCGCGCCTTGTTGAGAGTATGCTACCTTCTAGGAGCTACCCTCCCTCGCCTAAGTGAACAATGAGTACCAGTTCAGTTCTATACTGGTAAGGCTAGAGTGCCGCATCTTGATGTTGTGTCCCCGATGTTCCGTAAGAAGGGCGGACATGGTTTGAAGACCTTTGCAAAGTTAGATGAAGGGGAGTCAGGCAGTTTCAGTGTGTGGTAGATATTCCGTGCAGCTGGGGAGAGTTTACCCCTTGGTTTTAGAAGATTTGCTCCTTACCACTCGTAGATGAAGAGTGAAGTTTGAAGCCGAGATTCACAAAAGATTGAACTCTCGAGCAGCGAAGGCATTGTGTAACTCAGAAGTGAGCACACTTTTGGACGGGATTGCAGATATCCCCGTTGGGCTGTCCAGAGGAGACGCCCTTGGTTTTTCGAGTAGAGCAATATTCCATATTATGTCAGGGGAGAAGGTGCTTGCAGCAGGATGCAGCGCATTTCAGAGGGCGCGATACTAGAGAGTACCGCTCATACATTTTTTTAGAAGGTTTGAGACCAAGAGACAATATTCAGATGAGAAGGCTCCAGAGTTCGAATCAAGGTCAGTTACCAAGCACTTCAGTTGGAAAGGGCAAAGTTAAGGTTCAGTTCTGAAGACACAGTTGTCAGCATCGAGACTAGCAGTTGGGCTCAGTATCCGCTAGCGCAGAAGAAGATATAGTACTTTAAACTAAGTACGGGAGAGTTGTTGGTTTCTTGGAGATGCAGAAGATTGAATCCTTGCAGAGCCGTGTTGAAGAAGGTTCTCGACGAGGACGTCGAGATTATTTTAAGTACAGGAGGGTGTGACGACCTACCGAACGCCAGCCAAATCCACCCGAGCGTTTTGAGTTCTGTCTAAGTATATATGTTCTCTATATCCTAATATAGCTGTATGCCAAGTTTCGTCGCAATCGGATTCGGTTAAGGGGGCGAAAAGGGCCAGTACGCTTCGTCTCATGTTTTAACGTTTCCATTTGGAACTTGACTATTTACTTAGTAGCTATATTAAGGAGGAACCTTGGTCCAATCCTCCCCATGACTAAAAGAGCTTTAATGCTTGGTCATCAAGGACCCCGACTCATGGGCTATCTACAAGGGATAGTCACGAGTTCTCCCAGGCCTAGGGAAGGCTAGGGGACATTGCCTCGCAATACGGGCCAGTTTTCCAAAGAGGGATTCATATGGCGCCGCTATGCCCCGCAGACTATCCGAGACGTACCGCCCCTTACAGATGGACAATATAATTAGTCCAGGCCCGTCGCCCCTGAGATATGAGTCCCTTATCTGGAAGCCGGCATATTGAGCTACCCTGATCTGCTACAGGACTGGTGTGCTTTCCGTACCTCGTGCACGTCAGGAGAGATTACGTTGTAGGGATTATTGAGGGACCCTTCAACATTGTTGCCTATACCGAATACATATTCGATGGCCCCTCACGAGTATCCAGGATTATCTGGATGTCGCTCTAGCATCCATGGGTTGTATGCCACTGGTGCGCCGCGCCCGTGAGGATGGCTGGTACACGATGACGGCACGTGCGTGTATGCCGCACGGTCCCTTATTCTGCTGCGCTCTTGGCACTGTAGAGGCGGTCCCGGGCTGGGCTGTGACAATGAGTTTGTCCTGTCTTTGGTTTGCTCCATTAGTTTTGGTCCATGAGTCTGTCATTGGTTTGCTCCATGAAGTTCTTTCTCCTGTGTTCCATGAGTCTGTCCTGTTATACTTCAAAGATCTGTATCTTACTCTCAAGAACTCTACAATTCGAGTTCTAATGGCGATTCATCAGCTTTAACGGTTGACGTTCTCTCTATCTTTGCAATCACGTTTCTCTGCATCACCTCGAGAATGATTTCTGTCAATTTATCCACCGTTTAAACAATAGCTTCTGACTTCCCCAGTTGTCCTGCGAGCTCCGATTCATCTCAAATATTTTCTCTCTCTCTATCTATGTTGGGGTTCCAATTTAAGGGTCTTTCTGCTTCAAGTTTGAGTTCTCCCTCTCTATGTTGGGGCTCTGATTGATGGGTTTTGTAGCTTTAATTTCTCATAATAATTTTGATTTTGGTCCTAGTTATCGCAGGCATTGCGGGTGGATTTGCAAACAACTTTATTTGAGCTAGCATTGAGATATCAACTCTTCAGTTTTGCATAAGTATTATCGGGTTTTCTATTAGATTTCATCTCGACAGCTCCAGTACAATTCAATCTCTACAGATCTCTAATCGATGGGCTTGAATCGTTGGATACATTGAAATTATTGAATTTAGCAATGCCCAGAATAAACTTTGTTGTTGTTTGTCTTCAAGACAGCTTCAAAGAAATCTAGGTATGTTTAGGTTTATGCTTATTTGACTGTATTTGAGGAATTTTGTTATGTAAGTTTGAGCTATGGTCAAAAGGTTTTTTTTTGTTTGTGTGTTTGGTTATAATGTGTTTGATGAAATGCAGAGCCGAAGCTGCTGTTTTGGGCATAGTTATAGTAGAGGGTACATCTAACATTTCTTCTTCTCTTTTAACAACTGGGTTATCACGGATTTATCAAATAAAAAGGCAATTTTAATACTTATTTTATCTCCGAAGGCAGGTGGGTTAAATAGTATGGTTTGAGATGCTAATTGGAGATTTGAAAATTTGGAGTTGTGGACTTCATCTTATATAATGTTTTTTGGTCCAGAGGGTAAAGGAAGTATATGGTGACAGAGGTTTTGGGATTGATTCCAAGAGCAGAATATTACCAGGAGGCATCAAAATGGTATTTGCAGAAAAGCTGAAAAGATAACTTACACCCGACTATTCCTTCAGGAGTTCAGGTCTTGACGATTGCAAGTCTAAGTAAATCTCAGATTTTCCTGTAAATAACCTGAATGGAGCAATGCCCAGAGAAGCTAGGGATATTTTCCCCATTGATATATCTTAGGTTGTCTGAGAATGCTTTTACAGGTTCTTGCTGGGTGAAAGTTTGTCTACTAAAATATCTTGAGGTATTAGATGTTGTCGGTAATAAGTCGTCTGCTCTATTGCGCTAGCAAAATATTTAAGGATCAATTCAGATGTTTTGGGGTTTTGTTGAAAAATGTGTTTAGAGGAGGATTTGGGGATTGGGTTTGGTTTTATTTGGTGTGATTGGAGATGGATTCGTCTCAAGGTTCGACATTTTTTGTGGAAGGGCCATCTTCGTCCGCGCGAGAAGTGTACTTTGTTGATTGTTTACCTGTGTATGTTAAGGAGTTGATTGCTGGAGGTACAACTGGAGCTTTCTCAAAGACCGCGGTAGCTCCATTGGGTAGTATTAAGATCCTCTTACAGGTAAAATTTGAACATTGTATTTTGTTAGTTGAAAACCCATAGTTTGTTCGATGATATAACTTTAGGAATGACATGCGAATTCAGCTATGTTTTGTAGTTTTCCTATAGTTTAGAAGTTTGGCAATGCTAAAATAATATGTGAGATTCATATAATGTGTTCAAATGAAGTTAGTTCTGATAACTCGAACATAGTTTATGGACAATATAGAATAAGAGGGATACATGCATTAAATGTGCACAATATGCCCAGGTTAGATGCTATTTTGAAGAATATATAGTTTCATTTTGAGAAACTGAAGAGAAAAAAAACAAAAAAAAAAACAAAGAAGAAGAAGATTTTTGGGTGAACTTTTGGAAATTTTTTTACTTTATATTTGCAATGTTATTTATTTTATCTAACTATGGATTTTACACCATTTTTTGGTCCAAAGGGTTTTAAATTTCTGGTATTGCCATTTTAGACAAGTCTGCCTTATGTCAAGAGACAAAGAGGGGCTGGGATGCGATGTGGGTGCCTCGAGAATCGTACATGAATGGGCAGTTTTTGAAGTTCATATTTTAAGTCCAAAAGCAAAAAATATTAACCCCGACACCCTCCTCCCCCGAAAAAAAAAAACTTGAGTTCTTCCTACAAAAACAAAACAAAAGTTTTTCCAAAACCAAACCAGTTCTCTCTCTCTCAACTGAAACCATGAAACCCTTTCTCAGAGATCAGCTCCTCCCTCTCAAACTATCTTTCTTTCCTCCATGAAATTCGGGTTTTAGCAATTCGATTTGCTGCAGTTGGGGTTACAGATCTTTGTTCGTCTCTATCTCAAAATCAAAGTGTTGGGGCTTGATTTCATTCAACTTAAGTGATTTGGAGATGGAGGTTTGATCTCTGGATGCGATTTTGAATTTGCGATTGGGGGATTTTGAATGGGGGGATCAAATCATGAAGTTTTGTTCCAATCATGAAGTGTTTCAATCCATAGTTCCAGATGTTTCTAATCTTTCTCAATTACTTAGTTTTGGTTTGTTTGGTTTAAATTCGTGCCCATTCCGCCCAATGTTATCAAGTTGAGATCGCCTTGGGGTTTCAAATCGAGGGTTGTGATATCAGATATCTATTTCAGAGTACTGATCGATGGTTTCAATTTGGATTTGATAGTTTGGGATTAAGGGTTTGGATTTTGATATTAAGGGCTTGATTTAGATTTTAATTTGATGTAATCTTGGTTATGATTATCAATTTTTGGTGGGAATGTTTCAATCTCTCGGTCATCATCTCTGCAAGTTGAGATTTTTCAGTTGTTTGATGATGGGATGGTTCTAGGTATTCTTTGGGTGTTCCATATTTGGGGGTTATGGTGATTTTCTACTGTGAATGATAAGCAAAAAGCATGTGCTTTATGGTTAAATTTGAAATATTGGGGTTGGAAAAAAAGGTCTCCAGATTTTGATGTATTGAGAGTTAGCAATATTGATAATTGGGGTTTGTTTGTTTGAGGTATTAAAAGTTCATGTTTTATTTCAAGGATACTACAATTCCGGATCAAAAGATTCAATAAAAATGATTTGTAGGTTTCAATTTTGTGGGTTTTGGGTTCAATTTAGTTCGATTTCGAGATAATGTTTTGGCGTTTTGATATGGTGCGCTCCTCGCTGACGATTTTGTTTTAGAAAATCCGATCCTCCAATACAGTTTTGGGCTTTCATCCATGGGTCTTCTATATCACATGTACAGGTCTAACCAAAGCAGCGAATTCCCAATCTACAAACTACAATGAGTAGGTATGTTTGTTAGTGTATGAACTGTGAAGTTGGGTATGTATTTTGCATTTGGGTTGCTTCGGGTGGAATTGCATAATTTGAATATTGTGGTGATGGTAGAAAGTACGGCTTATAACTTGTTTTATATGTTGTTGGATATTTGGGAAGACTTGCATTTGTATGAGGCAGTCAAGGCTTCACGTGAAAGAGTGTCACAAGATTTGGAAGGTCCAACTTGCAATTCAGATATCTTTAGAGAGTGGTTGAGCATTCACAAAAATGGGGGCCTAACTTATAAAAAGAGGAGGATATGAGACAGAAGGTACTTTATCACTTTGTAATTATCACTGCCAAGTTGTGGAGTTCTTAACCTTCTAAGAAATCAGATGTAAATAGATGAATGGTAATGGCTCAAAGAAGGAAATAAGAACTCCAAATTCTTCCATAACGTTGTAAGTTTTAGTATTTAGTAAGTGCATTTATATAGTTGTGAGTTCAAATGTGGCATCATAGATGAGATTCAGGCTTCTTCACTTAATAGTTATCTCTGAAGGTGAAGTGACATTGATTGTTGATACTTGATAGTGTGACCTTCGTACGGAAGGCAGACAGTATAATGGCTTGGTAGAGATTTGATGAGGGTTGGACATTCCAAGTGTTTTGTTTTCTATGAAGAGATCGAGCATTGGGTTCCAGTGGGCTTCAAGTAGAGTTTTTCAAGAGGTGTTAGAACGTGGTAAGTAAATATATAAATGGAAATGGCTTAAAGAAGTAAATACAAACGCCAAATTCTTCCATAACATTGTGAGTATATTTATGGAGCAAGTGCATTTATCTAGACACGAGTTCAAATGTGGCATCATAGATGAGATTCAAGCTCCATCACTTAATATTTGTTTATGAAGGAGAAGTGGTATTGGTTGTCGGTAGCGTCGATGTAATCGTCATGGCAAGCCACGGGTAGTACTTGATAAATTAAGAAATAACTCTGCTTATGGGAATAGGTTAGTGTGACATAAAATATCGTTGGATACCATTAAAGCAAGGTCAGTGTGCCATCTAATTCAAAAACAAAATCAAGTTCTTCAAATAAATCCTAGCTATTATTATTTCAAAAAACAAAATGAAATGTACATAATACATGGACCAAGAATATATAAATCACTGTGGACATTGAGACTATATATGGCCTCCATATAAAAAGAAATAAGAAAAAAATTAAAAAAATGACCCTGCATCGATGAAACTTTGTCAGAATATTTGCAGCTGAGATTCCGAATACCTCGATCCCTGATCTGTTGAAGTATTAATCGTCATCGTGCAATTCATTTTCCTAGATTTCTTCTACTTAAACAAGAGCATTACAGTCGCCTTTCCTCTTACTACACTGTGGCTGCTTTATGTTTTATATTATGTCCTTGTCGTCATTTCATGTCGGCATTCGCTCTCAGTGCTCTTTTGTGCGGGATTGGTTCTTGGTATCCTTTATCTGTGTTCTCTTAATAGCGCTAATGGACTAAAATCGATAGCGCTGTGAATCTTTGGTGTTTTAATCATATTCAACTTTGCCATCACGGTGATATATCTCATTTACGTATGGGTATGCTATGTCTGTAATATGTTGAAAAGACAACGCAGCAGAGAGCAGAGTCAGGTCCCTGTTAATATTGCTGGTAACGACATAGAACTTGGAGCAGTTCCTCAAGGTCAAGTGGGTGGTTAAATGTTGCCGTAGTTTAAAAACATTACTTCAGTAATACTCTTAATCATTAGTGTTTAGCAGCATTTTTATCTGTTAGTCTGAATATGATCCTATAAACGTACTACAAATTAGTATTGAAGGAAATTTCCTGTATGAGTTTATGTAATTTTGCTATCGTAGTCATTCATACAATTCTTATAATAGGTATTATTTAAACTGAAGGAATGAAAATAGTGGAATTGATATGGGTGTTTCTCTTAATGAAGTACTATGAATTCGCTTTGTTTGAATGAACGCACATCTTTGCTTATACGTGTTTGCTTTAATTTCATGTATGGGGTTTCCGTAGTTGCTCTTCTTTGCTTTTGATCTACGGGTATTATTTAGACCGAGGAATCGAAAGGTACAAGCTACATCGAGAAGATATGGACTAGATTTTTTAAGTCCCAAAAGGTCACTGATGAGAGGTGGTGTTATAGTGAAGCATAAGTTCTTTTCTTTTTCTCCAGGGACTTAAAGATTTCTATGAAGCTTCATAGATTCGCAAAAGGTACTTGATGAGAGGTGGTGTAATATTACAAGTCTAGAATCAGATATTATCGGTTTATGTAGCTCGATATACTTTTGCTCAAAATATTTAAGTAGATTTCAAATTATTGATATTAGTGTCATTCTTTCTATCTTTGTTTTATACAAAACCGATTTTAAACCCTTTAATTTCCGGCTTTTGAAGCTATGTTATTACCTAATGCATAACTGTTGGAATACAAGTACTTTATCTGATTTTTTGATATCGCTTTATATCTATTATGCTCTGAACATATCATAATCATCACGTGTAACAGTTTATGTTGGACCTCTTTGTAGGTTATTCTAATTAAATAGATTTTCTAGATTATTTTTAATTGGGTATTCATGGAAAGTAGATGTATCCATAGTATGAACCATCTATTTATGATTTATGATTTTCTCATGCTGCTCATTTCATATCGCGCTATTAATTTTTATTATTGTGAAAATGTATCTCGAGAACACAGTCTTTCATATATTTTTCTTTCTAACAATATGAACTTAAGCATTCGTGCGTAACACGGGTTCATAACCTAGTCTATTATACATTAGGAAACGGTGTTTATCGTATATACATATTTGCTATTGTCTCAGGGATAAAGAGGGGCTGGGATTTGTGGGGAAGAGGGAGATCGACGGCCTATATTTATTCAACTATTTGGCTTAGGGGTATTTTCGACATTGTTTCTATCTTCTATCAAATTACAACTCTTCTTCTTTAAAATTTCAAACTACCCCAACTCATCTTCTTTTCTCCATCTCTCCGGATCTCCATCTCCGCAACGTATTTATCTCTCTCCGGACTCTTCTTCTTCTCTCTATCATTCATTTTTCTCTCTATCTCTCTTAATTTTCCCTCTTTTTACTTGTTGTTTTAATCATTGTTGTTGTTAGGTTTGATTGCATTGTTGTTCTCTGTTTTGATTGTTACTGTTACTGCTAGACTCTTCTTCTTCTCTCCATCTCTACAATGTACTTAGCTCTCTCTCTCTCTCTCTTTCTCTTTCTGTTTTGATCAATAATGCTCTTAATTTTCCCTCTCTCTTTACTTGTTGTTTTGATCATTTTTGTTTGGTTTGATTGGTAGTAGTATGAGCCTATTATTAACCTATTTTATGAGATAGGTAACTCATGATGCTGTAAAAAAGGGTCTCAGGCGGAACTGATGTACATGAAAAGCATATTGAAATATTCCAATTTGTGTTGCGTCTGTCTAGGACACTTAGGGTTTTTGATGTTATATTTGATCCTCAATATTACAATTAGGGCTTTAATTAGATGAGATTAGCTAGAATTTGTAATGTAGGTGGTTTTATTGAGCTATTGTGATGTGGGGATGTAAAAATTCATGAAAAAAAATCTATGATTGTTGTAAAATTAAGGCTATAGTAATAGAAACTGGGGTGTCATTTATTGTTTTTGATATTAAGTGATGTTTTGGTATTGGTAATTTAGTTATATGTAGCTAATGTGTAGCAACTCCAGTGCATTTTAGTAGCTTGCGAGTAATGTGCAAAGGTATCGGTAGCTTAATTCGTAGTTTTGAGGAACAAGATTTTGTATGGATTAAGATGACTTCGACTTTGACACTAACAAAGGTGCCTACAAGACGCAAAGTCTGTTTTAGTGTTTAGGGGGTGATCCTAGAAACTTAGAAATGTATGCAACTTTATAACATAGGTGCTGTTCATGTTAGATGCACATGTCACCGGGTTTATCCCTTGACGTACCAGGAGTTAGCTCAGCATTCTAAAAGGAAGGGGGACTCTGCAAAATAAATTTAGTTCTCACCTTGAAGGATATGTAACTTTCACCTAATTAAAGTGATTAAATATTTGGTGTTTTGAAAAAATAGATTTCTGAAAGCCTACCCAAGTACATAGAATCTAGAATTTTGGTAACTGGATATGGGTCTGACTCCAAAAGTTTGGCGATAAATTAGCTTGGGCAATCCTAGTTCATAATCACTAAAAATTTAATTGAATGAATTCAGGACCATCTATGATATGTGATAATTTAGTGTATTCCAAAATAGGCACAAGACACACGACCATACACGACGATGTGGTATGCCCTCTATATGATATGGGTATGCCCTCTGTATCATGATAGTAGAAGTAATGGCATCAACCATAATAGGGGATAAAAAGGAAGGTGACTGAACTCTGTGTACAAATAGCCTAAGTAGGTATGGTGGTGGCCTCGATAAGGATGTTTGATTGAAAAATTAGCATCCAATCTATAATCAGATCCAAGAAAGGATGGGTTTGAAGTATACATGGTGTAACTCACAGTAGGGGCAAGACAAAATTTAAAGTGTATTAGACATATGCCTTCAAAATGGTGCTTGGAGCAGTACTTACAAAGATTGGACTATTAAGGTACATGCTAGAGCACACTCTGGTCACTCTTTACTGCATGGAGAGTGCAAGGATATCCCCAAACCAAACAATATTCCTTTTAGATACATAAACAGAGGTAGTGGAAGCTAACTAGAATCTACCTATGAGAGCAACCCATTTATTCACTCTCATGCTAAAACTTAGAAGACTTAAACAGACCATCAAGAATTGGAAAAAGGAAGTCTATAATTTAGAAACCATTAAAAAAAAGAGCTAGAAAAGGAAATACTATTTTTATAAGGGCAGTTAGAGAATGACACTTATAATGATGAAATCAACAACATTTTAATCAATACCAGAATTGCCATCACCGCTACTAACATAGCCTCAATTTGTTTTGTCATAAGCTTGTTGGAAGTTGTTAACACCTTGTTTGATTCTATCAACAACGCCGTAGATTCCTTTACTAATTTCAAACGCTCTCATTATGTGAGTTTGATCGATTTCTTCGGTGTTCTCTTGCCCATCGTCATAAAAAAATAATTCACCAAAATCGTCGTAACTCCTGTACCAAGTTGTTAAAAACTACGTATGCAAAAGAAAATTAAACGATTAACGATCTTTTTATAGAATAATAACTACTACTACAAGTTCTCTCTCTCTTTGGTTCTTCTCTTTCACTTAAAGCTCAACAACTGACTTTCTCCTTCCCTAGGATCTCCCATATATGTGAGATTTTCATCTATTTCTACACTCCCAATCAAAAATGAAACTACTAGAGTAATCCTATTTTTATAGGATTCTCTAGGACAAAATCCAATAACTTAAACTAAACTAAAATAAGGAAACAAATAAAGATCGGTCACTAAAATGTGTGCTAGGTCGTGGTCATGACGACTCACGACCTATCAGTTTCCCTTCTCAGCTTGTAAATTTGTGTATAGCTAATATGTTTAGCAAAATATATCCTTGGCTGTAATTTTTGTAGTGCAATAAAATGTTGGTTGGGGTCTGCCTTAATCCAGCTTCCTCCAAAAAACAACAACAAAGAATATGATGTGGAAAGAGATTAAGAAGTTTTTTGTATATTTGGGAACGATCTTAGAAGAAGGATTTATAAACTCTTTATCTGTTTATCTATAAAAGAGAAGGCAAGCTAAGGCTTGAGGGGGTGATGCTCTCAGTGGGAAGAAAATAAATGCTAAATTAGATTTCAAATTAAATAGAGGGTGTTTCTTTTGACTGATTTGTTAATTCAATGTGTTTGTGCCCTGCATTTTAGTAACACGTAGAGCATCTTCTAAAGTATCTCACTCATTTTCATGAAAAAAGCCAAATCCAAGTGAGTAAGGTTCTATTTCTTCCAACAGTACCTCACTTGGTTTTTTAACAGGCGCTTGTAAAAAATAAAAAAAATATATAAAAAAATTCATCGGTGACTAACTGTTAGGTGCCCAATTTGATTATTTATTTATTTTTAAACATTTAGACGCCCAAATCTTAGTCACCCAATTTAAATTTTTTTTGAGAAATAACATTTGGGTGCCCAAACCTTAGGTGCCCGATTAGAAAACAAATAGACCCCCAACACTTGGGCACCCAATCGCGACCTAAGAAAGCAAGGTTGAGACTCAACTTTACTTTTTGAGTTGAAAAACTAAGTCAGTGAGGTGCTGTTGAAGCTCAAAAATCCTGCGTGGTACCTTGGAAAATAAGTTAGTGAAGCACTTTAGGAGATGCTCTTAACCTCTTACAAGTGGAATAGGAAGTTTGCTAAGAGTTCAATTAAGCTTTTTTATTTCTTTCGTCCAAAAGAAGGATGACACTAATGACAGACACTAACAAGAGTCCATGAAACTTACATCAGGGGCATAAGAGGATTCAGGATGTGCATAACTATGATCTTAAAAATGATTTGCAGCTGTATCGAAAGAAATTTCAAAGTCCATTTTCTCACAGTTCAATGATGCTCTACGTGATCTTCTATCAGCTAAAGCACATGAATACAATTCAAGTCGACTTACTGACATATCCAATGGCCAAAATGATTTAGAGAATGAAGTTTAGGAAAATGTTACTGATGCTAACTGAAGGCTTTAGTAACAGATGCCGACTATACAGAAACAATGCTGTGAAGATTGAGCTGGACTCTCGCTTTAATTTTTGCTCCTTCGGCATAGGATCCTTGCAAAGATCTAATTTGCACATATATGATCCACCAAGTTAGACATCGTTCCAAGGAAATCCACAGAAACTAATAGAACTGCCATTGAAGGTAACTTCAAGGAACTTAAGGCAGCTTATGTTTGCAGTTTAGAGATAATGAAAGAAAACCGCTTGTTAAGGTCAGCATCTAATAAAAGAAGTATATCTTAGAGAATTTAGAAAACTGGAGTTACATGCATGCTTGATCTTGTATATTCAAACAAGTACACAATAATAAGTTAAATGTAAAATTATGTTCCGACAGGTTAGGAAATATTCTTAAAACAGTTCAATACAGTAAAGTGGAAGATAAACCAATAGGTGTAGACAAAAGTAAAACAAGAAGAGGAAAAGATATGATAGGATCAGAAGATGGGGTAGGTGTAGAGGATAAAGAAAAAGAAGTTAGAAAATAATCGTGAAAAGAAGAAAATAAAAATAAAGACAAGACGGGACATGACTTTTGTCTCGTGGTTTCATTCTCAAAATCGTGTTTGAAATATTTAGCTCTTTGGGGCAAAAAAGAATTGAAAGTGAGAACCCAAAGAAAATGTTTAAGAGAAATGTGGGAAATTTGGCATTTTCCAACCAACTGGAGTTAGAGAAGGATAAACTCAACTGACCAAAATTTACCAACTACCAATAGATTAAGTGGCTGGTACCTTGTGCTCTCGTGAGACATCGGGAGGTTGGTCAAGGGTTCAATTCCCATCTTTGTGTGGGCTTCGAGGTTGGTATGAGTCCATCGGCTTAATGGGTTAGTTTGCCTGGTTCGTGTGTTTTGCGAACTATTGCAGGAACCCTAGGGGATGTAGTCGGGAATTGACAGTTCGGGCTAAAAAGACATAAAAAAATAAAAATAAGAAGACCAAAAGTTATATGTGTTAGGAGTTGGTCCAGCCCAAGCTAGGAGCCCAACTGGGTTGGGGTATCCTTTTGGACTCCTAACAAGTTCATAGGCCTTTAGGGTTTATGGGGAGAGTTTAAGTGCGATTGGTTACTTTTGTTGAAGATAAGAAAGAGTATCTAATTAATGAGAAATCATCTTCTCTCTCAATTTCTCTTAATATAGAACTGTTAAGCTAAATTATATTATTCCCCAACACGTTATCATCACACGTAAGTAAGAGAAGAAAAAACTCTCCAATCAACATTTTTAGGAAATTCTTACGATCAGGAGAGGTATTTTAAATATTTTTGAATTTAGATTTAATTTTTCCCTAACCTATGATTTATGTTATCGAAATATGGATTAGTTGTATTTTTCCCTATTTTTTCGGATTAAAATAGCCAATTTTGGTTTTTTTTTACCCTTGATTAAGAGTCATTTTCAAACAAATTTTTTTTTCTCTGTAAAACTCAGATAGAGGCGAGACCAAGTTTTTTTTGGTTGCCTATCCCACGAGCTTTTTAGCGGTATATGGCACATCTCAGGGAGATGTTCCAATCATCAGGAAAGAAATGCTGAAACTAGGCAGTTACGGCCAAAAATGATGTTTCTATGTTTAAAATTATCAGTTGATGACGTCAGCATTATCCACAATGCTGACATCAGTAATGATATGTGTGAAGGATACGTTACATGCTGACGTGGCATTAATACATGTCTTAGCACGTGACAGGCACATGTTGTAACATGTGGCGGTCACAGAACGTGCCATATGGCAGTTACTGGGGGTGACACATGGCAGTCACCATAGAGAGGACACTAGTAGTTTCTCAGTAGATATGTAATGTCACAGTAGAGAAAACACTAGTAGTTTCTTTTATCGTATAAACTTGATTTATATTTTGTCAGTATTTGTGATTATGTTATGAACAAATCATTTATATTACAATAAAGTGCTCGCGACATACATGGGATTTTTAATTTGTTCAAAATTGTGATTATTCAAATTTATTGCTTGAGAAGTAGTTAAATTCTATGTATGATAGTTAATCGACTATATACAGCCCCGCCTATGGATTTATCTGCTCATTGAGCATAACCGATAATCGGATGAGTGGCGACACATGTCTCAGAGACATTAATACCACGCACTCGATCCTTTTAAGATATAAATATATTTCTTGTCTAATCTTGTGCATCGGGGATGACACAAATATCACTGGCATGGCCAACATGATAAAACGCATTAAGTACGTCACGCTATTACTCTCTAATAGTACGATTTGGGGTATCTAGTCTACTTTATAAACTAGTAAATCCAGTCAGATTTTCTTGTGTTTTGGGAGATACATGATAATGCTTATCATGTAATGATTATCAGAGAAAATGATAGATAAGGTTTTGGGCATTCAGTCCATGTCTAAAGGTTATAATACACTATTCGAACGGTTTCCAATACACTCCTCAAGGCTAGGATAGTGAGGAAGATTATCAGAATTACATCTCAACTTTCCTTAAAAGGAAAGAAGATCCAAAGATTGTACGTGTAGCGATTGCTTTCATGGAAAATTTATTATTTCATCCTAGTATGACCAAGGTGGAGTGGGATCTCCAGCCTTTGCTCCAAACGCATCCATAGAGACACATATGAACTTATCCATCCATATTGTGGCCCACTTGAATATTTATGGTCATAATATACGCATCTTGGAGATGGTCTTACGTTTGCCTATTATTAAAATCTAGGAATACAACGTTAATAAGACTTTTTACTAAGATTATTCGATCGTAGCCTCAGTTCCTAGATTAACCGATCAATGTCGATCGATGCGACTTGACGGGGGCTTGGGAGTTGGACTCACAGGCTTTTAATGATTATTTTACCGCAAAATGGGATAGATGATTGAGCATCTTGAGTACCCCATACCATACCCAGCTCGGGATTGGTGGAGAACCTAATCATACTATTTAGGATAATCACTATGCCACTGTTATTGCAATTATAGCTTTCGGCTAATGTATGGGATATGCATTCTTGCTCCCATGGCAATGATTAGGGTTCGTCCCATAGAAAATCATCAAATTATTTTTTCCCTGAAGCGACTAGTAACTGGCTTGGAGCCCGGTGTTGCTCATTGAAGAACATTTGGATGTTCGGTACAAGTGGCAATCATACCCTCAAAATTGGCCTAACATTATGCGGGTTATGATTTGCATATGTCACTGGAACCCTCTGGTGATGTATATACCGTAGGGTAGATAATTGTCACTTTGATGAGATAATATTTCCATTATTGAAGGGAGATATGGCATTCAATACTGAGGATGTTTCTAAGAGGTCTTAGAAAGCACCATCGTTATCTCATCTAAATCCCTATACATAAATTAGGTGACAATATGGTTTAACGGATTATAAACCTCTATTAGGTCGTAAATGAATTACCAGACACATTCATAAATACTATTGAAGTTTTGTAAGAATATGTTAAACGTTCCAGGAGAACTAGTACCGTAGCTGAGCATTCCAGGGGAATTAGTACCTCAAAAGAATCTAAGGCTCGCGCTTAGTATGGAACATCGTTGGAAGAAATTATTCTAAGTCGGGGAGGTGCAGAATATAAGACAAATATGACTAATGGTGTAGTCAGTTCATCAAGGATGGAACCACCCATGGGCGAGGCAATAATAGCTACGCGACAAGTGGATGCATTATAAGACTAACCCGGGGTGGTACATACGTATGATAATAATGAGATTTCGATCTATTAAAAGTCTGTAAGAAGCACAACGTAGGATCGTTTAGTAGAGATTTGTCGACAAGGTATTCATATTTGCTACTATGCTCGCCATCAAGGATGAGGATTCAGAACACCTTTTTGTAAATAACTGTGTATTATTATACATTGGCTAAAGTGGGCATCTGGAATCCAAATAGAGCTCAGCTTGCTAGCATAATATGAAGTGATACAATTGAGCCCGTCAGTTATAAATGGGAAAGCTATGGAAACATGATTAACTTGGAGAGATAATTTGGTTAAGGCAAGACTAGTTGCCCAAAAAATCTTTAAAAGATTTGGCATCGATTAAAGTGTGACCTATTACTCAGTTATGGATACTATAACATTTCAGTACTGATCAGTCAATCAAGTTATCGAGTACAAGATAGACATGCATTTGATATAAATACCGCGTTCTATATGGGAAACTATATACGAATATCTACATAAAGCTACCTCGGGAGGCATAAGCTTCTAGAGGCAATTAAACCCGGCACACGAGGTGTATACATAATTAAACTGGAATATTTATTGTTGACTTGAAGCAATCAGGGCCCATGAGATATAGTAAGTTGACTGAGTATTTGAAGGTCAGAGATTTTACAAATATCCTTATTTGTCCATGCGTTCTAATTTAGAATACAGATATTAGCTTCACTCATCATAACAGTGTATTAAATGATTTGGATATTATTAGACCTTCGGGGGAGATCACGAGAGCCGCCAAATACCTTGGGAAGGAATTTGAAATAAAAGACCTTGGGAAATTAAGTTGTATCTCGATTTATAGATCAAATATCTTGGTAGTGGCATACTCGTACTCCAAGTAATATATATTGGAAGAGTTATCTAATACTTCGATATAGATGTAGCATATGGTGCTATGCCGCTTATTGCACGTCCATCACTTGGGTTTGGACAACGACATCTTTCACCATCCTAATGGGGGGAGAAACTTTTAAGGCCATGGCGCTATAGCAAGGAGGTTCTTTGCTATAGTTAGGTATACTAGACCTAATGACTCATTCGTAGTAAATTGTTTGGCTTGCCATAGTTCTATTCCTACCCAAATGCACTAGATTGAGATTAGGCATATTATGGGGTATCTGATTGGTATCTGTTCTACTCAAAATGGGGAGCGTAAAAGTATAGAGTACACAGGTACAAAATACTTCTCAGATCCACATAGAGGACATTATCAAATAGATTATGTGTTTATAAACGGAGATACACATAAAAATTCTTTGAGATCGATGAAGTAGACAGCGGTAGCAGCATCCTCGAACCACGGGGAGATTTTTAGACTTAATGAAGATGGTAGAAAATGATGGTTACGCTCTAAGATACATCAACTAAAGTTGTGGAGTATTTTATCCAAGATAAAACATCGATTGTGTATGAAGACAATTAAGCTTTCATCATTCAAGTCAATGACAATTTTATCAATGGCGAAAAAACGAAGTACATTTCATAAAACTCATTCCATCCTTATGAATTACAAAAGACATCTTTGCAAACCTATTCATGAAGACTCTTGCACCACTTACATTCAAGTAGCTAGTACATGGAATCGGCATGCAGAAGATTTATTTATAAATATCTCAAGGAGATACATCTCAGGGAGATCGACGTCAGGGGGAGTAGTCCTAGCCTGAAGTGGACATATGCATGTTGTACTCTTTTTCTTGATAGTGCAATTTTTATCCTAGAAGGTTTTACTGACTACAAGTTTTGATGAGGTAACTTATACGCGTCCACAACCCATATAGGGCATAGGATTATATTCATTCCTTGCACAAGTTTTTGACCAAGCGGGTTTTGCTAGGCAGAGGTTTTGATGAGGGAAGTCGTCCTGGTATGGAACACTCTAAGGGGGAGTGTTAGGAGTTTTGTCCAGCCCAAGCTTGCAGCCTAACTAGGTTGGGGTGTCCTATTGAACTCCTAACAAGCCCATATGCCTTTAGGGTTTATGGGTAGAGTTTAAGTAGGATTAGTAACCTTTTATGTAGAGTTACCTTCTTTGCAGTACGTACAGAGAAACAATATCCAATTAATAAGAAATCCTCTTCTCACTCAATTGCTATATATATAGAACTGTTAAGCTAGATTCTATATTATTCCTCAACAATATCCCAACCCAGCTGTTGCTTGTTAGATATGAAGTAAACTTTAATTATAAAGATGTTATGACTCATGAAGCCAAAAAACACAATAATACTTACTTAAAACATGGTATAATTTCACCACATTTTGAAGATTAGAATCTAATTCAAATTTATAATCCTTCTAAACATGAACCCAAACATGTAGTGAATTTCCCACTTTTAAAAACTAAGATACATAAATTTCAATCTTTAGATAATGAACATGCTTTTCGAACTGAAATTAATCAATGTGGATGTCAAACATGGATCGCATGATACCATATACCACCCCTTAGAGATAGAAGTAATGATATGAGTACATACACCACTTAATACAAAAGTTTTACGAGACCAAATCAATGAACCAAATGGTACAAATGTATACTTATAGTTAAACAACTAATGTTGGAAGAAATTGCAAAATGCACTTCATTTTAATTAGCATAAAATGCATATAAATGGAACACAACTTCTGTAAAATCTACAAACCTTCAAACTAGGAATAGGTTAACGGCTAGGAAACAATATACCATTAGAGCAATCTAGACCAATCTCTGATGATAATCCTATGGAGAAAGGGAATGAGTCTTGAACCTGCAATTGACAACACAGACTAACAATTATTTTGAGATGCATGAATAAGCCCCAAAAAAACATGTAGTCACGATAGAGAAATTTATAAAATTGGGATCAGCACGTAGACGAACTTTAAAGATACACCAAACTGATTTTGTCAAAATAAAAAAATAAATGTATGAAAGTAATGAATAAATTTTTAGACATTCAACCTCTTCAAAAGATGCCATGTCGTTCGAACGAGTTTGAAGGTACAGAAAACCAATTATGACTGTCTCTATTTTTAGGCATAAAGGCAATTTGTTCAAACGATTGGGTTCCCAGAAGACCAAATGCGATTGTTTCGATTTCTAGGCTTAATTAAGCTAGACGTTCGAACGACCCATGGGTTTTTTCGAATGACTATCGTGGTTCTTTCATTATTTTAGTACATTTCAAGGACATATTCAAGGGCATTTATGTCCTATGTTGTAACTAGGAACTTGTAATCTTTAAGAGGGCAAGGCTAGGCAATGTAAAAGGGTTCCAAAGATCAAGAGAGAGATTAAGAGAGATCAAGAGAGGAATTTATTTTAATAAAATTTTGAGCAATTGAAGCTCTCTTTGGGAAGTTTTACCCACCAATTTTATTCTCTTTGCATTAATTCTTCGATTAGGTTAATCTCAATTCGATTATAGATAAAGTGGAATCAAATTTTCAACTAACGATTCTTTGGTGGTTGTGGTTTATGGTCTCTACACGTGACCAACTCAAGCAAATGAAGTAGATTCTAGTGAGTCCGATGAAGATTTACCAAAAACCTAACTCAAAGAAGAAATAAAATTCGGAGATGGGTGATTGCGAAGATCGGCTTCAAAGTTAGAAACAAAAGTTTCTAACCTAACTGCTACTCTAGGGGAGTTGTTAGAGCAATTATGTCTTGTGAACCTCGCTAAAACATTCGCTTCGACGAAACGGCAAGAGTGCATAAAGAAGAAAGGATCTATGGAGGAGGAGAGAGACGAGGGTAACGTGGAGGAAGATAGAGATTCTAGTGATACCGAATCCATAAAGGATATATCGGCTATTGGTAAGTCCATTAATCATATGAGTAATCTTAATATCGATTTTAAAATTGACATTCCAGTATTCGACGGTTCAATCGATGCTGAGAAATTGGATTACTGGTTAGATAAGCTAGAGGCCTATATTTTAGTTTACAAATATTTAAATGCTTAGAAAATATGCTTTTCTACATTGAAATTCGTAAGTCATGTACTCACGTGGTAAAAGTCCTATAAGAAACGTCACAAAGTATGAAGCTTGAGTATGAAGGAATTCAAGGTGTCGGCGTAGAAGCAATTTTATCCTATTGGGTATGAGATAGAAAGATGGCTCAAATGACATCATTTACACCAAAAGTATGGGGAATCCGTACAAGAGTTCACTACGGAGTTTCATAACCAAACTTGGGTTTTAGACATTAATGTAGACTAGTATGAGGTGTTCATGAAGTATGCCGAGGGTTCGCCGGAGTTTATTAGATGGAAGTTGAGGCTCTTTACTGTAGAGAATATAAAAAAATGCTACCGTAAAAGCAATTGCAATTAAAGGTAGCACTACGTGAAAAAGGTTTATTAGCGACGGATATAATTGTTGTTATTGCCTGATTAACAACTTATTCTGTCACT
The DNA here is from genome assembly GCA_014058105.1 of Kingdonia uniflora. Taxonomy (NCBI): domain Eukaryota; kingdom Viridiplantae; phylum Streptophyta; class Magnoliopsida; order Ranunculales; family Circaeasteraceae; genus Kingdonia; species Kingdonia uniflora. The sequence continues at coordinate 5,675,442 of JACGCM010000704.1, read as the reverse complement.
AACAACTGTCGCCAAAAATGGAGTCGTTATTGTTATCGACAGTTATAAATACCGTATTTTAGTGACATATAAATATGTCGCTATTTATAAAAAAATGCGACAATTATATGTGTCACTCTTTATGTTGTTTCAATGAGATAAAAGTAGTTTAGTATAAAAATAAATGATAAAATTATATGTCGCGTTTTATGAATAAAAGCGACTATAATATATGTTGATTTTTCTGTCGTGAATTTAATTAGAGAAAAATAAATATATATGTTGTTCTTCAAAAATCCAACAATTGTGTGTTTCGTTTTTTTTCGTCATTATATGAGAAATAGACATTTAGAATTAAACTTACACAACTTACAAATATGTCGTTTTTGAGAACAAATACCATTTTTTTTAATTAAATGGAATACCATATTTTTCCATTCACCTAGACAATGCTCTTACCAAAATATACTTGAACATTAAACCTAATTATTCCAAAATAAGTTATATTATTAAAAATCTCCAAAAATGTGTTTTGAAATAACATAGATTATTTAAATAAACACGGTACAACTTTTCTTCCAAACTATGATCTCACCAACGGCAACATCCTCAATGGGCCCATTTTATGTTACATGAACGATCTCATCTATTAATATATTATAGAAATCACGCAAAGCTCTTCCACCTTGTTGAAGAGTTTCATAAGTAATTGTAGTACCATACCAGTCTAATAACTTACATAACCTTGGGGGAACTGGCATGAATGAACGATATGCGTTAGCAAATGGTGAACACCCACTCTAAAGATAATGAAAATTGCATATAAGTATTCAAATATAATAATATGATAATTTATGATAAGAAATCATAGCATAAATAATATATAAGTTAATACCAGAGATGATGTTTCGATGGCCGAAGTACGACACTTTTGTGACTCCCGAGGAGAATCTTGAAATTCGAATAATGCGAACCTTTCTTCAAGTTACTTTCGCGCATTGGCCTCAAAAACCAGTTATTCCCTAAGATACTTCAATTGAGATTGTATATTTGTGTTCATCGCCTTTTTATTTGCAAGCTTCATTCTGAAAGGTAGTGTACTCTCCAATTCGGCACTGGACATATCGCCAAAGCCCCTTATGTAACCGCTTTTATCTTTTCCAAACACCTGTACATCAAAGAGCAACTCAATTACAAAAATACCATTTCTGTAAATAAATATAGGAGAAATTACAATAAAACAAAACTTAAAGCTGCAGTAAGTCAATAGTGTTTGAACTCAATTAGACAAATACCATATGGATACCTGTATGTTACATCTTCTCCACAAGTATGGAAAGAAAAGAGAGAATATCTAATCAAGATAAGCATACAAAAAAGATATCTCAACGCTATCAAAATGTATTAAAATACAATTTCTCGAACTAAAATGAATTCAGAAGAAAATGAAATTCAAAATGCAGAAAACATTAATGTATGCTTCCGTGGATATTCTTATTTGTAGACATGCTTGTGCAAATAATTATAAGGGATCAAAAATAGATTTAGGAAAACTACACATGAGATTACCCTTCAGGCTGTGACAAAAGACACCCATTTTTAGCAACTTACAATAACCGTAAGCAACTACTTGCATTATTATGATACAACAGAACATATGTTTTGATATTGAGCAACCCTATCACAAAATAGACATCACACGAAAGGATCCTAGTTACTATGTATAAAAATTAATCAGAGAGGATACATTAATGTTTCTATTATTAGTATATATATTTTCCACATATATTGGAATCACTATTTAAAATGAATAAAAAAGAAATGTGACTACAATTGTGTGCCCTTTTACGTTTACAATTTAAAGTCTAACTACCCACTTTGGATAAATATCTCATGATACAAGAAAATCTATCAAGAGTTACCTGTCCAATTACTCATGAAAAGATAAAAATTCAAGTCAACGCATAGGCCTAAGTACACAAAAACCTTATAAGCTCTGTCAATACGAGGGGCTACCCACCCAATCCCTCTTGCCCCTCTCCCTTACATAATTGAAAATGAGAGGAGGCCCCCTACTACTACTGAATCTGTACCTAGAAATCTAACCAATGATAAGAGACGAGACGATGTTGGGAGTCGAGAACTCATACCTCAATTCAGATTTAACATTAAAGTATATGGGCAGCGAGGACAACAAAGATGAAGTTGAAAATTTGTGCTCTAATTTAAATGGCGCTGATGAAGTTGATTTTCCATATTGTACCTGTGGTTGTCTAACTTTATATTCAGGGGTTTCTTCACTTACCCCGGAGGGGGGTCTGAAGCACATTGATGATCCACAAATGTATGAAGATAGGGGATTCTCCATTGATCTGGTGAAGAATAGCGATGTTACGGAAATGCTTGACACTAATTGTCATAATCAGTATGTAGAAGACGAGGTATTAGAATTTAGCATGAATTTTGATTTGCCAAAAGTTCTTACTTCTGAAATAGTTACATTTATTCACTTGAGTTGTCACTCTTGGCAGCAATCTTATAAGTATGCTTCTTAATGGAAGCAACATTCTAGCTCTTAAGGTCTTTTATACCAAGGCCTACCTCTACAATATGATAGCATATCAAATTTCTTATTATCACTACCATGCCAGCAGAATCTGGAGCACATCCTTTCAATCTTATGAATGACTTCTTGGGGTAGTAAGGAAAAAATAGTCAAGTACCTGATGTGGGCGTTTCGTTGCTATTATAACATAAGTGTCAAGATGTTTTTTTTTTTTTGGGGCGTGGGGGGCACTATTCTCCAGATTTCATGTTTAGATTCTATCTCCCTAAAATTGATGAAGATCGGGGAAAAAATCTACAAGACTCAAGTGCATAATTTCATTTGGAGATCCATGCAGTATTGATGTTAAACCAAAGAGATTCTAGAAGAAAAATAAAATGAAAACATGTACTAAATAACTATTACTTACATTTGAAACTGCATATTGATCAAAATTTTCATCAACAAGGCCAGGTAGATTCTGAATGACTGTGGTAAGCACCTCCTGAAGAATATAGCAAAATACAAGATTAAACTAAATAGAAAAAGGAATAATCTACTATTGTAGCTCTATTTTGTTCTGTGTTTCATTAATTTTCATTACGGCGGATGTGTACAGTCAAAGTAAAGTTATGACCGCTTGTTTGCGATGGAAGTTTCGACGGTTAAAAACCATCATAAATGACTGTTATAGATGGTTTTTTAACAGTCGCAAATTTCCCTTTTTCGTATAGTGTGTACCAACGACATTTAAAATAGACACAAGACTAACATGAACCAAAAAAATGCAAGAAAAGAATTCAAGATTATATGTATAATAGTTAAATCTTACCACTTTTTTTTTTCTCTCATTGGCTTAGGAAGGTTCCATCCGCTTTCGTATGGCATGCCATAAATAGATGAGTTCTCTTAACTTTCTGTCTAGGGTTTTCTTTTTCTGTGAGGGAATAATGGATTTAGCACCAGCAAAAATTTTAAAAAAGGATAATCCTACAATTTTTCATAAGTAAATATATATATAGGAAACATACTTATTATTCAATGTTAATTTCCAAACAAATATAATACTATTTTCTCTTTCTTTCCAGCCAGTAGAATGGGGGGGGAGGGGGGGGTATGCATTTTTCTCCTTGCATACTTGCCGTTAGCACGATGGTTCATTACATTATCAATGGAACAATCATCTACAAGTTCATACTAATCTTTTTCTTTCACATATTTCGGTACCTGTGCTTTTTTTTCAAAATCCGTTAAATACATATCGCAAATTTTTCGCAAATTAGTTTTCCATTCTTTCCAAGATCTGTTCACCATTTTGTCAATTACCTTCTTTTGTACTTCAGGATCCAACTCAAAAGTCAGTTGTGCAACTTAAAACAATTAGATGCATATGAATTATAAGAAAATACATTTTCATTATGGTTATTGATACTTACACAAACATCATCCCGTATCATCTTTTTAACATCTTTACCTATAAGATGCCAGGCCTGAATGATAGGGGAAATGTGTGTCAAAGTATTCATCAGAAGTTTGGGATTTTGTCATCCATTCATTGCTAGGAATTTCAAGGATATATGAAGACATCCTGAACGAATGAATTGTGAAGATTCTTTAAAGATATAGCTACAGAAAGTAAAAAAAATATTAAACTCAGAGATTATATTTGATCAATTAGAAAAACTTAAGTAAATGTCAAATCCAACCTTGTAATATATGTGTCAAACCTAGTTTGGAGAATAGTTTAATACACATAATAACTATATTAACACGCTATTTGCAATACATGTTTTTTGCCTCTAGACACCATTTTAGCTACCACTTTGGTTGTATCTCATTCACAGCAATCAAAGTTATAAATCTTGAGTAATATCAAATCCGATACATAAGTGCAAAAAAATAAGCAAAGGACTAACAGATCCATAAAAGAAAATCAAACCTGTTATCACGGATGATCATCAGCTATGAGTGTAATGGAATGCTGAATCTTCATTTGAAATTCGAAGTATATAACAAGCTTGTAATATTTTACTAGCTGAGTTATAAAATTTTAGCTTCCATTCCAAATTTGTTACAAAGAAAGCCATCAATTTCTTGATATTTTCTACGTTGTACAGAAGTATAAGGCGATATTTCTTGAGCATGGCTAGAAGTTTATCCTCTGTGTGCACAAAAGTTTTGATGAAATTACAAGATTGAATAATTTGGTTCTCCAGCTCTCTTAGTAGGAGTGAAGGGTTACTAGATATCATTTTAGCCCATTTTGAGAAAGGACAGGGGTAGTCCCATTAAAGCATGTTCTGGCTGCTCCAAGAAGAAACCCATTATTGTGTTGAAACTTATTAACATTGATGAGGGGCTTAAAATGGCAGTTGATGAGGGAGAGAAAATGGTTATTGTTCAAACTGATTCTAGAGCTGTTGTTAACATTGGTAAAAGCCTATGGAATCCTCCTTGGGAAGCTAGAGCTGCTATATTATCCATTAGAGAATCAATAATAGTTTTTTGATTTTTTAGATATCAACCTTGTGTTTAAAGAAACTAACAAAGTTACTACTTTTTTGGCGTGCTTACTTAAATATTGTGGTTACAAGAAAATTGAACCCACTGATTTTTCTGTATCTTTACAGGGACTAATTAAAGATGATGCAAATGGTAAGACCTATTACAAGACAATACCAGTTTAGTCAGATCCAGGTTTACTCAGGTCAAAATGGGATGGGGAAGACACAATAGATGTTGTTCATTTGTTGAATTTATTATATAGGTGTCATATAAGACATGAAAGATATTCAAAAAATAGATGGAGCTCCTATTCAGAAAATTGATGGAACTACCTTTCTGAAAATAGATGGAACTGCTATCCAGAAAATGGATGACAGATGCTTGCAGACTCAACAAAAACTCATATAAAGATGTACATGAAAGATTTTAAGAACCTCATAAAAAATGGAGCAAAAGAAAGTAATAGACTTGTACCAGTAGATTCTGGTTATCCAGAAAATGGGCGGAATGGAATTACAAAGGCAGTTCTCCCAAGCGCTTATCTCGGTCTAGAAAATGGATAGGGAAAAGTCTGAAGATGCTGGTAGAGCTTAAAGCTACAACAACATTACAAAAGCATGTTCAGAACCTCAGCAAAACTAGAGCAGAAGGAAGCAACATAAAAACTGCCTACAAACATTTCCAGTTTGTTCAGAAAATGGATGGGACAGCTACCTTAGATACAATGACATTTTTTTTTAATCAAGCTCTTCAGGTTTAAGAGCAACTAAACACTTACACAAAACAGTTAAAAAAGATTATTCAGATATTCTCAGAGCCTGTTGTTTTTGCAATAAGCATAATGACCACCATAAGATGCAAGGCAAGGACAATGGAAAACCTCTTCTTGTACTTCACTTTAGTTCTTTCCTAGCATGTCTTGGTGATATCTTATACAATTTTGATCTTGACTATCTCGGCCTGCCTTTATTTTTGTTGTCAAGAATCTTCTCTCTATTCTCTTTCTTTATGGTGTTCAGACCCTCCTTATCCTTGTCTGTAAGGATTGGAGTTGTCCCCACCTTGTAATTATCTTTCTTTTGTTTATGTTATCAGGAGGGTAACTCCCCCAGCTCATTTTTCAAAAAAATAATAATATCATTTTTGCAAGTTCAGGAGTTGACATCCCCCAATGATTTGAAAAACTCAAACTTGGGCTTGAATATTTCGTCTGGTTTGGCTAGAAGCAAAGTAGGGCGTTTTGGGATAAAGTCTAATATTTGGGCATCGGTGAACCCTTGATATCTAAAGAGCTCAACAACAGAGTTTGCTACTTCTAAAGACTTAATGTTGATCTTCTTTGGAACCTTAGTAGCGGATTCTAATGAGCTCAACAATGCTATAAGTATATTCATGAACTATGTGTATTTACTCCTAACTGAAGTGGCATTGTTTTTAGAGGAAAGATTGCCCATATTACTGTCACTTTTAGCTTCATATGCAATGATGTGTGCGGCAAATTTAGACATACTATCAGAAAGATTCCAGACTCAGTTGCAACAATTCAATTAAGAAAGGCCCCATATGGAAAAACTAATGAAAATTAATAATTTAAAGCAGCTTGATGTACTATAAAGAAATTCAATTAAGATACATCTTACCTCTAAAAATAGATGTCCCTAGCAGACCTTATCGACGTAGGGTTAACGTCGTAGGCATCCTAGACCTAACCCTAGAATCTAGATTCTAATGAACAAGATGAAAGTTTCTCACATCCCACACCATATATTGTAGACGCCCCTAAATCTACCTTATTAACATATACGATATGTAACTTTCTGACACGACCCCCTAGAAATCCACAGATACAACTCCTATAAATCTACAATATACATCCATACATATATGTGTAATATGGAAATAAACATTATAAAGAGTGTAACAGGGTTGCTATTGGGAATCAATAGAACTTGTAAAGATAATCAAAAGTACCTTGTAAAGATCAGAACTCTTCGTTTGTTGGGAGAATCAACAAAATTTCCTGGTAACGTTATATCAATCAATCATCAAAATTATAAAACATAACTTATTAAGAATTAAATCAGGCAATATATTCCAGGTACTACCAAAAAGTTTGCCTAATATATAAATCATAAACTTTCTTTCAATCGAATATGTTAAAGAGAAAAAACAATTTGGGATCGATTCTAGGTTAAATTAAAGGCTTATAAATACCCAATAACTTGCTAGGATTGTGAGAGAGATTAGTTAAATCAATCCGTAGCAATCCTTTTAGGGTTTTAATTAATTTCTATAAACATAAAAAATAGTAATTAAATTTTCAGTAAGTTCATAACTTTGTGGGTTTTCAGAGTGAGAGCCAAAAGGAGGAATAACTCTTCAATATGATAAAACTTGACTTTTAGGGCAGCGAAGGAAATAAAAGTGGCAAAACCCAATTTTTTAGAGCCAACCAAATTGGGATTTCCTATTGTAGGATTATGGGAGGGAAAACCCATATATTTTTGTGCCAATCTAAAAAATATTTGGGCGAGATAAAGAGAGCTAAGAAGGAGATTTATCTTGCGAATTTTAGGGAGAAAGAGAGGGAGTGGGCAGAGAAGAGGAGATCGACTCCAATGAGAGGAAGTTTTAGTTTTTTAGGCTGTGTTTAAAAAACAATATATAAGACTGTCGCCAAAAATTTAAACCTCGACTTTTATAACTGTTATTATTTTTGAGGACATTTTTAATAAAATACGACACTTTAATTAAAGTGTATCATATATAAATGTCTAGAACTTAGTTGGTTTTCCAATATATAGAATAGTCGTAATTGGCTGTGCACAATTATCTCTAATAACCTTTTTTCACGTAGTGGAAGTGTTTGATGAGTGACAAGAAAGACGATAAGAGCAAATCATGGTACAAGTCTAGTTGGAAGAATGAGCACAAAGGGGAGTCTAAAGGACAGAGATCTAGTTAGAAGAATTTGATCTTTGAGGCGGTGGTGAAGAAGATAGGTTTGACTACTATGGCTCATCCTAAGCCATATGGTTTGGGTTAGATTCAGAAAGACGTAAAAGTGAAGATCATGAAGCATTGTACGTTCAAGTTTGCGATTACTGAAAGGTTTATTGGCGAGGTGACATGGGAGGTAGTTCCTTTAGATGTCTATCATGTCATATTAGGTAGCTCTTATCTTTGGGACCGAGATGCAATTCATTACCGTAGAGCTCGCAAGTATCATCTTGTGAAGGAGGGAAAGGAGTTTCATATCCATGCTTATAATAAACATGTTACCACTAATAATTTTGTAACGATGACTCAAGTGAAGGTGTTGGTTAATGCGAGCAGCAAGTTTGTATTGTTGTTGGTTCAACTGGTTCAAGAGGGTTTATCGGCTAAGGTATTGTCAACTTTAGCAATGTCTCCTAAGAAATAAACCAAATGGGGAAGTTGCAAGAAGAGTATAAGGACTTGTTGTTGGGCCTAGAAGGAATGACACATAAGAGGGATATGGAGGATGATATCACATTGGTGAATGGTGAGCCATTTCCCAATATTGGGTTGTATCGAACTTCTGCAACAGAGTCTGATGAGATCATGAAATAGGGTACAAGAGCTCCTTGAGTAAGGGGTTATTAATCCCAGTTCCTCATCTTGTAGTTTACCGGTATTATTGGCACCAAAGAAGGATAGGTCTTGGAGAATGTGTATGGATTATCAAGGGCTGAACAAGATTACTATGAAGAATCTTTATTCGCTTCTACCGATTGAAGAGCTTTTAGATGAGCTATAAAAGGCTTAGTTTTTTACTAAGCTAGATCTTAAGTCATGTTACCATCAAGTTAGAATCTGGGAAAAAATACATGAAAGATGGCTTTCTAGACCAAGCAAAGACTCTTTGAGTGGTTGGTGATGTCCTTTGGGTTATGCAACGTTCCAGCGACATTTATGCAGTTTATAAATAAGGTACTTCATGTTTTTATTGATGATTTTGAGATTGTGTTTTAAGATGATATCTTGATAAATAGTCAAACATGGGAGGAACACCTCGTGCATATACAAAAAGTGTTGGAAACATTACCATCATAATAACTCTTTCTAAATAAGAAGAAGTGCGAGTTTGAGAAGAAGGAGCTAGATTACTTGGGATTTATTGTCGGTAAAAGTGAACTTAAGGTATCCTGAGATGGTCTCAGTCATTACTAATTGGCTTAAATCCCGTGCACTGACGGAAGCGAGAAGTTTTATGGGTTCTTGTCAGTATTTACTGATATTTATTTGACATTTTTTATAAACTGCCGCACCATTGTATTCCTTGACAAAGGCTAGTATAAAGTTTGTGTGGGAAGATCACCATGAAAAGACCTTCCAGTTACTAAAGTGTAGGATTACAAATATACCAGTGTTAACATTGCCAAATTTGTAACGGCCTTTTGTGGTCTAAACAGTTATGTCAGACTATGTATTAGGGGTAATTTTATTGCAGGATAGGAAGTTGGTTGCTTACCATTTTGTGATGTTTACCGGGGCAGTACACAGCTATCCTACCTATGAGTAGGTATTTTACGCATTATATCAATCAGTGATGCATTGGGAAATTTACTTATTGGGAAGAAGGTTGTGTTACATTCTGATCTCAAACCATTAAAGTTCTTATATATGCTGATCAAGCTATAACAAGCTCACCATATGAAGTGGATATCGTACCTACAATAATTCACCTTGATTATCAAGTATAAGAAAGGAGTAGAAAATAAAATGGCTGATATATTATCTCGACCCACATTACCAGTAATTTCCGCTTTATTGGTAGGTATACAGATACTGTATATTGTTCTGTCAAAATATGTTATAGGGTATGAAAACGATATGGAGCTTAGTATGATTCACCAGAAGTTACTGTTCGGTAAGACATATTAGTATGTATTGAAGGATGGTTTGATTTGCAGAGGCAGTCTATTATGTATTCCTGAGGGTGGAGACCGTTTGTATTGGATTAGAGAGGCATATTATTCCTGGGTGGCAGGTCATTTTGGGGTTGAGAATATTCTTTTAAATTTGCAACGTTATTTCTATTAGCCGAAGATGTAGGTGGATGTTGCTCATGTGGCTTGTGGTTATGTTCTATGCAATACATCGAAGCCTTCCAATCGTAAGTGATGACTGTACTTACCATTACCAGTTCTGAGCCAACCTTGGGAGAGAATTTCATTAGATTTTATGGGTGGTTTGCCTATGACCAAGTGTAAAAATGAATACCTATTTGTGGTGGTAGATCGATTCAGCAAGATGATTGTTCTTATTCCATGCCAGAAACTGATCACTGAGGAAGGAGCAATATAATTAACTTTTAGAGACATCTAGAGGTAATTTGGGCTCCCTTCTTCTATTATTTATGATAGGGATAGCTACTTTTTGGCACAGTTTTAGAGATTATTATGGGGGACGATAAACATTCAGTTATAGAAAAGTACAACCTTTCATCTACAGACTAATTGGCAAACAGAGGTAGTTAACCGCACGTTGGTTCATTTACTAGAGGGATTCCATTCTAAACATCCTAAGACTTGGGATGAGAGTTTACTCTATCTTCAGTTGCTTTTAACCATGTAATTCATGGTTCCACTTTGAAATCTTTATTTTGAAGTTTATCTTGGGTACTTGCCTCAAAGCCCCTTTAATATGGCTTTTAGCCTTGGTGACAAGACGGTGTCCCGAAAGGAGGAAGATGAATAAGTTAAAGCTCAGCGTGTCATTAAAAGGATAAACATGGTTTATGAGGTGGTTGAAGTACAATTGATGAACATTCAAGAAAAGTATAAGGCTCGACACAACAAACATCGGGTTAAGTATACTTTTCAATAGGGCAACCTAGTTTGGTTACATCTGGGTAATGAACGACTCAAGGGAGAAGGTAAGAAGCTCAAGCCTATCCGTTATGGTCCATTTCCAATACTCAAGAATATTGGTGACAACACATTCCAATCGGATTTACCACCTTTCATGAAGTTGTATTCGGTGATTAATGAGGAGTATTTGAAGTTGTATGAACCTTCCTTTTCAGATGAAGACTCTATAATCGATACTCGCCTACCGTAAGTTGATGACTTATGGATGGAAAGAGAAGATCCATTGCAGAAGGATAGTATTCTAGATAGGAAAGTTAATACTACAAGATAGGGTAGTATCGAGTCATTCTGAGTTGGGAAGAAAGGTCAACTACCTAGCAAGTCGATGTGGTATAATAGGGAAATGAGCACAGTCGCATTCCCCTATCTACAGTTCTAGGTTGTTCAAAAGCTCAAGGCTCCTAAAGAGGGGAGCCATAATCCCGGAGGATCTATATATTCAACCTCTTCAAAAAATACTATGTCGTTCGAACGGAACGAGCCTTGGAGTCGTTCGAACGAGTTTGAAGGAACAAAAGACCAATTATGATTGCATCTGTTTTTAGGCATAATTTGGCAAGTCGTTTGGACGACAATTGGATTCATTCGAATAACTGGGCTCCTAGAAGACCAATTATGACTGCCTCTATTTTTAGCCATAAATTAGCAAGTCATTTGAATGACATTTGGAGTAGTTCAAACAACTGGGTTCCCAGAAGACCAAATACGACTACCTTAATTTCTAGGCTTAATTGGTATATTTCAAGGTCATTTATGTCCTATATTGTAGCTAGGAACTTGCAACCTTTAAGAGAGCAAGGCTAGGCAATGTAAAAGAGATGCAGATATCCAGAGAGAGATCAAGAAAGGAATTCATTATAATAAAATTTTGAGCAATTAAAGCTCTCTTAAGGAAGTTTTACCCACCAATTTTGTATTCATTGCATTAATTCTTCGATTAGGTTAATCTCAATTCGATTGTGGATTACGAGTTGGTCCATGCACACTCTAATTTGAATTCTCATTTATAGAAAATTGCATGGATAATAAGCTTATGATTCACCCACCCACCCACATTGAAAAAACTCTTATTGCCAATTCAACTTCTTAATTCTCATATACTTTAATGCTTTTTTTCATATTTAACTTTCACCACACGATCAGACCCCACATTTGAAACTTGACTACAGTCAACTACAGTCTGTAATTGACCAGTTCTAGCTTTAGTCAATTTAACTTAATATTTTTTTAAGGACAAATCTACCCTTTTTCAAATTTAAATAACAAACTGCTGAAATAAATTAAAAAACTCCCCGAGATTCTCTCATCTTGAACGAACGTTGGATTATTCAACTTTTAACCAATAGATGATGGAGACATTTTTTTTTTGTTTTTCTGTTTTAAGTTTAAACAAAATATTATGTGTTCCTCTTAAGGGTACTTTTGGCAATGAATATAATTCAACAATTTAACTATTCGTGAACTGCAGTTGACTGCAGTCTAACCGCAAATCTAGGATGCATGCCATATATTTTGCAAATCGTGGGGTATAAGTCAAATATGCCATAAAACATCAGGGTATATTCCAAATTTACCCCTTTATAAAGCTGGCCATATTTGTATTCATTGCTTACATGCCAAGGTGACAATAATGTTGGCATTGACTAATTTATGCTAGGATTAGCAAACATTACACATTGAAAAATAGAGCCACTAATATTATATCAAGTAATAATAAAGAGAATGCAGTTAATTGGTGTATCAAGAAAAAATACCTCGTAATCTCGCTAAGCATAGCACATTGAAGAGCATTATCAATTGAGTGAATAAAACAAACATTAGCCAATGCTTGATTACCTAGAACTCTAATTCTTTCCAATCCACAAACTCGTTGATCTCAAATTCCTAATTCTTGATATATTAGAAAAAGACAAGAGGGAAACTCACATTTTGATAGTAAATATCTCGGCTCGACTGAAAAGTATTGATATTATTGATTTAAAAAGGGTGCTTTCGACCATGTTTTAACCACGTTGACCGAGTTTGGCTAGCTTTAACCCCATATTTTTCCTAGGAGAAATTTTAAATATACCCCATTCTTCAATTTGCCCACCGTAATTTAACCTCACCCCACTTTTATTTTTCTAGTTTATTAGCTCATCCCATCTTTCTTTCAAAGTTGAGAAAAAAATTAAAGAGTAGCTCGCCCCATAATATGTTAGCTAGTCATCATCTTCCTTTCAAGGGTTGTTAAACCTTCAAATAAGACCCTTTCTCTCCACGTTTTGCACTTGATTATGCTTTGCTTTTTTTATTTAATTAGATTTTAGATATGAAGATGATGAGACTAATCCAACATATATATCTTTGAATTTGTTTTTGTTTTTTTGATATCACTTATTAGTCAAAAAATATAAAATAGGGACAAAAATTACAAAAAAAATTTATCTCGCATTTGCTTATTTAATTGGCATGCAAGGTCTGGCATAATGAGAATTGGCATGACTAAATGAACTTGTTGGATTTAAGACATATTAGGCTAGAGAATTATGGTGGTAAACATTAAGGATGGGTTGATTGAAAAATTGATGTTTTATTTTGGGGGTATACTTGTCTTTGAATGTTAAGATGATCAATTAACTTAAAAGTAATAGGATGGGGTGAGCTTTTAGAGTTTGGGGGTGTATTTAAAATATCTTTTTGCCTTGAACTACTTACTTAACTTATCCTCAAGGCAAACTACCCATGAATTCTAAGCCTCCCCAATGGGATGGGGTGGCTGCCTCGGGCCACATATTTCAAATTTATGTCCTACATTTAAGATTTACTCTCTTCCCTCTTCTCTCTCTTAAACCAAACATATAGTCTCTCTATCTCTTTTCCCTATTCATGTCCTACCTCTCTTTAAACTCAGTCTCTCGTCTCTTACACATATTCACATTTAAATTTCAAAACCAAATCAGCCCCATTAAGCATACAAACCCATTATCAACAAAGGCCCCTATTCTAAACACCCATATTTCCAAAACTCAAGTATTCAATAGTGACATTGATTTTAGTCCTAGAGAGAGATTTAAGAACTTGAATATCTGTACCGAAGAGCTTCACTTTATTCCTGGTATTTGATTTTAGAAGCTCTACGACTTTGGAGGGTAGAAGTGGGTGTAAAGCTGAGGTACCCCAATTTACTCCAATGGAGATTTTGGGTCCATGAGATAGGCAGAATGAGGGTAATGTGAGGATAAATATGAGTACCATTAGAAGAAGAGAGAGGTTTGATGCTATCTTTTTTAGCTTTGATGATTTGATTGTGTTGTTGTTGTTGTTATTCTCGACCGGTTGAGTTGAAGTGGGGCGACAAAGTAATTTTTTCAAGCAGTCTCCAAGGTTAATGGTAAGAGAGAGACATGGTTAATGGTGCGAGAAAGAGATGTACATAGTTTAATGTGTATTAATGTTATATGAGATGAGAGAGAGAAGCAAAATGGGGAAATATTGGTTGAGTTCTTGCCCCTTACGCAGAAGATCCTGGCCATCGAGATGGAATGCGTGGCTCTTTCCCAATGGTGAAGATGAATTAAATCTCACCCATTCATTTGAATTTTGGGGTTAACTTGGTACTCTTGGCGGTTTGTAATTTGGGGTAGGCAGTGTTGGGACATGATTAATCTAGAGCAGAATAATACTAAAGCATGAACAAAAGCTAAATAGAGAAAGAGATTTATTGATTATTATAACTAAGTACACTCCACATAGTACAGTTCTATTTATAGACAACCCACAAGGATTTCCTATTCTACTCTAACTCTCCCTATAACCCTATTGGGCCTATGGGTTTGTTAGGAGTCTGTATAGGAGACCACAACCATGTTGGGTTCCTAGCTTGGGCTTGGACCTAACTCCACACACTCCCCCTTGGGGTGCTCCATACTAGGACGACTTGCCTCATTAAAACCTCTGCCTATCAAAACCCCTTGGGCCAAAAGATGTATAGGGAAATAGTACAATCATAAGCCCTGCATGGGCTGTGGACGCGTATACGTTGCCTCATCAAAACCTCCAGCCAGTAAAACCTCTTAGGATAAAAACTGCGCTATCAAAAAAAAGATTACAACACGCATGTGTCTGCGTCAGGCTGGGACTACTCTCCCTGAGATAATAAATCTTGTAAGCTTTGCATGCCGATTCCATGGACTAATTTCTTGATTGTAGGATATGCAAGAGCATTCATGAATAAATCAGCCAGGTTATCTTCTGAATGGACTTGAACAACGTCGATCTTATTCGTCTTTTACAACTCGTGTATGTGGAAGAACTTTGGTGAGATATACTTCGTTTTGTCACCATTAATAAATTCGCCTTTGACTTGAACGATACAAGCTACATTGTCTTCATAAAGTGTCGTCGGTTTATCTTAGATAGAATTCAGACTGCAACTCTTGTTGATATGGTTGATCATAGACCGTAGCCAGAAACATTCTCTGCCGTCTTCATATAATACAAGAATATCTGCATTGTTCTAGGATATAACAACCATCGACTGCTTCACTGATCTCCATGAAATCGCAGCATCTCCATACAAGAATACATAACCCGATTGCGATCGGCCTTTATGTGGATCTGACAAATTTTTTGCATCGGCGTATCCTATAAGATCCCATTTGCCAAGTTGTGCATAGAGCAGACCCCAGTCATCCGTACCGATAAGATATCGCAGAATATGCTTGATCCCATTCTAGTTCCTTTGGGTAGGTACAGAACTATGGCGTGCCAAACAGTTCATTACAAATGAGATTTTGGGTCGAGTGCACCCTGCTAAGTATAGCAAAACACCGATAGCTCCTAGATATGGCGTCTCAGGCCCTTGAAATTTCTCCCACACATCAGGAGGACGATATATGTCCTTGTTCACATCCAATGAACGGACATGCATAGGCATTTTGACATTATGTGCCGTATCCATACCAAAATATTTTATGATTCTTCCGGCATACGTCGCCTGATGTACGATTATTCCGCGACCAAGATGTTCGGTCTGCAAACCGAGACAAAATTTGGTCATCCCAAAGTCTTTCATTTCAAATTTCTTCCCAAGGTATTTGGCAGCATTCGCGATCTCCCCCAGAGTTCCGATGATATTCAAATCGTCTACATAAACTGCAATGATGGCAAAACCTGTATTCGTTTTCTTGATGAAAACGCATGGGCAAACAAGGCTATTTGTGAAGCCCTCGGCCTTCAAATATTCAATCAGCCTATTGTGGCATATGGGCCTTACTATTTCAAACCATACAATGATTTATCAAATTTTACCACGTAGGAACCCCGCGTGCCTGGCATTGTCACTTCCGGAAGCTTAAACCCTTCTGGCAGCTTCATGTTTATCTCCATATCTAATTTCCCATATAGATATGCAGCAACTATATCCATAAGACGCATGTCCAGCTCGTTCTCAACGACTGACAGACTGATCAAGTAGCAGAACATTATAGCATCCATAACTAAAGAGTAAGTTTCATCAAAATCGATGTCAGGTCTTTGAGAAAAACCCTGAGCTACTAGTCTTACTTTTTACCTTACAATGTCTCCGATTTCGCTACGTTTTCGTTCGAATACCCATTTATAACCGACAGGCCTCATGGCATCTTGCCTAAGGACTATTGTACATTAGCTAATGACCTAAGCTCCACATTGATCGCTGACTCCCAATCTAGCCAATCTGTACGACTTCTGCATTTGTCTACAGTGAGTGGTTCTGGATCATCATCCTCGATGGAAAGCGCAGCAACGAAAGTGAACACTTCATCAACTACTACCTCTGAAGAGATCCCACGTAATGCCATTAGAAAAAAAGTTAATCGAGATCTATCGATTATCATGCACATGTGCCTCGCCAGGCTTGTTTTCTAGTACTACATGTGGGTACGTAGTTATGATAGCCTTGTTGGTGGGTGGTGCCATCTCTGATGGACTGACTACACCATAAGTATTTTATTTTCCCATACGCTGTATCTCAATTGTAATCGTTTGATTAGATTCTTCGCCATCCAATTCTGGGTATGGACATGGGGTACTAGATGCTCGACATCTATCCCATTAGCCATACAATAATCAAGAAAGGCCTTTGAGGTAAACTTGCCAGTGTCGTCAAATCTCACAGATTTGATCAGGTAATCTGGGAAATGAGCCTGTAATCATATAATCTGGGCAAGTAGTGATGGAAACGCCATATTCCTAGGCGATAAAATGTAAAAGTCTGACCATCTCATAGATATGTCGATTAAGACCATATAGTATTTAAACGGACCACTATGTGGATGGATAGGTCCACATATATCTCTATGGATACGCTAGAGAAAGGCTGGAGACCCTAACTCCACCTTGGTCTTAATAGGTTGGACTATAAGTTTTCCATGAGAGCAGGCGTTACATGGGCAATCTTGTAAAATTATGATCTTTGCGCCCTTAAGTGAATGTCCAGAGGAACTATTGATAATTTTCCTCACCATTCTCTGTCCAAGGTGTCTAAAACGATCATGCCAAATCTGTAGGGACCTAACATATTTTAGTGGGGAAGTTGGTTCATACAACTTGGAATCAATCTTCTATCAAAGGAATACAAGCAAATAGTCTAAAGTAAGAACACACTAGAGACAAATACTTGCGCAGAGGCCCGAATGTGACACTCTTCGACCTCTGATGAGGATTTTTATGAAAGATTATATTACTGAGGAGTAATTCGAGGGTTCGAATACAGAGTTACACAGGGAGGTCGAAGGTGAAATGTAAGGGGCTGGAGATGATTTTTCTAATGTCTACTTGGTTTCCCTTCTCCTCTATTTATAGAATTATAGGAAGCTGAGTCACGAAGTGTGGGTCAGGTTTACATGATTACTTATCAGGAAATCCCAGCAGAGTATGGGCGTCGGTCATGTCTGTACTGACCCTGTGACAGCTGTCGGATGTATCTCTGTACTTTGGCACTATGGTGCAGTGGCCGGCCCATCACTGTAGCTGTGAAGACCAATCATTACGCCGGCTTGTCTGGTGAGCTGGCTGCCGGTCCTATCATATTTTGACCATGTACAGATATGGTCGAAGGGTATCTGTTGCGATGTGCTAGCCCATCCTCGAGGCTTTGTCTGGTGTCAAAGCCTTGTCTTCAAGGGGTCTCTTGAAAGTCTGTTTTAGGGATTGAGTAGGGTTCCATATATTCGAGTAGACTGCAAAGTAGGCTTTGACTGTCGAAGGTTGCGAGTAGGCTACTTCATTTGTCCCCTCTCAACGAGGGTCATGAAGCCAGGTGGAGAGATGTTCGCTGGGAAAATTGTTTGGTCTTGGAATCTGAGCGGTTTGACAGTTGGTTTTCGGGTAAATATTAAAAGAGGGTAATTAAGTGGTATAGGTGGTTATAGGGTAATAAATGAAGTGAAGGCTATAAGTATGGGCTATTATGTAGGGATGTGAGTAACTTGCTTCTTCTCATTCTTCTCTTTTTCTGCTACAGACCTTGAAATCTTCATCGATACTACGCCCAATACCCGATATCAAAAGAGGATGGGATTCGTTCGGGACCGTCGTGTAGGGCGGAAGACTGGTGAGCTTCATATAAAATTCTTCCGGCATCATGATCTAGACAGGGATATGCCTAAACTGGTAGAGGTAGGGGCTGGAGAATTCATCAATGAGGAGCCATACGCCTATCTTTGGGACCGTCTGATGTATGATTTTACTACTGTGGGAAAACGCTATCTCTTTCAGTCAGTATTGGGCGAGTGTCTTGTTTATGCAAAAGAGGAGGAAGAGGAACAAAATGCGGCAAGTGGTACTGGACCTTCTGGGAGTAGGGCTACTGGTTGATGTGGTGAACATTTGTATCTTGTATGTTTTTTTTTGTGGGGTTTTTTGCTTGGGGGTGGTAGTAGGAATGTAATTTAAATGTTCGATTGGATATTGGAATGGAAATACTATTTTTTGAAAACTTATTTTACTGTGTCTGGATGAAAATGTAGGCAAATACAGACGAGTACTGTTATAGGCGCGCTTAACACATGTATGTCTTCGAATTGTTAGTGGTATTGAGGTATAGTGATATGATTGATGGTAATGATAATCAAAGGTTATTATGGTTGATGGTACGATGAGCTGTGGTTATGATGATTGAGGGTTGTAATGGTCGAATGCTCGATGTTGGAGGCATGCTCGTGTAGAAGTCCTCGGGAATGAGGTTTGAATGCAGGTACAGATGAATCGGTTACGTCTAGGAAGTTGGAAAGGTTGTTTGTTGACTTTTTGGGGTGGAAAATTGAAGGTCGCCATTAATTTGGCTAGGGAAGAGGGAAAGTTGTAGTGGGTTTACCGGTTTAAAAAGGGGAAGGGTGGAGGGGATTTATTCATCTTTCTTAAAACATTTTCCTCATCTTTTTATTTAAATTACTTTGATCAACATGGCTGAAAATGTACCCGTTCTGGAAGATAAAGCGGCAGTGAGAGTTATGAGAATCCAAGAAGCCTTGTTGGGTCTTTAACGGAGGTTTGGTATCGAGGAGGATATTGATGCTAAAATGCCAGATCTTTTTGAAGCGGAACCCGGGGCACCAATCCTTGGCATGCCCTTCGTATACTGGTAGGGAATAGTGTAGATGATGGGGCCGTTTCCCAACCATCGGCTGTCTCTTCTCGAAGGCTTCGCGCCGGATATAGTGGTCCAGGAGGATGAAAATGCAGCAGCCGTGGTTAAAGAGGAGCATCCCGCCAATAAATAGGGTCCTCTATCTTATGTTGTCTTGTTGCTGCTCTCCTTTGCTATGTTTCTTTTCTGTTTTCTTTGTACGAGGCTTGTAATGTTTTCTATCTTTCTGAATGAAAATGGTTTCTTGGAATAACTTGCTTTGTCAAACTATAAGTAGTAGTAATATAATCTGAATTATGGACATAGTATCTTAAGCCATTGAATTGATAGTTCGACTGTCGAAGTGTATTGTTTGTGTTGTTCGAAGATGAAACTGAATTTGTCGAAGAGAAAGATATATTTTGCCGAAGCTAAAGACATTAACCGTAAGCATGAATTTTTGAATGGTCGAAATGTATGATTATATTCGGTCGAAGGGTCAAAGTTATCTGTCAAAGGAAAGTAGAAATGGTATTCTACTGAAATATGGGTGGCACGAGTTTTTAAATTGAGGGATGTGTTGAATGTCGAAGGTTGATATATTAGATAAGTAAATTTGAGGCTATCTGATGAGGATTCTTTGAGAAGTAGAATGGTCGAGTACTCGAGTTTGGGGAATATGTCGAAGGTTATGCTTGATTTGACTGGCCATTCTGACAACCCAGACAACTGGTCAGACAGACTGGTATGTGTGCCTGGGGCAATGTGCCACAAAGTAATCTTGATGCTTTACTCATATTATAGAAAAGGTTATGTCGTGATTGTTTAGATTTGATTATTTAGCTTCGAGTGTGGGTAAAAGGGGTTCGAGAAGTTTCGGCTTTTCCAGGCAGTTTGAGATAAGTGTGATGTTCGCACGTGGGAGATAATAGGGGTAAATTGGTCAAAACACATTATAGCCAAAAAGTTGGGGTAGTGAGGTCGTGGTAATGATAATAGTTAGAAAATCGAGGCGGTTTTGGTTTTTCGAAAGATATATAAGTGTGAGGAGAGTAATTACTGTACGGTCAACTGATAAAATTATAGAATATGATGAGAAGAGAACATACGCCATTTAGAACTTGGGAGTAGTTGCTGCATTTGTTGTATTGATCTTGTTGTTTCGATGATATTGCTTCTAACATAAGTTGCTTGATCTCTGCCACTTTTACTTTATTTTCCCCTCTGACTGTGTGAGTTGGACATTCTGGGTTTATAGTTGAGAGGTTATCTTTGAAGATAAGGAGACTTGGTGAATCTGGGTTTCGACCCATTCAAGGATTTTGGGTGTTTTGGAAGAGATATAGGGTTTAAGATCAAAATTTTGATACATTTCTGGAGGGAGTAAATGGGATAGGGGTTATGGACACGGAATTTTTAAATTTATCAATCTAATTACGTGCCTCTTCTTTTGTAGGCTAAAATACATAATCGTCAAACTTCGAGACAGAGACTGATAGATGAAGAGATCGAAGAATTCGAAGCTAGTATTTCTGGTCGAGCCCCAATGGATGAGGGCAACAATTTAGAAGTGTTAGATGTGATAACCAAGTCTCCATTATCTATGGTTCTGCCGGCTGAGGAGGTTCCAGTTACGAGACATCGAAGGATGATAGTGACCGAGGATAGTGAGGTGGAGGAAACAGTATGGGGGGAGAGGGGTGATGTAGGGCCTTCTGGCGATGGAGAGGGAGATAGGGTGTAGAGTGACGATAGTGGGGATTTGACTGAGTCGGATAGGGTCGAAGGTGCCGTTTCGGCTAAAGATAGGATTAGGTTAGATCGGATCGCCGCGAAATTAGAACTGTCGAAGGTGGGGGTGTATCTGAGTGTGGCGGGGGCAAGGTTGACCTTCAAATTAGACCCTGTGGAAGGGAAAATGTCCTAGAGAGGCCAGATTCGATTAGGAATGGAATTCCCTCTTCGAAAGTTGGTTAAAGAAGTACTGAATTTCTGGGGGTGGCCCCTGTACAAATGAGCGGGAATTTTTATGAGATGATGAGGGTTATAGAGGGGCTGAATGCAAAATTGAGTAGTGAGGGTTGAGGTTTGATTAAGTAGTTTGATATAATTACCTTTTACTCGAAGAAAGCGCGTCAGAACCCGGGGACTTATTACATCTAATGTCACCCAGAGAAGCCTTAGAAATTTTATCTGTGTTCAACAGGTCGAGGGTGGAATAAGGATTTAATGACAGTAAGGGGAAACTACGGGAATGTAGAGAAGGATGATCCTTATAAATTGCATCATAGGGTATATAATGAAAGTAAGTTTATTATCGAAGGGTTATTGTTGACGTATATCTGGAATAGGTGATAATTGTTTTCTTGTTTTGCTCTGCAGGTCCGAAGAGTTCGTCGTGGAACAATCCGGTAAATTATATCGATATTTTGCTCGAAGTTAGTGAGGACTGGGTAAATTCTATGTTTGACAGTCTTGGAATTAAGAGGCAAAGGAGGAAGATGGCGGATTCCCTGCTTCGAAGCGTACCCGTTACGCCGAAGCCTTCGTTGAGACAAAGAAGCGAAGGTGTTTCGTAAAGACAAACAGCGTCAGTGCTTGAAGTTGCTGGCGATGCTTCGCGGTTGAGGCCATGGCTGATATCAACTCAAACTGAGAAAGGGAAAGGCCGGGTGGCTCCCGAAGCCCCAAAGGTGCATCAATCGAAGGCTGGTCAGTGCAAGAGGCGTAGGGCGCTGGGGGAGGATGATACACTGGAGGAGGATGAAGAAATGACGGAGGCTGAACGACAGGAGCAGGCTGCGTCTAAGCAGGCTTCGATGGTCGAGCTCTGCGAAGACGGCCCAGACGAGGCCTCAAAAGAAATAAAGAGGCATATGTTTTAGGTAACTATATATGGCTTACTATTATGATATTCTGAAGTTTCTTTCAAATTCTTCGATTTTCGAGGTGTACTGACTACATGAATATTTTAGCAGACGGAGGCTTAGGTGTGAGGACACAATATGGCGATGAATTCTATAAAAGGGAAATTGCGGCTAGCAGAGGAAAGTCTGGATCTTTCTCGGGGAACTGAGGCGTCATTGTTGTCCGAACTCAAGAAGTTCAAGGAAGATCTGGGGTGCTTATGGACTCTTATGATGAGAGGCTCGAGCTTCATCGGTCTAGGCAGGGGCGAGAGTGGTCTGCAAAGCTTACGGAAAGTGAGAGGGACAAAGCAGAACAGAGGGTAATATTCGAGCATCACTATGATGGCAAATGTAAGGTGAATGTTAGGTTAAAATACTTTATAGATGTAAGGGGTATGATTCCGATACGTTGGAACCTTACCCTGCATCTCTAGAAGTTGCTGAAGGAGATGAGTTGCAGATGAAGGAAAGTGAGGCGAATATTACTGATGAAGCAGTTGGAAGTACTGGAGGTGGTGTAGAGACTTCTTTTATTAGAGCACCCAGTAGTGGAACTGTTGATGGTTTGGTTGTCGAAGGTTCGAATGAGGCCGCTGAGGGTGTTGGTGCTGGGTGGTCTGTGGAGCAAGAAGGTGTAACTATGCTGATATGAGGTATTTGGAGTTAGGGTTCATGTTTTCCTTTGCTGATATGATGTCGAGTTGCAATATTTTGAACTATGATGTTTTTCGTTGGTCTCTGAACTCGGTAAGTTTTTGAGCTATTGTTAACTGTTGATGTTCTGAAGTTGATGCTGAACATATTGATGCGTATTTTTTGAAGTGAATTCTGCACACACTGATTCTAAACTTCTAATTTGATATCTAATTTTTTGATTGATTGTGTTATCTTGCTCTAACCTTGAATTGTTGAAATATTGATACGTATTCTGTTGATTTTGATTGCTTTGAATTGTTGATTATTGATATCTGAATTGTACTGCAACTGTTCCTTTGATGGGTAATATATTGAATGTTCTCTACATTTGATAAAATTGTAGATAGTACTTCTGTATAGTGTGATGCTTGAATAACTGTAGTGTGATTGACTCCTGACGAGTGTCGAGTATATTTAGATCGATCCCTGTATGATCTGCTGGACATCGAAGGCCAAAGTCACAGCGATGTTGGAATTTTGAAAATTTTCCAGGTCGCCTCCGAGTATCAGTCGGGCTGAGGGGACGTGGTACTGAGTGGAAACCTGAAAATTTACTGGACTTCGAAGGCCTAAGCCACAGGGAAGCAATACATGTTCACCTCCAACGCATTCCCGAGATTCTGGTCTATCGACCATTCGTGCCCCTCGAGTTTGCTCGAATGTTGGAAAGTTGAGAATTTCAAGGTCGCCCCAAGTATCAGTCGGGGCGAGGGTGGACATGATACCCAGGATAAACCATGAAATTGACTAGACTTTGATGATTTCAAAGCCTGACCGAAGCATATCTGTTCGCCCCCAATGCATCCCTGAGGGTCTGGTCTTTCGACCATCCTTGCCCCTCGAGTTTGCTCGAAATTGGAGACTTGAAAATTTCAAGGTCACCCCCATTTATCCGTCGGGTTGATGGGCTATCGTGATACATAAAAGAAACCAAGAAATTGACTAAATTTTGAAAGCCTTAGCCACAGCGAAGCAATATGTGTTCGCCCCCAATGCATTCCCGAGGGTCTGGTCTTTCGACCATCCTTGCCCCTCGAGTTTGCTAGAAATTGGGAGCTTGAGAAATCTCGAGGTTACCCCCAAGTATCAGTCGGGTCGAAGGTTGACATGATACCTAAGTTAAACCAAGAAATTTAATAAGGAATAGGAGACAAAGTATGGGTGGAAAAAAAATTTGTTTATTAATTTTTCTGGAGTACATCAGGTGTACAATATTGGGGATATGGTTTGTTTTAGGAGACTAGCTGCATTGTGTTGCAGGGGTTTGGTAAAGGCTATTTGTCTTCTGTCATTAAGTAGTAAGAACCCTTGTCTGTTTTATCGTATACGTCATAAGGACCTTCCCATGATTCGGCTAACTTGCCGGCATTCTGAGGTTTTGAAGATTGATTGACACGTCGAAGTACGAGATCTCCAATGTTAACACTCCGTGGTAGAACTCTCTTGTTGTATGATTTCTGAAGTGATGTGTGGTAGCGGCTAAGGTTGGCGATAACTCAGTCTCTGGTTTTGTTAATCCCTAACATGTTACATGCGAGCTCAAACTCATTATCTTCGTCTGGGAGGTTAGGGTCTCGTTAAGGTACTTCGAAATGAGTAGAGAGTACAGCTTTGGTACCATATGTTAGGAGGAAGGGGGTGCATCCTGTAGATTTTCTTGGGGTTGCCCGATAGGCCCAGAGGACGTGTTGTAACTCTTAAGCCCATCGTCCTTTCTTTACATCAACTCTCTTCTTAAGACCGTCGACGATGGTTTTATTGATTGCTTTGCCTTGACCGTTGCCCTTGGGATAGTAGGGTGTGGAGGGTGAGAGAATGATGTTATGTTTTTTAAGGAAGTTTCTAACTTTGCTACCAACGAATTGGGGACAATTGTCGCATCGAATCATATGAGGGCAGTCGAAGCGAGTGATGATGTTCTCCCATAAATATTTGATAACTTCTTCTTCTCTGGTTCGCTATAGAGGTACAGGTTTGACCCATTTGGTGAAGTAATCGGTTGCAACAAGGATATTTTCTCTACAACCTGAGGCTTATGGGAAGGGATCGATAAGATTGATGGCTCATCTTTTGTTTGGCCAAGAAACTTGATTGAAATGGAGGTCTTGAGAGGGGCAATGGATATCATGAGCGTGGTGCTGACATTTGTCACAGTGTTTTGCATATTCTGAAGCTTGTTTTTTCATATCTGGCCAAACTAATCCTTGGGTGACTGCACAAAGGGCCATAAAATGACCAGCAGTATGATCACCGCAGGTTCTTTCGTGAAGTTTGGCTAAAATTGTAGATGCTTCGGCTTGGGATATGCATCGACGGAGGACGCCATTTAGGGATTTGCGATGTAATTTAGTTTTGCGGACAATGTATCTGCGGCAATTTTCTAACAACGCTTGTTTGGCTTTGCGATTAACTGAGAGGGTAGCATTGTTGAGTTAATGGAGGAACGATGTTAGCCAATCATCTGGATCGTGACTCTCGCCCTCAGTATTGATGGCATTGTCTTCCATCTGGTCGATATTTAGGCGTTCGAGTACTTCGATATGGAGGGCCCGAGATTCTGATTGCCCGAGCATAACTTCTATGTATACAAGGGAATCTGCATGTCTATTTTCCCCTCGAGGGTAATGAGTGATTGTAGATTTTTGGTAGAACTGGTCCATGCGCTGCCGCATAAAGAGAGTGTAGTCAGCCATGCGACCGTTAGCTTGATTTTCTCCTATGTAATGTCTCTGAACAAGTTAGGAATCTGTAAAGACGGCAAGTTTGGGAATGCGAAGGTCAAGGCCGTAGATCAAGGCTTCATAGTCTGCTTCGTTATTAGAAAATTCGAAGGTAAGTTTGACAGCTTTCTCTATGCGGTCATTAGTGGGTGTTACCAAGACAATACCAATTCCTGAGCCATTAGGTCCTGCGGATCCATCTGAGAATAAACCTCAGCCAGTGAGAGGGTCCCAGGGATCTGTTATTTTAGGTTGGTCTTCTGATAAGTCATCTTCGTGTTCTTCCCAATCGACATCTTCGACCGGGAAGTCAGCTAGAAAGTCTTATACTGCTTGGCCTTTTTGCGATATCTCCTTCTCGAAGGTAATGTCGTGTTCGCCAAGGTATACAGACCACTGTTGCACTCGTCTGGATTTTTCTTTTTTGCTGAGTACTTCTCCAAGGGGATAACCTGTGATAACACGGATGGGGTGTGCTTGAAAATATGGTTTGAGCTTGCGTGATGAATAAACAAGTGTGTGGAGCAAACGCTCAAGTTTCGAATATCGAGTTTCTGCAGAGGTTAAAGTTTTACTGATGAAGTATAAAAGTTTTTTTGTGTTGGAATCAACTCAAATAAGCACTGAACTGATAGATGTTTCTGTGGCAATGAGGTAAATGGGGAGTGTTTCGCCTTTGATAGAGGTACAGATAATGGGTGGACGGCCAAGATAAGTTTTGAGTTAGAGGAAGGCTTGTTCACACTCAGGTGTCCAGTTGATCTCGGGATTATTTTTCTTTTATGCTTTGTGGACACCCTGATCGCGTAAAAAGGAAGAAAACCAAGCACACCGGTTTGAGGATTTAGAAATGAAACGATTGTGGGTTGCTATCCTGCCAACCACTTTTTGGACGCCTTTTTTCGTTTGGGGCGAAGGCATGTCTAAGAGGGCTCAAATGTGGGTGGGGTCAGTCTCTATACCGTGTTTACTGATAAGGCGACCCAAGAATTTTTCGGATGACACGCCAAATTGGCACTTGTCTGGGTTGAGTTTCATGTTATAAGTGCGAAGTATTGAGAAGATTTCTGTTAGGTCTTTGATATGGGTATTTTTCTGAAGGCTTTCACATATCATGTCGTCGATGTAGACTTTGATAGACTTGCCAAGCAAAGGTTTGAACATGGTTGTAACAAGGCGTTGGTAGGTGGCTCCTGCATTTTTATGGCCAAAGGGCATAACATTGAAACAGTAAAGGCCTTGTTCAGTTATAAAGGAAGGTTTAAGTTGATCTTCAGGGAGGAGGGGTACCTGATTGTAATCGAAAGCCGCGTCCATCATTGATAGGCGCTCGTGTCCAGAAGTAGCATTGAGGAGTGCTAAAATAGTTTGAAGGGGGGAACTGTCCTTTTGTGTGTGCTTATTGAATTCTGTAAAGTAGACACAGATTCTGATCTTTCCATTTTTCTTAGGAACTGCCACAATGTTTGATATCCAGTCCGTGTACTTTACTTCTCTGATAAAGCCTGCGGCTATGAGCTTGTCCACTTTAAGGTTCACTGCTTCTCGAAGTTGTGGTGCCCAGTTATGCTTCTTTAGTTTTACTGCTGTGGAACAGGGGATGAGATTGAGGCATGGCATGCTAGGTTGGGTCGACACCAGGCATCTCCTGAAATGTCCAGGCAAAGGTATCTTTGTTTGTTTGAAGGAACTCTAAAAGTTTAAGGCGTTCTGACTCATTGAGAGAAGTTCTGATGAACGTACCTCGGCCAGAACCGTTGAGTCCGATAAAAACAGTAGGTTTGATGGGTAAGGTAGTATCTGTCAAAGTTGAAGGGATAGAAATATGCAGTAATTGCTATGGGAGGCTGACAAGTTTTTGGGTCTGGTCGATCTCTGGGTGCTCAATGAGCGGGCAAGGCATTGAGAGCCTTTCAGGTTTCAAGTACCTTTGTGAGTGTTAAAACGAATGGTCTGATAGTAGGTCGAAGGTATGGCTCGCATGGCACAAAGCCAATCGCGTCCGAGTATACCGAGGTATTCAAACTTCTTGTCGATGACAAGGAAGCTGGTTTGAAGGGTAATGGGGCATATGCTGACGGGTAGGCTGATACGACCAACAACGACTTCGGTTGCTCCATTGAAACCTTTCAATTCAACGTTGGCTGCGGCTATAAGGTCAATTTTCTTCATGGTTTGAATTATTTGGAGAAAGACGGTATCCACGGCGGTCCCTATGTCTATGAGCATTTTATGGAGGACAAGTTTCTCAATTTTAATCATGATGACTAATGGATCGGAATAGGGGAAATGAACATATGAAGTATCACAGTCGATGAAAAAAATACCTTCGAGACGAGGGTGATGGCTTGATTCTGGCAAGAGGGTAGGGAATTTCTCCTGATAGGTGAGCTTGTAACATTCTTTGATGCGCTTTCGTTTTTTCTTGGAATGTCCATTGTCTATGTTGTTGACTTCGATGAAATTGATTTTGTAAATGTACACCTCAGCTGGGTCAGCAGTAGGGATGGATAGAGGCTTGAGGTAAGATCTATCGAGGTAGCTTGGAAGATCAGTAATATACTAGCGCAAATGTCCTGCTCTGAAGATGAGTTCGACAGAGCGCTGAAGGGCGAAGCATTTATTGGTATGGTGATAGTTGCATTTGTTATTGGCGCAATAAGACTTGCCTGGTCTGACTTCGATTGGCACTGAAGAGGGCAGTTAGTGTAGGCAAAATAGGCTTTAGTCGCTTCTTGCGCACTTTGGCACTGTTATTAAAGCTAGGGCATTTGCGGCTCTAAGTCTCCTATGAGACGGGAGCGATCAGGGGTGTAGGAGTGGAATGCTCGAGATCGATATAGCCATTGACCTTCAAGAGCATCTCTTCAAGTGTTTGAGGTTTATGGAGGACTAGGTGTCTTTTTACTCGACTATGATCGGGCAAAGCATTCGAATATGCCAGAATAGCATTCGCGCAGTCGAGATTTTCTATTTTTCGGGATTCGTTCAGGAATCTCCTTGGAAAGACCTCGAGGGTCTCATTGCTGGATTTTCTAAAATTGAACAGAGCGTCAACTCTGACCTTTCTGTCCTTATTGATGGCAAACTAGGCGATGAAAAGCTGTGATAGTTGCTGGAAGCTTCATATCGAGCCATTTGGGAGGTTGTGGCACCATCGAAGGGGGTTGTCATTAAGGCTACTTGGAAAAAGGTAACATAATAGGTAGTCTGCCATGGAGTAGAGGCTCAGAGCATTTTGGATTTTGAGGATGTGGGATTTAGGGTTTGTGTTACAGTATTTCCTGAGTTTGGGAGCATGAAAGTTGGAGGGTATTTCGATAGCCAAAAGTTTGGGGCAAATCAGGTTATTGAGGCGGCTCAAAGTTTTGGTGGCTGGGCTCGCGCTGACTCGTATAACTGGTTGTATTTTGTGGTTGAAGTCCTTCTATGTAACATGTGTAGGATGAGGGGGAGATTGGGGAATTTGAAGTTTGTGAGGTTGAGCATGTGGTATATATTCAGCACTGCGTTCCCCAAGTCGCTCTCGAGCGGGACAACGCCTGGGGTGTCGGGAGGAGCGGAGGGTGGAGTCTGAAGAGTCTTCTGTATGGTGAATCCCGAGGTAGATAATGCTGGTTGGAGGAATAATACGGGGGGTGCCTTCGGCACCGATGTGAACAGGGGGTATCTCGTGGTTTGGTGAAGGTCCCAGACGGGCGCGGGCAGATAGGCGCGATGGATCAGGTGCTTAGGATGGCGAGCAGGTTCCAAAGGCTGTAATCTCTGTAGCTCTCGGTGTTGCGCAGCTCATCGATTGCTATATTCTGTCTGTTTTTATCGTCCAAGCGGCGATTTCGTTCAGTTTCCAACGCCAAACGGTGGCTTTCTCGCTCCTGGTTTAGTTGGGCTTAGTTGCGCTCCTCTGTTTGAGCGACTTATTGGGATAATAAGGCTATTATGGCTACTACTCTGTCAATGGTGTCACCTTCCTGGGTTGAGATGGAACGGCGTGTGGGTGCTATTGAAGAAAAGCAGTAGATATTAAAAATAAAGGGGGGAGAAATGAAAAAAAGGATTGGTGGGGCGGAAAGCACAGACGGTGCCAATTATAGGGTCCTAACTTTGTATAGAGGGGAAGTTGGCTCTTACAACGTGGAATCAATCTTCTATCAAAGGAATACAACAAATAGTCTAAAGTAAGAACAAACTAGAGACAAAAACTTGCGTAGAGGCCCGAATGTGACACTCTACGACCTTTGATGAGGATTTTTAAGTAAGATTATATTACTAATAACTAATTCGAGGGTTCGAATACAGGGTTACGCAGGGAGGTCGAAGGTGAAATGTAAGGGGCTGGAGATGATTTTTATAACCCCTACTTGGTTTCCCTTCTCCTCTATTTATATAATCATGGGAAGCTGAGTCACCAAGTGTGGATAAGGCTAACATGATTACTTGTCAGGAAATCCCGGGGGAGTATGGGCAACGGTCATGTCTGTACTGTCTCTTTAAAAGCTGTCAGATGTATCTCTATACAGAGACACATCCAATAGCTGTCACAGGGAAAATACAGACATGACTGGCGCCCATACACTACCGGGATTTCCTGACAAGTAATCATATAAACCTGGCCCATACTTGGTGACTCAGCATCCTGTGATTCCATAAATAGAGGAGAGGGGAAACCAAGTGGGGGTTAAAAAAATCATCTCCAGCCCCTTACATTTCACCTTCGACTTCCCTGCGTAACCCTGTATTCGAACCCTCGAATTACTCATCAGTAATATAATTTTCTTAAAAATCCTCATCAGAGGTCGTAGAGTGTCACATTTGGGCCTCTACACAAGTATTTGTCTATAGTTTGTTCTTATATTAGAATATTTTCTTGTATTCCTTTGATAGAAGATTGATTCCACCTTGTAAGAGCCAACTTCCCCTCTAAAAGAAGTTAAGTCTCTACAAATTCTTAAATGTTTTCCCTTGTAACAGTTAAAAATTAGTGATTGAATATGTTTTGACATGCTGAAAGGCAGCAGAATATAGCCCTGAGGAATGCATTGGACACCGTTCCAATATAAGTTCTTGACTATTAGGCGAATAGGTGATGCATGGAATCTGATTCTCATCATCTCCTTTCGTCCGGACTTGATAACCATTTTCATGTATATCCCTAAAGCTATGTAAATTCTCAGAAGATTTACTGCCAAATAACGCGGTCTGGATACTCAGTATCGTACTGTTAGGGAGTAAAAGTGTGGCGCTCCCTTAGCCCTCTATGATACTGGCGGACCCTGTAACAGGGTGAATGTCCCCGACATATGCGGTCAATTATGAAAAATAATTTTTATCACGAAGGATCGAGTGCGTGGTACAACAGTCTTCGTGACATTTGTCGCGACTCGTCCTATTATCAATTAGTGCCTTATAGGCAAAAAGATCCATGGGCGATCTGTATAAATAGCAGATTAAAAACAATATATGCAAAAGAACGAATAGATAGGAAAAATCATCATGGAATAGAACAAAATAAAATATCATGTATGTCACGAGCACAGTACTGAAAGATAAATGATATGTTCCAAACAAAATCAAAAATACTGACAATGAAAAGTAAAGTAAATCTATACTAGAAATAGAAACTACTACTGTTATCTCTAATGTGCATCCCATGTCTACTGGGGAATCATGACGGATTACTCCGTAAGCTAAATTATGGCGGCGTCAGTGTCGCCAATGAAGTCTAACACTCCAAACGCCACAGGGGCAAAGTTGGTCTCAACAACAATACGATGGGTGTAGACTTTCTTAGCTTTAGCCAGTCTTGGTGCATGGCAGTCTCGTGCCCATTGTCTTGTGCCACTGCAATTAAAGCAAATAGATCCCTGATTTGGCTTTTTCTTCTTCTTCACATTGCCCAGTGTTCTTGATTTCTGAAATCCTTTACCTTTTTCGAGGGCCAAAGGGTTTCTGGTGCCCTCCCTTTCGGTTGCCCTGGTATCCTCCCCTGCCCTTTCCATTTTTGCGTCCCTGACGCGCAGAGTTGTTTCCCCGAAACTAAACATTGTTTGATGCAGGCAACGGCGCACTCCCAGATGGCCGCATAACATGATTCTTCATTAAAAGTTCATCGTTCTGCTCAGAGAGGAGCAGTGCCTGAATTAAGACGTCATGAGTCGTCATGTTCTCTCATCGATATTATCTCTAAAGTGCAATATTACTCGTATGGAAAGTAGATAGAATCTTCTCTACCATTTCAGCATCAGTGACCTTCTTCTCACACAACTCAAGTATAGAAGTAATTTTATGGACTGTTGAGTTAAAATCAATGACCATCCTAAAATCTTGGAACCAAAGGTTATTCCATTGGTGCATTGCCTTGGGGAGCATAATAGTCTTCTGCTAACCATAACGCCCCTTGAGGCTTGCTCATAGGCCAACTGGCTCAGCCTTGTTGAGGTATTCGGTCTTGAGGTCATCCTGAATATGATGACGGAGGATAAACAGAGCCCTTGCTTTGTCCATAGGTTCTTCCTTGTTGCCAATGACGATGGTCTTCTGTAGACCAAGAGACAT
Organism: Kingdonia uniflora; assembly: GCA_014058105.1. Lineage (NCBI taxonomy): Eukaryota > Viridiplantae > Streptophyta > Magnoliopsida > Ranunculales > Circaeasteraceae > Kingdonia > Kingdonia uniflora. The sequence continues at coordinate 5,643,046 of JACGCM010000704.1, read as the reverse complement.
CAAGAACAAGTCAGCGTCAATGCACCAAGTGAGGTAATTAGTGCCAGTCAGCAGCAATGGTGCAAATTCAACATTTTTAAACTTCGCAGACATTTGAATTGCAAAATAGATATCGTAATGAGAGACAAAACATATTAATTGTATGGAATACAAATCATAGTATCTAAAATAAATCTAACAGAAATAATTCCCAATCATATGAAAGTTGAACCCTGTTCATATTCTAAAATACAACAAAATTCTTTAATTAAATCCCAAATCTTACCCTGTAAAAAATGATGATCTTAATCTTATGTGTGCATTTTTATAGAATCCTAACCAAGATTGTTATTCAAAATTACTATATATATGCTCCTTTTATGCTGAGAACTAGGGTGTTCTAAGCCCTATAGTTCGATTAAAGTATGTATATTTTAGCCAAATGACCCGATTTGCTACGAATATGAGGGGTATTAGATGTTTAGCTGACAAGTGGTTCTATCCCAAAGTCAGCTGGGTTCACAAGATAGGTTTATTAGGCCTATCTTTGACCTAACATTCTAGGGTACAATAAGTTTCAATAAATGCATATATACCTCTAAATGTTATGCATGCAACATCTAATTGCACCTAAATATTAAAAATTGGTTCCTTAGACACCAAGTTTTTAGAAAGAAGAGTAAGTCAATTCCCAATTGAGATCTAGCTAATTATCCTAGATAATAAGCTGTGATTTAGATTCGACTCACAGTCGTATGTTAAATTAGTCCTGGTTTCGTATTATCAGTGATCCCTGATCATGATAATAAGTATCCTAGGGGCATACCCGTAATATCCAATTGTCTATCGTAAGATACTTAAATAGGTATTACACCATGTACTTATATTACATATAAGTGAGCCATTGTTCCTATACGAGACACCTATTCCAAAAAAAAATTAAAAAAATATTTTGCATAAAAAAATTAAATGTGTCCCCCACGGGGTATGTCCAGCCAATAGAAATTTTTCAAAAAAAATTGGGTTCAATTTGACAAAAAATTGGGCTATGTGAAGCCGCTTTAGTGTCTGGATCAGTTCTGGATCGGTCTGACTCGGTCTGGGTCAAGGCCTGGACAGGGTTGACTGGTCTTAACTGGTCTGACCCAGTCTCACGTGCCCCGGACATGAACCCCAGGTATCACACACACTTGTGCCAAATACGTGCCACACACACGTGACTCACACCCGTGCACTGCCACGTCTCACACACGTACACTACTCTGGTAACGACAAGGAATATTCTTGTTACTGTTAAGAATATTCCGATAACCTTCCGGCAAAATTTCTGGCATGATTCCAGCGAACAGTCTCCGGTAATCGTCTGGCAAATGCCAAGTGTCACCTCCGGTGACTGCACGTGCCACACGTGCCAGGCATACCACATGTGCCACGTATGTGTCAAACATGCCACACATGCCAGTCACATGCCGTGCCATATCAGCGTGCCACGTGCCCTCTTCACGTGTCACTGCTGACGTCACAGTAGATGACGTCATAAATAAAAAAATATTTTTGTAAAAAAATAATATATATATTGATGACTTCAACGTCCAAAAAAAATATTGTTTTTGACTGTGAAACTTCCTAGTTTCAATGAGCTATTCTGGGCGATTGGGGCATCTTCCTGATATGTGCCATATATCGTTTGAAAGCCCTCGGAGTAGGTTACCCAACCGATGTGGTTTTGCCTCAATCCGATCTCCACAGGGAAAAATATGCACGCTTGAAAACAGCCCTTTAACAAAGGTAAAAAAATTACTAAAAATCCTAATTTTTAATCATAAAGAAGAAGGGAACAATAGGTTTTCAAAACATGCTGATCTATGATATATTATAGATCTTAATATAGGTATTCAAAAATTGTAAAATACCCATTCTCTAGTTCGCTCAGTTCCGTGAAATCTTGGATTATAAGGAAAGATCTGCTCTCCTCGTTCCCAGAACGTACTGATAACGTGTTCGGATATGATTAATCTTGAACAGAATAATACTAAAGCATAAACAAGAGAGAAAGAGATTTATTGATTTTCATAACTGGGTACTCTGTACATAGTATAGTTCTATCTATTGATAACCCACAAGTATTCCCTATTTTACTATAATTCTCCCCATAACCTTATTGAGTCTATGGGTTTGTTAGGAGTCCGTATAGGACACCCCAAACCTGTTGGGTTCCTAGCTAGGGCTTGGACCCAGCTCCTAACAGGTAGGAATTTTCAAAAGAGAGATTAGTCAAATAGAGTTAACTTGGTCAAAAGCTATGTTCAGCTAAAAATGATTGGACGGCCACAATATTCACCTGTTCAGGGGTAATCGCTAATTCGGGCCAACAAAGAAGGGGGCTATACAATAAAATGCCCATTCAAAAATCGATAAAATATTTTATCAGCAATATTACGTGATATCGTAGATGTTAAAAACGAGCACAATTTTTATGTCACATGTTATTGCCCTAGTAGAGACTATATTCTCATTTCTCACACTCACACCGCCAAAAATGTTAAAGTTAAGGGAAGATTGAGTTTAAAATTTAATTAATAAGGTCCGCCCTTCAATTCTACAGTCATGCATGCATGGACGAAATTAGTTTACTTTCTCTTTAAGCTGTATTCGAATTCCCAAATATTAGTTACCAAATTTGACCTAAATGGCCAATAAAAGTAAAATATATTTTTTCACTACATTTAATTCCTCATAAATTACTCGATAAATGCCATATGTAATCCTTCCCACAAGCAAGGGTAAGTTTTGTTTTAATTCAAACCAAATGTGATTGTCACATAAGCATTAAACTTGGTTTAGGTAATCAAAATTGGATAGAAAAAATGATGTTAAGCAATTTTGAATTTAATTGGATAGTCAAATTTAGGTGTTTCGTAGGGATTTGGCTCTCCAAATTTATATTTTAAGCCAATATGGAGAGTCGACTACAAAAGCTCTAGCATTTCTAAACTATTAGCCGCTATTAGTCAGTCCTGGTGGGGATAAATATTACCAAACCATTTTTTGTAGCTCTTTTGTGCCCTTAGCTATTTATCTTTCTCGATATTTGAGATTTTCAAATTTAATTTTGGCTAGATAGGCCAGATGAAGAATCATAAGGGGGGGGGGGACTCTTTAAGCAAGGGGAAGTGGCAATATTCATAATCTAACAATACCTCACTAACTGGTTTTTGGTGTTCAACATAGAATGTTCACAATCTATCAGTAATAGTACCTTACTGAATTGCTTTCTCTTACCTACTCACATGTGAACAATCAGTTCACGGGTAATAGATTTCTACAAGTTAATTTTAACTTTAGTTTTATTTAGTTATATTCTTCCGTTCACGGGTAACTCTTCCTATTTTACTCTTTTTGATTTATATTTAAGAAAATTTTCTCTTGCCACCATTATATTACTCGAATTCACACTTTCCCCCACTGTTGGCATAAATTTGAGAATGAACCCCAAATCTCCTCTGACGTACAAATCACATGAACCTGGTAGCGCAAGTAACAGGTTTACATATACTATATCTTTCCAAGCACAATTTTCCTCAAAAAACTCAATTTATTTCAGCGATCTTCTCCATCTCTCTTTCAATCACAAATCCCTCTTCATATTTTTAATGTTAAACGCTAAGATCTTAATTCAATAAGAAAACTATTATCATTGAAGATGGATAGAAATGGTGATTAAAACTTGGTGAAAATTGAGGGTCCTTAAAATTTAGGGTTTAATTGATTCTTCTCCGATGATGATTAGTCATTGTTTCTAAACCTCTAGTAAAGCAGATCATACCTTATGGTTTCGACCTTCATCTTTGTCACTCAATTCATTAAAGTCCACATCAAAACATCACCCAATCTCATTTGATTTTTTTTCATAAAAAACACAAACCCATCACTTCTTTTCACCCATAATCTTCTCTCTCAACAACAACAAACGCCATTTACACCTGGGCTATAATTTCACCACACTAATGAAGAATTCATTACTTTGTATCTCATTAAAAGGTTCTCGAATGGCTAAATTCAACCACAACAAATGCGGTACTATGGGGTCTCTAGGTCTCTCTATACAAAATCCCCCTTCTTCATCAATTTTCATCGTTTTACCTGTTTCTAACTTTTGGTTCTTACAAACAAAGCAAGCTAGTTAGTAGAAAGCAATAGGGAAAGTGTAGGGACCTATCCCTCGAGCTGCTACCACAGCAACTTACCAACATCAACATGTCAGGCTCACACAAAACTTAAAGGGCATACATCCTAATGGCGCTGGCACTTATCCCACAAACTAGTAGTTATAGGAATAGCATCTAAAAGTTCCACCACTCCATCCATTATTCCAGGAGAACGTGTTTCTATCCACGATCTAGGGGAGAGTTCTATAAATAGAGCACAAATGAAAGATGAAAGGGACAAGTTTTTTGGGAGCAACAAAAAAGCAAAAAAACTACTTGAGAAAATGACTTCATGCTGTGTAGCTAATACGCGACTATAAAGCCTTCATTTTTTTACGTGCTTTGTCATCCTTTTGCATGCTTACCCTATTCTTATTTTCATATCCCCTCTAACATTTTTTATTATCTTCTCCTCTTTGTTGCCGAATGATTTTGTTAATCCTTGAAATCATAATTTAATCGACAATGAGCCTGATTTATATTCTTAATTATCATCAGGTTACAACTTCTCCATCTCTACCTTTAGAATTTTTATCTTTAATCTAGGGTTTATTTGCACTCTTTATCCTTATTAAGCCTTTCTTAAAGATTCTAAGATTTCTAGGGTTTCATTCTACTTATGAAATTGATTGGTTTCAACTACGTATTGTCAGTAATTGCATTACTATTGATCCTCTCGTTATGGTTTCTGAGTGACTGTCACGGATTTAAGACCATTGGAATTGAGATTGATCATAAATTCACTGATCTTGTAATTGCTAGTATGACAAGCATATGAGCCATCAAGACCATGTGATTCACGATTAGGGGAATGTGGGGAATATCGAATCATGGTCACTTTTGTTTGATCTCTACAGTGAGAGTTTCTGTTTAACTCAATTGTAAGTGCAATTTACTCTTAAATTGATTTTATTTGGTTTGCAAATTACTTCTCCAAATGTATGTATTAGTTTTGGATTTTTTAAATTTACATGTTATTTAAGTGTTTTGATGTGTTGTCAAAATTATTTAGCTTACACTATGCGTATGGCTCGATGGTGGACATCAAGTATGTCATTTTTGGTAGCCTTACATACCAGTAGTTCTTTGAATCCAACTTTGCACACTAAAACATATCTAGAATTACCCCAAGAGCTACAAAAACATGACGTAAACGAAGACACTAACATGCACAAAGACTCAAACCATAGTAAAATCATCCGTCGGCCATTAAAGCTCTCTCGGCTTTCACATATATGCTGCGGCAATGCAATTCTTGCTCAACATTACACATCCCTTTTTTTTTCAAAATAGCACTTTCTCGAACCTTACCACTCATAACACTAAGGAAATATTCACTTTGTGCTCAAATATAGTATTATTAGCCATGCCAAAATACATTTATGAAAAGTTGAATAGTAGATAAAATTTTCAGTCACATTATAGTTTTGACATCTACTATACTGAAGAAGACTACTACAAGTTTGATCCCGGACTCCAATGGAAAGTGAATTTGTATCAGGTCGAAAAGACACTCCAGATATCTCCCCAAAGAAATCAATTTCTTGTTGCTTCTCATATCCATTTTTTTGCATTATAAGCATGCACACATTATCTATTGGCTCAGCCGTTGCCATCAGTGTTCATCAGATGTGGATCAGATTGATTGGATAACTCAATGGTTTCCCATAAAAATAGAAACTGACTTGGACAGATTTGGGACGGCAAAATGCTTAAACATTATTCGCTTCGTCTCCAATCTCTTGACGTCGTCGATGTCGACAAACTTCTCACTTTTTCTCTCCTAAGGTTTGCATGTTAGTTATACTGCACCCTCCATCTCTTATTGCCTAATTGAGGTGAACGCAGAATGGTGAGACAAAAAGATCCATTTTGGGACTATGCGGAGGATTTAAAGGGACGTTGTATTTGCAGATATTGCAATATAAATTATCCTGGGGGTATAGCACATGTTAAATCACATTTGTTAAGATAACCAGGATGTGATATTAAAAAATTTGCCTGTGTGCCAGAAGATGTCCAGGCTTTAGCTCTCTATGCTGCTAGTTAAAAAGTGTTCCCCTACAAAAAAAGAAAAATTACTAATTTGTTAAAATATTCAACAAGTATTAAGGGAAATGGAGTAAAGGAGGTAATATTAGCTCTCGATCCACTTATTGAAGTACTTCGTTTAGTTGATGGAAGAGGATCAACTGCAGGTTATCTGTACGAGCAAATGGAAAAGGTAACGGTAGAGTTTGAGCAAAATTGTAATAACGATCCCTTAAAATATTCGAAACTAGTGAAATTATTTGAGTTTAAAAGGGATGGACATATTTTACATAAGATACATGTAGCTGCCGCATTTCTTAATCCGTCCTTTATGTACGATGGGAAATTAAGTATGAGCAGACCGATATAAAAGATGACATGAACTATGTTATGCAAAGGATGGTCCATCCAGGTGAAATAAACAATTTTGTTGCAGAGTTGTTACATTACAATGGCAAAATTTAGAGGTTGTTTAATACCCTTTCAGTGCTAATGATGAAAAAGGCTCATCCCAGATTGTGGTGGGAATATAACAGTAGTGAACTTTCTTAACTACAAAAGGTTGCCATTCGTATTTTGTGCCAACCCTGTAGTTCTTCAGCTTGTGGAACAAATTGGAGTGCCTACGATGTTGCATAAACAAAGAAGATAAATGAGGAGTCTGACAATATTTTAAAGGATCAAATTTACATAAGGCTTAATACTAAGATATGGCTGATTATTCTGACTAGGAAATCCTATATATATGTACAGTAATTATTACAAAAGCTTTAAAAACTTCCCAACGACATCGACATTTGTGATGAAGAGTTTTACAAGGAGGGTAGCGCAGTGGCTTATTCCGCATTTCAAGCTCATGCCTCATCTTCGAACTACATGTAAACTTTCCAGCTCAACAATAGAGTGCGTAGCACAATCAAAAATATGATATTAATGTTAGGAAACATATACAGCACGAGTTTCTCAACCAGCACCACTCATCCCTAACGACACTCGTGTTATTTGTTGAGAGGCGTCTTAAAATAGTTTATTTCGTATCTCGGACACAAGCTTCTTCCTCGATCTTATCAACAAATAGGAAATACTACTAAAGACATGAACAACTTTCCTCTGTTCGAGACATCACTTTCGACCTCTATACTAACAGTTCGATCTGTGCAAAGCGTACTATCAGCAATAAAACCATTGTACAGCAGCAAAGATTGGAATGCTACATAATCTAGTTAAAGAATATCTCACACACACTTTATATCGTCCATCATTAAGGGACTTTATGGTCGTCAAACGGTCATATTAGAGGACCTATAAAGAGACCTTGAGAACTGCAGATGAACGACGGAACATTCGACACATAAATGTTCTTACTCCGTTATCATAAATTCTTGGAATACTCATTGTATTAGATTAGTAATCTAAATAAGATCACCATCACTTTCACAAAATCCTCAAGAGAGGTCATGGTTTTTAACATATTCAAAGGTTTTCCATGCAAAATCATCTTGTTGTTTGTTATCTATTGTGCTTGAACATTTTAAGTATATCTGGTGTAAAGGCTATGTCCAAATCTCAGAATTAGACTATTACATTTGGCGCCGTCTGTAGGAACGAAGTTTTCAAATCCCTTATCTTAGACACCGCTGATCATTTTCTCACAGAATGTCGCCTCCAGGTCAGAGTACACCGATCGTCCAGGTAGAAGAATATACAGCTTTGGTAGATCTGAGGGCTTTTTTGAATTCAGAAATAGAAAGACGTGCAACCCTGGAACAACAGCTCGCGAGTGTACATGACACATTGAAGGTTTTGCAGGGTCAGCATGTCGCCATCCAGAAGAACAAAGTTATACAACCAGAAGGCTCACAGATTTCCGTTTATGATAGAATAGGACCTCCTCCGAAAGGTGTTCACGTAGGAGGTGTGCTTTGATCTAACCATCAACAACAGGACATAGAGCCCATCCCGATCAAGGAGATCCAACAAGAAGTAGATGGCTGCCTGGCAGGAGTCAGACAGACTGATAATCTACCTCGAAGAGTTCGAGTTTCGACAAAGGAACATCTAAGTGAAGGGAGTGGTGACCACAATCCTGGAGAAGGGCGCGTCACACGACAAACCACTATAGATCGACAATATGTCACCCAGGAACATGATGAAAAGTGAATCAAAGAATTGCTCGAAGCCCATACACCTACTAACGGGATCCACAAAAGATTACATAAGAGCCCGATCACCCAGAAGCTATTAGATGGTGAGGTCCCCACCGGGTTTCATACTTCGAAGATCCTGAAATACAAAGGAACTGATCTAGTGTTGTGGAACGCGATCAAGAGTTCTAGGATGCTCATGGTCTACATTCCACGTCTAACCACATTTTATGCCAACTCTTTCCTTTGTCAGGCGAACCCCTATGGTGGCTCCACACACTGCCTGAAGGATCCATCACAACTTTCGAATAGTAGTACGAACTCTTTATCAAGAATTACTCACACAAAAGAGATAAAGAGGTGAACCTATATTTTCTTTTCAGCCTCAAACAGATGCCAGGAGAGAAGCTCGAGACGTTTACTAAAAAGTTCTTGGAGTTAGCTCAAAAAGTAGATCGACTCGAACAGAAGGATTTTACTCACATATATGGATACAGATGTTGGAAAATATCACAAAGTGATCAATGAAATCAAGCAATGAATACAGCAACAAAATTCCAAATGTAGAAGAAGTGTCCAACAGAAGGATTTTACATGTAAACCCCCAATAAGGAAACATTATTTGTATTTGAGTTGTAAGATCCAATTATACTGATTCCAAGAAATTATTGATGGGATTAGACATCTCAAAATGGACATTTAAATGCTCTTCTTTGCCACAACAATCAAGGACTTATGTATACCAATGAAAGAATGGGAACATTAAGTTAAACCATGAGCTCCTGTGAAGAATGCATATACAATAATAGTCATATCACCATCAGATGCGTGAGATCCTCTTTGTATTCATGCTGTTTGACAGTGGCATGCACTTAAGGAATGTTCAGGCCTTAAATATAGCATTGTTGGACAATTTTTTTTGCAATGAGTGAGAAAATATGGATTTTAAAAGCAATGGTAGGATGCATATCCAGTATGTGCCATTTAGTGGTTCAGAGCTCGATGAACTTCTTATTGTATTTTATGTGTAAAAATTTGTAATCACCAAGCCTTATCTTAAACTAATCCTAGGGAGAAAATCTAGTTCTAATTTCTATTAATCTTAGTACTAAGCTTGACCCAGGAGTTGTTACAATTGCAAGCTTGGTTTACTTGACATGAGAGGTTTAAATACTCTATTTGCTTATTATATCATACATCTATTTTTAAGAGCTCAAAATGTGTACTAGATTGTCGTATAATATGTTGCACTAAAATTTCTAGTTGTATAGAAAGCTAGAAACCGTAAGTTCAAACAAATTTGCATCCCAAACCCAGCATAACAATTAAAATATGCAAGTCAATAAACCAAAGGTAATTCACTTCAAGAGATGGGAAAACACACATATATCTCCTCAATTCAATTTGAGAGTGCAGAAATAAGAAAATACCATTCGGTTATTTAGAACACTAAGAAAACTATTTAGTAAAAAATGACTTTTTAATTAGAAACTATAACAAATAATTAAGGAACAATACAAAACTATAAATGGATGCCCCCAAACATACTTTATGTATAAAACATTGATATTACTGATTTACCAAAATGAGTACATCTCGTGAGATCGATTTTAGGGGAGCCCACCCTAACCCAATAATAATGCCTTCAATTTTCTCCCTTGTTAACAAAGTAAAAACTAATATTATATTAATTAAGAAAGAAAGAAAGAGATATATGAGAATGGTGGCGAAGAAGAAAGATCCACTACACTAGAAGGAGATATATGATAGGAGTACACATTGTGTTGGTAGACCTAGTGGTGTTAATTACAAAATCCAAGAGTGTAACCATACCTATTTGGGGTGAGTAACATCAAAATACTGAAATGGTATGTTATTGGCTTCAATGTTGACTCTGCACTAAATTTGGTTCTCTAACTTCTGCCAGTTTCAACTTTAATGTTCCTACCTTTCCAATCATTAAAACCCCCAAAAGAATATGTACTTTTTTTGGGGCAAGTAGAGATGGCTTTAGTGCTTTCACCATTTCAAACTTTAGAATCTATAAGTGCACAATTTGTAGGAGGATGACATGCCAACATGTTGCCTTTTTACTGCCATAATTTTGATTTCAATATATTAGTGCGGCTTCGAGGAAATGTAGAGTAGCATACATATTCCTTTGGAATCGCAAATTCTAAGGGGAAATTCAGTGGGTAACGCCTTCAGGTTCCCTTTACCTGTTTTGCAAGGCATGACTTCTTTTTTCATTAAGTAAAAAACAAAATCAATTCAATGGTATAGATGCTATGGATTTGGCTGGAGATGTTTAATCCATGTCAACTGTAATCTTGAAATGTTCTTAGTATTTTTTTATTGAAATTATACAGTGACGACTATGGTTATCCTCAACTTCACAAAATTCTACGTTACTAAAAATTATAATGAAAAATTAACCTTGAAAAATATATCTAGCATGTCATAAGATGTATATCCAAAGGAAGGCCATCGCTGGATTAAACATTTTCTTCTTCTTATAGTAGATAAAATGGGACAGTAATGTATTTGTGTTGAAACCCATAGAGAAGGCAGTAGTTGTAAAATAAGGTGATAATTAGCTAAAGCTCTGTAGCTTGGTTTTCGGCTATTCTTTAAAAATTAAATGAGTAGAGATGATTAAAGTTAAAGGAGACTGATAGAGAGAAAATATCTGCTAACCCACTTGCAACTTTAGCATAGCCATTTGAAGTTTTGGATTGTTATAGCACAAATTGACAAAATCATGAAATCAAACATTGGTAAATTACTCAAAATCAAGTAAGAAAAATAAAATAAAATTAAATGTTTCAAGATCAGATGAACATAGAAATTAGATCTCCAAGCTTTGAATTTTGTCTCAAATCACAATAAAGCCTCCAATTTAAGTTCAACTCTCCACTCGAGATCATGTTCACAAGAGAAAGGATAATTCAAGAACCAAATCATTAGAGATACTTAGGGCTTGAGATAGTGAAACCCTGGGTTGCCAAAATCGTTTAAGTAATCTTGAAATCCCAAAAATTTCTTGGGAAAGCACAACATTTTCTTAAGAAATCCAAATTTGTTTTTTGGAAAGTGCCTGCAGGGGATAACTATGGTCTTGCTATAGTTAAGTCAATGTCTTGAGTTTAAGTTAAGAAAATTTAAATTACCACGGATAGTTTACCAATTTTTCACGGGATATATTCGATCCAAGAATACTATGGATAAAATCCGTGGCTATCCATAAATTAGACAGTGGTAATTTATCAATTTTTGTGTAGTAATTTCTATTTCTACTTTCACCAACGCTTTACTCGTCGATGACCGAGTGAAGGAGTACCTCGTCCTCAACAAATCAACAACATTGGAATACATGATTGAAAACGTTAACGAATATATCGACCTGGAACGAATGGTGTCTGACAGGCAGAAACCTCAAAAATTAAAACTGATAGCTCGAGATCAATCGACCCATTATAATTTCAATCGAACAACATATCAAGGAAGAGACAGGAAATAGACAAAATCTAACGACAAGAGACCTCGAAAGGGGAGTAACTTGCCAAAACCTTATCTTCCAAAGATGAATGTGATCATAGCCATCATATATCCTATAATGCAGAAAGACAGATTCTTCCGCAATGCACAGTACCTTCAATCAATCGAAGACAAACCATACTGCATCTACCATAAGGTCCGACATGATAAGACAGAGCAATGTTTTGCCTTACAACGGTTGTTGGAATACATGTTCGCAGATGGAAAAATACACGAATACATAGTGGACGTGGAGATTTATAAGAACGGGAGTTACAAAAACTACACAGAAGATGTACAAGTTGAGAAACCAGCAGTCAAAAAACATTTGTACAATATCTCATTCTGCCATTTCGTAGAGACTCAGATTGTCAAAGAGTCAAACAGGAGTAAACGAAGATGTGTCAGCCAATGTCACGACTTGTCCATACAAGATAAAGAAGTTCATTTAATTCCAGTATTATGCTCTCAGCAAACTAGGATTTCTTTCAATGATTGCAACATTCGGCATGTCAACTATCCTCACCATGATGCTTTGGTGGTCATGTTGAAAATGAAAAATATGGTGCTTCATACGATGATGATAGATACTGGCAGTATTATCGAACTCCTTTTTCAAAGCACGATCGATCAGATGGGTCTAGCCGATATGGTCTGACTCAGCAACATTAATAGAGTGCGACACTCTCATCCAATTCCTTAAGGAAAATAGTAATGTTTTCGCTTTAACGTATCATGAGATGCCGGGCATTGATCTGAATCTGGCCCGTCACAAACTCAACTTGAAGGATAAGGCTAAAGCTATCAAGCAAAAATAGAGGACTTTAGCACCAAGACTTCGAGACGAACTCAATAAAGAAATTGAAAAAATCATCAAAGTTGGTTTTATCCAAAAGGCCTATTATCCAGAATTGATATCGAATATTATAACAGTACCAAAGAAGAACATAAAGATCAGGGTGTGCGTAGATTTCACATATTTGAATAGGCATACTCCAAATGATAGTTTTCCACTCCCTATCATAAATAACCTGCTCGTTTTTACCTTAGGACACAAACTCCTATCAATGATGGATACCACGTCAGGATACAATCAAATGCCTATGCTACCTGACGATCAAGAGAAAACAGCTTTCATTACAAAACATGTCCTATACTACTACTAAGTCATGCCATTCGATCTCATGAACGCTGGAGCTACTCATCAACAATTGATGACCCAGATGTTCAAAGATCACCATGCAAAATCTATGGAGGTCTTCATAGATGGTATGTTATGTAAAAGTCTTCTGAAGGAAAACCATATTGCAAATTTACACACGACTTTCGATATTCTCCGTCTCTACAAGATGAGACTCAACCCCAACAAATATTATTTTGGAGTCTAGTCAAGGAAATTCTTGGGCCACTTAATCAGTAAATGCTGTATTGAAGCTGATCCAGATCGTATTTGCGCATTATTATCTATGCCTTCTCCAAAAATAAAGAAAGACGTCCAAAAGTTAGCAGGCAAGATTGCCGCAATAAGCCGTTATGTTTTAAAATCTTCTGATCGCTGTCGATGGTTGTTCAACTTATTGCATGCGGGGATAATAAAATAGAAACATAAGAAGGACCCCAGATCAAATGGACAACAGAGTACGAAGCAGTATTTCAGCAAATTAAAGTTTACTTGGGTTCACTGCCAGTGATGAGTACACCTCACGAAGGGGATGAACTCACCATTTATCTTACAGTTACTGAAGAATCATTAAGTTATGTTCTCATTTGACTTGATGAGAAGACCGAGAAGCCTGTCTACTTCATTAGTAAAACTCTCTCTCTAGCAGAATCCTGATATAGCAAGATCGATAAACTTCTTTTAGTTCTCGTCTTCACCTCTCAGAAATTGAGGCAGTACTTTCAAGCCCACTCAGTACGAGTAGTGACCAACTACACTCTGCCTGAAATCTTATCCAAACAAGAAAAGTCCAGACGAGTCCCGCAATGGTCAGTCACTCTTGGCGAGCATTACATCCATTTTAAGCCCAGTCAGTCAGGCCGTAGCAAATTTCTTTGCGGACTTCCCCGTAGAAGATCCTGATTGGGAAGGAGACAAAATAGAAATTCATGAAGAACAGCTCAAAGAAAGGGCAGACTGGATATCTCAAAAGGGATAACATCTTTTAACTGATGGATCCTCTGGACCCAAAAGATCAGGCATCGGAATCGTGTTGATCATAACTTCTAATGATAGAATTGAAAAGGCAATCCGATTAAATTTCAAAGGTACCAACAATACAGCCGAGTATGAGGCAATAATTCATGGTCTAGATATGGCTCTAGAGATTGGAGTATCCAAGTTGTCCGTATATACAGATTCTTTGTTCATTGTAAACTATTACATAAAAAAATTCCAGAAGAATGGGAGAATGATAGATTGCACAGCCGCAGTAGCCGACAAAATGAATAGATTCAAGAAAATTTATATCGAATATTTGTTGCGCGGAGAAAATAGACATTCTGATTCACTCGCATATCTCGCTAGAGTCCTTAGCTCTGAAACTCGATATCTCAAGATCAAAGTATTATCAACCCTCAGCATTAACATCATAAGCTCAAATTTTGTTAATACTAGGCGTGTTGAAAAGGATGAGGGCACTTGGAGATGACCTTTCCTTAAGTATATTGGGACAAAAAATAAATTCGTAGGCGAACTCCCTCAAGACCCCATTGAAAGAAGACGCATACTTGATAATGCGAAATGCTACACCGCAGAAAACGGTATCTTATACATGATTTCAGTCACATGACCGTATCTCGAATGCTTATCCCACAAAGAAGCTAAAAAATTCCTACACGAACTACATGAAGGTACTTGTGGTTCCTACGAAGTAGGAAGGTCTCGAGCAAATCGAGCTCATTCCCAAGGCATCTTCTGGTCAAAAATGAAAGCTCAAGCCATCGAACTCGCAAGCAAATGCGATGCCTGTTAACGACATGGTCCCCAAATTCGAGCTCTAGTCTTGGAACTCCATTCGAGCAATAATGTATGGCCATTTAAAGGATGGGCCCTCGACCTTGTTGGCGAGTTTCCTACCGTACTAGGAAAATAGAAACATTTGTTAGTCGCAACATATTACTTTATTAAGTAGGTTGAAGCAGTTCCTCTGTGCCGCACACAAGAAGATGAAGTCATCAAGTTCATCAGGGAAAATATCATCATCCTTTTCGGCTGCCCCCATCTCATTAGGATCGACAATGGACCATAGCTCTTTAGCTCCAAAGTCGTCGAATTCCTCAATCAACACAACATCATACATTCTCCTTCAAATCGCAATTACCCACAAGGGAATGGTTAGGCCGAAATTACTAATCGCACTATCATGGATGGGATCAAAAAGCGCTTGACTTAAAAGAAGGGCAATTGGGTCATAGAATTGCCACATGTGTTATGGGCTTATCAAACTACACCTTAAGTTTTAACTGGATGCACGGTGTTTCTCCTGGCTTACAGTACATAAGCAATCGTCCCAACTCAGTATCATCACTCTATTCGCGACCATACCATGAACGATGAAAAAAATGAATTCTAGTTAGCATGTAATATGAATTGGATCGAGGAGACTCGGGACAGAGCAACCATGAATTTGGGAAGGTATCACCAAGCTTTAGCCAAATCTTATAACAAACGCGTTCGTCATAAAGTGTTTGAAATCAAGGATCTGGTTCTTTGAGAGATTCTAAAATATCGCAAAGAGCTCAATGCAAGGATAACCTAAGCTCATTGTAATACGAGAGGTTAGCCCCCTCACTAATACCTCTATCCTTTTTAAACTTTTCATAACATGGAACTTGATAGTAAATTACTTCCTCCCCTTTTTCGGAGATATAGGCTCTGAACCAGAGACCTTGGTCCTCCACGTAACCCCCCATTCTCCCTGCAATTTATTTTTATTTTTCCAGTACTCTTTCCTTACATCTACCCCATCTGGGTATATGACAAGGACTCTCTCTTTCTAATTTTGCACTCTTTCTCATTCACACCCCCAGATCTACTGGGCCCCACCACCTCTATAGTCATCCCCACACTATTAATAGTTTCCTCCATTAAACTGCACTCGTCTCACCACCCTTAAGACGACATTTCCTCGGAACCGCATGGGACTAAAAATTTACTAGAAGGAATACTTGCTTTAGAACGCATACTGAACCTACAGATACAGAGACATATTTTATCATTATCGCTACACTACAAACAATAAAAATAGACCCACCTTCTACCCAGTAAATACGTCTATTTTCCTAATTCCCAAAACAAAACAGAAAAAAACACATCTTTTAAAAATTCCTTCTTCTTCTCAAGCACAAATATTTTTTCTCTCTACAGGCAACATACACATACAGCACAACCTACACTGCAGGCATCTCTCAATGAACTGCAAAATCTCCAAAAAGCCTTACATATTCAAAACACTTATATAGATTACTAAATCATACAGATTACCAAATTACAGATTACTTACAAATCAAAAAGATAGAGTTTTACATTACAAACTTGTACTTACAGAATAGCAATCCTCTACTTTGCCCAGGCATCTTTTCATAAACGAGCAATCCCGTCGTCTCTTCGACAATTTCCTATCACTTGATAAAGATCTCTTTCCCAAACCACACTTAGAACTCAAGCGTCTCCTCTCCTTAACAATAAGATTTGCACCACTTTTTTCTCTTCCTGCTACTGTAGATAATTTATGAGGGAGAGAGAGTCGAGTTTTTATACTCTCCTTCGGTTTATGAAATGATGGATCTTTCTTACACGCGTCAGCCATCCATATTGTTTCCATAGGCACGTCTTTTCATTTTAAAACATCATCATGACTTCTGTGATAATGTCTACTGTTATCACATCTATCCCTATTGTCTGCCATTTAAAGTTTTATACCTTTTCCTCAACATAGTACATAACAACCAATCACCTTACTTCTATACTCTACCAAGATCGTACAACATTTCTAAAATGCCTCAATTTTTAAAATTTGAAGATATCAATACAGTTGGTAAAATCCTACAGCTGTCTCCTACAATATCCTTACACAAAAAGTAAAATAGAATACTTTATTATTTCAATAAGATCGAGATGTCACATACTTTATTCTCTCACAACCACTCATGTTACAATTATTCAAACCCCATCATAGAATACTTCAATCACAGATTACTTTTAATGAGCTTTCAGAAGCAGAGCTTACCAAGCTCCCAGTTACATCTAAACCAACCCCGATGGTTCGGTTCCCCAAAAAAAATTATCTCTCCATTTATTGCCCTTACATCCTCTTCCACGATCTTATCACATGCGAGTTGTCAAACAGTCTGTTATCGCACCTTGGGATCCAATAGAGACCTATGAAAAATATTGCACTAAACAAAGCGATCGTGCTCCACACGCCTGCCTACATCGTCTAGCCCTACAAGATTCAATTGTCATTTTTGAAGTACAGCATCATATGGCAATTAACAAAATTATCGCTCTCGAAGTTCGGATTCCTTGATCTGAAAATGACCGTCTGCGGTATATTAAGCACGCCGCGCATGCTGTGAACGAGTCCTCACCATGTTTAGTCACACTACCTCCAGATAATGATTATCCCCGCAGAAGATACAACTCATACCACCCGTGATTCCAAATTTTATAGCCACCAGAAAGATTTGTGAAGATATTACCCCACTGATTCAGAAGAAGAGTATATTATTACAGCAATATTCACGGAATGACAGAAGTTTAGCATCAATTACTGAAATATTATGACCGCTCTTTGTTTCCATATCATAACGTATCTCCTCAGATTTTATACGGACACATATCAAAATGGCAACAAACAAGACGATAGTCAATTCTGTAGTTGCACACACAGCTACATATCAACCCTGTCTCACAGTTCGCATAAATCTGACATCTAGTTTGCATAAACAGCTTGACCTCCCCTATACCGGTATTTCCAAATAAGTTGTTCCTCTCAATCACATTCTAGACCTCCTCTACATTTTACCTCAACTCTCACTACCATTTTCCCTTTATACCCATGATACTTAATAATCTATGTTACCAACGTCTATGTTATAAACAAAAAGTAAAACAAACAAGCTCGAGACAAAGTATCCTCATAATAGAACACAAATATTTCATTTAGTCTGAAAGTTTCTCTTACAAAATACTTTACAAAAGAGTACAAAGATTTTACAGATTACTTCAATTTACATCAAGTATCAGCTCGACATTTTTCTTGGCCCAAAGAGTCAACATAAGAGATAGATTCCAAACTTTGATCCCATGCTGCAAGACTCAGGGAAGTTAGAATCAGACATCACAGATAAAAAATCTTCTTCATGGCTAAAGAGCTATGGTCCATGGAAGAAAATGATCTTCTGCATCCACATAACCTCCTCGCATGCTAGAGATAGACGGAAGGCCTCATTTCTTCAACGAGACCTTCTCATTAACAGGGTATTGACAAGACTCCCTCATCCGAATGCCTGCCGCTTCATCTTCAGTTGTAACAGCTTCCGTTTCTAGTAGCCGAAGACCGTTATGACATTCTGCCTCTAATGTCAACAGGTAATGGAAACAGGAATTGGAGTAGGCAGATGCAACGGTTGGTAACCAAAGTACCTGATCTGCAATTCCTCCATCTTCCTCCGAATCCTAGACTTTCGGGCCTGAGTCTCAGTCATCACCATTTTAACCACAGTAAACAAAGAAGGCAGAGATCATAAATGAAGGTTTGCTCCTACAACTCAACTCAGAGTGCCTTTTATACTCGGATCAGCATTTAAAGCAGACCCTCCAAATTCCCAACGTCTAAGAGATTCCCCATGAAACAACATTTAACTATAGTCATTGGTTCTACGAAACCTTACAAACACTAACAAAATTTATGAATATACATTAGAAATGAATCTCAAATATTAATTCCAGTATTTAATGATACTTTTTAACCAACACCACTTGCCAACAATACTTCTCATACTGTTGGCTGAGAGGGGGTCGCTATAGTGACTTATTCCACATCATGAGCTCATACCTCATCTTCGAACTACATACAAACTTTTGACCTCAACAATAGAGCGCGTGGCACAATCAGAAATAAGACAGCAACATCAGAAAACATATACAACACGAGTTTCTCAACCAATACAACTCATCCCCGATGATACTCATGCTATTGGTTGAGAACCGTTTTGATATAACTTATTTTGTATCTCAGACTCAAGCTTCATCCTCCATCTCATCAGTATATAGGAAGTACTACTAAAGACATGACCAACTTTCCTTAGCTCGAGACATCACTTTCATCCTCTACACCAATAGTTCGATCTGTGCAAAGCATACAGTCAACAATAGAGCCGTTGTACAACAACAAGGATTGGAGCGTTAGATAATCTTGTCAAAGAATATCTCACACACACTTTGTAATGTCCATCATTAAGGGACTTTATGGTCGTCAAGCGGTCATATTGGAGGACCTATGAAGAAACATGGAGAACTGGAGATGAAGGACGGAACATTTAACAGAAAAAAGTCCTACTCTGTTACCTTACATTCTTAGAATACTCATTGTAATTGATTAGCAATCTTAAAAAAATTACCATTACTTTCTCAAAATCCTCAAGAGAGGTCGTGGTTTTTAACCTATTTAAAGGTTTTCCACGCTAGACCATCTTGTTATTTATTATCTATTGTGCTTGAACGTTATGAGTATATCTGGTATAAAGGCTAAGTCTGAATCCCAGAATTAGGCTATTATAGTTAACATAGATACTTGATTTTTAAAGATTGTCTCGTCATTCCATAATCTTCTTATAGGTCTGGAAAGTAGCGATAGTTTTACATCATTTTTTACGAGGGTGGTATTCTTTGGAGTTATAGTTTTTTAGCATTTGTTTCCAAACCGTGTTGTTTATTTTGAGAACACGATTTACCCCTGTAAAGTATCTCATAGAGTTGAGAAGACTGATCTTCATGGTTTGGGGCTTTTGGGCTTCTGCTAGAGTCATACGCTTTTTTTTAATTATTATTTAGACCAGATGGGTTGTATGAGTAGCACGTCTCCCATAAATCCAATATACAATTCTATTGGCCAGATTTAAGAAAAATATAGTTTATGTTGTGACTGTATATCTCAGTATCTCTTTTCATCCATAAATATATTTCCACCATTAATTTTAAAAGAAACTTGGACAGATTCTGAGTATCCTAAACTCGGTAGGTCTTGTCCAGATTTTTGTTAGCAAAGATGTAGCTGTTGGGATACCATGCTTATGCAAATGAGAATTCTAAGTTCCCACTTAGAGGTGCAATTCTCTTTTTAGTGATATATTCCACCATTAATACATCAATGTTATCTCCAATAATCACATGTTGCTTACCATTAGGGATCAATGAACTATGATTAACAAGCCAAGGAAATTTTAAATGCTTAGTTCGTTGAAAGTATTCCGGATCAAAGTTTCTAATACCGCCGTCATTGTTTAAAGCGATGAAGTTAACAGCCCACTGGGGCCATCAGAAATATCAATAACATTTGTTATTGAAGTAAAATCATAAGTAGTCCTCGAACAGAAGTTAACTCTAGGTTGATCTTAGCTGTCACGCCCCAAAATCCGATAATCGGTAGCTAGACCAATATCTCAGATTTGAGGATGTGCAGGTCGGGGAATCCAAAGATTCTCCCCACAGACAACCGAGCCGTAGACAAATTCTGGCCTAGTCGTTCACTTAGCAATACATCAGAGTAATAAGGAATATAAAATAGAAACAACAGAAGAATAAGAAGCAAAATCTAACCATAAGATTGTACAAATCTCTACGCAGCGAACCCAATAGTAATAACTGGAGAATGAGCCTCTAGCTCAGCCCTCCAAGGATCACCACAGCAGTAGCTAAAACCTGAAACAACCTACCACTGAAAGGGGGATGCGAGAGTGAGCAAACAACGAGCTCACTAACTCCCAAGAATAGCTAAACGATTATACAAACCAATGAGATAGATATAAATAATAATCATAATAGGATATAATAATTGTTAATGATAAATAATATATATCTACCATGATGTCTAAAAGGTATCTAATAGATATACATATATATACTAACTCTAATGAATCTATCTATAAAATATACCTCGTGCAAATGAGTACTAATATAATAACTACGCTCCAGTCACAAGGACTACTAACTATACTCTAATCACTATCGTGTCCCTCAGTGCCACACGCAACTAACCTACCTCAGGAATACAAAAACACACAAGGGTAAACGACCCTCGTCCAACAACAATCCAATCGGGTTACCCAAAACCCAACCAAGCACAACCCTGAAGCTATCATAAGCTAAACGAGATCGCCCACAACCGGATACCAGCCTAAAGATCACAGCGGAGAAGAATATGATGAACTAGGATAATCCCATAATTATCCTAATGCAATGATATGTTATGAGGATGATATGATGGAATAAGATAACTTATGATTATCCCAAGTACAGAAGATTCTAAATTAAACATAATGCAGAAAGGGTTAAGGATTTCTATCAGAAGAACCTACGAATTGGAGGTATGCTGAGATGCAATGGTATGCCTGATGATGGTGATAATGATGATGATGATGCAGAATGATTTAGCGATCTCAACCTAAAGACCTAGCCCCAAAGACTAAAGTGGGCTGACAACCACTGAAATAGGATTTACCTTACCGGATAATATTGGATACAAGGGTACGATGTACTGCATTAGCTCGACCAGACTATGAGGATATTACATCAATCTATCAAATCCCACAGAGCCAACGTCCGAACTATATATACATTCTGAGGCATTTCAACCACCAGGATAAGCCCTGTACCGGATCACAAATACTGTCCCATACCATCCCACACTCCCGAATGGTTGACTAGGTATAATAATTTCCATCCAGGACCCACCTTCTATTTTAACCCGATTGAGGAATCCCCGAACCTCACGAGGGTCGGCCGATGCAGAGTTATTTATGTATCCGATTGCAGTAAGATAAGGAGAATATACTATCCATGGATGCGAGCAAAAATCCTAAAGACACAAACACAACCACTGCTAACACAGCCAGCACACAATAATATAACCACCTGCCTGAGAGCGTGGTATACAAAACGAACACAGATGCCCTCCTGTGTCTCAGTTGCACCATCTAACCCTAGATGAAACAGCAACTTAACCGTCACAACATCTAAATAACATCAGTCTCTAAGATTCTTCAAGCAATATGATTACCATCAAGTCTTACAGTGCTCTAGCTGTCAACACAGACTAGTACTCATCGGGTGACCTACAAGTGTCCAACAAGTAGCCAAGAATTCCCAATAACATAACTGCCTCACAATCCTCCTAATCATGTCTATAAGTCACCATCATGGATGTACAGGAACCGGATTCTACAGGAGATTTCAGGCGCATTCCAACATCTCGGGAGACGTACCACATCATTAACCACCTGGCTGGGCCGCATACCTCACTAAGCCATGTTGTCTCGCTGCCTCCTAGATGACAATAGGGAGCACAGCCCTAACAGCCTCATCCCGGGGAAAGAAGGCTTACGGGTAAGCTCTTAGCTCTAAGAATCATTAGGACAATAATTGTCACAACACGATAAGCAAACAATCCTAAGGTAAACTATCAGAAGTTCAACATCTACGACCAACCACCACGGACAAGCCGTCTGCTCACCACCAATAACTAATAGTCCAGGAGATTCCACACTCCCACATAAAATCCAACATTCCAAACAACCACCAATCACAACGACAGTGCTCAAGGACCAGGCCTCGAGAACACAGAGTACACCTAGATAGTCCTAAGACTAATCAAAACAATAGCAGGCAAGAGGACGAGCTCCGAATCGAAGACCATGTCTTACTGAAGCTATGTCGCCCCAAGACTACCCTGAAACCAAGTTTAGCAACCCAGACTAACCAAGGTGCTATACTATAAGGGATAACTATAGTCTAAAAACTATACTGTCTAATAAGAATAACGAATAAACAACGTGCCGTCCATGAGTCTCTACTAAAAGCCAAACCTAGTTACTAGTACTCTAAAACAAGCTGGCCACCCTATTAACTAACCAACAAAACTATACACAATATATATTATATATATATAAATATATAGCGACGCTGAGCCGTCGCAACACACTGAGAAATGCCTTTGCTCTCAACCTCAACAAAGAAATGATTCGCAACGACCATCTACAATGAAATCGTTCTAAGAGGAATCTCAAGAGTTATCGTCACATTGATGACAACTGAGAACAACTACCAATGACTAACCATAACCTACAGGTTCTATCTAGTAGCTAAACTCACATTGTCGTGGGTTTTACTAACTTATCAAATTCTTAGGTACTCTCGTCAAAGGTATGCTAAACGGATAGCCTGTAAAAGTATTCTAAGTAATTAGCCCATCTACTAACCTAATCACAGACATAATATATATATACTATGCATTTCTATAACTCCCAAATCAGGATAATTATCTAGTTATTAAGGAAGATAAAACTCGCCTGACGATAATCCAAGTCTTGCGGAAATCCAACTCGGAAAACCGAACCTAGGATCGACGAAGAAGCAATCGGAACAACGAACAAGCTACAAAAACCAATAACAACAGCAAGTCAACAATCACTTCAAGAAGATGACATCAAACTCAAACCCTAGAAATCATACTTACGCCGAAATCGAGCGAAAAGGACGGAAAAAGAATCGGGAATCACTTACCGAGGATAGAAGCGAAGCTTACGACGAAGCGGGCGAAGAGTCCTCGAGTGATGGGGAAGAGTGGATTGAGAGTATGGAGGAGAGGGGAAATGGTTTGGGAGAGAAGGGAGAGAGAGAGAGTAAAAGGGGAAGAGAGGAGAAGAAAAAATGAAGCTAAAAAGGCTGAAATCGCGCCTCTGTTCGAACAGGAATTGATCTTGTTCGAGCAGAACGAAGTATATTCGAACAGAGAAGTGCTCTGTTCGAATAGAGTCCTTTTCAAATAGAACTGGTCCTGCCCAAAAAAAATAACCCCGGAGGCACCCCGGACCACCCCGGACACCCCGAAAACACCACGGACCACCCCCACTACCACACAAACACTTCTACAAGTCCAACAAGGGTTTCTCATGGTAGAAACGCCACCTCTACCACTTCACGGCCAACAAAATGCCTAAACCCCCAAAAATGAATCTTTTCCTCAGGAAACTCTGGAAACATACCAGCCAATCCAACGGCTCACCGGAACCACCCCAAACTATAAACACACTAATTAAACATCACTACCAAACTTTCTAGAGGTTCCTGAGGTCTAAACACCACCTCCACAGCTTAATCGCCACCGGAACTCCTAAAACCCAAAAAAAGGAATCTAATGGCTAGAAACTTATCCGAAAGGAATAAATGGATGCGGAATGGATAGAAAAGACTCGTGAGGAATAATATACAAATGTGTGACGTGTTGGAGTGTATACGGAAGCTTAGCGGAAAACTAACGGAATCTTTTATGAAGAAATGGACAGAAAGGAAGAAAATGGACAGAAAGGAATAAAAATGGACGGGAGGAATCTGACAAGCCAGATAGGAGGGGAAGCATCACGGAAGCCCAAATCTACCCTAGGATTCCCTAAGATCACACCACACCACCACACAACAATATCACACGACTACCAAACCACAACGGGCACCCAAAACCAAAACACAAACACTTCCGCCCCGAAACCACCGAAACCAACAAAACTACCAAAAGGAATCTAATACAAACCTACCAAAAGAAATAACACGTATGCATAACGAATAACAATATATGAATAATTGTAATAATACTTAATAATAAGAAGAAAAAAATACCCTAAAATTCTGAGACATTACAATCTACCCTCCTTAAAAGAATTTCGTCCCGAAATTTAACATATCCGCTAATGTATATAGTAGTATATTTCAAATTGCAATGTGTAACCATATCGTACTAGTGATTACACAAGGTCGATAAAATAGAAAGCCCCATGAACTCCTCGTCCCGGTACGCGACAAAACCTTTCCAGGTAACCTAGCAAATATTTTAGGTAAAAATATATCAATATGTAGTTTGTGAAAAAAATAAAATAAATATATATATATATACTAATTTATATAGTTTGATTATAGAAACTAATAGTTTATAGATGCATATCACCATAAGGGAAAGTAGAATACGATGCCCCTCTCCCTCTATGAACAACGTCAAAATCTAATTTGTACAATATCCCCAGTCTCATAACACGTCTGTTATGAGATCAGGTCTGCGATACAAGAGATGGAAATAATCGGTTAAAACGATGTAATCAATAAATAATGAAAACCAATCCAAACGATCAGATCCAATAACCTGATCAATCTAGACTCGATTAGGAGAGGATATCCAAAACTCGTAAGAGAAACGTTAAAATAGGATGTACGTCAAAACTATTACGACGGAAAATACAGGGTCGTCCAAATAGCGAAAGATCATACCGCTAAAATCAAAACCCAATACCCAAAACAAAATAGGGAAAACTACTACCACTAGAAGCCAATCAATCGCTATTCTAAGGATTCAAGATAAGCATCTTGAGTTCTCAAAATCTACAGCAAAAGCCTGCACACTAGACTTAAGCTAGAGGCCTATACGCAGAAGGTCTCAAGAGATTTACTCTATAACCCAACATGCGAAAAGAAACACAGGACAACAAGGAACCGTCCTAGCTCATCCTACTGAATAACTCAGCCTATGAGTGCTAGACACTGAGATAGGAGTTCACCTAGAGCTCTAATACCAAGTCTGTCACGCCCCAAAATCCAATAATTGGTAGCTAGACCATTTCTCAGATTTGAGGATGTGCAGGTCGGGGAATCCAAAGATTCTCCCCACAAATAACCGAGCCGTAGGCAAATTTTGGCCTAGTCGTTCACTTAGAAATACATCAGAGTAATAAGGAATATAAAACAAAAACAACGGAAGACTAAGAAGCAAAATCTAAACATAAGATTCTACAAACCTCTATACAGCGAACCCAAAAGTAATAATTGGAGAATAAGCCCCCAGCTTAGCTCTCCAAGGGTCACCACAGCAGGAACTAAAACCTGAAACAACCTACCACTGAAAGGGGGATGCGAGAGTGAGCAAACAACGAGCTCACTAACTCCCAAGAATAGCTAAACGATTATACAAACCAATGAGATAGATATAAATAATAATCATAATAAGATATAATAATTGTTAATGATAAATAATATATATCTACCAAGATGTCTAAAAGGTGCCTAATAGATATACATATATATACTAACTCTAATGAATCTATCTATAAAATATACCTCGTGCAAAGGAGTGTTAATATTATAACTACGCTCCAGTCACAAGGACTACTAACTATACTCTAATCACTATCGTATCCCTCAGTGCCACGCGCAACTAACCTACCTCAGGAATATAATAACACACGAGGGTAAACGACCCTCGACCAACAATAATCCAATCGGGTTAGCCAAACCCCACCAAGCACAACCCTGAAGCTATCACAAGCTAAGCGAGATCTCCCACAATAAGATTCCAGGCTAAAGATCACATCAACCAGCCAGACTAATTAACCTAATAAATTAACCAGACACAGAATAAGGAGGGAAGAGATGCAGAGAGGAGAGGAGTAATTAGAAGGAAGATGAATCTAATTATACCGCAAATCAATTAGGAGAAGAGGAATTTAAAAAACAGAGAAAAATATGATGAACTAGGATAATCCCATAATTATCCCAATGCAATGATATGTTATGACGATGATATGATGGAATGAGATAATCTTATGATTATCCTAAGTACAAAAGATTCTAAATTAAACATAATGCAGAAAGGGTTAAGGATTTCTATTAGAAGAACCTGCGTATTGGAGGTATGCAGAGATGTAATGATATGCTTGATGATGGTGATGATGATGGTGATGATGATGCAGAATGATTTAGCGATGTCAACCCAAAGGGCTAGCCCCCAAGACTAAAGTGGGCTGACAACCGCTGAAAAAGGATTTACCTTACCGGATATTGTTGGATACAAGGGTACAATATACTGTACTAGCTCGACCAGACTATGAGGATATTACATCAATCTATCAAATCCCATAGAGCCAACGTCCGAACTATATATACATTTCGAGGCATTTTAACCACCAGGATAAGCCCTGTACCGGATCGTAAATACTGTCTTATACCATCCCACACTCCCAAATGGGTAACTAGGTATAATAGTATCCATCCTGGACCCACCTTTTATTTATGCCCGATTGAGGAATCTCTGAACCTTTTGAGGGTCGGCCGATGTGGAGTTATTTTTGTTTCCGATCGTAGTAAGATAAGGAGAATATACTATCTATGGATGTGAACAAAAATCCTAAAGACTGAAACACAACCACTGATAACATAGCCAGCACACAATTGGATAACCACCTGCCTAAGAGCTTGGTAACTAAAACAAACTCAGATGCCGTCCTGTGACTCAGTTGTACCATCTAAACCTAGATGAAATAGTAACTTAACTGTCACAACATCTAAACAACATCAGTCTTTAAGATTCCTCAAGCAATATGATTACCATTAAGTGTTATAGTGCCCCAGCTGTCATTGCAGACTAGTACTTATGGGGTGACCTACAAGTATCCAACAAGTAGCCAATAATCCCCAATAACAGAACTGCCTCACAATCCTCCTAATCATGTACATAAGTTACCAGAACGGATGTACAGGAACCGGATTCAACAAGGATGTTTAAGCCGCATTCTAACATCTCGGGTGACGTACCACTTCATAAACCACCAGGCCCAGCCGCGTACCTTACTGAGCCATGTTGTCTCACTGCCTCCTAGATGACGGAAGGGAGCACCCCTAACAGCCTCATCCAGGGAAAGAAAGCTTATGGGTAAGCTCTATTAGCTCTAAGAATCAAGAGGACAATAAGTATCACAACACGATAAGCAAACAATCCTAAGGCAAACTATCAGAAGTTCAACATCTACGACCAACCACCACGGACAAGCCGTCTGCTCACCACCAACAACTAACAGTCGAAAAGATTCTACACTCTCACATGGAATCTAACATTTCAAACAACCACCAACCACAATGACGGTGCTCAAGGACCAGGCCTGGAGAACACAGAGTACTCCTAGAATAGTCCTAAGACAAATCAAAACAATAGTTGGCAAGAGGACGAGCTCCGAATCGAAGATAATGTCTTACTGAAGCTATGTCACCACAAGACTACCCTAGAACTAAGTTCAGCAACCCAGACTAACTAATGTTCTATACTATAAGGGATAACTATAGCTTGTAAACTATACTGTCTAATAAGAATAGCGGATAAACAACGTGTCGTCCATGAGTCTCTACTAAAAGCCAAACCTAGTTACTAGTGCCCTGAAACAAGCTGGGCACTCAAATAACTAAGCAACAATAATATACTCAATATTTATTATATATATATAGAGAGAGAGAGACGCTGAGGCATCGTAACACACTGAGAAATTCCTTTGTTCTCAACCTCAACGAAGAAATGATTCGCAATGACCATTTACAACGAAATCGGCCCAAGAGGAATCTCAGATGTTATCGTCACATTGACGACAACTAAGAACAACTGCCTATGACTAACCATAGCCTACAGGCTCTATCTAGTAGCTAAACTCACATTATCGCGGGTTTTACTAACTTATCAAACTTTTATGTACTCTCGCCTAAGGTATGCTAAATGGATAGCCCGTAAAATTGTCCTAAGCAATTACCCATATACTAACTTAATCAGAGACATAATATATATATACTATGCATTTCTATAACTCATAAATCAGGATAATTATCGAGTTATTCAGGAAGATAAAACTCGCCTGACGATAATCCAAGTCCTGCGGAAATCAAACTCCGAAAGCCGAACCTAGGATCGACGGCGAGGAAATCGGAACAACAACAAGTAAACAATCAATTCAAGAAGATGACATCAGACCCAAACCCTAGAAATCAGACCTACGCCGAAATTGAGCGAAAAGGACGGAAAAGGAATCAGGAATCACTTACCAAGGATAGGAGCGAAGCTTGCGATGAAGCGGGCAAAGAGTCCTCGAGTGATGGGGAAGAGTGGATTGAGAGTATGTAGGAGAGGGGAAAAGGTTTGGGAAAGAAGGGAGAGAGAGATAGAGAAAGGGGAAGAGAGGAGAAGAAGAAATGAAGCTAAAAAGGCTGAAATCGCGCATCTGTTCGAACAGGAATTGATCCTGTTCGAACAGAAACAAGTGTATTCGAACAGAAAAGTGTTATGTTTGAATAGAAAGGACTCTATTCGAACAGAAAGAGTCATGTTTGAATAGAACTGGTCCTGCCCCAAAAAAACAACCCCGGAGGCACCCCGAACCACCCTAGACACCCCGCAAACAACACGGGCCACCCCCACTACCACCCAAACACTTCTACAAGTCCAACAAGGGTTTATCAAGGTAGAAACACCACCTCCACCCCCTCACGGCCACCAAAATGCCTAAACCCCCAAAAATGAATCTTTTCCTTGAGAAACTCTAGAAACCTACCGACCAATCCAACGGCTCACTGGAACCACCCCAAACTATAATCACACTAATAAAACATCACTACCAAACTTTCTAGGGATTCCTGAGGTCTAAACACCACCTCCACTGCCTAATGGCCACTGAAACTCCTAAAACTCAGAAAAAGGAATTTAACGGCTAGAAACTTATCCGAAAGGAATAAATGGATGCGGAATGGATAGAAAAGACTCTTGAGGAATAATATACAAATGTGTGACGTGTTGGAGTGTATACGGAAGCTTAACGGAAGATAGAAAGAATCTTTTATGAAGAAATGGACAGAAAGGAAGAAAATGGACAGAAAAGATGAAAATGGACTAAAAGGAATAAAAATGGACAGGAGGAATCTGACAAGCCAGATAGGAGGGGAATCATCATGGAATCCTAAATCTACCCTAGGATTCCCTAAGATCACACCACACCACCACACAACAATATCATACAACCACCAAACCACAACGGGCACCCAAAACCAAAACACAAATACTTCCACCCCGAAACCACCAAAACCAACAGAACTACCGAAAGAAATCTGATACAAACTTACCAAAAGAAATAACACTGATGCATAACGAATAACAATATATGAATAATAGTAACAATACTTAATAATAAACAAAAAAAATACCCTTAAATTATGGGACATTACATTAGCCTTATAGGTGTTCCTATTTTTTTCTCTATGTATTGAAACTTATAGTTTATCATGCTAGTTGCACGAATTATGTGTAGGTTTATGTTGCGGAATAGTTTATGATATGCAAAATCTTTGAGTAAAAAAAGATGTAGACATTCTTAATGGACGACATAATTACGGGTTTTAGAATTGGTCTCAAAACTGGTAATGGTTGTCATTGATTTGTCATTAAGGTAATATTAGCTTCAAATCATTTGTAAATGATTTGCTTTAGAGGGCAGTTTTGCCATGACGCCAAAGAATTAATTGACTTCTTCCCAGATATTAGCCTTTTTTAGAAGCAACAAAGGGAAAATGTGGATTTATTGGTATACCTTTCTAACTTAGTCCTTCTTTTTCTCACTATTTTATTCCATATTTTGGTAAATCTTCAAGTACTTTTCTTATAGATACTACCCTAAAATAAATCTAGAAATCACCACCTTTCTAACTTCGTTCTTTCTCACTAGTAATTCATCTAAGACCATTGGACCAACTATGCACTTATTATTGATGGACCCACCACTACAACAAATACAAGTTTTTACGGCATTAAAAAAATGACGTAAAAAGGATTTAAGGTCATTTGAATAAATGACGTCAAAGGCGATGACGTGGAAAGGTAAAGACTAACAACGTCATTAAATAAGTGACAGGGAAAGATAGGCACTAACATCGTTAATTAAGTGATGTATAAAGGGTTTAAAAAATGACGTTATTGATACCTAATTTTGGTGGTCGGCCGGCTAGTGTTTTCTCTTGACGTCACTAAATAACGTCATTAAAAAATGACGTAGTTGGAATCTTTTAACGTCATATTTGAAGTGGCGTGGTAGTGTTTTTATATATCAACAATGACATTTTTAAAATGACATCAATACCTCAAAAAATATAAGAAATAAATAAATTAAAAAACAAATATTGTCAATCCACTGCTCTGTCCTCCTCTCTAAAGGACCACCACCATATTCTACAAAAAGATAAAATATTTGGCTAAATTATATTACTTTTATTCAATATAAAATGTTCGAACATAATCACTTTATTGATTGAATTACAAAGTTAAATCAATGGTAAACTTAACCAATGCATAAAAAAACTAATAAAGTAAAGAAGGGTCTTGGATGTTTTACTGCAAGAATGCGTACAACCTTTAAGTGCCTTTGTGTGTTTCATTTTCATATATGGAAATTCTGAACCTAAAAGGAAGAATAATTAGCATACATTTGTCTCAACTATTAAAAAAAACTAAAGTTCTATCCTCAGGCATTTCGATATATCAGAGATGTACACCTAAATTAATGGCTATGAGAAAGTCTAGCATAAAGGCTTTAAGAAATTCTTATGCAAAAGTGATTTGATGCGAATACACTAAATCTTAGAGAACACAATACCTGTAAGTGTTAGGAAAGTGAAGCATCAAGGGGAACATAATGATGGACTCTTTTGTGTCAGACTTGAATTACTAATAGCTCTTGAGTTTGAAGATTCCCTTCTAAGTGCTTGTTCATCATTATAGACCCAAAATAGATTCATGTAGACACAATGAAAAAATTAACACCATTTATTTTGAACAACTTTTCTATACTAGTACGACGAAACAAATTCAAACAAACGGCCATTGCTAAATGAAAAATTAACAAATTGGGCTTGTACCTATAATCGCTTTCCGTGCATCCTACTTGGAAATTCCAAGTTCAACCTGACAAGAAAATAAGGATTTCATAAACTACAAAAGCAAGTATGCAGATCCCTTATAAAACATAACATCTAAAAGTTGTCATGTCACTTAAAGATGAAAACACTGACATAATTCTAGTATAAAGTACTCACTAGTATCTAGAATTAAGGGCAGATCTTGGAGACATTTCTTGCACTTAAGCATTCTTTTTGAATAATGAATCTACTATAAAAAATAGTCATGATTTCATTAGCCATCTCACCAATTTGGAGGCTTGCAACTATGCCAAAGCATAGTCTAGATCTTGAAAGACTATAAGAACTAAGGCCGTGCTTTAATCAAGTATTTTTGAAGTGTCCAGAAACTCGCTCGAATGCTAAGTGCCGCATCATTGGGTCCCTTGTGCACCAGCTGGGAAGGTTGACATCATAATGTTGAAGTTTAATTTTGGGGTTTCACCAATCCCCTACTTCATCAAGGAAATCTCTTACTACATCAGGGAGATTACCAAGTAAAGGAACGACAAGATCCAGTCTTTTATAGCCATAGTGGTCCCTGTCGCATTCAGGCCTTCGGCAAAGTGTACAAAGAAAAATCCGATGGTTGATACATCTAGCAGAAGTAAGAGAAGATTCAAGCAACTTTTTGATTTTATCATATAGCTGATTACCCAAGTGAAAATTACTTACCCAAAGTAGTAAGCCCTTTTAGTTTTACTGTACTCTCCCATTCCCCCATGAGGAAGTATTTCCCTTTGAAGTATATTATTTGCATATCTGCACCGGAGACAATGCATTGGTCCATTCTTAAAACATAGTTAGCAAATAACAAAAGACAAACAAAAACAAAAACAAAAGATTAAAACACATACTTTATTTTCTTTTCCTTTTAAACGCCCAAAGTTAATCCTCTTTTACAAATATAGTCTAATGCAATCTACAGAACCGTGAGAGGCAATATACCCACTATAATTGAGCTCATCTCCTATCATCATAGAGTGAACATCAATCAAAGGAAACAAAAATATTTTGACAAAACTAAGACGGGAAAGGCAAACATACCTAGTTTTATTAATCTCATTTAATATTCATTTTAGCTTGCCCTCTACCCTATCCATACTAAGAATATCCCATTGAACATAATGGAAAAAACCTGATGACATGATTCCACAAGGGTTATGCTTTATGTTCAGACTTTAAAGCGCAGATATAGCAACACCCAAATCAAAAACCTCGACGGGAACATATAAACACCTCTTGGTTTTGTATCACAAATGTTTCTTCTAAAGAAAGAAGAAGTAGCTCCATCACCGGAATATAATTAACCAAAAAGAAAGCAAGCAAGAACACACTTGACAATCTCATGTCAAAGAACCTACACAAGCCTTATATTGCCTAGCATGCTTAGCTCACTTCGCGTAAAACATTCCCGGATTATCAGTTGTTTATAAGTATGGAGGCCAAAATATTTCTTTTGTCCCCGAATAAATTTCGTAGGAAGTTTGAAGCCTATAATTTCACAAAGCTTGCTTATACATCATCTCCCTTGTAAACTCAGGATCCATCAAGCTTTGCTCTGACATTTTTTTTCAACAAAACCCCTGGAGCTTTCTAAACACAACATCAAACATACAAAGGAGGCATGCTACATACATTATTCCCTCGAAAGCTTTCTGTTGATAGTGTTGGAAGTGATATAAGTTTCATAAAGGATAGTGAAGTGTCAAACACTGGGGTGATAGCTAATTTACTAGGTGACGAAACCATTTACTTTGGTGGCACTGATACATCAACAAGCAAAGATTTAGAGTTTCCTGGAGATATTTAAATCTTTTTTCCATTAGATCAACGCCATAAATTGAACAGGGTTCTTATGACTATGCAGAGGAGACTACCTACTGCAAAAAAAGACATGGAGGATCTTATTGCGCGATTGAACCAAGAAGTAGCCATAAAAGAATATCTTACAACAAATGCTAAGGAATTGGAAATAGAACTTGAAACTACTAAACAGAAAAGTAAAAAAAATCTTCAGCAAACTATCTTAATTGAAAGAGAACAATTCGCCTAAATGCAAAAGGATATGGAGGAACTCAGGAAAGAGTCTTTGGACATGGAGTAAAAGTTCAAAGTGTAACAGGATAAGAAGTTACGAACAGAGTCAACAAAGACATCTGATGTTAGGGAAAAGGAATATCTCGCACAGGAGTTGGATTTTACAAAATTATACCTTGTAAACTTGCTGAATTTTCATCAAGAGCTCTTGATGAAATCCAAAGCAGATAGTAAAGTTCTTGTTAAAGAGGTTAAATCTCTTAGAAATTATCAAACAGAATTGAAGCAGGATCTTGGTCGGTCATTTAAGGAAAACTCAGAACTAGAGAGATTTTTTCAAAAGGAAAAACATAGAACAGAACATGCAAAAATCGCTAGAGGAAAGTTACTGCATGAATATGGTATTCTTACACATCAGCTTCAAGAATGCAGTGTTAATTTTCTTGTAGATGAGAGAGATAAATTTAATGTAGATTCTTCGCTATCAGATGCTTTGGATCTCTTAACAACTTCTGAAAACCGAATAGGCCTTCTTCTTGCAGATGTACAATTTCAAGCACAAGTTGGGGAAATTAATTTTGGTAATGATATAAATGGAGATGATCTAGGAACAACAGACAACGATATTAGGAAGATGCTGACATATTTATTCATTGACAATGTCAGATTGAGGAAATAGGTCAATTCTGCGATACGTTATGCTCTGAAAACTACAATTACATCTGAAATTTCAAAAAGGAAACCCCATCTAGAAAAACTGTATTAAAGAAGTTCTAAGAAAGATGAAATTTTGGGGTGATAATGTACACAAATCAAATAGTATTAGAACTGAAATAGCTATCACCGCCACACCCACACAACTAAATCATCTGTACTTTCCAATATTTGACATTGAAAGAATTGCATAGTGGTCGGTCATGTTAAAAAAAAGGGATTTCTAGATTTTCCGAGTTAATCAAGCATTCAAACAAACAAACCCCATAAGTACATAAAATAAAACATGGGACTTTTAATCATAATAAGAATCCTAATTCATCAAACAAAGAAATCGAAAACCATTACAACAAATATATAAATCATTAGATGGGACTTTTGGATTCACTAACCTGCTACTAGATTTGATTGAGGTAAATATTTCATATGGTATCGATTTAGGGCTGGAAATTTCCTTAAAACCCTAAATTATCTTCTTTCTTTCTCCTCCCCTTGTATTTCTTGATCTCTATATTGTGTGCTAATACGTTTAACGGCTATTTTGATCAACATCAGTTGATTAAAAATGACATAAATGTTAAGCGTTCAACATTAAAGTCACTTATGAAATAGAGTGAAATACATTTTTTTTACGTCATCGATGAAAATGATGTTATTTTTAGAAACAACTATATTTAACGTCATTTTTTAAAAGGGGACATTGTAAGCCAATTAAGAAAGTGGCGTTGCGGGGGTAAAAGATTAAATAGGACCTCTAACGTTATATTTGAGATAAATGACTTTATTTAGATTACGAAAAAGGCCAAATTTGTTGTAGTTCACCCTTTTTATATTTTATTCTAACTACCCTCTATTGGTTTTGAAGCACTACAGCACCCAAAACTTGATTTCGGGTAGCATAGCAGTTTGAAGCAAAGGTGATGTCACGTAGGTTGAAATTTCATAAGGCATTGGTGAATGGGAGATATTTGTTGTCAATAATGAACAGTAAATGCATGTTTTGTGTTGTAGTTGGTACAAATCTTTTAATAAATGTGCTTTTACAACTAGAACCGGGATCGTTTTGTTCAAGTAAATTAGTGAAGATTCATTCCTCTAATGGTTATAATCATGTTGACTACTATAGATAATTATTTCTCTTTGTTTTTTTGCCCTTTCACGCAGATTTTTGGAACTCTATTTTGCAGAAGAGATTCAAAGTAGCTATTTTATGGCGTAATAAGGTACATCCCCCTCCTCTTTTGATAGTTTTGTTTCGCTTACATTGTTGTAGAGAAATTAGCATATTAGTTAACTTCTATATCTTAAATGTTTGTATAACAAACAAAGAGTCTTTATGACGCCTTCAATTATGATGTCAAGTTCTATAGGAGATCACTTATACTATATCGCTGTATCAGGTTAATTTATTGTTTGCGTTTAACATTGAATAACTGTAAACAAGTAACTTAGATAATCAAATTTTTGTGCAGGAACCAAGGGCTGAACAAGGAACTACATCTTAACATTCTTAGTAAGAAATTTTGTTTATTTTTATGTTATATATGATCCTAGCTAAAATGCTTTAATGCCTCATTATGGGCTTAAATCCATTGTTTACCTCATTATCCTCCATAAACTGATAAACCCCTGATTTTTTTCTCATAGTTTTTAATGGATTCATTTGCTTAAGATGGAAAGAGCACTAAGAATTTTAAGAGGATGGTGGTACAAATCTACCTGGGATCAAATAGATTTTTGTACATTAAAAGCACCTACTGTAACTATAAACTAAGATTTTCTTTCAAATTGTTCACAAAATACGATGATATGTATTATCGCTTTGAAGTTATAACGTAGTATATTCGTCGCAAAACTTAAAGAAACCATATTTTTAGTGGGGAAAAAGTGACAATTTTTTTTACTCATTAATTTGTGACTTTTTGTGGTTGTCGCATTTTTCAAAAATATCGACAGCCAGTGGCGTTGCAAAAAAATGCGGCTAACCAACGGCGATTGGTAAAATAATGGCAATTCCCCTCATATTTATTTAAAAGTGACGAACTATTGCCCTTAGTTTTTAGCCATTTTGTTATAGTCGATGAAACAAGACTCACTCCATTTTTTATAGTACCAACCTTTATAACTTGTAATATCTAAGCAATAAAGCAATTCTTCAAAATTCTTGAACTGAGGTCGTTGTTTTTACCTATTCAGAGGTTTTCATACTAATTTCGTGCCATTCAAATTACTTTCTTATAATTATTTGTGTTCTAGATACATTCGGTATAAGAGACGACATATTTGAGCTACGAATTTAGGCCCTTACATTTGGCGACGTCTATGGTAATCGAAACTTACCATGAAATCCTAAGACGAATAGCTGTTCAAACATCATCAACAGCAATCATGGTAAATACCGAATGAGCAGCTTCAACAATTCAACCAGAAGCCACGTTAATAGAACCTAATCAGTTGACAGAGTTAAGGACAAGCCTTAATGCCAAAACCATGAAGCAAAACAAACTCCAGCACCAGTTGATTCAAGATTAAGAGCCTCGTGGTAAGGAGTTGGAGGAAGAGTGAAAAGCCTGACAGTTAGAATCCAGGCAACATGAAGAACAAATGACCACGCAGCTGTAAGCTATTTTGAAAATGCTACAAGATAATTAATAGAGAATGGCACCCAGGGACAAAAAGGCAATGCCTGCCATCCTTAAAAATTTTGCCCGTGGCAAACTGGGGCCACGAGGAGCCACAAGTAGAGGGGTAGCTAGGCAACCACACAACAATCTGCAGGAACCAGAATCCTTTGTTTATCTAAAGCAAAAATGATTAATCTGAAGTTAGTAATGGATGCCGATACTCTAAATGTCAAGAAGAGGAGCCGTGGCCTCCAACTGGGGTACCAAATAGGAAAAGATTGAGCGAGGTAGTGGCAATCATAGCCCAAGGCCAAAGCAGTGATCAGTTTCAGCGCCACATCAATACGTAACTTAAAAGTACATGGACTAGCAAATTCGATAGCTGCTGGAAACACAAACCCTTTATAGCAAAGATGAACTCAACAAACTTCAGGGAAGTCCGATTGCTAAAGAATTGTTCAAAATTAAAGTACTGTCGAGATTTCACATTCCAAAAATCCATAAATACAAGGGTACTGATCCAGGAGAGCATATCTAGCAGTTTCGTGATTCATTAGGATTATATTCAAAATTAACATTCAGTTTCATTATTTGCCTGAAGGATCAATTTATCCGTTTAACCAGTTGCAAAAATTCTTCATTAAGATTTATACTCACAAAAATGATAATAAATAGAATTGGTATACTCTCATCAGTCTCAAACAAGCTCAAGAAGAGAAATTCGAGGCTTTCACCACCAGGAAGTTTCTTGAACTAACCAAAAATGTGGACAACTTAGATTAAAACATTGCAATGTCGGCCCTCACCAATACTCTTCTGATCGAATACAGAGCAAAATAACATTTGTTTCTAAACAAACCCATATCTTTGGAAGAGATGATTGAAAAAATGAACGGGTATATCGACATGGAAATGATGATGACCAAAAGGCATAAATCTACTAAAAATGTTTTAGCCATAAAATGTCTAAATATAGAAAGGAACGCTGATAGAAATAATGATGAATGACACGACAAGAAACAGGCCAAAAATGATGAAGGAAAGACCCGTAAAGGAAATTTACTCCCAAAGCATGTCCTTTTGAAGCTGAATGTTAAACTCTCTTAAATTTATCCTATACTAATAAAAAATAGGTTCTTCCTCAATGCTCAACCCCTCGAACCAATCGAAGGGAAACCGTACTGTAAACATCATAAGGTAAAATATCATGACAGTGATGGACATTATGCCATACAAAAACTAATAGAATATATCTTGAAAGACGGGAGAATGCATGAATATATTGTCTATGTGGAAGGGTACAATAATGGAAGTTATAAAAAAGATATCGATATCATTCAAGTTGAAGGAGAAGTTGAAGAGAAACATCTCTATTACCTCTATGTCAATCACATAATCAAAATTCATTAGATTAATAATTTTTCCAGATACAAGAGAAGGAGGTTGAGATAGTGCCAAGATCTCACAGTAATGGAGAAAG
Source organism: Kingdonia uniflora (assembly GCA_014058105.1). Lineage (NCBI taxonomy): Eukaryota > Viridiplantae > Streptophyta > Magnoliopsida > Ranunculales > Circaeasteraceae > Kingdonia > Kingdonia uniflora. The sequence continues at coordinate 5,604,272 of JACGCM010000704.1, read as the reverse complement.
AAGCTAGGTTGTTACCCGAATCGAGTTAAAGGTGAACTGGTATTTCCTGTAAAGAATGTGATGTCGAACATGTAAATTTCCCATAAATCAATACATTAGTCGTCATGCTAAAAATAAAGAATTTTGTCATACACACCATGATGGTCGATATGGGCAGTGCTATCGAGGTCCTTTTTAAGTGTATGATAGAGAAAATGGGGCTTATAGATAAAGTAAAGATAAACGACATGGATATCAACAGATTTAATGGATCTAAAAAAGAAAGGGTAGGAAAGATCATCCTGCCTATAACGGTTGACCCGCAACTTATGACGTTACCTTCTATGTGAACAATGCAAAGTCTCAGCATTTAGGTATCATAGGATGATACTGGCTGCATAATATGAAAGCAATTCCTTCCAAGTACGACAAGATACTTCATTTCAAGTGGAACGAAGAGATTTATGAAATCAAAGGAAGCTAGAATCTAGCTCGGGCTTCCAAGCATATAGTACCAAACATTATTGACATATTTGGGGAATTTTCATTATAGGAATTATAGAAAGCTGATCACATCGAGGGTCGGCTTCTTACAATCGAACTTACAAGATACATAGAGATCGATGGATAAGGCAAAGGAACGTTTGCTGGTACAAGTCATGATCCATAAAAATGAGAAGTCTTAGTACAGTCATTCGAGCTAGTAAAGATGTATTCGCATAGACATTCAAGGAAATGCTTGGAGCTGACTCAGAGTTGGCTTGTCACAAGCTCAGCGTACGGGACAAAGTCTCGGCAGTTAATTTGAAACAAAGGACGCTATCTCCTCAACTACGAGATGAGATAGACAAAGAGGTTGATAAGCTAGTTGAAGTTGATTTTATTAGGGAAACCAACTATCTAGATTAGATCTCGAACATCGTAGCAGTCCCAAAGAAGAATGGGAAAGTTCGTATTTGTACAGATTTTACAAATCTAACCAAATACACGTAACCAGATAGTTTCCCACTGCCGATCATCCCCCAAATACTAGATTCTATACCAAGCCATAAGTTATTATTAATGATGGACACCGCATTGGGATACAATCAGCAACCGGTCTTAGTAGAAGACCTAGAGAAAACTACATTCATCCATTATTATTACAAAGTTATGCCATTCAGGCTTAAGAATGTTGAAGCAACTTACCAATGGATAGTAGAAAGTATGTTCAGAGAACATTTAGGGAAGATCGTGGAATTATGCATTGATGATATGCTCTACAAGAGCTTAAATAAAGAAGATCATGTGACAGACCTCAAAACTATCTTTAACATTCTACGAGCATGCATGATGAAGCTCAATCTAGACAAGTATCAATTCGGAGTCTAATCTGGAAATTCCTTGGACATCTTATTAACAAGAAGGAGATAGAGGTAGATCCAGAATAGATTCGAGCTCTAATATCCATGCCATCACTAAAGAATAAGAAAGATGTGTGAATGCTCGCTGACTAGATCACGATAATAAACAGGTTCATTTCAAAGTCATCGGATCATTGTGGATGGTTATTTTTCTACTACTACACAGATTTGTTAGATGATGAAAAGGAAAATAGAACAAAGATATCGATTGGGCAAAAAATTGCGAGGCCATTTTCTAAGAATTGAAAAAGTACCTTGGAAAACCTCTATTAATGAGTACTCTGGTAGAAGGAAGAATTGGCAATCTATCTAGCAGTTACATAAAATTCTTTCAGTTTTGTCCTGATATGTCACGCCCCAAAATCCAGTAATCGGTAGCTGGACCAATAACTGAGATTTGAGGATGTGCAGGTCGGGGAATCTAAAGATTCGCCCCACGAACAACCGAGCCATAGAAAAATTCTCGCCCAGTCATTCGCAATAGTATCACAACAGACTAATAAGGAAAGACAGAAACAGCGGAAGACTAAGATAACAATATCTAAACGTAAGATTCTACAAACCTCTACGCAGCAAGCCCGACAGTAATAACTAAAAAATGAGCCTCCAGCCCAACTCCCCAAAGATCACCATAGCAGCAACTAAAACCTGAAACAACATGCCACTGAAAGGGGGATGCGAGAGTGAGCAAACAACGAGCTTACTAACTCCCAAGAATAGCTAAACGATTATACTAACCAATGAGATGGATATAATAATGATAATTGGATATAATAATATCTAACGATAAATAATATATATATTTAAATATATACAGGATGCCTAATAGGTATCTAATAGGTACATAACTAGTCTAATGATTATATGTAACTATGCTATAATTATACATACACATCTCGAGCAAAGGAGTGCTAAGACTATAACTATACTCCAGTTCCAAGGACTATTAACTACACTTTAATCACTACTATGGCCCTCATCACCACAAGCGACTAACCTACCTCAGAAATACAATCACACATGAGGGTAAATACCCTCGGCTCACAATAATCCAACAGGGTTACCTAAACCCCAACCAGGCATAGCCCCAAAGCTATCACAAGCTGAGCGAGATCGCCCACAACCAAATACCAGCCTAAAGCTCACAGCAACTAATCAGAATAATTAACCTAATAAATTAACCATATACAGAAGTGGGAGGAATAGATGCAGGGAGGAGAGGAGGATGCAGAAGGAAGATGAATCTAATTACGCTGCAAATCAATTTGGAGAAGAGGAATTTAAATAAGAGGAAAAGAATATGATGAACTAGGATAATCCCATAAGTATCCCAATGCAATGATATTTTATGATGATGATATTATGGAATGAGATAATCTTATTATTATCCCAAGTTCAAGAGATTCTATATTAAACATAATGCAGAAAGAGTTAAGGATTTCTATCTGAAGAACCTACGAATGATATGCTTGATGCTGATGATGATGATGATGCGTTATGATGTAGAATGATTTAGAGTGGTCAACTCGATAAACTAGACCCTAAAATTAATGTGGGTTGACAACTGCAGAAAAAAAAAAGATTTACCTTACAGGATATTGTTGGATACAAGCGTACGATGTATTGCATTAGCTCGGCCAGACTATGAGGATATTATCTCACTTGATCAGAGTGTTCTGGGCTTTGTGACCCATGGAGCCTATCGTTCGAACTCTATTTAGTATTCCAAGGAATTACAACCTCAATAAGGACTAAGTTTGCACCATTCTGACTCTGTCTCGTACCATCCCACACTCCCGAATGGGTGAACAGGTATGATAGTTCTAGTGCCAACTCACCTTCAATTTTAACCTGATTAAGGACATCCTAGAACCTCTTGAGGGTTAGCCGAGACGGAGTTATTTATGTATCCAATCGCAGTAAGATAAGGAGAATATATTATCTATGGATGTGAGCAGGATCCTAAAGACTGAAACACAACTACCATTAACCTGGCAGTATACACAGGATAGCTACCTGCCTCAGAGCGTGGTAAGCAATCCTAAACACAGATGCAAACCGTGACTTAGTTACACCATCTACACATAGATGAAACAGTAACTTAACCGTCACCACATCAAACAACATCAGTCTTTAAGATTCCTCAAAGCAATATGATTACCATCATGTACTACAGTACCCTAGTTGTCATGGGATGACCTACAAGTATCCAACAAGTAGTCAACAATCCCCAATAACCGAATCGCATCACAATCCCCCAATCATATACATGGGTCTCCTACACGGATGTATAGGAATCAGATTCAACAGGAGGTTTCAGCCGCATTTCAACATCTCGGGTAACGTACAACTTCATAAATCACCTGGCATCAGCCGCAAACCTCAATGAGCCATGCTGTCTCACTGCCTCCTAGACGAAAAAAGGGAACATAGCCCTAACAGCCTTATCCCGGGGAAGGAAGGCTTACGAGTAAGCTCTATCAGCTCTAAGAATTATGAGGACAATAAGTGTCACGAAATGATAAGCAAACAATTCTTAGGCAAACTATCAGAAGTTTAACATCCACGACCAACCACCACGGATAAGCCATCTGCTCACCACCAACTACTAATAGTCCAGGAGGTTCCATACTCCCACAGGGAATCTAACATTCCAACCAACCACCAATCACAATGACAGTGCCCAAGGACCAGGCCTCGAGAACACAGAGTACACTTAGCCCAATCTTAAGACAAATCAAAATAATAGTAGGCAAGAGGACGATCTCTGAACCAAAGACCATGTCTTACTGAAGCTATGTCGCCCCAAGACTACCCTGGAACCCAGTCCCGTGACCTAAACTAACCAATGTGCTACACTATAAGGTGAAAACCATAGTCTCTAAACTACACTATCTTAGAGAAATGGCGGCTAAACCGCAACTGTCCATACATCTCCACTAATAGCCAAACCTAGTTACTAGTGCCCTGAAACAAGCTGGGCACCCTAATAACTAACCAACAATACCATGCTCAATATATTATATATATATATATAGCGACACTGAGGTGTCACAATACACAGAGAAATGCCTTGTTCTCAACCTCCACGATGAAAAGATTCGTAAAAACCACCCTCAATAAAATTGGTCTAAGGGGAATCTCAGGAGTCATCGTCACATCGACGATAACAGAGAATAACCTCCTCTGGCTAATCATAACCTACAGATTCTATCTAGTAACTAAACTCACATTATTGCGTGTTGTACTAACTTATCAAACCCTTAAATATTCTCGTCTAAGGTAATGCTAAACGGATAACCAGTAAAGTATCTTAAGCAATTAACCCACATACTAACCTAGTCACATATATAATATACTAAACTATGTATTTCTATAACTCACAAATCTGCATAATAATCTAGTTACTCAGGAAGATAAAAAAACTCGCCAGTAATCTGATGCAATGCTCCAGCAGAATCAATTTGATCAAGGAACCCGAAGCTCCAACGACAGCATCTCGCGGACATACCACCCGAATCACGGAACAACACAACCGCAACACCGCAGCCATCGCAACAACCCAAACAACACCACCACCGTCAAACACAACACCTGCAACCATCACAACTCCGTAAATCAATAAAAACCCAATAACCACAAACCCTAAAATCACCCTACGATCACAAACCCTAAATCCGAGGGTTTCCACCGAAACTGAAATTGGAACAAATTACCCAAATCGCAGGACAACTCAACTGCAATGCCACAGACATCGCACGCAACCCAACCAATAATCAGCACCACCAAACACACAAATCCTCCAACAATCACAACCCACAATCAAACCTAATACCTGCGATAATCACAACGTCGCAAACCCCAAATCACCAACAATGCGAGCCCAAACAACCCCCCACAATCACAAACCCTAGAAATCAAACCTTATGCCGAATCGAGAGGAATTGACAGAAAGGGAATCGAGAATAACTCACCAAGGAAAGGAGTGAAGATTGCGACGAAGCTCAGCGAAGAATGCGAGAGCGATGGGGAAGATTAGATCAAGTGTAAGGAGGAGAAGGGAATGGTTAGGGGAGAGGAGAGAGAGAGTGTGAGTTTGGAGTGAAGAGAGAGAGAGTAAGGAAAATAGAGGATATATATAAAATGTACCTCTGTTCGAATAAGGATATTCCTATTCGAATAGAGAGGATCCTATTCGAACAGAGGAAGTCTTATTCAAATAAAAAGGGTCAGCGAAGAAACTCAACAGCTCAAGAAGAATCCTATTCGAACAGAGAAGGCCCTGTTCGATCAGAGGGAAAATCCTATTCGAACAGAGAAGATGCTGTTCAAACAGAGGAACTCAGGGAAAAATCTAACTGTTCAAGGAAGATCCTATTAGAATAGATAAGGTCTTATTCAAATAGAGGAAGATCTTGTTCGAATAAATATGGTCCTGTTCAAATAGAACTTGTCTGTTCAGAAAAAGAAGATTCCAGAAAACCTAACGGCCAACCTCAGATAACCCCGGACACCCCAGAATTAAACCAAACCACCAACACCACCACACAAACACTACTACAAACCCAACAAAGTTTTCCCAAGGTATAAACACCACCTCCACCGCCTCACGGCCACCAAAACGCCTAAATCTCCGAAAAGAAATCTTTGCTTGGAAAACTCCAAAAACCTATCGGCCAATCCAACGGCTCACCAGAACTACACTAAACCATAAAAATATTAGAAAAACATCACTACCAACCCATCTAGGGGTTTCCAATGCCACAACGCCACCTCCTCCTCTGATTAACCACCGTACCACCGAAACTACATAAAAGGAATCTAACATACAAAACCTGTCGAAAAGAATAAATGGATCCATAATGAATGAAAAAGTACATGTGGAATATATACGGAATATATGTGCGGAACCTAACGTGGAGGAATAATAATAATAATAGTTAATAATAAATAAATAAAATAACCCGAAAATCTGGGACATTACATGATACGATTGGAAGGGAAGGTTAAAAAACATGTATGTTTCATAAGAAAAATACTTACTCTAGCGGAAACAAGATATTCTAAAGTCACTAAGCTCCTCCTTACAGTCATCTACACATCACAAAAATTGAAGGAATACATCCAAGCACTTTCAATAAAGGTTATGACAAATTAACTATTCCCTTCGGGAAGTGTCATAAAAAAAAGTCATGCTGAGTACAATAGTGGTTTGTTAGTTTGGGGGAATATGATATTAGATTCGAATAAAGAATATCAGAGAAAGGAAAAATCGTAGCCAATTTCTTGGCTGACTTCTCAGTTAAAGACCTAGATTGGGAAAAACATGACCCTGAAATAACATAAGAACATGAAGTCAAACCACTTGGCAAACCCTTTGAAGAAAGGGAAGAGTGGGTAACTTAAAATGGTAATAGACTACTTAAAGACGAATTGGTAAGACCTACAGAGTCAGGAGTGGGAATTGTTCTCACCACTCTGTCAAATGACATAATTGGAAAATCAATAAGAGTTGATTTTAAAGAATCCAACAATGTCACAGAGTACAAGGCAATAATTCACGGATTAGATATTATATTAGATATCGAGGTAACTAAAATTTTAGTACAAACCAATTCGTTTCTCATAGTCCACCATTACTCTAAACAGTAAAAGAAGAATGGGTAGATGGTCGATTATGCAGTGCTGGTGGTCGAAAGAATGAACAAATTCAAGAAGGCAACACTCGAATATTTACCTCATGGGGAAAATTGGCACGCAGACTCATTACCTTGCCTGGCAGATGTGCTAGGTACAGAAGTAAGATATCTCATGATCGAAGTAGTATCAATCCCGTGCATCGATCTTGCCTTGATATGCGCAATCAATACTCGGTGTGATGAAGAGAAAAAAAGTAATTGGAGGATGCCATTTTTAATATATTTGGGCCCGAATAATAAATGTGAGGAAAAAAGGATATTAATAAAAAATTCAAGACGGTACATCATACTAAAAAATGGATTATACAGGAGATAAATCCCTGTGCCCTATCCTAAACGCATCTCCCAAAAGGATGCCGATAAAATGCTAAGAGAATTGAATGAAGGAACATGCGGATCCCATGCTGCAGTACGCTCACTAGCGAATAAAGTTATCACACATGGAGTGTTCAAGCGAAAAATGAGAAAATAGGCTGAGAGTGTTCAAGAAAGTGTGATGCTTGCTTAAGACACTGGTATAAAATAATTACCCCTGCACTGGAATTATATGTAAGCAATATATTTTGGCCATTCAAACGGTAGTCCCTTGACCTAGTAGAGGATTTTCCTAACACTCCAGGTATTAGGAAATTCCTCCTTGAGGTGACATATTACTTTGCAGAATGGGTCAAAGTAGTTCTACTCTGTCGAACTAGAGAAGAAGAAATCATCAAGTTCATTTGGGAGATGATTTTCACGAGGTTTGGCTGCCTACATCTGATCGAATTAACAACGGGCCCCAATTTATTAGAGAAAAGGTGGTTAGCTTTCTAAATAAAGACCATATCATAGACTCACCATCAAATCCATATTACTTGCAAGGGAATGGTCAGGCCAAAATCACAAAATAGACCATAATTGATGGCTTCATGAAACGGTTAGAAATAGAGAAGAAAGGAAATTGGATCTGGGATTTACTACATGTTTTTTTGGCCTAAAGGATAACACTGCGATAGTCAATTGGGTACTCTCCATTTTTATTAGCATATAGCGTTGAGGCCACAATCTGAATAGAGTATCACCATCCAGTTAGAGATTACGAGCTAATTGACGAAGAAAACAAATTTGAGCGAGCATGCAATATAAATTTGATAGATGAGACATGTGAACAAGCTACGGAAAATCTTGGAAGGTACCATAACATGTTGGCAAATTCGAACAATAAAAGGTATAAGGTCGAGAATTTTAAATAAATGACTTGGTACTTAGAGAAATTCCAAAGAATAGAAAGCAACCAAATGCAGGGAAACTAGGATTCCAAGTATGTGGAATACAAGGAGACTAAAGAACTACTATCGTTAGCTTGATAAATTTATTTTGCTACATGTTGATGTAAGATTTAATTTCTGCCTTATACAGTCAATATTAATTCCAAAAGTGAGATTTAATCTCCAATTGTATGTACATTCTATTTTCATCAATATTAATTTCCCCACAATATTATTTACTATATAGATTAATTAATACTTCAAATGATACAAGCAAAGCTAAAACTAGCTTCCATCTTTTGGTAAGTCTACTATACAAATATAATACTCGACCTACTTTTCATTTCTCTTAAACATACCAAAGGATGAATTCCTTTTTATCACACTTGATGATCTAACGACAGATTTTAGGGATCTAAATTCAACAACTTTTCTACCAGCTTCTGCTCGACTTCTGGCAGCAGGTATTGTAGGAATGTCAGAGCTCTTATTACCGTTAACTGGCTCTTCTATTGGTTCTTAAAGAATAATCACAGTTTGAGAAGAAGAGGTAATGCTGGGATGATACAAGTAATCAGTTCGAATTATGTCCACATTACAATTAACCCCAGCCTCAACCATAAAATTATGAATTTTATCCCTTTATTCTTCAACCCCCTTTATTTCTCCACCATATAACGCTATCAAAGATTTCAATTGCCTTTCATGAGGATCCCTAGATGTAAATTTCTCAACGTCGGGCTGTACGTTTAGGTAATCGCTCCTGCGAAAGAAGACGAGCATCAAGCTTTCTAGTACAGGTTCTTTCCTAATCGGCTAATCTCTAGTGATGGATTTTTTTTCAACCGAAAGATCTACACCAAACAGAGACTTAGCTATTTAGGCTGGCCTAGTAGCTACGGTTAGCAAGGTTGCCATTTGTTTATGGGTTTTCATCAAAAGTTTGTTAGATCTTTTCCTGTTAATCTCTACAATTTTCCTCAAAATTATTTCATTTCTTAGTTTGACTTGGAACTTCATATTAAATTTGATAACATGTTGTAAAGCTACTTGAACAACTTTCAAATCACCCCTCAACATAGAATGATCCACTATAATTTTCTTTATCATATTAAAATATATATTCATCATGGATCGAAATTCCTACAAAAAAATCAATCTACGTAAACAGGAATACATTTCTCATATTTATTTAATTACAGATAAACCATTGAGATACCGACTCGAGCTGAGCAATCTCTAGACTTTTGGTTAAGCAGTTTCCTAGTTCTGGCCACCAAACATTCGATGTTGGTAGGGTCTGGGTATAGTTCATTTTCTTCTAAAACTCTAAAGTACAACTCCTTCAAACCCCTCTCACTATTTATTTCTACCTCAAGAAATAAAGTTAGCATCATAAGGTCCTTAGTATGGGCCGAAGTGTTCTCTCTAATACCACCGGGTAAGAAAGGTTGAATTTTATTGTACTTATCTCTACTTTTCCTAACAGCTTCATCTTAGTCTATTTTAGCTTTAGCCTTACCTAGTTGTGCTTTGCACAAGCTTTTTCAATGAGAATCACTAAGATATTTGTATTCTCTTACCTGGTAGTCTATCTACGCTATGAAATGGTTGGCAATACCCAATGAATTTTTTGTCCTAGACCCAAGTCTTTGCTAAAAAATCTCCTAGTATAAAGCCCAATTTTTTAAAAAAAATTATAGTAAACTAAACATATTATTACTGTTGTTTCTCTATCATTATAAAAGGCTAGCCTTGTTGGTGAAGTACTAATGATCTAATCCCATTGACTAGAGTTTAATTCATGTTATCACCATATTTATTATTGTTTTTCTATTGTTGTTCTAACCAAGAACTTTGTTGTTCTATTTTTACAAAAATTCTTGACTTGAGTTCAATTCATGTTAGCACGATGTTTATTATTGATTTTTTTTGCTAGACTAACCAAGAACTTTGTTGTTTTCTTTTTTTCAAAAATTCATTATATTTTTGTAATATTTTGTTAAATTGTATTATCTAAAAACTGCAATTATGATCTTATGAATACTAACAACATTATCCCAGCAATGCAACCGACGAAACTAATCAGTCCGGTACCGACAGAAGCTAAATTAGACTACCTCATCCTGACTGTTCATCCTTAAGCTTGATTCTGCTCTTGAAGTATATTCTCATCAAGACAAGAAACTGTCTCAAAACCTTTTCAAACAAGATCAACATCATCTTCAGTATGACCAACAACATCAACAACCAAACATTCAGCCAGGGCCAGAATATCAACCTCAAAATAACTGTCCTCTTAAAAAGGTTGGGCAAGGTTATCACGAACGGTAGATACTTCATCAATGTTTGTAGTTGATTCTTGCCCAAGATTATGGATGATATCTTGGAAGTACGCCTTCAACTCGCCCTTCTCTGAAATTGATCTAGCCTTCTTCGAAATCAATCTAGCCTTCTCATTAACAATCTCTTTTTCCAGTTCGGTAATGCGCTTAGGCAAGGAAGCCACTTTTTTGGTATACTGTGACAAGTGAGGCCTTAGGTCGACAAAAATAGCCATATGATCCTTATCATCTTCTACACCAAAAAACTATACCCTTCAACATGTGAGAAACCTATAATGGGACACATATAAGAAAACATATAACAAATTTTTAAGAGGAATAAGGTCAAAATGTTACGCTTCAAAGTTCTCCCTTCACAGCAAATTTTAGATCAGAGCCCGGGGAGATGACAAGATTTTGATAGATCATTTCTAAAACCTTTAAATCCTTAGGTTCTTCCAGTCCAACTATATAAAGCTTTGTCCCAAGCACATCCTTTAGAGGAACCTTGTCAGCAACAGGTGGGATAACAATCAACTTCCTCTTTATCGAAACACTCTGTTTTTCCTCACCGTCTCCAGTAATATAGTCCAGGATATTACTTTTGCCAAGATTTTTCTTCCCAATTTTCCTTCATTCTTGAGCGATCGAGACATAAACAACCACAAGGGGTTGGGAAAGAGCTTTTGGCTTTCATGAACTAAGGGACAGAAAGACCAGTATCCAATAAAGAACCCCTAGAGGATTCACAACAAAGCTCAATACCCTCTCTAGCAATCTATTTCCAACTCATTACTCAATCTATTTCCAACTCATCAAGAACTTCCTGAAGCTCAATACCCTCTCTAGCAACTACGTCAATCAAGTTATCCTCTTTGAGAACCTTATTCTTTGGATCTGCAAGTAAAATGAAGCTATGAGCTCACAATTCTTATTTGACAAAACCAAAAGATGCAAGATAAGATATCTACTTACGTTTTCTAAATGATCTATACGTGAGATCTATTGATTCCTCATCTGCTCTCTGCATACACTCGCCCTTAACCTAAATTATGTTATCATTCCAAACTTTCCCAACAGAGTCCAAGTCAAAGAATAATTATTAGGGAAATATTGTCAAAAGATACGCCCCTCAGTAGATCTATATTATTTTACATTATAGTACATGAGAACGTCCTCAGAAATGAACTCCCTTAAAGAGCCTTCATCCCTCCACTTCTTATTCAAAGTTTCACAGACCTTCAAGACCTCACACATGTTCCCGTTCAATTAAGCGGAACATGATTTAATCTCAATCATAATGCCATTAGAAAAATTGCTAAGAGGTAAGCTCATACCGTAATCGAACCGAGCAAGATAATAAAGAAAACCTTCATCTAATTCACTAGTGTTACTCCTGGTAAAATATTAAAAAGGGATGTTTTGGGGATTACCTCGAACTGACTTTTCATGCTCTAAATTAGGATGAAGATAATATGACAATTTACCTTCTTTAGAAGTAAACTCCCAATAAGCATTTCCCTCTTGCTTCATTATCGACCCCCATTTACCTTTCAAACCCCCTCTATGCCTACAAAATTCTTTCATAACATCATCCCCCTTTCCATAGTTATACAAGTTTGTATGATCCTTAACATAATGATCCAACCCCATACTAACTTTGGAAACAACGAACTCATCATAAATCCTACTCTGCAAGGGGATATAATCTCATTCTTGACCTGTAACGTTACGACTTTAATGGATTAAACATCATCTCCATCTGCAACATCCTCATTCTCAGACGACCCGATGTAGTAGGGTCCATATCGACACTAGAATAACATGCAAGTTGGTATCTCCTAATTAACACTTTATGTCGCATCTACACTTATAGAATATAGCAAAGTACTACCTAATTATTTTGTATATCAAAATCTTTCTACTCTACATTTTTATAAACAATAAAATATTTTCTCCTATATTATGTTTTCCTACAACAACAAAAATTTAAAAAAATCTAACTCCTATTATAGGTTCAACAGATACAAAATAATAATAAAATTAATAATATATATAAAACGCATATTTTCAAATTTTAAATTGAGGGAATAGTTTTCCATCTACGTTTCATAAGATACACTATCAATGCATACATACTTTACCAAATCATACACAAAAATTGACCAATAGTGAAGAAACGAAACAGAAATGCAAAACAAATTTAATATCTAAGAACACCTGTTGAAGAATCTGAAACAACAAGAACTTCACCTTTAAGAGAACTCGGCAACAATTCCAGAATCCTTTTTTTTTTCAAATTTGATATACTCCTTCACATTAAAATCACTATATCTTTTTTTTTCTCTCTCTTTCTATATATATATATATACATATAAATATATATATATTTGAAAATTTCTTTCTCTAATAATGGTAAACTAGTACTATCCGTGGCTCACCACGGTAACAATGTCGACGCACCTTCGGTGCTACCCGAATGATCAATGTTCATGGCCGAATCAAATTATACTTAAGCCTATCCATCTCCCCCGATGAAAACTAAATCAATACTCGTACCCAAATGCTTTGATTTACTATATCTGTCATATAACATTGTATATCAGGAGCAACATCACCCTTTTCCATCCTTGACAAAATCTCCTCACCCTCCGAAAACAACTCACACTTATTATACTGCCCATTTAAAATAATACCGTAAGTAATATTGATGTGTACGAATACTTATCGCCTCATTCTTCTCCATTTCATCTAACATCCCAATTGCCTCATTAAAATTACCTCTTTGACAACTTGCACTAATGACAATAGTATACAAATACTTATTCGGGGTAAGCTTAAACTTCTTCATTTGTTCACGAAATTGAGGCTTGACTTCTGTCATACTTCTTAGAATCTACATAAGCACTAAGTAATGCATTTAAAGACTTTATCGTGCGATCACATTTTAACTTAGGTCATTGTTCAAGCATCTTAAAAGAATGATGAACCATGCCTGCTTTCCCATAAAGGGAAATGATTCGGATAGCGGAACCTTGTTTAAGTATATTATTATGCTTCTTCTATTCCTCGAGTATTTCTTTGATAGCGGAAAACTATTTGCCAAGGCGAGACAACGTATTGTAGGCTTGTAAGTATTGTTTCTGCCACCATGCCTAGATCAAAACAATTTGGATTCAGAGAGCTTCTTAAAATTCTCGACAACCTTAGTGAGGTCTTTCTCATCGTAGATAAGCTCTTTGATATTAGTCTCATAATGGAAAACTTAAAGAAATCCAAATTGAAGCACACTAATACGAGAGAGAGATATGCGCTAATGTTTGTGATTGATGAGAAAGGGACATGTGGTGAGAAAAAATGAGAGAGAGTCTCTGATCTTTGAGGGAGGGAGGGAGGGAGAGGCATTTGAGGGTAAGCAGTTTTTGAAAATGAAGCAGATGATGAGAAGGGAGAATCGCGTTACAGAGAAAATAGCTTTAGTATGGACTTTTTGATGACTAAAATGCCCTCATGTTCTAAGAAAATCTTCAAAACTCCCCTTAACATGATTGAATCTCCTCCACTCATCTAGATTACAGTACAATCCTGAGGGCTTTAAAGTCCATCTCAGCCCCTCTTTGTCTCTTAGATAAACCTTCTCTCTAATGGACAAACTTGTCCCTAAGAAAAACACCACCCATGGCTCGCCATAATAAATATGTCGACGCGCCTTCGGCGCTACCGAAATTATTTGTTAACATCCATACAAACAAATACTATAAATAACACTATTATCCACGTCGAATGGGTAACTATGCAACATTGCCTTACCGCATACTACCCATGTCCAAGTAACGCTGAAGATGTCAAAGTGCCTTCAACACTATTAATGTTATCGATCTCCGTAATATCGACAAGGTCGTATGATTCTTAAATGTGCATTCTTTTGACTTTGTCATGCCACAATATATGTTGAGCAAGTCCTTAGGCATGATATGGACAAATGTTTTGATTCATTTACTCCTCAATACTAATGACACTCAACTGGAAATACAAAATTAACCAACTCATAATTGCACACATAACTCTATATATTATAAAGTTGTCGATATACAAAAGGTAGAAAGAGAAGAAATGGAATGTAATATAGCTTTGACAATACCAAAGCATTTCTTTGAAATTTCTTGATGCAAAAATTAAGTATACTTTGAGAAGTTGTTGCATTATATCTGCCTTATATCCACTCAATTTTTCAACTTGAAATAAACCAGGACTCACTTGAAATGCAACCTTAAAATGTTGTTAGCTAAGGAACAAAGATAAAATTAAACAAATGGAATCCAAGAAAGGGAACTTGATTCCAACCAAGATATTAAATTAATTTATTCATAGGTTAAATCTATAAATCATGATCAAGTAAATCCAGTTATTACACAAAACTCAATATATACTAACCTCTACATAGCTAATTACTACATAGATACAAAGGGGATACATACTTGTACAATTAGTTATATTTATGTACATACATACAAACATGAGAACACGCAACTTTTATAGACCAAAAATAGTTGTCAAAAATCTTTAAATATCTGTAAATTATTGAAGAACTAAAATATAATATTACATGAAGAGCAATGAACATGGAAATTAAACTTATATGAAAGACTTTTCCGTCACTATAAATATGAAAAGGTAACCCCAATTACAATCATCTCTTCATGAAAACTCAAATCTTTACACTAATAACATTTCAACTTACCCTAATTACCCTTCTCTTCAATTGAAACTCTCCTAAACGCCAAATGACCCACTTCATACAACTCCAACAAAATCCTTTCTGTTTCATCACCTGGCTAAAAATTAACCATACCAATTTTACTAATCTACTCCTTTCCATTACAAATTCCCTCAATTACCCTTTCAACTCTACCCTTCTCTTTCATCCTCTTTTGACCCTTATTTCTCATTAATCTCCAAAACCTTCTCCCCAACAGCAATGTCACTTTTACAAAAGTGAGAATGAGGAGGTTTATAATCGTACAAGGACAAAAACATATCCTTATTTCTCATTATCAAGTTCCTCATTGATAGAAGTTTTAGGGGTTTTATTGTAAAGAGGGGCTCTTATATTTGGAAAGGAAGATGAGTGAAAGGTTTTTAAATGAGGAACTTGATAATGAGAAAGTGAGAATCGCGATGGAGAAAAAAGAGTTTAAGAGAAAATTTTCATTGAGTTCAGTGCCCCTATGTTTTAAGAGAATCTCCTAAACTACCATTAACTTGATTAAATCACCTCCACCAATCTATACCTAGATTCGGATCCCGATGCGCTAGTACTCCATCTTAGCCCTCCTTTGTCTCTAGATAAACCTCCTCTTCGTGGGGCAAACCTGTCCCTGGTGAAAAATACCATTGTAATGCAATATATATGATTTACAGAAAAGGGTAATTATGTTTTTATACTATCTACTGGTAACTATAACGATTTACTAGAATTCGTATCAGCTTCCCTTTGTCTTTCAATCAATACATCTTTTCTCCTCCTTCAATTAGACAACTTTCCCCTTTCAGGAATAACACCACTATCATAATTATGCCCATTAAAAATTTTTAAGTGAGAAAAATATATCTTTCTCTCTCTCTCATTCTCTCTCTCTCGCTTTCCTACTCTCTTTTTTCTTTAGAGTTTCTCACCTCGATAGAGTCCAAACTAACTCGTCCTCCCACTCACAAAGAAATTGTATTATTTTGTCAAACTTGTTTTCCCTAACCTTTAACTAATGTCTTGTTTTCTTCAACTTCCTCCCAAGTATACTTTCTTTTCTAACCAAATGATTTTGAGAACATAAATGTTCGAACTCTTGCAAATAACAATCAA
Source organism: Kingdonia uniflora (assembly GCA_014058105.1). Taxonomy (NCBI): domain Eukaryota; kingdom Viridiplantae; phylum Streptophyta; class Magnoliopsida; order Ranunculales; family Circaeasteraceae; genus Kingdonia; species Kingdonia uniflora. The sequence goes on along the minus strand of JACGCM010000704.1, from coordinate 5,587,760 downwards.
ATAATGGATCACTCTTCTTGCCCAAATTGTATAGCTCGATCAAATAATAATCCCTGAAATAACTAAGAGATCAATCAATCTGAAGACCTTTGAAGAAATTTTCCCCAACATCCTTCTTAACATTTCTATTATATTCTTTGCACCGTTCCATCCTTAATTAAAAATTCCAGAGCTATTTATAAATACTTGGACGATAATAACAATGAAAACTGAATTTCAAATTTCATTTCCTCTAACTGATTATACAAAAAATGAAAAACAAATTCAAGAAATAAAAGCCATAATATTATTTTAATATATTCAAGTGAAAGCACAATCACAGCAAAATGTTAAACAGTTTAAATATTCAAAAGTAATTGCATTTTAAATAGTCATCGTCTACCTCCTCAACCTCATCCTCCTTCACCATTAGAAGTTGGTGGAACATGAATGGGAGTTTTATCAGAGAGCGATAGACTTTTGAAGTAGAAAAGCTAGAGTTTACTGATCTTTTCTAGTTAATAATTTTCACGAGTTTGAGCTCTGGTAGTCACAATATTTTACATAGAAGAATAGAGACTGTGTGAGTGATTTTTCACAAGGAAGATGATAATAATCAATTCATGTACATAATTAGCATTGAAAAGTTAAATTCATGGGAATGACACCAGTCGAGCAACGATTACCAAAGGTCCAGATTTAACAGTCAAATTTAAATTACAAAAAATAAGCTCGATATTGAACTTTTCAACTTAAGATATTTATGCCTTAAGTTAAGAGGGGACAATTGTAGGGACCTGTCCCTTGAGCTGCTACTACAATAAACTATCAACATGTCAGGCTCACGCAAAACTTAAATGATAAACATCATAATGGCGTCGATACCTGTCCCGCAAACTAGTAGATGACGTGGCTTAAACCTTCATAGAACAAGGAAGAATAAGTCAAGAACACCTATCCCACAAACTGGTATTTATTGGAATGACATCTAAAAGTTCTACCACTCCTTCCACTATTTTAGGAGAACACGTTGTTATCCACGATCTAGGGACAAATCTATAAATAGGGCATGGATGAGAGATGATAGGGATAAAAAATTTGGGAGATAAAACAATACTCACTCAATTTTTCAAAGCACCAACCTTTGAAACTTGTAATATCGAGGTAATAAAGCAATTTGTCAAAATCCTCGAACTGAGGTTATGCCTTTTACCTATTCAGAGGTTTCCACGCTAATTTCATGCCATTCAAGTTACTTGTTTATAATTGCTTGTGTTTTAGGTACATTCGGTGTAAAAGACTAATTTGACCTACAATTTTAGGCCCTTATCGAAAGATCAAGAGATTCGCAGCTGTAAAACTTTTTCTCTTGTTGGCGGAAAGATATATACCTAGGGAAAATGAGAGAAAGAGAGAGAGAAGAAGAGGGAGTGGAAGAGGATGAGGGAGGGAGGGAGAGAGAGATTAGCTTAGTTAGTTCACATAAAAAATACCCATCCTCGGCCTACTAGGCGACCTAAAAGATTGTCAACAATTCTCACTCCACAGGGTAGGGGACTACAAACTCATAAGTTCTCATGGGATGGTAGGTCACCCAGCCACTGAGCTTGAAACTCGATAATTGTTTGGTTTTGGTTTTAGTTTAGGTCAAAACCCGACTGCTCAGCCGAAGTTTGTTGGCTGAAAGAGATGGAACCGAAAAAGTTACTTTGTCACATGCAGAATTGCTTCTTCCTCCACTAGATGTAGTCTTCTTTGATTATTAAATTTATAATTTTAGTCAGACTATTCTTCTTGTCTAATCTGAAAAATGTAAATTATAGTAGTAATTGGAAACAAAAATTATGATTTTAAATACTCGAAGATGCATACTTTCAAAAATCAGAACCAGGGGACAATAAATTTCAAAATCGATACTGGCAAGATGAAATTATGATTTTACCCCTACTAAAGATGAAATTATGATTTTAAATCACGTCACGTGTCCAAATTTACTTCTTCACCTTTTTTTCCAGAAAACTATGTCATTTGTTTTGTAAACTTTGTCAAAAAAAATTCCAAAACTTTGACATTTGCACAAAAATATTTTTCATTTGTTTTCAAGAAATTTGACATTTTTTTTAACAAATATCATTTGCTTTACAAGAACTTTGTCATTTTTTCAGAAAACATTATCATTTGTTCAACTTCTGATATTATTTGTCATTTGCTTTATGGGAATTTGTCACACCTTTAAACAAATTAGCCATGTAATAAGGCTGACTATGTCACTATTTCTGCTATTATTTGCCATTTGTTTTAGGATAAGGGTTGGTTAGGGTATCGCGATACTGGCAAGAAGAAATTCTAATTTTGCTCCTATTTAATTTTAAATATTACAGCAGGTTTGTAGGCCGTCGGCTCCACAAGTTACTTCTAAAATAATAATAAAAGTTCAAATTATTTAGTAATAATATATTACGCCACGTGTCCAAATTTAATTCGTCGATGTACACATGTCATTACAATTTTATGACGTGTACGGCAGACTCTGTCACCACTTCATGTATTACTTATCATTTGATTTAGGGGAATTTGCCATGTATTTAACCAATTAGCTATTTGTAATAAGGTAGACTCTATTACCATTTATGCTATTATTTATAATTTGTTTATGGTTAGAGTATCACGTGCGATTCATACGAGTTTGTCTAGCTTTTGGGGACAAAAATAGTCCATATTCGTCAAGCAATTTCTTCTAATCATGAACGCAATAACCGCAAGAACAGCCCTAGCCCGATTCTCACTACTATTTATTTGTCATTTAATAACTCCACAACCATTTTCTCACAATCGTCGAGTCTTATGTGTGTGATTTTAGTATGATTTAATTGTGTCTGATTACTGCTTACCAAGTGCTTGATTAGAGTCTGGGTTTTTTTTCACAATGATGAAATCTAATAATAAATATGTGAGTAATGAGTAATTTGATGTGGAAAACAAAACGCAGGAGGGTAGAGAAAAGGCCACCACTAATACTAAAAATTATACCCAAGGTGTTCAGGATTGGGACTTCACAACATGTTTATAACTCTGGCTAAATAGGAGATGGATACTCTTCGTATGACCAGCTTTGCACATTTACTATTAATTGATCCAATAGCGACGATTTTAACATTCGTTATTGAAATATTCATTCGTCATCTCAGTGATATGAAGTTCCAATTTGGGGGGATGATAATTCAGATAAAACCAATTCATGTTTGCCTAATTTTAGGGATACCTATTTATCCTATTCATAATGATTTCATATTTGTTAATCCTGAGTATGTGACAAATTTTAGGAATAAGCGATTCCCCAAGAAGAAGAAAATATACGGGTTCAAGGAAATTATGGAGGCTTATAAATAGGCAAAATTAGAAAGACATCATGGCAAGATTCTAATTTATCATTTGTTGGGACCATTTTATCATTTTTCTACGTTGTATTTGTCACCCCAAGAATTTATGTATTGTATTTGTCATTTCTTTATGGTACCAATATCATTGGTTGGGGATGTTTTATCATTATTCTCTGATCAAGGGTAATAGAGGGCCAAGAATGAGACAGGTGATAATCCCAGATGAAATTCCATCAACTCAAGAAAATTTGATTTAGCAGGATCTAATACTTTCTTCACATATACTTTATCATCTCATTCATTTGGTTTTATCATTTGTCTTCATGGAACATATTAGATAAAAGTTTCCCCCGGAGTGGGAGTGGAGGTAGAAAAAGATTTAGTGGTAGAATAAATAAATATGAAAGTTATATATGTTGAATATGGTGGTAAACTTCTAGAAGTATCATTTGTTTTCAACTTCTTCTCATTTATTTGCATTTTTATCATAATTTGTTTTCTAGAACTTTGTCATTTGTTCATAAGTTTTTGTCATTTGGTTTTTCAGAACTTGTCATTTATTTTCATTTGTTGTATGTGAAGTTGCAGTAGGGTGCAGCGGAAGAAGAGGAACCTCAAAAATAAAAAGATGATAAAGATGAGGAAGATGGTGATAATGCGAAAGCTGATTGTAAGAAAGTTAAATCTTATCAAGAAGAAGAAACTCTAGTTGTTGATGAAGATGGAGCTCAAGAGGTATTTATCAAACAAATTTTTTTAGCTATCTACCACATTTGTGAATGCTGTCCTTACAGATGAAGTATGTATATCCTATTTTACCATTTGTAGTATGTATATCCTATTTTCTAGATGGATGATTAAGAAGAACCAACTGTAGTGATGAATTATGATGAAAAAAAAGATGCAGTGGTAGAGGTATTTATTATTTGTTTTGAGCTATCCATAATATTTATTCACCTATCCTTACCATTTTTACCATTTGTATTTATAGATGACTGCAAAACCACCAAATACTGAAGTAATGGTCTAGGAAGATATTTTTGAAGCTAAGAAGGTATATAACTAACATTGAATTATTTCTTATTTTTTTATGGTAACTTATCATTTGTTTGATGGTAACTTATCATTTTTTTTTCTTTACTATTTGCTGTACAGACTAAGGAGATTGCAGACCAAACAAAAACTTAAGTAGTGGTTTTTGATGTTCATGAAGCTAAGGAAGTAAACTTATCATTTGTTTCTGATTATTACTCATATGTTTGATTGGAACTTATCATTTGCTTCTTATTATTTTACCATATATTGTATTACTCTTATCATTTGTAGTATGTTTATTTACAGATGAGTATAGACCAAATAACTTGTGTATCAGATGAGAATAGAGTAAAGAAGTATTTGTGGTTAAAGGCATAGATGAGGATGTTAAAACTAAATTTTACAGATAAAACTCGACCCTGAGAAAATTATGAAATAAATGGCCGTTGAGCAGACCAATGCATGAATGCACTTTTAAATATATAGTTTTATCATTCGTTCCTAGTGAGTAATAAAATTTGATGTCATATCTTATAACTTATTCTCATGTAATATGCATATTTAAATAATTTTCTTATTACTCAAGTAATTCATCTGCTCCAGCTTGTTTTAATGAAGTCAGAAGTGGTAGAGACCTTAAAGAAGAGATATAAACTAACTGACGATGAGCTTAATAAGAAATCAATATCGTAAGCTTGCAGAATGAACCTATTGCATGCTCACCTTGACCAGATTCTTTTTAGAGTATTATTTAAATCTTTTATTCAAGCACCCTTCTCCTAGGATGAGAAGAACCAGGTGGACCATGTTTGGTTTCTCAGGAAGGATAAATTATTTGTTGAGGATAGGGACTATAACCAGAGAATTTATAGGAGGATAGGTAAAGAAACCATTTGCCTAAATGCTCTTTACACTTTACATCCAAAGTATTGGTTGGACAATGAAGTATTTATGCTATTTATAGTTGTATATTCTACTATTTCTTTTCATTGATATTTCAAAAAATTGTCATTTTTTTTTTTAAAATTGTCATTTGTTCAGAAGTGTTTGTCATTTATTTTCAAAAAACTTTATCATTTGTTGAGAAGTTTCTATTTTTTGTTTTCCAAGAACTTTATCGTTTATTCAGAAATCTTTGTCATTTGCTTTCCTTGAACTTTGTCATTTGTTCAAAAGTTTTTGTCATTTATTTTCCTAAGCTTTATCATTTGTTCCAGAAGTTTTTTCGTTTGTGTAGGGGCCTATCCCTAGATCTAACCCATATCGAGCTATTCCGGTTCGAATTACTTCCATGTTAGACTCGCGCATTCTATATATGACACCAACAGTCAACATCGATACCTACTCCATGAACTGATGAAGAACGTGGGTTGATCTTAAACAAAAAAACATGATCAAGTCAAAGATACCTATGTCTCAAGAACTTAATAGTTACTCAGTCAACCGCCACTAACCCCATTGTTTGAAGAATATGCTTTAGCACGATGATGAACAGCGAACAAGACCTATATAAAGAAAAAATTCTAAAAGAGACAGGGACCGGAAAAATATACGAGAAATCACCACGAAAGCAACATTTTCTAAATTCATAAAACATCAAAACTTCCTATTTACAAGATCAAGTATTTCTAAGTCGAGAAATCACTTGGAATAAGATATATCCCTCAAACAATAAATGTCACTATTATAAAAACCCTCAACTTAAGGTCGCAGTTTTTTACCTATTCAGAGGTTTTCCATGCTAAATCACCTGTATCATTTCTTATTTCATGTTAGTTTTTGTCATAGGAATATTGGTGTAATAGCTAATTCCAAGCCATCTCGAACTTGCGGAATTATGCTATTACAATTTGTATTAACCTTTATTACCATTTGTTGTTGATAATTTGTCATTTTTTTTTTGTCCAAATCATTAATATTTATATTAAAGCCATGAAACAATATTTGGATTCACAACATCATGGCCGCTAAGTACATGAAAAGATTGTGTTGACGGAGGAACAATATGTTTTCTGTGTGGAAGAACAATATGTTTTCTCCAAAATTTACAGAATTAAAAATGAAATCAAATTGAATTCAAATCAAGTTCATGGAATGGCATTCAGCAGATTTGTATTACTTTTGTCACGCCCCAAAATCCAATATTTGGTAGCTAGATAAATTACTAAGATTCGAGGATGAACAGGCTGGGGAATCTAACCGATTTGCCCCACAAACAGCCGAGCCATAGAAAAATTCAGGCTCAGCCATTCACATAGAAAAATATCAGAGTAATAAGGAAAACAAAAATAGCGGTAGACTAAGAAACAATATCTAAGCGAAAGATTCTATAAACCTCAGGCGATTAGAACCACAAACTAAGGACCCAAATTAATAATAGAGCAATAAGCCTTTGGCTCAGCTCTCCAAGGATCACCACTGTAATAGTTCTAAACCTGGAATGTTGTTATGCAAGAGTGAGCAAACCACGGCTCACTAACTCCCCAAATAAGCTAAACAATTATACCAACTAATGAGATAAATATAATAATAATAAGATATAATAATTGCTAATGATAAGTAATAGATATACCAAGGATGCATAATAAATATCTAATATATATATAACTTGTCTAATATATCTAAATAAACTAAGCCATATGTATATATATAAGCATAGTGTAATAGAGTGCTAAGACTATAAGCTATACTCCAATCGCACGGGCTACAACTACGCCCCAATCACTATTGTGGCCCTCAGTGCCACACGCAACTAACATGCCTCAGAAATGCAAATAACACATGGGGGTAAACAACCTTCGGCCAACTACAATCCAACAGGGTTATCCAAACCCCAGCTAGGCACAGCCCCAAAGTCATAACCAGCTAAACGAGATTGCACACAACCGGATACCAGCCTAAAGCTCACAGCAACCAACAAAACTAAATAACCTAATAAAAATATTATATACAAAAAAGAAAGGAATAGATGCAGAGAGAAGAGGAAAGCTATGATTATAGCAAAGCAATTAGAAGAAGAAGAATTTAGATAAGAGAAGAAGAATATGATAAACTAGGATAATCCCATAATTATCCCAAATGCAAATGTTATGCCATGATGATGATATGATGAAAAGGATAATCCTACAATGATCCCAAATTCTAAGGATTCTACAATGATGCTAATCAGATAGGTTAAGGATTTATAACAGAAAAACCTATGAATTGAGAATATATAAAGATGCAATAATATGTGTGTAATGATATGATGCGATGCAGAATAATTTAGAGATGTTAACCCGATAAAATAGACCCTAAAATTAAGGTGGGTTAACAACTACCAGAGAAGGAATTTACCTTAAAGAGATCTTAGTTGGATGCAATAGGTACGATTAGTTTGCAAGCTCGACCACGCTTAGGATTTACACATGGAGCCAGCGTCCGAAACAGTGTTTATGATTCCAAGGTATTTTAACCTCAAGGATAAGACTGGTAACTATGGAAACTATCTCATACCATCCCATACTCCCGAAGGGTAATAGATATGATAGTGTCCAGCCAGAACTTCACCTACTATTTTAAGCCGATGTAGGAATCCTAGGTCCTATCGTGGGTCAGCCGATGTAGAGCTTTTTTATGTATCCAGACCTCCTCAAGATAAGAAGAATAAGTTAGGATATCCAGAAGCAACTAGATCCTAAAAGACTGAAACACAACAGCCGCTGATTGGGCAAACACACATAGGATAACCACCTGCCAAAGAGAGTGGCAAATAATCCTAACACTGATGCAAGCAGTGACTCAACCGTCACAACATCTAAACAACATCAGTCTCTAAGATCTCCTAACACAACATGACTACCATCAAGTGTTAGTGTACCCTTGCTGTCAACACAGACTAGTATACACGGGATAACCTGCAAGTGTCCGACAAGTAGTCTACAATCCCTAAGAACAAGGCTGTATCACAATCCCCTAACAATCATGTGCATAAGTCTTCAGGTCGGATGTACAAAAACTAACCAGGCAACGATATCAATGGCGACAGTCTCCACGAACTGATGTAACAAGAGACCAGCAGATTCCAACATCATGGGTAACAGTACAACTTTATAAAGCCACCTGGCGTTAAGATCAAAGACTCATGAACGCCATGCTGCCTCGCTGCTTCCTAGATGACAGAAGGGAACACAGCCCTATAAGCCTCATACCAAGGAAAGGAAGGCTTAACGAGTAAGCTCTACTAGCTCTAAGAATTATGAGGATAATAAGTATCACAACACGATAAGGCAAACAATCCCAAGGAAAACTATCAGATGCTGAACACCATAACCAACTATTAAGGAAAAACTGTCTATCCACCACCAACAGCTAAACAGTCTAGGAGATACCGTACTCCAACATGGAATCTAACATTCCAATCAACCTCCAAATCAACAACATCACTCATGGGCCAGACCACGAGAACATAGAGCACACCTAGGATAATCCTAAAACTAATCAAGATGAGAACAGGTAAATGAGAACAGGTAAATGTGACCACGGAAGCTATACCGCCTAAGAGACTATCAAGGAACCAAGAACCACATACTAAACTAACTAAGGTGCTATAACTATAAGGGATAACTATAATCTGTAAACTATACTATCTAATAAGAATAGCGGCTATACCACGTGTCGTCCATGTGTATCTACTAATATTCGATCTTAATTACTAGTGCCAAGAAATAGGCTAGGCACCTTAATAACTAACCAACAATTTTATACTTTATATATTATATATAAATTAGCGACGCAGAATCGTCACAACACACTGTAAAATGCCTTTGTTCTCAACCTCAACGAAGAAAAGATTCGTGATAACCACCTTTAATGAAATTGGTCTAAGAGGAATCTCATGAGTTATCGTCACATCGACGACAACTGAGAACAACTACCTATGACTAACCATAACCTACAGGTTCTATCTAGTAGCTAAACTCACATTGTCGCGGGTTTTACTAACGTATCAAACCCTTAAGTACTCTGGCCTAAGGTATGTTAAACGGATAACCCGTAAAGGTATCCTAAGCCATTAACTCAAATGCTAACCTAATCACAGATATAGATATACTAAACTATGCATTTCTATAACTCACGAATCAACATAATAATCTAGTTACTCATGAGGATAAAAATCGCCTGATACAATGCTCACGATATCCAATCTAAGCAAAGCAACCCAATGGACCAGCAACGGCATCTCGCGGACAATCCATCCGAATCACAGGACAACCCAACCTCTACACCACAGGCAAGCTGCCAAACCAAATCAACAGGGCAACGGAAAACCAACACCACCAACTCAATAGTAAAGCCAACAACAACAACCCAATGCCAACAACCCAATACCTACAAGAAATCACAACTCCGCAATCTCAGGAAAAACCCAATCGTGAAACCCTAAAATCAAACCCCAATCTCAAACCCTACAGCACCCAAACCATAAGGTTCCACCACAAAGAAATTAAATCGATAATTATAGAGAGGAATAGGGGAATTACTTACCGGAAGAAGCGTGACTGAACTTGGAAAGGAATCGCGACTAATCAGCGAGCGAGAGAAGAGAGGATTGGAGAGAGAGAGAAATGAAATCTGAGGTGAAATGGGTTATATAAACCCTAAAGGCCCACACGCATCTTGAGGCAAACGAACGGCCAAGATCACGAGAAAAAGGGCCAACCTGGTCGTAAAAACGTGTCTCTGTTCAAACAGAAAACAAGTTCGAACAGAAAACAGAAGTTATTCGAACAGAAACCATCTTGTTCGAATAAAATGAATCAGTACAGAAAATACTATTCACCCAAGAATCTTATTCAAACAGAAAATGTTCTATTCGAATAAAACAAGGCAGATACAATTCTATTCAAACAGAAAAAAGTCTTTTCGAATAAAATAAAGCAGGTAGGTATCTATTCAAATAGAAAAGATGTTGATCGAATACAAATGATCAGGGAGAAACATATTCGAACAGAACAAGGCTTGTTCGAATAGAAAAAAGCAGAAAGCTGACAAAAGATTTCACCCAACAAAAATTAACGGAAACTCAGAGAAAGGCCACGGATCCCTTCCGGATCATACCCCACCACAAACACAATAACAACAATAAACCTCCAAGCCAACAACGGGCTCCCAAACACAACTCACCTCCACCACCAAACAACCACCGAAACCACATAATCACAACTCAACATCCTCTGCCATCAACTACCGAAATGAAAAACACACTACCTGCCAAATAGGAAACAATGTGCAGAAGCATAACGGATTACTAATATATGAATAACAATAATAATAATTATTATTAATAATAAATAAATAAATCCGGGTCATTACTACTTCGATCAATGAGATTCAAAATAAAGGATTCCATATTAATACTCCTTCCTTGGAATTTGAATGGCAACCATTGGGTCCTTTGTGTTGTGTCCTTTAGGAAAAAAAGAAATATGCATCTATAATTCACTGGTTGATACGAAAATTAGAAATAAAAAGATATTATCTCCTAGACATCAACTTATCCATGATCAGCTATCAATGGTGATCCCCAGAATGATGTTATGGAATGATTTTGGTGGTCGCAGCTGACCTATTGTTACAGAGGTAAAATCTTATGGTATTAACTCCAGTTGGAAAGATTGTTTTGGGGAGTGTCCAATGTAGCCAAATTATAATGATTGCGGGATCTATCTACTTATCTCTTAGGATAATATCATAAGGGGGGTGAAATTTTCATCTTCTATAAACAGTGATGAATATCGTAAGGCTAATTTATAAACTTTAACATCCATTTTGTTGTACATTATAATCTTCTGTATATGAAATATTTATCATTTGTTATCTGTTTTTTGTCATTTTTCTTTAATTTTATGTCATCTAGTTATAAAGTATTTGTCATTTGTTATCTGCTTCTTGTCAGTTGTAATAAATTTTATGTCACTCAGTTATGAAATATTTGTTATTTATTATCTTTTTTTTCATTTGTTATCAATTTTATGTCATGCAGTTATGAAATATTTATGTGAAACATATGCAGGTATAAAAATGTTAGGCCTGGGGGAATAACAGAATTAAAATGCATGATGTATGAAATCAATTTGCAGGTATTAGATCTCCCAATATCCGAACTACTCCTAATTTTATTTATTTTTGTTTGACTATGGTTTATTGGAAACACAAGTGTTTAAGAGTATTAATTTGATTTTAAACCCTAAAACTCAATTTAAGTCTATAAAAACCTATATTATAACCCCAAATATATCATAACACAACCTCCTTATCATCATCTTCTACAATGGATAGTGACAGTCCAGGAGTAATAAAATATTACATAACCTCTGAAGAAGAAAAAGAAAAAGAAGAAAGGCATTATAATTATCCTATAAATGACTATGTTGAAGAGAAGAATGGTTATAATGACTGATAAAAAGATGAGTAAGGATGATGAGTCTGATGAAACAGATGAAGATGGGGATGGTAACTCTAATGGTAATGGTGACTTTGATAATATTGGTGGCTTTAATGTTAATGGGGACTCTAATGAAACATATGAAGATGGTGACTCTAATGATGATGGTGATGGTGGCAATAGGATGCTGGTGGCGATGGCAACCAAGGTGGTGGTGATATTCCAAGAGCCAGGAAGGCCAGAACATGTTAAATGTAGTTTCTATCAAGTTGAATCTAGTTGAATGTATTTTTCATTTGTTTATGCAATATTTATCATTTGTTATCTATTATATAACAGAATTGCCATCTTTCTGACTCTTAAAGATGGCATTTCTTTCTTGCTCCCTAATTGAACCATGCCTTTTATATAAAGAAATGAAGTGCTAATTGAACCATGCCATCTTCACAACCACCAGCCAGCAAGAAAGAAATGCCAAACTGCGGAGAATGACTTCTTAGGGAGGGCTTTTAATTTCATTACGAAGGTTCAATTAGCTGTCGAGGACATTGGTAATTAGATGGTTGCTGGTTTTACAACCACAGATTTGAATCATGAGCGCATTCTTAAAATATTTGAATCGCTAGAGGAAAGGTAAGATCAAATTGTGGTTAAGGTGTCCGGTCTGGAACCATAGATTTGCCTATCTTCTATAATGTTACTGTTCAGTGGAATTTATAGTTCGATTATCCTTGTTTATCATTTGTAAATATACTTTTGATCATTTGTTCCTAAAGAGTTTATCATTCTAGAGCCATAAATAAATGTCACTTAAGATAATGAATATTGCACTTCACTTCTACATATTTGATTACTTGTTAAGATCTAAAAATTTTAGCTTAGACATAAAATCTTACTGCATCTCCATTTTGATCTCAGAGATCTTTAGTTGAGTGTTAGTTTTATTTGTTATAGTTTTCAGAATTTAATTTCTCCCTTGACTAGAATTTGTGATTTCTTCCGCCGCTGTCGATTGTGGCCTCCTAGAATCATCGGGCGTAGATGTTTTGCGAAACCAAATTTTAAAATGACAATGATATTGTGGGTAATAGTAAAATATCCTATCGGGTAGCTTAGAGACTCTACAAATGAGACCACAATCACACTTTTTCATCTCATCTACCAACGCCCAAAAACTATACCCACCAAATTTTTGTAGGCATTAATTGAACCAGTGGTTAGGGTTGAGGCTTGTGCGCGAAAGATGAAGATCATAATTTTCACCATACCAGCAAACAAAGGAATGCATCATTGCTAGGGAAGTATGTAATATTTGAGAACTGGAATGAACTGGAAGCAAGTGTACAGGTTATGTACTAAACACGCAAAATGATTAAACTAGAAAAACAAATCCTTTAGAGAATAACATTATCTGTAAGGTGAAAATTCACTGCATTATAATGACACTCTATGTATAAACTAATGATAAATCCTTAAGAGAGAATGGCATTAGTTGTATGATGGTGACAATTTACAGTATTATAATAATACTCTATATGTAATGGCCTAATTTCGTAGCTTAAAATAGCTCAAAATTAGATCTTACACCAAATGTACATGTGATAAGAATGAGTGTAATACAAGAAATGACATAAGTGATTTAGTGAAGAAAACCTTTGAATAGTTAAGAAACCATGACCTTGAGGTAAGGGTTTAGTAACTGTAACTTTTATTGCTTGAGGCTGATATCTTATTACTAGTAATCTCTTAAACTAGAAATGCTTGATCTTGAAATAAAAATTATTGTGGTGTTTAGAATCTAGAAATTCCTGTGTTAAAATAAAGATAATTTGGTCATTATCTCCTCTAGAACTTTTTCTTTATATAGACCTTACCTGCAGTTTGCTATCGTGTAGAAGCACCTTCTCCAGATAATGAGGTAAGTAGTAGTTGAATGTGTAACTATTAGTTCATGGGAGACAGGTATCTTTGACTTACTCATATTTTTTAGTAATGCTCGATCCACGTTCTTTATCAGTTTATGGTCTAGGTATCAATGCTGACTGTACATGTCACGTGTAAAATATATGAGTCTGATATTGAGGTAGTTTGAGTTTGATTAGGTCGAGGGATAGGTCACTACAATCACCCCCTCGCAACTGAAGGCACAAGGAGCTTTAGTTGAGAAAGAATTGTGTTTAAAAATACTTATTGGAAGTTGGAAATTTTTGTTGGAAATATGATGTGGAATTTGACATGTTGGGTTCTTGGTATTACTTTATAGAAGACTGTATCTTACATTTATGATGGTGGAAAGGATTGATGTACTTCGCATTTGGTTTTCCCAATAAAGGTTATTCGGTGAATAATGACTACTTTGGAAATCTATCTTCGCATTGAATGCGGGCATAGTATAAATAGTACATGTACTGTAGTGTCTATCATCTCTATAAAAGTACCTTATTTATGTGAAAATCTCTTGGTGTATGCTATTTTGAGAATGGTGATGACCAGGCTATAAACATATGAAGCGAGGGTTCTTGTGGAGTTTAGAAGTTGCAGCTACAATACTGTGATAACCAATCTTTGGAGAAGCCCACGCCCATTCCGGTGCCACCAACATATCATGGGTTGACGGAGGAAGAGGTGGCTGAAGTTGAGGATAATTACTACCACATGTGGTGGTTCTACTATGTGATTTTGTATGGGGAGCAGTGTTGGGTATGCATTTGCCTGTTGGCGGAGAACAAGGTTTAGGAGACAAATGTGAAGGCCTGCGTACATAAAAGGATAACTTTTGGAATCCTGCGAGGGATTGATTTATAAAGTCAAATTCTCCTTTAATATCTATCAACTCGAAGGTGGTAGGGGTTACGAAGGAAGAGACGGATGGTGGAGAAGGGAGACAGAGATTGGAAATCTTCTTCCGCACTATCATCTTTATTCTTCTTGAAGGAGTGTTTCATGATGGAGGTTGGTTCAGGCTCTATTACAACTAGCTTCCTCAGTTTCTTATGGAAGTAAGTTATGTTGGAGGTAAACTCAAGCTTTGAGATAACTATTGTAAGGGTTTTTCTTGCAGAAGATTTTAGAATAAAATAATGTTGACAAACTAAAATTTAATCTAGCCTGTAGAACAATTTGTACTAAAACTCTCAAATTATACTTTATAAAGTATTTTGCTGGCAATATTCAAGCTAATGAAAAAGATCTTTAGGCAAAAATTGTGTTGATAGATCAAATTATAAATTAGTAGTCAAATCAAACTAAAAAAATTGGTGGAATATTGAAATGTAATGTTGTATAAAGTGGTCTGAAATGAGTAGTAAAAGTTAAACTAGTAAAATGTACTTCATTATAATATATCAGCCAACCTGATAAAGATATATGTGAAGATGTAAAATTGATATATGTGATACGTATATCAGACTGATTTTGTACAAAGAATCGAGCTATGTGGCACCATTCTTTTGTAGAATTAAATTGTGTAGAATTTAAACATCGAGTTGTGAAGGTATTTTGGAAATGTATAACACATGGTAGAGACTGTGAAAATGAGCTAGAAATGTTATAAGGTTGATTTGGAAAGGTAAGTTCAAATAACTTTCTATTATGATTTCGGGGTTTCTAGTGGAAAAAAAAGTATAATAAATAGAGATTATACTATATACAGAATGTGGGGGATTTGATGTTATCTCTAAGAGGTGTATAAATAATATGGGGGAAGAAAATTAAAATGTTGAGAACTCGTTCTGAAAGAGCTCGTCATGCTCGTTCTAGATTTTAGATTCAGGCAAGTTAACAATAAAGATTACAGAAGTGCGGGGGATGATTTTTGGGCTGTTAGATTATGATGCTAACTTCCCTGAATCTAAAATCCAGTTTGATGGGATGGATATAAGGGCAAGGGATTACACCATGGAGCATCATTTTTATTCGATGATATTTTATGAATTGATGATGGAGCCTAAAGCTCGAAAAGCTGTTATGAGGGAAATTACAGTGGAAGAAATAGCTGAAGAAAATAAGAGGATTGTTGGGGGTGAGCTGATTAGGAGTGGTGCTCCAGGGTATCTTGGACGTTTCATGTATGATTATGTATAAGGGAGCAAACTGATTTAGATCGAATAATTGTATTTTGAATGTAGGGAGAATACTTCTTAATATGTTTCTGTTTTGCTGTAAATGTTGTTTGAAATTTTTAGAATAAAAATATGAATTTTGAAATGATATAGTATTGAAAAATGACGTTAGTAGTTATATAAGTATCATAAGTAGGAATAGAGAAATCAGATCAGCTGTAATTTTTATCTTTTGTGCAAGGGTAGAAAAAGTATAGTTGCGTGTGAATATAGAGTCATCATGAGTGTGGGAAGCTCTAAGGGAGATTTGGGTAGGAGAGAGAAAAATATATTTAAATATAGGATGTGGGATAATGATGGGAAGGTGTTTTTACCAAAAAGGTGCAAAATTTTAACATTAATTATAGAAGGGACGCCTTGGTTCCAAAACCGAGAGCGGCTTGTGCGAGGCCCAATAACTGCCAGCAGTCAGAGTGAGAAAGTATAAATGGCAATTCTTTTTCCTCATTCAAATGTTTGTCAAACTTTGAAAAATGAAAGAACAAAGGGAGAAAAAAGATATTAAGTTAAAAATATTAGAGAGAGAGATCAAACGAAGGAAATTATCGTAGGATGGAGAAGGTTGTGGAGGCAGAGTCAAGGCATTGATTGTTCAATGTAGTTGTGAAAGAGGGATTGGGCGCTGCTCCTGACTCATACTCAGACGTTGATGGTTAGTGATTGAGTTAAGATTTTTTATAGTGAAGTTTGAGATGAAGACTTCGATATTTGTGGGTTTTCAAATTTTGAAAATTTTACGATTTAGAGTAAACTTTTGTAAAACCTGTATGATTTGCATAAAAAAAGAAATATGCATATGATGTATGTGCATGATAGTTATATGATATATGTATGTATGGATTTGATAGATAAAAGATAATGATTGAGAAAATTGACAGAATGCCTTGACATGTATGTAGGTTGAGGTGTGAGGAGACTCTGTTATAGAAGTAAGACTCATCCTCAAGCCTATATTTGATATGGAACCTTCACCTGATATGGAGACTTTAACCTCTGGTCTTGTAGAGGAAGTAGCATTTGATTAGTCTAAAAATGTAGAGGTTGTAGATGTAGATTCAGAGGGGGAGGACAAAGTTAAGCATGTACAATTTCCAAATTTTACTGGTAATTTGTTATACTATCCTCTAAATTCTGATGTATTCAAAGAATTCTATAAAATTAAAGGTAGTTTAGGTGGGAAATGGGGTAATGTTGTTGAACATGTTGGGAGGTCATTTAGGGGTTGAAATGTGCCAACTGGGGAAGAAAATTTATTCTTGTTGCCGGACTTAGAACCGGAGAAATCAAATAAGGGAATAGAGGAGTCGAACATTTTTTAGTACTTTGATGGGAATGTCCAATGAGACCTGGATCAGGGATTTCTGCACTATCTTTTTCAGTTTAAGTACAGACTGATATTGCCTCTTAGCAATCTTGCTAAAGGTATTTTGAATACCATAGAGGCTTGTCCTGCCTAATTGAATTGAAATGTGTGGGAGGTGATAAATGTCAGTGATAATCTGAATAGATTGTTGGAGGAGAATGAGCTAGAGATGAGAATAACTCTTGTAAATGTTTTGCAGTATTATACTGTAAAATATCATGCAGTAACTGAAGGTGTGTACTTCTTTTCTAAAGTTCGTCACAATCTCTATTCTTCAATCTAAATTTAACAGGTCGAGTCTGGAATGATAATATGATATGGGTGACAAGTGATTGTCATCAGAGAATGGATAAGGAAGCCATGGACCTTATATATAGAACTCTGAAGAAAAGAAAGTAATAGTTTGAGATATCGAATTGCTGTAGTTTTAGGGACGCTCTGTGTTTGCTTTAACAATTTGTTGTATTATGTTGCAAGTCCTTGATCTCAAGTTCCGAGAAAAAAATCACTGATAGATACTATAGCCCGAGAAGGTGTTAAACTCGAGATTTTCCTAAAAGAGCCCGATATCAGTAAATACAAAAAAACTAACAGCAGTCAGAGAAAGTACAAAAGTCTTAAGCCAAGAAACAAATGATAGGAACTAGAACGGGAAAGAAAATAACAGCGGAGAGGGAAGAGCGCTCGGTATTACCGAAGGCTGCTCCAATGTCGATGAATGCTAGTTCTAGTGGTACTACTTCGAGTAAGTTAGCTCAAAGGCACCCAAAGATGAAGGCTATGAAGGGTGGCTCGGCCTCGGGGACCACGATAAGTAGTGAGGTTAAGATAAATATGAATAAGAGGAGGGTGGATTTTCCTGCTATTGTTAGTTAGGCGAAGGTTGTGGAAAGCGGGCCTATTGAGGAGGACGAGCTGCTAGCCGTGAAGAATAGGTTGTGGCTAGCAGCTCGAGTGGGTGTCATGGAGCTGAATACTTTTGCACAGTTGGAGTTGAATAGGGGAAGATGATGTTTTTGTGATATTTGAACTTTGCATTTGTTTTGGAGCTAAAATATGCTTTTTTTGTTGTAGGCTGCTCGCATGTTGAATGGTATTTTCCTTGGGCTCGAGGAAGGAAGAGCTGAGTTTAAGGGCTGGAGAGCCGAGCTGGAGAAGAAGGTGGCTCAACTCGAGTCCGATTTGACTATGGAGAGGGAGTGCTTGGTTTTCGTGAAGGACTCGCATCGAGTGATGATACACGAGTTCACGAATAAGCCGCATAAGAATGTTGATGAAGTTATAGCTGCTCGGGACAGCCTTGAGCACCAACTTCTCGAAGTGGAGTACTCTGTTATTAACCTCGAAGCCATCATAGCAGGATACTATCTTGAAGATTAGCTCGGAAGAGACTGAGAAAGCAGTTTGGCAACTTAGGGATGCTTGATCGAAAGAGATTTGCTCGGAAGAGGTACACTCAAGGGAGCTAATGGCTATCATTGCTTATTTTGTGGAAGATGTAAAGAGGCTTAATCACAAAAGGGATACCTTGCATGACTATGTGGCATTCTGAGGCTGCATCTATAATGCTGAAATAGATCGAGGAAATTGCTTGAACAACATAGAAATGGAGTTAGGCTCCCGACCTGCAGAATTACTAGAGTAAGGCAGGAATATGGTAACTGCTCGAGCTCCAGATTTTATAGTTGAATGACCTCCTGTGTAGGGGAAAACACAGTTACCCTCCCATAAGTAAAAAACCTATAGAAGTGATCTGTTGTTTTTGTATTTGCAGACATGTAGTAAGTTGAAAGCTAGTTTTAGCTTTGCCTTATCTTGTGTATGATAGATAGACATCATTAATTAAAAACTATTATGACATTCGCTTTAATTGATGAGAAATGGATAAATGGGTGATTAAAAGCTAGTATTACCTTTGCTTTAATCTATATAGATATCGATTGAAAGCTAGTATTACCTTTGCTTCAATCTATGAGATTTAGTAGATTCAACGCCAGTAAAAAGTAATGTGGGAAAAAACTTTGAAGATTTCATTGTGTAGAATCGAATATATACTATTGGAGATTGAAATCTCACTTTTGAAATATAAAGAAAGAGAATAGAGTAATCTTTAATGGAGAAACTAGGGATTTAGTGATAATATCGCTTTAATTGCCTAGTGTTCCAAGGATTTGGGATTCAGACTCCTTTCCCTGTACTGAGGTAGTATGATTCAAGGCCAGTGTAGCCAACGATGAGGAAAGGTCCTTCCCAATTTTCAATGAGCTTTGCAGCATTTGCCTCTTTTCTGCTATGTGGGATCTCTCTTAGGACAAGATTATAAATTTGGAACTTACGACATCGAACTCTTCTGTTATACAAGTTTGCGAGCATAAGATGATATGGACCTAAGTTGGCAATAGCTCGTTCCATAGTTTTATCAATCCATTTCATATTGCAGGCTAGCTCGAACTCATTTTCTTCATCTGTGAGCTCGTGATCTCTAACAGGATGGTGGTACTTTATTAAAATGATAGCCTCTTTACCATAATCAAAGAGGAAGGGGGAACAACCAGTTGATTGTCTTGGTGTAGTACGTTATGCCCATAAGACGTGAAGAAGCTCTTATGTCCAATTTCCTTTCTTCTGTGATTGAAGCCTTTTCTTGAGTCCATCAACTATTGCTTTGTTGGTAATTTCGGCCGGTCCTTTGTCTTGCGGCTAGTATGGATTGGATGGGGAATGAATGAATGATGTTGTATTGGTTGAGGAAGGCCACAACCTTTTCTCTATAAAACTGCAGCCCGTTATCGATCCGAATCAGGTAGGGGCATCCGAACTGTGTGATAATGTATTCCTAGATAAAAGGGATGACCTCTTCTTCTCTAGCTCGACAAAGAGGAACTGCTTCCACCCAATTCGTAAAGTAATCTATCCCCACGAGTAAGAAATGTTGGTTCCCTGGTATTTGTTGGGAAATTTTCCCACGAGATCTAGCGCCCATCGTTTAAAAGGCCAGAATACCTTACTTGCATGTAGTTTGAATGCAGGGGCTCGGAACATGTGTCTATGTCCTTAACATGTATCGGATTTTCATGAGTACTCTTCTGCTTGTTTACGCATTCCTTGCCAGAATACTCATTGTGTAATTTTCTCTGTTTGTAAGTGATCGACCTGCGGTGTAGAAGCCACAAGCTCCTTCATGTAATTCTTTAAGTATTCCATCGGCTTTTTTCTTGGAGAGCTACTTGAGATAAGGCCCTGTCTCTGATGTGTGATAGACGGCCGTTCTAAACTGTATAAGGCTTTGAGTTTTCGATCTACTATTGGTGTTCATTTAGATTTTTTGGAAGGGGTCCGTCACATTAGTTCTTCGGGCCGAGGAAGGCGCTAAAGGGCTTTCGCAAATCGTCGTCTTCCTCTTCATCGCCTCCAGTATTGATCGTGCATCCAGAATGAAGATTATTGCTAGGGGTTGACATCACATCAATCTGAAGATATTGTGCTTGTGTACTCAAGACCCCGGCCAAATAAGCTAAGGAATCGGAATGTTTGTTCTTGCCTCAAAGTAAATAGTCGAGAGTTTCTTTCGTGAATCTGCTCATCCTATTTGCAACGAGGGCTGCATATTCGATCATCTTGCAATTTTTCTTGTACTCTTTTTAGTAATGGTAGACGATGAGTAAAGAATCGGTATAGACTGATAGCTCGGGAGTGCCAAGCTCGAGTGCTAAGTCGAGCCCATGAATTAAAGCTTCGTACTCTATGACATTGTTGGAAGCTTTAAAATCCAAGAGAATTGATTTCTCGATTCTGTCGTTGGATGGGGTAATCAGTACGATTCTAATCCCTGACCCTGTAACTCATGTTAAATAATTTGTAAGAAGGCTCTACCCTTTCCTTTTAATCCATTCAGCTCGTTCGTCAAATGGCTTGACAAGTTAATCTTCTGTGATTTCTTTTATAAGGTTAGGATCGTGCTCCTCTCAATCATGATCTTCCATAAGAAAATCTGTAAGAAAATCTGTAAGAAAATCAGCAACGACCAGACCTATTTTCGAATGGTATTGTCGAACTTGATATCATCTTCTTCTAAACTGACTGACCATTGCTGCACTCTTTCTAATTTTTCCCTTTAAGACAAAATTTTTTGGTATATGTAGTTCGTCATAACTTTGACTGAATGAGCTTGGAAGTAGTACCTAAGTTTTTGTGAAGTATAAACAAGAGTTAAATGGAGTATTTCGATTTTAGAATACTTCGTTTCTGCTGGAGTGAGGGTTTTGCTAATGAAATAGACTGGTTTTTCGACCTTGCCCTCATGTCAAATGAGGACTGAACTGATAGAATTATCTATTACTGCGAGGTAGATGATTAGTTCCTCATTGTCTTTTGGGGTGCTCATGATAGGAGACTTTCCTAGATAGGTTTTGAGTTCCAGAAAAGCTGTTTCGCATTCTTTTGTCCACTAGATCTCTTCGTTGGGCCGAACTTTTCCCCGTTTGGTACACCCTCGGAGTAGCAAGAATAGCCATCGACATTGATCTGATGACTTAGAGATGAATCAATTGATAGCGGCAAGCTTGCATGCGAGTTTCTATATGTTCTTCTTTGTTTTTAAAGATGGCATGTTGAGGAGAGCTAGGATTTGATCTTGGTCAGCTTCAATCCCCTTATTACTGATGAGATGGCCGAGGAACATGCTTGAGTACAATCCGAATTGAAATTTATTCAGATTAAGCCGTAAAATATAAAAGCGTGGAATATTGAAGATTGTGGAGAGATCTGTGATATGGTCTTTGATTGTAAGCTCTTGCACAGGAGATCATCGATGTAGACTTCAACAGTTTTTCCCAAGTATTCTTTGAACATTGTTGTCATTAACCGCTGGTAAGTTGCACCTGCATTTTTCAGTCTGAAAGGCATGACTTTGTAACAATAAAGTCCCCTTTCAGTGATAAAAGTGGTTTATTCTTAATCAACCTCTAAAAGAGGTATCTGATTGTATCTAGAAGCAACATTCATCATAAATAGGAGCTCATGACATGCCGTGGAATCAAGAATTTTATGAATGATCAGAAGAGATAAACTGTCTTTTGGAATGTGTTTGCTTAGATAAGTGAAATCTACACAAACTCGGACTTTCTCATTCTTCTTTGGAACTATGACAATGTTGAAGATCCAATCTGGATACTTAGCTTCTCGAATGAATCCCACTTTTAGCAACTTATTGATTTTATTATTGACTTCGTCTTGAAGACGAGGTGAAAGACTTCTCTACTTCTGTTTGACCACCGTGGCATTATTATTGATGCTCAATCTGTGACATGCCTTGGATAGAACGACTCTGGGCATTTCTTTGAAAGTTCATGCGAAGATGTCTCGATTCATTCGTAAGAAGTGAACAAGGTCTTCCTTATTGTATTGGACATTCTTGGTACCAATATAAGTACCTCTGCTAGGTCCATCAATGTGTATGTACTCTGCAGGTTCTTCTATTGAAGGTTGGCCATCAATGTGACCAGTTTTTTGTTATTGTTATATAGCATATCTGTCAGATGTGCCGAGAATGGAAAAAATGGTATTTTTGAAAGCTTGGGAGTGCTTTTGAATGCCTTTGATTTCACAGATGCCACCATTGTGCTTGAAGCGAAGTACTTGATGATAATTAAAAGTGATTGCTTCTATGTTGTAGATCCAACAGTAGCCCAGAATCCCTAAATAACAAAATTTGGCATTGATAATATAGAATTCGACGTCGATTGTGGCTGGTCCAGCGGTGATAGGTAAGATGATCTTGCCAACTTGTTTTTCCTTGGAACCATTAAAGACACTGAAATCAATATCACTTGGAATAACTTGATCGGCTAATCCTATCTGTTCGATCGTATTCTAAAAGAGAATTTTAATACCGCTACTAGTATCAATCATCATTGTATGCATGACAAATTTGTAGTAGCCTACTCGCAACCTTCCAGCACCTGCTAAATACTCGAAGGCTACATCGAAGCATACCTAGAGACTCGAATCCCAGAAAGACTAGAAACGGGTTCCACGAAGCCTCCCGAGATTTACAGAATACTCAAAGGCATAATCGAAGCTAACTACGTGGTTGAAGCCATAAACATACAGTCAATAACAAAGCTCAGCCCCAAAGAAAACTTTGACCATAGTGATACATGGTCGTAGGCAGACACACCTGACAGCCAGTTCATCTAACAGAACAGTGAAACGAGCTGCCAGACAACTATAGTGTCAGAACTGACTCAACGTATAGGACAGTTGTCCTAAAGGATATACATGTAATCTGACCTCCCATGGTGACTCACCCTATCTCCTATAAATAGGAAAGAGGTGACAATATGAAGAGATTAGAAAATCTTTCTCTAAAGCCCCCAACAAGATTACCTTTGAACACATGATAACCTACGTCTCACTTGATATGGCATCTAACTCAATATATATCATCAATCATTCAAATCCTCGATGGAGGTCGTGGAGAAACCAATTCTAGGACTCCAAGCAAGTGTGTTAGTTCAGTAATTTAGTATATTATTACCTTATATACTTGCTTAAGACCCTAGTTGAAGATAAACCCCATGGTGTAAGAGCTAGTTTCCCCTCCCATGAAACTTAGCCCCTATATTTGGTGTTATCTATGCTACGCCCACCATTCCCAATCCCTATTTTCTCTTTCTTTCTATTTATAGCCATACCCCATGGACCTCACCCTACTCTCAACCAATACCATCATCAAAAACTCTACCGATGGCATAGCGGTCCAGCTAACTCTCATCAGCCGCTAATTTACCCAAGCTGAGGAGCACCATAACAACCAGTTGTGTGTTGAAAGTGAAAATAGACGACAGGAAGTTGAGGATGAACGACAGCGTCATTTAGACGAGAACATTCGATTATATCGTGATCTGGACAAGCGGCGCCATACTGTTCGTGATCTTTAACAGGTTCAAACCCATGACGCTCCTCTACGATCTCCGGTACCAGACCCCTCGCACGCTTTAGCCCGTGCCTGACTTAGGCCCTATCCCAGAATTGAGGTCCCCCCCAGTCCATCTTGGCGCTAAGGGTACCCTACCGCCATACCCACAGGCTCGGTCCATCTTATATTCCCCATAAGGAAGATTCTTCTGATTCTACCCTTTGAACTTCTCGACACCTCACACGGCACCCTTCTCGGGAACGCCTCGGCGAATGCGGTACTAACCATACCCCAAACCCCAACCTTATCACCCACAACTCCAGCGTTCTCCTCCTCATCCTGCTTATCTTATACAGCAGGAACTCGACCAAAAAATTTGTGCTGTCATTCACATCAGTGCGAGCCCCACCCCGAGCTCCTAGAGCCATTTAAACAACCCTATTTGCCCTAAGGTCCTCGCTGTCGAGGTACCTCCAAGTTTGCATACCCTAAAAATCTGCAAATATCACAATATTAATACTCAATCTCACGTCCTCGAATTCTAAAATTCCTTAAGCCTATATTCCACAACTGGCCACATTTTATATCGCATGTTTCCTACCAGTCTCACTGACAGCCCACTCAAATGGTACCACAGCCTCCCTAGAGGCTTCATCCAAAGTTTTGAACAACTCTCGTACCTTTTCATCTCACAGTTCACCTTTAATATAGACCATGAGGTCCGAGTCGATGCCCTCTTCAACTTCCGCAAATCTCCCAACGAAACTCTAGAAACTTTCACTAAGCACTTTCTCGAAGAGTCGCGCAAGTCGAAGACCACAATTGTACGAATGCCATTCTCACGTACTCCTACGCATTACCAGACCATAGTCGCGTTAAGGTATACATCATGTTCCAAAAAAAACAAACACTCGAGGAGATGTTATCCAAGGTCAACGGGTACATCGACCTCGAGCACCTCCGCGAATCTAATCGCTAGGGGCAAGCCTCGACCACCAACCATAGTAAATCTCGGCCATTGACTACACCCATGGTTGCTCCCGTCTCCCAAGAGAGTGACAGCCGCAAACGCCCTCACTTTGATGTTCAGTCTTCCGAACCTTGTAAAAATTTGCCCATGCCTATCCTGCCGAAACTCACTGCTCCTATCAGCACTCCCTTCCCCATCAAGGTTACAAAAGGCGAGCCTTACTGCCAAAATCATAAATGCAACTGCCACCCCACAATTATATGTTATGCCCTACAACGGTCACTGGAGATAATTCTTAAAGCAGGTCGTCTACATCGATATGTTGCCAATCTCCCCAGCTATCTCAATGGGTCGTATCTCAAGCCAACCAGCTCCAAATACTGACCTAGCCGAGGTACATATTTTCCAACTCCACCTCATCGGGGATAATAACAACGACAGTACTCATACTTGAAGCAATCACAAACGAGTCGAAGAATGTTGTAAGCTTACTTATTAGGAGAAATTACCCATCCTTCTACCCAAATCTAGCCAACGCCATCGACCTGAAGGTATATCCTTCATCAATTGTAACACCTCTCATGTCCATTTTCCCCATTTTGACCCATTGGTCAACATGACCAAGGTCGAACATTTTGTCTTACATACAATGCTCATTGATGCGGGCAGTGCCGCAGACGTGCTCTTCCTCCAAACCGTCTGTACCATGCCTAAAACTGACCTCATCACGACAGCCAACGTCAAACTCAAGGGTTTTAACGGTAAAATCGAATTCTTCGTCGGTTGCCTTAGCCTTCCTGTCACTACCGGTCCAGTTACCCTCCAATCAAGTTTTCTTGTCATCGATAAAAAATCTTAATATCTGGGCATTCTAGGGCGTGATTGCCTTCATGCCATGAAAGCCATCCCTTCTACCTACCACCAAATACTACATTTTACAACCCCTTGTGGCACGTGGAACAGGAAAGGCTCCCAATACCTCACCCACTCATGATACAAGCACCACAAGATTGACCTTACCAGGAATCCTGTTAAACCATAGGTATCAATCCATCTCTCTCTCCCCATCTATAACTTGACCCCATCTACTATACCTATCAAACCAACTATTTATATAGAACTCGACGGACCTAGTCGAGGCACATTTAATGGCAATTTCTTGGACGAGGCCGAATGCCGCGAACTCACAATATTCCTTCAAACTAATAAAGACATCTTTGCCTTAACCTTCCATGAGATACCCGGCGTTGACCCCACCCTGCCTTGCCATCGACTTGACCTCATACCTCAATTAACAACCGTGAAGCAGAAGAAATGCACTTTGGAACCGAGGATTCGAGAAGTAGTGAACATTGAGGTCCAAAAACTCCTGGCCGTTGGTTTTATTTGTAAAGTCAAATACGCCGACTGGATCTCAAACATTGTTGTTGTCCCCCAGAATAATGGCAAGATCCAAATTTGCGTCAACTTTACAGATCTTAATAAACATACACTGAAGGACAGTATCCCTCTCCCGAGCATTTCAAAGCTTCTCGACACTACAGCCGGTTATGAATGTCTATTTATGATGGACGCAGCTTTGGGTTACTACCAGGTACCCCTCCTCTCCCAAGATCAACTTAAACCTTCATTTATCACAGAACAAGAACTTTACTACTTTAAGGAGATGCCCTTCGGCCTAAAAAATGTGGATGCCACTTACCAACGCCTTGTTACCACCATGTTTAAACCTCTGCTTGGCAAGTCGGTCGTGGTTTATATCGATGACATGTTATGTAAGACCCTCCATAAACATACCCATATATAAGATTTTACTAACATCTTTTCGATACTTCAAACATGGAATATGAAACTAAACCCCGACAAGGCCAATTTGGCATGTCCTCAGAAAAATTCTTGGGTCACCTCATCAGCAAACGTGGTATCGAGATCAACCCCACTCATATTCGCGCCCTCGTCGATATTCCTTCCCCTAGAGCTAAGAAAAACGCCCTTATCGATATTCTTCTCTTTCTTACACGACCAAGGCGTCTATAGGGCCAAAAAGAACAACCCCGAAGTTAATTGAACACCCGAATGTTAACAGGCCTTCCTCAAACTAAAAACCTACTTTGGTCGCCCACCTATCATAAGCACCCCCAACTAAGGCAAAATGGTCTTCTTATATCTTGTAGTCACCGATACTTCTATTGGCTCAGTCCTTATTCGACTCGAAACCAGTATCGAGAATCCCGTATACTTTATCTGTAAAATACTGATACCTACCAAAACACGATATACCAAACTCGAACGATTGCTCCTTACACTTTTCTACACCGCTCAAAATCTCAAACCCTACTTTCAAGCTCACCCCATCCGTGTTATCACCAGCTACCCCCTTTGAGAAATCCTCAACAAGAAAGATAAATCAAGATGGGTACAGTAATGGTCCGTCTATCTTGGGGAAAGCAGCCTCACTTTCAAAAAAGAGATATCTCAAAAAAATTAGGCAGTCGCCAACTTCCCTGTCGAAGACATCGACTGAGAATAACAAGAAAACTATTTACCCAAAGACCAGCCCGAATAGAGCAACCCTTGAAACCCTAACACGGGATGGTATCTCTTCACCTATGGATCTGCCAGACCTAACGGTTATTGGATAGGTATTATACTGGTTACGCCTTCCGGTGACCGAATCGAAAAGGCTCAAAATAAATTTAAAATGTTCCAATAATGAGTCCGAATACGATGCTTTGATACATGGTCTCGATCTCACTCTCAAACTCGGTGTTACCAAACTCGCAGTATTCACTGACTCCCAGCTTGTTTGGCAATAATACACCGACAAAACTAGGCCAACGGTCACATGGCTACATATGCCGTACTCGTCCACCAGCGCATGGATAATTTTCTTGAAAAATCTTCTATTAGACATTATCCTTGAGGTGAAAATAGACATTTCGATGTCCTCGCCTACATAGCAGCCATGTTAGGCCAATTCGAATCTCAAATACTCCTTATCGAAGTACTTGAACGCCCAAGTATCAACCAGATGAATGTCAATGCCATCAATACATGGGGCAAGAGTTTTGATCCCGATGACTGACGTATACCCTTCCTAGTATATTTCTATATTTTTGCCCTTCCGGAGGATCCTAAAGCCAAATGCTCATTACTGGAAAACTATCGACGATACACCCTTCTCAAAGGTGCTCTACACTGCAAATCCCAAAATGGTGTACACCTCTACTGTATCTCTCAACACGTAGCCATTACCATACTTTCCAAACTCCATGAATACAACTGTGGTGCTCACACCGCTGGTAAATCGATGGCTCTTCGAGCCGTAACCCAAGGTTTATTCTGGCCCAATATGATTAAACAAGCTGAAGAGTATGCGAGCACTGTGAAAAATGCCAGCGTCACGCCCGCTACATTCGAAGCCCGCCTTAAGACCTCCATTGCAGCCAAGTTGCTTGGCCATTCAATCGGTGGGCCATTGATCTAGTGGGCTCTTTCCCTAAAGCTTCCAGTAGCAGGGAACATATTTTAGTGGCTACAGCTTATTTTACTAAATGGGTAGATGTCGTGCCTCTATGTCGATCCAAGGAAGAAGAAGTCATCAAGTTCTTATGGAAAAACATCATCACACGCTTTGGCAGCCTTTACATGATTTGATGCGACAACAGTCCGTAGTTTGTAGGGAGAAAAGTTTATAATTTCCTTAAGAAGTACAACATTATCCTTTCCCCCTCTGTAGCTTATTACCCACAGGGTAATTATCAAGTTGAAGCAATCAATAAAACCATAATTGACGGTCTTAAGAAATGCATTGACCAGAAGAAAGGCCGATGGGTTTAAGAATTACAATATTTACTCTGGGCCTATCGTACCATACCAAGAAAGGCGACGGGCTACACCCCTTTCCTCCTACCTTTCGGTACCGAAGCTATGCTGCCTACTCAATTCGAGGTGACAACGCGCGACCTTGACCTCCCCGATAAAAATAGTTAGTTCATACTCGGATGTAATATGTTATGGATTGATGAAACCAGAGACCAAGCCTTCGCTAAGCTTGGCCATTATCACCTCTCTCTCTAGAAATGATACAACAAAAGGGTTTGACCTCGAAGCTTCGATATTTAATATTTGGTACTTCGACGAGTCATACCCTCTTCAAAGCCTCGTAATTCCTGCAAGTTAGCTGAATCCTGGGAAGGACCTTATGTCGTGTGCGATAAAGCTAAGAAAAGATCCTATTATATGATAACGAAAGCTACGAAACCTCTACCCAACCCTTAGAACACGATGCAATTAGTCTTATATAACAGGCCGCGGCCACCACCTTTCACATCTGATGTAAGTATAACATAAATCAATGAACATATTTTTCTCCTCTGAGCTTCATCCCATATTTCCAGTGAACTTCTTGAGTTGGTCAAACCTAAGTATCATGTCAACCCTTCCCCCCAACAGATACTTGGGGGCGACCTCAAAAATTTTTAAGGTTCCAAATCGAGCAAACCCGAGTGGCATGAATAGTCGACAGACCGGATACTCAGGGATGCATTGGGGCCGGCCACATAATGCTTCGTTTGGGCTCAAACCCACGGATAGAAATACCCGGGGGTGACCTTCAAAGTCAAGTAAACTTTTTGAGTTTGTTAAACCTAAGTATCATGTCAACCCTTTGACCAGACTGATACTTGGAGGTTACCTCAAAGTTTTTCAAGGTTCCAATTTGAGAAAACCCAAGTGGCATGAATAGTTGACAGACCGGACACTGGGGGATGCATTGGGGCTGACCATATAATGCTTCGTTTAGGCACAAACTCGCATATAATAAGACCCGGGGGCGACATTCGTAGTCAAGTGAACTTCTTGAGTTGGTCAAACCTAAATATCATGTCAACCCTTCGACCTGACTGATACATGAGGGCGACCTCGAACTTATTCAAGGTTTTAATTCGAGCAAAATCGAGTGACATTAATGGTCGACAGACCGGACACTTGGGGATGTATTGGGGCCGACCACATAATGCTTCATTTAGGCTCAAACCCACGGATAGAAATACTTGGAGGTGACCTTCAAAGTCCAGTAAACTTCTTGAGTTGGTCAAATCTAAGTATCATGTTAACCCTTCGACCCGATTGATACTTGAGGGTGACCTTGAATTTTTTCAAGATTCTAATTTGAGTAAACCCGAGTGGCATGAATGGTCGACAAGCCGAATACTTGGGGATGCATTGGGGCAGACCACATAATGTTTCCTTTAGGCTCAAACCCGCAGATAGAAATACCTGGGGGTGACCTTCGAAGTCCAGTAAACTTTTTGAGTTTGTTAAGCGTAGGTATCATGTCAACCATTCGACCAGACTGATACTTGGGGGTGACCACAAAGTTTGTCAAGGTTTCGATTCGAGCAAATTCGAGTGACACAAATGGCTAACAAACCAGATACTCGGGGATACATTACAGCCGACCATATCATGCTTCATCTAGGCTCCAACCCGCAGCTATAAATACTCTGGGGCTGCCTTCGGCGTCTGGCGCAATCTATACTTAAATTTTCACACAAAGATACCAGTATACAGATCTACCAGCAACTCAAGTCGGATGCATACCAGTTAGGAAAATTCAAATACATTACTCATTGTTCAACCTTTTCTATCGAACACATCAAAAAAAAGGAGAGAGTTCATTACAAAACAAAAGTCAGTCATTGTTCTTCCTTACAACAACCTGCTCACACATAAGCCACTTTATCCCCATCAAGATTTTCTTCCACTACAGCACCGCCACCGCCTTCGACAGCAGGGTTTATTCCAACAGTATCAGCGCCACCTTCAACAACTGAACCCCTTACAGTTTGACCAGCATTAGCACCATCCCCTTCGACCGCATGATCAGCCGCCACTTCTCTAACACCTCCACCTACAATGGCCTCTTTAATCCCTTCCATACGTACAACATTATCTACAACAGGCTCAGATCTTAGATAATTGGGTGAGAAGGTTTCTGGATTGTACCCCAACCCATCCATAAATCTTTTCAGAGCTGTGGTCACGTCATAATCTTCGTCGTACTGCGCCTTGAACTGCGTAGGATTTTCTTAAAGCTGCTCCTCCTTATTGGTCAGTTTTACATCCAACAGTGTTACCCTTCGCTCACAATTGGTAATTTTAGCTTGGGTTTCTCTCGCAGCATTCGCTCATATCAGTAACTGATCTCGTTTTAGCATACCAACCTGGCTTGCCAAAGACAGAATGGTCCCTTGCGCGAGCTCAAGCCTGTCCCTCGCCTTTTTTAGCTTCTCACTCGATACCTTCTGGGCTTTGTTAAAAGATATCGCCCAACATGTACCTGCACGAAGACTCGACTAATTACCAGCTCTCAAATAATAATTTCTGCTTCAAAGATCCAAAAACACTTACTTGGTGCAGTACTTTGTTAACTTGTTGCCCTGCTTCATCTGGGTTATTGCCGCAGAAAAATATTATTGACTCGGCTGTTACTCGAGCCTGGTCCTCTAGTTTGACTGAGGGTCTCCTAGTTTCGTCTGGGTTATCCCTATCGACCATCTGCTCCTGGGCCTACTTTTGCCCAGTTATCTTCGTCAGATGGGCCGTCGAGGCTTCGTTCGTGACTTTGCCTTTGCCTTTGTTGGTCTGCGGAACTACTTCGAGAACAGTCTCGAGAACATTCAACCGTATCGTCCCGGGACCCCTCGCCGAGCCCTTGGTATAAAGTTCTACTTTCGAATCAGATTGTCACCTCCAATCTCACACGCCCTGGCCAAAGTGCTTCTTTCTCTATGTACCCAGCGGCATCAGGAACGTCTCTCAGTAACATGTTCGCCTTCTTTCATTTCTTTCTCACAATACCCAACTTTTGAAATACAGCATTCACCCATTCCTCGCAATCGTTAATACACTCATTAATATAAGTACTTGGGTTCTTCAATCTATTATTGGGGAGTTCTGCAAAACAATGAAGATAATATCAACAGTTTATTCGACCCACACAATCAATATACTTCGACTACTAACTTACTTGTTTTGAACAGCCTATTCTATAACCCAAATTCCTTCTCCCCCTGTGCATTCTCATAACTCCCCTTCACCACCACCAGATCCTTATCCCACCCATGCCCAGTCAAACATAGAAAAAATAACTATGGTTTTTCCAAATGGCACTGAATGTGATATGTCCCTACCTTCTTATTTGCTTTCCCCGAATAGAACGATACTATATCGAACCACTGGATCAAAAACTTCCCTTCACATTTCAATTTTGCATTCAAATCTTCGATAACCCTCATTATTTCATAAAAGTTGTCGTTCATTTGGCATGAAGCTACATCCCTGAAGTTCAACACCTGCTTCACCAGCCTTCGAAGAGGTAGCTGCATCCCTAAATGAATTTGGCCTCTGAACGCCATAATCGTTTTATCGGGAGAATCCTTAAATGTATACTCGGCCCTTAATGGAACTAGAATAACACCCACCTTCGTCAACCCGTGTTTGGCCATGAATTGATTTGGCCTCGCCTTTTCCTGAGGTAAGACTGGCCCTAAAGTTGTCGTATCATCTTCTTTATCTTCACTCCTCTCACTCTCATCCTCTTCCCCTTCATCCCTCTCATCACCCGAAGGTTCGACAGTATCTTCATTCCACCTCCCTCTCACTCTTCCCCTTCCTTATTTTCTTCTTCGTCACTCTCTCTGACTATTCGAGTCCTACGCTGGCTCCTAGTCGATGCTTCAACATTTGGCACTACTATAGCCAACAGGACATCTATGGTAATTTCTAATACTTCTACATCACTGATCTCACTCCCTTGATCTCGACCAGATATACTCAGTTCATTTACGTCGTCCTCATCTACCAGCCTCATCTTCGAAGCTTGACGGCTACGCATTTTACCCTACAGAAGAAAAGGATCGATATTAGCTCGATATATTCGAGTATCAAGGTAAGGTATCATAATATTATCTACCCTCACTAATTGGCCATCCTACGACTGAATATTCAATTACTACCTCGCCCCCCCAAAATTATTACTTAGTCGGACTCCCAGCCGCGTCTATTACCTGACGTCTATTACCCAATAGCGCAAAGAAAGAGCTATCTTTACCAACAATTTAGAAGGCATACCTATTTGAGTAGATCATATGTATCAACAACAATAGGATTTTCTTTCCTCCTCTCTAGCAAGTTCCAGTACAATAATGGTGTATGTTTTCCTCTCTTCCTCCTTTTTCTCTCTATGTTTGATTGGGAACAGTGACTCTCTCTCTCAGCTCTTTAAATACTACCCAAGGAAAATAAACTACCTCAATTTCCCCCACTCAACATCATTTTTTCATTCAAATTGAATACATGCATAATCAAGATCAATAAGAAGAAAGAGAACTAACATAAATATTAAAAGCAACAACGATAACAACCCCCGCTACATACCTACCACCATACCAAAGACCCCTTATTTATACAAGAGGTACTCTTACAGATCGCTGCCTGAGCCTCAACTGTATCTTCTGCCTCCATCTGATCTTCCGCTAATCTCTTTATCAAATAATACTGGTTACTTACATGCGGGCCCAATCATTGCAACACTCTCCACCAATGCACATACAGATGCCCGTAGATCTCTTCCTTTGGCTCAAACTCTACCAGGTCAGGCAGCGACACATCTAAACCTTGATCCCTAAAATAATTATGCTTCAGCACTATTGCCTTCTCCTGAACCCAATGTTCCTTCTCCCCCATTCTCTTTTTATAACGCATATTTGGAGTGGCTTCCATTATAATGCTTACAGCAGAACAAGAAGATAATCAGTGTTTGATTTTCCCCCCCTCTAGCAGCCCCTATTTATACCTTTATTAAAGGGAATTTATTGCCTCCTTAATCAGTAATTACCTTAATTGCTCTCCTTGAAAACACCCACATTCACATTAGCCTAGTTTTCAACTTACCATACCCAACAGTTTTTCTCAGCACGCGCCATCTAAATAATTTCCAAGGCCTCTGCTGAGAGGGGGCAAATTTATTAGCCTATTTATAGCCTTGTAGCACCAATTGAATACTCAAAGCCTGGCAAGACTAACAACGTATTCCACAAAGCCTCCCGTAATTAACCAAACACGCAAAGGCATAATTGAAGCTAACTATGTGGTCAAAGCCAGAGAAAGACTGTCAGTACCAAAACTCTGCCCCAGAGAAAACATTGATCATAGTGATACATGGTCGAAGACAAATACACCTGACAGCCAGCTCACCAGACAGAATAGTGAAATGAGCCGCCAGACAACTCGGTGTCAGAACTGACTTAACATACAGAACAGCTGTCCTAAAGGATTTACATGTAATCTGACCTCCCATGGTGACTCACCCATTTTCTATCGCATATAAATAGAAAAGAGGGGACACTATGAAGAGGTTAGAAAAACTCTCCCTAAAACCGCCAACAAGATTACTTTCGAGCACCTTGTAACCTACTTCTTACTCGATCTTCCATCTAACTCAATATATATCATCAGTCATTCAAATCCTCGCTAGAGGTCATGGAAAAACAAATTCTAGAACTCTACATAAGTGTGTTTGTTCAGTAATATAGTCTATTATTGCCTTATATACTTTCTTAGCCCCAAGTGGAAGATAAACCCCATGGTATAAGAGTTAGTTTTCCCTCTCACAAAAGTTGGCCCTTACAAAATTTCTTCATCTTTTGCATAAGAGCCAGTTCATCATGATGATAAAACTTGATGTGACTGATATTACAAGCCTTGAATGAAATCCCAAGTCGGTGATTACTTGATGTTTAGCTTCTTTTTATTGAGGTATGAGATTGTAAAACTCTGATAATCTCCGTCGCTTGAATCTGGAAGAGTTGTTAATTTGATGGATCTCAATCATGTTGATATGGTACATATGGTTCAAGTGCTTCTCCTCAGCTTGATCTTCGACCTGGACTACTTCGATCTGAGTCTTGTAGCTACCATTTTTGTATAATTCCAGATTGATAATATACTCGTGCATTCCCCCGTCTTTAAAAATATACTTCAGCAACCTCTGTAAAGCATAGCAGTTGTCAGCTTTATGATGATTTGCCTTATGATTCATGAAGTACAGTTTGCCTTTAATCGGTTCCAGCGATTTAGATCTACGGTAGAACTTGCCTTTTGCTAGACCAGCATGGGAAGTAAATTGCCTTTTTGAGGTTTGTCATGGAATGCTTTTGATCACCCTGGTCCTCCTTTAGTTTAATTTTACATTCTTTGTTTTGACCTTTAGTGGTTATGACAGATTTAGTAGATTTATGCCCTTTGGTCATCATCATTTCCAGGTCGACATACCCATTAACCTTGGTGATCATAACCTCCAAGGTCACAGGTTTATTTAAGAAGAGATTCTCCTTTGTTTTATAATTGAGTTGTAGCGCATTTATAAAAGCAGCAACAATTATTTTCTGAACGAGAATATCAACTTTTCGTGCGAGCTCCATAAACTTATTTGCAAAAACCTTGAGCTTTTCTCCTTATGACTGCTTGAGACTTATAAGAAAATATTAATTCACTTCCTTGACTTTATTGTGAGCTTAAGCCTTGATAAAATTCTTCTGTAGCTGGTCGAATGTGAGGATAAAATTTTTAGTTAGAGAATGGAACCACCGTAGCGGTTCTCACTGTAGACTTATTGTGAATAGACGACATAGAATATTGTTAAGATTTGAGTACAATCTTAGTGAATCACAGAATTGCTGAATGGGCTCCTACGGATCGGTGCCCTTGTATTTGCGAATCTTAAAAGTATGAAAACCTGTTTGTACTTTCATATTAAATAACTTTTTAGGAATTGGACTACCCTGCAACTTGGTAAAATCATCTTTACTGCCTAGTTGTTGAGCTTCAATCAACTCCTCAATACGTTGATCTATGTATTTATTTGTGACATACTGATGTGTTGTCTGAGTGACTTGGCAAGATTGTCGAGGATTATGAGTACCTATCCCCTTGCTCAAGTGTTCTTGTACTAGACTTTAGGGTTGAGGTTGCTGCTCCTCTTCTTAACAATTGGAAAGATGGAGACCTCTGCTAAAATTGGACTTAGCTTTTTTTCCCAAATGAATTGAAGATTGAGGTTCATGCTAAAGATTTCTAGAAATGGCTTTGCTGGTTGCTCATCGAGGTCCTAATTGTTATCGTAAAAAAACTCAGGAGTTCGCTGACACTTAATCATGATCTCTGGTATGGGGAACCTATTGAGACTCCTACAAAACTTACAATGTTGTCTACATAGTAATTGTCTGTCCTTTATGTCTCATGAATGTTGTCAAACGAGCTTGATGCTTGCTTTCGAGCTCTTTGTCGCTGAGCTTACGGTCAAGAGTTAACTGACTCTCGAGCCCAGTACACTTCTCTATCTCTGCATAAAGATTCGCCCGTAGTTCAGTGAGCTATTCTGGTTCAACTAAAAGATTTAACTAGACTTCTATTGTTGGTCGCTTGGAAGTGACCATGATTGGAAATGGATAGTGAGGAATATGCATGCCTTAGGATATCGTGGAAATGTCTTCTTTCCCACAGACGATGCCAAATGTAATGGCCTAATTTTGTAACTCGAAATAGCCCAAAAATAGATCTTAAACTAAATGTATCTGTGACAAGAATTAGTGTAATACAAGAAATGACATAGGTGATTTAGCGTGGAAAACATTTAAATAGGTAAAAAACCACGAAAACCAAAAAATGACACTATGTATAAACCAATGCCAAATCCTTAATAGAGAATGATATTATTTGTATGGTGACAATTCACTGCATTACAATAACACACTATATTATAACCAATGACAAATAATTCATTTTAATTTTGAACGATTCTTTCCTATATAGTCGATATGACAAGTCTATCTTTAATACTTGATTAGAAAACTCAGCTTAAAGTATCTTTGATTATGATACAGAAAGTGTGAATTACGTGTACAACAAGTTATCCAAAACATCAATGTGTTGTCTCCCGCCATAAACCCTAAACCCAACCATGCGTAATTCAAAGTCTATTCCCAATACAAGAAAGTTATCTTAAGGCATTCAATTCTCCGCATTATATAAAACTCTAAACTCTTTTCAACTATTCTCAACTATTCAAGCCCTAAACCCTATACTTTTTTTAACTTTCAACTATTCAAATCCTAAACTTTTTTCAACTAATCAAAAAATGTCACACTCTACTCAATTTAGCCATCTCCCTTCGAGCACCCTCGAGATTGGTTTTAGGCGGTAGGGATTGAGAAAGAATAGGGTGATGAACGTCTCTTCAAATTGAATAAAGTTTACCTAATGGGGAAGGATTGCTCTGGTGAGAAGGTGTAACTGCTGAAAGAGCATCAAGGAGAAATTAGGAGAGTTCGATGAAATGGAGGAAGAACTTGAGAAAGTTATAGAAAATAAAAAAAATGTTAAGAAAAATTCAAATTCCATATCCGCTTCATAGAAGATTAGGTCGACGCCCTGAAGTTGGATCGGGATAAGCACAAGAAACTGTGGGAGGAGCTGGCTTATAAGCTCTCGAGCAGTAGATTAAGGCTATGGAACATGATCCAGAATCCCCAAGTGAGAAGTTGTGAAATCTCTTAGTTTTTAGTTTTTGTTGTAATATATAATCGTTTATTTCCCTTGTATGAACATTTGCTTTATTTTTTTTTGTTTGGTTTTTGCTTTCAGATAATGATTTCCATCTGATATGAGGGAAACAAACAAATAACAGTTCTGTTGAAGAAAATAATGATATGAGGGAAACAAACAAATTATAAATTCTTTATGAACAATAATAGTTAAATAATGAACTTAATAAAGCTGATGATAAAATATTAATAGACAAATGATAAATTTTCTCCGAACAAATGACAGTACAGTGAAAACAAATAATATATATGCAACAAAACTAAATTTTATATTCAAATAATAAATTCTTTTTGAACAAATGAAAGTTCAGTGTAGTAAAATAATGATATGTGGGCAACAAACAAAAGATAAATTATCTCTAAACAATTGATTGTTATATGAAGTTAAATGGAAAACTTAACAAAACTGATGATAGAAGATCAACAAACAAATGATAAATTGACTTAAAATGCCCAAAATAGTAGTTCATCATATATGTTCAAATGATAAATAGAGTACCCAAAATCATCAACGTAAACTGATTGTAACATCTTCATCTGGGATCACAGGTGGCTCAGTGCTAATTGTAAAAGACGGAGCCATTTTCGGATGTGTATTTTCGTCAGATAGGATTGGAAGAAGTTTATAAGAATGATGATTGTGTCTATTTTTTTGCACCTACTACAAAATCTTAGCTTGGTGACCAGACTTAGCATTTTTTCCCTTCTCTTCCTTTGCGTGCGAGAACGATCGACTCAAAATATTGGTATAGAAGCACGAACACGATCAATTTTTAAAATTGACCACTGCTCTATTCCTTTAATAGAAATTCATATCGGTCTATTAAAAGCCTTGTATCTATCATTTGTGAAGTACTCAGAAACACGTGTAGTTGGATCAACATTAGCAAGACCGAGAGTGCGTACTCTGTATTCACAGGAATTCCCATCGTTTCCCACCAACAACAAGAACAAGTACCATCTTAAATATTTATTGAATCATTTCAACCATAGCTAGTCATCTAAAAATGGTGGCATCTTCTACGAACTCTACATGTTAGTGAATCTACCACAAACTTTCTACTTTCACAGTGATTTGTAGCCCATGACGTTAAACGAGCTTGACTCTTCTCAGCTTCCTCCCAATATGTATAGGACATTTCCGAATAGATTTTCTGCAATCCTCAATAAATACATGGATAGCGAGATCTATAACTTTCACAATAACATTATTTGAACCCTTGACATGATTAGTATAAGCTACTCCGTATCTGAACTAATAACAAATAATGACAAACAAATGAGAAATGAGTATGAAATGATAACAACTTGAAAAATAACAACTGTAAATGAGTAATAATGAGTTTATGACAAATAATGGCAAACAAATGGCAAATGAGAATGAAATGATAACAAATAAAAAAAGAATAACTGCAAAGGTGTAATAATTACAAGTCTTATAATAATTAATGAAAAGTTTATCAATAGAGAATGACAATATACCTACTCATTGGAATGTATAGATTATACCAGGATTCCTTGGGAATACCTAGTATGTATTGGAGACCTATTGGATCTGTATTTTAGATATAATTCATGTGTTTATCGAAATTAATGCAGTTTAGAGCCTCTGCTGCCATCCCAAATACGATCCTCCTACTTTCGAGGGCAGTTTTAATGGTGTTTGATATCTGGAAGACACAAAATGTATCAACAACAAATAAAAACACCTTTTGTACATAATTAATAATTTTAAGGTTCCTGTCAAAGATGACGACGAATCTAGTATCAAAACCATATAAATTAGACTTAAACATATCCAGGAAGTATGTCCAACTTTCGATGGTCTCCGAGTCTGTTACAACAAATGTAAGTGGCAAAAATATGATTATTTGGGTTAATGGCGATGGCTGTTAGTAGAGTCCCACGATATCTCCCTTTCAAAAAAGCTTCGTCAATCACTACAACGGGTCTTAATAGTTTATAAGTTATTTTGAGAGCACCAAAACATAAAAAACACCTTATAAATTTTTTATTCATACAACTTTTAGTTTGTATGTCAAATACCAAATCCAGGTAAACCAACCTCAATTCCGCAAAGTAGTTTGTATGTAATTGGTATGCCAGCTAAAAGCTACCTCGTATCTAATATAAATATGCTAGATCAATTGTAGAATAGGAAAATAATAAATATTAAAGGACAAATGACAATTTGCTTTGAACAAATGACATTCGATCAAAGGATAAACCTGATTATACAAATGAGGATTAATGAACAAACAAATGACAAATAAAATAATATTACCTCAGAGTTGGCTTTTTCTTCTGCACCCCAGGAAAGATTGTATGTTATATCGACATTATAATTAATATGCATATCTTCGATAATTCCTGTAGCTTTATAGTTTGGGCCTTTCCATTGTTTTTGCTTGATTATAAAAGAAACCCATTAACTAGACGTTGCCTTATATACATTCCTACTCTCTGTTTCTTTTCTGATGCATGCATTCACAGAGCAATATGTACTTACTCTATATAGGGCAGAACAAACCAACCTTGTCATGTAAATCTACCAAGATCAATTATGATATTTGAAATGTACCATAATTTTATATTCGTTGCTTAGAACGTGTACGAGATTAAACTTTGTTTACAATTGTATAAGCTCTCATGTGATTCTTGAGTACAATCCTATCTCGATATAGATTGCCAATGTTAAACTCTTTACAGAAGTCATAGAAATCCTTCGTGTATACAGTAAATTTGAACCATAAATCCATGATAGCTTTCACATGTTAGGGTTGTAAGTCAAACATTAATTCAGCTGAACAGATGACAAAAATGATTATTACCATGATAAATATATAATAACAAAGGTTAGAACCCTCATTTCAAATGATAAATGCTGCGTGCTTACCCAAAGGTTCAGTTTTTCAAATGATAGGTTCTGGTTTAATTAAAAGAGGAACATTAGTTAGCATAGGTCTATTTGAAAGATAAACATTAGTTAAGCTAGGTTCATTTAAGATATGAGCATTTGATTGAGGAATATCAGGATCATTTTATAGAGGAATATCAGTAGGGATAGTTTCAAAAGGTTTATTTGATTGAGGAACATCATCTACTAAAGGTCCAAACCAACGTACATCAAGCCCTCTGCCGTTTGTTTCAGGATAACCCCTGCATTTAGGTTCAGGATTAGCAAATGAGTTATGACATAAAGATCCCCTTGCTTCAAACATTCAAATATCTTTGGTAGTGAACAACCCATTAGCTTAACCAATATCTTTGGTGGTGGACAACCCTTTACCTAAACTAATATCTTTGGTGGTGGACAACCTTTTACCTGAACCAAAGTTCTTAGAGTTCTGGGAAGGTACCCTATGCTTATTTACAATCCTTATGTGAAAGGGTTTGTTGGGATGGCTTTTATACATATTGATCATTACGGTAAAGTCTTGGACTGATAAAATTACGCATAAACAACCATGGACGAAGTTGTACAACTTACAATCCTCATGATGGATTTCGCTTATTTTTCCAATGAGTAACAAAATTTTCATATGATTTGTATACTCTTAGTGTGGTAAGTTTTGTACTTCCTTCAACATAAGTAACAATTGATCCTATCTTTGGGGGTACGATATCCCCCTCCAAAATAAACAATGATATAAAGCTAAACTCCATCCATCCCTGAAACAAATAATATAAATAAACAATGCTAGTGATAAAGTAGCAAAAATCAAATGATACAAATAACCCAAGAAAAATGGTAAGGATGCACAATACAAATGATAAATTAGTAGAAGATAAATGATATAAATCTCAACTCCATCCCTCAAATAAATGATTAAATGAATAATTTCGGTGATAAAGTAGCAAAAAATAAATGATAAAGTAACAGAATACAAATGATAAAGTTGTCGAAGACAAATGATATAAAGCTCAACTCCAGCCATCCCTCAAAAAAATAATAGGCATCCCTGAAACAAATGATTTAAATTAACAATTCCGGTGATAAAGTAGTAAAAAAAAATGATAAAAATAACACAAGAAAAATGGTAATGAGCAAATGATAAAGTAACAAAAGACAAATGATTGAGTACATATTGATAGCAGTGTATATCATCTTCCATAAAATCTTATCTTAAGATAAATACGATAAATCATTATGCGGATACAAGGTTAGAGATAATAAATACAAGTTAGAGATGATATTTACATCAACGGTTAGAGAGAATGATGACAACGCTCTTTGACAATGAGAATAACCCTAGGATAACAACGATATTTTTCTCCCCAATGACCTCTGTGTGAGGACTTCAGGGAATGTACAACAATGGATAGAAAACTTGGTAGATCAAGGAGACAAACAATACATCAAGGAGAATCTATTCTAGGTATTCCTAATATGAAGTATTTTTGTAGAAGAAGAAGAATAATTTTTATTTATTTTTAAGGTTGGTAGTTTATTTTTGGGGAAGCTTACCTCCTATTATTGTAGTAGATTAGACTGCTCATCAACATTTAATGTTAAAGAATAGGGGTGGCAGCTACGGGTAGTAAGTGAGACCAGTATCTATTTGGTAATTTTAGTATTGATTTGAGAAGTGTCTCGCCAAAGTATCGATTTTTGAAAGCTTAGATCTTTTAGTATTTAAAATCCTAATTTTCTAATTAGAAATATATATAAAAGTAGATTTCAAAATAATGTTCCATATTTTAAGTTATTTATCCTATTTTATAATAGTAGATTCTCTCTCCCTCAAAAACAAACCTATAGACTCAAAGTACCTCTCATCATCTTCCTGATCTCTCTGGCTCATCTTCATCACAAAACATAGGTAAAAAATTTCTCTTTGTGTTAAGAAAGTAGATTTTTTTAGTTTTCTAGTCATCAAAATTTTGATCATGTATGTGTAGTTTTTTTCTCTCAAAACAAATAATTGCTTGAAAGTCGATAAATACAATAGATCTAACTATGGAAATATGTTTGTTAGAACATAAATCTCATAAGGAAGTATTA
Organism: Kingdonia uniflora; assembly: GCA_014058105.1. Taxonomy (NCBI): domain Eukaryota; kingdom Viridiplantae; phylum Streptophyta; class Magnoliopsida; order Ranunculales; family Circaeasteraceae; genus Kingdonia; species Kingdonia uniflora. The sequence continues at coordinate 5,544,894 of JACGCM010000704.1, read as the reverse complement.
GTAAAATTAGTATGTATAATTAATTGATCTCAATTATAAATTGTTGAAGGTTGAGGATGAAATTATTTGTGAATTTTATCCTATTTAAACATTTATAATAGTAAAAGATTGGATTTTTTTCAAGGTTCTTGAGTTTAATGTATTAAGCGCTAATTCTTCCCCAAGAAAAATTGCAATTTATCGGAAAAATTGTATTTTTTTAAGATGATTTTCAGTTTTTGTTTCTAAATAATTGTATAATTAGTCTTATTAAATCAAGGTTAGCCGTGAAATTAATCGCTGTTAATAGTATGTAACATTCATAGTTACTGTAAGGAAATCAGATCTTCTGGAGTACAAATATCTTTAAGGTTGTTCTCTTCTTTGAAAGATCATCGGTAGAGAAATTGTCTTACCTCCAAATATTACAAGATCTGAGACAGTGTGAAAAATGCTATTCCACTTAGCCTTTATACCGCGTCACATTACCTTTCACAAAGTTATTAACAAGAGCTTCTGAATCAGATTCGACACAGTTTGCACCAACCCTGATCCATAGCTTTTGTAACAACTCATATCAATACATTATGAAGTATAGCTGGTATTGTGCCAATACATCGATGAAGTGTATGCAAGATTTCTCCATCACTATTTCTGAAATTTTCTCCTTGACTATTTTTGAAAATGACCTCATCCAAGACTCTATACTGTAAACTCCTACATTTCCCTATGAACAACAACCATCTATATTGTTTTTTTTATCTCACCCAGATGTGCCAAACCCATCTGCAGACTTAAGCAGGTCTTGGCTTCCCTTTAATTTGAAGTTGTCTGAATTCGAAGCCTTTAAAGTGAGTTGAAAACAATAAACCTGGAGTTGACCCCAACAGTATTAATATATAGTGGTTTTACTATAAATTCAAAATATACTTGTATATGCACATTTATGTATATTCTTGTGGAGACAGGCTTTTCATGGAACCAAAATTTTAAAAAGAAAATCCTCCATGATTATTGTCATTTGCCACCATGACAAAGCACGTGCTCACATTAATATATGTCTACACTCCAAGGCAGTTGGCATACCAATACAAACTTCAATTTATTTCTATGAACAATGTTCTCTTTTATCATCTATTGCAGCTTTACATATTCTCATGGTTGCGTTTTTCAACTTGTTATGCGTACACAGATCCTGATTATACAGCGGCAACACTGGATTAAAATGTAAGTAAGTAATTTTTATGTTTTTTTTTTTTGGAATTTATCTTTTATTTGCATCTTATCTTTGGTGGTATTACGTTGATGAGGTCTTGCCTGTATTATGCACAAGCAAGCTTACAAGTATTATACATTTGTCTGCACGGTGTGCATATCTTCTTTTCTTTTCTTTTCTAATAGTTTAAATAAGAATAAGAGCTGGCAATGCAAATAGTAGGTTTTTTGCTAACTCGTCATTTAATAACAACTTACTGGTAGGCTACGTTTATTATAACTTTCAACAAAGAGTCTTTTTTCTCTTTTTATCTTGCACGTCACAAAAGCAAACACAAACCTCACTCTTGAACAAAAGCCGTCATAGTGACCGAACACTTTACAGAAACCCACCTTGATTTTTAATGTGTAATCACATACTCTTGACACCTCGACACTCGGATACTTGGACACTCGGACACACATGTCCAATACTATTTTCAAGGTACTTAATAATTTTTAGCCATTTTTGACACCCCGTACCTGTGTCAACACCGACACCCGTATCCGTGTCTTTGTTACCTAGCATTAACGTTATGCAATCGGACATGATTACTGTTGAGTAATGAACTCGAAATTGTGTTTGTGGTTATTCATTGGAGTTCGTAGGACGAACGAGGGTCGAAGACGAAGGTTTAAAAAGAGAATATAACTTTTCTGAAGTTCATGTTCGAACATAGGGAGACAGTTCAAACATAGGGAGGCAGTTTAAACATGGCTTTGACATGTTTGAACATGAGAGGAAAAATTGGGCCAGAGCCTTCATGTTCGAACATGAGAAATTCATGTTCTAACATGTCTCGATCTAAAATATTTTGGCTGCTATTTTGATACCGTTGACCTGCCTCATGATATGTACTTCGAGACTTAGTTCATGTAAAGTCTTCCCAAGTATATAATAGATACTTAGAGTATTTCTATTTAACTTAATGTGAGTTTAATCATAGTGAGAGAAAGTTAGGGTTTGAGAGATTTCATAAAAGCTTGAGAAAGCTTGAAAGAGAGAGAATGATTGTAATCTTTGATCTTTGATTAGTGCATTGTTCGCACGGGGAGTGGTTTTTTTATCTGAAAGTGTTTTCCACTTCTTTCCTTTGAGTAAATCGTTGTGTGTGATTTAGTTTCTTGTTCTCGTTCTTGTTCAATTTTTTGCTTGGCGATTCCGCGAGTTCATTCTTGGTGTAGAATTGTGATTAGCTACCCTAATTCTTAATAATTGCAATAATTAAAATTGCAAAAATTACCAGCAGTTTTAGTCATCTATAAATATGCATATTCGTCACTCTTCAGGAAGTGAATAGGGTATCAATTAAGGTTGTGCAAATCACACTAAGATGGAGATAATCTTCTTTTGTATAAATAGAAGAGGAAAAATTGCTATCAATTGGGGGAGAGGGGCATACATATATTATATATGTAAGAATAAATCAGAATCTATAACTACATAAGAATTTGATTTCATAGGAAAACAAAAATTAAATAGTTGGCCTATAGGCTTCACGTAAACTCCCGATGTATGTGAGTTCTTCGATAGAAAAGATTATCTACTTATAGAGCTTTTACAGAAGGGATTCGTCATTGCAGCCAACAAATTTGCATTACTACACGGAACAACTTAAAGAATCTGTTAAACTAGTTTGGTTTATTTTCGATGTCTGTTTTCAACTTGACATGGTCTTGCCAATTGATTAAGTTTTCTATCGTAGATACTTTATTCTTGCAAACTTGATGGTTATTGCGCTTTTCTATAATGGGCTTATTTGACTTCTTTGTTAATTGTAACTAATCGTATACTCTTAATTAGGGACAAGGAGAGCGAGGCCCATGATAGAATCAGTGATTTGCCCAATTCAATTCTTTCCCACATTCTATCCTTTTTTCAGATTAAGTATACAGTACGAACAAGCATACTATCCAAAAGATGGAAATACTTGTGGAAATTGGTTCCTAGTCTTGATTTTCCTGGGCATCTTGAAAGAGTTGATCTATAGGACGTACTTGTAAAACTTGAAAGAGTTGAAGAAGTGTTGATCCACAGCAGTTTATCGATCTAGAAATTCCATCTTCAATTTGATCACGGTGTTTACTCTATAAGTATTGGCAGATGTCTTGATGCTGCAGTAAAGCATAATGCCAAAGAGCTCTACTTTTTGTTACATATGGCCAACACATGTGCTTTCACCCCTAGCATTTTTATTAGTAAATTTATTATCATTCTAAAGTTATGCCTACGAGCAGGTTTCAGTATTCCAGATTTCATCTGTCTTCTATAATGGCCTAATTCTGAAACTCGGACTTTGCCTTACACCAAATGTGTTTAGAATGTTCAAGAATGATAAACAATAATCAACAAGATAATTTAGTGTGGAAAACCATTGAATAAGTTAAAAACTATGATCTCTCTTGAGGATTTTGAGAAAGAGAAGATGATCTTATTGAAGTTATTTGCTAATTACAATGAACACTCTGAGTATCTGGTGTTTTTGTGTAAGGATTCTTATGTATAGAATTACCCATCCTTAATCTGTAGTTTTCTGGTCCTATTTATAGGTTTAATTATATGACCATTTGACAACCATTAATATTCTTAATGGTGGACGTTACAAAGAGGATGTAAGATATTCTTTAACCAGATGATGTAATGTTCTAACTTCTGTTGCTGTACAACGGCTCTATTGATAACTGTATACTTGTGCATATCGAACTGCTGATGTGGAGGTCAAAAGTGATAAATTAAACTGGGGAATTTTGAATATGTCTTTAGTAGTATTTTCGGTATACTAACGAGGTCGAGGGTAAAGCTTTGATTCCGAGATACGAAATAAGCTATTACAAGATGACTCTCAACCAATAGCACGAGAAGCCTCATAGACGAGTGGTATTGGTTAAGAAATTTGTACTGTATTTTATTCTTAACGTCGTTGTCTTGATTCTTTCTGTGTCACGTGCTCTGTTGGTGAGATCGAAAGCTCGTATGTAGTTCGAAGATGAAGCATAAGTTCGAGACGCGAAATACGCTACTACAACCGCCCCCTCTCAGCCAGAAGTACGAGAAACCTTGCAGGCGAGTGGTGTTGGTTGAAAAGTGTCATTAAATGCTGTAGTTAAAATCTTGGGAATCATTCCCAATGCATATTCCTAAGTATCTTGTTTGTACCTTTTGGGTTTTCTAGAACCAATAGATCTAGTAGATGTTTATTGGCATGGGAAATCCTTCTATCGTTGGGAATCTGAAGAGTTTGTTTTAAATGTTGATCATAGTAAAAAAGGTATTCGGAAGTGAGAGTGAGGAACCAAGTCTTCGTTTCTGACTCTTTTCTTCTCCATTCTTAACTATTATGACATCTTGATTGTTGAGAATATGATGACTACAAGGAACCAATCTCGGGAGTCTAGGATTTGTAAAAAGATGGAGGAATTATGTATCCAATACTTTGGATACCAACCTCTACATTTGCCGATACCGAATCTTATATCGCCTACCTATCACCGTATGTCATATGAAAAAGTGATGGAGGCGGGTGATGATAATTATCAGATGGTACGGTTTTACTATATGCTAATATCTTAGGCGGAGCGCCGAAATGGGCTTCATTTGCTAGCGGAGGAGGTTGTTACAACTGAAGATAAAGCGGCAGGCGTTCGTCCGAGGGAGTCTCGCCAGTATCCTGCTAGTAAATGGGTTCTTTCTAAAAGGTAGGACCTTCCGTTTGTCTCTAGTATGCGAGGTGTGGTTATGGTGGAAGAGGTGGGAGGATCAAGATGATCATTTTCTACCATGGACCATAAATTTTGGTTATAAAGAAGATCTTTCATCTGTAATTTCTTGTTCTGGCTATTTCCTGGATCTTGCAGCATGGGATCAGGATTTGGAATTTGCTTCAGTTTTTCATTATCTTTTCTGCTGATTCCAGAAAAGTAATTCGAACTGTAACTTTGTGATGTAATCTATTGTAATTATTAGAGATATTTTGTTATCTGCAAAGTATCATATAAATAAAATTTCAAATTAATGAAATAACTTCGTTCTAAGGTCATGATTCTTTTTCACAGACTTGTCTGTGTAGTTTTCTATTTGTAAAATAGGAGTTAGATATCATGGGGTAAGATAGGAAAAATTGATTGGAAGGAATTCCGTGTGTAAGAGAGTAAACGGTAGTTATAGCGGGGGTTGAGGAAGTAGTTAGATATTGTTTTCTGGGATCTGTGCACTCGAACTGGGGGACAGAGTATTCTAAACTGTGAGAAAGATGGGTATTGATTTATAGGTGCTACTGCTGAATTTGCGTGATCTTGTATGTTGCCCCTTTATATATTTTCTTATACAAAATTGGATGAGATATTTCATACTATGGAAATAATGACCTGTCATAATATTTTGTATTTGATGTTGATATTCGGCTCTTCCGTAAACTTTCTTTGAACAATATATCATCTGGCCAAATTATTTGGGTGATATTTGCAAAGATCTTTCTAGCGGCTATAAAATCATGAATCTTGGCAGCTTTGATTTGTATTTTATGCAGGGATAATTTTGTTGTGGAGGTGGTGAGTCTATCCATGGTGAGGACTCGTGCTTAGCTTGCTCATCAGGTAGTAGATGGTCACTTTCCTATCAAGGTTGCTGAACTTCGTGAGCGGTATTTTCGCCAACTCCCTTATGATGCCGTGTTGATAGAATAGCCCTTGAATCTGACCGAACTAGATGAAGAATGGAAGCGCGTAGAGTATGATTGATTTTTTTGGTACGACGTGTTTTGGAGGTCATTGCTAAGTGCCACGGTGTGGGAATTGACTGTTCGACAGCTCGCATATGATAAGGTCGTTGAAGAGGATGCCAAGGCAGCAAGATGGGATATCATTATGTGCATGGAGGCGCATCACCGAGGTCATTTTAGATGTGACTGGAGAGTTTGGTAAGCTTAAAGCATTGAAGCTCGTAATAAGTAATCTGTTTTTGAGTATTTTGTGGTTGGGTTTGAATAAATGTAAGATGAGGGATCTTGAGAGGATAAACGAATGTAGTGTCTTGATCTGATTGAATAAAAATAAAGTATTATGTTTTAATCTTTCTGCAAGGATTTTGTGGTAGACAACTGTATGATTTTAACAACTGCATTAATATCTTTGAATTTTTAATATTGATTTGTTTTAGAAAGTTGTACAATCCTGGCAGAGTATTAAAGTACAGTGATTAGTCGTTTGTACTGTGTTTAGGGAAGAGGTGTGGAATTGTGTAATGGCAGACAATAGAGAGAGACGTGACGACGGTAAACGTTATCACAGAAGTCATGACGATGCCTCCAACCAAAAAGACATGCCTGGGGAGACAGCAGGGATGGTTGACGCGTGTTAGAAAAAGAGTTGTGTCAATCTTATTTCTAAGGAGAGAAAGCGTTTGAGTGTTGAGTGTAATTTGAGAAGGAAATCTTCATCAGGTGATAGAAATCTGTCTGAGAAGCGACGAGAGCATTCATTCTCAAAAAGACGTCTGGGTAAAGTAGAGGATTGTTGTTCTTCAAGTACAGGTTGGTAATGTAAAGTTCTGTCCGGTTGATTTGTTGAGTATTATGTATGATTTTTGTAGTATTCTATTTGATATGTATAGTAAGCAGTTGGATATGTGTATCTGATAATGTTGGGGTTTTGGGGTGTTTAAATAATATTGGGGAATATGAGTTTAGGTATATGAATAGACTGTTAGTGGGAGAAAATATGCATTTGGGGAAGAAGGGTGAAATTTGAAATGATTGATTTTTGCTTTTGTTTAGGGAATGTGTAAAATATTTGTGTTGATTGGGAGGAAGGTGGGTTTATTTTGTTTGTATGTATTCTTGAGAAAATGACAAAAAATATATTTCTGTATATTGTAGGTTTGATATGCGGTTTAAACATAGTATTCCCACAAGTAAATTTATAGTATCGTCCAGTTCCGAGGAAACATCATCGTCAGGGAGGGGGGAAGAGTGTAGTGTGATGGAGGAAATTGTAAACAGTGGTGAGAGAAGCATAGAGGGTGGGGAACCCAGTAAGGTTGATAAGGTGATAAAAAGGGAAGATAGATAAGAGAAGGAGAGAGTCCTAGTGATATACCCAGATGTGGTAGATGTAAGGAAAGAGTATTTGAAATACAAAAGGAAATTACAGGGAGAATGGGGAGAATGGGGAGGTTATGTGGAGGAGCGTGGTTTATGGTTTTGGACCTTTATCCCCGGTAAAGGGTAGGATGTTGTCTACTACCAAGTGCCATGCTTGGCGAAGTGGAAGAAGGAAAGAGGGATTGGTGAGGGGGTTAATCTCTTATATTATAATGGTCTCGGGCTATTAGGCCTGAGGGATGGGTTTTTATACTTTTTGAATAAGGTCGTATATGGCCTTAGAATTCCTCTTACCTTCTTTCAGAAAGGGGTTATGAATGTGCTACAGTGTTGCCATGCCCAGCTAATGTTTATGTAATAATGAGGGTATGTGAGGTACTAAATGAGAAATGGAGAAAATAAGGGACTGCGAAGCATTTCGAAGCTAAAGATGTGATGAAGTTTTATAAATAGAAATATGTCGAAGGTCGAAGTAGTGGTTACCCATATAGTGATTCAGCTAGGCCAAAAAAATTTGATTTCGAATCTGCGGGCAGACCATGGGACGACCACCTTGTGTGGGTAGAGGGTAACTGTATGAAGGTTCCAGATGAACCGGCGCTCGAACTGAACCATAGATATTATAATCCGAGTAAGTAATGTTGACCAATCTTCAAATAAACTATACTTGTCTTCGATCTGTTACTTAATGTTGCGTTCCTTATTTTGGCAGAGCCCAAGCCTTTATCCATGCTGGATAAGACCAGCCTGTTTGACTATGTTGCTCAAGATCCAGACGAGCTAAAGCAGGTACTCAGTGAGTTGGGTATACGTAAAGACAAAAGGGTAGATTATGAAGGTCTCAAGGTTCAGCGAGCTAATAAGAAATGAGTTATGGCTGAGGGAAAAACTGTCTTAACTGTTGCTGATGTTCTTAGTGTTCCACTTCTTGTATCTCAGAACACTAAGTGGAATGTTCTACGGCCTGTGAGGCCAGCTCGGCTGAGTGTCTCTGCTATCGGGGGAGGCGGGCACGACACAGGAAATCGTAAAGTCTATATCTGGCGATGTGACTGAGAATCATGAAGTTACTCTAGTTGAGGTTGAGAAGTCTTCGCTGAAAGGAAAAGGGCATGAGGAAGAGAGTAGTTCCTAAACTAAACCTCACGCCTCAGCTAAGATGGCAGACCTGGAGCTGAAATACTGCTCGATGGCTGCGATGGATCCGGTGCAGCTTGATGCGGAGTATTACGAATATACTTTTACGGTAAAAAATTTTATGTCCTTCATTATTTTTGTATTTGGATTGAAAACTGTTGTGATAATTTTGACCTTGTATGCTTGTACTGGCAACTCTCAATACTGCTGAAGGGGGTAAAAGTGCTTAGAACAGAAGAACCAGGAGTTTTTGGTTCTTATAGCATGGTTCGAAGTTCAATATGTTCGCTTGAAGAAGTTCCAAGACCAATCTGCTCGAGTAAAGGACCTTGAGGCTGAGCTCAAGCTGGAGAAGGAGCAGAGAGCTGAAGATGCTAAAGCGGCTGCAGAACTCATAATAAAATATTGAGTTTTGGTGGCCCATGATGATGTGATGTCGAAATCGGTTGAAGCCCTTAATGTGGAATAAAATCACTTTATCCAATCCTATTAATATTTTGGATTGAGTCCAGCTGATGTGGAGCTAGGCCAGGTTGGAAGGTACAAGGAGATAAAGTTTCCTTCAGAGGCTTCGTAGGAAGTGATGGTGGACGCTGGTATTTCTCCTAAGAATGCGTTGAAGTTTCTACCAAAGAGTTCTGATCCAGTCCGTACAGCTAAAAAATATTGGATCCTTCTTCAGATTGTGTTGATCCAAGCCATCCTGTTGGGCAAACATTGGATTCTCCATCTGAGGTAGAGCTCAGCAAGAATCTCTAAACCTTCTGTGGTATTCTATTTTTGATTTGATACAGTTCGTGAGATACCGAAGTGATAGTACTCTGTATCTGATGAAGTTTGAGTAATGATTTGAAACATTTTTGTTTTGAATGTCTTTATTATAACAACATATTTGTACATTGTATAGGATTTAGAGCGACTAAGAAAAATGAACTTCGAACTGGAGAAATTGTTGAGTAGGGCGAGGGATTTTGCGGCTCGTATTCCACAGGTACTTAATAAAACTGAATATAAGAGAAGGAATTTTAGGTTGAATTCAGAAAAAACTTTTAAAGAGCTATATGATCTTCAATTTAAATATGCTAAGATAAAAATAAAAAAGGGATGAGGTGTTAAGGAAGGAAGAGGAAATGGGGTTATTAGCTCGAAAACCTAAAAAGTTAACCTGTTTTACCAACCTGAGTGATAAGGCTAAGTGTCAAAGTATGTTAATAGCTCTAACATTGTATTTTGAGATCAAAGTAGATAGTGAACGAGGGTTAAAAGAAGCTTATGTAGAGCTTTTGAAGGAGAGATGTATAGTTTCGGACCCTGCTCGAGTTATGCTTTTGGCTCAAGAAGCACGTAATCGTCATACTTTAGAGGCGAGAAAGTGTTCTACTCGAGCTGGTGTATTTATTATATGATGGTGATGTACAACCTTTAACTGATGCGTTTGGCTTTTAGTAGGATCGGAGGGCTATGAGAATTGTATTTTTCAGTATAAAGAAAGAGCATATATAGGTTCAAAAGAGATTATAGGGTAAATTAAATGGGTTACAGGATGAGTTATTACAACATGTGGAGTAAAAAATGTCTTTAGGAACGCGGTTGTTGAAAAAAGTGGCTGTTTGAATGAAGGTAGAAGCGGATTTAAGGGTTTTTTCAGTGTATTGTAGAATGACACGCGTCAACGGCTGCATAAAGCGCAAATGACATTGAAGGATCATCTATATCCGTCGCGAGCAAAAGTCGCTGCTCGAACATAATATGAGCGTCATATAGGCAGTATTATTGAATTTTATGGAGAAGAACTGTCTAGGGTTGAAAACGAATTTAGGAAGTTCATGACGGGATGTGGGAAGGATTTTGATGTGGAAAATGCCAAGGCTGAGAATATGTGATTTACCGAAGTTGATAAACCCATTACGAGGTCGAGGGAACTGTCATTAGAAGAGGGTGAGGAGGAGGTAAAAAGCCTATCTCCCCGATCGCGGCATAAACAACGTCTGCAGGAGGTGCCTTTACTACTCCGATAGATGTGCAAGTAACGAACAGAAAGAGTACGAGGGATAAATGACAGTCGTCTCATTCCTTGAAGAATTGAAAATAGGGTATTCTCGGTTTTATTTACCGGCCCTGCATATGTGTTAGATCGTTGTATACTATAATTAATGATAAATTACATTTATTTTCTATGATGATGAATGAAACAGTGTATCGTTATTACTCAGATACCATGTTTTTGTTTTAAATTTATTAACTGTAAGATGTAATCTGTTGGTACAATCTAATTATTTATGAATGTAAATTGTGATGACAGGTAGAATTGGTTGTTGTTCAAAGTCAGTATGACGCTTTGCACGCCCATAATGAAAAACTGACCGCTGAGCTAAGTTCAAGTGAGAACGCACTAAAAAGTGTTACTGAATTAGTAGAAAGAACTATGGTAGAGATGGTTAACGAGCGAGATGATGGAGCTTGATTGTCCGAGGATCTATAGAAGAAAAAGGTAGATCTAGCCAATGGACTGCGAAAAGTAGAGGAGCTAAGGGAAATTATAAGAAAGAATGAGGTTGAATTTGCAGGTAGCTCGAGGCAAGCGAGCCAGGAGGGAGCAGAGTTGACATCAGCTCGAGTTCAAATTTTAGAACTACTGGCAGAATTAGAGGAGGAAGGTAAGAATGTGATAGACTTACAATTCCAAGTGATTGTACTTGAAGCGAGGATAACTGATACGCGAGCGTGCGCTTCCAAGTATGAAGTGTTATGGCTAGTCGCTGATGTTCTAATAAAGAAGATGGAAGAGGCCTGTAATAGACCAGACAAAAACATAAATGTTGCTTGGAACAAAGTAGTCACTCTAGAGCATATCATACAAGGGTTGAAGTTAAATGCCTTAAAGTACCTGGATGAGAATATGAAATTGCAGGATGAAAACATGAAGTTAGATGCTAACCTATTTTAGGCAGAGATACGTCTCAATGAAAGAAGTGTAGAATAGGAGATTCATGAAGCAAAACTTGATGGGTCACTGTCTCTGATCTATCATATGGATGAGTTCATGATAGTGCTGGAGTCTTGGAATTCTGCTGTGCTGGATGAGAAATATCGAGTAGAGAAGCAGTACAAGCATTTGAAGACTTAGCTATTGGAAGCTCAAACTAAACTAGACGAGCTTATTCTGTCTAAGCAGGTATAGACTGAAGCAGGTGGTGTGTATGAGAGAGATATGATAGTAGTAATTTCCTTCTTTGCATAAGAGTTCCAGATATTGGAAAAAGAAAGCGAACTGGTGCATGATGTTGTCGTTGGAAAAAGTATGCAGTGCGATATGGAGACGATACGGTGTAAGTATCTAGGTCCCATAGTAGCCAAAATTGGAGTTCTGAGATAGCATATGGTTAGAGATAGAAAGAAAATTGTTACTCGAAAAATGTCGGAGTTTATGCATCAACGGCTGTACGTGGGTTGTGCACCTGACGTTGTGGCACCTTCTAATATAGGTGACAGCTCAAGTGATAGCTCAAGCGAGGAGTAACGATTGTGGGGAAGTGCTATGTATACTAACGCGTATATTTTATAATAATTGGAATGTCAAGAATGATAATTTATACTAACCTTTTGTTATATCAACGATACCATATTAGTCGAACATCTGTCGTATAGGATGGTCCCCAAAGGTTATTAATCGTAGAGGGACATAGGTAGCTGGTCGGTTTGGCCTAAGCTACAAACGATCTGTAATGTAATAGGTGATTAGTTTGGCCAAAACAAGAAACAATCTGTAATGTAATAGATGATCAGTTTGGCCAAAGCAACAAATGATTTATAATGTAATAGATGATCAGTTCGGCCAAAGCAAACAATCTGTAATCTAAATATAGAAGTACTTGTTGGATATATTTGAAATGTACTATCATGTAGGGCAATCAAACACAAGTATTTCATTGGTGTAAGATTGACGTACGATGAATATGTTAAATAGAGTACTGTATGAAATAGTAAAAAATACTCAGATGTATTCGGATCGAGCATAAGTCTTCCATTCATGTAAGATTGTTATAAAAGATAATAGATTAATTTGCAAAAAAATATACTATTATGGATTTTAATCGGCGATACCATTTCAATCTTCCCGTGTTCCAAGGATTAGGGATTCGATCTTCATGTTCGGTGGGGAGATCGTAAGAACCAAGGCCGCTTTTTCCTACAATAACAAAAGGGCCTTCCCAATTTTCAAACAGTTTTCCAATGCTTACTTTTTTTCTATGTTTGGGAATTTCTCGTAGGAGGAGATTTTTAATTTAAAATTCTCTGTGACGAACGCACTGTTGCAAGATCGAGCTAGAGCCTAGTAGTATCTACCCAAATTCATGATTGCTCTATCTCTAGTCTCCTAGATTCAATTTATGTTGCATGCCAATTGGTACTCATTCTCTTCTTCCGTCATGATATGGTCATGTATTGGCGGATGATATAGAGTGGGGATGATTGCCTCTATACCATACGCTAGTAAAAACGGTGTGCATTCAGTTGATACCTGAGGTATTGTGCGATATGCCCACAGGACATGTAATAGTTCTTGGACCCAATTGCTCTTCTTCTTTGTCAAGCGCTTTTTGATCCCATCCACTATAACTTGATTAGTAATTTCTACGTGGCCATTTCCTTGATGGTAATATAGATTTGAAGGGGAGTGGATGATATTGTGGTTATTGATGAACTCAACAACTCTGGAGCTAACAAACTGAGGTCCATTGTAGATTCTGATGAGATGAGGGCAACCGAATCGGATGATGATAGTTTCCTAGATGAATTTGATGACTTTTTCTTCACATGTGCGGCAAAGAGGGACTACTTCTACCCATTTTGTGAAGTAATCCATTGCGAATAGGAGGTATTTCCCTTCCCCCGGTGCCATGGGGAATTCTCCTACGAGGTCGAGGGCCCATCTTTTAAATGGCCAAACAATGTTGCTGGAATGGAGTTCCAAGGCTGAAACTTGAATTTGGGGGACATGTCTTTGGCAGGCATCGCACATGCTTGTCAGTTCAATGACTTGAGCTTTCATCTTGGGCCAAAAGACTCTTTGAGTAACAGCTCGATTTGTATGAGATCGTCCCGCTGTATGGAAACCACAAGCTCACTCATGGAGTTTGTGTAAGAACTTTTGAGTTTCTTTGTTCGACAAATATTCGAGGTACGGTCCTGTGACCAAAATTTTGTAAAGGAGACCATTGTCCACGATGTACCACTTAACATTATCAGTTCGCCATCAAATGTATTTTTAGTCCCGATATAATTGAGGTAAGGTCATCTCCAATCGTCCTCGTCCTCTTCAATGCCCCCAGTATTGACAAAATTAGAGTTATGATGTTAATGTTGGTGGTGGATGATACTTCAATCTTTAGATAACGCACTTCCGTACTAAGTATTCCTGCTAGGTACGCAAGGGAGTCTGAATATCAATTTTCTTTGCGCGGTAAATGTTCGATAGTAATTCTGTTAAATTTGTTCATTCTGTTAGCTACCGTTACTATGTAGTAGAATCGAGCAGATGGTTGATAATAGGAAGTAGAAAATTATTATTTGGAGTATGTTTGTTGAGCTCCGTGAGATCCACATACACTCTGATCTTGCCGCTCTTCTTTGGGACTGCCACAATGTCTTTCTGAAAAAGCCAACTTTGATAAGTTTTTCGATCTCTTTATTTACTTCTTCTCGGAGTCTCGGTGCTTAGGTCATCTACTTCTGTTTGAGAGGTTCAGCTTTGTCTTTTAAATTGGGCTTGTGGTAAGCTTGGTTGGGATTAATACCCGACATTTCATGAAATGTCTAAGCGAATACATCACTGTTGTCTTTGAGAAACTGAATGAGGATATCCCGTTATGCTATTAGCAAATGAGTACAGATGCATGTTCCTCGCTTTTTGCCACTGATTTTGGCGTACTCTGTTGTTTCTGCGCTTAGCAGATGGTTTTCTGTAGAGTTTACTTTATAGTTTTCGATTACATTTCCTGTTGTTTCCTATAATTGTTATGCTAGCTGTGGCTCTGTGGATTCAGGAACGACGAGGACAAAATTTTCACATGCTCGAGCGAGCTTCTGACTTCCTTTGATTTCGTATACACCGCCATTCCACTCAAATCGCAATACCAAATGATTGGTGGATAGAATAACTCGCATATTGTGTAACCAGCAGTGGCCCATTATACCCAAATAACAGGATTTCGTATTGATAACATAAAAGACGACGTCGAGTGTCATAGGTCCTGCCGTGATACAAAGTATGATTTTTCCTATACATTCTTCTTTAGATTCGTTGAATCGCACTACACAAATTTTACTAAATTACCATGGTCCTTATCTGTGGTAATAGTCGTTTTGCCACGGATAAAGTCTGCAGTGGAGGTCTGTAGTAAAAGGTATGTGGCAATATTTTTCCACAACATTTATCTATGGTTATCTAATTTATATTGATACGAAGTAAATTCGTGGCAATATTTTTTCCACACAGTTCTACTTTGGTTATCTAATTTATATTGATACGAAGTAAATTCGTAGCAATTTTTTTGCCACGGAGTTTTTCTGTGGTTATCTAATTTATATTAATACGGAGTAAATCCGTGGCAATTGTTATACCACGGATATAATCAGTAATATAATATCATATGTACCACTGCTTTTGTCCGCAGTTAATATTATTGTCACGAAGTTTCTCTGCCGTAATTCCATTTTGACTGATACGGAATAAATTTGTGGCAATTTTTTTACCACGGATAATATCAGTTGTATAATTAGGATATTTACCAATGCTTCAAACCGTGGAAATTTAATTTTTATTTGTTTTTTTTTATTTTAAAAATAGCCAAAACCTACACAATTCATAAAAACAAATTGCACTTGTTTTATACATCATATAACATATATAAGCAAAAACACACAATTCAATAACTTTTTTCATTTATAAATATTTGCCCAAAAAATCTAGGTACACTGGTTACAAGCTATATACATGTTCCCTCTAATTAATCCATAAAAACCATGGATTGTGAAACAAAAAATAGAAGCGCAGTGGCTTCAAAAGAAAAGGATTAATATAGCGGTGTTCAAAACATAACCTCAAAAGTAGTAACGGATCCAAGAATAGGGAGCGCCATCAATCTATTATAAAAGCCTTCAAAAAAATGGGAAGCACCTTGCAAGAAAAATAGCATAACAAATTAATTATAAAGGTCAAACCCTTTGAATTTTTAGTTGTTAAATGGATAACAAGATGAATTTCAAAAAATGTTCAAGAGTTTGTAAGAACATTTACCGAATAGGCAAAACGTAGTAGAATCCTCGAGTACTTGATCTTCGTGCCAATTAAATGTTCGTCAAAGAAAACCCCACGTTGAAGAGACAACAATACTTTCAAAGGGCAACATGAACAACAACATCCATAACCCCAGAATCATAAAATAACTCAAGAGTTATCTGCAAGCAAAGAAGCAGACAAAACATAAACAACTGTAAGCAAAGAAATAGACAAAACATAAACATAAACTGATGGAAACCACCAGAAGCTAAAGAAGTAAATGTGCATTGTAATATATCATCTATCAACAATCTAGGACCATCAGGAATTGGAATAATCTAAAGAAATAGATTGAAAACATAAGATTCTCACATGTGTGGAGAGAAACCAACTTAACGTGGGATACTTAATGCCAAATTTGTAGCAACAACCACTAAAAATAACGTATGCGTTTAATATGGTCTCTTTCAAGGCTTTATCATATCATTTTTCAGTTTAGACACTTAAGAATTTAAGCTTCCAGCCCACTAGTTGATGAAAACTATAACCTTGTTCACCACATTGAGGCAATATGTCGCCTTTTAAAATCCAATTATATCCCCCACAAGCTATCCCAATTAAATATTCCTCCAATACAATCAGAGGAAGTATGCTTGGTGGTAAAAGTTATGTGCTCATATCATGATAAAAACAACTCAAATACAGCTGTTGGGCCGTAAATGAAGAGCAAAGTAGCAATATCATTACGTCAAAGACCTGACTGATACTAAAGTCTCCAATCTTCACCGTCCCAGTACTTGTAACCAAGAGATTATCAGGCTTCATATCTCTGTGTACTATGTTCTGTGATTATCAGGAGAATGTATTAGAACTTTACATAAACAAATTCAAATGCGATGAAAAAAACAAAAAAAAACTGTGTCTCAACGTCTATGAATAACCAGATTGTATAAACCATTATTGCTTAATCATAAAAGAACTTTCCAGATATGGAGATTTCTCGGGGAAAAGAAAGAAACAAATGGGTTTTGGGGAAGACATGCGCACGAGATATGGCGTTTATAATATTTTTTCTTCCCCTAGATTATTTTATATGAAGTATCTGAAGAGAAGAGTATTTAATAGTAAAACCAACCTACGCACTCCCTATACGCACCCTAATTAATAGCGACAAGATAGGCACTTGACACTCGTTAAACAATGCAATAGCAAAATGGCAATAGCGAAGTCCTTATAGTGCAAGATATTTCCCGTCTAGGCTGATTGACATTACTGAAGTAGGCTTTTTAAGTAGTCTCTTATGTCCAATTCTATTCCAAGTACTACTATCCCATACTACATTCACTGCTTTATCACCTGTGATTGAGATTTAACAAATGTCAGCAAAGCAAAATAGGAATTATAAAAATGAGGTGAAAACTAATTTCTACTCATCAAAACAATACCCTTTTGAACAGTGCAAAACTGGAACAGTTTGGTACCTTCTTTGGAAAATCAGCAGCATTCGATCTTTTCATCCAAGAAATAATTCCCACAAATATAATTAGTCGTTGCTCACTTGAACCCCCAAAAAGTTGTAGAAGATGAGACATTTTACCGAGTTTCTACTCAATGAAGTCAATGGACCACCTTCATTTATATTCCATGTTCGTGCATAACCATCAGTAGATGTTGAAGCTAAGAACTCTGAATCTAGACTAAAGTACAGAAATGCATCTTTTTAGGAAAAAACTACCAGTACAAACATTAAAGAAATGTGTGCATGTTCAAAAAAGCTAATGATTTCAATAAGCTGCCTTGATTTACATGAGTCTAGTATTTTTCTTGTATGTACACTTGTCGCATACATAATAACAATAAATGTACACATAAATTGCAAATGATACAGAATGAGTATTTAACCAAAATGAACTTCCAAATAGTATATAGTTCCATACCTTATATCTAAATCTCGAAAGGATTTGTGGGCTCTTGAGTCGTCGAGAAGGATGCGTAAGCTTGGCCACTCAAAAATTCTAAGACGACCATTCTATAGTAGTAAGAGAAATGCATAAGCACAGACCAAATCCTACAGATACGGTATGTACATATCTAAATTGTCTGCCAGCTATTTCATTGTTCAGAATGGATGGAAATTGTCCTGCTTACGGGATGGAATTCAGTTCCTTCCAGAAAATTGATGAATATACATTGGTTGTCTGGTTTCAGGTTAGAAAATGGGAATACACTTTCATGGGCAGAGCAACAACAGTTTGATCTGCCTTCCAACAAATTTCAGCTTATACATAATGGATAGAAAAGACTTTAGCAAGGCAGTCTTTTTTGTTTCTCTTGTGCCTTGCGCAGTTCAGAAATTGGATGGAGTAGTAGTTCTTAGAAGAAATTGATGCAACAACAAAATACACAATGATGATTTACCCCTTGACAAGTTTGGGGCTGATCAGGTTAGCTGCTTTTAACAAATTCTGTTTATTCTGCCTACAAGCAGTTTCTATTTACTCAGAAAATGGATTGGTCAGACCTTCACTTCGCTGCTATCTTTCAAGCTCTACAATCACCTTATTGAGGAGGTACAATCTGGTGTTCTCTAAGACTGCTGGTGGAGCTTAATAAGGAAATGTTTTGTTACGTTTCCTTCCATTATTTTGGTGGGCTTTTGATGCTTTTTTTTATTTAGGCTACCTCGGCCTTAATTGTATTTGTTGTTAGGAATCTACTTTGTATATTTTTAATATTTTCTTAGATGTGCCAGGACAGATGGATAAATATTGGATCATATTGATCATATTTAGGAGGCCTACAAGATATAGTCATTCTTTACAGGATCATACGGAATTATCTGGGAAATATTAAGTTAGTGCTGATCTTCTAGTAGGTTAGCCTATGGCGAGGCTTTCTCCAAGGAAGTGGAAGTAATGAATGTTCAACAGGTTAGTGTTGTAAGCTATTTATGGGGTTTATAAAGGTAAGTAATTTAGGATTTTTACGGGGGAAAGAAATGAATTATAAGGTTCAATTTTGGGCATCAAAGGTTTGTTACTTTAATGGTATTAGAGGGTATTTGGCTATTTGAGTAGGGTTTTTTTGCTGAACAATTATAGCTGGCAGGGTTTTAGTCTTGGTGTTTTGCCCGCTTTCAGCAGTAGCCTTGTTCGCATATGCGGCTCTCAGGGTCATATAATTGTTTATAACCACTCACTTCCTAATTATTTTAAAAACATCTTTATTTATCAAAGAAAAAGGGAAAGATTTAGAGTTGGATACTTGTACTACAGAGAAAAGCACAGATAGAATGTAACTGTGGAGCACCATTTACATATAAAGAGTAACAACCATGCTCCCCATGAAACCCACTGTAAAAGGAAGTCTCTGCAAATGAAAAATAGATTAAAAACCAAAGAAGATATGAAAATCAGTTGCCGCAGTGAAAAATCAGGCTAAAAGAAAGAAAGAAATAATGCCTAGATGAAAATACCTCTTTAGATGTCATGTCAGTGAACTGATTTTGTGGACCTTTGAGTGCAAAATGATCCTATAATGAAGATACAACCAAGAGCACTAAAGCAGATAACAAACTTTTGAGGCATCAGAACCATGATTGGAAGAAACATAGTGAATGAGATGAAAATGAGGAAAACTCCAGTTGCCAGGAGTATCCTAAAGTACATGAGAAATATCCCTGAAGGAACATTGCTAGTGGCAGACTGTAAGTTCGCAGGCAAATCCCTTACTCCCTTTGAAACCCTAAAAGAACAAAAATCATAGTTATATTCTAGTAATTACTAATATGGAATATGTAGTTTCTTATATTGTTCGGGATTTTGTTATATATAAATTTGTATCCTCGTGTAGTTTCTTTTGTTGATTGGGTTATTCGATTTACACTAAGATCTTGTATAAAAATAAAAAGCTCTAGGTGAGTATTACAAACTTACATATAGATTTACATTAGGGTAACAAAAAAGATGACTTTAGATTTTATATGTTACTCAAAACTTGGTATAAAATTCATCCGAGATAATTAACCAAGTATAAAAGCTGCATGAGAATATAGTATTTTTACAACTTAATCAATAGTGACAAAATAATTGTTTGGAAAAAAAAGATTTAATTCAAATTTACGAAGATAAGAAAGATTACATGAAGTGTGGGTAAAATGATAAATATGGAGGAAAGGGGCAAAAAGATTACATACTTTTGAAGAGGCTAAAAGAACAGCAAAACTCCTGCATGAGCACCTGCTTTGTTAATCTATGCAACAAAAAGCTGTGTTTAGTGTAGGATTTCATTCAGCAGTTTTCATCTTCTGTAAATCACAAACATGAGTATTAGTTACGTAGTTAAAAGCTGGGAGTGGTTTTCTGCCGTGACATTAAAGAATATGAAAAGATGGAATATAGTAGTCAATTAGCCTATTGCACTAGGCAACTCCTTTCCAGTGTACCTTCCCCTCTCCATCTAAGAAAAGGAAGACGTAAATAATGTTAAAACAAACGAAAGAAGCAAAATATGTTTTCTTATCGAGTACACAATGCACTCTTTCATTGAATCCTCCATTAGCAACAACATTTGATGTAAGTGTATCTAATACTCATGGCCTTCCACTGCTGTGCACATTAATCACAGTCGGTTAAACATTCGCCCAAAAGATATGCCATGATATCTCAATTTAGAATACTAAGCCAAAACCACTTTACAACTTAAAAGTACTATGATGGTTTTTTAAATACTTTATCCAACTATGCCGAATATCACACTAAGAACAAGAGAAATACTAGTGCTTTTATACATAAGACATACCTGTTAGAGAATTAATAATTTTTTTTGATATTAGCCTTGTGTTTAAAGAAACTAACAAAGTAACTTCTTTTTTGGCCTGTTTGCTTAATAATTATGGCTTCAAGAAAATTGAGCCCGCTGATTTTACTGTTTCTCTACAGGACCTAATTAAAGATGATGCAGATGGCAAGACTTATTATAAGACAGTCTCAGTTTAGCCGACTCACCATCAAGTCAAGCCTGAGTTTATCAGTTCAGAGAATGGATGGGGAAAGATGTTGCCCATCTGATGTAGGTCGCTTAAGGGTGGTTGAAGCTTCAACTATAACTTACACAGAGCTGCTTAGGAAAGATACTCAGAACTTTATAAAAAATGGGGCAAAAAAAAGTAACAGACTAGCTGCCTCCCTGCAGATCCAGAATGTCCAGAAAATGGATGGGAAAGGCACTAACAATGCAAAGGCAGTTCATTTTTACTCAAGCACTTATCTCAGATGTTTAAAACTGCAACAACAACTCGTACAAGGATGCATAGGAAACAGGATCATAACCTTATCAAATCTGGTACAGAAGAAATTACAAATTTTTTTCAGGTTAGACCAGCGGACTAGTTCAGTCCAATCTAGACTAACTCAGTTTCAGAAAGTGGAAGGAGAGGATTCCTTTGCCTCAATCCAGGTGGCAGAGGCTGAAGCTAACAGCTACAACATCAGAATTCTTAAGGGTGCAAAGAAAGCATCTTCATATCCTATCTATAATGGAGTAGAAGAAAATTGCAAATTGCAGACTAGCCTAGCCGTCCAGACTGCCCAGAAAATGGATGGAAAAGGCATTCTCTAATCAGAAAATGGATGGGGGAAAAAGATGGCTTTTCTGATGAATGCCTTTCATGGATGTTAGAAGCTCATTGATGTACACTGGTGGAACAACTGGTGACCCCAAAGGGGTACTTTTTTTTTCTTTATTAATATAGATACACAAATAAACATATGTACATATTTATGTCGGGTTGGATTACAAATTACAAGGACCTACTCATGTATCCCAAAAGGAATCAGGACACACGCATAGAAGAAAACGGGTGTTGAAAGATAAAGTAGAAATTACAAAGTCAAGTAAGTTTTTACCATAAAAGCTCCAGAAGGATCAGACATGAGATGTCTGACAAGTGCCATTCGTATGCTGCTTGGTGCGAAAATGAACATGTAAAAGGAAAACAATATAAGGTCGGCCGATGATATTAAAGAACCCATAAATCCCCACCACTTCCAAGTAGATAAGGGTAAGAAAGAATTGAAGAATGTGCGGATGCCTTTAATATCCAGTAGCAAAATTAGCTTGAGTCTAAAGAGAAAGAATGCTCTTTGACGTTTTCTCTCTTGTGGCCAAAGTGTGCTCCACACTTGCATTGAGATATTTTCAACAATCCTTTCATGAGTCCCCACACGCTTAGAATAATTATCTTGCTCCAGTATTTGTATAATTCCTGAAGCATATTTTGGAGCCTCCGTCAAAGATCGTACAACCGAGTAACCTGTGGCTGAATGCACCATGCTTGCTGCAGCACCAAATGCAAGGTTCTTTTGTTTTGTATTTGGTAAGGAACCACCAACAGGAATATAAGACCACTCATCTTCGTAAATTTTAATAACTCAGATACCCACGGTTTCCAACCATGATATCAGCTTTTTCTTCAACAAATCGGAGGGCATTACATCTCTAGAAACCAAACAAGTTTCCTCAAAAAAACTCATGATAGAGACATAGGCATGACATAAAGGAATGTTGGGTATTCAGTATCCTAGGTTTGCACTTTTTGCTTCATTTAGTCTCTGTAGTACATGAAAACCATTAGGCTGGGATCATATGGATTGTTTTCCACCTCAACTTCCACACCATATGCTATTTGCAATGAAATCCGTGCGCCACACACTTCATACTCCAAAAGTTTCACTAAAGCTGCTCCAGATGCAACAGTTGCAAGCCTGCAAGGGATAAAAATCTCCCCTTCGCATACTACAACACTATGGCCATCGACATCTTTAGTGACTTGTTCCACTTTAAGCAATTTTGTCAAATGTTGCTTCTCCTCTCCATTGAGGTGGAGTTACACATTTAGACCTGGGAAAATTATTCTTAGCTGGCGTTGATGGTAAAGCATATGAAGAACCAACCACTCTCAGATTCAACAGTGTAGCAAAAGTTTCTCTCATGGCAGCCATGGCTTTAAAGTACCGAGTGCATGATGCCAAGGAGAAGGGGATAGGCCGGAGCATTTCCCCCCAAATGGTTGGAGACTCCCTAAAGTTTTGGCTTCATTGGAAGTCTGCTACTGATGTTGTCAAAGCCCCATAATCACTTTCAGCCTTGAGCAATAACTCTGAAAATTGTTTATGATATTCAACTTCCACTGGAATGTAATCCAGTGAGTATGGTTGTTACAGTCTAGCAATGATACGGTCCTTATTCTGAATAACATCTTTTAATATGGAATTAGTCCTTGCCAATGATTCGATCTTCTTTTCTATTTTGCTCACATAAGTAAGATATGCTACATTCTTATCACCCTTTTTGCCTTGGAGTTCCACATGCAAGTCTGATATTTAACATTGTGCAACAGTAAGTTCTCTTAAGACCCTTATTAAGTTATCATTCTTGTCACCTGTAGTAGTCGACAAGCTTTGTAGGGCTTCTTCTTGAGTAGATGAAGGTGAAAGAGGAATCGAGAAGCCAAGATTCGAAGCGATAGATAACGCATCAGACATTCTTCCAAGTCGTCTAAGAGGTTTTTTCCCAACCCCAGTTGGATCGCCTCCCATTGACACATCAGCCGATACTACAAACCTTATATTTTAACTCGAATTCAAATGAGATGAGATCAGAAACATCATTAAAGTACTTGATGGACCTCTATATTGTGATGTTTTCATAGACGGCAACTGGGGTCTACCCTTGATAGACCAATACGTTAATGGTACTAAATTAAAGAAATGGGAACCGAAGCTTGGGGATCCATCAATGGCGAATTTCACACTCAAATTGAATTAAGTAGTTAATCTAATTAGAAAATAAAATAAAATCTTAAAAATAGTTCAATCACATCAGAATTACCAAATCTACAATGGAATTAGAGTTTTAACTTGGAAAACTTACCGATCATTGAGCAAAACTTAGAGCAATAAATTAGTAAATCGACAAATCAGCATATCCAAGAGCATCAACTCAGATAGACAAAATTGATTAATCCATTATTGAGATCAACAAATTTGAAGAATACTAGAGTTTAAGTTTTGGTTTTAGGGCATGACGGTGCAATTGAGATTTTTGAGAAGTTTGAGAGTTTAGATCTTTGTTACCAAATCCAACAAAGAAAAACAAGAGAAGAAACCATAATTTGAATCTGAAAATCATGTGGGAGAACAAAAAAAAAAGGAAAAACTGGAAAAAAAACCACGGACCACAAATCTATTTGCCACGGATAAACTCTGTCTCATAAAAACTACAATAATTATCCGTGGAAAAAAAAAATGTCCGTGACTATTTTCCTATTTTGGTGTAGTGTCCACAGATATCAATGTCAATCGTGCTTTGAAAAAGTAATTCACTAGTACTCTCAGCAACTATCATCATCGTGTGAAACACCATATTTTACATTTTTAGCATAATCACCAAAGCATCATGGTGAGGATAGTTGATATGACGAACATCACAGTCATCGAAAGAAATTTCTATTCTTTGATAGTTAGAAATAGGAAGTAAACGAGCTTCTTCGCCTTTTATGGGCAGGTCGTGACATTGGTTGACCCGTCTTCTCTTAGTTCTATTCGATTGGTTGACGATCTGATCTCTGTGAAGTGGCAAAGCGACATATGGTATAAGTGTTTCTCTCCTGTCGGCTCTTCTGTTTGAACGGCATATGTATGAAGTTTGTAACTCCTGTTCTTGTAGCTTTCGATGTCTACAAAGTACTTATACATTCGTCCATCAGCGAAGATATACTCGGAGAAATGCTGTAAGGCAAAGCAGTGTTCTGTTTCATGATGTCTGACCTTGTGGTGAATGCAATATGGTTTTATTTGAATGGGTTGGAGATATTGTGTTTTGCAGAAGAAACGATCTTTCTGAAGTATGGGATAAATACTGGCTATGGTTACATTCATCTTGGGAAGGCAGGGCCTGGGCAAATTATTCCCTTTTCGAGGTCGCTCGCCATTAGATTTTGTCTGTTTCTTGTCTCCTCCCTGATCGCTGTACGATTAAAGTCCTGGCTAGCTGGCTAATCTTGAGCTTTTAATGTTGACTTTTGGGGTTTCTGTCTGCCAGGCACCATTCTTTCTAGGTTGACATAACCATTGACCTTTTCGATCATGTCTTCCAGAGTTGTTGGTTTCTTGAGGACGAGGTATTCATTTTCCCTTCTATCAACAAGTAGCGCATTGGTAAAAGTCGAAATTGTAATCTTCTGGTCGAGTCGATCTACTTTTCGTGCTAACTCCAAGAAATTCTAGTGAATGATTCGAGCTTCTCGTCAGGCATATGTTTAAGGCTAAAGAGGGAGTATTGATTCTCTCTTTGTCTATATTATGCGAGTAATTCCTGGTGAAGAGTTCTTACAGCTGTTCGAAAGTTGTGATGGATCCTTCAGGTAGTGTGAGGAACCATCGTAGAGGTTCTCAAAACAAACTGGCAAGGAAAAGCTGGCATAGAATGTGGTTAGATGTGGAATGTAGGCTTAAAGCATCCTGGAACTCTTGGACGTGGTCTACTGGATCTGTTCCTTTGTATTTGTGAATCTTTGAAGTATGGAACCCGGTGAGGACCTCACCATCCAATAGCTCCTGTTCGATCGGGATCTTTTGTAATCTGTTGTAGATTCTATTAGTCGGACTCTGAGCTTTAAGAATTTCTTTGATTTGTCTCACGCCATATTCTTGGGTCATGTATTTTCGAGCTACGATGGTCGGGTAGGTGACGTGTCCTTCTCTAGGATTATGGTTGCCACTCTCTTCACTTAGATGTTCTTTTGCTGAGATTCGAACTCTTCGAAGTAGATTTTTAATTTGTTTAACTCCCGCTGGGCCACCATCTACTTCCTGGTAGGCTTCCTGAATCGGGATGGGTTCCATTTCCTGTTGATGATGGTTAGATCGAAGCACACCTCCTACATGATTTCCATTCAGAGGAGGTCCTATTCTGTTATGAACAAAAATTCATGAACCTTTACTTTACACGGCTTTGTTCTTATGGGCGACGACTTGCTGACCCTGTAGAACCTTCAGTGTATCCTGTACACTCGTCAGCTATTGCTCCAAAGCAGCTCGTCTTTCTATTTTAGAATTTAGGGTGGCTCGTAGATTTGTTAGCACGACATTTTCTTATGCTTGAACTATTAGCATACTCTGATCAGGAGCTAACATTCAGAAAGAAGATGATCAGCGATTTTTGAGACAATAGGTTTAGGAACTTCAATTCCCACGGACGGTGCCAAATGTAATGGTCTAATTCTGGGATTCGAACTTAGCATTACACCAAATGTGTTTAGAATGCTCAAGAATGATAAATATTAATTAACAAGATAATTTAGGGTGGAAAACCCTTGAATAGGTTAAAAACCATGACCTTTATTAGGGATTTTGAGAAAGAAAAGATGATCTTATTGAAGTTGCTAGCTTATTACAATGAACACTCTGAGTATTTGGTGTTTTGGAGTAGGGATTCTTCTGTATAGAATTTCCCATCCTTAATCAATAGTTCTTTGGTCCTATTTATAGGTTTTATCATATGACCGTTTGACGATCATTAATATTCTTAATGGTGGACGTTACAAAGATGATGTAAGATATTCTTTGACCAGATGATGTAACGTCCTGACCTCTGTTATTGTACAATGGTTGTATTGATGACTGTACACTTGTGCATATCGAACTGATGATGCAAAGATCCAAAGTGATGACTCAAACTGAGGAATATTGAATATGCCTTTAGTAGTATTTCATGTATGCTGACGAGGTCGAGGATAAAGCTTTCAGCCTAAGATACGAAATAAGCTATTACAAGATGGCTCTCAACAAATAGCACGAGGAGACTCTTGAACGAGTGGTATTGGTTGAGATATTCGTGTTATATTTGCTTCTTGACATTGCTGTCTTGATTCTTTCTGTGCCACGTACTCTTCTGGTGAGATCGAAAGCTCGTATATAGTTTGAAGATGAACCATAAGTTTGAGATGCTGAATACGCCACTACATCTTCCAAACCATAAATATAGGGCCCTATTTTTTATTAATTGAACTCGTTCTGGCCGCAGGTGTAGTTTAGTATGTTGCACCCTATAGCGTATTATCCTAGCTCTTTTTTCCCCAATTCTAATAAATAGTCCCATTCAAACTCACCACCGTATCTTCCCATATTCTTCTCCATCTCTTCCTCCTTCAACCTTTCTTCTCCTTTATCAATTTCATAATATGGAGAAAGTTCATACTTAAATCTCTTATCACTTGGTGTGGCTGAAGATTCTTGAGTGGGTGAATCGAGAGTGAGATTCTATTATTCTAGTGAGGGAAGGGATCTTTGCATTGCACTTCATAAGCATTTAATCATCAGGCAAGTACAATTATCACCGGTCATTAATCATGGACTACTATAAATTTTTAGATGTAAGCTTGGAAAAACAATGATAATAAAACCCTGTTAGTGCTACTGTAATACCATATTTATTAAGAATCGCACTTAACCATATAGTTTATGATGATATTACTGTAAAATTTGATAGCTTGATATACAGTTATTTTGGAATCCATAATAGTAGGTCTACTAGATTTAAAAGGAACATATCAGTAAACCCTATTTATCAATGAGTTGCTTATGTAGTAGGCATATTCAATGAGTTGCTCCTGTAGTAGATATATATAAAATACTATAATAGTTTCTTTTATACACATAGTAAAAGGAAAACCTTGTATTGTAGCGTCCCAGATTTTTATTTTATTTTATTAAATTTTTATTTATCATTACCCATCATGCATCCATTCATATCAGTATTCATCTTGCATCGTTACTTTCTGCATCTGTATTTTTTCCTCTCATAAGGGTTTTATTCCTTCTCTTCCTTTCGATGTTTCGGTGGTCATTTGGCGGAGGAGTGTTGTGGCTTCGGGGAGCCCGTGGTTGGCTTAGGAGTTTGCTGTTACTTTTGTCTTGGTGTTGTAGTGTGATCCGGGAGGGATCCGTGGTATTTCCTTGAGTTTCCATCAGTTTTCCTTGGAAAAGAAACTTTTTGATGTTCTGGGTACTTTTTGTCCCATTCTATTCGAACAGACCTTGCTTCTGTTCGAATACATCATTACCTGCGTCATTCCATTCGAACAAACTTGTTCCTGTTCGAATATGTACCTGCTTGCATTATTGTATTTGAATAAACCTTTTTTCTGTTCGAATAGAATTGTATCAGCTTCATTTTATTCGAATAGAATACTTTCTGTTCGATTAGATTTTTGGTGAATAGTGTTTTATGCATTTTTCTGTACGAACAACTTGTTTTCTGTTAGAACAAAGGCGTGCTTAAACGACCAATTTGGATCTTTCTTCGCGATTCTTGGCCGTGGATCCATCCACGAATTTCGTGTGGTAATTTTAGGGTTTTATTTACCCAATTTATTTCATTCTCTCTCTCACTCTTCACTCACTCACTCTCTCTCCCAATTGCAATCTTCTGTCCTTCTTGCTCCTCATTTACGATTGATTGTTGGGATTGATCTCGCGACTTCTTCGGTGAGTAATTCCTCTATCTCCCTTCCTTGTGTTCCATTCGGTTGTAGCCTTGGTGGAACCCTTAAGACTTAGGGTTTGTGATTTGGGGATTTTGTTGAGGTTTGGAGTTGTATCACTTGTAGATGTTGATTGTTGTTGGTTGTAGAGGTTGAGGTTGGGTTGGCCTATCGATTGGCGGATTGCGGTTTATTCTTTTTATCAGGCGAGTGTCCCTTCATTGCTAAATTACTTTAATAGTTACCGTGTGTTAGTTAGAGTTATGCATATTGGCATTGAGGTGTTTGTGATTAGGTTTTGACTGTATTGATCCTCGGTTGTAGTTGTGATTCCAATATTGTTATTTTCCCTATCGTAAGGCATGTTGGGCGCGTTTCCGTTGTCCTTAACGAGGTCGTGCATTGTGTGGTATTTTCTTTTGGCTTGCCCTTGGTGGTTGTGTTCCGGTCTGTTGAGATTGATGTTGTTGGACGTGTGACTGGTCAATTAGTCACTATTTATTTGTGCTTCGATATTGTGACTGGTCAATTAGTCACAGTTAATATCTGTATTTTAGATTGTTGCCCTTTTCTAGGAAAGGGGTTATCCTAGGCGTTGGCCGTGGGGGCGGCTGTGGTGTTTGATCCTTGGGATCTGGTTTCAGTTTGGGTTTCTTATAATTTAACTTAACGGGATAGAATATAAACTAAACTCTACATCGGCTAACCCTCGATAAGTTATCAGGATTTCTACATCGGGTTGAAATAGTAGGGTAATTCTTTGGTGACAGGCATTATCACATCGATTACCCATTCGAGAGTGTAGGATGGTGTGAGACAGTCCTCAGGTATCGGGCTTCATCCTCGGTAAGGTTGAAATTCCATGGAATAAGTGAAATAATGCTTGGACCTTGGCGCCGTGGGTTGAAAATACCGAAACACTCTGATCAAGTGATAATATCCTTTAGACTTGTCGAGCTTGGATAAGAAATCGTACCATTGTATCCAGCTAAGATTCTCGTTAAGGTTATTATGCATTAGTGGTTGATCAGCCCAATGTTTTTAGCTATAAGGTCTAGTTCTTTTAAACATTAATCATTCATCATTAGGACCTAGAGTATTCATCCATCATTGGGATAATTATGGGATTATTCTAGATCATCATGTCGCATCTCATTAATAGTATATCATCATCATCAAAGTATAATTTGCATGCCTCTATTCCTCATATCTCCTATTCCTATTCCTATTCCTTTTCCTATTCAACTTTTACTTTATTTTTGCACTTATATTTATTGCGGTACATTAGAACATCTTATATCTCACTCATCTCTCCTCTTTTTATGCACCTGTTATTTTAGTTTGTTGTTTAGCCTTGTTGGGCATTAGTGAGCCATGATTTTGCTCACTCTCGCTTTGTTCCCCCCTTTTAGAGATAGAGTAGTTGCAGGTTTGCTGAGAGCTTTAGCAGTTGGTATTGGGTCTTTGCAGTGCAGCTCCCGTGCCAGTTTTAGTATTCCTTGTATGATCTCAGCCCTTGACGCTGTATTGTATATTCGAGATATTGAATTTTTATTTTCAGATATGTATATATATCTTTTGCTTCTGCTGTATTTCTCTTTTATTCTGATGATATTGCTATTTTGAATGATTGAGCCTGAACTTGTTTATGGCTCAGTTGTTTGTGGGGTGAATCGGTTAGATTCCCCGACCTGTACACCCAATTATCCATGTTTTAATCATTATTCTGATTATTTGATTTTGAGGCATAACAGACTTGGTATCAGAGCTATAGGTTAACTCCTATCTTTGTTCTAGTAATCATATGACGAGTAATTTTTCTAGATGGAGTTTGGATCAATCCCATTCGGTTTTATGTATTTTATCATCTTTCCTCCTTTCCTGAGGTGTGCTTCTGCTGTATAGATGGCTAGAGGTGACAGAGGCACAGGCAGATGCCATGCAGTGGGCCATGGCCGTAGAGGGTTACACAGTGGTACTCTTGCCGATGAGCAAACTATCAGTCAGGAGAGTTTTGGGTCTGTCCTGATTGACCATGGCGTTCCTCCAGCTTCAGTAGTTCCAGAGCAGCCTGTCATTTTACCTACCCCAGCTGTTCCCGGTATTTCAGCGGAGATGAGGCAGTCTATGGAGAGTTTTACAACCCATTTTCAGTAGGCCAGGAGCCCAGCGGTTAGAGAGTACAGTTACCTCGTGCAGCTTCAAAAATATAAACATCCGACATTTTTGGGCACTACGGTACCGTCTGAGGCATACACATGGTTTAAATCCATAGAGAAGACTTTGAACGCTATGAAGTGTCCTGAGGATCAGCGAGTGACATTGGCGACGTATCTATTACAGGGGGAGGCAGATCACTGGAGGGATACCGCCTAAAGGACGATTTCAGAGACTCTAGTACTTTGGGCTTCCTTTCAGAGCAGATTCAGAGTTACAGGGATTCCTGCATTTTTGAGTTCTATATGCTTGTGCAGGGTGACATGAGTATTTCTCAGTACGATCAGGGTTTCAATGAGCTCTCTCGATACGTTTCGTTTATAGTCTAGGAGGAAGAGCAGCATAAGATGAAATTTTTGAAGGGTCTTTATCCTTACTTTAGGAAGTTCTTGATTGCTTCGGGGGCTAGCTCATATAGAGAGGTTTTTTTTAAAGCCTTGGCGATAAAGTAAAATGATATTGAGGAGCGCAAGTCCAAGGACTTGAGGAGCCAGCAGAGACAAGATCAAAGGGCAAATAAGGGCAAGGCAGTCCAGACAGAGTATGAGAGCTCGGGTCCGAAGAGGCATAAGTTGGGCATTACTGATAGTGCACCAGCTAGATTTATGGAAGGACAGTACCTAGACGGACCACTGCTTACTTCCCGTTATTGTTGGAATTTTGGGGAGAAGGGGTATGTCATGAATAGTTGCCCTAAACCAGACAGGGGTCCTCAGCCATTATGACAGTTTCAGAGTCCTACTGGTCACCAGTTGAGACCACAGCAGACTCAGCAGTTTCAGCAGATTCAAAAGGGACAGTTTCAGGGTCCGCGGAGTAGATAGATGATTCCAGGCCCTCAGGGTGGATAGGTACCGCAGCAGCCGAGTCAGCAGTAGCGCCACTCCACCTATAGTGGAAGGTAGGTTTCTTATTTCTTATTCGCCCGCTCGTGTTCTTTTCGATTCTGGTGCATCTCATTCATTCATATCATATGCATTCCTCTGCACTATTGGTTTTGAATCTTCCTTATTGCATGATGTGATTTCCGTGGGTACTCCTCTCGATTTTTCAATTTCTATCTCCCGTATTAGTAGAGATTGCCCGATAGTTGTGTGTGGTCGTGTTCTTTCTGCAGACTTGTTTGTGCTACCGATGCATGAGTTCGTTATCATCCTGGGTATAGATTGGTTGTCGACACATCGAGTTACTTTGGATTGTTTTGAGAAGACAGCTACTTCTAGTATTCCTGGTGAGAAGCAATTTGTGTTTACTAGTTTGGAACCGGCGCAGTCAAGAAATGGTTTGTTGGCATTCATATAGTTAGAATCCGCTGGTGTTGACGTTAGTGTTATTCTGGTTGTGTGTGACTTTTCAGATGTATTCCAGAACATACCCAGTTTACTGCCGACGAGAGAGATTGATTTCAGTATAGATCTTTTGTCTGGTACCGCTCCGATTTCTAAGGCTCCATATCGTATGGCACCTATTGAATGGAAGGAGTTGTATGACCAGATTTCTGAGTTAATAGATCAGAAGTTCATTCGGCCGAGTACTTCACCGTGGGGAGCTCCAGTACTATTTGCTAAGAATAAGGACAGGTCGATGCGTTTGTTTATTGATTACCGCGAGTTGAACAAGGTTACGATTAAGAATAAGTATCCCTTACCTAGGATCGAGGACTTGTTTGACCAGCTTTGGGGAGTGCAGTTCTTTTCCAAGATTGATCTCTGATCGGGTTACTATCAGCTGAGAATCTAGAAGGAGGACATTTTTAAGACAGCTTTCCGTACACGTTATGGGCACTATGAGTTTCAGATTATGCCATTTGGTTCGACAAAAGCGCCCGCAGCTTTTATGGATTTGATGAATATAGTTTTTTGTCCTTATCTAGATCGGTTCATTAAAGTGTTTGTGGACGACATTCTTATTTATTCAAAGACCAAGGCCGAATATGAAGAAAATTTGAGAGTTGCTTTGCTGACTTTGAGGGTGAACCAGTTGTTCGCAAAGTTTGAAAAATGTGATTTTTGGCAGAAAGAGGTGAAATTCCTAGGGCACATGGTATCCAAGGATGATATTGCGGTTGATCCTTCGATGGTTGAGGCAGTTACAGATTGGGCGCAGCCAACAAATGTTATAGAGATTCATAGCTTTTTGGGATTAGCCTGTTATTACAGCACCTTTGACTCCCTTGACTCTGAAAAGCATTAGATTCGTTTGGGATGACAGATGTGAATAAGCTTTTGTAGAGGTGAAGAAGAGATTGACTACAACACCTGTTCTTATTATTCCGTCCAGTGGGCAAAAGTACGTGGTTTACAACGACGCTTCGCTCAGTGTACTTGGTTGCATTCTGATGCAAGAGGGAAAAGTGGTGGCTTATGCTTTGAGACAACTTAAGGTGCACGAGAGAAACTATCCTACTCATAACCTCGAGTTAGCAGTTGTGGCTTTTGCATTGAAGATTTGGCATCATTATCTTTACGGGGAGAGGTTCGAGCTTTTTTCAGATCACAAGAGTTTGCGGTACCGATTCTCACAGAAAAAGCTAAATATGAGGCAGCGCTGATGGATGGAATTCCTGAAGGATTATGATGTTGACTTACAGTATCACCCAGGGAAAACGAATGTGGTAGCTGACGCTTTGAGTCGTTTGCCTAGGGGATTTCTTGCACATCTGATGATTCATGAGTGGTTGATGCTTCACGAGGTGGCAGATTCCGGGCTGAATTTGTGTTCACAGAGTACAGGTTGTTTTCTTGCAAATCTAAGAGTTCAACCTTCATTAATTTCTCAGATTATTGAGGCACAGCAGCAGGATGCTAGATTACAGTCATGGGCTTCAGATGATAGCAGACCCGATTGGACAGTTAGCGCAGATAGCAGTATCAGGTACAGGGGCAGATTATGCATGCCAGATTAAAAAGTACTAAAGCGCGAGATTTTGAGTGAAGCTCACAGCTCCAGGTATACTTTTCATCCAGGCAGTACGATGATGTACCAAGACCTGATAAGGTACTATTGGTGGGACAACATGAAGCGAGAGATAGCAGAGTTCATTTCCAAATGTCTTACATGTCAGCAGGTGAAGGCCGAGCATCAAAAACCGGCAGGACACCTCAAACCTTTGTAGATTCCAGAGTAGAAATGGGAGCATGTGATGATGGACTTCATTTCGGGTTTACCACGGACCAAGAAGAGCCACGATTCTATTTAGGTGATTGTAGACCGACTGATCAAATCAACACATTTTATTCTGGTCGCAGGACTCGGACAGTTGACGAGCTGAGCAGACTATATGTGAAAGAGATAGTGCATTTACATGGGATTCCAGTGTCTATAGTATCAGATAAAGACGCCAGATTTACTGACAATTTCTAGAAGATTTTTCAGCTAGCCATGGACACTAGATTGGATTTTAGTACAGCATTCCACCCAAACACCGATGGACAGACGGAGAGAGTTAACCTGATTCTGGAGGATATGCTTCGGGCTTGTGTGTTAGACTTCAAGGATAGCTGGGACGGGTACTTACCTTGGGCGGAGTTTGCATACAACAATAGCTTTCTGTCGAGCATTGGGATGGCACCTTATGAGGCTTTATATAGTAGACCGTGTAGATCACCATTGAGTTGGGCAGAGGTTGGTGAGCAAAGTTTACTGGGGCCAGACTTGGTTCGTGAGACTACTGAGGCAGTTACTATTATTAGAGATCAGTTACGCATGGCTCAGAGTCAACAGAAGTGTTATGCGGATACTCACAGGAGACCACTAGAGTTTGAGATCGGTGATCACGTTTTGCTGAAGGTTTCTCCTATGAAGGGCGTGATGCGTTTCTGCAAGAAAGGGAAGTTAGCTCTGAGATTCATGGGCTATTTGGGATTCTGGACAGAGTTGGAGAATTTTCTTATCATTTGGCATTGTCGCCGCTGCTGAGTCGAGTCCACAATGTGTTTTACGTATCGATGCTCAGGAAATATGAACGGGATCCTACTCACGTGATTGATTGGGAGCACCAAGAGGTTTAGGAGGATGCCTCATATATAGAGCATCCGGTATTTATTTTGGACCGGGAAGAGAAGATTCTTCACAACAAGGTTATTCCCTTTGTGAAGGTTCAGTGGAGTCATCATGATCCTAGTGAGGCTTCTTGGGAGTTAGAGGCGGATGTGAAAGGCCGTTATCCCCATTTGTTCTCGGATTGAAGTATGTAGATTTTGGGTTGTGGAATTCCGGGGCGGAATTCTTCTTAAGGAGGGTATTTTATTCTATTTTTATTTATCATTACTAATCATGCATCCATTCATATCATTATTCATCTTGCATCGTTACTTTCTGCATCTGCATTTTCTTCCTCTTATCAGTGTTTTATTCTTTTTCTTCCTTTCGGTGTTTCGGTGGTTTTGGTGGTCGTTTACCGGAGGAGGAGTGTTGTGGCTTCGGGGAGCCCGTGGTTAGCTTAGGAGTTTGTTGTTGCTATTGTGTTGGTGTTGTGGTGTGATCCGGGAGGGATTCGTGGCGTTTCCCTGAGTTTCTATCAGTTTTCCTTGGAAATGAATCTTTTTGATGTTCTGGGTACTTTCTGTCCCATTCTATTCGAGCAGACCTTACTTTTGTTCAAATACATCATTACCTGCTTCATTCTATTCAAACAAACTTATTCCTGTTCGAATACATACCTGCCTGCTTTATTTTATTCGAATAAACCTTTTTCTGTTCGAATAGAATTGTATCAGTTTCATTTAATTCGAATAGAACACTTTTTGTTCGAATAGATTTTCGGTGAATAGTGTTTTCTACGTTTTTCTGTTCGAAAACTTGTTTTGTATTTGAACAGAGGCGTGTGGTAATGACCAATTTTGGTCTTTCTTCACGATTCTTGGCCGTGGATCCATCCACGAATTTCGTGTGGTAATTTTAGGGTTTTATTTACCCAATTTATTTCATTCTCTCTCTCACTCTTCGCTCACTCACTCTCTCTCCCAATTGCAATCTTCTATCCTTCTCGCTCCTCGTTTGCAATCGATTGTTGGGATTGATCTCGCGACTTCTTTGGTGAGTAATTCCTCTATTTTTCTTCCTTCTGTTTGATTCGGTTGTAGCCTTGGTGGAACCCTTTTGACTTAGGGTTTTTCATTTGGGGATTTTGTTGAGGTTTGGAGTTGTATCACTTGTAGGTGTTAATTGTTGTTGGTTGCAAAGGTTGAGGTTGGGTTAGCCTGTCTATTGGCAGATTGCGGTTTATTCGTTTTATCAGGCGAGTGTCCCTTCATTGCTAAATTACTTTACTAGTTAACGTGTGGTAGTTAGAGTTATGCATATTGGCATTGAGGTGTTTGTGATTACGTTTTGACTGCATTGATCCTCAGTTGTAGTTGCGATTCCAGTATTGCCATTTCCCTATCGTTAGGCATGTTGGGTGTGCTTCCCTTGTCCTTAACGAGGTCTTGCATTGTGTGGCATTTTCTTTTGGTTTGCCCTTGGTGGCTGTGTTCCGGTCTGTTGAGACTGATGTTGTTGGACGTGTGACTGGTCAATTAGTCACTATTCATTTGTGCTTGGATGCTGTGACTGGAAAATTAGTTGCAGTTAACATCTGTATTTTAGATTGCTGCCCTTCTTTAGGCAAGGGGTTATCCTGGGTATGGGCTGTGGGGACGGTTGTGGTGTTTGGTCCTTGGGATCTGGTTTCAGTGTGGTTTTCTTATATTTTAACTTAACGGTATCGGATACATAAACTAAACACTACATCGGCTAACCCTTGATAGATTATCAGGATTCCTACATCGGGTTGAAATAATAGGGTTATTCTTTGGTGATAGGTACTATCACATCTATTACCCATTCGGGAGTGTGGGATGGTGTGATACAGTCCTCAGGTATCGGGCTTCATCCTCGGTGAGGTTGAAATTCCTTGGAATAAGTGAAATAAAGTTTGGACGTTGGCTCCGTGGGTTGAAAAACTCGAAATACTCTGATCAAGTGATAAAATTCTTTAGACTGGTCGAGCTTGGACAAGAAATCGTACCATTGTATCCAACTGAGATTCTCGTTAAGGTTATTATGCATTAGTGGTTGATCAGCCCAATGTTTTTAACTATGTTCTACACAGCTATCCCATCTACCCCCTACAAAAGCCTTGGCTTTATAAAACTTTTTGAACACATCAAGGCGAGGAGGATAGGTTACCAATCTTCTCAGGAAGTCTGGAAATTGATCAACCCCTACTTCTTCTTACTATCAGACATTACAATTTTGGACTCTGCCGATCGACTAGAGGTCAACGCCTCATTAACAGGTAAACTCTCCATATCAACTACAAGTCTGCAGATGAGGGTTTGATCCTACATAAACACTTCTCACGATAGACCTGCATACAAATCCAGGTATCCATCATTATCATTTACATATACAACAGCCACATACATAAATCTTTTACATATCATAAATCAAATAGGTTTTTATAAATTACTACAAATAGTAATTTTTAGATTTACCTAAACACAAAATATGATCTTTAAAAATACATTCATATATCACCAATCCTCTACTAACCATCTATGTTAAAATAGGAGCCTGACACAGTTCCAAATCTTTCCCTCACAATATTGTAGTATAACCACCTTCGCAACTCCGTCTCTGTAACTCTCCCTAACTTTGAATGTTGATCACTCTCAATTAAATCCTCACGAGATTTTCTGCTACTTTTATTTTTCCTTTTCCTTTCTCTCACTCCTCTTCAAGATTTCAGAAGTTGAGAAACGTTTGAATGACAAAGATGAAGCATTATTTATATTTTCTTTCACTAAGTGCAGGACATTATTGAGCCTCGTACAAGCTGTTCTCAGTTTTGGAACCGAGACATCCCTTCCACTATCAATGTCAGACGTCTTGAACCTTTTCGATAAAAATGTTACCTCATCATTGCCCTTGGCCTTATATTTTAATCTATTTTCATCTGTTCTCTTCACATCTCTCTCTGACCTTCCCACACTCATAATGACTCACCCTTACACACAATCGAATTTAATAGCTATTACATAAGAGACAAAATCACAAGCTGCCTACTTTTTATATTTTTTCTTCTTCTTCTTATAGAAGTGCTAACGTCATTTCCAAAGTTTTCAAAATTTTAAAACTTTTCAAATTAGCTTTTTTTATAACAGTTACAAACAACATTCACAACAATAGAGGATCGATTCAACTATAATGCTCATTCCATTTCTTTGAAATTATTCAAAATAATATAATTACATACACTCATACTACCCATATTTATAATTGTTTTATTTCTTTCTCATATTATTATCCTAAAATATCCCTGATGTCCTGGGGAACCACATCTGATTAGGTATCCTCTAGTAATCCTTATATCTTCCTATTTGATCTCCTCTTTAACAATTAATCTCGCAGCACCTTTTTGAGCTACAGGATCTACCATGATTTCTCGAAACATCTCTTCATAGAAACAACGTTCATACTCGTGTTCTCTCCCAATCCCATCTAAACTTTCAATTTGAACCTCCCTCATTAGAAATTTAGCATCATAATCCAACAATCTAAAAATCTGCTCCCACACTTCAACTATCTATATCGCCAACTGCCCCTCAGCAGTATAACAAATTGCCTCAGGTCGAGTCCAAACCATTCTTATTCTTTTCCACCTATTTGAAACTCATTTTTCCCTTATTTATACATTTTTGCTACAAATTCCCCACAGCTCAGGATATTATCCTATTATCTCGTAACAGATAATCTAGTATCTTGAGAAAAATTATTTGAGCATATCTCTCCCTATCGACGTCAGACATTTTATGATATTCCTAATTGAGCTTATTCTTTCCAAATCTAGTATTCTGGAATGACCTCTCTGTGTTCGAACTTCCCATTCTAAAAATTGCTACTATTTTTTCTCTCTCCAAATTCCAGCCCTAAGGCCGAACACCATATCTTACACATATTTCATTTCACAAATATATTTTTAGCAGATCGATTAATATATAAAGTTATACATTCTAATCTTATACATTTTACTTCATCCTATATTCGAAAGTTTTAGAATTATTCATAGCTCGATTTCTAGAGTTATTCTATTTTATATCAACAAAGAGTTTTGATCGCAAATTTTTACTCATCTCGAATAGAAATTAAAGGTACTTTTACAGATAACATATCTTTCAAGTGCTTTTAAAGATAACAAGTACTTTATAGATAACAAGTTTTCCAAGTGCTTTTACAGATAACAAGTCTTTCAGACACTCCAAAACATGAAATTCTTCAGTTCATTTGACTTTAGTGATGTTTCACACTGATGCATAGTAGACATTAGAAACAACGAATATCCTCCCTCTTATGAGTTAAGTCAAAGTCTAGTTAAACTTTAAATAGAAACTATGAAAGAAAAATATTCCTTGCAGGAACCAACTCTTCAAACAAAAGGTCTTCTCAGTGAAAAGAAACGATGGAAGAGTAGAAGCAGACTTCCATCCTCCATCTACCTCCTCCATAACCACCGTTACCTTAACTATAGCTACCACCTCCTCATAGTTGGTAGAGATGAAGAGGGCCCGACCTTAGAATCCAGCCTAACGCCAAAAATTAGCGTAAGCAGTTACACCCATCCCTGCACCTGTTTCTACAACCTTGTCCTCCGCAAGGATGCGAAGGCAAACCCAACATTGGTCGCCTCTCACGACAAGTTAATATAATCTCTACATACAGTAAAAATCTACCTCAGCTTCAGTCACTTCTTTCTCTGACATACCTTGATACGTTAAAAGAATGAGAGCAGGAGTCGACATCTCCAAAGACTAATCATCGATATATTTCATTCTCAACTTCTGCATCTTAACAGTAATTCTTTCTTCAAGAACCATTTTTTGGGTCTTCACCATCTTCTAAACTTTTGGAGAATTTGGCAACGAACAAGCGTACTTTGCCACAAACTTCGGTACAGGTACTATTTATATAACCCTTCATTTAATGTACATGTACATTTTCCTAAGTGTCATCATTCAATACGAACAAAACTCTTCAAACCCTAACTATCGCATTCATCAATATTCCCATCAACATTCAATGCGCGTACGTCTCTTCATGACACACACATTTTCCATGTAGTCAAACACCATCATTACTTCTCTCATTATTCAAACTTCCAACCCGAATACCAATATACTCATAAATTCTTTCTTAACCAAAGCCACTCGTGACTTCGGTTGTGAGGGGGAAATTATAAGAGGCTACCCCTCAACCTTACCCAAATCAAGTTATTTCCAAGTTCGAACTACCTCCATGTTAGACTCACGCATTCTCTACATGACTTCAGCAGTCACCATTGTCACTTACTCCCCAAACTTGTGAAGAACATTGGTCGAGCTCAAATAGCAAAACTTGAATAACTCAAAGGCACATGTCTCTTACAACTCAACAGTTACTTAGTCAACTGCCACTAACCACATTATTCAAGGAATGTACTTCAGCACGATGAAGAACTGTGGAGAAGGCCTATATAAAGAAGAAGTTTCAGAAGATATATGGATAAAAAAAATACTAGAGAAATCACCAAGATAACTATTTTTTCTAGTTTCTCAAAATATCCAACGCATCTTATTCACAAAATTCAAGTATTTTTAAGTCGAAAGATCACTTATAATAAGATATCGGCCTCAAGTAATAAAAGTTACTATTACAAAAATCCTCTAATCGAGGTCATGGGTTTTTACTTATTCAGAGGTTTCTCATGCTAAATCACCTGTGTCATTTCCCTTTTTAGTTTTTATCACAGGAACATTGGTGTAAGAGCTAATTCCAAGCCATCTCGAGCTTATGGAATTAGGCCATTGCACCTACTATTTTTCCAGGGAAAAAAATCAAAAACTACTTACTTTTTCTATTTTTTGCTTCTCCTAATTGTAGAATTGCCGGCGTCATTTCCAAACCACTCAGCATTTCAAAAATATTCAAATTCATATTTTTTACAGCAGTCACAAACAATATATACAACAAAAAAGGACAAATTCAAACTTTATTCTCATTAC
Organism: Kingdonia uniflora; assembly: GCA_014058105.1. Taxonomy (NCBI): domain Eukaryota; kingdom Viridiplantae; phylum Streptophyta; class Magnoliopsida; order Ranunculales; family Circaeasteraceae; genus Kingdonia; species Kingdonia uniflora. Next base: position 5,504,361 of record JACGCM010000704.1, on the reverse strand, counting down.
ATTTCTTTGACAGTTATTCGAACTTATACCATTCACTCCCTTACATATAATTACACCTGAAACATCCCTAATGTCCTGTGGAGCTACACCAGATCAGTTCACCTCTAGCAATCCTCACATCTTTCAACTTGATCTCTTCTTCTGTAATTAGTCTCATAACCCCTTTTCGAGCAGAAGGCTCCACAATTACTTCCCTGAATAGCTCCACGTAGAAGTGACGTCCATTCTCATTTTTTCTACCCATCCAATCTAAACCTACAAATTAACACTCGGTCACTGGTAAATTAGCATCATAGTCTAACAAGCCAAAAATCCGCTCTCGTATTTTAGCTATCTATATCGCCAACCGTCCCTCAACGTCATAACCAAATTTTCTCATATCGATTCCACACCATGTCTATTTTCTTTTACCTGCTTAAAAGCTTATTTTCCCATTTTTATGCAGTTTTCTAGATTACTCTAGATCCCCCACAATTTGTAATTATATTTTGTTATTTTACAACAGAAAACCCTAGTATCCTGAGAAAATTATTTAAATTTATCTATCCATATCGACCTCAACGAATTCAAGCTATTCCATCTCAAACTTATATTTTCCAAATCCATTATTCCGGAACGACCTCCTTGAACTCAAATTTTTAATTCTTATATATCCTAAAACTTCTACAGTTATCTCTATCCTTTAATAATTCTAAGTCATTCAGTTCGAAAACAAATTCTAACACATCATTCAGGTTATAAACATATTTTTATAGCTTGATTACTATAATATATTTTGAAGTTCCAATCTCATACATTGCATTTCATCCTCTATTTGTAAATCTTTGAATTATTCATTGCTCAATTTCAATACTTATTCTATATATAAATACAGAGTTTGAATAACCAAATTTTATTAAGCTTGAATATAAACTGCAGGTACTTCAAAGATATAAAATATTTCAGGTACTTTACAGATAGTTAGTCTTTCAGGTACTTTACAGATATCGAGTCTTTCAAGTACTTTACAGATAATAAGTCTTTTAGGTACTCCAAAATAACAAATCCTTCAGTTCATCTGCCTTTAGTAATATTTTACTCAAAGAATCATCTAAAGTAAAGCAGGTATTAGAAGTTACTAGAGGTCCTTCTCCCTTGACATCAGATTACTCTGACCAAAAAATGGGTTTAGAGCAAGTCTGGGCATGAAAGCAGAAAGAGTCAATACTTGAACCAACTCTTCAAACATAAAGTCTTCTTAGAGCCATGAAATGATGATAGTGTAAAAGCAGACTTCTATTCTTTGTCTCCCTACTCCACTCCGACCCTCACCTCCTCTATAACCACCACCATCAGAGAGTTCGTGGTGATGAAGAGGGCCTAACCTTAGAATCCAATCCTATACAAGACATCAGTAAAATTGCGCCGCAGTTACACAAACCCTTTATCTGTCTCCTCAACCTAATCTTCCAAAAAGATGTGAAGATACCTCCAGCATTACTCGCCTGTTAAGACAATGTGATGAAATTTTCACATGCAGTTAAAATTTTCTTTAGCTTCAGCCGCTTCTTCTTTTGACATACCCAAATACGTCGGTAGAATGGGTATGGGAGTGGACATCTCCAAGGATTGATCTCTGAAATACCTCAACGTAAGCCTCAACATCTTAACAGAAACTTTCTCTTTGTAAACCATTCTCCGGGTCTTCACCATTGTCAATCTAGACTACCAGAGAATTTTACAACAAACAGCGTACTTTGCCATAATCCTCGGTACAGGTACTATTTATATAAACCCAATATTTAAAGTGTAGGTATGTTTCCTAAGCGTCATCATTCAAACCAGATGAAACTCTCAAAACCCCAAGCGTCGCGTACATCAATATTCCCATCATCATTTAATACACAAACATCCCCCAATACAAAAATATACATTTTCCATACAGTTAAATCCCCATTAAATACTTCCTTCCTTTTCTACTTCCAAAGCCCATAAACCTACAGATTATTTCTCATCCAAAGCCACTCGTGAGTTTTGTTGTGAGGGGGTGATTGTAGGGACCTATCCCTCGATCTAATCTAATTCAAACTATTTCCAGTTCGAACTACCTCCTTCCAGTTCAAACTACCTCCATATCATTCAAACTACCACTATATCAGACTTACGTATTCTACATGTAACGTAAATAGTCAGTATTGACACCTAAGCCATGAACTGATGAAGAATGTGGGTTGAGCATAACAGAAAAGCATGAAAAAGTCAAAGACACCTGTCTCTCATGAACTCGACAGTTACTCAGTCAAACATCATTAACCACATTGTTCTGAGAACGTGCTTCAGCATGATAAGGAACTATAGACATGGCCTATATAATGAAAAGGTTTTAGAAGAGATAAGGACCAAAAAAATATATGAGAAATTACCAAGAAAACTATATTTTCTAGATTCTCAAAATACCAAACTTCTTATTCACAAGATCAAGTATTTATAGTTTGAGAGATCACTTTTAAAAAGATATCTGTCTCAAGCAAAAAACGTTACTGTTACTAAAACTCTCAACTCGAGGTCATTGTTTTTTACCTATTCAGAGGTTTTCCACGCTTAATCACCTGTGTAATTTCTTATCTTATATTAGTTTTTTCATAGGAACATTGGTGTAAGAGCTAATTCTGAGCCATCTCAAGCTTACAAAATTAGACCATTGGAATAACCGTAAAAGAAAATACACCCTTGCAGAAATGGTAAGTTTGTGTTCTTATGTCTATATATATGTCGATGCTACCGTAATGAAGTTTCTTCCGTCTTTTTAAAACATAATTTGCTACTTATTTTACCTAATTTTTTTACTCTTCTTACATATCCATATTCGTAGTTTAGAGATATTATATTAGGCTTAGAGTTTGACAATGTCTATTGTGTAGTCCATGGTATAAAATTAATGTCAATTATATCTACAAACTTTTGCTTATTTTCCAAGTTTACTCTTTAATGAGTAAATGATCTAAAGAGTAGTACCAACCATCCCATATTCTTAAAGTACTAGATTATTCGTTTGAGCATAGGCTATGGAGATTGAGCCATGTTAATGTATTTATCTTCCCATCTTGCTATTACTATTTCGTAACTATGATTCATATTTTATGTAAAAGGTAAGCATCTAACTCCAAATATTCCCTTTGGTACGACAGGGTAGGGAATTGATTAGGACTGCTTCTACACATGGAATATATCCAAGAAAATGGCAGCTTTACAACTATTTATTTATGCTTCAAGTTAAAAGTTAGATTAAGGTATGAGAGTTTATTCCTTAACCAGTCAACAAATATAATTTCAAATCAAGTAGTTCTTTTAGCATCTATCGAAACTGGCATCTTTGGGAAACCAACATCTTTGGAAAATCATTGTTAGGTTTTCATAGATGAGTTCAACTCCATGGTACTTCCTGAGTATGAAATGAGTAGCAAAACTTGGTTGCCCATGGACTAATCTGCAATCTACCTTCATAATTATAAGTATGGGTTTTAGAGTGCTAAGTAGTTTTGGACATTACAACTTAAATAATTTAGAACTTTGCAATAATGGCTTGAACGATATAACATTAAAGAATACATATACGTATACTACTTGCTATATTTTTTAAATGCGCTTATTACATCATCTTTTTTTTTTCACTACTAGAAAATAGACCAACAACCATGGTCCATATTAGTTTTAGCTATAGTGACAACAGTAGCTAAATGCTACAAAGGTAGCCGTGGCCAAACCCCAAAATTCGTGGCTAAAGACATCTGCATATTTTTTTTTTATGGCACTAATTATAGCCCGTGGCCAAACCGTGGTGAATAACTCTAAAAACATGGGATACAAAATTCAGATCTTCTATTTCCCTCATTTCTAAACTCTCTCTTCCCACTTTGTAAGTTTTGAGTACCAAATATCTCCCAAAATCTTCGATCATATCTCTATCCGAATCTTCAATCTCACAGAGGTAAGTTTTAAGTTTTGATTGATCGATGAGATCCTTAACATCTCTTTGTGTGGGAATAACACTAATGATGTGAAGAAACCATTGGTGAACAAGAGGAAACACAAACCCACCAAGCTTGATTAGGTTCAAGTTTTGAGAGATTTAGTTGTTTTTGATGTTGGGTTGTTTTTGTTTTATTTAATTTTGAGGTTTGTGGCTATTTTTGTGTGAAATTAGGACAAATATTACACCTAGGACTGTTTTAATTGTGCTTGCTGGGAGGTTTAAGGGGAAGAGAGTTGTGTTTCTTAAGCAACTTTCATCTAGGTTACGTTTGGTCATTGGTGATTTGTTGCTCTTATGCTTATCTTACTTTTTTTGTTCTTTTCTTAATGAGAGCATAATTGGATTGTGAAGTATTTATGTTTAGGCCTTGTAAAGCGATGAAATGGTTAAGAGTTATGTTTTGATATTTAAGTAAGTAATTGCTTACAAATTGAGATTTTTCATTTATGTTTACAGTAAATGTCTAGATATATCCCCACCCATTTGCCACAACCCGGTCATACCTCTCCATCCGTCGACCCCATAGTCTCATGGACCTCATCCATTACCTGTAGATGCCAAAATGGAATGTTGCATGAAGCAGCATTAGAGTTTTACCAAATGATACTTACCGGGGTCGAACCCAATTACATTACCTTCATTACTCTTCTTTCGGGTTACACCCATTTTCCTTCGAAATCCCTCCCTTTTGGAATTTCGATATATGGGTATATTTATAAATTAGGTTTAGACAAAAATAATGTTAGTTTGGGCACCACCCTTGTTTATATGTACATGAAATATGGCAATGTTGAAGTCGCTCGGGTGATTTTTTATAAGATGGTAGTGAAGAACTCAATGTCGTGGAACACTATGATAGATGGGTATATGAGAAATATGGGTGTCGATGAAGGATCGATTTGTTTAATCAAATGCAAGTGAGAGACAAGGTGTCTTGGACTGTATTGATTAGTGGGTTTGTAAAGAAAGATTGTTTTGAGGAAATTTTAGATTAGGCAAAAAGATGCAGATTTCTGGGGTGGAACCTGATTATCTTACCGTGATTACGGTCCTTGCAACATGTGCTAATTTGGGAGAATTTGGGCTAGGCTTTTGGGTACACCGCTATGTGTTACAAAAGGGTGTAAATAAGGAAATCCGCGTGACTAACTCTTTGATTGATATGTACTCACAATGTGGATGTATAGAGTTTGCTCGTCAATAATTTAGTTGAGTATAAACATCAATAGTTTGGTCCATTTATCGTGAGAAACTCTGAAGCATTTCTAAGGTAAGCTGAGTATAAACATCAATAGTATCTGCAACTCTTACTTATAAGTTACTTTTTTTTCTCACTAATAGGTGTTTTCATTTCACTTAATTTGTCAAATATGATAGATGAAATTATGTGGTAAATTTGAGATAGACGAATGTTTTTGGAGGTAAAAAGGAGGTAAAAAGAAGGAGGTCAAAAAGGAGATAGGTCTTGGATTATCCAATAAGAAGGATGAGAATTTTGGGGAATGATATACCAAGGTATCAATTAGTAATTCTTTCCGTACTTGTAAATTTTGTACTTTTTTTATGGTGGCTTTTTTCTAGAATAGTAGGGAGCATATAGGAAATGTCTCATTTGTTTCATCTGAAAAAGAAGATTTTCTTTGCTTGTTTAGGCTATTGTTAATGGTGAAATGATTGAATACTATGATATCCCCTGTTGCTACATTCTTAGGCCTTGGACGATGACAATATGGGAAATTATGCATGTAAGTATAATGTTTTCCTTTGTTGACTTACCAATTATGTATTTTCTATTATGATTTTTGACTAGATTCGCCAGCTATAACTTCGTACAAATTAATCCATTAAAGATCTGTAATCTCACTTTTAAGGGTTTAATTTAGGTGGATGATATGGTTGATCTGTAACTTTTGTAGAATCGATCATGTGATGTTTTGGATGGAGGCAATAAATAGTTGTTTTGTTAGAATAATTATTTATTTTTTGAAGAAGGAAGTTGGGGTTAGGCTACGATCCCCACCTAATTTACTAAGAAAGAAAAGTTGTACAAAATATTTACATTCTAGGGAATTTACAGTACTTAATATATTCTATACAGATAAGAATGAGATCTCTAGTAAAATCTTGAGGAACTGTCAAACAACCTTCAGTACTCTCCTTTTCTGTAATGACATAATCACCTGCCATATATGTGGTCTTCCATGTAGGTGAGTGTGCATGGACATTCTTCATCTATTCCTTTCATTCTTTAGATCTGTCTATTAATCCAAGTGCATTTTCATGGTGGCTTGCACTTTCTATCAACAACCTGGATGGCCTTGATTGCATCAGTCTTAATTTTGTAGTTTTTAATGCCAGTTTTTGGGAATCAATACTCCTCCAGCAGTAAGAACATCTTCTTGCATTATCTCATCCTCTATAATATACCTCAGCACAGCATGACAATGAGCAATCTTCCCACTTCTTCTAAAAAAGTACCATATCAAAACCATCGATTAGCTTCAACCTCCATCAGTTTTGGTGACATCTCTGCAACTTCCAAAGGTCCCGGGGGAAGAAGCACGTCAAAACATAAATAAAAATCTGAAGTACTGCTCCTACAGGTACCGAGACGAAGTTCTCACCATTACAGAAAACACTTTGAGTATCCTCCTACAAATATGGCTATTTATAAAAGAAAGACAAACCAATCCTACCCCGTATATAACACTGGTAAAGATAATTTGTTGTATTTACACCACGAATCAAGGAATTTTTGTCCCCCATCATTTTTTCCAAAGAAAAAAGTCAACATCACAGTCCTAAATAATCTTCTTGATACAACCACAATTACTTGTATCGAGAATGGGGCGATTGTAGTAGCATATTCCCAAGATTCGATAAAGAAGAACTATGAACAGCATGTCGAATATAATCGATCGTGTACCCAACTGTAATTCGAGAACATTGCAATCTGCAACTACAGAGCTCGACTATTTACAGTAGCCGTTATACTTAGTCAAATATAACCGCTGGACGTGCTCCGTAAAGTTTGCCCACCTTCCTTAAGAATAGGAGAAATATTATATTTTTGTAATTGCCTGTATCCGACTATAAATACAGGTAGAGTATAGAAGAGTAAGGGGGCTATTATTTTATTTTATTCATACTCACTATCTAAATTTCTCTACAAGTACAATAGATTAACATCTAAGTAGATTTTACAACTAAACCATACTCAAGGTCATGGTTTTTCTCAGGCTTCACTAATTATTTCACGTAAAATTTATTGAGTATTAGCTTTAATTTGTACTTAAATCTTACTTCTTTACATAAAGTATTGGTGAGGTTTACCTTTCAAAAAACTAGCCATTACATATGTGTTGGCAACGAAGGCATCTTTTTCAAGTCAAATTTGGCAGCAAAGAAATTAATGAATTATCGAGTATAAATCGTGATTATCGAGCATTGGTATCATTGACAAGTGAACTCCCAAAAGTAGACTCCCATCGACAATATGGAAATCCAAAATTATTTAAGGTACCATCCACAATATATAAATAATTGTTGAATTGTCGAGTATAGGTAGCATCGATAATTATATGTTTTTTTTTGTTGACAAATGTCTGACCTAGATAGGATTGGTTTGTAGGTCCAAGATGGATTGGGTCTAGAATGCTAGTCCAGACATGGTCTTTAGATCATGTTTGGACGAGCATGACTCGTGGACACTGGAGGATGGTTTTGAGCCTCGACCGGGTCGGGTCAAACTTGACTTGGTTGGCATCGAGCCTAAACCGAGTTGGGTCAAACTGGCTTGGTTGTGTGCTCTAGGCCTCATCCAATGTCAACCAGTTGGACTTGCCCGGCCAGCTTTGGACTTAGACCCAGAGCCGGTCCACTCGGGATTCAAGCCATGATGGGGGCCAAGCTTCGAGCTTGGGGAGTCAATGGGTACCCAGGCCTTCAACTGCGGGCGTGTGCCTACTGTAGTAATGGGCTTGGGATTGTAAGACTCTGGCTTGAGACTCACAAGCTTCAGGCTAGGACCTGCTGTAAGCAATGGGTTCAAACCTACTATAAGCAATGGCCTTAGACCTGCGAGCTTTGGGCTTAGGCCTTACGAGCTTCGGGTATGGGCCTATTGTTAGCATAGTTGAGATCATACCTTACTGCTGTGAGTAGGGCTCAGGCTTGCAAGCTTCGGGCTTGGGTCTATAATTATCTAGGCTCGGGTCTGTCAAGCTTCAGGCTCGGATCAGGAGCATCGAAAAGTTCATTCTTGAGTCACAAGCTTCGGGCTCAAACCTTTGGTCGATTATAGGTGTGCATGTAGCTTCAGGCCATGACACATATGGGGGGCCGAGTGGTTACACTCAGGGTCTCAACCATGAATAATACTACTTGGTCCTCACACACATTAGGACCGTGAGGTCAGCTAATGGTTGGTCCCACCTTTAGGGTATATCCAAAATTAAAATCGTATATGCGAAATAAAACATTACCTTTGAGGTCTACATGTGGTGCGCTCTAAAATAGATTGAACTTTGGGCCTACTAATTAGGATGTCTAAAATATAGGAAGTTTATAATTTTGAAATAGGTAAATATAGATATTTTAGAAAGGTAGATATAGCTAATAGAATTACTTCTATTTAGGAAACTTAAAAGTATTGTTAGGGTTTTTGCAAAAAACACGGTAAAAAAGACATTATTCGATAGTACAAAAACAAGATTAAAACCATAAATCTAACATGAATATGAGCACTAAAAACCACTATTATAGAAAAATAACACAATATTTATCCTTGGGCCAAAAAACATAGAGTAAAACCCAATTATTTCCTGCATATTATCAACTATAACAATAAAAAATTAACTGATCAACAATGATACAAGACTATGCATGAAGAATTACACATAATAGTGATCATGAAAAATAGATTAAACTAAACATGCCTAAATCTAAAAATTATACATGGTAGAGAAAACAAGAGGATAAAAACTCCCATATTTTGTAGAAATATCAACATATTTTACTAAATAGTGATCAAACTAGATATCTAACTATTGAACAAGCATAATATTGGTAAAAAAATTATAGAATTTAAAGCACCCCAGATATTATAAAGATCATCAATTATGCAATATAGTGATCAAACTGGAGATCTAACTAACAAAATTATGATTAAACAAGTAGATCCAACTAAGACATGCATACAAAATTGAGATGGTGAATCTTAAAAATTAGGGTTTTAGTTCATACCTTGAATTCAAGCTATGAATTAAAAGGACACCAATTTCCAAACAAGATCTACAACGAAGGATCGAAAGCTCATCGGTGGAGACACGAGGCTGATAACGTGTTATGAATCAAATATTTCAAGGCAAAAGGTATTGAAGATATATGGAGAGAAAGCTTAATTTCTTTAAAAGCATAACCTAACTTGTTGAGTAAGTAGTACATAAGGGAGGATGAGGCTCTATATAAATAGGAGGTTCTCTTATATTTTCACTCTCTCTCTCTTAGGCGTGATCCTAGGTGTGTCGGCTCCTAGTCGATGCCACACGGGGTTGCCCGGTGGTAGCCCTGGGGCCCACATAGAATACAATACTCTAAACAAATTTTAATGATTATTAAAAATTATAAAATAACCCTGGTCATTGCCTGTGCTAAATATTTTTCCATGAATTAAAACCATAGCAATCCAAATTATTTACCATGGACTAATATCCTAGGGAAAGAAATACCACATTTTTTCCACCATGGACCCTGCCAGGGACAAAGTTTGTGATAATTTGTTATTTACAATGGACAAAGTTTGTGGTAATTTCATTAAATTGGTATAGTGCGCGTTACCCATTTTGAGCACCCCTGGTTAGTTGCTGCCAAAAGTTAGACATGGGAAAGACCTCGCCATGCCTCAAGATTTAAATAGATTATTTACGACATGCTTTTAAATAAAATTATGGCTCTTGGTCATGTATGACCCGGTCATGTATAGTTTTGCTAGCTTGGACATTATCAACCCGAGTATCTCTGGTATTATTATATTTGATTGGCAATATAAGAATCACGTCAACTGATGACAATTTTGTGAAGGGTTAAAATTACGGTATGGCCCTAAATATCAATGGCAGTGTTGACAATATATGAATTGCAAGTTCTTTTAAGTTTGATGTGAACGCAAATATGTAGTCCATCATTGTCCAAGCTTGATGTTCTAATGTACAAATTATAAGTACTCCATTTCCTATGTTCTAATTATCTTATTGAAATCTAACTAGTCTATGGCAATTATACAATAAAATAACTAGTTCTCTACCATTACTTATAGGTACAACTGCTAGAACTTAGAAATTTACTTCCTTACCTAAATAGAAAAGCTAGTAAATCTAAAAAAAGAACAATCATTCTTTTTTCTTGTAAACCCCATGAGAATTCAGGCTCAAAGAGTAATAAGTGAAGGATTATAGCCAAATATGTCGTCACCAAATTTTGAGGCCCCTAGTGCAATATATCAATTTTAAAATCCAGTGACATCTGAATCGATCAGAGTAAACCTCGACAGAAATTAACATTTCTGACTAAGCAATGCATGCCAACCAACAAGACACTCACAGATTGTTCGAGCATATATATACCATAGTTGTGATTGGGTTGCATGGGGTAGTCACTATTGTTACAAATATGCAAGTATAACAACCTCTATAAAAGAAAAAGTTAACAAGAATATGCTATAAAGTTCTTGGGCGATAGTGCAATCATAAGTCGGCCTATACATTAGTTGCTCAAAGTAAATAAAATTTACAATTTAGCTCAATAAAGGTGATTAGTATTCAAGAATCCATAATCTTAATATTTACAACGTAATTCAAGTAAACCAAATCCATATTTTTAATATGTTCAAGGCAACTCAATCAAGGAGAATTGATATTTTTTTCTTCTTCTATATTTACAAAATATAGGGTATATTAATCAAGATAATTCTTACTTTAATTTTTGAGAGGTAACTCGATGAAAATAATCCATATTTTATTGGTGTAGTAGTCTACTCGAAGCCTTTGAGAACATACAAGGTACTCAAAGACTTTCGAGTAGCTCGAAGCCTGCCTAACTTGCCAATTAATCAAAGTCATATAAAATATACCCTCGAGTTCACTAAAGCTTCTACTAGCACTTTAGTATGGCTCAGCACCAGGTCGAAGTAAGAAAACTCAGTAGATAAACTCTGGTACAAAACATCTGTAAAGATGGATATACTTGAAATTTAACTTCTCCATGATGACATGACATTTCCTATCCTCCATGAATAGTAAAGGAGAGCAATCGTAGAAAGGTTGAGATTCTCCCCACCCACACATACATACGCACACATACCCTTGAGAAGATCTGACAACCTTCGAGCACCTTCTAAAGCTTGAAGAGCCAGTCTACTCGACATTTTATTTGTAATCTCATCCATTTATACAATCCGAGCTTAAAAATCCTCACTAGAGGTTGTGGAGTAATCCTATTCTTGGACTCCACGTAAGTGTGCCTATTAGATTATTTAGATTTCTATTAAGTATGCTTATTAGAACCCCTAGTTGAGGAGTAACCATGTGGTGTTGGAGCATAATCTCCCCTGTACAAAATTAGACACCTACATTTAGCGTCGTCTATGCTATTACCCTTAGTTTCAAACAACTTTACCAAACATAGCAGATTTTTAATGGCTCCCAACCTTCGTTCGACTTCCACGATAATAGGATCCCCAACATATGACATTACTGTGTAACTTATACAGATGTGAGAACAATTACCTTAAGCCAAAGAAAGACATGCCAACCAGCCTCGACACAACGAAATAAAACATAACCACGACATGGAAGAGCTCTGCCACTTTGTGTGCGCCTTACAACAAGTTCAACCACAAGAAGCACCATTTTAGTCAAAAGCCTCGGGTCTTTCGAGGATTTTGTTCATTCTCGCTTAGGACCCAACCCTCGAACAGAAGCCCCATCAGTCCACCTCTGTGCTGATGGATCCACCCACCCTATACCTGAAAGCTCTGTACACTTGGGCATCTATACTTTTAAAAATTCGAGTGATTTGACTCTGTGAACAACAAGACCTCACAAACATAGACCAGTCAGAGAATGTTTGGGAGAGCACAGTGAAGAACATGTCCCCAGACAGGAACAACTGCGAGCCCGGACAGAGCGCACTTACCCTTCTGTAATTTAGGTAATACAAAAGGAGCTTAACAACCACATATGAAAGGAACTGTTTGCCATCAAGGTCCTGCTAAACTTTTACATCCCTAAGATCCATAAATAGAAAAACACAATCCCATAGCCCCACATCCTCGAGTTTCAAACTCATTAAGCCTCCATTCCACAGCCTATCATATCCTTTGCCAAATGTTCCCCACAAGCCTAACGGATAGTCCACTCAAGTGGTATCACAGCCTCGTAAATGGATCTATTCAAAGTTTTGAAGACTTGACTAGATTGTTCATCTCTCACTTTTCCTTTAACAAGGATCGAAATGTCAAAGTCGATGCCCTTTTTAACATTTGAAAGTCACAAACTGAAACACTTGAAAGTTTTACCTAAAGATTCTTTGATGAGTTACGAAAGATCGAAAACATTGACTCTGCTAATGCAGTTTTAGCATACTATAATGCCCACCCAAACAATAGTTACGTCAAGGAATGCATCATCCTCCAAAAGCCAGCAATACTCGAAGAGATGCTTTCAAAAGTAAACAGCCACATAGGCCACGAGCACATCCGAGAAAATAATTGGCAGGCCAGCGCAAGCCAACAAACAGCAAAAACCAAAGTCATCAAAGTCAACCATGGTTGCTCTTGTTCATAATGGGATCGACAATAGGAAATGCAACAATCATGAAGATCAAAAGATAAACCACGAAAGAAAAGACTGATGTCAATGTTGCCTAAGCTCAACATTTCAATCAAAGCCATCTAATACGCTATATAGGCCGACCTAATATGGCACACCCTATTTCCAATCAAAGATAAGAAGGACAAACCTTATTGCCAGAACCATAACTGTAATTGTCAGCAAACGAACAAGTGCTATGCTTTAGAGCGATCTTTGGAAATGATACTGAAGGCAGGATAATTGCACGAATATATCAAAGATGTCCAAAGGTACCTTGATGGTTCGTACCTCAAACCTAGGCTGGACAAAGCAACGATGGAAATGAAGTGCATATCTTTTAAGCAAATATGATTTAACTCAACAACATCGATAGCAGTCACTCACCTATAGAGAAAATTTACCAGCATTCCTACCTGAAACTAGCTAATACCCTCGCCCCAAAGGTATTTTCTTTGTCTCTTGTGATGTCTCACACGTAAAGTTCATATTCAGACCCATTGGTTATCATGGTAAAGATCGAGCAAATGAGACTGCACTCGATGCTCGTCGATTCAGGCAGTACACTAGATGTACTCTTCCTCCAAACTATCAAAATGATGATGATAATAGACCGTATAACCCCCTACGAATGTTGAGCTAAAAGGCTATAATAGACCAACTAAAGTAGTAGTAGGTCTAATAATAATAAACCTTCCGGTAACCTCGGGACAAATGGTGGTTCAAGCAAGCATATTGGTTGTAGACAAAAAAATTGAATACCTCGGCATCCTAGGCCGTGATTGGCTACACACTATGAAGGAAATACCATCGAGCTATTACTAAGTGATGTACTTCACTACTCCTAGGAGAACCAGGGATATGAAAGGGTCCCAGCTATTAGTACGGTCGTAGGGATACCCAGAGATTGATATGACTCAAAAGTTGGTCAAATCATAGCAATTACAGTAGCCCGCACTCCTCGAGCCCTCGACCATCCCATCCTAAATGTCAACTGTCGAACCTGTCAAATACATAGAACTCGATAGAATGGGAAGAGGGACATTTATTGGGAGTTCGTTAGCTAATAAAGGGAAACAATAAATGTTAGATTTTCTTCAATCTAATAAGGACGACTTCGCATGGACCTTTCAAGAGATGCCAGGAGTCGATCCTAGCCTCGAATGCCACCATCTCAACTTACTAGCCAATTACAAAATAGTAAAACAAAAGAAGAGGACCTTAGTACCAAGGCTTCGAGAAGCAGCTAATCTCGAAATTTATAAACTTCAAGCAGCAGGGTTCATCCATGATATTAAATAAGCAGATTGGATATTATACATCGTGGCAGTACCTAAAAAGAACGACAAGATCAAAGCCTATGTCAACTACATAGACCTTAATTAGCACACGTTGAAGGATAGTTTCCCCCTGCCCATCATTGCGGTACTACTCAATACCACAGCTAGACATAAGCACCTCTCTATGATGGACACAACTATGAGCTACAACCAAGTAGCCCTCATACCCGAAGATTAAACAAAAACCACATTCATCATAGAGCACGACTAGTATTGCTTCAATGTCATGCTCTTCAAGCTAAAGAATGCAGGCGTAGCCTATGAACAACTTGTCACAAGCATGTTTAAACAACTTTTGGGAAAAATAGTCAAAGTCTATATCGATGACATGCTCTTTAAGAGCCTTAACAAGAACAACCATCTACAAGATCTTAACGAAGTATTTGCTACCCTTTGATCAAACAAAATGAAGCTAAACCAAGACAAATGCCAGTCTGGTGTTTAATCCAGAAAATTCTGTGGCCACCTCATCAGCAGACGAGGTATCACAGTCGACCTTCACAAATTTGAGCCCTGATCGATATGCCATCCCCTAAAATGAAGAGAGACGTGAAGAAGGTCACCGATAAAATAGTCACCCCCAATTGCTTTATCTTAAAATTATAGGATAGGTACAAATGGTTATTCTCTATACTTCACGGTTAAGGTGTCCATAAAGGCAAGAAGAAAATCTTGATATTGACTAGACCTCAAAATGTAAGCAGGCTTTCCAAGAAATCAAGACTTGCCTAGGCCAACCACACATCATGAGCATGCCAGTCAAATAAGAAATGCTTTTACTCTACCGCGCAGTAACGGACGAATCACTAAGCTCGGTTCTCATTCGCATAGATGAGGCAGTGGAAAACCATGTATACTTTATTAGCAAAGCTTTGACGTCTGCCAAAACTACGTACACTAAACTTGAAAAGCTTCTACTAAATCTTTTCTACATGTCAAGAATGCTCAAGCCTTACTTCTAGGCACATCGCATACCAGTAATCACAAACTACCCCCAAAGAGAGGTCCTAACCAAAAAAGAAAAAATTAGATGAGTACATTAAGGGTGTGTTTACCTCGGGGAATAAGATATCACTTTCGAAAAGAAAATATCCAAAAATGGCCAAACAATTTTTAACTTTCTTGTAGACTTCCTTGTCGACAACGCTGATTGGGAGGAACATGAGGACGGCACCTTAAAAGACCAAGTCAAATCATCAGACCATTGGAACCCAAATATAGACTGGCGACCCTTCACTGATGGCTCAGCCGGCCCAAATAGTTATGGCGTAGGCATTATACGAGTTACACCTTCGATTGATCGACAAGAAAAAACCGTCAAGCCAAACTTTAAGTTTACCAACAACGAGGTAGTGTATGAAGCTTTAATCCATGGCCTCGATATGGCCCTCGAGCTACGTGTACCCTAACTAGTATTATTCACCGATTCACAGCTGGTCCAGAAATATTATGCGCATGAAAATCAGTCAAATAATGGAATGGAAGAATACGATGAACTTGTACTCCAATGCATGGACCGATTCTTAGTGAAATCGTCAATGCACTTCCCGCAAGGAAAAAATAGACACTTCGACGCCCTTGCATGCATAGCCACAATGCTAGGCCAATCCAAACCTAAGAAGCTCGATATCAAAGTACTCGAACTCCCAAGTATACTGGGGGCGAGAATCTCGATCTTGAAGACTGGAGAACCCCTTTCATGGCTTATTTCAATAATGGCATACTCCCGTAAGACCCAAAGGCAAAGCGATCCTTGTTGGAAAATTACAAAAGGTACCCAATTCTCAAAGGTTAATTACACATAAGGACACCGAATGGAGTACACATTAATTATATATAATAGGAAGAGGCATATATTATTATAAATGAGTTAGTCCTTGTGAGCCGCATACTACAGGGAGATCCAAGGCGCTATGCGCAGTTATATAGAGATTATTCTAGCCGAACATGAAGAATCAAGCTGAAGATTATGCCAGACATTGCGATAAGTGTAAGCGGTATAAACATGATATCAAAAGCCCCTCCCAAGATCTCCATTATAGCCAAGTCTCGTAGCCATTTAAATGTTGGGCCATCAATCTGATAGGTATTTTCCCTAAATCTTTGGGAAAGAGAGAGCATGTCCTCGTAGCCACAGATTACTTTACCAAATGGGTCAAAGCGGTCCCTTTATGCAGTACATGGGAGGAAGAAGTAGTTAAATTATTGTGGGAGAACAAAATTACATGCCTCGGCAATCCTCGCATGATCCAATGTGATAATGGCCCCCAGTTTATTGGGTAAAAGGTGAGAACGTTTTTGAAGAAGTATATAATCATTCTATCTCCCTCTATACTTTACTACCCACAAGGCAATGGTCAGGTCGAAGCCATTAATAAAACTATAGTGATGGTCTTTTGAAGCGCGTCAATGATAAGAAAGGACTATAGGTATAAGAGTTCTAGCACGTCTTATAGACCTATTGCACGACACCAAGAAGAACAATGGGATTTACCTCTTTCATCCTCGTATATGGAACAGATGCAATTTTACCAACACAGTTCAAAAGTCCCCCCAAGGGACCCCAACCTCCAAGAAGAAAAAAATGAGTTCCAGCTCAGGTGCAATATGTGCTAAATAAATGAGACTCAGGATAAAGCCCTGGACAACCTTGATAGATGCCACAACCTACTAATAAAAGAAATAAATGGGTCCATCTGAGATCTTTCACACTCGGACTCTTGGCACTTCAACGAGTTACCCCATCCACTAAACCCTGAAACTTAAGGAAACAAGCCGAATCTTAGAAAAAACCATACGTTGTCTATGACAAGATAGACAAGGGGTCCTATTATGTAATTACTGAAGATGGAGAACCTTTGGTAAACTTATGGAATACGATAAAGTTGGTTTGATACCACAGAAGACAAGAATACACTTATTCCATTAATATAATCACTGACTCTTGCATCAATGAAAAGCAAAGTTTTGGGTGATTGCATTTCGAATGTTTCATATATAAACATAATATGTGACCTTCTTGAGTTTGTCAAACCCAAGTATTTCGTCAATCCTTTGAACTGATTGATACTTGAGGGCGACCTTGAAGTTTTTTAAAGTTTCATGATTTGGACAAACCCATGTGTCATGATTAATCGAATAAACTAAACACTTAGGGGTACCTTCGGAGTCGGTCACGATTGGTTTCGTTTAGGTTCAAACCCATGTATTAGAATACTCGGGGGCAACCTCAAAGCCATATAAACTTTTTGAGTTGGTCAAACCTAAGTATTACGTTAATACTTTGACTTGCCTGATACTTAAGGGTGACCTTGAAATTTTCTAAAGTTCATTTATTAGGGCAAACCCAAGTATCGTGAATAATAAAACAGATTAAACTCTTGGGGGTGACCTCAGATCCGACCACGTTTGGCTTCATTTAGGTTCAAACCCATGTATTAGAATACTCGGGGGCGACCTATAAGCCTTATGAACTTCTTGAGTTGGTCAAACCTAAGTATCATGTCAACCCATTTACCTAACAAATACTTGAGGGCGACCTCTAAGTTTTTCAAAGTTCCTTAATTTAGGCAAACCCAAGTGTCATGAATAATTAACTAAACACTTGGGGGTGGCCTTGAAACCAACCACATTTTGTTTCATCTAGGTTCAGACCCATGTATTTGAATTCCTAGGGGCGACCTGGCGCCCTCATGAACTTTTTCAGTCAGTCAAACCTAAGTCTCATGTCAGTACATCGACCTGACTGATAATTAGGGGTGACCTCAAAGTGTTTTAGAGTACCTCAATTTGGGAAAATAAAAGTCATAAGTCAGTACTTATGATCTAATTAACTTTTAGTTCTAACTGATATAAACTTCACATAGTCGGAAATTCAAACGGACAAACATTATAGAATGAAATTTTATAATACAAGACAAGTCAAAAGTCTTGGACATCCAGCCAATAGCAACAAAATAAAATTACAAATGAATATAGAGCCGATCCCAAAATCCAAAACCTATAATTTATTACACGAGATGATTGTTGGGATCCCCTCACTGGGTTCTACCATATTGGTCTCCTGTTGAACATCATCCTCGAGTGTAGTACCCTAGTGCACGGCGGTTGGCTCCTCGATCAACGGACGTAGTACCGCCTTAGGAGTTTGGACTACGCTATCTATGGTAGCTTACAGACAGGTCGGGGGTGGAATGCTCGGAGGTTTCAAGGTTATAGCCAAGGTTGTCGATGAATTGTTTCAGGGGCGTAGTCAAGTTGCACTCCCGCTCGAAGTCTACCTTGAACCTCGCATGATTCTTCCTCAGCTTCCTTTCCTACTCTACCATGGTTAGCTTCTCCTTCGAGGCATCAGTTTGAACTTGGAGGATTTCCCATTCCAGCTCCTACATGCAGGTATTCAGTGAGAAGATGCTCTCTTTAGCTACGTCTGTAGACTTGGTGACATCCTTGACCTTTTGACTTGAATCCCTCTTAGCTTTCCAAAAGTACACTCCTCAAGTTGAGACCTAGCGAAGAAAAACAATCAAGAATACACAAACAGAAAATATAGAATATGATTATTAGTGAAGGTTATAGCTACCTATTTCAGTGAAACTTTAAATCTGTGCCCGACTTCGTTTGGGTCACACATACAGAGATGCAGCACTGACTCGGTCGTGGCCCAGGCAGCATCGTCCTTTTTATCTGTAAGAAAAGTAGCCTCACTCGCGTCCTCCATTCTCTTTTGAGGACTTTTTAAGGCCGATGACCCAGAAGCTCTCGCACCTGACGCCTCCCCAACAATTTGCCTTTATCTTTTGGGGTATCCCTCGGTTGATCTTTCTAAGCAGAGGACTTCTTAGCCACTATGGGTGTAGCAACCAAACCTGAGTTGCCTCGTTGGTTCTTAAGAACATTGGTACTTTTTGGCCTCGAGAGCTTGCCATAATCCATGTCTCCCCCTCGTCTTCTTGAGAGTTCAAGAGTTTCCATCATTTCGAAGTATCCTACCCTCGACCTGTCGAGTATAAATCAAAAAATTAGGGTTTTTCAGGATGACATGGAATATAATATGTTTTACCCTTCAGGTTGCCTTTCTTCGAGTAGAAGGCAGCAATGTCCCCACACCCCACTATTGGCCTGGCTTCGGCAAAAAAATCATCATTTCAGTCCCCGATGGTTTTCATCATCTCAAAGAAGTTGCCAATCATCGGGCAAGGTGCCACATCCCTAAAATTTAAGACCTCTTTGACAAGACATCGATGGGAGAGTAGCATGCCTAATCTAATTTTCCCTCAAAATGCCATTATCCCCCTCGTGGGCGCATCCATAAAAGAAAACCTCAGGCCACAAGGCAATAGGACGAAGCCCTTGCCCACCAGATTATACTTCTATAAAAATTGGTTAAGTCTTTTTCTTTCTCGATCATCAACTTCACCAATCCTGATACCAACTTCCTCGGTATCCTTGTCACCCTCTTCCCCATCACTTCCTTCATTCTCACATTATTCAATGCTGGGTTTAACGATAGTTAGTGGGGCAACATCTACTATCTGCAACTCCTTCACATTGTAACTACCCTCTTCCTCTCACCTAAGAGTACTGACCTTAACCGTATCAGTTTCCACAACTGTCATTACTGCCACCATAAACCACACTCTCTCTTACCTCTCCACCTTCCCTCAATAGTTCTAACAAGCCATCCCATACAAATTTTTCCCGCCCATCTAATCCCTCCCACAAACTTATTTTTCAAGCTTTACTCCTCAATTTTCTCTTCAAATTCTTCATATTAAGTAAACGAACACCCTCATTGACCTAATCTCCCTCAATGTCTTGACTGATACCAACCTTCTTTTCTGCCTCTCAAATGAAAAAATTATTGGCATAGCCAAGTGTTTGCTTCAATTTGAATCCTTAAAATAAGGGATTATTTATGATTTTAACGTGATACCCATCATAGTATACTATCTCAGTCATGATGTGACTAGCAACCCTAGTTCTGCTATCTAATTAAATAGAGAGGTCCCCGACAAAGCATAAATAAAGCCTACAAAAGCAATGTCACTGTAGGCTTCAACCTGCAAAATACCCGTTGGTAGACTACCCAAATATAAACTATCAGCCTTTTCAAAAATACTCGACCTGTCTACCTATGAAGAGATACTTCGATACTGACCTCCACAACCTTTAAACTCAATCCGTGTGTTACTCTTCGGCCAAATATTTTGTAACATACTCAATGTATGTGGTTATAACTCGCAAAAGGGATTACTGTAGATGTATAATCGAAGCCCCATAATCTTTTTTTTTCTCTAAGTCTTTTACTTCGGCTTACTTTCATAACCCTCGACTACTTAAAAGCTATTAACAAAACAAGCCAGCAAGGAAGATATACAAATATTTTATATTCATCAATTTCGAATAGCAACTGCAATGGCCATTTAACAACCAGAAAAGCCATCCTCTGCCCTGAGTTATTAATTCCCACAGTAGTAACTTCATCTTTGACCATCTGATTTGACATACCTCAAAGTTCTTCGAGGTGTTATGTAGCTGTCAGAAGGCGTTGGCTAAACATCACCCACCAAAGCCCATACTCTTCAGCCTCATCTCACTCCTTAGCAGTCAACTCGTCAATTTGGAGGATGATGAGGTATGGATACTTCACCTCCTGACCCATATGGCCAAAGTACTTTATCGTAAACTTTGTCACCTTCGCCTTAATCCTAGTCTCTTCACTATCTTGGTGACTTTGTGAGCGAGTCTTCATCTCAACTTAAGAAGGAAAACAAGCGAGAGAAATATGGGAGAGAATCACAATCTCACAAATGCTACAAACTGAAGATTGTTCCAATCTCCCACACCTTTCATAAGAAATTAAGGAGTTATTAATATTGCTAATCATAATCATTAATTAATGATATCGGTAACTAACGGAATAATAGTAGTCAAACTTCCAAGTTCCTACGCAATTGTTTCTCAGCTAGAACCTTCGACCAACGTCTACTCGATGTTTCAAAGGCCCTAGCTATAAGGGGGGAAATTTAGTAATCTACTCGCAGGCTTCGAGAATAGGCAAAGTACTCGAAGACTCCCGAGTAACTCAAAGCCTACCTTACATGCCAATTAATCAAGGCTATAGAAAATATACATTCGTGTCCACTAAAGCTTCGACTGCTATTTAAGCATGGCTCAGCACCAGGTCGAAGTCGAACAACTCAACTAACAAATTCTGGTACAAAACAACGGTAAAGAAGGATACACTTGTAATTTAACTTTCCATGATGACATCACCTTTCCAATCCTCTATAAATAGAAAATGAGAGCTGCCATAAGAGGTTAAGATTACCCCCCCCACCCCATACCTACCCCTTGAGAAGCTCAAACAACCTTTGAGCACCATCTAAAGCTTGAATATTCAATCTACTCGGGCCTTTATTTATAATCTCGTCCATTTATACAATCTTATTTTAAAAATCTACATTAGAGGTTATGCAGGAATCCCATTTGAGGACTCCACACAAGTGTGTCTGCTAGAATCTTCATATTTCTATTAGGTATGCTTGTTAGAACCCCTAGCTAGTTGAGGAGTAACCTTGTGGTGTAAAAGTATAATCTCCTCTCTACGAGATTAGTCCCCTACAAATGGCAGGTCATGAAGGGATATCCGTATTGGTAAGTTTTTGAAGGCAATTAGTAGAAGACTTAACATTGCAATGGAGAAAAAAAACTATCAAATTTGATCATGCATAAATTGAAGGGTATCAGTAGAGGACTTAGCATTGCAGTGGGGGAATGACATACGAATCTTATGGTGGTTTCTGACTCAACCTTTATGGCCCGCTACATTAAAGATAGAATAAAACATCCATGGCAGTGCAAGTATATGATGTAGGGTCAGAGAAAAAAGAAGCTTGCTAGATTACTTTAGCATCCATCATGACTTTATAAATTACAATTATGGTGTAGGTATTTTGGCCCTTACAGTTATGTATTAGGAGAAACCATAGGTATCAGGTACCATCAAGAGGGCACTTGGCTTGGAACAAGTACTTTACACCAAGCATCCAAGATATCCTCTTTCGATAAATTTTTACAGGTAATCAAAGTTTAATTCGAAACTTATTCTAGGAAGAAAGAAAATGTAAATGATTCACAAGTTTGTAGTTGTATCTGAAGGAGTATTTGGGGGCTCTTGCGGCTCTGTGCCATTTTTTTAGCCATGAAAAACTCAAAGTATCATACTTTGTTTATGACATGTGGACATATGTTTCTCATTTTGGGCATGCATTTCCATAAGGTGTATAAATATATATTTTAGGACTTAGCAACTGTAAACAATTTATTGTTTGGTCTCCAATGGCTCTATTTTTTCTTTTAAGTTTTAGAGAATGCAACCATAAGAATAGGGAGGCAACTAAATCCAAATTTAGTAAGGTCGTAGTAAAATATGTCTACTCTTTCATTTTATTTCTCTCAGCTTTGGCAACTTGGTTTTGTCAACGGACTAAGATGATATCAACAAGAACAAGCAAAATTTATATCAACCAACAAAAATAAAAACATATGAGATACATGGAAAGAGAAGTTTGACGGATGTTATTTAGGCCATAGAAATGCATTACTACACGCTCCAATCCAGTTCCAAATCTGCCATGTTGTGGTGCACCAAATCTTTTGCGACAAATCCGAAGTAAAATGTATTACTATAAAGATTTAGAGAAATTTGGAAACTCTACGAACTTGTATTATCTCGGGAAGGTTCATTTAATATATATTGATATGGAAACGATCAATCTTCGCCATAATTCTATTTTACTTCTTATGCCGCTAACTTGCACGTTTATGAGTTATGTCCACCGTTGACGTATAGTTTAAATACCTAACTGTGAGGAGTTGGGTCCTGCCCAAGGCTGGAACCAAACAGGGTTGAGGTTTCCTACTGGACTCCTAACAAACCCATAGGCCTTTGGAGTTTATAAGGAGAGTTTGAGTAGAGATAGATAACCTCATATTGGGTTATCCTTTGTAATACAGTAACAAAGAACCTCTAAGGATACAAAGAGATACTATTCATCAATAAGAAATCCCTACTATTCTCTGAATTATATTTGTTCTTTGACTAACTGATAGAGTATCTATTATTATCCAACACGTTATCAACACGTAGAGCTAGTAGATCAAAAGAGGGAAATAACTCTCAAAATCAGCAGTTTTCAGGATTTTTTTACGTTGCAGAGAGGTTTTTTTCACTATTTTTGAATTTCTATATAATTTTTAGTTAATCTATGATATAGGATATCTATATATGAATTAGAGTATTATTATTATTATTTTTGGAATAAAAGGCTATTTTTTGTGATTTTTAACCCTTCTGAAAAGGATATTTTCAAACAAAAATAGTGACCGATATGTGAATTGGATTGATGTAGAAATATTTTTTTTGCAACCTCTTCGACCATGATCACATCGGTATATGGCGTCTTTGGAAGATGTCCCAATCTTAGGGAAATTGGGGTTGAAACTGGGAAGTTCACGGCCAAAAAATGGTGTTTTTAGGTCATGTTGACGTCACTAGGTTATTTATTATTTTATTTTTAATTATTTTATTAAAAATATTATTTAAATCATATTTATGACATCATCGGCCTAATCCATTGCCGACGTGGCAATGACACGTGTTAAGGACATGTGGCATGTCACGTAGTAGTGGAACCAACTTTGCTGATGTTGTAGTGACACGTATTAAGGGCACGTAGCATACTAATGTAGTAGGTGGGGTCCACAATGTTAATGTGGCATGCCATATGGCAGGATAGTGGTATGTCATGGTCATGCCATATGCTATAAAGTGGCATGCTAAGGGCATACCATGTGGAACATACATTGGCTTGCCAATGTCATACCGAAAGGTATGCTTAGGTAATGCCATGTGGCACATAGAGTAACATGCCAAGGGCATGCCATGTTGCACACACGGTGGCATGTCATGGTCATGACACATGGCAGTTATTTACACATAACATGTGGTAGTCTCACATGGTGATATATGGTAGCCAAACTTGATGACACGTGGCACATGGTTTGACCGAGGTCAAGCCGGTCTAAACCGGTCAACCAGGTCCAGCCCTTGAATTGAGTCAAAATTTTTAAAAAAATTCTTATTGGCTAGACCTACCCCATAGGGGAACCATTTTTAATTTTTTATGAAAAATATTTTTTAAAATTTGTTACGAACGGGTGCCTCGTAAAAGAAAGCTGACTCACTTATATGTGATATAATTAAATTAGTTAATACATATTTAAGTATCTTGCGATAGCTAATAGGATATTAATGGTATACCCCTAGGATACTAATAATCATAATCAGGAATCACAGATAATATGAAACTAAAACTAATTTAGAATACGACTAGGAGTCATATCTAAATCAAAGCTAATTGTCATGGATAAATAATTAGAGCTTAGATGGAAATTGACTTAGTCTTATTTCTAAAAATTTGGTGTTTGAGAAACAAATTTTACTTATCTAGGTGCAATTAAATCTTGTATGATAACATTGAGAGGTATCTAGGCACTGATAGCAACCTATAGTACTGTAGAATATTAGTTTAAAGACAGGCATAATCTACTTATCTTGTAAACCCAACATACTTAGGGGTGGGACCACTTGTCAACTAAACATCTAATACCTCCCATATTTATAGCAAATGCGCCATTTGGCTAGAATATATATACCAACTTTATAGAACACTAGGGCTTGGAATACCCTAGTTGTTAGAATAAAGATCGCAACATCTAGTGGTTTTGAAAAGCTATTTTAGCTAAGACATTATTAAAGCGCACTTAAAGATTAGATTACCATTTTGCGAGGTAAAATTGGGATTTGACACTTAATAGGATCTTATTATTATAAAGCCATGAACAGGGTTCACTTGTAAGTAATGATTGGGAATCATGTACTTTATTATACTATATACTATGAACCACAAGTAATGATTGTATATCATATAATTAAATAAGGTTTCATGAGTAATAGGATATGTACAAGGTTCACCTACAAGTAACTATTAGGAATCATTGACTTGAATACTATGATTGCCTTTATGTACAAAATGTTTATCAAGTACTACTACTGGTATTGATCTACATGCATAATCGATGTTGGTGACATTCAAAACATTGAGTACCTCTCATACTGTAATTTCCTTTTCAGGTGTCAATAAACTTGACCTCTATGGATACTAAAATCTATCTGCTATTGTAGAATCTAGAAAATACTATTATTGAGAAATATAAGTCTTTAAATATCAAAGTAGGAACTTTTTTCACACCCACACCACCATATTCAGGAAGACCTGATAATAGACTACCCTAAATTATTATAGTATTATACGACTGCAGTAAAAAATTTATTCAGCAGTGCAACTCCACTATAATCTCATATGCATAAATAGTTGAGGTAAATAGAGATATTAATAATATTTTATTATATTTTCTACGCTACATATATTGTACTTTCGAGGCAATATTTGATAGATCAATGTATACGTAGACCTAATTCGAGTTCTCCCCATTTATGAGCATAACAATGAGTTACTAGTTAGGAACCTCAAGCTTATGCCTATTAAGAGTAAGTATATGTCAGGGTCGCACACTATTGGGTCTAGTGGTAGGGGAAATTACAGACAGGGTCACAACTGTAGATTGATATGAGGTGGTAATAATGGCATGATTAAATTTTAGCCATTTGTAACCTAAGGTAAGGGGGAACAAGAAGTTCACCAATAGATCAAAAATGGAATAGGAAATTTTTTTAAATTGATACCAGATAGTCGGGCACTAGGCACAGGATTGCAAGGCAAACCTGATGATCCAGGGAGATCAGCCCCAAAGTTATCACGTGATCACAGCGAATACAGGCCTCGCCATGGCAGAGCCTGTGGCCAAAGATTTCTCTTATAATACCAATGTAGCTTTGGATCAAGTTCTAAAAATGAATAGTAGTAAAGTCTCAATATATGAATGATGTCATCTAGAGTATATTCCCAAGTAGTAATTTACATGTTGCATAGTAGTAGTTTTGCTTTATTAGTTCTATCATTGACAGAGATAGAAACTCTTCAGTGTTTAGTTTAATAAAATGCTCATGACATGCACTGGTTTGGTATCTCACTATAAGATTGTTCTTAGATTTTATTTTATGAATTTATTACTTAGAAAGTAGTTAAATTTAATGTATGATAGTTGATCTTATATATACAACTTGCCTATGGCTCTGTCTGCTCATTGAGCATGACCAATAATCGGATAAGTGGCGATAAATGTCTAAGAGACATTAGTACGACCTACTCGATCCTTTTGAGATATGAAAATATTCCTTGTTTATAACCTTTTGCATCGGGGATGTCATGAATATCATTGGCATGACCAACATCATAGAAAAAACTGTGTGTGTCACGCTATTACTCTCTAACGGTAAGATACGGTGTATCTAGTCTGCTTTATATACTAGTAAATCTAGCCATATTTTACTGAGTTTAGGGAGATATATAATAATGTTTATCACGTAATAACTAACGGAGAAAATGACAGACAAGGTTTTGTGTATTCTCTCCATGTCTAAAGGTTAGAATACGCAAATGGAACGGTTTCTAATACACTCCTTAGGGCTAGTATAGTGAGGAAGATTATCGGGATTATATCTCAACTTTTCTTTGAAGGAAAGAAGATCTAGAGAGCGTATTAATGAGATAGTCTTAAGTTTGTTAATTATTAAAATATAAGAGTGCAATGTTAGCACGACTTTACACTTAATATATCCGATTACAGGCTTATTTGCTCGATTAAC
The DNA here is from genome assembly GCA_014058105.1 of Kingdonia uniflora. NCBI lineage: Eukaryota > Viridiplantae > Streptophyta > Magnoliopsida > Ranunculales > Circaeasteraceae > Kingdonia > Kingdonia uniflora. Next base: position 5,477,307 of record JACGCM010000704.1, on the reverse strand, counting down.
CGATTAAAGTCGATCGATGCAACTTGACAGGGGCATGGGAGTTGGACTCGCAGTCTATTGATGATTATTTTACTGCTAAATAGGATAGATGATTGAGCATCATGAGTACCTCACACCATACCCAACTCGGGATTGGTGGAGAACCTAATCAAGTGATTTAGGATAATCGCTAAGCCACTATTATTGCGATCACAGCTTCTAGATAGTGTGCAGGATTTGTATTTTTGCTCCTGCAGTACTGATTATGGTTTATCCCATAGTAAGCCATCAAATTATTCTTTCCCAAAGTACGACTACTAACAGGGTCAGAGCCCTGTGTCGCCCATCGATAAACATTTGGATATTCTGTATAGGTGCCAATCGTACCACAATGTATGAAGATGGGACCCTCAACGTTGGCCTGGTATTATATAGGTTATGATTCGCATATATTATTAGATACTTGAAACCCACTTGCGACGTATATACTGTAGGGCATATAATTGTCACTTTGATGAGACGATATTCCCAGCATTGGGGGGAGATATGATGGTTAATGTTGAGGATGTTTCCAAGAGGTCTTGGAAAATAACATCGTTGTCTCATCTAGATCCCTATACATAAGTTAAGTGACTATAAAGTTTAACATATTAGAAATCTCCAATAGGTCGCAAATGAATTGCCAGACATATTCATAGGCATTATTGAAGTACCATAAGTGTATGTACCTGCAAGTAATACACCTACACAGCTGAACGTTCAAGAAGAATTAGTACGGTAGCTGAACATTTTGGTAGAATTTGTACCACAAACGAATCTCAGGCTCGCACTTAATACAGAGCACCATTGGATTAAAGTATTATGAGCCTGGGAAATGCTGAATATGGGATAAATATGACTAATGGTGTAGTCGGTTCATCGAGGATGGAACCACCCATCGACGAGGCAATAGTAGCTACGTGACTAGTTGATGCATTACGAAACTAGCCCGGGGTGGCACATACGTATGACAATAAGAAGATATCGATCTATTAAAAGTCTATAATTGCACATCGTATGATCATTCAGTAGAGATTTGTCGACAAGGAATGCATATTCTCTACTGTGCTCGCTATCAAGGATAAGGATTCAGAACCACTTATTGTAAATAATTGTGTATTATTGTACATTGACCAAAGTGGGCGTCTGGAATCCGAGCGGAGCTCAGCTTGCTAGCATAATGTGAAGTGATACCATAGGATATGTCGGTTACAAATAGGAATGGAACAAAAACATGATTAACTCAGAGAGATAATTTGGTCTGGGCAAGACTAGTTGCCCAGGAATTCTTTCAGAGATCTGGCATTAATTGTAAACCTATTATCCAGTTATAGACGCTATAAAGTTTTAGTACTAGTCAGTATGTCAAGTATTTGAGAACAAGCTAGACATACGTCTGATGAAAATATTACATATCTATATGGGAAAGTAGATACGGATATCTACATGAAGCCACCTGGGGAAGCATAAGCTTCTGGAAGTAATTAAGCCCGACACATAAGGTGTATATGTAATAAAACTGGAAAATTTATTGTTGACTTGAAATAACCAAGGTTCATGAGACATATTAAGTAAACTGAGTATTTAAAAGTTGGAGACTTTGCAAATATCCTTATTTGCTCATGTGTTCTTATTTAGAACACAAAAATTAGCTTTAGTGTCATCATAACAATGTACTAAATGATTTAGATATCATTAGAACTCCGGGGGAGATCGCGAGAGCCACCGAATACCATAAAAAGGAATCCAAAATAAAATACCTTAGGAAATCAAGTAGTGTCTCGATTTGCAGATCAAACATTTTGGTAGTGGCATACTCATACACCAAGCAATATATATCGAAAGAGTTATCTAACACTTCAGTATGGATGTGGCATACGATGCTAAGTTGTTTATTGCGCGTCCATTACTTGGGTGTCAAAACCATATCTTCCACCATCCTAATGGGAGGAGAAACTCCTAGGGCCATGGCGCCATAGCTAGGAAGTACTTTACTATAGGTTGCTAGGTGTACTAGACTAGATGACTCATACACAATGAACTGCTTAGCTTTCCATAGTTTTATTCCTACCCAAAGGTACTGGAATGAGATCAGGCACATTATGAGGTATCTGATCGGTATGAAAGACTGGGGTCTATTCTACTCGAAATGGTAAACGATAAATTATAAGGTATGCTAATACAAAATACTTGTCAAACCCACATAAAGGCCATTGTCAGATGGATTACGTGTTTATGTGTGGGAATACATAAAAATTTTCTGAGATCGATAAAGCAAATGGCGGTAGCTTCATCCTCGAACCACGAGGAGATTCTTGCACTTCATGAAACTGGCAGAGAATAATGGTTGCACTCCAAGATACATCACATTAACTAAAGATTGTGACATGTTGTATTCAAGATAAAACATTGAGTATGTATGAAGACAACTTGGCTTGCATCATTCAAGTCAATGGCAATTTTATCAATGGCGACAGAACAAAGCGCATTTTCTCATAAGTCATTCCATCCTTATGAATTATAAAAGGCGAATGAGATTGACGTTATTCAAGATATTTCAAGCAGATAACTTTGTAACATATTCACAAAGGCTCTTGTACCACTTACATTCAAGAAGCTAATACACGGAATTGATATGCAGAAGTTTCATTTATCAATATCTCAGAGAGATACATCTAAGGGAGATAGATCTCAGGGCAGATCAACGTCAGAGGGGGTAGTTCTAACCTGACGTGGACACATACGTGTTGTACTTTTTTTCCTGATAGTACAATTTTTATCCTAGGAGGTTTTACTAACTGGAGGTTTTGATGAGGCAACGTATACGCATCCACAACCCATATAAGGCATATGATTATATTTTTACCTTGCACAGCCTTTTGCCCAAGAGGTTTTGCTTGGGTAGAGGTTTTGAGAAAGCAAGTCGTCTTGGTATGGAACACCCCAAGGGGAGCATTAGGAGTTGAGTCAGGCCCAAGGTGGGAACCCAACTGGGTAAGGGTGTCCTACTAGACTCCTAATAAACCTATAGGACTTTAAGGTTTATGGGGAGAGTTTGAGTAAAGATAGATAACCTCATATTGGGTTATCCATTATAATACATTAAAGATAACCTTTGGGGATATAGAGAGATACTATTCATCAATAAAAAAATCCCTAGTCTTATCTCAATTATATTTGTTCTTTGATTAACTGGTAGAGTATCCATTATTATCCAACACTAACTACTTTAAATATTTTGACGACATTGCAATAAGTGTTAAGATGCCATTAGTAGGCCAAACACAACGATGATGTGAAAGACAAAAAACAAAATAGGAAAACAAAACAGATAAAAGCAACATATGAAGCAGGATTCAATAAAATTCTTATTCTCCCTGACTATCAGTGCTTTGTTTAAGCTTTGCAGAAAAATTGATGGATCTTTTCTTGGGGGAACTTTCTGTAGTCCCAAATATGATATTTTTGGTATTATGCTTCTAGGAATTAAGATTTGTGTATGTCAGAGGATACTGTAACTCAGATAGACATGTTTTAGTCGCCTATGGCTCTATTGTAAGAGCATCTATAGCAACTGGGTGGGTGGACTCAAAGCCACCCCAAAAAAGTCATTTACACTCGAGGTTGGATGGCTTGCCTCACAATAGCTGAAAGAGTGGGGAGCCAAACCACCCCAAAACTTACTTGTCGATCAGTTCAGAGACTTGCAGGTTGAGCAACTAAATTAGACATGCCGCAGTTCTAAAGAATTTGAACTATGGGTCTCATGGCCAGTCTCGAAAGACATCTACAGTACCTTGAATTAAAACAAAATATAAGACTATGCAATGTACATGCGTATACGGCTGAGCATGTACAAGCCTCACTAGGTTTGTCAACACCTGTGGAGTATACTCAGATGCTAGGCGCCATCCTCATTATCCTGGATACTCGTGAGGGTCATCGAATAGATATTCGGAATAGGTAACAATGTTAAAGCTTCCCTCAATAATCCTTATTGTTTAATTACTCGTGATTATGAACAAGTACGGATAACAAACCTGTCCTGGCAACGGATCAGGATAGCACAAATAACATAGTCCATTCATTAGGGATAGTCTGTCTCAAATAGCTCAAGAATAGCGACCCCGTGGTCAAACCTGTAGTAGCCTTCTAGAATAAGCTGAATACTCGAAGGCTACATCTAAGCCTACTAAGAGACTATAAGCCCAGTCGGGCAGTATCAAAGTCCACGAAGCCTCTCAAAGAGTAACCAAACATTAGAATACCGCAGCAAAGCTAGTCAAAGTCAAAGATAGCCTCTCGAGAATAACCGAGCATTTAAATACCGCAGCAAAGCTAGTTGAAGCCGAAGACAAAGACAGTCGGCCAATACTAATCCTATAAGGGCTTCGACCATAGTAACGCATGGTCGAAGGTAGATAGACCTGACAACCAGCTCACTAGATAGAACAGTGAAAATGAGCTGCCAGACAACTGCAGTATCAGAACCGACTCCACGTACAGAACAACTTTCCCAAAGGATATACATGTAATCTGACCCCCCATGATGACTCACCCTTTCTCTATCTCTTATAAATAGGAAAAGGAGAACTCTATGAAGGGGTTAGGTAAACTCTTCCTAAAAACCCCTAAATATTACCTTCGAATATCTTGTAATCACCTCTATACTCGAACTGTCATCTCGAGTATAGAGGTAATATATATATATATATATATATATATATATATATATATATATATCAATCTATCTTCAAATCCTCGCTAGAGGTCGTGGAATACCCAATTCATGGACTTTATGCAAGTATGTTAGTATAGTAATCTAGTTCATTATTATCTTATATGCTAGCCAACACCCTTAGTCGAAGATAACCTCCTTGGTGTAAGAGCTAGTTTACCCTCTACGAAACTTGGCCCCTACATTTGATGTCATCTGTGTTATACCTACTATACCCAATCTCTCCCCCATCTCTTTCTTTAACCCTATTCAATGGCCCCCATACTTCGTTCTACCTCTGCCATTGTTGGCAACTCCGCAGACGGCAACGCCGCTCAACTTGCCCTCATTAGCTAGTAATTTGCTTAAACCGAGCAGCACCACAACAACCAGTTACGTATTGAACGTGATGATCATCGCAGGAACTAGAGGCCGAACAGCAGCGCCGTTTAGGCGATAATATAGGCAACATCAAGCCTTGGACAAACTGCGTCATACAGTTCACGAACTTGTACAAGTCTATACTCAGGACACTCTCATGCGCTCTCGGGTACCGGCGCCCTCGCGCGCCTCAGCTCGCTCACGCCTCAGGCCCCACCCCCAAATCGAAGTCCCTCTAGTCCACCTAGGTGCCCAGGGTGCTCCCACTGCCATCCCTGTCGGCTCAGTCCATCTGGGCTTCCCCGTTATGGAGGATTCCTTTAATTCAATACTTCGCACTTCTCGCCACCCTACACATTACCCTGCACAGGAGTGCCTCAGAGAACGTAGCGCCAAACACACCCAAAGCCCGCGGCCTTATCACCCTTGACCCCAGTGTTCTCCCCCTTACCCTGCTTACCTTACACAGCAAGAAATCGACCAAAAAATTCATGTTGGCATTTGCATTTGTGAGAGCCCAACTCCGAACTAGTAAAGTCTATTAAATAACCCTATTTGCCTAAAGCTCCTCACCGACGAGGTACCTCCAAATTTCCACAATCTGTAAACACCACAACACCGACCCACAGTCTTAAGTCCTTAAATTTTGAATGCTTTCAGCCTATATTCCACAGCAGATCACATCTTATATCGTATGTTTCCTACCAGTCACAGCGACTGCCCTCTCAAATGGTACCACGCCTCCCTAATGGCTCCGTTCAAAGTTTTGAGAAAATTTCAAACCTTTTCATCTCCCATTTTACCTTCAATAAGGATCGTGAGGTCCGGGTACATGTTCTTTTCAACTTCAGCAAGTCACCAACTAAAACGCTTAAAAACTTCACCAAGTATTTTCTTGATGAATTGCGAAAAGTTGAAAACCTCGACTGTACGAACGCTGTTCTCGCCTACTCCAACGCTCTGGAAGACAACAATCACGTTAAAGAGTATATCGTGCTCCAAAAGCCAAAAACACTCGAGGAGATGTTATCCAAGGTCAATAGATACATCGACCTTGAACGTCTCCAAGAATCAAATCACCAAGAACAAGCCTCGACCACCATCCACAATAATTCTCGGCCCTCACATACACTTATGGTCGCTCCTGTTTCCCAAGAGAATGTCAGCCATAAATTCCCTTACTACAATACTCAGTCTTCCAAACCCCATAAAAAAAGACCCATGCCAATCCTACCTAAACTCACCACTTCTATCAGCACCCTTCTCATACACATCCAGGCCGACTCTATCTAGCGTACTCCCATTCCCATCGAGGTCAAAAAAGATGAGCCTTACTGCTAAAATCACAAATGCAATTTCCATCCCAACAACAAGTACTACGCTTTGCAACGATCCTATGAAATGATTCACAAAGCCGGTCGACTACACTAATATGTTGCTGAACTCCCTGGCTATCTCAGCAATTCATACCTTTAAGCCCCAAACTACTCCGAATACTGACCCAGCTGAGGTACATATTTTTCAACTCCACTTAATCGAAGTCAATATCATCGACAACCGCCATACTCAAAGCAAATGTAAACAGGTTAAAGAATATTATAAGGTTACCTATCAACAGAAACTCCCTATTCTTTTACCCGAGTCTAACCACTACCCCAGACCCGAAGGTATATCCTTCATCGATTGCGATACTTCCCATGTTCGCTTCTCCCACTCTAACCCTTTGGTAATTATGATTAATGTCGAGCACCTCGTTCTCCATACAATACTCATCGATACAGGAAATGCAGCAGACGCACTCATTCTCCAAACTATTCGCACTATGTAAAAAATAGATCTCATTATAGCAGCCAACATCGAGATCAAGGGCATTAACGGCGCTACCGAGTTCGTCGTCGACCGCCTTAGCCTCCTTGTTACCACCGGTCTAGTGACCCTTCAAACCAGTTTTCTTGTCATCGACAAGAAGTCTAAATATCTAGGCATTCTAGGGTATGATTGGCTCCATGCCATGAAAGCCATACCTTCTACCAATCACCAGACATTGCATTTTACTACCCCTTGTGGAATGTGGAACATGAAAGGCTCCCAACGCCTAGCCCACTCATGCGAGCACCCTGAGGCCGACCTTACCAAGAAACTTATTAAGCCATAACAATCAATGCATCTTTCCCTCCCCACCACTACCTCGACCCCTTCTAATACACCTGTCAAACCTACTATTTACATCGAACTCGACGGCCCTGGTCGAGGTACATTCATTGGAAGCTTCTTGGATGACACTAAATGCTGTGAACTCACTATGATTCTTATAGCTAACATAGATATCTTCGCCGGGACATTCCATGAGATTTTTGGCGCCGACCCTCCCCTGGTATGCCATAGACTTGACCTCTTCCCCAAATCTACGGTTGTGAAATAGAAAAATGTAGTTTAGCTCTGCAGTTTTGTGAAGCAGTGAACCTCGAGGTCGATAAACTCCTTGCCACTGGTTTCATAAGAGAAGTCAAGTATGTTGACTGGATCTCGAACATTGTTGTCGTCCCCAAGAAAAATGGTAGGATTCGAACCTGTCTTGACTTACCGATCTCAACAAGCATATGCCAAAAGACAGTTTTTCTCTCCCGATCATTTATGTGCTTCTGGATACTACAGCCGGCCATGAACGATTATCTATTATGGACATAGCTTCGGGTTACAATCAGGCACCCCTCCTCCCCAAGGAGCAACTTAAAACTTTGTCTATTACAGAACAAGGGCTTTATTATTTAATGTGATGCCCTTCGGCCTCAAAAATGCGGGTGCCACTTACCAACGCTTGGTTGCCACTATATTCAATCATTTGCTAGGAAAATTCATTAAAGATTATATCGATGATATGTTGTGCAAAAGCCTCCGAAAACGTACCCATATATAAGACCTAACCAAAGTCTTCTCAATACTTTGATCTAATAACAAGAAATTAAACCCCGACAAGTACCAATTCGACGTCTCATCCGGCAAATTCTTGGGTCACCACATTAGTAAATGAGGTATCGAAATCGATCCCACACACATTTGAGCCCTCGTTGATATGCCTTCGTCCTAAACCAAGAAAGATGTTCAAAAGGCCGCAGGTAAAATGGCAGCTCTGAACCGTTTTATTACAAAATCCTCTGACCATTGTGTCAGGCTCTTCACTCTCTTACGCGACCAAGGCGCCCATAAAGCCAAAAAGAACAACCCCAAAGTTAATTGGACTCCCGACTGTGAATAGGCCTACCTCGAACTCAAAACTTACCTCGCTTGACCACCTATCATAAGTACCCCCATCAAGGGTGAAATGCTTCTCTTATAGCTCGCTGTTACCGACACTTCTATTAACTTGGTTCTTATTCAACTTGAAACCAATATCAAAAAACCTATATACTTTATCAGAAAAACTCTAACACCCGCCAAAACACGATTTACCAAACTCGAACAATTGCTCCTGACACTTGTCTACATTGCTCAAAAGGTCAAACCCCACTTCCAAGCTCACCCCATGCGTGTTATCACCATCTACCCCCTTCGAGAAATCCTCAGTTAGAAAGATAAATCAAGATGGGTACAGCAATGGTCCGTCTATCTCGGTAAACACGACATCATTTTCAAAAAATAGATATCACAAAAGGGCCAGACAGTCGATGATTTCCTTATCGACTTCCCAGTAGAAGACATCGAATGGGAAGAACACGAAGATGATTTACCCTAAGATCAGCCCGAACAGACTGACCCTTGGAACCCTAATACAGGCTGGCGCCTCTTTACCGATGGATCTGTCAGACCTAACGGTTCTGGGATAGGTATTGTTATGGTCTCGATCTCGCTCTCACACTTGGTGTCCCCAAACTAGCCGTATTTATTGACTCCCAGGTTGTCAAGCGATAGTACACCAGAGAAAATTAGGCAAACGGTCGCATGGCTGAGAATGCAGCACTCATCTGCCAATGCATGAATCGTTTCCCTGAAAAATCATCAATTACATATTACCCTCGAGGAGGAAACAGACATCCCGATGCCCTTGCCTACATTGCCGCCATGTTAGGCCAATCCATATCTCAAACCCTCAATATTGAAGTACTTAAACACCCAAGTATCGACCAGATGGAGGTCAACTCCATCATTACGGGAGGCAAGAGTCTCGATCCTGACAACTGGTGCACACCTTTTCTAGCATTCTTCAACAGTTCTACCTTACCGGGGGACCCAAAAGCCAAGTGTTCATTACTGGAAAACTGCCGACAGTATACCATTCTCAAAGGTGGTCTACACTGCAAATCCCCAAATGACCTACACCTCCGTTGCATTTCCCAACGCGAAGCCGCCACCATATTTACCGAACTCCACGAAGGCAATTGCAGTGCCCACACCACTGCTCGATCCATGGCTCTTCGAGCAATAACCTAGGGTATATTCTGGCCCAATATGATAAAACAAACTGAAGAATATGCAAGGCACTGTGACAAATGCAAATGTCACGCCCATGATATTCGAAGCCCCTCACAAGAACTCCATTGCAGCCAAGGTAATTTGTCATTTAAGCGATGGGCCATTGATCTCGTAGGCCCTTTCCTCAAATCTTTGGGCATCAGAGAGCACATTTTAGTCGCCACAAATTATTTCACTAAATAGGTTGAAGTCGTGCCTCTATGTCAAACCAGGGAAGAAGAAGTTACCAAGTTCCTTTATGAAAACATTATCACACATTTTGGCTGCCCATATATGATTTGATGCAACAACGATCCATAGTTCATTGGGAACAACATTGTCCTCTCCCCCTCTACCCCTTATTACCCACAGGAAAATGGTCGGGTTAATGCAATCAACAAAACTATAGTCGATGGTCTAAAAAAATGCGTCAATGAGAAGAAGGGCCGGTGAGTTTAAGAATTACAACATGTACTCTGGGCTTACCGTACCACACCAAGAAAGGCGACGGGTTGTACCCCTTTTATCCTAGCCTATATATGGTATCGAAGTTGTGTTACCCACTCAATTCGAGGTGCCAATACATGGCCCTAACCTTCCCGATGATGATAATGAGTTTTAACTTGGATATAATATGTTATAGATCGATAAAACCAGAGATCGAGCCTTAGTAATCCTCGGACGCTATCAGATCTCTCTCCAGAAGTCATACAACAAGAAAATTTGACCAAGAAGCTTCGATATTGGAGATTTAGTACTTCGACGAGTCACACCCTCTTCGAAACCTCGCAATGCCTGCAAGTTAGCTGAGTCCAGGGAAGGATTTTATGTTGTGAACGAAAAAACTGACAAAGGCTACCTGATGATAGAAGCTAAGGAGCCCCTACCCAACCCTTGGAACACGATGCCATTAGTATCATACAACAGGCTATGGCCACCACCTTCCCAACTGATGTAAATATGGCATTATCAATGAACATATTTTTCTCCTATGAGCTTCATTTATGTCACCCATAAACTTCTTGATTTGGGCAAACCTAGGTATCATGTCAACCCTTCGACCCGACTGATACTTGGGGGCAACATCAAAGTAATTTAAGGTTACAATTCGAGTACTCCCGAGTGGAATGAATGGTCGACAGACTGGACACTCGGGGATGTATTGGGGCCGACCATATAATGCCTAGTATAGACTCAAACCTGCGGATTGAAATACCCGAGGGCGACTTTCGAAGTCCTATGAATTCCTTAATTTTGGCAAACCTAAGTATCATGTTAACCCTTCAACCCGACTGATACTTGGGGGTGACCTCAAAGTTTTTCAAAGTTCCAATTCGAGCACTCCAGAGTGGCATGAATAATCGATAGACCGGACACTCATGGATGTATTGGGGCCAACCACATAATGTTTTGTCCAGGCTCAAACCCACAGATAGAAATACACAGGGGCTACCTTCGAGTTCTAGAGCATTGTAAGCTTTGATCTATTATTACCCTGTAGTTTTCAGTATTGGAGTCTATATATCAGACATACTACCAAATTCATTCAAATACATAGACATACCTATCAAACATATCCAAATTGTTCCAATCCACCAATCAAACACAGTCATAACATATAATCATAAAATAGTTTATTACAGATAGAGTACCATCTCAAAATAACCTACGCATGGTCGTCCACAATCTCCATAGGCACCGTCAATCCTTCACCATCAAGGTCATTTATAACACCACCACCACCACCTTCAGCCGCGGGATCTACTCCACCAACATCACCACTACCATCTTCAACTGCGGGCTCTACTCCAGTATCACCACCACCACCACCACCTTCGATTGCAGAATCCACTTCTATCCCCTCTGTGCGTGCAACATCTTCAACAGAGGTCTCCCCCATTGGTGGATAGAGTTTGAAGATCTCTGGATCATATCCCAACCCATCCACAAATGCCTTCAGAGCTGTGGTCACCTCGTACTCCTATTCATACTTTGCTTGGAAATGTGAATGATTGTTTCATAACTGCTCTTCCTTACTGGATAACTTCGCCTCCAGCACTGCTGCCCTCTGGTCAAAACTGGCAATCGCCGCTTGGGTTTTCCTCATACTATCGGCTTGAATCTGCAATTGTTCTCATTCTAGCAGACTGACCCGGGTCTCTGATGACATAATAGTCCCCTTTGTGAGCTCATGCCCATTCTTTACCTCTATTAACCTTTCACTCGATGCCTTTTGCACTCTAGAGAATAAAACCATTCAAGCATGCATTTGCACGAATCATAAATACTTTAACTAGACAGCAGTTCTCAAAACATATATTCATTTTCAAACCTCAATAAAAACTTACCTGACGGTAAACCAAGTCAGCACGCCGCCATACTTCCTCTAGGTTAGTGGCAAAGAGAGTTATCATCGACTCGCCCGTTACTCAAACGCCCTCCTCCTGCTCGACAGCAAATCTCCTAGCCTCGACTGGGCCATCCCCTTCAGCCATTTGCTCATGAGTTCTCTTTTGCCCAGTTGTCTTCGTTAAATGGGTTGTCAAGCCTTCGTCAGTGGCTTTGTCTTTACCCTTGTTTGTCTGCCGAATTACTTTGGGAATAGTCTTGGGCACGCTCAACAGCGTCATTTCGGTCCCTCCTCATCGAGCCCTCGGAACAAAGTTAGATTTTTAAGTCAGATTGTCGTACTCCATCTTACCTTCCTTTGCAGAGGTACCTCCCTCTTTTCTGCTCCTCGATGGCCCATAAGCAATTGGAACTCCTCTAAGTAACGTGTCTATCATTTTACATCTTTTTCTAGCAATACCAAGTTTTCAAAATACCTTATTCACCCACTCCTCGCTCTCGTTGATCAGATTGTCGAAATAAGTCCTCGAGTGCTTTAATGCATTATTGGTAGGCTCTACAAAATACCAAATTAAAAGTCATCATGAAAATCAAACAAAAATAACAACATATTCGATTACCAACTTACTTGCATTGAATAGCTTATGCTTCAGCCCAAATTTTACTTCCCCTTGGACATTCTCATAATTCCCCTTCATTATCACCAAATTCTTATCGCACCCGTGACCCATCAAGCATAATTCAAATAACCATGGTTTGTCAGAATGGCATTGGATATGATACGTCCTGACCTTCTTATTCACCTTCTTTGAATAGAAGACACTACGTCGAGCCATTCAATCACTAACCGCCCCTCGCGCTTTAGCTTCACATTTATCCCTTTAATCACTCTCATCATTTCATAGAAATTACTGTTCATCTGACACGGAGCCACATCCTAGAAGTTTAGCACTTTTTTACCAACCTTCGAAGATGTAGTTTTATCCCAGAGTGAATCTACCATGTAAACACCATAATTCCCACATGAGGTGAATGCATAAATGAATACTTGGCCCTTAACAGCACCAGTATGACACCCTTCTTCGCCAAGCCGTGTTTTGAAATAAATCGGTTCAGCCTTACCAGTTCCTGAGGAGAGACCTATCCCACATACGTCCCCTCGTCATCTGTCTCCTTACTACTATCACTCTCCTCCTCTTCTACTTTATCCCACTCATCCCCTAAAGGTTTGACCCCAACCTCCTCTCCCATTTCCTCCTCCTCATCTTCTTCTTCGTCACTCTCCTCGACTATTCAAGCCCTACGCCGGCTCCTAGTCGATACTCCAATATTTGGCTCTATTATAACCAGTGGTGCATCTGTTATATTTTACAACTCCTCCATGTCACTGCTCACTTCCCATCAACCGGATGTACTTGGTACATTCACTTCATCATCATCCTTATCTATCAGCCTCATCACCGAAGCTCGATGGGTACGGATTATACCCTACAGAAGAAGAGGAGTGGCATTAGCTCGATATATTCGAGTATCAAGTTTAGTTTCCTACTACACTATTACCTACCCACTCACACCCATCGACTGTACCACGACCGACTACTCGATTACTATCCCTTCTACTCCCTCAATTCTTAGCATTTCTTCTTCATCAAACTTCACAATCCTATCTCCCAAACCCTATCTGTAGGGATCTAACTTCGTGGGGAAGAAAGTTGACTCTTACACTATGAATATTATCTTCAATCAAAGGGTTCAAGCATATAATTAGTAATAACACTAATCTACTGGCAATATACTTACATGGGTCACTCCACGACCTCAGATGAGGATTTTTAAGAGTACTGATATAAAGATCGAGTAGTCGATGTTTTGAGTACAAGGTATTTACAGGGTATTCGAAGGAAAAATTCAAGGTCTGTGGGGAGAGTTTTTCTAACCCTTCCATCATTCTCCCTCCCTCCTATATATAAAACATAGGAATGGTCGAGTCATCATGGGAGGTTAAATTATAAGAGTATCCTCCGGACAACTGACTTGCACCCAGAGTCGGTTCTGACGCCGTAACTGTCGGGTCTGAGACTGTAGCATTGTCCCTGATGTTGTAGCTTGTTGGTACTAACACTGTGGTTGTTGGATCTGATACTGTAGTTGTCGAGCTGCGTGCGCCACCATTCTATCTGGTGAGCTGGCTGTCTGACATGTTTTCCTTCGACCACGTACGATCATGGTCGAAGCCTATTCTCAGTCGAGTATTCGTATAGTCTCAAAGGGCTTGATTATGAGTTTATTAGCCTTCGGGTAATCGAATAGGCTTCGGCATAGCCTTCGAGTATTCGACTGGATCTAGAAGGCTGCGAGTAGGCTACTACATTCGCCCCCTCTTAGCAGGGGCCTCGGAAACTGGTGTAGAGGGTGCTTGCTAAGAAAATGGTTAAGCTTGGGAAGGAGAAAAGTTTGATTGGGTGATTATTTCAATTCTGAGAAGGCTAATTAAAGACTGCGATTAATGGAGGTTATGATTAACCAGTGACATAACGGTATCAGCCATCAAGTATAAGTAGGGTATTTTGAGAGAACTGCAAACATCTGTACCTTCTTCCCCGAGTAAAATGTCTGCCTCTTCTTCCCAAAGCAGCAAAAATACTCCTAACACCAGGTATCAGAAAAGAATAGCAGCAAGAGAGCTTCACATCCAAGAGAAGACCCTCGAGCTGAAGCAGAGGTTCTTTGGTGATCGAGACCTTGATTAGGCTATGCCCGACTTGGTTGAACTAGAACCAGAAGAACCAATTGTTGGGATATCTTATGCGTACTGGTGGAGGGCGCTGCAATGGCTGAGCCCTATCGCCAGTAACCGTCTCTCCTCCTTGAATCGATAGCTGAGGATCTGGTAGACAGGGAAGATCGTGTTGAGGATGTTGAGGTGAGGCTCTACAAGGAATGCTCCCTCTGCAAGTAGGGGCTTCTTGAGTAAGGCATTTGCGCAGGATTGTAGGTAGGAATGTTTGAAATTTTTAGTTGATGTTTACTGTTGTTTTTTTTCTTTTCTTTTGTGTAAGGGCATTGGCCCGAATGAAATTGGAATTTTATGAAATGACTGTCGAATTGAAATATTGAATTGTTTATGTCTAAGTGAGATGAATACGTAAACGTTAATAATTTAGGCATGACAACGGTTCCTCAAATGTTGAACTTATTTGGGAGCGACCATTAGAAAACTGTAATCTAGATCAAAGTATCGAACAATATGGATTGAGGTGTCGAATACGTTAGAGTGTAAGTGATGGTTTGCGAACAAGATCCCAAGAGTTTGACTGAAAGGTTGAACGCTGGAAGCTGTGAAGTTCACTGTGGAATGTTTATAGCTCTGAGGGAGGTAATAAAGGAGGGCAATTAAGAGGTAGTGGTGATTATGGTACAATAAATGAGTTGAATGAAGGTATAAATATGGGTTATTAGGAGGTAATTCTGAAAGTTCTTCATCTCTATCATCTTCCTCTTCGTTACATCAAACAGCATGGAGACCACACCTAACACTCATTATTAGAAAAGAATGGAACATACCAGAGACTGTCGAATAGGGCAGAAAATGGTTAAACTAAAATTGAAGTTTTTTGGTGACCGAGAGCTCGACTAGGATATGCTAGACCTGGCCGAACTAAAGCCTAGGGAGCCAATCAACGAGCAATCGTATGCATACTTATGGGGAATGTTGCAGTGGAGGTTTACAACGGCCGAGGAACGTTACCTCTTCCTGCAGAACTTGGTCGAGCCTATTGTGGGATAAAAGGACAGGTTACTGTAGGACAAGCTAGGACCGGTTGCAGGAGAAGCTATCCCATCTGCAAATAGGGGGGTTTTTCATAAGGTGGTAGCAGGGTAATGGTGATGGGTGTATATTTTTTATTTGATTGTGTTATGTGTCTATTTTTGGTTTCTTTGTTTTACTATCGAAACTTTGTAATGAAAGACTGCTTCCCATAAAATATGTGCTTTGTAACAGATAAGTAAGATAGACGAGTAGACTATAGGCGTGTGATAGAAACTCTGGACTCGAACATAAATAAATAATAAGGGTAACAACATGCTTCGAATAAATTACCCTAAAAAAAATGTAGTGATCGAAGTTAATGTACAAGATGGTTCGAAAACATGTATCGAGGGTGAGAACAAAATTGAGCGGGAAGAGAAATTTTCAAAGTGAAGCTTCGACTGCAAAGATAGACAGTCGAAAACTCTTACATGAAAGAGGGTAAACTGTTCCTAGGGTAGAGTGCCATGCAGATCATCATAATGTTTCTTTGAATTACGGGAAAAGGGGTTGACATGGCATAATAATGTGACTGGACAGCTTCGGAAAGGTAGCAGAGGGCTTGACTTGGTTAATATAAAATTGTTTAATGTTGGCGTGGGAAGTGCACGTGCGAATTGTTAAAGGTAAAGGTGTCAAAACGCAACCCAGCCGAAAGGCAGAGGTAGTGGTAATGATAGCAGTTTTGGAAATCGAGGCGGTTTATTAATATTTTGAAGAGGTATTTATAGAGGAAGAAAGAAATTACTGTTCTTAATTTGCAAGAAAAAAATAGATAATCAGGAAGATAACATACTCCATTGTTGAGGAAGTTCTTGTTGAAGAAGAGAGGAAGGGTCGTTCTTTGTTACTGTCTGAATCAACCATACAGGTATTCATCTGAATTTCTCTATAAATAGGATAAGAGTAGTTTCCCTTTGTATTTTTGTCTGTTGTAAATGACTTGAGGGGTAAGCGCTGTTAGGGTCTTGTTGGCGAAGGCCTGGCTGAGGGAGAAGGTGATCCAAGCAACTGGGGGTCTAGCCTATTAGGATTTTTAGGGTATTGAAGGTGTAACTGGTATTTGGGTCGGGCATTCGAATATGGATGTATCAGTTGGGGAGGGTAGATCAAAATAAGTTATTGACACGTAATAGTCGAATATATCGATCTAATTATGTGCCTCATCATCTATAGGGTAAAATATGTACCCGTCGATCATTGAGGCTGAGGCTGAGGCTGATAGACGAAGAGATCGAAAAAAATGAGCCGAGTATGTCAGGTCGTGCTCCTGTAGATGAGGGAAGCGATGTAGAAGAGTTAGACATTGCAAAAGATTCCCCATTAGCCGAGGTGGTTCCTAAAATTAGGGCTTCAAGTAAGAGCTGTCGAAAGGCTCGAGTGGCTGAGGAGAGGGATGGGGAGATAGAGGGAGGAGAGAAAAGGGGACACAAAGGTAATATCGAGCCTTCGGGGGATAATAGAGGAGAGACCGAGCAGAGTGGTAATAGTGAAAGTTTGACTGACTCAGAGGAAGTGGCGGGGTCATTCTCGGCTAAAGAGAAGCTGAGGTTGGATCATTTTATAGCGAAGCTAGAGTTGTCGATGGGAGGGTGATATTATATGCAGTAGGGTCTGGGCATACCTTCAGGTCTAAACCCCGAGAATGTTTCATTATATTCAGAGGTCAGATTCAGCTAGGGATGCAACTGCCCCCTCGAAGGCTGGTGAAGGAGGTACTCAATTTCGGGGAAGTTGCCCCATGCCATATGAATGGGAATTTCTATGAAATGATGAGGGTGTCCGAGGGTATGAATGTAGAGCTGAGAATTGAGGGAAGGGACTTGATCGAGTTATACTATATTGTATCGTTATACTTGAGAAAAGCCAACCAGAAGGTGGATGCGTATCACATCCAATGTCATACAGATAAGCCCATTTTGTTTGATTTATGCTCGACGGGTCGAGGCTGGGACAAAGACTTGGTTATGGTATGGGGTAATTATGAGAATGTTGAAGGGGAGGACCCTTATAAGTTAGAATGTAGGATCTATAATCTAGGTAAGTTGATGGTCAAAGATTTTTTGATATATTGATTGAATAGACTGATAAATATGTTTTTGCTTGTTCTACAGCGCCTAGTGGCCGATCTTTGACGAATCCGAGGAATTATATTGACGAACTGATCAACTCAGACAAGGAGTGAGTAAACTGTGTATTCAAGAAACTAGGTATTAAGAGGAAGAAGACAAATTCTCTACTTTGAAACGTTCCCGTTACGCCAAATCCATCAAAGAAGAGGGGAGATAAAGGTATTTTGAGGGGAGTCGAAGGAATGGTGAAAGTAAAATTTACGAGGTAGGTAAATTATGTTCCCAAGGGGCAGCAGGCGCTGAAGCAGGCAACACCAGTACCTCAAGTAGTACGTGGCACGTTGAAGCAGGCGCCGATGTAGTCTGACAAAGGGAAAGGTAAGGTCTTTCCCAAATCTCTGAAGGTACAACAGCTAAATGTAACTCAGCGTAAGAGGCGTAGGGCATTGGGGGAGGATAATGCAGAGGATGTGGATGAAGAACTAATAGAAGCCAAACTGGAGGAGCATGCTCGAGCTATGGCTTCTTCGATGGCAACACTCTGTGGCACTGACCCAGATGAAGCTGAAGGCGGATGAATAATACTATGCATCAGGTACCTATTTTTCTTTTGAAATTCTGAAAATTTTCTAAAGTGTACCATTCTTTGAAGGATAGTGATGGCTCAAATATTCTGGCAGTCAGATACTTGGGCACAGGTTTTCATCAAGGCGCCAAAGGTAACAGCAAGGCATTTGAAGCAGACGGTTAACAATCTAGAACTTGCTCAAGTGACCAAAACATCGTTGGTGTCTAAGATTAAAATTTTAAAGCGAGAGCAGGGGACTATCAGAGATGAATGCGAGAGGAGACTCGAAGCGCAGCGCTACAATCATACACAGGTGTTGTAGGCGAAGCTTGTAGAGAAGGATAAGGCAATAAAAGAATAGAGGGAGACCTTCCAAGGGCAGTTTGATGAGGAATGTGAGACTACTGTCAGGCTGAAGACATTCATAGAAGCCTTAAGATATGATCCCAAAACTCTAAAATGCTTTTCCTCAGCCAATGATCCTATCGCCGAAGACATTGTTCAGGCCGAGGGGTTAGAAGTAGATATTGCTGGTTTAGCTGTGGGAGGTGGCGTGGAAGAAGCTGCTGCTGGGACTGTAACTGATGAAGTCGCAGATGTTGCTCTATCAAACCCTTCTACTGAAGGTACTAGGGGTGCTGGCGTTGAAGAACCAGTAGGAGAAGATGGTGTGGCTACTCCGATATGAGGTATTGTGCTGGCTGTACCAAACCTTTTTTTTTCCCGTTGTATTGTAATATTTGGAGTGACGGCATTTGAACAATGGTTAACTTACTTTGGGCTTAAGCTGTGAACTTGTGATTTCTTTGAATGGTTGATGTAGGCTGTCCTGAGGCTGGTTTGCGTTAAATTTGATTTGTACTAAATTGTTGTACTGAATTGCTGATGTATGCTCTAAACTTGATTTGAATTGGTTTGTGTTAAACTTGATTCTCTGATATATGTTGTACTGAATCTTCTTGCATGTAGTTGAGTTGTTGATGTTCCTGTATACGCGTATCTGTGTTCGATGGAAGTATAGAATGCTTGTAAAAGTATCGAACCTTGAAGAGCTTCGAGACCGTTCCCCGAATATCAGCCGAGGGATGGGCATAAAACGTGGGTGATACCAAGGAGTTTACTGGGTTTTAAAGACTTGAGCCTAGTCAAAGCAGAACGTGGTCACCCCCAATGAATTCCTAAGGGTCCGGTCTATCGACCATTAGTGCCCCTCGAGATTGCTCGAAATTCAAAACATGAAAATTTTCGAGGTCATCCCCAAGTATCAGTCAGGTAAAAGGGTTGACATGACACTTAGGTTAGGCCATGAAATTCACGGCTTGTGCCTAGTTAAAGTAGAACGTGGTCGCCCCCAATGCATTCCCAAGGGTCCGGTCGGTCGACCATTAGTACCCCTTGAGTTTGCTCAAAATTGGAGACTTCAAAAATTTCAAGGTCGCCTCCAAGTATCTGTCGGGTCGAAGTGTTGACTTGATACATAGGTTAGATCAAGAAATTCACAAGACTTCAAAAGCATGGGCCTAGTCAAAGTAGAATGTGGTCGCCCCCAATGCATTCTCGAGGGTCCATTCTCTCGGCCATTCATGCCCCTCGAGTTTGCTCGAATTTTAGAGACTTGAAAGATTTACTGAAAGACATGACGTAAAGTTCGAAGGAAATAAAATGTTCGTTGATTATTCTGTATTTACATCAGGTAAACAAGGAGGAGGTTGTAGCCTTTTGTATGATACTAGTTGCATTGTATTCCAGGGATTAGGCAGAGGCTCTTCATCTTCTCTCATTAGGTAATATGAACCCTTGTCAGTTTTGTCGTACATGACATAAGGTCATTCCCAGGATTCGGCTAGCTTGCTGGCATTTTAAGGCTTCGAAGACTGTGTGACGCGTCAAAGTACAAGATCTCCAATATTGCAACTACATGTTCAAACTTACTTGTTTTATAACTTTTGGAAGGAGAGATGATACCGGCCGAGGTTAGCGATGGCTCAGTTTCTAGTTTCGCCGATTCACAACATATTGTATCTGAGTTCAAACTCAATATCTTCGTCTGGGAGGTTAGGATCATGTGTAGGCACTTCAAACTGAGTGGGTAGCACTACTTCGGTACCATAGGCTAAAAGGAAAAGTGTGCAGCGCGTTGCCTTTCGAGGTGTTGTTCGATAGGCCGAGAGGACATACAGTAGTTCTTGAACCCATCGTATTTTCTTCGCATCAACACGCTTCTTGAGACTGTCGATTATTGTTTTATTGATTGTTTTGACCTGACCATTCCCTTGGGGGAAGTAAAGAGTTGAGGGGGAGAGGATGATGTTATACTTCTTGAGGAAATTTCTGACTTTTTTCCTAAAAAATTGGGAACCATTGTCACATCTAATCATACGAGGACATCTGAAGCGTACTCCTCGGCTTGTTTCTTCATATTAGGCCAAAATAGACCTCAGGAGAGGGCTCGAAAGGCCATAGATCGACCAACAATGTGAGTACCGTAGCTACCTTTGTGGAGTTTGGCAAGAATTTTAGAGGCTTCATTTTGAGATATGCATCGGAGGAGGATGATATTTGGGGATTTACCATATAATTTTCCTTTGAGAATGGTGTATCTGAGGTAATTTTCTAATAATGACTGTTTGGCTTTGGGGTTGTCTGGTTGGGTAGAACTATTGAAGTAGGCAAGAAATGGTACTCTCCAGTCGTCTAGATCGAGACTCTCTCCCCTAGTATTGATGGCATTGACTTCCATCTGGTCAATATTTGGGCGTTCGAGTACTTCGAGATTCGAACTAGCCTAAAATAGATATTATATAGGCAAGGGCACCTACATGTTTGTTTTCGCCTCGGGGGTAGTGAGTAATAGAAGATTTTTTAGGATAATGCTCCATGCGCTGGCGGACGAGAACACCATACTCAGCCATGCGACTATTGGCCTAATTGTTTCTGGTATATTTTATCTGAACAAGTTGGGAATTTGTGAAGACTAGCAATTTGGGGATACCAAGATCGAGTGCGAGGTCGAGGCCATGAATCAAGGCTTCGTACTAGGCCTTATTATTGGAGCATTCAAAGTTTAACTTGACTGTGACTGTCGTTTCAATTCGGTCATTGGTGGGTGCAACCAGGATAATACCGATCCCCGAACCATTAGGTCTAGCAGATCCATCTATGAAGAGACGCCCGCCTGTATTAGGGTTGCATGGGTCAGTTTGTTCGGGCTGGTCTTTTGGTTGGTCATCCCCGTGTTCCTCCCAATTGACATCTTCGACTGGGAAGTCAGCAAGGAAATTATCAACTGCTTGGCCCATTTGGGATACCTGCTTCTCAAATGTGATATCGTGTGCGGCAAAATAAATAAACCACTGTTGTACCCGTCTAGATTTGTCCTTCTTACTGAGTACTTCTCGAATGGGGTAACTTGTGATAACAAGAATAGCGTGAGCTTGAAAATATATTTTGAGTTTTCGAGAAGTGTAGATGAGGGTGAGGAGCAAACGCTCAAGTTTTGTGTATTGATTTTTAGCAGGTGTAAGCGTTTTGCTGATAAAGTATACGGGTTTCTCGATGTTGGATTCGAGTCGAATGAGGATTGAACTGATAGAAGTGTCGATGACCGCGAGGTATAAAGAAAGCGTTTCGCCATTGATAGGCATACTAATGATGAGTGGTCGACCGAAGTACGTTTTAAGTTTGAGAAAGGCCTATTCACAGTCGGGTGTCCAATTGATTTTAGGGTTGTTTTTCTTTATGGTCATGTGGATGCCTTAATCGCGTATGAGAGAGATGAGCCAAACACAGCAGTCGGAGGATTTTGAAATAAAGCGATTAAGGGCCGCTATCTTACCAGCAACCTTTTGGATAAATTTTTTGGTTCGAGGAGAAGGCATGTCGATGAGGGCACGGATATGAGTAGGGTCGATCTCGATACCTCGTTTACTGATGAGGTGGCCTAAAAATTTGCCATACGTAACACCAAACTGGCATTTGTCCAGGTTAAGTTTTATGTTGTATGTTTGAAGTATCGTGAAGACTTCGGTTAGGTCCTGGATGAGGGTCTATTTTGGAGGCTCTTGCATAACATATCGTCGATGTAAACTTCAACCGTCTTGGCAAGCAAGGATTTAAACATAGTTGTAACAAGGCATTGGTAAGTGGCGCCCGCATTTTTAAAGTCGAAGGGCATGGCGTTCAAATAGTAAAGGCCTTGCTCAGTAATAAAAGAAGTTTTAAGTTGATCCTCAGGGAGGAGGGTTACCTGATTGTAACCCGAAGCCGCGTCCATCATTAATAATCGCTCATGTCCTGCAGTGGCATCTAGGAGGACTGAAATGACCGGGAGGGGGAAGCTGTCCTTCAGTGTGTGTTTGTTGATGTCTGTGAAGTCGACGCAAATTCTTATCTTGCCATTCTTTTTAGAAACTGCAACAATGTTGGATATCCAGTCGGCGTACTTAACCTCTCTGATGAAACCCACAGCTATGAGCTTGTCGACCTCAAAGTTTATAGCTTCTCGAAGTTGTGGGGCCAAAGTGTGCTTCTTCTGCATTACTACTGTAGCGTGAGGAATGAGATCGAGGCGATGACATACAAAACTGGGGCTGACATCGGGCATCTCCTGAAACGTCCATGCGAAGATGTCTTTGTTGGCTCGAAGGAAGTCGATGTGTTCGAGGCACTCGGCCTCGTCTAGAAAGGAACCAATGATCGTACCGTGACCAGGACCATCGAGTTCAATATAGACAGTGGGTTCGATAGGTGTGGTAGCTTTTGTCGCAGGTATGGGGGTCATGAGAGGCATTGATTGTTATGGTTGTTTGATAAGTTTTTGGGTCTGATCAATCTCCAGATGTTCAAATGAGCGGGCGAGGCGTTGGGAGCCTTTCAGGTTCTATGTACCATAGTGGGTAATAAAACAAAGGGTCTGATAATAGGTCAAAGGTATGGCACGCGTGGCATGGAGCCAGTCGCGCCCAAGAATATCAAGATATTTAGATTTCTTGTCGATGATAAGAAAACTAGTTTGGAGTGTGACTGGGCCGGTACTAGCGGGAAGGCTAATTTGACCAACAGCGACTTCAGTAGCCCTGTTAAAACCTTTCAGTTCGACATTGGCGGCAGTGATGAGGTATGTTTTGTTCATGGCTTGAACGGTTTGAAGGAAAAGTACATCAGCTGCACTTCCTGTATCGATAAGCATGGTGCGGAGGGCAGGGTGTTCAACCTTAATCATAATGACTAATGGGTCGGAATAGGAAAAACGAACATGCAACATGTCGCAATCGATAAATGAGATACTCTCAGGTCGAGGATATTGACTTGATTCTGGCAGGAAGGCGAGTAGCTTCTCCTGGTAAGTAAGTTTACAGCATTCTTCGACACGCTTATGCTTAGTTTTAGAATGAACGCTATCGATATTATTTGCCTCGATGAAATAAACCTGGCAGATGTGTACCTCGGCTTGGCCGGCAGTAGGGGCGGGTTGAGGTTTAAGGTTTGACCCGTCGAGGTAACTAGGGAGGTCAGCAACATAGGTTGAGGTTTAAGGGCGAAGCATTTGTTGGTGTGGTAGTAGTTATACTAATGGTTCGGGTAGTAAGGTTTGCCTTGTAAGACCTCAATGGGGAAAGGGGTACGCCATATGGGGTCCGCCTGGATCTATGGTAAAAGGGTGCTGATAGTGTAGGGGCATAACCTCGTGCGGAGGTGAAGTTAGCTCTTACACTACGGGTTTATCTAATGTCAAATGATTCAAGCGTATAACCTATACCATGAATAACCTATTGACAATATACTTGCGGGGATTTTTAAGAGATTGTATATTACTGTCGAGTAGTCGAAGGTTCGAGTGTTGTGTGTTTTATAGGAAAGTCAAAGGTAAACTACAAGGGGTCTGGGGGAAGATTTCATAACCTCACCTTGGTTCCCCATCCCTCCTATTTATAGAACACATGAACGGCTAAGTCATCAAGGTAGGTCACATTGCATGGGTGTCGGGCGGGTATCGGGCGGGTATCTCAGAGTTAGTGTTGACGCCGGAATTGTTGAGTCTGTCACTGTGCTCTGACACTATAGATGTTGTTGGTTCTATCACTGTAGCTGCAAGGACTAACAATAGTACCGATCTTGTTTGGTGAGCTAGCTGTCTGACACGTCATCGAAGTGTTTTTGATAATGATGCGGCGTCGAGGCTTCATCTTCGAAGCCTTTGATGCTGCTGTGGAGTCGAGACTTCATCTTCGAAGCCTTTGATGTTGATGTGGAGTTTGTCTTCGAGGTTTGTTCAGAGTCGAGGCTTTGTCTTTGAAGTATCATCTTCATGTATTCTTGGAAAGTTTTTTTATGGATAGAATGGGCTTCGAAGTAGCCTTCGAGTGTTCAACTGGGGTAGGAGGCTGTGAGTAGGCTACTCCATTTGCCCCCTCTCAGCAGGGCCTCAGAAACAGGTGTAGAGGCATTTGCTGAGAAAGACTGTTGGTTATTGGATGTTGGAAGGTTTACTGTGACCTGTTGGAATTTTGAGGGAGGTAATAAAGGAAGGTAGTTAAGGAGTTGTGGTGATTTCGGAGTAATAAAAGAGGTTAATCAGGGTATAAATATGGGTTAAGAGGGGGTAAACATTGTACACTTTTCGTCTTCATTCTCTTCTTCTATTTTCTGTGAAAAGTCCATGGATACTACTCTGAATACTTGTTATTAGCAAAGAATGGGGTTTGTTAGGAATCGTCGCATAGGGCAAAATACTGTTGAGTTGAGGTTAATGTTCTTCGGTGATAGAGAACTAGACTAGGATATGCCGAACCTTGTGGAGGTGGAACCTAGGGAGCCAATCTACGGGCACTCTTATGCGTACCTGTAGGGAATGCTCCAACGGAATTTTTTAGCGCCGGAGGAGTGTTATCTTTTCTTGTCCGGTTTGGCCGAGCGTCTTGTGCAAGCAGAGGACCATCTGGCAGAGGAGCAGGGTTCTGTAAGAGGATCTGGCCCGTCCGAAAATAGGGCGGGTTCTTTTTAAAGTGGTGGCAAGGTGGTAGTGATGGGCTTTTTTTTTTGTAGGACAATATTTGAAGGTTTTTGCTATTTTTCATTTATGTGGATCTCTGTAGGTTTTTGTATGATTGTATGTGGAGGTCTCCCCTTTCTTTTGTATTTTGATGTAATGCAATGATAACAATCATTACCGAAATTATGGGTTTGTATCTGATAAACAATGGTATCAAACATATATCTTCGAATATTAACAAATAGAAACGGTTACCTTTGGGGAAAAATTGACTTTGAAGTATAATAAGATGGTTGAAGGCGTTGGTCAATATTCGGCCTTAACTGAATAATTGACTTTTTATTGTCAAAATTCAATGAAAAAGGTGTGAGACAATGTATAAAAGGGGTTGATGGTTCGAGGATGAGGATGTGCCCACTGTAAAATCTTGGAAATAGGTGATGGGTGCGCATGCTGATGAAACGGTTGAGTCTGGAAATTTGGAAAGGCTTGATTGTTGAGTTTCTGAGGGAAACATTTGAAGACTGTTATTAATGCAGTTCTGATTAAGGAGGGGTTAAATGAACCTGCTTTCCAGTATAAATAGGGTATTTTTGGGAAAACTCCATACATCTTTTCCTTCTTCTCCGTGTACAATGACGGCGTCATCGTCCCAGAGTAATGGAAATGCTCCTAACACCAAGTACCAGAACCATGTGGTGGCAAGGGTCCTTCGTATGCGGGAGAAGACCTTGGAGTTGATACAGAGGTTTTTCGGTGATCGAGGCCTAGATTGGGAGATGCCAGACTTGTTTGAAGTGGAGCCAAGGGAACCCGTTAGTGGGATTCCCTATGCATACTGGTGGGGGGTACTACAAATGATGGGCCCCATCCATAGCGACCGGTAAGCTCTCTTGGAGGATTTAGCCGAGAAGGTGGTTACAGGGATGATGCTGAGGCTGGGTGCGAGAAAAAGTCCCCTGTCAATAAATAGGGGTTTTTTTTACCGTGGTAACAGTATTTATATAGGATGGTATGTAAGGGTGTTTGTATTTTTCTATTGATCTATGTTGTTTTGTAAAGTATTTTGCGAAAGGGCGTCTGCCCGAATGAAATTGGGAGTGTATAAGATAACTGTCAAAGTAAAATCTTGAACTTTTTGTAAGTAGGACAAATATAGTACTCGAAGGTAATTTAGGCGCGAAAAACATCTTGTCAAATGTCAAAGATGAAAGTAATTGAATGATTGGCACATTTTGAAGTCGAATATCAGGTTGTCTGCAGACGAGTGTTCGAGACACGATATAGACTATTACTCATGTATGAGAAGGAGGAATGTCGAAGATCAATTGGCTTCAGCTGGATGAACTGGCAGCCAAGTAGTTGGCCTGTCAGAACGGTACTGTTCATGGGGCAGAGTGCCATGCAGGTCATTATGATGTTTCATTGATTTACGGAAAAATGTTGATTTGATGTAAGGATCTAATTTGACAGCTTTGAGTATAGACCAGAAGGTTCGACTTATATGATATGAAGAGTTATATAAATGTTAGCGTGGGACACGCATGTGCACGTAATGAAGGGTAATATCGATAAAATACATGTCAGTCGAAAAGCAGTCGTAATGAAAGATATTCTCATATTCTTGATATTGTTCAAACCTAATATCCAATGAACTAAGAAATTGATCAATGTACTAAACTCAAGATCAACACTAAATGGAGTTCATTCTCACTTCTTTCCAAATTCATTTCTTAACTAACAGAGGATCGTGATTGGGTGCATTGAAGTTTCAAGTGGTTGAGTATGGATCTTTGGGAGTCCGAATCACTTTTCCCCAACCCTAATCGAAATGGAGTTGGAGAGAAGCATCCTCATACAGGTTCGTATGCTAAAATTACCAAGCAGCAAATGGGTAGTAGTTGTTCGATTGAACAACTCCCCATTCCAGGTAGACGAGGTGATTTTCCATCCATTAAAATCCCGATTGAAGCTCACAAACGAGGGTTAGACCGTAACAAGTTCAATTTAGTTGGGAGATTAGACCTCACGAAAATCAAAATCGCTGAGGTTCGTCTGATTGCATTTGCTCTATGGAAGCCTAAGGGTGTTTGTCGAATTGTTCCCATTGGCAAAGGTTATTCACCATTTTTCTGGATAACGAGGAAGATCGAAACAATATTTGGAGGGGAGGTCCTTGGATGATCGATAAGCAACTACTTAGATTATCACCTTGGAGCCCTTGTTTTGATCCAGAGACACAGAAGAACTCCCATGCTCTTTGCTGGGTTAAATTTCCTGGTTTGGGGTTTGAGTTTTGGGAGGTGGACTCGCTTATGGCGCTGGGAAGAACTATGGGTACTCCTATTCATGTTGATCGAACTCATTCCAACTTTGGGTATTTTGCAAAAGTACTGGTGGATATTGATCTTGCCGAACCCATCCCTAACAAAGTTTTGGTGGAGGTGGAAGATGGTGATTTTTGGCAAAAGGTGGAATTGGGTTCACTTCCAAAATTCCGCCCACACTGTAAAATGGTGGGGCATAACTTGTCCGAATGCAGAGGTGTTAGGGCACAAGTGCAACGGGAAGAAGAAATCAAAGACAAGAGGAATCATGAGGAAGCAAAGAAAGGCACAGGGGAGCACAACACAGAGGGGACCTCGTTTACAAAAAATCTAAAGAAGAGAATTAGGAAGAAGCGAAACAAATAACCACTTGGCAATGGAATTGGGACATTAGCTACTACTAAATCAGGAGGAAAGGAAGTTGGTGATGATCAGATTACCACTGATGAACTCTGTCATGATTTAATTCTGGTTGCAGATGGTCAGAATCATGGTGCTGCTTCAGCGTGCAAGGAAGGAGTTGCTTCAAAAACATCAGGCAATAGACCTATTGGTGCAAAAGAGGGAGCTGATTCCATATCACAAATTATCAGAGAAACATCTTTGATTTTGCTGCACAAGGATGAGAATTGGACAGACATGGTGGAGGATGAGGAAAGGGATGAAGCCTGCGTTGCGAAATCTGCTAGCAATAGCAAGAACAATACGGAAAAAAAACAATAAAAAAGAAAGAGCTAAGGGAGTAAGGGTTCATCACCCTAGAACCCGATCTCACACAAGAATCTAAGTTTGTTTTTTATGAGAGTTATATTTTGGAACATTAGGGGTATTGTAAACAAAAAATCTCTTCTTTCGCTCCAATCGATTGGTGAAGCTTTATGGCACCCAAATCATTTTTATTGCAGAGCCTAAGATCAGACCTACTAATTTTTTTCATGGGTTATCCAACTTCAAAAATTCTATTATCTCTAATGATTGTGATGCCAGGATTGGGAACTTGTGGTGTATCTGGAGTAAGGAGATCTCTGCGCCTTCTTTAGTGTCTTCCACATACCAGCATATTTCGGTCCTATGTGATGGTGCTATAATTTCCGCTTTGCATGCAAGTGCATTCAAGATTGTGAGAAGGGTGTTGTGGAAAGATCTTATTGATGTTAGCAACCTTAATCTCCCCTGGCTAGCTCTGGGAGACTTTAGCATCATCAGACTTCAGTCAGAGAGGTTTGGAAGTACCGGGCCAACCCTTAGTGCTATAAAAGAGTTCAATGGCTGCCTGGACGAGTGTGAGCTGATTGAAAGTCCGTCTGCAGGAATGAAGCTTACTTGGTGTAATGGACAATCCGGTGGGGATAGAATATCGAGACGGCTGGATAGAGCTTTGTATAATGGTATGTGGGCTGGAAAATATGATGGGTGGAAGGTTAAGGCTTTGGCAAGAGAGAACTCAGATCACTCAGCTTTGGTGGGCGAACCAAACCCAATTCCTAAACCTAAAAACATTCCGTTCCGCTTCCTTAAGTGTTGGATTGAGCTTCTTTGTTTTCAAGATTTAATTAAAACCTCTTGGGAGGCTGCTCAAGCTGGGAATCCGATTATCAAACTTATGAAAAAGCTACAAAGGCTGAAAACTGATATTAAGCAATGGAGAAAAACAGCAACAGGGGGTCTTGCAGTGGATATTTCCAGATGTTCAGAAGCTCTTGAAAACCTGCACACTCTTCTTGAATTCTCTGATGATGAGACTTTGATAAAGGAGGCTGCTTACATGGAAGAGGAGCTTAACAAGTTATTGGCAACTGAAAATTCCATATGGTGGCAGAAAGCGAGAGCGCAGTGGCTGGTTGATGGGGAAAGAAACTCTGCATACTTCCATGCATTGTATAGAATCAAAAAGAACAAAAATAGCATCACGGAGGTGGTTAGAGAGGATAGAACTTCAATTACTGATTTGAAAGAGATTCAGTCCCTCATTGTTGATTACTATACTACCAAGTTTAGCAAGGAAGAAGCTCACATAGATGATGATCTAATTAATCTGATTCCGACTGTCATCACTGAGGATCAAAACTACAACTTAAACGGCATCCCCGATGACAAAGAGATCAAGCTACCAGTCTTTGCACTCAGCAGTGATAGTTCCCCTGGACCGGATGGGTTTGGTGGAGTGTTTTTTCAAAGCTTCTGGAGCATTATCTCGGTAGATGTTTGTGCTGCGATCCGATCGTTCTTTGCTGACTCGGTCATTCCTAAAGGTTTTAACTCAAGTTTTATTGTTCTGGCTCCAAAAAATACTAATCTATCAACTTTGCAGAATTTCAGACCAATTTGCCTTTGCAACTTCAGCTTCAAGATCATAACCAAAGTGCTGGCGACCAGATTGAGTGTGATTATCCCAAAAATCATATCAGTCGAACAAAGAGGGTTCAGACTTGGCCGATTTATCCAGAACAACATAAGCATGGCCTCTGAGCTTATAAATGAAATGGGAAATCATAGAAAAGATGGGAATGTTGCAATTAAAATTGATATTGCTCAAGCTTTCGATACGGTGAGTTGGGAATTTCTGTTAGCAGTTCTTCAGAAATTTGGTTTCTCTCATTCTTTTGGCAACTGGGTTATAGTGCTTCTGAAGAGTGCTAACATATCGGTTATGGTGAATGGGGGGCCTTGTGGGTTCTTCAAAGCAGAGAGAGGTCTTCGACAAGGGTGTCCTCTGTCTCCTATTCTTTTTGCTTTGGTGGAAGATGTTCTGAGTATAGGCATTAACTGGCTCCGAAAGAATAAACTGCTCAAGCCTATGGTGACTATAAAAGGGTGTCATTGCCCCTCTCATCTACTTTTTGCAGATGACATAATTATTTTTGCAAATGGCAATCTCCGCGGATTACAAGTTCTCAAAGCTCTTCTCCAAACTTATCAAAGATCGGCTTGCCAGTGGATTAGCAGCAGTAAATGTAAAATTTTTGGCGGTGCGTTGTCGGCTCAGAGAAGAGCTACTATATCCACATTTTTTGGGTTTAGTGCTGAGGTTTTTCCAAAAAAATACTTGGGTATACCGTTGATTCAATGTAGGGTGACTAGGAGTACCGTCGCTCCTCTTATCAATAAAATCAGAGCCCGAGCTACTAAATGGAGTGGCAAACTCCTTTCTTTTCCTAGAAGAGTTATCCTGATCAAATCTATTCTCACAAGTTTACCAATTTTCAACATGGCGATTTACAAATGGCCTATGGCGTCCATTAAAGAAGGAGAAAAAATTATTAGAAATTTTCTTTAGTCCGGGGATCTAGCTGTACGTAAGCTGGTAACTGTTAGCTGGGATAAAGTGTGCAAGCCGGAAGAGGAGAGCGACCTGGGGATCCTTTCTCTTAAGAGCATAAACCTTGCGTTGTTGATGAAAATGGGCTGGGGATTCCTCACTTCTGAAGAGCAAGGGGCGGAGTTTTTCCGAGCCAAATATATTAAGAAAAATGGGGAGTTGATAAATTACTTCAAACATTCCTCCATCTGGCCTGGTCTGAAAGGGGTTATGAAATATGTCAAGAACAACTCCAGCTGGATGATCGGTAATGGTTGCACCATCGACTTATGGAGAGACTGTTGGGGGGCTGATTTACCTCTGATGGAAGAGGTTTCGGTGGAGTCTGAAATCTAGGGAAGTTGTAATGCAAAACTGAGCTCTATCATTGATCAAACAGGTTGGAATGCGCCTCCCCTAGTGGCTGAATTCCTGGCTGAACACGGTATTGATCTCAGAAATCTGGATGTTAATTGCAATCTGCATGACAAAAGGGTTTGGAGACATCATACGCAAGGAGCATTCACAGTTCAGAGTGCGCATGAAGACATCCGAAGCAAGAACCCAAAGGTCTGGTGGAACAAATATATGCATTGCAAAGCTGTCCATCCAAAGGCCAAATACTTCTTATGGAGAACTTGCCACAATGTGCTGGCTACGGAGGATAACTTGAGATGTCGAGGACTCTCAATCACATCCAGATGTCCTCTCTGTAAACAGGAATCAAAAACGATTCAGCATCTGATTTGGGATTATGATGTGGTTGGCACTCTTGGGCAGTGGTTATTGGACCTGTTTCAGATTTACAACTGCCCTCACAACATGAAAGAGATGCTGGAAATGGGAGACAGGATGAGCTTGTATATCAAAGACCTATGGAGAGCCACGGTGATACATCTTTCACAGCCTATCTGGCTCGCGTGAAACTCGATTATTTTCAAAGAAGAGAGGTTCTTCAGGCGCTGATTAAAGAAGCTGCCTCTCTCTCAAATAATTGGATGAGCAATACTGTTTTGGATTTGCAAATTGTCTCGAAGTTGGGGGTTCATGTCCGTGCTCAGCCTCTCCCTTGCATTGCAAGCTGCAGATGGAAGTTGCCATGGCTTGAAGAGGTCAAGATCAACTGTAACAGTTCCACTCTCGGTAATCCGGGCAAGGCGGGGTTGGGGCTGATTGCTCGAAATCATTCGGGTGATGTATTGGGGGCTAGAACCAAAGGTTTGGGAGTGCTATGCAGACCTGAAGCAGAATGTTATGCTATGTTAGAAGCAATGATTTAGGCTACTAAAATGGGGTGGCAGAAGATTTGGATTGAAGCCGACTATGACGCATCGGTTAGATCATTCAACAACAATGCGGTCCCTTGGAAGCTTCGAAATAAATGGGCGGGATTGCAAAACTACTTCACGTCGTTGCTCATTTCCTCTATATGGAAAGAAGGGAACTTTTCTGCGGCTGAAGCTGCAAAAAAGGGGATCTTTCTACCATGTCATGAGAAGGAAGACTTTGTGGGAACGCCTTCTTTCATCTCTTGTCTGGAGAACCCTCTGATTGAGTATTTTAGAATTTCTTAACTTGTATGTTGTTAGGGGTTTGAGGGGGGGGGTGGGGTAATCTGTCTCCCTTGTGTTTTTGTACTCTTTTTCTTCATCTCTAATACAATCATACCTTTTGCAAAACAAAAGGTAATGATAGCGGTTTGGGGAATCGAGGTAATTTTTTGGTATTCCGAGAAGGTATATATAGCTGTAAGAGCATGATTACTATTCCCATTTAACCACTTATTGAAAAGCAAGAGAGTGAGGGAAATGGAAACATACTCCATTGTTCCGTAGAGCTCGGTAGTTACTGTGGGATTATCTGAATTGCTGAAAGGAGGGAGAGATACTTTGCACAAACAGGTATGTCCTTCTTACTTCTATCTTGCTGCTTCACCCTCTATTTCTGTATGTTGAGTACATAGTAGTGTAAAGTCAACTGCAGTTTATAGTTGTGAGGATATGGTCGAAGACAGGGTAAAACCATTTGTCTGGGGGTCTAGCCCATTTGGGATTCAAAGGGTATTGATAGTATGACCGGGATTGGGGTCGAGTGCTCGACTGTGTTTGAATCAGTTGGGGAGGGTGGATCGAAATAAGTTAATGACACGTAATAGTTGAATATATCGATTTAATTGCATGCCTCTCCTTCTATAGGATAATATGTGTACCCGTCGATCTTCGAGAATGAGGTTGATAGATGAAGAGATCAAAGTGGATGAGGTGAATGTGTCTGGTCGTGCTCCCATGGATGAGGGAAGGGCAATGTAAAGGTGTTAGATGTTGTAACCGATGCCCCTTTAGTTGTGGTAGTGCCAGCAGGTGGGGCTTCGAGTAGTTGATGTCGTAAGGTGGTAGTGACCGAGGAGAGTGATGAAAAAGAGATGGAGGGAGGAGAGAGAGAAAGAAACGAAGGTAGTGTCGAGCCTTCAAGTGATGAAAGGGAAGATGGGGCTCAGAGTGATCATAGTGAGGACTCAACTGAGTCGGAGGAGTTTGCGGGTTCTGTCTCGGCTAACGAGAAGCAGAGATTAGATCGATTTACCGCAAAATTGGGTCTGCCGAAGGTAGGATTAGTGCTAAATGCAGCAGGGTGTTCAATGCAGAGGGTATTATGGCATTTAGAGGCTAAATCCGGCTAGGAATACAATTAACTCTCCGAAGGCTAGTGAAGGAGGTGATGAATTTTGGGAAGTTGCCCCAGTTCAGATAAATAGGAACTTTTACAAAATAATGAAGGTAATCGAAGGCATGAATGTAAAATTGGGGAGTAAGGGAATGAGTTTAATCGAATGGTATGATGTTGTATCATTCTACTCGAGGAAGGCAATCCAAAATATGGGCACCTACCACATTCAGTGTCACGCAGATAAGCCCTGGTTGTTTGATCTGTGCCCGACGGGTCAAGGGTGGAATAAAGACTTAGCTGTAGTACGGGGTAGCTATGAGAATGTCGAAGGGGAGGACCCTTATAGGTTACAGCATAAATTTTATAAACCAAGTAAGTTGTCTGTCGAAGATTTCTTTTGACGTACTGATCGAATAGGCTGATAAACGTGTCTCTATTTCTTCTACAGGTCCCAACATCCGAACTTAGGCAAATCCGAGGGATTATATTGATGCCTTAATCGACTCGGATGAGGAGTGGGTGAACTTTGTGCTCAAGAAGCTTGGAACCAAGAGGAAAAGGCAGAAAAGGACAGATTCCCTGCTTTGAAACGTACCCGTTACGCTGAAACCACCAAAGAAGAAGAAGGGAGGCGAAGGTGCTTCGAAAGTGGTTGACGGAATAAAGGGAGAGAGATTGACAAGGCTGGTAAAGTATGTTCCAAAGAGGCAACGGGCGCCAAAGCAGGCAGCCACAGTGCCCGAAGTAGCTTATGATGCTTCGAGGCAGAGGCAGAAGCAGGTATCAACACAGGCTAAGAAAGGGAAGGGCAATGTCTTTCCCGAGTCTCCGAGGGCACAGCAGTCGAAGGTAATACACCGCAAAAGGTGCAGGGCACTGAGGGAAGATGATAGGGAGGATATGGATGAAGAACTGACCATGTCTAAACGGGAGGAGCAGGCTCGAGCTAAGGCTGCTTCGATGGCAGAACTCTGTGGCACTGATCCGGATGAGGCTTCGAGGCAGATGAAGAAGAGTATGTATCAGGTAACTGTTTATATTTTTTGTGAAATTCTGAAATTTTCTTAAGTGTACCATGCTTCGAGAGATACTGACGGCTCGAATATTCTAGCAGTCAGATGCTTGGGTGCAGGCTTTCAACAAGGCGTAGAAGGTAGCAATAAGGAAGTTAAAAGAGGTTGCTGACAATCTGGAGCTTGCTCGAGGTACCAAAGCATCGTTGGCTTTAGAGATTGACATTTTGAGGCGAGATTTAAGGACTATCAAGGATGAATGTAAGAAGAGACTTGAAGGTCAGCATTACAATCATATGCTGGTGTTTGAGGCGAAAATGGCAGAGAAGGATATGGTTATTGCATAATTGAAGAAAACCTTCCAAGGGCAGTTTGATGATGAATATACTGATAATATCAGGCTGAAGAAGTTCATAGAGGATTTGGGGTATGATCCTAAAACATTACAACATTTCCACACTACCCAAGATCATGCTGCAGACAATGCTGCCCCGACCGATGAGGTAGAAGGAGATGTTGTTGCTACGGGTTTGAGAGGTGTCTTGAGAACTCCAGCGATTGAAGAAACTGCTGATAGGAATATGATGGATGCGGTCGTGGATGCTGTTGGGTCGAATCCTTCGGCTGGGGGTTCTGGATGTGTTGGCGAGGAGCTTGTAGGAAAAGATGGTGTAGCCACTCCGATATAAGGTGTTTTACACTTGATCTTTTATTTTTTGATTTTTTTGCTGGGTTGTAACATGTGAACAATGTTGGGCTTGTTTTGCACTTGATCTTTGAACTTGTGACTGCTTTGAATTGCTGATGTAGATTGTATTGAAACTAGTTTGAACTTGATTTGTACTGAATTTTTGTGCTAGATTTCTGATGTATATTCTAAACTTGATTTGAATTATTTGTTTTGAGCCTGATTCTCTTATATATGTTGTATTGAAGCATCTTGAATGTGGTAGAACTGTTGATATTCTTGTAAACTTACGTCTGCATCGGTTGTATGTGTAGAATTCTTGGAGAGTGATCAAACCTTGAAGAACTTCGAGATGGTATCCCAAGAGTTCAAGGAATTAGCTGGACTTCGAATGTCGGATCTAGGTCGACGTCTCTTATATATGTTGTATTGAAGCATCTTGAATGTGGTAGAACTGTTGATATTCTTGTAAACTTACGTCTGCATCGGTTGTATGTGTAGAATTCTTGGAGAGTGATCAAACCTTGAAGAACTTCGAGATGGTATCCCAAGAGTTCAAGGAATTAGCTGGACTTCGAATGTCGGATCTAGGTCGACGTGGAAGTCGCCCTCAATGCATTCTCGAGGGTCCGATCTCTTAACCATTCGTGCCCCTCGAGTTTGCTTAAATATGAAAGACTTAAAAATTTTCAAGGTCACCCGCAAGTATCAGTGTCAAAGGTTAACATGATACATAGAGTAAACCAGGAAATTCATAGGACTACGAAGGCCTGAGCCTAATCAATGTAGAACGTGTTCACCCCCAATGCATTCCCGAGGGTCCGGTCTCTCAACGATTCGTGCCCCTCAAGTTTGCTAAAAAATTGGGGACTTGAAAA
This sequence comes from Kingdonia uniflora, assembly GCA_014058105.1. Taxonomy (NCBI): domain Eukaryota; kingdom Viridiplantae; phylum Streptophyta; class Magnoliopsida; order Ranunculales; family Circaeasteraceae; genus Kingdonia; species Kingdonia uniflora. Next base: position 5,441,080 of record JACGCM010000704.1, on the reverse strand, counting down.
ATCTCAAGGTCGCCCCCAAGTATCAGTTGGGTCAAGGGTTGACATGATACATAGGCTTAACCAAGAAATTGACTATACTTCAAAGGCCTGAGCCTAATCAAAGTAGAACGTGTTCGCCCTCAATGCATTCCCGAGGGTCTGATCTCTCGACCATTCGTACTCCTCGAGTTTGCTCGAATATTGGAGACTTGAAAAATCTCAAGGTCGCCCCCAAGTATCAGTCGGGTCGAGGGTTGACATGATACTTAGGCTTAACCAAGAAATTTACTAGAAAATTGATGACGAAGTTTAGAGGGAAAAACTATTTATTGATTAGTTTGTGTTTACATCAGGTGAACAAGGTTGAGGCCATGGCCAATTGTATGAAGCTAGTAGCATTGTATTCCATGGATTTGGCAGAGGCCCTTCATCTTCTGTCATGAGGTAATACAAACCCTTATCAATTTTATCATATACGACATAAGGTCATTCCCAGGACTCGGCTAGCTTGCCGGCATTCCGAAGCTTCAAGGATTATGTGACCCGTCAAAGTATAAGATCTCCGATGTTGAAACTTCGAGGTCAAACTCTATTGTTATATAACTTCTACAGTGATATATGGTAACAGCCAAGGTTGGCGATGGATCAGTCTCTGGTTTCGTCAATCCATAATATGCTGTATCCGAGTTCAAACTCATTGTCTTCGTCAAGGAGGTTGGGATCTCGGGTTGGTACTTCGAATTGAGTAGGGAGCACTGCTTCAATACCATAGGCTAGAAGAAAAGGGGTACAACCAGTAGCTTTTCTTGGTGTTGTTCGATAGTCCCATAAAACATGCTTTAATTCCTGAACCTATCGTCCTTTCTTTGCATCGATACGTTTTTTGAGACCGTCAACTATGGTTTTGTTGATTGCTTCGAACTGACCGTTCAGTTGGGGGTAGTAAGGTGTTAAGAGGGAGAGGATGATGTTATACTTCTTGAGGAAATTTCTAACTTTGTTCCCAACAAACTGTGGACCGTCGTCGCATCAAATCATGTGAGGGCATCCAAAGTGTGTAATGATGTTTTCCCATAGGAATTTGATAACCTTTTCTTCTCTAGTTCGACACAAAGGTACAGCTTTGACCCATTTGGTAAAATAATCTGTTGCAACATGGATATTTTCTCGGTTGCCCGAAGCTTTAGGAAAAGGACCAATGAGATCGATGGCCCAGTATTTGAATGGCCAAGAGACTTGGCTAAAATGGAGGTCTTGTGAGGGCTATGGATGTCGTGAGCATGGCGTTGGCATTTGTCACAGTGTTTGACATACTTTTTGGATTACTTTTTAATATTGGGCTAGAATAAACCATGGGAGACGGCTCGAAGGGCCATAGATCGGCATGCGGTATGAGCACCATAGGTACCTTCATGGAGTTTGGATAGGATTATGGAGGCTTCATTTTGAGAAATGCATCGAAGAAGGACGCTATTTGGGGATTTACGATATAACTCACTTTTAAGAATTGTGTATCTGCGACAGTTTTTTAATAATTACCGTCTGACTTTGGGATTATCTGGGAGGGTAGCATTGTTAAAGTAATCGAGGAATGGTGTTCGTCAGTCATCTGGATCGAGACTCTCGCCTCCAGTATTGATGGCATTGACTTTCATATGGTCGGTACTTGGGTGTTCGAGTACTTCGATATGGCGAGTTCAAGATTCGGATTGCCCTAACATAGTTGTTATGTAGGCGAGGGCATCTGCGTATTTATTTCCACCTTGAGGGTAGTGAATAATAGAAGATTTTTCAAAGAAACGGTCCATGCGCTTGCAGACGAGAGCGGCATATTTAACCATGGGACCGTTTACTTGGTTCTTACCGGTATATTGTCACTGAATAAGTTAAAAATCTATGAAAACGACCAGTTTAGGTATACCAAGTTCGAGTGAGAGATTAAGACCATGGATCAAGGCTTCATACTCAGCCTCATTGTTGGAGCATTAAAAGTTTAACTTGACTGCCTTCTCTATTCGATCATTGATGGGTATGACCAGGATGATACTGATCCCTGAACCATTAGGTTCAACGGATCCATCTGTGAAGAGTTGCCAGCCTATGTTAGGGTTCCATGGGTTGGTAAGATCGGGCTAATCTTCTAGTAGGTTGTCTTCGTGTTCCTCCTAGTCGACCTCTTCGACCGGGAAGTCAGTAAGGAAATCGGCCACAGATTGGCCTTTTTGGGTGATCTGCTTCACAAATGTGATGTCATGTTCGCCAAGGTAAACAAACCACTATTGTACTCATCTAGATTTTTCTTTCTTGCTGAGTACTTCTAGAAGGGGATAACTTGTTATAACACGGATGGGGTGAGCTTAAAAATATGGTTTGAGTTTGTGAGCTGAATAGACAAAGGTGAGGAGCAAACGCTTAAGTTTTGTGTATCGAGTTTCTGCAGGTATCAGGGTTTTGCTGATAAAATATACAAGTTTCTCGATGTTTTATTCGAGTCGAATGAGGACTGAACTGATAGAGGTATCGGTGACCACGAGGTATAAGGAGAGTGTTTCACCTTCGATAGGGGTGCCGATAATGGGTGGTCAACCAAGGTATGTTTTGAGTTCGAAGAAGGCTTGTTCACAGTTGGGTGTCCAGTTAATCTCAGGGTTGTTTTTCTTTTTTTGTTTTGTGGACGCCTTGGTCGTGTAAGAGAGAAAAGAGCCAAGCACAACAGTCTGATGATTTAGAAATAAATTGGTTGAGGGCTGCTATTTTACCACCCACTTTTTGGACATCTTTTTAGATTCGAAGCGAAGGCATGTCGGTAAGGGCTCGGATATGGGTAGGGTCGATCTCAATACCTCGTTTGCTGATAAGATGGCCTAAAAATTTGCAAGACAAAATACCAAATTGGCATTCGTTTGGGTTAAGTTTCATGTTGTATGTTCGAAGTATCGAAAAGGCTTTGGTTAAGTCATGGATGTGGGTCTATTTTTGGAGACTCTTGCATAACATGTCATCGATGTAAACTTCGACCGACTTGCCAAGAAAGGGTTTAAACATGGTTGTTACGAGGCGCTGGTAGGTGGTACCGACATTTTTAAAGTCAAAGGGCATGACATTAAAATAGTAAAGGCCTTGTTCAGTGATAAAAAAGTTATATGTTGATCCTCGGGCACGAGGGGTACCTGATTGTAACCCAAAGTTGCGTCCATCATTGATAGGCAATCGTGTCCCGTAGTGGCATCGAGGAGTACTGAAATGATCGAAAGGGTGAAGCTATCCTTTGGTGTGTGCTTTTTGAGGTGTGTGAAGTCGATGTAGATTCCGATCTTGCCGCTCTTTTTGGGAACTACAACTATGTTTGACATCCAATCAGCATACTTGACCTCTCTGATGAAACCCGTGGATATAAGCTTGTCGACTTCGAGGTTTACAGATTTTCAAAGTTGCGGGGTCAATTTACGTTTCTTCTGCTTTACCCCTGTAGAGTGAGGAATGATGTCGAGGCGGTGACATGCTAAACTGGAGTCGACACCGGGCATCTCCTGAAATGTCCATGCAAAAACATCTTTGTTTGCTCGAAGGAAATCTATAATTTCGAGGCGCTCTGCCTCATCTGGAAAAGTTCTAATGAACATACCTCAACCAGGACCGTCGAGTTCAATATAAACAGTGGGTTCGATGGGTGAGATGGTGGGTGTCGATGTTATGGAGACAGAATGAGGCAGTGATTGCTATGGGAGTCTGACGAGTTTTTGGGTCTGATCAATCTTTGGATGCTCACATGAACGGGTGAGGCGTTGAGAGCCTTTTAAATTCCATGTACAACAGGGGGCTGTGAAACGAAGGCTCTGATGATATGTCAATGGTATGGCACGCATGGCAAAGAGCCAGTCGCACCTGAGGATACCAAGCTATTCAGACTTCTTATCGATGACAAGAAAGATGGTTTGATGTTTAACAGGGCCGGGGGTGACTGAGAGGCTAATTCGACCAATGGTAACTTTTGTGGCCCCATTAAAACCTTTTAGTTCAACATTAGCCGCAGTGATGAGGTTTATTTTGTTCATGGCTTGGATGGTCTGCAGGAAAAGTACATCGGCTGTACTTCTTGTATCAATAAGCATGGTATGGAGGATGAGGTGTTCGACCTTAATCATGAGGACTAAAGGGTCAGAATGGGGAAAATGAACATGTGATGTATCGCAATCGATGAAAGAGATGCCTTCGGGTCAAGGAAAAGCTTTATTCTGGTAGGAGGGCGGGCATCTTCTTCTGGTAATTGAGTTTATAAGATTGTTTGACACGCTTGCGCTTGCTCATTGAATGGCCGCTGTCGATATTATTTACTTCAATGAAATAAAGTTGGCAGATGTGGACCTCAGCAGGGTCGAACGAAGGGGCGGGTTGAGGTTTAAGGTACGAACTGTCGAGGTAGCTGGGAAGGTCGGCAACATACTGATGTAGACGACCGGCCTTAGGTATTATTTCGAGAGAGTGCTGCAAGGCGAAGCATTTATTGGTGTGGAGACAGTTACACTTATGGTTGGCGCAGTAAGGTTCACCTAGCTTAGCATCGATGGGGAAAGGGATACGCCATATGGGATCTGCCTGGATCTGTGGTAGAAGGGTGCTAATGGGGGCAGTGAGTCTAGGTAGGACTGGCTTTGGTCATTTCTTGTGACCTTCTGCAGTGTTATCAAAGTGAAGGCGTTTGTGGCTCTTAGTCTCCTGTGAGACGGGAGCGATCTGAGGTGTAGGAGTAGAGTGTGGGCCTTGTCGAGGTTTATTTGGGTTGGTAGTCGAAGGCTTCCCTTATTTATGTGATTCTCGGAGGCGTTCAAGGTTGATATAGCCATTGACCTTTGAGAGCATCTCCTCGAGGGTTCGAGATTTATGGAGGACCAGGTATTCTTTTACACGGCTGTTATCTGGCAAAGTATTCGAATAAGCGAGTATGTCATTCGCGCAGTTGAGGTTTTCGACTTTGTGCGACTCATCTATGAACCTCTTAGTGAAAACCTTAAGGGTTTCACTGGGGGATTTTATGAAATTAAAGAGGGCATTGACACTTACCTCTTTGTCTTTGTTGACGGCAAATTGGGCGATGAAAATATGGGATAGTTGCTCGAAACTTCGAATATAGCCACTGGGAAGGTTATGGTACCATCGAAGAGGGTCATCTGTTAGGCTTGTAGGAAAAAGGCAACACATCAGGTGGTCAGCTGTGGAGTAAAGGCTTAGGGCATTTTATAATTCGAGAATATGGGATTGGTGATCGGTGTTACGGTATTTACTGATTTTTGTGGCTCGGAAATTATGAGGGACCTAGATAGCAAGGATCTTTGGACAGAGGAGGCTATTTAACTGACTCTACGAGGTTAGAGTTTGGAGTTTGGCTCGCGCTGAAGTGGATGATGGGTTGGATTTTGAAGTCAAAGTTCTGTTGTGCACAATAGGCAGGATAAGGGGGGATCGATGGGTTTGAGGGTAATGAGGCCGAGTGTTCGGTATGTTTTTGGCACTGCACTCCCTGAGACATTCTCGAGTAGGGAGGCGTTTGGGGTGTCTGGAGGAGCGAAAGGTGAAGTCAGTAGAATCCTCTGTGGGGTGGATGCTAAGATGGATAAACCAGTAGGGGGAACAGTAGGGGGAGCACCCTCGGCGCCGATATGGACCGGGGAACTTCTAGATATGGTAAGGGCCCTAATCGAGCACGGGCAAACACGCGCAATGGGGCTGGTACTCGAGATGGTAGGGGAGCATCTAGATTCTGTAATCATTGCAGCTCTTGGACTGTGCTGCGCGAATCATCGATGGCGTGGTTTTGTCTATCGGCATCATCCAAACGGCGATGCAGTTCGGCTTCAAACTCGTGTTGGTGCTTCACGTGTTCCTGGTGCAGTTGTGTTTGGTGTTCCTCCTCATCTTGAGTGAATTGCTGGGAAAGTAAGGCGAGTAGGGAGGCCACTCCGTCGATGGAGTTGCCGGCATGGGTAGAAGTAAACGGAGGGTGGGGGCCATTGGGAATGAGCTGTAGGAGTTGGAAAAGGGAGAAAATGAGGCATGGGAGATTTGTAGGGTAGGCAAGCACAGATGGCGCCAAATGTAGGTGCCTAACCTCGTGCGGAGGGGAAGTTGGGTCTTACACCACGGGTTTATCTAATGTAAAGGGATTCAAGCGTATAACCTATAGTACGAATAACCCATTGACAATATACTTGGGTAGAGGCCTAGAATAGGTCTCTCCACGACCTCTGATGAGGATTTTTAAGAAATTATATATTACCGCCGAGTAGTCGATGGTTCGAGTACTATGTGTTTTACAGGAAGGTCGAAGGTAAACTGCAAGTGGTCTGGGGGCAGATTTCAAAACCTCACCTTGGTTCCCCTTCCTACCTATTTATAGAACATAAGAAGGGTTGAGTCATCAAGGTAGGTCACATTACAAGGGTACCATCCGGGTATCAGGCGGGTATCCCAGAGTTGGTGTTGACACTAGAAATGTTAGGTCTGTCACTGTGCTCTGACACTGTAGTTGGTGTCGGTTCTATCACTATAGCTGCAAGGACCAACAACAACGTCGATCTTGTCTGGTGAGCTAGCTGTCTGATACGTCTACGAAGTGTTTCTAATGCTGATACGAAGTCGAGGATTCATCTTCGAAGCCTTTGATGCTGATGTGGAGTTCATCTTTGAGGTTTGTTCAGAGTCGAGACTTCGTCTTTGAAGCATCATCTTCGTGTATTCTTGGAAAGCTTATTTATGGATTGAATGCGCTTCGAAGTAGCCTTCGAGTGTTCGACTGGGATAGGAGGCTACGAGTAGGCTACTATAGATAGGAGCAGTAAGCTTGGGTAAGACCGGCTTTGGCCATTTTTTGCAGGCTTCTGTAGTATCGTCTCTATTGGGGCGCTTGTAGCTCTTAGTCACCTGTAAGATAGAAGCAATCAGAGGTGTAGAAGGTATAAAAGGTGGCCCTGGTCGAGATTTGTTTTATTGATTGGTAGATGAAGGTTGCACCTAGCAATTAGACTCGCGGAGGCCCTCGAGGTCGATGCATCCATTTACTTTGGATAACATCTCCTCGAGAGTTCGAGGTTTATGGAGTACGATGTTCTCCCTGATGCAGCTGTTATCTGGCAGTGCGTTGGAAAATGCAAGGACGGCATTCGCGCAGTTGAGGTCTTCGATCTTGCGCGACTCGTCGAGGAACCTCGTGGTAAAGGCCTCAAGGATTTCATTGGGGGATTTTATAAAATTGAAGAGGGCATCGACCCGGACTTCACGGTCCTTGTTGAAGGTGAATTGGGTGATAAAAAGGTTAGATAACTGCTGGAAGCTTTGGATGGAGCCATTAGGGAGGCCCTGATACCATCGCAGAGGGCTATCTGATAGGATGGTTAGAAATAGCTGGCACAACAAGTGGTCGGCCATGAAGTATAGGCTTAAGGTATTTTGGAACTCAAGGATGTGAGATTGGGGGTTGGTGTTGCGATACTTGCCAATTTTTGGGGCATGAAAGTTTGGAAGCACCTCGACAGCGAGGAATTTGAGGCAAAGGGGATTATTTAGCCGACTCCATGAGTTCGGCGTGGGGCTCGCACTGATTCAGAGGGTAGGATTGATTTTTTGGTCAAAGTCTTGTCGTGTAAGATAGGCAGGATGAGGAGAGAATTTTTGAGGTTGTAGGGGAAGAGGTCGAATATTCGGTATATGCTTAACACTACGTTCTTCGATTCGTTCTCGAGCAGGGCGGCGTCGAAGTTGTCTGGTAGTTTGAAAGGTGGAATCGGACGAATCCTCTGTGGGGTGCATGCCAAGGTAGATTAAGCCAGTACGGAGGATTATGGGGGGAGCACCCTCGGCTCCAAGATGAACCAGGGGTACGTTAGGATGTAGGTGGGGCCCCAATCGGGCGCGTGCAGAGACGTGCGATAGAGCGGGTGCTCGAGATGATGGGGGAACATCTTGAGGCTGATAATGTTACAACTAGCGAACTATGTTACGCAAATCGTCGAGGGAACGATATTGTCAATCGGCGTCGTCCAAACGGCATTGCCGTTCAGCTTTGACCTTTTATCTGCGTTCTTTATGCTCCTGGTGTAATTGGCTTCTATGACGCTCCTCGGCTTGAGCGAATTGTTATGTCAGAAGGGAAAGCTGGGCGGCCACTCCGTCAGTGGAGTTGCCGGCATGGGTGTATGTAGAGCGGATGGTGGGGGCCATTATAGGTTGCTAGTAGGATCTGGAAAAGAGAAAAGGCAGGACACGGCAGGGGGAGACTAGTAGGGTGGGAAAGCACAAACGGCGCCAAATGTAGGGGCCTAACTTCGTGGGGAAGGAAGTTGACTCTTATACTACGAATATTATCTTCAATCAAAGGATTCAAGCATATAATCAGTAATAGCACTAATCTACTGGCAATATACTTGTGTGGAAGCCTAGAATGGGTCACTCTACGACCTCTGATGAAGATTTTTAAGAGTACTGATATAAAGATCAAGTAGTCGAAGTTTTGTGTACTTGGTGTTTACAGGGTACTCGAAGGTAAAATTTAAGGTTTGTGGGGAGAGTTTTTTTAACCCTTCCATCATTCCCCCTCCCTCCTATTTATAGAACATAGGAAGGGCTGAGTCATCATGGGAGGTCAAATTACAAGAGTATCCCCTGGATAACTAATTTCTACCCGGAGTTGGTTCTGACGTCGTAATTATCGGGTCTGACATTGTAGTCGTTGTCCCTGATGTTGTAGCTTGCTGGTTTTGACACTGTGGTTGTTGGATCTAACACTGTAGTTGTCGAGCGACGTGTTCCGCCGTTCTGTCTGGTGAGCTGGCTATCTGACATGTTTTCCTTCGACCAGGTACGATCATAGTCGATGCCTGTTCTAAGTCGAGTGTTTGTATAGTCTCAGAGAGCTTGATTATGAGTTTATTAGGCTTTGGGTCATCGGGCAGGCTTCAGCGTAGCCTTCGAGTGCTTGACTAGAGCTAGAAGGTTGCGAGTAGGCTACTACACTAACCCAGTTATGCCATAACCGGCATCCCAGCAAACATCCACCCCATCTCCAACCCAAGATTTTCAATAAATAAAAAAACATAATCACAATCATACCTAATGGAAGATCAGCAAACATACCTGTTTAATTTGAGTGTAAATATCTCGAACAAATCTAACGGCAACAATGGCGTCTACGGCTTCTCTCTGTAATAATAAGATATTTTCTCTCTTACACCTCTTTCTTTCTTTCTCTCTCTCTCTCATTGATTACAAATAGTCTCTCTCTTTCTCTCCCTTCTTTAAATAGCAGCCCCCGAAACTGTACTGGTTTCCCTAACCGTCATCATTACCACTACCCCTACTCCTTTTCCAATTCCCCCCCCCCCAATTTTAGGCACTCTAAGTATTTACCATATTGCCCTTATTTATAAACATGTGTATGTGTGCCACACTTTCCCTAACAGAGTATTTCCTTCACTCTTTTGAACCCTCGATACCCACTCAAAAACAACAACTATACATGCATTTACCTTCTATAACCCTCTTCCTTCGACTCCAGGCTCTAGAAACCCTATCCGAGCCTGCCGCATCACCTTCATTTACCAATACGTTGCCTCCACTCCATTCCCAAGGAAACATAATTATGACCTACTACGACACACTGCCCTATCCGTTGTATCACTTCTGACACATCTGCCATTCCGGCTGTCAGCTTCTGCAGTCGAAGACTCCCATATATTCATTTTTCGAGCTATCTTGTATGGGCAGCCATCGTCACACCCCACGATCACATTCGTTCGACCACCAATCACTGCTCTTGCCGAAGCCTCGAACTTTATTACCATTCCTATTCATTTTTTATATCAAAACTTAAACGCGCCTAGATTGTCATCGCCTACATTACCTATACCTATTATGATTCCATACATCAATAACCAAATTCTTGTTTCATTCAATAAAGCACGGGAATACAAAAAAAAATTAACCAAAAAATTCTACTTTACATACCCACCCGCAATATTGAAGACCCCCCTATTTACATGAGGGGTAGTTTTTCCAAATCCCCGCACATACCTTGGCAGCTTTGGCTTTATCTTCCGCTTCCACCAGTTGCTCTGCCAGGTCCCACAGTAATATTGTTCGTTGAGTCAAATTTGGCAAACACCATTGCAGAACTCTCCACCAGTGTGCAAACGATTGCCCGCATATTACTTTTCCTTGCTCTAGCTCTACGCGGTCTGGCATCGGCCCCTCCGAGTCTCGATCGCCAAAATATTGTTGTCTCTGCACCATAGCCTTGGCATGCACTCGTTCATTCTTCTCCTCCTGTTTCTTCTAGTATCGTGTGTTGGGTATAGATTCTATTACAATACAGAATAGAGAGGAAGATGAAGAGTATTTGAACTTTTCCCCCCAAATGGCCCCTACTTAAACCTAGTTAAAGGTGCATTAATTACCTTCCTTAATCCGCATTACCTCAATTACTTTTCTCAGAACTAGTCACATTTACCTCAGTCAACTTTTTAACTTCCCATGACTAACAATTTTTCTCAGTATACGCCCCCTGTAATAATTTCCAAGGCCCCTGCTGGGAGGGGGCAAATATAGTAGCCTACTCGTAGCCTTCTAGAACAAGTTAAATACTCAAAGGCTACATCAAAGCCTACTAAAAGACTAGAGGCCCAATTGGGCAGCATCAAAGTCCATGAAGCCTCTCGAAGAGTAACCAAACATTTGAATACCGCAGCAAAGCTAGTCGAAGCCAAAGACAGCCTCTTGAGAGTAACCAAACATTCGAATACCGTAGCAAATCTATTCAAAGCCAAAGACAAAGACAGTCGGCCAATACTAATCCCAAAAGGGTTTCAACCATAGTAGCGCATGGTCGAAGATAAATAGCCAGCTCACCAGACAGAATAGTAAAAATGAGCTGCAGACAACTACAGTATCAGAACCGACTCTACCTACAGAATAGTTATACCAAAGGATATACGTGTAATCTGACCACCCATGATGACTCACCCTTTTGCTATCTCTTATAAATAAGAAAAGAGGGACACTATGAAGGGGTTAGAAAAACTCTGCCTACAACCCCCCAAATATTACCTTTGAATATCTGGTAATCACCTCCATACTCGAACTGTCATCTCAATTAATATATATATATCAATTTATCTTTAAATCCTTGCTAGAGGTCGTGGAATACCCAATTTATGGGCTCTATGCAAATATGCTAGTACAGTAATCTAGTTTACTATTGTCTTATATGCTTGCCAACACCCCTAGCCAAAGATAACCTCCGTAGTCTAAGAGCTAGTTTCCCCTCTACGAAACTTGGCCCCTACAAAACCTTATCTAGAAAAGTAGCCAATATTTAATAGAATGTTCCTTGGCATTCCATATGCCTAAGGTAACCTATGAGCATCCCTCATGGATTATCCAAGAGCCAGGATCCTAGATGACCAATCTATAAGCTTCTTAAGTCATAGAGAGGTTTGGACCAACTTCATCCTTAATATAGTTAGTAGGTATATGGGCTATTTCCGAAAGAAAACATCAAATGTTAAGAAGAAGCGTACACGCCCTTTTTGCCCCCTTAACCAAATTTGATTTTAACAAAACTTGGCGTCTAGCTATTTTCAGATATGTAGAACATGTATTCAAGGTTCAAACTTAAAATGCTCGAGTGGATTTTTGTGGCATTCGCAGGAAAATTGATGAATCTTTTCTTGGGGACCCTTTATATAGCCTTAACTATGACATTTTTGCTATCGTGCTTCGAGGAATTTAGATTTATGTATATCAGGGGATACTGTAACTCAAAGTCACAAGCTTTAGTGGCTCATAGCCCTATTTTAAGAACAACTGCAGCAGCTGGGTGGTAGGTTCAAAACCACCCCCAAAAGTGCTCCCCCTTGAGGTTGGATGATTTGCCTCATAGCAACTGGATGAGTAGAGAGCCAAACTGCCCTAAAACTCACTCATGGATCGGTTCAGAGACTTGCAAGGTGAGTAACTTAATTGGACATGCTACTATCTGAAGAATCTGAACAGGGGCAATGAGAGCGTATGTATCAGGTGCCTTTTCTTAACACTAAAGGTATTCGGGCACCGTTAATTCATTACTACATGTAGCAGTTTTGAAGAATCTGAACAATTTGACTTCATCATCTAAGGTTTTACAATGGCTCGTTCTACCCATTATTTAAAATGATGGGGCTTTTTTAAAATACCGCCTGGTAACCTGAGAAAAAAAATGACTTGGAATTTTTATGATATTATCAGTGGCTTTATATAGCCTCAAATTTGGCAATAAACCACCAAAATATCATAGATTTACCTAATTTATCAGTAAACCCTATGAATGTATCGCGACATTTTGGGATTTTTGATGATATCGTGGTTTTTTCTTTTAACCCATGGTTACAAGCATTTGGCTTTTTGGTGTAATTCAGTTGTTCCCAAACTTGGAGCACGTTTGGACTTATAAATACTAAGCGAAGGAATAGGCTTAGACACAAGAGACTCGATAAGCTTGTAAGAGTACACTACAACCTGCGCCTAATGGATAAATATTTAAAAACACCCATTTCCTCAAATGAGTCTATTGATTTGTCTAATATCATTACAATTCATGGTGAAGAAGATTCTGACCCTATGTATGAATGGGTTGGAGAAAATATTTTTGAAGCGTGCAATGTTATAGATAAGCATACAATGTTATAGATACCCTAGAAGGTAGACCATATCCATACATTGCTGATGAAATTGGTGTTGAGCCAATGGTTTTAGATTGAGCACCTATTGCAGAGAATGAACACAATCCTATTTTACGTACCCAGAATCGTTCAGTAGTTGATATCAATATTGATCCCACTCAAAAACTAGATGATATTGTAGGTGATGACAGGAAGGATGATGATGATGGTGGTACAGAAGGATCCTATAATACTGATAATCTAGGTAGTAACTAAGGTAATACTAGTCTGGGCAATATCGTTGAAAGGGGTTACCCGTCAAGTTAAGGGGGTTACATACCATTTACTGAAGAGGCTGGCTTTGACCATGCAACTCAAGACTCCAATCACGGTTTTCGTCAAAGATTAACTAATTGGGGAAACTTACGAGGTCGAATAGGAAGGTCACAAATAGGATTTAGGTCAGGTTCATCTCACTGAAGTTTTGATGCATGTTCTCTTTCATCATACTTTAACGGTATGAGTATGGGAAGCATGGGTGTTAGCTATTACCCACATCCGTCCACTTTTTATACTCAGCAAAATGACTCATCTAGGGGTCTTTTAGGTACCATAAATTTGTACCTTGATGCATCATCTTATGGGTACGAGCATGGTCAGAGATAATCATCATAGTCTTAGAGACAACATTATACAGACAAGCGTATAGGATTAATAGTTGTAAGTGGTTTCCCACCCCTGGGGATTATGCAGTACTTAATCCAACAAGGGTATGAGAACCACATAAGAAACTGAAGCCTTTGTTTCAAGCATTTGATGTGGGAGAAATATTATTAGAATGCTTCTAACGTCAACTCACATTCATAAAAAAGAATAATTTTGAGGAACTGTGTCACTCATATATATATATTAGACTACTACATATCTGTAACTTTATGAGACAATTCCTAAATATCAAGTTTTAATTTGTGATCGAATTGCTTGTATTTTCTTGTAATAAACATTTTAATTATCAATTTTGTATTTAACATTTTTATTTACTTTTCCATAATCCTTTTAAAGTTTAAATATTTTAGGAGACTTCCTTCATATTTTCATACATTTTAAGTAATATTATAACCATATAGTAATAATTATCAAAATACCAAAAAAGCAATAACAAAATATCGTGATAATTTGGTTTAAATCGGTATATGATATTAATGCTGGGATAATCTCGTTCTTTATGGATGGTATGATTCCCATGGCATTCTACTCCAACCTCATAGTTTTGATTCCAAAAATCAAAACCCATCCAAGATTCAACAATACAGGTCGATTTGCCCCATCAATTTTATCTTCAAAGTCATCACTAAAAATTTTGCCACTAAGTTATCTCCTATTGCTGACAGATGTGTTTTGAGGGACCAAAGTACGCTTATCACGAATAGGAACATCCATAACAATATTTGCATGGCCTCGGAGATGGCTAATGAGATGAAAATCAAGTAAAAAATGGAAATGTGGCTCTTAAGATAGATATCAGTCAGGCATATGATACACTGAGATGGAAATACCTCCTCACGACTCTTCGAACATTTAGTTTTGATTTGAAATTCTGTGATTGGATGCAAACTATTATTGGTAGTAATATGGCATCTATTCTTATTAATGGTAGTCAATCAGGTTTCGTCCATATTGCTAGGGGTTCAAGCAAGGGGACCCGCTCTCCCCAATTCTATTTGCAATTGTGGAAGACATACTGAGCATCAATCTCTACAAGGGCAGAGAACAAGGCAGAATACAGACCATGACATCAACGAAAGGTACACATGGCCCCACTCACCTACTTTTTGTAGATGATATATTTATCTTTGTGAACGGGAACAACAGATGCCTGAGACAACTCATGCTCATTCTAACCGAATATTAGAAGGTCTCAAGACAAGATATTAGTGTGGCCAAAAGCAAAAAAAATTCGAGTTCTATACCTCTCACCCGCAGGAGAGTGGTCACTAAGATATTTGGCTTTAAAGAAGGAAAATTTCCAAAGACATATTTAGGCATTCCACTCATTCAAGGGAGGGCAACAAAGCTAGCGATTTTACCGCTATTAGAAAATATCATAAAAAGGGCTAACAGTTGGACGGGAAGCATGATCTCATTTCAGGGAAGGACCACTCTTGGAAAGTCTGTCCGGAATAGTATCTGATTCAAAATATGGCAGTATACAAATGGCCTAGTTCGCTTATCAAAGAGGGAGACAATATCCTTAGAAACTACATCTGGACTAAAGACCCAACCAAAATGAAGGGGGTGACGCTGAAATGGGATAAGGTATGTAAACCGACTAAGAAAGGGGGGCTTGGTATACGTAGTATGAGAGAAGTCAACAAAGCTATGTTCTACAAACTTTATTGGGTTTTTAAACAAGGAACAGAGGAATGGGAAAAATTTCTCAAATTCAAATTTAACAGCATGAGCGGGGATCCTATTCAATATTATAAGCCATCGACTTAATGGACGAGAATACAGACTAGAGCGACCATTTCGAAACAACACATAGGATGGCTCATTGGAGACGGATGGAAAATTAATTTCTAGAGAGACACCTGGGCAACTGATATCCCACTCATGGAACATATTGATCTGCCTTGACAGTTATGGAAAAATTACAGAGCAATGCTCAGCAATTTTATTAACCCACAAGGCTAGCATTTCCCTAACGACATATTGCTTCTACTGCTGGTACTAAGAATCAACATACAGAACATCCAATGCAACCCTAGTTCCCATGATACTATGATCCAGAAACCAGATATCCATGGAATATTCTCCACGAAGAATGCATATGATACATTGCGCAGTAAGGAAGATTTGGCATGGTGGTGGAAGTACATCTGGAATCAAGCAATCGACCCTAGACTGGGAGGCTTTTCTTGGCGCTTGTTGAACCATATACTCCCTATGGATGACGCCATAATGAAGAAAGGCATCTCTATTGAGTCGGTATGCCACCAATGCCATAACGCTTCATAAACGGAGTCTCATACTTTGTTGCGGTTCCCTTTTACAGTCTCTCTCTGGCAGAAGGCTACGGCATGTTTCTCGTATGCACCTATCACCCCATCATACAATTGAAAAACCATACTAGAGAGAAGTAAAACATATAGTCCATATATTGCTGTTCTTTAGGTGGCCATGGTTTTCGCAATCTGTAGCAACATTTAGAGAGCTAGAAATAAATGGCGATTTGATGGAATCAAAACCCGTATCCAGCAAACTATGCTACACATCATGACTGACATTGCATATGCCTCTCTCCTCTCCAAAAATACAATGAACAGCACCATTCAGGCCCTCCGGATCATTAAGGACCTTAATGTTCAGTGCAAACCAAGAATAGGCAATAACATAGAGGGCTGTAAATGGGGGTTTCCTACTCAAGACGAGGTCAAAATCTATTATGATGGTTCGGCCCTGGGCAATCCCGGTATAGCAGTTATAGGCATTATTTATAGGAACAAAAAAGGGGAAGTCTTGGGCACATACAGTAAATCCATTGGGCAAGCTACGAACTACATAGTTGAGATTACTTCAATTATTACATAAGTTCAGAGAGCTATAACACAAGGGTGGAGAAGTGTGTGGGCAACATCCGACTCGGCTGCTGCAATTAAATCGTTCATCAAAGATAAAATATCCTAGACGCTTAAAATTGCTTGGGAACTTATCATCCACCACCTTCTGCAAATCCGATACAGCCATGAATGGAGAGAATGCAACTTCTCGACAGATCAAATTGCAAGGAGAGGGTCAGACCTAAATAAACCAGTAGGAGAATGGAAAAATGGCAAACTGGATTACTTACAAAATATTGGGGACCATGTCACGGACTACTTCAGAGTCAGGACATCATGTGAACTCGTTGAATGTACATTTCGAGTGGAAAGTCGTTCGAACAAAGTAGGATGTCGTACAAAAGAAATAAGTACTTTTACAAATAGTCAAGACAAACGACAAGTTGGAAGGCAAATTTTAACAGTTCGTTTGAACGGACTTTGAAGTCGTTCGAATGACTTGGACGTTCATCTCGAAACCTCAAATTCGTTTTGTCGAGAAATGCGATAATTTCTAGTTTTTCATTTTTTGTTCGAACGATAGTGGAGGTCATTTGAACGAGACTTTCCTCCTACCATTCGAACAACCATGGACTCGTTCGAACGAATTGGTCCTGATGAGTGCAATTTCCTTGTTATTTTCTTTTGTATGCCCTTATGTTAATAGAGAACCCATATGCATATGCTCTAGTGATATATACTAGAGTATGGCATGATTGGTTTTCCCTCATCTTGTTAACATTTATTTGAATATATATTACTAAACTTTTTGCAAAAAAAAAGGTTTAAACTGGCTTTTTGCGTTTAATCATTAAAAAATGGAGTGTCCTAAAAGCTATGATAAATTAAAAATATCACGGTAAGCCATTACTAGGCAGAGGTTGGCAAGCTAGAATGGTTTGGCATTTTAATCCTTGGTTCTACCGCAAAGCTAGGTAGTTGGCACAAGGCCAACGGGACTAAGGTACCAATATGGGTAGGAAGAAACAGCAAAACCAAACCGAACCAATTTAAACAAAATGGTTCGGTTTCTATGAGGTCGGTTTCGGTTTGTAAAATAAAAAACCGGCAGAAAATGGTTCGGCTTCAGATTCCTTAAATTGGAACCGGTAAAAACCGAACCGGGAAAAACACCATCTCAAATCATGAATTTTTACACATAAGGTATTCTAAACATATCCTAAACTTAATTTTATCTAATGGATTGAAAGAGTTAACTAATGCAATCTTAAGAATAATAAATACAGTGAGATTTGTGAGATCGTCTTCACACAGGATGGAACGCTTTAAAACCTGTGTTAAAGATGCAAAATTGGAGCATAAGAGCTTGGTATGCTAATATGTTCCAACTCGGTGGAACTTAACATACCTAATGTTGGAGGCTACAGAAAAGTTTGAGATAGATTTTAAGAGATTACATGATAAAGAGTTGTCATATCATTCATAATTTAAGGAGTGAAGAATATTTTGGGACTTCCAACTTATTTAGATTGGGAAGATGCAAGAAGGCTTGTGAAGTTTATTAGAATTTTCTACATTGCAACATTAAATTTTACAGGATCCTTGTATGTTACTTTAAATGCTTTTTTTCAAGAACTTGTCACTATTCAAACAAAGTTGATTACATGTAAGAGAAGTCTGGATGTTGGCTTGATGTGTATGGCGGGGAGAATGCAAGAAAAGTTTGACAAATATTGGGATGTGAAAAAAATCAACATGTAATTTTTTGTTGCATTAGTTCTTGATCCACGATTCAAGATTAAATATGTGAGATTTTGTCTTAATTCGAAATTGGAATTAAAAACATCGAAAGTAGATCTAATATCATCAAGGGTGAAGGATACATTAGTTCGCATCAATGATTGGCATTTTGGAAAATACACTTCATTGCAACATCAGAATAGTGGTGAATCTTCCCAAGGGTTAAGGAGTGAAGAAGATGATTATGAAGATGATGATGGTATGTTATTGGCTGATGAGTTTGAAAAGCATTTGGAAGAAGAAGATAATTTAGTGAACAAGTCTGAAGTTGAGAGATATTTGGCCGAGGTGTGTGAGTCACCAAAGAATAATCACTTTGGTATTTTAGATTGGTGGAAAGCTAATTATTCAAGGTATCGGATTCTATCTTTTGATGCACTGGATGTATTGGCGATTCCTATTTCTTCGATTGCGTCAGAGTCCACTTTTACTACGGGTTATTGTATACTGGATTATATCTGTAGTTCATTGGCTCCTACCACTGTGGAAGCTCTTGTATGTGCACAAGATTAGCTATGGCCATCAATGGTACCAATTAATCTTCGGGAGTCGATGGATGAAGTTGAAAAACTTGAACAACTCGATATAGGTAGACATATTTACATAGATATTTTATTCATATTACTTTTTAAATTTTTTACAACTATTTATAATATGAGTGTTCTTCTTATTTGAATTTAGAGTTGCTTGGAGGATCACTTTTGCATCCTTCTTTTGTTGAGGATTGATGTTTACCTACCAAAAGGTAATCTTTGAGCAACTTTTGTTTTGCTTTGTGATAATGCTCTATCTTGTTCATTGTAGAGAAACAAATTTTGTAGGCCACTAGAGCTTCAATTTTATTTATTTTATTTTTTTTTTAGCACTAGAGTTTCACTCCAACTTCATTCATTATTTCAACCGTTGGGACCTCTGGATTCTCCAGAGAAACTGATGATGATATGTTATTACTATGGAGGATCCATAGAAATAGATAATGGTATGTCGATACTAGCTTTGAGTGCTTAACAAATGTCAACTACATGAATTTGAGAAACATACTGTCTAGATTCTCTCTTTGTCTGCCTTTCTATCAGAGACTCCTGCTAGATTAGGGTGTTTAGAGCACTGTGAAGAATCAAACAACAAATTTGTTTATTAGAAACTTAACTTAGGTAGGAGTTGATTTCGATGCAAGTGCAGCTCTAGTTTAATATGTTAGAAATCTAATACAATATCTATGTTATTCTACTTTATAATAGAGGTAAGCACGGGTCGGTTTGGGTCAATTTATGCCAAAACCCAAACCCGAAATCGTACTTATCAGTTTCAAAATTATCAAACTGAAATCAAACCGAGCTTAACATAAACCGAACCAAACCAAACCGATTGAGAAATGGTTAAAACTGAAACCGAACCGCAACACACAGCAAAGGTCAAACTGAATCTAAACAACAAAATATACCAAAACAAGAACCGAACCGAACCAAAAATATTTAGAGAAAACTCAATTATGATTTAAAACTCAAAAGCAACATAATATTTAAAGAAAACATAACAAAATTATAGGCATAATGATCCATAATAACCACAATAATATTAAGAGTTTCACAATTTCTTGTTTACATTAATTCCTTACAAACTCCTACTACTAACCACAAAATGTAACTACATTAATGAAACATAATAACCACCCCCTATTCATAATTTGAATCATCCATTAATCGACAACGTAGAGCAAGATGATAGTTATTACTGCCAACATGAAAAAGAAGTATTAGCACCAAAATATTAATCAAGGCCTACATATAAAGTGTACCATTATAAAAAATATTTTTAAATACAATTTATAAGTACTTACGTGCTTGCAAAACCAGGCCACACTATTTTATTGCTAATCCTCCAAAAAGCTCTCTCTCTATGATTGCCTGAATATCAATCCAATAAACTATATCATCCACACTTACAAGTTAATACTAAATGTTAAATGTTAACCTTGTGCCAATTAATTATACTAAATGTTACTAATAAATGCTAAATAACTTTGTAAAAGATAACTATAGATGCATTCTTTATAAGTTTGTACCTTTATTTTTAACTTAAAATACCTCAATAGGTTTTTGCTCTGATTGTAATCCATTATGGGGTAGATGAAGGAGTGAAACTCTATCACGTTATATTTCTATTAATGAGAAAAATTCTAGGTTGATTCTATATCCATTAGCACTATAGGATCAAGATGCTGCAAACATAGGCTTAGTTTCACAGCATACCTAAAGTAGAAGAAATATAAATATCAAAAGAGAAAGTGAAATCATTTGTTATTTTCCAAATGTGTTCTACTGCGGCAGTATTTAGAGTTAAATCTTTAAAGGACAAAGAAAACCTCCTTTTTACTTATGACCCACATACTTACTGGTTCTAGAAGTTGGTTCCAATAGGCCTACAAATCATTATAAAGTAGAAGAACATACATATTGTATTAGCTTTCTAACAGATAGAACCAGAGGTGTACTTGAACCAAAATCAACTCCTACCTCAGTTAAGTTTCTAACAAACTAATTTGTTGTTTGATTCCTAACAGTGCTCTGAACACCCTAATCAAGCAGGGGTGGTTTCTGATAGAAAGCCAGATGAAGAGAGAATCTATACACTATGTTTCTTGAGTTCATATAGCTGACATTTATGAAGCACTCAAAGCCAGTATCGACATACCATCATCTATTTCTCTAGATCCTCTATGGTATCGACATACCATCATCTGTGTCTCTAGAGAATCCAGAGTTCTAGATAGATGAAACAATGAATGAAGTTGGAATGAAACTCTAGTGCTCAAAAAAATAAAAAATAAAGCTCTAGTGACCTACAAAATCTATTTTTCTACAATGAGCAAGATAGAGCATTATCACAAAGCAAAACAAAAGTTGTTCAAAGATTACCTTTTGGTGGGTAAACATCAATCTTCAACATAAAAAGGATGCAAAAGTGATCGTCCAAGCATCTCTAAATTCAAATAAAAAGAAAACACATGTTATAAATAGTTGCAAAAAATGTAAAAAGTAATATGAATAAAATAACTATGTAAATATGTCTACCTTTATCAAGTTGTTCAAGCTTTTTGACTTCATCCATTGACTCCCGAAGATAAATTGGGACCTTTGATGGTCGTACCTAATCTTGTGTACACACAAGAGCTTCCACAGTGGTAGGAGCCAATGAACTACAAAAACAATCCAATATACGACCAGCCATACTTAAAGTAGACTCTGAAGCAACCAAAGAAATGGGAATCGCCAATACATCTCGTACAACAAAAGAAAGAATCTGATACCTTAAAGAATTAGCTTTCTACCAATCTAAAATGTCAAAGTGATCATTCTTTGGTGACTCACACACCTCTGCCAAATATCTTTCAACTTCGGACTTGTTCACTAAATTATCTTCTTCTTTTAAATGCTTTTCAAACTCATCACCCAATGACATACCATCATCCTCTTCATAATAATCTTCTTCACTCCTTAACCCTTGGGAAGATTCACCGATATTCTAATGTGGCAATGAAGTGTATTTCCCAAAATGCCAATCATGGATATGAGCTAATGTATCCTTCACCCTCGACGATATTTGATCTACTTTCAATGTCTCAAATTCCAATTTCGAACTAAGACAAAATCTTATATATTTAATCTTGAATCGTGGAACAAGAACTAATACAGCAAACAATAATAAGTAGATTTTTTCCACATCCCAATATTTATCAAACTTTTCTTGCATTCTCCTTGCCATACACATCAAGACAATATCAAGACTTATCTTATATGTAATCAACTTTGTTTGAATAGTGACAAGTTCTTGAAAAAAAACATTTAAAGTAGCATACAAGGATCTCAAATTTTTTAATGTTGCAATGTAGAAAATTCTAAGAAACTTCACAAGCCTTCTTGCATCTTCCCAATCTGAATAAGTTGGTGGTCCCCAAATATTCTTCCTTTCATCTCCTCCTTAAATTAAGAGAGATATGACAACTCTCTATCATGTAATCTCTCAAAAACTATCTCAAACTTCTCTACAGCCTCCAACATTAAGTATGATGAGTTCCACAGAGTTGGGACATCTAAGCACACCAAGCTCTTATGCTCCAATTTTACATCTTTAATACAGGATTTAAAGCATTCCAACCTATGAGGAGATTATCTCAAAAATCTCACTACATTTCTTATTATTAAAATTGCATTAGTTAAATCTTTTAATCCATCAGATACAATTATGTTCAAGATATGAGCAGAACACCTCATGTGTAAAAATTCATGATTTAAGATGGTGTTCTTCCAGCATTTTGCATTCCTTCTCAAGTAATCAATAGCCGTGTTATTAGAATTTACATTATCATGTATAACACAGAAAATGTTATCTACCTCCAATCAATCAGACACTTCTCAACCACTCTTCCAGTGGTCTCTCCCTTGTGATCTGTAAATTGACAAAAAATTATTATATTTTTTTCCAATTTCCATTCCTTATCTATCCAGTATACGGTAAGATACATATAACAATGGTTTAAAATAAATATCCATGTGTCTGTGGTAAGACAGATTCTTTGATCCTTAAGAATCTTCTTTAAGCTTTGTTTCTCATCTTTATACAACTTGAGATAATCCCTAGAAATCATGAAATGAGATGGGATGGGAAACCTTAGAATAACAACATTGCAGAAGTGTTTAAGCCCAAAACCTTCTACAAATCAAAATGGTAATTCTTCCATAACGATTATCTCAACTAATGCTTGCCTACATGACTCCACACTCCAAGTAACTCCCACAACTTCATTTTGTCCATCTCCTTTTGTTTTAAAAGCTAGTGTTTGTTGACCTTTTGTAACATTCCCATATTTCCCATATAGATATTTTCTACAAATATTGTTCAAGTGATTCAACAAGTACTTGTTCCATTACTTTTAGAATGACATCCAATATTAGTTTGATAATAATTGCATTCTGCTCTTTTCAAAACTTTATAAGTACCTTCTATAATAGTATAGTTATCCCACGTTTTAGATGCTTTACGTTTCGTACCTCTTTTTTCCATTTTGGGTGATAATAGAACATCAGGTTTCAAATTTTTACCATCTAGCCCAACTTGAGTTGTTTGTTCACCATCTTGAGTAAGACTTTGTTCCATTTACAAATCAGTAATAAAGAGTCAAGTGATTCAGACATCTTGACTTCACAAACATAATTCAAATGAATTTTTATAGGTTATAAAAACACCACTAAAAGCACTTAATGAAGAACTTGAGAAAATACCTGATTGTCATGAATTAATTGTAGATCAACTATTACGGACTCACTACATTTACTTTTTTGCCCCTGTTATTCCCTTGAAGGAGTGGTGACTTTAATCATACAAAAGGCCAATTAAGAGTAAAGTTATGATAGATTTAAAGTATTTTGAAATCATCCTTAGAGACAACATATATTATTTCAATCACAAATTCAAGATTAAAACAAAAATAATAAAAACCCCATAATAAAGAGAAAAAAAAGTCAAATTAAAACCAAAGGAACCCAGCATTTTATGGTAGAGCATCAGCTTTAAAAAGCTTGATATTGTAAAGTTATTGAGATACTCAGCAATATATGTTGATAGTTTCATCACCTGCTCAACCAAAAATGAAAACTCAAAAATACAAAGGGTTTACTAGAAAAGATGATATAGTTTTATCATCTGCTAGGACAGATGATTTGATCTAGAAAAAGAGGAACTCTGAGATGTGTTGCAGGCCTGAACTTTTAGAGAAAAAAAGACCCTCATTTTGTCCATTAGAGCAAACAAAAAAACCCTCATTTTGCAAAGGAGAAAAAAAATTATATGATGAATTAATAATGATCAATGTAAGCCACTGCCACCACCACCACCCAAGAGAGGTGAAGATGATGATGAATAGATGATGATCTTTCCATTGTTACAAACTATTGAGAGAGAGAAAAAGAGATCATATCTTTTAAAGTAATCTTCCATTCAAAGTAATTCAGATAGAGAGAAAAAAAAAGGTACTCTCCAAATTGGAGGAGAGGAAAGGGGAGGAAACATTGTTGGTGAGGGGAGGAGAGGAGAGGAGGTAAAAGTTAAAATTAGGTTTTGTATTGGGTATGTTTATTTTTTTTCTGTTCTATTTTTACCGGTTCCAATTTAGGAAAACCGAAACTGAACCGTTTTCTGTCGGTTTCTTCTTTTACAAACCGAAACCGACCTCATAGAAACTGAACTGTTTTGTTTAAACTGGTTCGGTTCGGTTTGGCGGTTTCTACGATTTTCTGCTCACCCCTACTTTATAATAATTTGTGGACCTATTAGAAATAACTTCTAGAACCAGTAAGTATGTGGGTCATAGGTTAAAAGTAGGTTTATTTTGTCCTTTTAAGTTTTAACTCTAAATACTGTAGCAGTAGAACACGGTTAGAAATATAACAAATGGTTTCACTTTCTCTTTTGATCTTTACATTTCTTCTACTTTACGTATACTGCGAAATTAAGCCTATGTTTGCAGCATCTTGATCCTATAATGCTAATGGATATAGAATTGAACCTAGGATTTTGCTCATTAATAAAAATATAACGTGATAGAGTTTCATTCCTTCATCCACCCCATAATGGATTATAATGAAAGCGAAAACCTATTGAGGTGTTTTAAGTTAAAAAAGAAGGTATAGACTTATGAAGAATTCATCTATAGTTATCTTTTACACATTTATTTAGCATTCATTAGTAGCATTTAGTTTAATAAATTGGCATAAGATTAGACATTACATATCACACAAAAAATTGACATAAGGTTTGTTGAGACCAGATAAAGACCAATTATATGCTTCTTTGCAATCTTCATTTTATTTAATCGTTTACCTTATTTACTAATGCACAACTTCTTCACATTTTGAGCATTTATCTCTGACAATTATTAACTTTTAAGTGTGGATGACATAGTTTATTGAACTAATTTTTAGGCAATCATAAAGAGAGAGCTTTTTTTGGAGGATTAGCAGTAAAATAATGTAGTCTGGTTTTGCAAGCATGTAAGCACTTATAACTTGTATTTAAATATATTTTTTATAATAGTGTGCTTTACATGTAGGCCTTAATTAATATTTTGGTACTAATACATCTTTTTTATGTTGATAGTAATAACTATCCTCTTGCTTTATGTTGTCGATTAATGGATGGTTCGAATTATGAATAGGGGGTGGTTATTATGTTACATTGCCAAACTTGTAAAACCCAATTGAAATATATCTGTAAAGCCACGTTCTGCTCTACCACTTCGTAGTAGGCCATCATCTAACCAATGTAACGATAGATGGCATCTGCACCTAACTTGGCTGCAGGAAGGGTGATCGCTACTCCGGCGTCACCAAGGTCTCTCAACTTCGAAGGACTCTAATCTGCCTAACTCTCCAAGGAGAACTTAACACTAGCATCTGTACTTGCCAAACTTCGGTGGTAATGACCATTGCTGGAACCTGCGTACATCTGCGTCACAACTTACAACTCTTCCCACACTCAATAAGCTCGACGTCTACGTCGAGAACAAAGTTGTGACATATAACTGACTGACTGCTGAAGCGTTTCTCCATCTCTTCATCCCTACTCGAACCTGAGTACTTGGGGAACTTAGGAACAAGAAACTGTCACTGCACCTGTCGCCCTGAGCTCATTGGCTTACCATGTCCAAATGTTATCAAACTCGCGGAGACCAACCTTCATTCTATCGCAATCATCTTTAAACAGAAGCGTAGCTATTCACTGTCTCTGAACTACCTTCTACAAACGCAGCCAACTCTAAACGGTTACTGGGATGTGGTCTTCTAAAGACACTCCATCAATACAAACAAAGAACGAGGCGCGGGAACTCTAATCCCTACCGCCAACCACCAAGTGATAAGGAATTGGGAAACTAACAACCAATTCCGCTCAGGAACTTATATCCTAGAGCATTCATCCATCTGAGATCATGTCTGAGGTAACCCGCACAACTGACTGTAACTCAACTCTGTTATGCGACAACCACGTAACTTACTAACCTTCAGAAATGTGAGTCTTTACCCATCTGTGAGCTTAAAATGATCTAGAACCATCTTGTGGAACAACATGGATCAACTCGGCTAGAGCACTCGAACGCTGACAAACCTGAAACTCAACCACGGAGCCAGAGAACAAGCATCACTCGGCAACTTGCCTTCTTTGAGTAAGAAAAGCAGTGTCCTGTACAACTGCGGGACCAACTGCGGATAAGCGACAACCCAACTTGGGGGGTCGCAGTTCATGTCGCGTAACCAAGAAAAAAATTTCCCTCGACGTCTACCTGACGATATCACTGTATGCAAACTCGGGACCCAAACCATGTCTTCATCTTTACATCATGTCGTTTCAACATCGGCTCATGACGTTCGCCTCCGAAACGTCTATGTCCAACTCAGGACAATCAAAACGAGTATCTCTCAGGATTCTTCAATCTTTTGTAGACACTAAGGACTTCCAACAAAACCAAGCTTCACGGCTTCCACACGAAAATACTCAGTACAAAACGCATACCATATCGATCTCTGCTGAGGGGCATCATCCTTTATCACAACTGTTACAACTCTTTGTAGTGCGTATGCGGATCCGATATCAATGAACAACTGCTAGATCGCCCTACTACAATTCTTCATAGAGGATCTGTTATACTGACCAGCCTTCTAGAGACAACCAATGATATAGATCATCGCGTCCAACTCAAATATCAATCCCCCTCTTAGCGTCATTGTCCAAAGCATACTTAACTTGAGCAAACTCGCGCTCAGATATGGAACCTTCATCCTGCTTCCAATATCAACCAACATGTAGGCAACTCGCTCTACAAGCGTTCACAACGGTGCTTGGATCATCTATACGAAGCAACTACGGCTCTGGCGGTAATAACTGCCAAATGGGTATCCTATACTACCAACTCGGGAATCATCACTCTGATCTGCTCTGACAGACGTAGGCACAACCCATCTATGCTCTGACAAGCAAACTCCCAACAAGCCTTGCTCGGATAAGCCTAGACCAAACTAGTCTAGTTCTGATACTATCTGTCACGGCCCAGCCCGGGTCTGCCACTACAGTGCCCAGAGCACAACGGAATAAGGGACCGTGCGGCGTACACGCACGTGTGGTCGGTGCGTACAAGCCATCTTCGCGGGCGCGGCGCGCTAGTAGAATATAATCTACGGATGCTAGAGCGACATCCAGATAATCCTCGATACTCGTGAGGGGTCATCAAATCTCTATTCGGAATAGGCAACAACGCTGAAGGTTCCCTCAATAATCCCTATAGCGTAATCTCTCGTGACGCGCACGAGGTACAAAAAGCGCACCTGTCCTGTAGCGGATCAGGGTAGCTCAATATGTCGGGTTCCAGATATGGGACATGTATATCTCAAGGGGCGACGAGCCTGGACTATTTATATTGTCCATGTAAAAGGGGGGGGTGCGTCTCGAGTAGCCTGTGGGGCATAGCGGCGCCATATAAAGCCCTCTCTAGAAAGCGGCCCGCATTGCGAGGCAATGTCTCCTAGCCTTCCCTAGGCCTAGGAGAACTCATGACTATCCTTTATAGATAGCCCATGAGGCGGGGTCCTTGATGACCAAGCATTAAAGCTCTTTTAGTCATGTGGAGGATTGGTCCAAGGTTCCTCCTTAATATAGCTACTAAGTAAATAGTTAAATTCCAAAAGGAAACGTTAAAACTGGAGACGAAACGTACTGGCCATTTTCGCCCCCTTAACCGAATCCGTTTTCGACAAAACTTGGCGTGCAGCTATATTAGGATATAGAGAACATATATCCAGGGTCAGAACTCAAAACACTCGGGTGGATTTGGCCGGCGTTCGGTAGGCCGTCACAATGTATCTGTCAAAGCTATCATTATTATGAGTTTAATGTTTGCAAAATTTACCCCCATTAAGGAAAACGATTGTCATTGCAAACTTTAGGGATATCTTGACTATAACTTCGATTATAGTTTATCTTATCATAATTAGTCTTTGAGCCCCCTTTAGTTTTCCTTTCTTTGTAAATTGTAGTAGTTTCTCTTTTTCCATTTTTATATACGTAAACCTTTTCCTGCATAATGCCCTTCCCTCTTCTTGTTTTCTCTTCCTCCGTCTCAGTTCTTATAAATATGGTATTAAGAAGTTCCGATTGTTTCTTCACCCACATCTCAAGTAGAGACTCTAAAATATCCTACACTTGCACTGGTGATTATTTTTTATTTTTTTGAAAGTTGAGCTGGGGTTGTTTAATGCAAACCCCTGCTTTATTAAAGAAAAAGAATAAATATTACACCTAAATTCTCTGTTCACAAGGAAACAAGGCAAACAGAAACAGCAAAAACACTACTCTTAACCACAATAAACGGAGCACACCAAAGCCCCAAAGCCAAAGAGCAAGATAGGGGGTTCACATTACTCTCAATCATCTCGGTACCAATAGAGTTTGCATGAATAAACCTGTTGATGTCCGCAGAGAACTCTGAAGGTCGGATCTCAATGTACTCAACACCCAGCAACTAAATTTGCTGCTCCATTGGATTCAATGTATTCAAAAAACTGTAATAAGCTTTTAATTTCATTCATGATGAACCAAGTATTCCAGGGAGCAGTTTCCATATTCTTCATATATCCTACCACAGTTTTTGAGTCAGAAAGCATACACAACTTCTTCTTTCCTTTACTGATTGTAAGTCTCATACCAATCACAATAGCTTTCAATCCAGAAGGGGGACTGATTAGTGTTAAGGTTTCCAGTAGCAGCACCAAAAGCAACCCCATTTGGTTCAAAATAGCACCACACCCCCCTACCATTCTTATAAGAGCTATCATTGTTTACAGTCGCCACCCCCTCCTCTTTTGAAGGTTCCCATTTACACTTTGTTGGGGTCTTGAGCAGAAAAACAGCATTGAGGTTCCATTGACCTATCATCTGTGTTGTTCAAGCATTGTCTGAAAGCACAATCTCTTTGTGAGAAAGCTTCAGCCTGATCTCTTGAATGATATTTGATAACACTGTGCATTGCTTGCTTTCAAACACCCTGGTATTCCTTTCTCTCCAAATGCTATAGATAAAGAAATTAAAAGTTAGTTTTCTAACAGTGACAATAATATCTTTACCTTGAAAATGCTGTAAGATCCAGTCCATTTTCACTGTCCCAAAAGCTACAAATTCTGTTAAAACCAAGCCAAGACAAGTGATTGAAAAGGGGCAGCCAAAAATTAAGTGTTCTTCATTCTCAGTCCAACATAAGACACATTTGGATTGGAGACTTGAACAGTTCCCCATTGCAAAAGTTTATTCTTATTTTGTAACACTTTTCTCAAAGCCATGCATGTAATAAAGCAGTGTCTAGGGACACAATCTTTAAACCATACAAGGCCTTTTCAATCAACTCTAGTGTTTTTATGCCTAAGGTCCTGATAAGTGCTCTTAAGACTATAGTCCCCACTCAAGGAAGCAGACCAAATAACTCTATCTTCACAACCAGAGTATACAGGGACCTCTTAGTATTGGTAGCAATCTCATCAAGCCATCTTTGAGCATAGTCAGTTAAACACCATTCATAATTCTCCAACAGACTGGCAGCCTAAGCACTTCTGTGGATGGAGGAGTTGCTGGGGGAATCTAGGCATAAGAATTCCTAAGGGGTGCCAAGGTTCATCCCATAGGTCAGTATTATCCCCATTTACCCATAAGATGTCTGACCATCTCATTAGCCGTACCCCTATACTCCAAAATTTTCCTCCAACACCAAGAAGCATCTTGGGGAGCCTTTTTCTGCCAAAAGTTCTTTTCCTTGATGTAATTCTTTTTAACCCAATTGACCCAAATAGTTTTTTAAGAGGCCACCACAACCCAACATCACAGAGGCAATATTACACACTCCAAGGTTTCTAATCACCAAACCCTCTTCATCAACGGGATATCAAACAGTCTTCCAACTGAAAGCATCATCAAAGGGATATCAAATTGTCTCCCAACTGAAAGCAGGTATTAGCACAACAAGGTCAGTTCCAGACCATAGAAACCTTCTACAAGTATTATCAATTTCATAGATAACTTTCTTAGTGAGGATGAAACTAGTGGTCCAGTACACACTCATGGCACTGAGAGCAGTTTTTAACAGCCGAAGTCTTCCAGCATAAGATGAGAATCTACCCTTCCAATTTGTGATTAATATTTTTATTCAGGTTTTCAAGCAAAGGCAAGAAGTCAATCTAGTTGAGATTAAAGGTAACCTAAGGTATTTTACATGGAGAGCACCAAGAGTAAAGTCGAGCACTCTTAAAATCGGCAATACTACACATATCCATACCAAAACAAAAAATAATATTCTTGTTGCAGTTTACCTCCAAGCCAACAAACATTTTGAAATATGAGAGAACCTAAGCAAAGGCATTTGCAGATTGAGTGTCTCCTCCCATATAGGCAAGTAGATCATCTGCAAAACAAAGATGAGTTATTCTGGAATCCTTGCATTTTGGGTGAAGATTATAGACTCCTCAATCAACCTTAACACCAACTGGTTAAAGACCTCCATCATGAGCACAAAAATGTAGGGGAGCATGGGATCTTCTTGTCTAATTCCTCTCACCAAGGTTGTCAAATCGTGAATCGTAGAAGGAAAAAATCGAATTGAATCGCAAATCGTAAGATTTTTGTTGATTTTTTGAGATATCACCCAAAAAATAGAAAACATATACCAAAATTCACAAGAAATCATTGCAATTACCAAAATAATTATTTACCCATCATAGTTATTAGTAAACATTCATAAAAATCAAAAAGAAGTGTGACATCATCCATCAACAACTAATAAATCTTCAATGTAAGATTATAACATCCATCATTAAATAAGTCAAACAAATGTTTAGGTATTTTCTCCTTAATTGTAAAAACATAGAAACAAACTGCGGTCGATTTCATTAAGTGTGTGAAAAGAATTTTGAGTATTGCTAAATTCTAACAATGAGGTTTTACAAATGGATGTATTACTAGTTAAAAAGGTAGAGGCGATGTTTCAAACTTCAAAGGTAGGGTGTAATTACTTAAAAGGATAAGGGCATTATTGTACTTTGCGTTAAAATGTCCCAAATCCTGCTTTAAAGAAGAATTGAGGGTATTGTCGCCATTTCCACCGGGAAGAAGAAGAGCTCATCTATGAGCAGCAATAGACAAACAACAGCCTAACAACTACATCAACTCCCCCAAAAGTACAAGTAGCTCAAAGAAGAAGAGAAGACTTGATTGAATTCATGAATAAGTTCAAGAGATTTGCTTAAGAAGAAGATTTGATTGAATCCTACGATTCAGTCAAATCGTGTGATTTTCACGAATCATCTACGATTCAGACAAGCTGCGATTTCCTACTACAATTTGGATAACCTTGCCACTCACACCTCGAAAATACACATAAAGAACTCCATTGATTGAGATTGAGAATTATGCAGTACAAATGCAAACCTTAAACCAATTAATGAAATTTCTATAAAAGTTCAACCTTGTAAGCGTATCAAACACTGCCTCCCATCTAATGAAATCATAGGCTTTCCTATAGTCCACTTTAACAGCACATCTATCTGGACCCTTATCCCTATGGCAGTTTCTGACCAATTCATGTGAGATCATCACATTGTCAATAACAATTTTCTCAAGGCAGTTTTTCATTCTATTAGTAATAAATATGGGGATACATTTATAAATTACATTCATATAAGCAATAGGCCTAAAATCACCAAAAGTGGTGGGGTTTGGTATTTTAGGGACTAAGGTTATGGAAGTTGCATTGATAACTCCCTGCATATTACAAGTTTTGAAGAAGTTTTAAACAACGTTAAGGAAATCATTTCCGACAATGGACCGAGTGATTTTGAACAAGTGAATAGAAAAACCAAGACCAGGGGCTTTCCCATCCCCAATCCCATTAAGAGCAGTTATAATGTATTCTATAGTCACATCTTTTTCCAGATCAGCACATCCTTTTCTATAGGTAATGGTGATTGATGCTGTTATGTTACAATGGTTTATGCCAGAATGTTCTGCTTAAATTAAATGATATAGTGGAAATGTTCTATTTTATTTTTGGGGATTTTCTGTCCACAATTTATTTATGGTCTGATCGGTCGTGTCGTCGTTGGTAACTTAAGTTGCACAAATAAATTTCCTTAATGTGAAGATTGTGAGGTGAAGACATCTCTATTTCTTTGTTTGGATTCAAATTTGAATCATGAAGTAGTTCAGTTGTAGCAATTGATCTTCTGCAATAAGTTCTAAGATCTTTTTCTTTCCTTAATGCACTTTTCAAGAACCTCTCCGTTGTTTTTAAACATCTCAAGAACCTCCCTTTTAACTTCAATCTGATCTCTGACAAGTTCACCCAAACCGCACTTCACAACTTCTCTTTTCTCCCCCTCATCATGCTCTTCTTTCTCAACCGCACTTCTCATGGGAATTGCCCGGACTCGATTTTAGGAGCTTTGGGAGTGCTCAATCGGTTGTTCAAGTGGTATCGATGCTTGCCGCAATCGTTATGGTTCATGAAGGTGGTTATTTTCTTGCTGCGTATGTACAAGGGATTCATGTGAGTAAATTTGTTATTTGGTTTAGTCCAATTATAGCTAAGTTCAATTCAACCAATGTAGAGTACTCTCTTAGAGCATTTCCTCTTGGTGGGTTTCTCGCGTTCCCTGATGACGATCCAGAGAGCAATTTTTCGGCGAACAATATAAATTTGCATAAGAATATACCCAATTTATAAAGAGTGATTGTTATCTCAGCTGGTGTGACTGCAAATGTGATATTTGCTTGTGATCATATTTGTTTAAGTGTTTTCGGTCGGTTTGCCCGTACAAGAGGTGATTCTGTGGGTGCTTGTGCCTGAAGTTCGGGTATCTTCGGCTGCTGCTTGAGACGAGTTGCTTGCGGGTGATGTAATTATCTGTTAATGGTTACGAGTTGCCAAAGTCCGGGTTTTCGTCGGTTTCACAGCTTGTGATATAATTAAAAAAAAATCCTACTAAAAGAGTGTTTTTAAAAGTTGCGAAAGGAGATAAGAGTTTGGAAATTGGGGTTTCCCCGGATGAGGGTGTAGATGGTACTGGAAGAATCAGGGTTCAGTTATCCCCAAATGTGAAGTTTTTGAAGGTTAAAACAACAGGGTTACTAGAGGCTTTCAATATACTGGGAAAGAGTTTCGGGTTTTATTGGCAAGTGTCTTGGGAGGGTTTGAAGTAGACAGTTTTGAACTCCTCACAGTCAGCTACTCAAGTTTCAGGCCCTGTTGCGATTATTGCTGTTGCTGCAGAGGTTGCTAGATTGAATAGTGATGTCCTTTATCAATTTGCAGTTATTTTAAATATTAATATGCAGTTATAAATCTTCTGCCATTGCGGGCTTTAGATTTGGGTTCCCTAGCCTTTCTCCTTATTGAAGCTGCTTGAGACGGGAGAAAGCTACCTCAAGAAATTGAACAAAGAATTATATCATCTGGGATCACGGCTGTATTTTTCCAAGGGCTCTTTCTTAATATCCAAGACAAGCTTAACCTTGATTTCATTAAGGAGTTATGATGAATGATGAACTCCTCCGTGCTTTCGTACAAGAAGAGACTTTGGATACTTGGTATGACACTGGCTTCATATACACTTTATGGTGATAGGGTATGGCATTTCATGTTTTGGCTCCATTCATCTACTACGTGTACGTCAAATCTTACTCAGTTTCCTATAAATGTTATTTATGATACTGGAGATACTCATAAGAGTTGAGGTCCATGCCAAGTTCAAATTTTTCAACCCTAAAACTATAACAACGTATGCTGAACCTGTGAATTATGAAACAGATATATATTTTTATGTTTTCTTTTTTCTTGCATTACGCTTGTGACTTGTATGTATTAAGGTTTACATATCTACTAATTACTTTGGGTTTGCATATTTACTAATTATTTTGGGTTTGCATATTTACTAATTATTTTAAGTAGCATGCATCTGTCAAAATTATCATTATTATGTATTCAATGTTACCATTGAGCTCTTGGCTCAGTGGCTGTGTGACCCTCCACCCCATGAGAGGTCATGAGTAGGGGGATGAGAATTGTGGACAATCTTTGGGTTGTCGTGGGCCTTTGGGTTTTGTACCCTTCGGGGCTTGTGGCCTTCGGGCTTTGTACCTCTTCGAAGGCTTGTACCCTTCGGGGCCTGGTTACTCTGTGGTTACGGATCCCTAAAAAACCTGCGTACCTTTCAACAAAAAAAAATGTGTTTAATGTTTAGCTATAATAACCCCCATTCTGGCAAACCATTGCCAATGCAAACTTTAGGGATATGTTGACTATGTTTATAGTTTATTCTATCCTAATTAGTCTTTGAACCCCCTTTAGTATTCATTTCTCTGTAAATTGTAATGGCTTCTCTTTTTCCATTTGCTAAATGCACCTTTTCCTTCATAATGCTCTTCCCTATTGTTTTTCCTTCCAACTCTTATTTATATGCTATTAAAGAAGTCCTGATTGTTTCTTCATGACATCTTTCTTGAACATCTGTGATTGACGCTTGTATGTTATAGTGGATTATGCCAGAATGTTCTGCTTAAATAAGATGATACAGTGGAAATATATTTTGTTTTTCGGACTTACTGTCTGCAATTTCCTTATTGTCTGATCAGTGTTGTCTTCGTTGGTAACTTTTAGTGGCACATAAATTTCCTTAATCTGAAGATTGTGAGGTGAAAATATCTCTCTATATCTTTGTTTGGATTCGAAATTGAATCAAGAAGTAGTTCGCATGTAGTAATTTATCTTCTGCAATAAGTTTGATGATCCTTCTATTTCTTTAATGTACCTTCTATGGATTCATTTTTATCTGCAAGTCTACAAACCTTTTTATTCCTTGGCAATTATCACGACTATTAAACTCTTTGACACATAACTGTGTTAAGGAGAGGTAATATCTGTTGGATTATGTTGCATGGGCAGTGTCTCAGGAGTATTCCGACTCAGGTACAGGTAAGTGGTTGAATCAAGAATGTACAAGTCTCAAGCACTTTCCTTGGCTTGTTTGTATAGTTGGGATCCCAGACATACTCGAGGTGCCTAGGATTTTGAAGAGTGAGCTGAGAGCAAATTTTGAAATCCAATTTCACGGAAAGGATCTTATGCAATCCCCGTCCATAAAACTATGTCCTATACTTTAATTTTAAGATCAATTGACCAATGTTGACCTCTTTTAATTGTTTTAAGCAGTCTTTTTTTTATTACTTTCCCACACTCTTATGTCTTAATTATTTTATGCATTTCTCTTTGAGAAATTATAAATGCACCCTATTCTTTAATTAGCTCACCCCGATTTAACCTCTCCCTCTCAACCCACTTTTTTTTTAAGAAATACAATATGAATTTAAGAAAAATTTAAACAACCTAACGCTGCGTTGTACTTTTAATTATGCTTTGCTTACTTTGTTTAATTAGATGTAGAGAAATTAGACTAATCGAACTTATATCACATTCAAAATGTGTTTATTTTGTCATTTTCTCATTACTAAGCTAGAGTAGAAGAACTTGTTGGATTAAGGCCGTACGAATTAGGGGGGGGGGCGCTTTTAGATTGAAAAATAGTTATGTTTTTATTTT
Organism: Kingdonia uniflora; assembly: GCA_014058105.1. Classification (NCBI taxonomy): domain Eukaryota; kingdom Viridiplantae; phylum Streptophyta; class Magnoliopsida; order Ranunculales; family Circaeasteraceae; genus Kingdonia; species Kingdonia uniflora. The sequence goes on along the minus strand of JACGCM010000704.1, from coordinate 5,405,375 downwards.
AGAGGCATACTTGTCTTCATATAATTAGAGGTGTAATGAACTTAAAAACAAATGGATGGGCGATTTTAGATTTTGGAATGTAATTAAAATGACAAATTAGCGTTTAGACCCTACATAATGACCACGAATTGGTCCAACCCCCTTGATTGTCTTTTTTAGCTTTTCGACCTTAAAATCATTTTTTTTAAATAACAAATTTACCCTTTAAGCTTGTCTTCCCTAACACTCAAAATCTTCATCTGCATCCGAATCCAAATACCAATGAAAGGTAGAATTTATTGTTGATAATGAGGAGACGAATAAATTATTGTATAATTGTAAAAGGTGTTTGTAGTTATGAACTAAAAACTATTGTTAAGTGTAGTTATAGAGTGAGAAACAAAGTTTGTTTGGGAGAGAGAGGTTAATGATAGTTGATTTTGGTTTGGAGATGGGTGATTTACAATTAGGGATGAACGATTTCGAGTTAGGGATGAGTAATTTTTGTGTTAGGATGAGTAGTTTTGAGAAGACAAATTTTAAATACACCCCATATTCTCAGAAGCTCGCCCCACTTTATGCTCAACCCATTTTTCTTTTTCTAGATTAATTAGCTCACCTCATCTCTTTAGAAAATACCAAAATAAGTTGAGATTTTTTTTTTAATATATAGTGTAGGGGCGTGATCTCGTAGATGGGAGCTCACACTCTTACACTATGGGTGTTAGCTTCGACTAGAGGTTTTGACAAATATATATGACAGAAATAAGGGGAATCACTGTACTAACATACTTGCGTAGAGTCCATGAATTGGTATTCTCCACGACCTCTAACGAGGATTTGAATAGAAGATTGTATATATAGATGAGGTTACAGTATGAATCAAGCAGAACTTGAAAGTGCCCAAAGGTTGTTGATATTGGAGTAGGTTTGGGTTAAGTTTTTCTAACCCTTTCATGATGTATCTCCTCCCTATTTATAGGAGATAGGAAAGGGTGAGTTACCATACGAGGTCATATTACATGTATACCCTTTTAGGGTAGCAATCTTATACGTGAGGTCAGTTTTGGCACTATAGCTGTCTAGGGCTTGTTCTACTGTATTATCTAGTGAGTTGGTTGTCAGGTCTGTCTGCCTTTGACCATGTATTAATATGGTCGAAGTCCTTTCGAACTCTGTGCTAGGCTCTGGATGATGTCCTTCCGCTTCGACTATTGCGACAAGCTTTGACGTGGCCATTGAGTGTTCGGTTAGTCTCGGAGGGCTTCGGGTAGATCATATGCCTTTGGTTGTTTTATTGGTTCCTTGGACTTCGAGTATCTGGTAGGCTTTGATGTAGCCTTTTAGTGTTCGATTAGTCCTGGAATGCTGCTAGTAGGCTACTACATTAGCCCCCTCTTAGCTGGTGCCTCGAAAATTGTTATAGATGGTGCATACTGAGAAAATATTTTCCTAGAGGAATTTGGTGACTTCTTCTTCCCTTGTTCCACATAATAGCACGGCTTTGACCTATTTAGTAAAATAATCTGTGGTGACTAAGATATGTTCTCTACTGCCCGATTCCTTGTGGAAAGGGCCCACCAGATCGATGGCCCATCTCTTAAATGGCCAAGCGACTTGGCTGCAGTAGAGTTCTCGTGAGGGGCTTCGAATGTCATGGGTGTGATGCTGGTATTTGTCGCAGTGTTTTGCATACTCTTCGGCTTATATTCTTATATTTGGCCAGAACAAATCCTGTGTGATTGCTCAGAGAGCCATTGATCGGCCGGCAGTGTGGGAGCCGCAATTGCCTTCATGGAACTCAGTAAGGATGGTTGTTGCTTCTTGATGAAATATGCAATGAAGGTGTACTCTGTTTGGTGCTTTTCGGTATAAACTACCTTTGAGAATGGTGAAGCGTCGGGAGTTTTCCAATAACGATCATTTTGCTCTTGGGTCTTCTGGTACGATAGAATGATTGAAGTATGCAAGGAAAGGTGTGTGCCAGTCTTCGGGATCGAGACTCTCGCGCCCAGTATTGATGGTATTGATTTCTATCTGGTCGATACTTGGGCATTCGTGTACTTCGATACTGAGTGTCCAAGGTTCGGACTGGCCTAACATGGCTGCAATATTCACGAGGGCGTTAGCATGTCTATTTTCGCCTTGAGGGTAATGTGTGATTGATGATTTTTCAAGAAAACGATCTATGTGCTGGTGGACGAATGTTGAATACTCAGCCATGTGACCATTCGCCAGGTTTTAGCCAGTATATTATCGCTAGACGAGCTGTGAGTCGGTGAATACGGCTTTTTTGGGGACACCAAGTTCAAGGGCTAGATCGAGGCCATTTATCAAAGCTTCGTACTCAACCTCGTTGTTGGCACATTCGAAGTTTAACTTGATAGCATTTTCGATGCAGTCGTTTGATGGTGTGACCAGGACGATGCCTATCCCGGAACCGTTTGGTCCGGCAGACCCATCGATAAAGAGACGCCAACCTATGTTAGGGTTCCAGGAGTCGTTCTGCTCTGGCTGATCTTCGGGTTGGTCGTCGTCATGTTCTTCCTACACGATGTCATCGACTGGGAAGTTGGTTAAGAAATCGGTGACTGCTTGACCCTTTTAGGATGCTTGTTTCTTGAAAGTGATATCGTGTTCACCAAGGTAGACAGACCATTGTTGGACCCGTCGGGATTTATCTTTCTTGGCAAGGATTTCTCGAAGGGGGTAGCTGGTGATGACACGTATATGGTGTACTTAAAAGTAGGGTTTGGGCTTTCGATAAGTATAGACGAGTGTAAGGTGAGGTCTTTCGAGCTTGTTATATCGTGTTTCGGTTGGTGTTAGAGTTTTCCTGATGAAGTAGACAGGTTTCTCGATACCTGCTTTTATTCGGATAAGGACTGAGTTGATAAATTCTTCGGTGACTGCGAGATATATAGAAAACATTTTGCCTTCGACCGGGGTACTCATGACAGGAGGTTGACCAAGTTAAGTTTTAAGTTCGAGAAAAAATTGTTCCCATTTGGGTGTCCAATAAACTTCAGGGTTTCTCTTTTTGGCCTTATGAACGCCTTGTTCGCGTAGGAGGTAGAATAACCAAGCGCAACGGTCATAGGACTTTTAAATAAAGCGATTAAGGGCTTTTATTTTGTCTGCTACCTATTAGACATCTTTCTTGGTTCGGGGAGAAGGCATATCAACAAGGTCTCGAATTAGGGTAGGGGTTGGTCTCGTGCCTCGTTTGCTAATGAGGTGACCCACAAATTTTCTGAAGGAGACACCGAATTGGCATTTGTCGGGTTTAATTTTATGTTGTATGATTGAAGGATTGAAAAGACTTTGGTCAGGTCTTGGATATGGGTATGTTTGTGGTGGCTTCTGTAAAGCATATCATCGATGTAAACTTTGATTGACTTGTCGGGCAAGGGTTTGAACATGGTAGTAACAAGGCGCTGACAAGTGACGCCCACATTTTTTAGCCTGAAGGGCATCACATTGAAACAGTAAAGCCCTTGTTCGCTGATAAAAGAAATTTTAAGTTGATTATCAGGTAGAAGGGGTACCTGATTGTAACCCGAAGCCGCGTCCATCATGTATAGGCGTTCGTGGCCAGAGGTGGAATCGAGAAGCACAGAAATGATCTGAGAGGGATGTTGTTTTTCGGTGTGTACTTGTTGAGATAAATAAAGTCAACGCAGGCTTGGATCTTGCCATTCTTTTTGGTTGCAGCAATGATGTTCGTGATCCAATCGGCATACTTGACTTCACATATAAACCTAACGGCTAAGAGTTTTTCAACATCGAGGTTCACTACATCTTGAATCCTCGGGGCCAATGTATGCTTCTTCTATCTGACGGCCGTAGATTTTGGGATAAGGTCGAGATGGTGGTAGGCCAGTGTGGGATCGACACCGGGCATTTCGTGTAATGTCCAGGCGAAGACATCCTTTTTGGATCGAAGGAAAGTGGGCAGTTTGAGCTTTTCGTCGGCATCCAGGAAGCTGCCAATAAATGTGCCTTGACCGAGGCTGTTGAGTTCGATATAAACTGTGGGTTCGACAGGTGTAGTGTCGGGGAAAGAGGTCGAAGGGTCGGGAAGTGAGAGGTACAACGATTGCTATGGATTCACCAGTTTTCTAGTAAGGTCAATTTTGGGATGCTCGCAGGATGGGGCTAATCTCTGTGAGCCTTTCAAGTCCCATGTACCACATGGGGTAGTGAAACGTAGTGTTTGATGGTAGGTCGAAGGTATGGCCTTCATAGCATGAAGCCAATCGCGGCCCAAGATGCTGAGGTATTCAGACTTTTTGTCAATGACAAGGAAACTAGTTTAAAGGGTTACAAGACCAGTGGTAGCAAGAAGGCTGAGTTGGCAGATGGAAACCTCTATTGAGCAGTTAAAACCTTTTCGTTTGATATTTGTGGGTGTGATTAGATCAGTCTTTTGGATAGCTCGAACTGTCTGAAGGAAAAGTGCATCAGTTACACTGCCAGTGTCGACGAGCATCGTATGGAGAACGAGGTACTCGACATTAATCATGATGACTAACGGGTCGGAATGGGGGAAACGAACGTGAGAGATGTCACAGACGATGAAGGATATACCTTCGGGTTGAGGGTGATGGTTGGACTCGAGTAGGAGGATTGGAAGTTTTTGCTAGTAGGTAAGTTTACATGTCACGCCCCAAAATCTGGTAATCGGTAACTTGACCAATTACTAGATTCTAAGTAGTGCAGGTCGGGGAATCCAAAGATTTTACCCCACAAATAGCCAAGCCGTAGACAAATTCTGGCTCGGCTATTCACATATAGCAATAATCATCAGAGTAAAGAAATGAAATAACAACATAGTGGAAGCAAAAAACATATATACATATCTGACATAAATATATACAATGTCCAAAATAAGGTACAGCAACATACGCTGGGATAACAACAAAAGCCTAAACTAAAACTGGTCGGCAGCGTCAACTGCTCCAAACACTGCTGAGGCTCTCAACAACTCAAACTACTCAACCTCTGAAAGGGGGCAAATAATACGAGAGTGAGCAAAACCATGGCTCACTGAATACCCAACAAGTCTAAATAACATACTAGTAAATAGATACAGATAAAGAGAGTGAAGTGAAACAGATAGAGTAAGTTAAAGTAGAATAATAGTAACTAATAGATTCATGATCCAAGTAAGTGAATAGTAAGAACATAAAGGAAATATAAGAGTAACCAGAGTATGAATAAGGAATATAAGAAAAGGAGGGAATGCGACAATGAGGGAAAGATACAATGATATGCCAATAATGTGATATGTACTAAGTTCTAAATGCTAAATGAGTTGATGTTGAAAACGTGATGCAATCCTATTATAATAATTAATGGTTGATCAACCGCTAGCATGTTTGACTTAAAGAGATCTGTTAAAGGGATACAATGGGTACGATTTTTGTCAAGCTCGACCAAGCTTGTGGATACTCACTTGATCAAAGTGTTCCAGGCTTTTCAACCCACGGAGCCAACGTCCGAAGTGTATTTCATTCCTAGGAGTTTCAACCTCAAGGATAAGCCCTGTACCAGATTGTAAATAATTTCTCATTCCTTCCTACACTCCCGGATGGGTTTATAAGGTATGATAGTATCCATCCTAGACCCACCTACTATTTTAACTCGACGTAGGACTCCTCCGATCCTATCAGAGGTCAAACGATGTAGAGCTTTGTTATGTATCCGATCTCGATAAGTTAAAAGAGTTTGCATGATTTGAAAAGATGCAACAGATCCTGAGGATCATAATGTAACAACCGTGAACCCGACAAACAAACATAGGATAACCACCTATAGAAGAGCGTGGCAACAATCCTAAACAAAATGCCCAATGACTCGGTTGCACCATCTAAACCGATGAAACAGCAACCTAACCGTCATCACAACTAAACAACCTTAGTCTCTAGAAGACTGAACCCAACAACAATAATACAACTACTAGTAACTACACTAACAACTTCTAGCAAAACCCAAAGCCAATGTAACTATAGTAACTAAAGAGTTAACAATTATACAGAGAAGTAATATGAAAATAAACCCTAACTGATCACAACACCTCTATGCTCAGAGTACTACTCAAATCAACATCTATTAACTAGTAGAGGAATTTAGAAATGAAGGAAAAACTCGCCTAAAGGAAATCCCGAGTCTTGCGGAAAACCAACCCGGAAACCCAACTACGATCCGCGGAAAAGCAAATGGAATGCCTGGTAATCTAACACACACCAGGAACAACAAACAACCAATAATTTAAGGAAATGAAAATAAAATCCAAACCCTAGAAATCAAACCCTAAGCCAAATCAAGCGGAATTGATGGAAAGGAATAAGGGAATTACTTACCGAAGATAGGAGAAGAGATTGCGGCAAAGCTGAGGAAGATTCTGGGAGCGAAGAGGAAGGTTGGATTAGGAGTGAGGAGGAGAGAGGAAAAGGTTAGGGATAGGAGAAAGTGAAGGAGTGAAGAGAGGAATGAAGAAATGAAGTATATAAACCCAGACACAGCTAAAATCGCGCCTCTGTTCGAACAGGGTGGACAAGGCTTGTTCGAACAGAAGGTTAAAGGGATGAAAGAAAACTGTCCCTAGAAGATCCTGTTCGAATAGGCAAAGTCCTGTTCGAACAGAACTGGTCTGTTCAAAAACTGAACTTTCCAGAAAAGCTAAGGAATTGCCGGGAGACACCACGGACCACCTCCACCACCACACAAACACTTCTACGAACCCAACCAAGGTTCCCCAAGGTGAACACACCACCTCTACCGCCCCTCGGCAACCAAAACGCCTAGGCCCCCAAAAAGAAATCTTTTCCTCGGGCGGCCCCAGAAATCCACCGGCCACTCCAACGGTTCACCGGAACCACCCCAAATCACACACACAACACATAAATACCACTATCAAAATTTTTACAAGCTTTCAAGGCCACAAAGCCACCTCTAACTCCAAAACACCTCCGAACCGCCCAAAACTACTAAAAGAATCTAATACTAAACCACCGTAAGGAATAAATGAATGCATAAAGGATGAGTAGAATGGATGAAAGAGTACATGCGGAAAATGAATGCGGAACTTAATGTGAAGGAAAGGAATCTAATATGCCAATGAGATTAAGAATAGGATTAAGAGTGAATATTAGGAATAATTAAATACGGGTCATTACATTACAACACTCTTCGACCCACTTCCTTTGGCTTCGGGTGTGGCCACTATCGATGTTGTTAACTTCAATCATGTAGGCTTGGAAGATGTGTACTTTGGCAGGGCTGATATTCAGAGCTTGCTGGGGCATGAGGTACGACCCGTCTAGGTAGTAAGGAAGGTCGACAACATATTGGTGCAAGCAGTCAGCTTTGAGGATCATCTCAAGTGAGCGTTGTAAAGCATAACACTTATTTGTAGGATGGCAGTTACATTTGTTGTTTTGGTAGTACGGCCTGTCTTTTCTGACTTCGATGGGGAAAAGATCGCGCCAAATAGGGTCGGCCTGAATGAGTGTGAGGAGGGTACTGATGGGTGTAGTAAGTTTGGGTAGAACTGGCATGGGGTACTTTTTACGGGGCTCAGAGGATTGAGCATCAAAGTGAGGGTGTTTGCGGTTGTCTCTCTCGTTAGAAATAGGAGCGACCATGGGTGTGCTTTGTTGTCAAGATCTGTTGTGGTTGGTGGTAGAGGCTTATCTCTAACGATTAGTTTCGTAGAGACGTTCGAGGTCGATATATCTATTAAATTTAGATAGTATCTCCCCGAGGGTCGAGGCTTTTGGAGGACGATATACTCCTTAACGTGGCTGTGGTCGGGTAGGGCATTTGAGTAGGCTAGGACAACATTCGCGCAATCGAGGTTTTTAACCTTGCGCGATTCATCGAAGAAATACTTTGTAAAGTTCTTAAGCGTCTGTGAGTGTTTTTTGAAATTTGAAAATGGCATCTACTTGCACTTCATGGTCTTTATTGAAGGCAAAATAAGATATGAATAAGTTTGATAGTTGTTCAAAGCTTCGAATAGACCTATTAGGGAGGTTGTGGTACCACTTGAGATGGCTATCAGTTAGACTGGTGGGAAACATGCGACACGAGATGTGATCGGCTGTGGAGTGTAGGCTTAAAGCATTATAAAACTTGAGGACGTGGAATTGTGGATCGGTGTTGCGGTATTAGAAAAATTTAGGGGTATGGAAGTTGGGAGGTACCTCGACAGCGAGAAGCTTCAGGTAGAGTAAGTTATTAAACAGATTCTACGAGTTCGGAGTAGGGCTTGCGTTGATGCAAATAGCGGCATAGATTTTCTGGTCGAGTTCTTTATGGGTGAGCTAGGCTGGTCAATGAGGAAAATACTGGGGTCGCGGGTGGTAGGGCCACGGGTTAGGGGTGTACTCTGCACTGCGTTCTCCAAGGACTTCCTAAGAAGAGCGCCTAGTGCGATGTCGGGAGGTTCGAAGGGTTGAGTCAGACGAATCCTCTGTGATGGGGAGGCTGAGATGTATCAAGCCTGCGAGTATAGTAGTGGGGGCACCTTCGGCACCAAACTTGACTGAATGCACCTCAGTTTGAGGGTGGGGCCCGAGGCGTGCTCGGGCAGAGATGCGCGAGTGGGCGGGGGCCCGTGAACACATAGGGGCGTCCTGGGTCTGTACGTGCTGAAGTTCGCGAACCGTGTGGCGTAGTTCATTAAGAACTTGGTGTTGTTTATCATTATCGTCAAAACGGCACTACCATTCACCCTCAAGTTCCTGACGGCAATCCTCGCGCTCAAGGCAAAGCTGGTTAGTGTGGCACTCTTCGGCCTGAGCGAATTGTTGGCTGATGAGGGCTAGCTGGGCGGTGATGCCGTCAGCGGAGGTATCGACAATGGAAGAGTTAGATCGAAGGGTGGGGGCCATTGGATATGGCTATAGGATGAAAGAAAAATTGATATAACACAGACGACGCCAAATATAGGGGTGTGATATCGTAGAGGGGAGTTCTTATTCTTACACTGTAGGTGCTAGCTTCGACTAAAGTTTTTGACAAATATATATATATATATATATGAAAGAAATAAGGGGAATCACTATGCTAACATACTTGCGTGGACTCCATGAATTGGTATTCTCCATGACCTATAACGAGGATAATCCACAATACGATTGAGAAGCTCTAGTTAGCTGAAAAGTATGAAAAACACCAATTGATTGGGAAAAATAAAGCTTTAATTGCTTAAAAAGGCAAAGTAATTATAAGAAAATCGCTCCAAAAACATTAGGCTTCCTCAGACCTCTTTCTAGATCTAACATAACCTAGAAAATAACCTAAGTTCCCTTTATATACTAAGGAACTCAAAAATCATAAAAGAACGGATTTTGAGGCAAAACAATGCCTGAGTATCAAAAACACCGCCAAATTCGTTTGAATGAACTAGGGAGTCGTTTGAATGACTTTACGCCTAATTGGTCTAAAACCCTAGAAAATTGTCAACTCGTTCGAACGAAATATGGCTCTAGGCCAAAATTCTAGTGAGTATGAAAAAGGTCATTCGAACGACTTTAATATAAACTTAAACGTTCCTAGATCCTCATGGATCATGGCCCCCTCCTTTAAGGGCCTTGAGCTCATGCTCAAGCTAGAACTGGAGAGGTAGGAATGTAGTGCTGCCCATGCCCCTGCTATATCACTTCGAATTACTAGGTAGATGACTCTTCTTTCCAACTCAGAATGACTCAATACCAGCACATGTCTTGCCTGGCAGCAACTTTCGGCGAAACACACTACGCCCTTTAGGATCATCATATTTTGCAACATATCTTGACGTAACAAAAGGCTATATCTGCATAAAAACCAACATAGCAGAAGTAGTTGGTAATGGGGGTTGAGATAACCTATCAGCCAATTTGTTGTCCACTCTCTTCTTATACTGTATAATCAAGGGAAATTGTTGGAGATACGATAACCTCTTTATCTGGCAAATTTGTTGTAGCTTGGACTGTGTAGCAAAAAACTGGAATGGTTTGTGATCAGTATATACTACAACCTCCTCTGGCATCGCCCCCATATCGGGTGGTTGCCTATAAGACGTTATCATATGAGACAATACTCTAGCCAACGTACCCTCTTGAACCGGTCGAACCAATAACACAAACTTACCGCTTGTATTAACCAACCACTTCACCTGAGTCGCCATTACTAAATTAGATGTAGTGACATGCTCCTGATAAGCATTGATATGGGACTCCTTTCCCTCCTTCACAAGATGATACTTACGAGCTCTACGGTAATGAATCGCATCTTGGTCCTAAAGATAAGGGCTACCCAAAATGACCTGACACACATCCAAAGGAACCACCTCACACGTTACCTCGTCAATAAACTTTTCAGTGACCGCAATCATGAATGTACACTGCTTTGTGATCATCAAATCTGCATCTTTCTGAATCCACCCTAAATTATACGGCTTAGGATGAGCTTTAGTCGTCAAACCCATCTTCTTCACCAACGCCTTAGAAATTAAATTTTTCTGCTGCCCGGATCAACAATGGCCTCGACTAAGCTCTTATTTTCCTGAATACTTACATGAAAATGTTCTTCCTGACTCTCCTCCTCGGTAGCCAAATTCCGCTAAAACATTAGAGTAAGCTTAGGATTAGGTTTATCTAAATTCAGGAGGTCAACAACATTTCCAGCTAATGCATATCTCTCTTTCTTGTTCTTCTCCTCCTTCGGCCTAAGCTCTGGGTAAAGTTTCCAACAATAATCGAAAATATGCCCACTCGCCTTACAATGAGTGTAATGAAACTCCTTGGACGAAAAACCATCTCCTTTGGCCTCTCCCTTATGCTCGTTTTTCCAAGATGAGTTGTATCCCGACTTGATCATGCCATCTTCTTTGTCACTTTTCAAGTACTTGCCTTCAAAGGTAATTGCCTTCATGGTAGCATCATCGATATTGGCCACAGTAAAATGCTTCAACTCTCTCCTAATAGACTCCGACAAACCCCCCGTGTACTTCATGAACACCTCATACTCGTTCACATCAATGTCAAAAACCATATATTGGTTATGAAATGCCGTAGTATACTCCTGTACGGATTGTTCAAACTTTTGGTGTAAGTTGTGCCAATTATACCATCTTTCTTGCTCATACCCAATCGGATAAAACTGCTTTCACACTAAAACCTTGAATTCTTCCCAACTCAAATCACCTACATCGTGGCATTTTCGATAAGATTTCCACCACGTGAGTACATGACTTGTGAATTTCAGCGTAGCAAAATATATTTGCTGAGCATTAGAGTATTTGTAAACAGAAAAATAGGTCTCTAACCTATTAAACCAATTATCCAACTTCTCGGCATCGACGAAACCATCGAATACTGAAATCTCAATCATAAAATCAATACAAAGATTTCGCATAGGATTCAATGACTTACGAAATCCTGTGCGTTCCTTGACGGATTCGACATCATTAGAATTGTTATTTATCCCTGTATTATCGATGTCTCCATAACCCTCCAGAACTCCTTTCCTTCTCGAGCGGCCTCGCTGATGAGAGCGGCCTCGCCGTATCGCTAAAGTGGAAGCCTTCACGAGGGTCATGAGGCACAATTGTTCTACCAACTCCCCTACAACAGAAGTTAGGTCAGAAACTGCCGTTTCCAAAATCGTGAGTCGGCCGTTGGCCTCCTCCATCTCTAAATCACTCTTCTTCTTTGAATTAGGTTTGTGATGAATTATCAAAGGACTCACTAGCTTCTCCTTCGTTTGCTTAAGATGGTCACGTGTAGAGACCATAAACCACAATCAACCCCCGAAGATCGTAACTAAAAAACTGATACCACTTAATCCACAATACGATTGAGAAGCTCTAGTTAGCTTAAAAGTATGAAGAACACCAATTAATTGGGAAAATTAAAGCTTCAACTGCTTAAAAAAAAGAAGTAATTACAAGAAAATCACTCCAAAAACCTTAGGCTTCCTCAAAACTCTTTCTTGATCTAACATAACCTAAAAAATAACCTAATTTCCTTTTATATACTTGGGAACTCGAAAATCATAAAAGGACGGATCTCGAGGCAAAATAATGCCTGAGAATCAAAAACATCGCCAAAGTCGTTTGAGCAAAATAAGGAGTCGTTCGAACGAATTTACGCTTAATTGGTTTAAAACCCTAGAAAGTTGTCAACTCGTTCTAACAAAATATGGCTTTGGGCCAAAATTCCAATAAGTATGAAAAAGGTCATTCGAACGACTTTAATAAAAACTTAAACGTTCCTAGATCTTCCTGGATCAGAGGATTTGAATGGGAGATTATATATATAGATGAGGTTACAGTATGAATCAAGCAGAACTTGAAAGTGCTTGAAGGTTGTTGATATTGAAGTAGGTTTGGGTTGAGTTTTTTTAACCCCTTCATGATGTCTCTCCTCCCTTATTTATAGGAGATATGAAAGGGTGAGTTACCATGCGAGTTCATATTACATGTATACCCTTTTTGGGCAGCTGCCCGATACATGAGGTCGGTTCTGACACTGTAGCTGTCTAGCGGCTTGTTCTACTATATTTCTTGGTGAGCTGGCTATTTGGTCTGTCTGTCTCCAACCATATACTAATATGGTTGAAGTTCTTTCGAAGCCTGTGTTGGGCTTTGGATGGTGTCCTTCGGCTTTGACTATTGCGACAAGCTTTGAAGTGGCCTTTGAGTATTCGGTTGGTCTCGGAAGGCTTCGGGTAGATCATATGCCTTTGGCTGTTTTGCTGGTTCCTTGGGCTTTGAGTGTAATGACCCAATTTTTTTTTTGCTATTATATGATGATTATGGTGATTTGGAGTTTAATGTTCCACCAGTTCTATGGTTTCTGTTGTTGTTGGGCAGAGGAGGTGGAGTTATGATTATAGAAGCCCGTGGTCGGTTTCTGATAGGGTTGTGTTTGTTGTTTCGGGTTGTTCCTATCTTCTGAGGATCTTAGTGTAATATGTGGTTCAGGAGTATCTTAGAGTGACTCTTTGGAGTTTTTCCTATTGTCGTTCAAACGAGTCCCATTGTTTTCCGAACAAATCTTCAGTGTCTTCTGGACGTTTTGACCATTGGATAGATTTTCGTTCGAACGAGATTCATTGTCGTTCGAACGAGTTGCCTTTCCCCCTAGAATTTGGCCCTAAGACTTCTTGGTCGTTCGAACAACTTTCGTATCCGTTCGAACGACTTGTCATTTATATATATCATTCTTCATTCTTTCTCCTTATTTTTTCTTCTCTCTCCCTCACCAACATAACCCTTACTTCTCTAATCCTTCTCCTCCCTTCAATTCTTCAATCCTTCTCCTTCCTTGTTCAAATTTGAAGCTTGAGAAATCATCTCCTACTTCCTGATTTCAGTTCTAGAGAGAGAGAGAGAGAGGGCTGTGTTTCCATTGTCGATTCATCGATTGGACGCCAATTCTTTCCGAGCTCAACCGTCCCTCTTCGGTGAGTAATTTCAAGGATCCCTCTTCCATTTCGTGCTTGATTTCAATTTGGTATCCTTTGTGATTGTTGGGTTTGATTATTGGTGTAATTGGGTTGTGATTGAGTTGTGGGTTGTGTTGATTGTTGGGCTGAATTGGTTGGGTTTTCTTGCAGCTGTTCGGTGGTGGTAATTGGGGTTTAGTGTGATTAGGAGTTGAGGTTCAGTTGCTGATTCGAGTGTGGCGCCAATTTGAAACTCAGTTTCGGGCGAGGATCCTTTGTTTGAATTGTGTTTGGGCTCCGGGTCTTGATAGTGGCTGATGTTGTGGTGTTCCTGGTCCTTTCCGTGATTGATTTGAAGTTCCAGAATTTGATTCACGGAGCATATTTCCGTTGGGGTGTTGTTTGGATATTTTTGCCAGGTTTGTCATTTCGAGCTTTATTTCAGGCGAGTTTTATCTTTCTTAATAACTAGATCATTATACTAATTCATAAGTTATTGTAACGCCAAGATTATCATGTTTATACAGTGATTGGGTTAGTATATGTTTATTTGCTTAGGGCATCTATACGGTTTATTTGCTTAGTACACTATGTGCATGAGTATTTAAGGATTGATTAAGTTAGTGCAGCATTTGGGTATATTGTGAGTTTAGCTACTAGATAGGACCTTGTAGGTTATAGATAGTTATTCTCATTTATAGGGGTTGCGACAATTCTGCATCGCTGTACTATATATATGGAAATCGTTGGTTAGCTATTAGGATGCTTAAGTTGTTACTTGGCACTAGTAATTAGGTTTGGCTTTTAGTAGGAATATACAGACGACACGTGGTTTAGCCATTATTATTATTAATATATAGTTTAGATAATATAGTTATTCCTTTTAGATATAGCTTCCTCGATTAGTTAGTATGTGGTTCTTGGTTCCTTGATAGCCTCTTGGGCGGTGAAGCTTCCGTTAGACATGGTCTTTGGTTCGGGGCACGTTCTCTTACCTATTCTTATCTTGATTAGCTTTAGGATTATCCTAGGTGTGCTCTGTGTTCTCGTGGCCTAGCCCATGAGAGATGTTATTGATTTGGTGGTTGTTTGGAATGTTAGATTCCATGTTGGAGTGTGGTATCTCCTGGACTGTTAGCTTTTGGTGGTGGATAGACAGTTTGTCCTTAATAGTTGGTTGTGGTGTTGAGCATCTGATAGTTTGCCTTAGGATTGTTTGCCTTATCGTGTTGTGACACTTATTGTCCTCATAATTCTTAGAGCTAGTAGAGCTTACTCGTTAAGCCTTCCTTTCCTTGGTGTGAGGCTTATAGGGTTGTGTTCCCTTCCCTCATCTAGGAAGCAGCGAGGCAGCATGGCGTTCATGAGTCTTCGACCTTGACGTCAGGTGGTTTTGTGAAGGTGTACTATCACCCGTGATGTTTGAATCTACTAGTCTCCTGTTATATCAGTTTGTGGAGACTGTCACCATTGATGTGTTCGTGAAGACTGTCGCCATTGATGTTGTCGCCTGGTGGGTTTCTGAACATCCGACCTGGAGACTTATGTACATGGATGTTAAGGGATTGTGATGAAGCTTTGTTCTTGGGGATCGTAAACTACTTGTCGGACACCTGTCGGTTATCCCGTGTATGTTAGTCTGTTTTGATAGCTAGGGTACACTAGCGCTTGATGCTAATCATGCTACTTTAGGAGATCTCTAGGGACTGACGTTGATTTGATGTGGTGATGGTTAAGTTACTATTTCATCTATGTGTAGATGGTGTAACTGAGTCACGGTTAGCATCTGTGTTTAGGATTGTTTACCACGCTCTGAGGCAGGTAGTTATCCTGTGTGTACTGCCAGGTTGACGGTAGTTGTGTTTCTGCCTTTAGGATCCTGCTCACATCTGTAGATAAAATATTATCCTTATCTTATTGAGATCGAATACATAAATGACTATTGCACCGTTTATCATTGTTGAGGTTGGAATTACCTGGATTGTGAATAGTAAGGACATTGGCTCCTTTGGGTTGAAATACCCTTTGTGCACCCTGATCAAGTGGTGATGTAGTACCCTGTTAGCCGTGGTCGAGCTTAGATAGATCGTACCTTTGTATCAAATAATGATCTTTTTAAGGTAATTTCCTTCTCTGGTAGTTGTCAACCCGCCTTAATTTTAAGGTCTAGTTATCGGGTTGACATCTCCAAATCATTCTGCATCTATATCGTATCATATTATAACACACATATCATTGCATCTCTGCATATTCTCTATTCATAGGTTCTTCTGCTAGAAATCCTTAACCTATTGGCATTAGCATCATTATAAAATCTTTAGTATTTGGGATAATGGTGGGATTATCCCTTTCTATCATATCACTATCATTACTTATCATTAGCAATTGGGATAATTATGGGATTTTCCTAGTTCATCATATCATTCTTCATATTCATCGTATCCTTTCCCTATCTCTATTCTTCTTCTCTTAATGATTTACTGTAACCTTAGTTTGCCTCTTCCCTCTGCATCTATTCCTCTCTATCTTCATCTATTTCTCTCCATCTGCATCTATTACTCCTTCTGCATCGGATTTTAATAGGTAATTTAGCCTTGTTTGGTTTGTAGAGCATTACACTGGTGTATCAGGCTGTGGACAATCTCGTTAAGCTTATTTTAGCTTAGGGGTTGTGCCTGGGTGACCCTGCTGGATTATAGTGGGTCGGGGTTGTTTACCCTTGTAGGTTTTGCATTTCTGGGGAAGATTAGTTGCGTGTGGCCCTGAGAGCCACATTAGTGATTGGGGCGTAGTTGTAGTCCGTTTGATTGGAGTGTAGTCTAGAGTCTTAGCACTCCTTCGTATTATGCGTATATATATACATATGGCTTAGTTTATTTAAATATTAGACTATTTATTTTTCTATTAGATATTTATTATACGTTCTTGGTATATCTATTACTTATCATTAGCAATTATTATATCTTATTATTAATATTATCATCTCATTAGTTGGTATAATTGTTTAGCTTATTTGGGGAGTTAGTGAGCCGTGGTTTACTCACTCTCGCATAACAACATTCCAGGTTTAGAGCTGTTGCAGTGGTGAGAGCTAGAGCTGAAGGCTTGTTGCTCTGTTATTATTTTGGGTCCTTAGTTTGTGGTTCTAACCGGCTGAGGTTTGTAGAATCTTTTGTTTAGATATTGTTTCTTAGTCTTCCGTTGTTTCTGTTTTCCTTATTACTCTGATGCATTGCTAAGTGAATGACTAAGCCTGAATTTGTCTATGGCTCGGTTGTTTGTGGGGCGGTTCTTTTGATTTCCCGGCCTGCGTATCCTCGAATCTCAGTAATTGGTCTAGCTTACTGATTATTGAATTTTGGGGCATGACATTGAGTATCTGGTAGGCTTCGATGTAGCTTTCTAGTATTCGATTAGTCTTGGATGGCTCCGAGTAGGCTACTAGATGTAGTTCACCCCACTCCCGTGTATTTTAGTTTATCCCTCTTTGGTTCAAGGGTTTCAAATCATAAGTATGTATCTCCCTATCATTTTCACTCGATCCAAATTCAAGATGTTTGGGGATAATTGTCATGCGTTTCTTATTTAGTGTACGTCTCTTATAAAGTCTATGAAAAGGGGCATTCATTTTGATGAGTATATGGATAATTTTGTTATTAACTACCATGATCATGGGCTCGCATATTATGGGATGCATTACATTTCTTGATGTTATTTTGAGGATGACAAGCCAATATTTTATCTCATTTTCGCTAAACAAAAATGTTTTTATGATAAGTTATTGCTATTTTGAAAAGCTTCCACCTCCCCCCCCTAGATTGTAAAAAGGTAAGCGACAAAATGCGAAGATCGGAATTATTTATGCTGTTAGAGTGATGATCGATTGGGATATGAGTGGTCAACTTTTAGAATGAAATATTGTTATGTGTTTCATTTTGAGGGCATACTTGTCTTTAGTTGTGAAGCATTGTAATTTAACATAAAACTAGTGAGAGTTTTAAGAGTTTGGGGTGTATTTAAAACATCTCTTTTAAGAATAGTAGTTTAGGTATAAGTGGTTTTTTTTATTGGGGAAGAGTAGTTTTTTTATAGGGGAAGAGTGGTTTTGAATTGTTAGCAAAGTTTATATAATTTTTAACTTTTTAAGTCCCAAAAGTTAAAAGAAGACAATCAAGGGGCTTAGACCAATTCGTGAACATTATATATGGTCTAAAAACTAATTTGCTCTGATTAAAATTGCCCTTTCTCTTTTACTTTATTTTAACACCAGTGCTTTATTCCCATATTCATGCTTGCTCAAATCAGCCACACTCCACACTAGTCCTCCAAATCAAGTCTTGAAGCTAAATATAAATCAACCATGCGTTCATGTCTCCCCAATAAGGCCAAAATGTTCTTGCCCCTCTGAAATCATTTTTTTTCTTTTTTGGAAGATAAACTACTTGTGATGACAATTGATCCCATGACCTTTTGGTTTTCCAAGCGCTAGTCTTCTATTGTACCCATTGTAGGGACCTATGCCTCGACTTAACTTTAATTCGAACTACCTCAATATCAGACTCACGCATTTCTCATGTGACATAAATAATTAGCATTAACACCTAGACCACGAACTAATAAAGAATGTGGATCGAGCACAACAGAAGAACATAAACAAGTCAAAGATACATATCTCCCACGAACTAAACAGTTACTCAATCAAGCACCATTTGCCTCATTATTCGGAGAACATGCTTCAACACGATAACGAGCTGCGGGTAAGGTTTATATAAAGAAGAGGTTCCAGAATAGACAGGGACCAAGAAAAACTAGATTTTCTATACTCAAACACAAAACTTCTTATGTAAAAGATCAAGTATTTCTAGTTTGAGAAATCACTTGTAATAAGATATCAGCCTAAAGCAATAAAAGTTACTATTACTAAAACCCTCAACTCGAGGTCATGGTTTTTTTACCTATTCAAAGGTTTTCCACGCTAAATCATCTGTGTCATGTTTCACTTTATACTAGTTTTTATCATAGATACATTTGGTATAAGAGGTAATTCCGAGCCATTTTGAGCTACGGAATAAGGCCATTACATTTAGTACCGTCTGTGGGAAAGAAGGCATTTCCACAATATCCTAAGGCATACATTCATCCTACAATCAATCTCCAATCATGGTCATTTCCAGACGACCAGTAACCAGAATCTAGCTCTATCTTTCAGTTGAGCCAGAATAGCTTACAGAACTACGGGCGAATCTCTACGCCAAAATATAGAAGCGTAATGAGCTTGAACGTCAGTTAAGTCTTAACCGAGAGCTCCGCGAGAAGGAGCTCAAAGCCGAGCGACAACTCGTTTAGCAACGTTCAAGAACCATGAAGACCAGATGACAATGATGCAAACTACATTATAAGCTTTACAAGATACTCAACAGGCTCTCCAAACCAGAGATCACGATCAAGTCCGGAAGTACTCCCAAATTCTTACACGATAAAGGTTAGGGCCTCGAGGGACCACCAGCAAAGCCATTTCCATATATTTTTCAGCTCGAACCTCAACCTTCCATTCATTTGGACGGTGAAGTTCAGTCTGATATCAGAAGAGGTTTTCAACCTTCTAAACGTCAATAACAAGAATAGTATCCTCAACCTTGAATTCCAGTATGTGATCGCTTGAGTGAGGGCACTGGCACTCATAATCCTCAACCACCTCCCCAAGGTACTCAGGCCACACATCATTAAGTCACACAAGAGCTTATGGATCAGCGTATCAACGATTTAATTGAAGCTCAAACTTTAGGCAATAAAGATGATCTTACCAAGTTGCAAGGAAGTCTGATTGCCAAAGAGTTATTCGATATGGTAGTACCGAAAGATTTCCATACTCCGAAGATACGTAAATACAAGGGCACTAATCCAAAGGAGCACATTCAACAATATCGTGATTCATTGGGATTATACTCCAATCTCAACCATATTCTCTATTGTCTATTTGTAATAAGTCTACAGGGGGAACTGCTCCTCTAGGGACCTATCCCTCGACCTAACCCAATTCAAGCTACCTCCACATCAGGCTCACACATTTTACACGTAACATTGAACAGTCAACAGTACCACCTAGCCTATAAACTGATGAAGAACGTGGATCGAGTACAATAGAAGAACATGAACAAGTTAAGATACCATTCTCTCATGAACTCAATAGTTACTCAGTCAACCACCACTTACCTCATTGTTTGGAGAACGAACTTCAGCACGATAACGAGCTGCGAGTGAAACCTATATAAAGAAAAAGTTCTAGAAGAGACAGGGACCAAGAAAAATCAAATTGTCTATACTCTAACACAAAACTTCTTATTTACAAGATCAAGTATTTCTAGTTCGAGAGATTACTTGTAATAAGATATCAGCCTCAAGCAATAAAAGTTACTATTACTAAAAACCCTTAACTTAGGGTCATGGTTTTTTACCTATTCAAAGGTTTTCCACGCTAAATCACCTGTGTTATTTCTTACTTTATACTATTTTTTGTCACAGCTACATTTGGTGTAAGAGCTAATTCTGAGCCATTTCGAGCTACGGAATTAGGCCATTACATTTGGCTCATCTGTGGAAAAGAAGACATTTCCACGATATCCTAAGGCATATATTCATTCTACTATCAATCTCCAATCATGGTCATTTCCAGATGACCAGCCACCGGGATCCAGCTCGATCTTTCACTTGAGCTGGAAAAACTAACAGAACTACGGGCGAATCTCTATGCTGAACAGAGAAACGTAATGAGATCGAACGTCAGTTAACTCTTGACCAAGAGCTTCGAGAGAAAGAGCTACATGCTGAGCGGCAAGCTCGTTTGACAATGTTCAAACAATATGAAGACCAGATAACAACAATGCAGATTGCGTTACAGGCTCTTCAAGATACTCAACATGCTCCCCAAACCAGAGATCGTGATCAGATACCAGAGAACTCCCGGGTTTCTATGCGGGCAAGATTGGGACCTCGAGGTGCCACCAACAAAGTTATTTCTAGAAATGTTCAGCATGACCCTCAACCTTCCATTTATTTGGGCGGTGAAGTTCAGTCTAAATTCAGCAGAGGTCTCCGACCTTCCAAATGTCAAGAGGAAGAACAACGACCTTAGCCTCGAATTCCAGAATGTGATCGCTTGTGTGAGAGCACCGGCACTCATAATCCTCAACTACCTCGCCAAGCCATTCAGGTCACACGTCAATACGTCATACAAGAGCATATGGATCAACGTATCAAGGAGTTGATTGAAGCTCAGACTCTTGGCCATAAAGACAACCTTACCAAGTTACAAGGTAGTTTGATTGCCAAAGAGTTATTCGATATGGAAGTACCAAAAGGTTTCCACACTTTGAAGATATGTAAATGCAAGGGTACCGATCCAAAGGATTACATTCAACAATACCGTGATTCATTGGGATTGTACTCCAATCTCAACCATATTCTCTGCTGTCTGTTCGCAACAAGTCTACAGGGAGAACCACTCCAGTGGTTCCACTCTCTACCCGAAGATTCTATCATCACATTCTATCAGCTATAGAAGCAATTCATCAAGACATATTCTCACAATAAAGACAAGGAGGTGAATTTATATTCTCTTATTAGTCTTAAACAACCACAAGGAGAGAAGCTCGAGGCCTTTGCCAAGAAGTTATTAGAGCTCGTGCAAAAAGTAGATAATCTTGATTAGAAAATAGTTGTTACTGCTTTACCAACGTGCTCCATCTCGGCTGCAAGGCCAAAGAACACCTCTTCTTCAACAAACCCGTGACCTTGGAGGATATGATCACCAAGTTCAATGGGTATGTCGACCTGGAAAGGATGATGTCCAAAAGGCATAAATCTACTTAATCCGTCCTAACCACCAAAGGTCCACTTACAAAATGAAGCATCAATTTGAAGGACGATCAGGGTGATCCAAAGCTCCATGGGCAACACAGGCAATCCTTGGAAAAGTGGTACATTACCCAAACTGGTCCTCCCCAAGATGAATGTCCGTATCACTGTAATTTTTCCAATTATATTAAAGAATAAGCTATATCATCCTTCTCAACCACTGGAACCAATCGAAAGCTGCCCATACTGCATGCATCATAAGGTAAATCATCATGCTACTAACAACTGCTATACTTTACAGAGGTTACTGGAATTCATCTTTAAAGAAGGGCGGATGTAAGTATACATTATCAACCTAGAAGCTTACAAGGATGGCAGCTATAAGAAAGAGCTCGAGCTAGTCCAGGTCGAAGATCAAGCTGAGGAAAAACATCTCTACCGCATGTACCACAACAGCATGATCGAGATTCATTAAATTAACAACTCTTGCAGATTCAAGCTCAAGAGACTATCAGAATGTTGCGATCTCACACCATAAGATAAAGAGGCCAAGCTTCTATCTGAGTCGAGCAATTGCCATCTTGGGATCCCATTCGAAGATTGCGATATTAGTCATGTAAAATTTCCACATCATGATGCATTAGTCATAATACCCAAGATGAAGAAATTTTCTATGCATACAATAATGATCGATACCGAAAGTAGTATTGAGATTCTCTTTCAATGAATAATCGACCATATGGGATTGACCAATCAAGTCATTCTGAGTGACACCGATATCAGTAGATTTAATGGTTTTAAAGAAGAGTGAGTAGGAAAGATCATCTTACCTATCACCGTTGGACCAGCCATAATCGACATCATCTTCTACGTCATCAATGCCAAATCTTGTTATCTCAGGATTATAGGCCGCTGCTACATTCACAGCATGGAAGCAATCGCTTCCACTTATTATTAAAAACTCATCTTCAAACACAATGATGGTATCTATGAAATCACAGGTAGTTAAAAGTTTTCTTAAGCATGCGAGAATACCGTCTCTGTCATTCTAGATACCTCAAGCAGATACATTGCATAGTAATTACAAAAATTTAGTCACATCGTTGATCAACCTTCTATTTAGGAGGCTATATAATATATCGACATTGATGGACCTAGCAGAGGTACTTTCATTGGTACCAAGCTAGTCCAATACTATAAGGATGCTCTCATTCAATTCTTACGACTGAATCGAGACATTTTTGCGTGGACTTTCGAAGAGATGCCTGGGGTCGATCCGACTAAGACATGTCACAAATTGGCCATCAACATCAATGTCATGGTGGCCAAATAGAAACAGTGATGCCTCTAACCTTGTTTTTGAGATGAAGCCAACATTGGGATCGAGAAATTGTTCAAAGAGATGCCTGGGGTCGATCCGACTAAGACATGTCACAAATTGGGCATCAACATCAATGCCATGGTAGCCAAATTGAAATAGCGACGTCTTTCACCTTGTCTTCGAGATGAAGTTAACATTGAGATCGAGAAATTGATCAAAGTGGGATTCATTCGAGAAGCCAAGTATCCAAATTGGATATCCAACATCGTCGCTGCTCCAAAGAAGATTGGCAAGGTCCGAGTTTCTGTAGATTTTACCTATCTAAACAAACATATCTTGATTCCACGATAGGTCACGAACTCCTATCTATGATGGACGCTGCTTCTGGATATAATCAGATTCCTCTCTTGGAAGAAGATTAATAAAAGACCACTTTTATCACTGAAAAAGAACTTTACTGCTACAAAATCATGCCCTTCAGACTTAAAAAATGTAGGCGCAACTTATCAATGGTTAATGACTACTATGTTCAAAGCACATCTTAGGAAAATTGTGGAAGTCTACATTGATGATCTCTTGTGTAAGAGCATACAGTCAAACAACTACATCTTAGATCTCACCACCATATTTAACATTATTTAATCTTATAGAATGCAACTTAATCCTAATAAGTATCAATTTGGAGCACATTCAAGCCGATTTCACGACCATCTCATCAGAAAGATGGGGATTGAGGCCGATCTAGATCAAATTCGTGCTCTTCTCAACATGTTATCTTCAAAAATAACGAAAGACGTATAAAAACTTGCCGGCAAGATTACCGCTATCAATCGATTCATTTCTAAATCTTCAAATTGCTGTCGTTGGCTATTCCTACTACTTCAAGGTTATACCAAATGACGAAAATGTTAACCCAATATAGATATCCAATGGACCTCAGAATACGAGGTATCTTTTCAGGAACTCAAAACCTATTTGGGAAAGTCTCCCATCATGAGTACCCCGGTAGATAATGAGGAACTGATCATCTACCTGGCAGTTATAGATACTTCTATCAGCTCGGTTCTCATTCGACTTAATGGAAAGATCGAGAAGATAGGGTATTTCATCAGTAAAACCCTCACTTCAGCGAAAATAAGATATTCTAAAATTGAGAGACTCCTTCTAACTCTTGTTTACACTTTACCGAAACTTAAGCACTACTTCCAAACTCATTTAGTAAAAGTCATGAAAAACTACATACTTCGGGAAGTGTTATCCAAAAAAGAATAATCCAGGCGAGTGCAACAATGGTAAGTCAGTTTAGGAGAACTTGATATCAAGTTTGAACAACAACATTCAAAAAAGGGTCAGGCCATTGTCAATTTTTTTGTAGATTTTCCAGTAGAAGATCCCGAGTAGGAGAAGCACGATCCTGACCTTACAGAATAAATTACAGAATATTCATCCACCAAAGAATTTGACGAACGAGCTGAATGGGTTATAATGAAAGGGTAAAGACTTCTTACATATGGTTCAACAAGACCCGCAGGGTCAGGAATTGAAATTGTATGGATTACCCTTCCAACGACAAAAATGATAAATCAATTCACTTAGATTTTGAAGCCTCCAACAATATCACCGAATACGAAGCTCTTATTCATGTACTCAACCTTGTACTCGATCTTGGCATTCCAGAGCTTTCAGTCTACACCGATTTTCTACTCATCATCCACCATTACTTCGTACAGTACAAGAAGAATGGCAAGATGATCAAATATGCAGCCCTCATTATAGATAGGATGAGCATGTTTCCGAAAGAACCTCTTGCTTATCTAGCCGGGGTCTTGGGTACAGAAGCAAGATATCTATAGATTGAAGTGATATCGACCCCCAGTATTGATCACCATTCTGTATGCACAATCAACACTGGGGACGATGAAGAGGAAGACGACGATTGGCGAAAGCCCTTTATTGCCTACCTTGGCCTAAAGAACGAATAAGACGGGACCCTTCCAACTGATCCGAAAGAGTGCTGACAGTTGATCAAATACTTGAAATGCTACATAGTTCAAAATGGTATTTTATATTGTCGTTCAGTGACGGGGCCTTACCTCAAGTGCCTCTCCAGGAAGAAAGCAGACAAAATGCTCAGAGATTTACATGAAGGGACTTGTGGCTCCCATACCGCAAGTCAATCACTCGCTAACAGAGCAATTGCACAAGGAGTATTCTAGCCAGGTATACGAAAGTAAGTAAAAGAGTACTTGCAAAAATGCAACACATATCAATGACATAGTCATATGATCTGCCCCCCTGCTCGAACTTCATACAAGCAAGGTATTATGGCCATTCAAGTGGTGGGCACTCGATCTCGTCGGAGAATTTCCTAATACTCTAGATAATCGACGATACCTACTCGTAGCAATAAATTATTTTACAAAATGGGTAGAAGCAGTTCTACTCTGTCGAACTAGAGAAGAAGATGTCATCTCTTTATTTGGGAGCATATCATCACACGGTTTGAATGCCCCCACCTGATTTGGATCGATAATAGGTCCCAGTTCGTTGGTGAGAAAGTTGTAGCCTTCCTCAACAAACACAACATCATCTACTCACCATCCAATCCCTACTACCCTCAAGGCAATGGCCAAGCTGAAATCACCAACAAAACCATCGTGGATGGACTCAAGAAAAAACTTTGATCATAGAAAAAAGGAAACAGGATACGAGAGCTTCCTCATGCCTTATGGGCATACCGTACCACCCCACATCAGTCAATTGGCTGTATCCCATTCCTCCTTGCCTATGGCATAGAAGTCGTACATTCTAAATCGATGATCTCGTCCTCAAAGAAATCTGTCAACACAGAAAAAAAATACATGTCAAGAAACTGGCAAAAATTTCGGAAGGTCTATTCCTCATCATTGGTCAAACTGGTCTAGAATCATATTATCTCATGACAGAGCAAGGAGTTCGACTCCCAAATCGATAGAATACTAGGCGACTAAAACTGTACTATCGTTAAGTCTCTCGCTTCTTCACTTCGACGTCTCGTTCTTTCCATTCCAAAAGTAAAATTTCATCTCCATACCATGTACATTCTATTTTATTTAATGAAAACTTCTAAGTTTTTTCTCTACATTACTCTCTGCATTACATATATTAAAGCAAAGATAATTCTAACCTTCAATCGAGCTCTATACATAATCCACGATAAAAATGAAGTTAATACTAGTTTTTAATCAAAGAACTCTACCAAACATAAGATAAAGCAAAGGTAAAACTAGCTTTCATCTCTCAATATGTCTACGACGTAGATTAAGGCATAGATAATACTAGCCTTCAATCAAACTCTATATACAGATTAAAGCAAAGGTAAAACTAGTTTTTAATTACCCGTCTATACATAATCCACGATTAAAGTGAAGATAATACTAGTTTTCAATCAAAGAATACTTCCAGACATAAGATAAAGCTAAAGTAAAACTAGCTTTCATCTCTCAATATTTCTGCGATACAGATTAAGGCATAGATAATAGTAGCTTTCAATCGAACTCTATTAACAGATTAAAGCAAAGGTAAAACTAGCTTTCAATCACCCATCTATACATACTTTACGGTTAAAACGAAGGTAATAATAGTTTTCAATTAAAGAACTCTACCAGACATAAGATAAAGAAAGGGTAAAACTAGTTTTCATCTCTTAATATTTCTGCGATAGATACTTTTATAGGTTGCATCAACAAGCCACTTCTAAGGATTCTTCCCTGCTGATAGAAGGCCAGCTATGCTTTCCCCTACAATAGGAGGTCGGTCAGCCATAAATTCTCGAGCTTGAGCAGCTGCAGTAATCTTGCCTTACTCTCCCAATTCAGTAGGTCGAGAACCTAATTCCATTTCCATGGCGTTCATACAGTTTCCTCGATCTATATCAGCTCTACAAATACATCCTTTACCCGACAAACAATCGTACAAGGTATCCCTCTATAACTTGAGCCTTCTCACTTCTTCTGCAAAATAGGCAATCACAGCCGTTAGCATCAACGAGCACGTTATCTCGGGCATAACTGCCTTGAAAAAATTCTCTCTCACTTTTTGATAACGCTCTTGCAACTTTTTATACCGTGTACCTTGCCATTCCATTCGGCTATCTATGCGAGACATAAGATTGATCTGCTCCTTTGCCTTCTCATCTGCTTTGTCAAACTCAACCTTGTTCATCATCCTCAATTCTATTACCTGAGCACCGAGTTCCTCAAGCTTCATATCTACACCTCCCCTGGCAGGAGGTTTCTTTAAGAATTTGTCCTTTTTCCTTATCAAGTGATCCTTACCCCTAATTACCCACTCTAACTCATATTCCCTGATATGAGCAACATCTAACTTACCTTGGCACTCCCTTAAATGCTCAATTCCTCTTTGTACGTGAGCTTGAGTACAAGCTACATCTCCCTCCAACTCTCTAATTTGAGCTGATAGGCTAACCACATCCCCTTGAGTGATAGAGACCCCGATATTACCCTTATTCTTCCTAAAGCGCTCTCCAGCCTTAGCCTTCTTGATACACGAATTGGCCAGAGCCAAATTGGCCTTTAATTGAGCAACCCTCTCATTCAATTTAATACATTATCTTTGCACCAGCAAAAACTCTATATCTTTAGCAGGTAAAGTTACACTCAACTGCTCTGCTACAATTTTGGAGTTGGATAGGTCATCTAGAGCACTTTCCAGCCCGCTCTCTTTCTCAATCATTTTACTCCTCTATCGCTCCAGTTTCCTTTTGGAACCTAATAAATCAGCTCGAGTCTGCTCTTGTTCGTTTATTTTGCCAATCATTTGGGCTTTAGACTGGCCACAAATCTTTGTAACTTCTTATTTGTCGTTTCTAATGACTGGATATGATATCGAGTCATATTTTCCTCCTTACTCTTTACGATCAATGCCTCATTACGACTTATGAGCCTCACTGTCTCTTCTTTTGCCTCAACGAGCTCTTTTTACCCCTTATTAATTTCAGCATCTATTCCCTCGATCTTCCGAGTAAGGTCATCAGCAGTATGTATTGCCTCAACAAACTTGAAATATGCCTTGATGTGTTGATCCTTCCTATCTTCATTTTCCTCTCTCATCTTATCAAACTCTGCTACAAACTCTTGATTATATCGGAGTGCCTCTTGTTAACTCGAGCGAGCCGACTCCAGTTCGATCTACATCATAAATACAATACATCAAGTTCGATTCAAGAATACTTAACCAATACATTCAATCATGATACAGGAATCTTATTTCTAACAAATTTCAATTTTTTGACATCTACTGTTGGGAAACTGCTTCCAGACTTAAGGTTGAAGTATGATCACAGTTCGATGACAATAACATGTACATCAAATTTAAAGATACACATTTTCTATGTTCTAACTTTCTTAACACTTTGGTACTATCTGTACATAGTTGATTACCGTTGCCCCAAAACTATTAACACATTTTGGTCTGTCTTTATACTATAATATTTACTTTGCAGCTCTAAAGTAATGCAGCATAATAGTCAAATATTTATTGCTCTTCTCTAGCCTATAGCTCCACTTGCGAAGACAACAGGGACGCTGAGGCATCTTTCTCCTTAGCGAGCTCATTCTCTAACTCTTCAATTCTGAGGCGCATATCCTTAAGTTTCTATAAATAATTTTTACAAACATCTCTTAGCCAACATAAATTTATCCAAAAAAGCAAATATCTTATATATTTACAGTTTTAAAGCCCTACAATTCACACAACCATAAAGTCAATAATATTTACTCTGCCTTCTCATTCTCGTTCTCAGGATCTTTATTGTCATCCCTGATAAGAGGTTTTTTGGGCCTCTAGCTAAATACCTCCTCAAAGTACGGTTGTTGAATTATAGCACGGATGAGTGGGATCAAATCTACAGGGAGGTTTGGGAAAACAAATACTTTCTAGGCTGAATTATGGTTTTATAAGAGATAAATCTAAAAGGAATTAATAAAATCTAATTATAAAACTTAATGAGAGAGAGCTATGGTTCGAACTTAGCTTCTACCTTTTACAACACTAATCGATATACAACTAGATCTTAATATCTCTAGCCACCATATGTTTGTGTTAAGACACATACGATGTTGTAAAATAAACTACTAAATCTATGATCAAGCATTTAGTGGTTATGTTTTTAAGTGATGGTGAAGAGTGTCTTAGAGAATTATCAACTCAACTATGGTTAGGCTTGAGTGAGTTCTCTAGTGTTTCTTCTTTTTAGATCTCCAAATCAAGCCTATGGTTAGTAATACTTATTTGTATATGAAGTTATCGTTCACCAAACCGAAGCTATGGTCAAGCCTTCAATATGATACACTAGCTTATTAATCATAAAGTACTAAGAGAAAACTAATTAGAACCTAATTAATACAAACAATTGCTCATCCAATAAGAGGCCTCATCCTAGCCCTAGCTAGAAGATTAGCTGCTCATCTTGGACTTTATCGCATTAACAACTAATGAAGACATGAACAAAAATTAAACTAGAGAGAAGAAGAGACAATGAAGTAAAACTAAGACTTTAATTATTTCTTCTAAACTTACTCCAATATAAGATACCTAATTACAATGGCGGGGGGAGGGTTCCTTTTATAGAAGAAAGAACCCAAATTTAGAAACTATACATTAAATTTTAAATAATATTTTCACAATAATATCTGTTAATATTACAACCAATCATCTTAGATTCTTACATATAATTCCCTTAAGTAATGTAGAGATCTTTCTTCATAGAAACTCTTGCATATATCTTCAATATAAAATATCTTCAAGGATCTCGGATATAATATATCTAATGATCTAATTCTCTAAGAATATTTATGTATATATTTTTTTAATCTTGAGACCAAATATATTGTGTCTTTGATCTTTTGTGCTATGAACTGTTGTAGACACTTTTACTTGACTTTAAGAGCTTGGTTTCAAATATCTATCTCCAATAGCTATAATCAAACAAACGTGAATAAGTACCAAAAATTAAAAATATAATGGACGATAAAAATACATGTTCGGGTATATTAAAAATATCATAATTATGCGTTTATTAAATACCCCCAAACTTGGCTTTTGCTCGTCCCGAGTAAAATAATATAATAGCCACTTTCGCAGAGAACGCGATTACATTTAGCATATGCAATAAGCCGTTAAACCCCTAGGTTTAGCCTTGTAGACAAGTATTGTCTCGTGAGGGTTTGCAGTGACTACCCACAGAAGTCAATAATAATATTTTAAACAATTCTAGAATACACATGACTCATTTTATGTGAACTTATCCTTATTTAGTTGTGACAAAAATATACCAATGGGAAATTTTTAAACCTACTATTCTCCCAAGTATACCAAAGAATATTTTAAGTTTATCTAAAACTAGAGGTACTACCTCAAAAATATAAAGAAAATCAAGTATTTTGTTTTAGCTATATTTGAGTGTACAATAAAAATAGTTTTATTGCCTAATACGTTATCAAGAATAATTTACTCAATTTTTGGTAGTCTAGTTCTTACTGGAATAAATTTAACGGTCAGTTCGACAAGTGCCTTAATCAATTTATTTTCCTAGATTTTTTTTTATTTTTTTTTGCAAGCCTTTCTTTAGAGTATATTGCTTCTTAGTGAAGCCTCCGTAACAAGGAGTTTTCGGTCAAAAATCCCTGCTAGTTGGCTAAGGTTGTCAGGGTGTGGTGCTCCATCATAACCTATACTCAGGATTCTCACAAGTAATATTTTATTGTACTCCTTTCACATATTTCATGGTCAAACTCGAGATTGGTGATATTTTTTCCTCTTTTAGTTTTTAATCATACGAGTAGCCATGCAGCATGAGTTTTTAGAGTACATTTGGTTTATTATTAGCTTTTCTTAAGAATGAACTTATTCTTAGGCAGTTGTCTTCTTTATAGCAAACTATTCCTAACATAAATGTTAAATTTCCCTTATACTTAGCAAAAATCTATTGAATGAATTAATTGTAAAACTACAGTGAAGTGCACATTTTCAAAATATGTCAAGTTAACTTGAATTAGTCGCTAATAAAATGATAGTACATCTAGCTTAAGATAGTCCAAAATATTCTAGTGTATACTTGGTACAATTTCAAAATTTAGGTTTTTTCATAATATTTATGTCAAGGTAAAATCAGTTTAAGTATTTGAAAATTCGTAGAAAATATATCATAAATTGTCAAAGTGCTATTATTATACTTTTCTTTAAAAAGTATTTAAAGAAATAGTTTTCTAGAGAGTTCTCGGCCAATGTCTCAAACTCCTCATAAGCTTTTTTGGGTTCAAGGTCCTTGAATTTGCCACTATGCATGGATTTTAGCCCATAACAATTCTCAGAGGTTATTCCATGATATAAGATCTGGGCTAAATATTGCATTTCAAAACCATGATGGGGACATTGTGAAAGAAGATCCTTATATCTCTCTCATGCCTCGTAAAATGTCCTACTTTTATTTTGAGCAAATTTAACAATTATATTTCTAAGAGCGAGGGGTTTTCCTATTAGAAACCATTTGGTTTTGAACTTGGTCTCCATTTGGTCTCATGAATTGATAGATGCTGGTGCTGATGAATCAAGCCAATGATTCGCCTAGTCTTTTAGTGAGAATGAGAATAAACAAAGGCGGAGGAATCCATAGTAAAATGTTGATATTTTTTAGAGCGCACAAATTTTCTTAAATTCGTGGACGTTCTTATAAGGGCTCTCATAATCAAGCCTATGAAATATAGGTAACATTTGGATCATACTAGGCTTGATTTCATAATGATTTACTGTGACGACTGGTAATACGATACACGAAGGAATATCGCTCACTACTGGGGTCCAAAAGTCCCTAAGAGAATTGGCAGCAGTCATAATTGGGGGTTCAACTTCTAGCTCAGCAACAAACTCAATTGGGTCAGCTCAAAATAGATTACCCTCTTCCAAAATTAGGGATCCTAAGTTCTCTATTGTATTGATTGGGCGAGGTAGTCGCCCTCTCCACTTTGGCTGAGATGGTGGGCTGTAAATGGACAAAAGTTCTGGTAAACTTCCTAAATGTTTTTCTCTACGTGTCCAATTGATCATGCACAAACTAATATGCGATCAAATTTGGCACCTGGTGCAGTAAACAATCAATCAAACTTATAATCTAATACTTCAACATTTTTTAAGAAGTAATAAGTAGGTTTCCCTTATATTCTTCTATGCTTACAAAAGGGTAGAATGGTCAAAGGCTTTGGTTCTACACTCTCCTATATCACTGTGCTAGTACTATCTCAGAGTAGATGTTTAGTCCTTATGCCCAAGCGAGTCGCCTTACCGTACGTCAGCACTCGGAACAGTGGCGTCGCAAACCTACAACCAGTATTTCCCAGCGCTAAGCTGGGGCGGTATCCAATGAACTCGTGTTTGTACCCCGGTCTGGTACACCTATCCGTTAGGTGATAAAATTCCACAGGAATCTTGCTACTTTTTTTATTATCAATTATTTTTAGGTCTGGGACGTTCAATTTTCGTGTGATACGAATTTTTTCTTATCCCTAATGG
The DNA here is from genome assembly GCA_014058105.1 of Kingdonia uniflora. Taxonomy (NCBI): domain Eukaryota; kingdom Viridiplantae; phylum Streptophyta; class Magnoliopsida; order Ranunculales; family Circaeasteraceae; genus Kingdonia; species Kingdonia uniflora. Next base: position 5,373,214 of record JACGCM010000704.1, on the reverse strand, counting down.
GTGGTCCCATTTGTTAGAGAACTTTTTGGGTGATAATATCCTGCAAGTCTCTAACAGTTTTTACCTTATTAATGATGGAATGAAAAGAAATTTGAACACGTCAATAGGTCAATCCAACCACAGCAAATATATTATTTGAGCAGCGTGTATTTGTACAGTTCACACGACTTTATGTTCCTCGTGCCGGGGGGGAGCGAATATGAACCCCTTATGGATGTTAAGTTTAAGGAGGTACTAACCTATGGGTAGTGTTTCCCGGTGAAGCTGCGACCGCCCCTTCATTTTGGGGGCGAATGAAGGAAGTGCCCCTTTACTTAAGGAGTACAAGAAGGATGGAGGTGATGATGTTTTGAGCTTTGCGTGCACCAGCAAATTTCGAGCAATGTTTAAGTGAGTTACAATGCAAACCACAACAATGATGATCCTAGTTTCTGATGTGGCTTTAAGCTTTTCTAAATTTTATGGTACTTGCACGCTTTTTTTTGTACCAAGGCTTGCTTTTGATTTTCAACGTGCCAAAAAGATACACCTATAAAATATAAGATTACAAAGAGAGACACAAGTAATATATTCCAAATGATCATGGTAAGAAAGCAGAGAAATGGGCTCTATGATTTATTTATTTTGTTAGAATCCAAACTTTGCTGCTAATGTGGGTGTTAAAACTCCTTTTGGTTTGAAAAGAAACCTTATAAAATTAATACACCACTTGGAAGAATTTTTTTATATATATTTACCTTCTCTGACCTTGCAAGCCAAAAAGATGTACCACAAATAAGAACCAAGAGATTGCACAAGGAGATTATGTAACTATTATACTCCAATAGATGATGCCCACCACAAAACTTGAAAGGTTCAACTCTCCACTTGCAGACTTGAGAACCCCTGCACTTCAAGCAAACTCAATAAAAAGTACTCAAGCATAGTTGCCTAAAGAATGTTATTCAAATAGGAAAACTAACTTGGGATGAATAAAAGGCGGTTAAAATTTAATGCTCTTAGGAAAAACTCAAAACCGTAAAGCTCGTACCTTTACTTTGTTCCAAACCTGTGTTGAAAGTTGTTGTGCCCACAATAAAAGTGATACTGTATAACACCTAGAACCTCAAGTGTATATATATATATATATATATACAATGAAAAGGGGTGGATCTAATCAAAACGGCTAACAAACTAAATACAAACAAACTATGATTTTAAGCTATAAACTGTTAACTTAAACATTAAAAATAGTTACTATTCAGATCATACAAACTTAAACAGTAAAAATAGTTACTATTTAGATCATGCAAAACTAAAACAAGAAAAACAAGTACTATTTAGATCATTAATAAACTAAAACAAAACTAAAAATTCAAAACATAAACTTACGCTATGAGGTCGTCCTGTCAGACCCTCTCACCTATGAAGACACCTTCAGGGGTGTGTGTGCACTTTGTGAATACAAACTTAGAACAATAGAAACAAATAGAACATAAATTAAACTAACCCAGAGTATGACCCGAAGGTCCCTCTAAGGGTACTTAGACACCTCAATAACGTATGTGTGCAGAGATGTGAATACTTATAAAAAAAGAACAATATAAACAAACTCTCAAACTTTATTCAAATAGCAGTAGTACTTACAGAGGGTGGAAGATGTACAGTGGTAGCTTTCACACAGGAGTACAAACTTAAAACTGAGAAAACAAGAGTGGAGAATGAAAGTGCGTAAATATTGGCGTACATACAACTGAGCTCTATAGTTACATATATAGACAAGGTAAGTGGTCTTCGGGTCCCACAAAGTAGCCTTTGGGTCCCACAAAGTAGTCCTCAAGTCCCACAAAGTAGTCTTTGGGTCCCACATAATGGTCTTCTGGTCCCACAAAGTGGCTGGTCATACAAAGTAGTTGGTGGGTCCCACATAGTGGTTGGCGGATCCTACATAGTAGTCTTCTTTTGACTTTTGGAAAAATTGATGATGGAGTTATTCGTAATGCATTCTGAATGCTTTCTGAGTGCGATCCTTCGGCGAAGTGTTTAACGGGTCTCACAAGATAAGGACACTGATAATTACTGCTTGTGTTGGTATAGTGAGTGCTGAAGTACTGTTGTGAGCTGGCTTGATACTTAGTGTTGAAGTACTATTGTGAGCTGGCTTGTGTAAAGTATTTAGCCGCTGTGTAAAGAAAGTGTTGTTAGAGTGTCGGTGCTTGTAACTTTGGCTTTTCCCTTGACTGTAGTTTTGATATGCTATTCTTGGACTTCAATCATGGTGTCCCAGTAATCTTCCATAGTGGCTTCAGAATATTTTACAGAGGTCATATCTTTATCTGCATAAGGGTTTTGGCTTTTTCCTGATTGGCAAAATTGCTGACTGGAGTTGTCTTCGGGTAAGTCGGATGCCTGTAATGTTATGACCGCCTGTGATACCAGTGATGTTGTGGCTCTACAAATTGGTCCTTCAAGGTCTATAAGACTTTGACCTGGCGTTCTTCTGCGATTAAATTGGGATATTGATCCTTAATTGAATCCAGTAAAGGATGGAATACATTAGTCGAGGAGACGAATGTACCAACTGTTTTTTGATGTTCTATTTTAAAAGATAAAACATATTCTTCAGTTGTTTTGTTGACTAATGCAACAACACGTTCTATTTCAAACCCATCCCACTATCTATAAAAGAAGGTGTGCTGGAGAATGGGGAGTTTTAGATCATCAAAAAAAGTTTTGATGTCCCATTTCCAGATCTATGTGATCTGGAATTCTGTAAAATACCATAAGGTATTTCTTCCGATAGGTGGATTAGTTACATTTTTACCCTTGAGCTTGGGATGGAATTCTTACCAAAGGGTAAAGGGACTCTAAAGGGCTTTTGGAAGAACATCAAAGTCTGGTCCCATTTTTTCCTACCAATTGAGAAACCATGTAGGGGAACCAGATCTTTTGGTAATATCTGGATTGAGGCAGAAAAACCAAGTATGTTTTCTGACAGGGTTCTGATAGTAAAAAGTAAAATACCAGGCTTGAATATAATCTCAATAGTAATATTGTTGGCCATTCAGTTTAAAAGTCCTTGATTTGGTAGGATCTAAACCCCATTCGGATAGGTGTAGGACCCTAGTAACATAACACTTAGAATGTGTTATAAAACTTTTTAAATCTTTCAGATTTAAATGATGGTGTTCAAGTTGAACAGAGGCAGTTTCAATTAACATGGCCTCGTAGACATACCAATAACGACCCTCTTGGACCATATAATTCTGATTAGCAAAATAACGTTCTTTGAGACCCCAAGCATTCTAATGGAGTTTAAGGTCTTCAAAATAAAGGGTTAACATGCTTTCTTTAACGAATGCTTTCTGATGATAAATAATGTCCTGTTTAAGAGCATCTCTAACAGTTTTCTTGGACTCCAAATTACTGTTAGTAGGAAGCTTCTGATTCTGGTTCTTATTTCTGCGGTTTTGACCCCAGCCTTGCTCGAGAGGTTTCATGTTCAGTTTTCTCCTGTAAAAATTCTCTGGTAAGAAAATCAGGAAGAGAATTCTGATTGCCTTTATATACTCAATAGATAAATCAAAAGCAGATAGTTCAGATTTCCATATGGAAAATATCTGTTTAGATACAAGATTTTCAACATCTTTCTGAATGATTTCTTTGGCAGAGCTGCAATCAATTCTGAGTAAAAATGTTTGATTTAATAAATCATCCTAAAATTAAGAAATATCTTTGACAATAGCAAGCATTTCTTTTTTAATAGTAGAATAGTTCTTTTGAGTTGTTTCCACTTTCTAGATGTAAAACGAAATAATTTTTCTTTTTGTGAAAAAGGATTTTGTTGTTTTAATATTCCTCCAAAACCTAAGTCAGAGGCATCTATTTCTGCAATCTTAGGCCAGTGAGGATTAGCAAGACCTAAGTAAGGGAGTTGTTTACCACGTAGTTTGATACGTTGAACAACTTGGGTATGTTTAGAGGTTCAGGGGGTAGGAGTCTTAGTGAGTCTATTATATAATATCGCGGTATCCTGGGCAAGATTCTGATAATAGTCTGCAATATAATTGAGACTGCTAAGAAATCAATGCAATTGGGTTTTCTACTTAATTTCGTCTAGAAATTTGGAAGCAAACTCAATAATTCTGTCAATAGGGATTATTTGTCCTTTTGAAATGTTATGTCATAAGAATCTTACTGTTAATTGGAACAGTTTGATTTTAGGGGCAGACAGGACCAAATCATTACGATGGATAACATCCTTAAGGTCTTTAAAGTGCTGATCAATAGAATTAGAAAATAAAATAATATCATCAATATATACAATACAAAAATCCGAATAAAGGATGAAAATATCATTCATAATATTCTGAAATTTGGATAGGGCATTTTTTAATCCAAAAGGCATGACATTCCATTCAAAATGGAAAAATGGTACTGTAAAGGCAGTTTTATATTTTATCTTTCTCACTAATCTAGATTTGGCAGTATCCTGATTTTAAGTTAAATTTGGAGAAGATAATAGCATTATAAAGATAATTTAAAAGGTCTTTTTTATTAGGGATCAGGTAACGAATCCATTAAAGAGAGTCGTTGAGAGGCTTATAGTTAACTACTAGTCTGGGAACACCTCTTTCTTTCTCAGTATTCTTGCTAACATAAAAGGCTGTACAGCTCTAGGGAGAGTAACTCTTACGGATATGGTTTTTATCAAGAAGATCCTAATTTTTTTTACGTAGTATAAGGTATTCATAATTCATCTTACTAGGCCTGGCTTTAGTAGGAATTTGGATTTTTTCATCAAAATCCTGCTTGTACGGTAAGGAGACAACATGTTGCTTTCGATCCCAAAAGGCATTAGGAATGTTGCTACAGACTTCACTAATGAATTGTTGTTCAATAGTCTTAATTCTGGTTTTGCTTCAGAGGACTGAAGCTTATGAGAAATGTCCATAACATGACATTCTTCCAGAAGATAATTTAGATGGTTTGTTTTAGAATCAATAATAGCTTTAAGTTCATTAATTATCCTAACTTCTGGAATTCTAATGAATTCAAAACATATTTCTTGGCCTTAATAATTACACCATATCCCTTTCTGATCAACCTTATGTAAAGGCATAAGGAGACAAAGGAAAGGAGAGTCAAAAATGATTTACTGCTGAAGGTTATGAACCAAAAGAAAGGTAGAAGGAATGCAAACACCTTTGTTACAGATCAAAGCTTCAGGAAGCTTATAATGGATTTGTAGTATATTACCACTAGCAGAGACAAGAGATTGGATAGTTTTTTCAAAGTATTTGGTAGGAACCAATCCTTCTTGGATATAGTTAAGGTCAGCGCCACTATCCACAAGGGCAATAGCATTTTGGATGGTAAATTCATTATTAATGACAATGGTAACTTGGATATACCATTTCTGAGCAATAACCTTCTGAATAGGATTTGGATAGAGGTTATCTTCTTCCTGAGGATCACCAATTTTTTTTGGTAGGATCATTTGTCTGTTCTTCTAAAAATACTGTAAATGGTTAATGTGAGAACCTGGTGTTTGTTCAGAAATTTTCAAATGTTTAATTTTGGATTTTAAAGTATTAATTTATGTTCTAGGATTTTGAATAGTGATAGGTTTTTCAGATTCCATTTATTGGAGGATCTCTAGAGATTTATCAGATATGTCCAAAAGTAATTGTTCTGTACCAGATATTTGGTTATCCTGAAACATTTGTTGGAGACAGATACTTAGGACTTTAGTTCTATTATCAGGATTAGGAATCGTATCCACAATGGATAGAATTTCATTCTGGGTAGTATTAAGAGTATTAAGTTGTAATCCATTTATGTCATTAATGACCTTCCGATTATTGTTAAAAATGGATTCTAAATATTTGTCACAAGGTGGTTCTGTAATGAAAGGATAATAGTGGTTAATTTGATTGACTGGTGTTGTTTGTATGGAATACTTGTGAATACGGTTTAAATACTGGTTTGAAGAACTGTTATACAGTTTATCTTTATACTTCCTGTATTTTTTATATCTGTGATAATAAGAAAACAGGTGATAACACTCTCTATTTGTCTTTCCTTTTAAATTCTATTTTTTAAATGGATATATTCAGATAATTCATCTAATTCATCTCTAGGCCATTTATAAATGGTTTTCCTATTAGAGGAATTGTGATTCTGATAAGATTCTTCTGTAAATAAAAGATTCTGAGTATCAGATCTTTTAAAAGAAGCTTTATGAGATGGTTCGATTGCATGAGGGTTAGGCTCAATGTAGTTTTCTTCAGATTTACTATCAGAAGAGTCATAAATGACTTCTGATGTAGAGGTTCTAGTAAGATTGTAAACATTAAATCGTTCAATACTGTCGTCCTGAGGGTCAACAGTCTCAGAGTGTTTAATGCAAACTTCCTGAAGGTCATCAGACTTAGAGTCCTGGGAATCTAAGGGTTGAAGATCACTAACCCAAATGATAGGTTTAATATTAATACTAGATGTTGTACTAACTGTATTCTGTTTGGTAATTAGATTGTTAGAGAGAACCAAGACCTCTGTTTCAAAAGGTGTATAGCTTATATTCTCTACATTCAGATAGAGCGATTCAGGGAGAGAGTGAACAGATTGGACTCATATGCCATCTGTTTTAACCCAAGTTTTGGAAAAATCTTCCCTATTACTGATAATGTATTAAGGACAAGAATACCATGTGGTAAACCAGTCATAAAAGAATATGATCTTTTGGTTGCGTTCAATCTCATAGTAATAAATATCTTTAATAAGTTGTAATTGTTTTTTGGTAAAATTCTGATAATACCATTTTCTGAAGATATCTCATAATACCATTTTCTAAAAATATATAAATATTTATTTATTTATTTATTTATTTATTTATTTTTATTTTATTTTTAATTTTTACGGAAGAAAAATATAAAGCACAAACTAGAAAAAAAATCGGTGTTACAACCTCTGTTTATTTTATGCTTAAACTTCAAAAGGAAGGAAATTTTAAAAAATAGAAACACTTTAATAGTATTACCAGCCCACTATACTACAACTTACTATGCAAGAAACAAGGAATTTATAAATTATTGGCAAGAAAATTCGGTATTAGAGCGAATAGTCTTCAACAATGCCTCCCCGGCAATGGCGCCATTTGATAAGAGGATTTTAGGGGTCCTCTAACAAAATACTTGCTTAAAGTACGGTTGTCGAATTGTAGCACGGATGAGTGGGATCGAATCCACAAAGATGTTCTGGAAAATAAATACTTTCTAGGCCGAATTATAATTTTATAAGAGATAAATCTAAAAAGGAAAAATAAAAGCTAATTATAAAACTTAATGAGAGAGAACTAAGGTTCGGACTTGGCCTCTGCTTTTCAAAGCACTAATCGATATACAACTAAATTCTAATATATCCACCCATCATATGTTCATGTTAAGACACATATGATGTTGCAAAATAAACCTCTAAATCGATGGTCAAACATTTAGTGGTTATGCTTTTAAGTGATGGTGAAGAGTGTCTTAGAGAATTATCAACTCAACCATGGCTAGGCTTGAGTGAGTTCTCTAGTGTTTCCTCTTGTTTAGATTTCCAAATCAAGTCTATGGTTAGTAGCACTTATTTGTATCCAAAGTTATTGTACACCAAACCGAAGCTATGGTCAAGCCTTCGATATGATGCACTATCTAATTAATTATAAAGTACTAAGAAAAAACTAATTAGAACCTAATGAATACCAATTATTGCTCATCCAAGAAGAGGCCTCATCCTAGCCTTAGCTAAGAGATTAGTCACTCATCTCGGACTTTATCACATTAACAACTAATGAAGACATTTACAAAAATTAAACTAAAAGAGAAGAAAAGACAATTAAATAAAGCTAAGACTTTATTTCTTTAAACTTGCTTCAATATGAGATGCCAAATTACAATAGGGGGAGAATAGGGGGAGGGTTCCTTTTGTAGGAGAAGGAACCCAAATTTAAAAACTATACATTAAATTCTAAAGAATATTTTCACAATAATATTTTTTAATATTACAGCCAATTACCTAAGATTCTTGCATAAAATTCTCTTAAGTGATGTAGAGATTTTCTTCAAGGAAACTCTTGCATATATCATCAATATAAAATATCTTCAAGGATCTTGGATGCAATATATATTTTGATCTTATTCTCCAAGAATATTTTGTATATATTTCTTCAATCTTGAAACCAAATATATTATGTTTTTGACTTTTTGTGCTATGAACTGCTGGAGATATTTTTATTTGACTTTAAGAGCTTGGTTTCAAATTTCCATCTCCAATAGCTATAATCAAACAAACGTGCATAAGTACCCAAAATTAAAAATATAATAGATGATAAAAATGCATGTTCGGGTATATTAAAAATGTCATAATTACGTGCTCATCAATCCCCTTGGTTCTCTCTCTCAGTTTGGGGAAAGACACCATCCAACCATCCTACGATTCCTGCCACATCATCCTCCACCTCCTCCTCTTCAACGTAGGTATCCTCTATAATAGTTGTAACCTCAGCTTTGGAGTACCCCACCTTGAGGAGTTGGCGCCCAAGTCTGTCGTACAGGGTTACCGCCTCATCCATGTTTTCTTACGCTTTTTCTGTAGGCTCGTAAATTTGCACCTCCTATACAGCCTTGACAGAATCCAGTCGCCTCCCTTCCCGAACCAAATCGGACTTCAATTGAGCCACCTTCTTCAAGAGCTTTACTTTCTCATTCTCGAGCTTAGCTATTTCATCCTCAATCTCGAGGCAGATTCCCTTCATCAGACGAGCAGCCTATAAAAAATCAAAGATATTTTATGCTCGAATCACAATGCAGAATTCAAAAAAATATAAATCAGCAAAACTTACCACTTTTCTCATCTCCTCAATACACTTGTGAGCTACAAGCCTCGCCCTATCCTCTACAGCTCCCGCTAGTCTTCTTCCACAGGTCAATTTTTTGCCACCTCCCCCCCCCAGTCACTCTAGCAGGAGAGTCTACCCTCCTCTTCTTCACATCTTCCTCGGTCTCACAACTCCCCGTGGTTCCAGAGGCCAAACCATGCTTCAAATTCCTCTTCTTTGGAAACTTATGAGCTAGCTTGCTCGAGGTAGCAGACTCCAGAACATCCGTAAAGTCTAGTGCACTAGCCTTTGGCAAAGCCACTCGCCTCTCTCCATCAGCCCCTCTTTTCTTATCGGCTCCAACTCCCATCATCAGTCTCGTTGCCTGAGACTTTTGAACATTCTCGGACCTACAGTTAGCTCGTTTATTCCTATTAATGCCAAGGTCTTTCAGCACTCCCTTGAGATCAACCCCTTCTTGAGCAACAGTATCCAACATGGACTCTTTCTTCACCTTTAACTGAGGACCTGCATACCAAACACAATACATTATTAGCAGCTAAACAACAATCAATAACAACAGTTTGGCATTATATACTTTTACACTTACTTTTCTTCGCAGTTCTATATAGAAGTTCCATGGGTTCTCCATCTTCTCTATGAAGGCAATCACCTTTCGCCCAAATTACATTATTTTTCCACATTCGACCTGTTGAATTTAAATCGAAGAAAAGCGGTCGAGACGAGCTCTCAAAGAAATATGCACTTTTACTTGTAGAATAATTTTTCATACCATAAAACTGCAAAACATATTCAGAAGATATTCTCCTCTCCACCTCATTCTCCTCCCACAACCTATTCAAACTCTGATAGACAGTGATCACCTCCCACATGTTCCCATTCAACTGGGTAGGGCATGCCCCTATAATATTCATTATCCCTTTCATAAGATTACTAAGAGGCAAACTCAACCCGTACTCTAGCTGAGATAGGTAACACATGAATCCCTCTTCCAGGTCGCCCTGGACATTTCTATTATAATACTCCAAGGAGATCGATTCGTCTACTCCCCTATCAGATTTCTCCTTCTCAAAATCAGGCAACAGAAAGAAATGCTCCTCCCCAGATTCTACAATACAACTTCTAAACTGCCTACCAGCGTGATCTAAAACATTGCCCCATATTTCTCCTATAAGGGCCTTAGATTTACAAAACTCTCTAAACATATCAGAGTTCAGAGGGTATGATTCCAATTGTCCAAGGAAATCTAAAAATTGAACAATAACTACTTCGTCCTCCCTATCAGATACATTCTCAAACTCAGCCGAACGACCCGAGGTGGACGCCACCATAATAGGTGAAGTCTCCATATTATCTGCAAGTCTAATGATAAGGTTTGATTCTACACAGATATTCCTCACGCTCGACCTACATACAGGTCCAGGTATTCTATCATTATCTTTTACACATCCATCACACATATACATCTATCATAGCATATCTCTTTTTCACACACATTAACATATTTTTATAGGTTACTATAAATAATTATTTTTTAACATTTGAAAAACCATAAAAATCATTCAAACACACATTAACAATATCATAAATCATCTACTAACCTTCAACATCTGAAAACGACTCTGAAGTAACGCCAAATCCTTTATTCACAATGCTGCTATATAACCATCATCGTGACTCAGTCTCTGTAACTTTTTATCGCCTTGCCTATTGATCACTCTCGTCTAATCTCTCACGTGAATCTCAGCTATTTTTTCTCTTTCATCTCTCATTGTTCTTCAATTTTTCAGAAGTTGATAAACCTTTAAATGAGGAAGATAAAGTATTATTTATAGTTTATCTCTCTAACTGCTTGCAGTTATTGGGCCTCGCACGAGCCGCTCTCGGTTTTGGAACCAAAACGTCCCTTCCATAATTAATGCCAGATGTTTTGTACCTTTTCAGTGAAAATACTTTCCCATCATTGCCCCCTGCCCTATATTTTAATATATCATTATCTATCCTACCTAAATCTTTCCCTAACCTCCCCACACTCATGATGGCTTAACACATACATGCAATTAAACTTTCCTTGCACTAATACTAGAGACAAAAATTAAAGCTACCTACTTTTTATATTCCTACTTTTACTACTTATAGAACTACTGATGACATTTCCAAAGCTCCCACATTTCAAATTCAAATTTTTTATTCACAATAGTCACAAACAGCTTGCAACAAAAGGGGAACAGATTCAAACATCATTCTAACTACATATCTATTACAGATTATTCAACCTCATCATTTCAATCCCTCACATATATTTACAAATAAAACACCCCAGATGTTCTAAGGAGCCACACCTAATCAGTTCGCCTCCGACAATCCTTAAATTTTCCAACTCGATCTCTTCTTCAGCAATTCGCCTCATAACCTCTTTTTGAGCTGAAGTCTCCATAATCACTTCCTAGAATAGCTCTTTATAGATGCGATATCATAACTCTAGTTCCCTACCTATCTAATCTAAACCTTTAAACTAATATTCAGACTCTGGCAAGTCAGAATCATAATATAGTAACCCAAAAATCCTCTCACAAACTTTAGCTATCTTTATCGCTAGACGCCCTTCAGCAGCTTGACGAACTCTCACAGATCGAGTCCTCACCATTTTATTTTTTTCCTCTTCTCTGAATCACATTTCCCTATATTTATGTAAATTTTTGGATCACTTTAAATCCCCCACATTCCGTATATCTATTCTATTTTTCCATATCGGGAAACCCTAAGATCTTGATAAGAAAGTTATTTGAACTTATCTATCCATAGTGATATCTTCGGATTCGTCCTATCCCATTTCAAACTTATCTGACCCCCAATACAACATTTCTAGAGAGATCTCCCTGAGCTCGAATTTTTAATTCCTACAAATTATATATCTTCTACAATATTCTCCCCCCCCCCCCCATAATTCTAAGTTATTCGGATCGAAACACATTTTAAACACATCTTCCATTCACAGACACATTTTTTACAACTCGATTTCTAGAAAATAATATCAAATTCGATCTCAAGTATTACATTTTGTCCTCTAATCACACATATCAATATTTCGTGCAGCTCGATTTCAATCACAACTAATTTTATCTACCAACCGAGAGTTTAAATAAATATTTTTAACAAGCTCAAATATCAATTACATGTACTTTACAGATAACAAGTCTTTTAGGTACTTTACAGATAACAAGTCTTTCAGGTACTTTATAGATAATAAGTCTATCAGGTACTCCAGAGATCAAATTTTTCAACTCATTCTCAAAATCATATCAGTTTTCAGTGATGTTTCATTTCGAGAATCTTTTGAAGAAAAACAGGCATTGGAAATCACAGAACATCCTCCTTTCTCTAAGTTTGGTCAAAGTTTAGACATGGAGCTGATCTTCAAATAGAAACTATGGGATTATGAACATCATTGCTTGAACCAACTCTTCAAACTGAAGGCCTTCTTAGCACCAAGAGATGATAATTGTGCTGGGGCAGCTTTCCAATCTCTGTCTACCCACTCAACCACCATCACCGCCTCCTCCGTAATCCCCACCAAATATAAGTTGGTAGAGATGAAAGGAAGTCCTACCTTAGAATCCAATCCTACGCAAGATACCGGCGATACTACCTCATAATTGCATTAGCCCCCATGTTTGTCTCCTCAAGCTTGTCCTACGCAAGGATGCAGAAACACCTCTAATGTTTCTTGCATATCAAGACAACATAATAAAATCTCCACATGCAATATAAATCTTTCTCAGTTCCAACCGTTTCTTCTTCTGACATACTTTGATACGTCGGTGGAACGGATATTGGGGTGGAAAACTCCAAAGATTAATCCCCAAAGTATCTCAACTTAAATCTCTACATCTTAGCAAAAAAAATTTCTTCATAAACCATTCTTCGGGTCTTCACCATTAATACTCAAGAATTCCAGAGAATTTTTTAACAACATCGTACTTTGCCAGAAGCTACGGTACATGTACAATTTATATAACCCTCATATTTAATGTAGAGGTATATTTCTAAAATAGTCATCATTCACGACAGAACCATTCGCGAAACCCCAAACGTCCATTACATAAATACTTTCTATCGTCATTCAATACCAGTCAATTCAACATTAAATACATCATTTCTTTTCAACTTCCCACACCGCGAATACACAGAGTCTTTCTTAACCAAAGCCACTCGTGCCTTCAGTTGCGAGGGGGCAATTATAGGGACCTATCTCTCAACCAAACCTAATTCGAACTACCTCTATATCAGACTTTCGCATTTCACATGTGACATTGAATAGTTAGTAGTGCCACCTAGCCCACAAAATGACGAAGAACATGGATCGAGCACAATAGATGAACATGAAAAAGTTAAGACACCTGTCTTCCATTAACTCAACAGTTACTTAGTTAACCACCACTTACCTCACTGTTCAGAGAATGTGTTTTATCACGATAATGAACTACGGGTGAGACCTATATAAATTAAAAGTTCTAGAAGAGACAGGGACCAAGAAAAACTAAATTTTCTACACTCTAACATAAAACTTCTTATTTACAATATCAAGTATTTATAGTTTGAGGGACACTTATAATAAGATATTAGCCTCAAACAATAAAAGTTACTGCTATTAAAAACCATCAAATCGAGGTCGTGGTTTTTTGCCTATTTAAAGGTTTTACATGCTAAATTACCTGTATTATTTCTTGCTTTATACTAGTTTTTGTCACAGGTACATTTGGTGTAAGAGTTAATTCTGAGAAATTTCGAGCTACCGAATTAGGCCATTATAGCTCCGGTGCTTCCATTTTCTACCTGAAGATTCCATCCTCACTTTCGATCAGCTACATAAGCAATTCACCAAGACGTATGCTCATAACAAAGACAATGATGAGAATTTATTTTCTCTAATTAGTCTTAAACAATCACAAGGGGAGAAGTTTGAGGCATTTGTAAAATAGTCTTTGAAGCTCACGCAAAAATTAGATAATCTTGATCATAAAATAGCAGTTGCTGCTTTCACCAACGCGTTCCAGCTCGACTGCAAGGCCAAAGGGCACCTCTTCATCAATAAACCCACGACCTTGGATGATATGATCACCAAGGTCAATGGGTATGTCGACCTGGAAAGGATGATGTTCGAAAGGCATAAATCTACAAAATTTGTCCTAACCATTAAAGGTCCACCTGCATATTAAAACAATAAGCTGAAGGAGGATCAGGGTGATCAAAAGTATTCCAAGACTAACACTGGTAAACCTTGAAAAGGTAACACATTACCCAAGCCGGTCCTCCCAAAGATAAATGTCTGAATCTCCATAATTTTTCCAATTCTATCAAAGGATAAGCTATACCGTCCATCTCAACCATTAGAACCAACTGAAGGCCGCCCGTACTGCATGCATCACAAAATAAATCATCATGCTACTGAAAACTGATATGACGTCGTCTTCTACATCATCAACGCCAGGTCTCGTTATCTCGGGATTATGGGCCGCTGCTGGATTCACAACATGGAAGCGATCGCTTTCACTTATCATTAAATACTTCACTTCAAACATAATGATGATATCTATGAAATCAAAGGCAGTCAAAAGCTTTTCATAGCTTGTGAAAACCCCGTCTCTGGCATTTTGAATATATTTGATAGATATGATGCATAGTAATTACAAAAAGTAGGTCATATCGATGATCGGCCTTTAATAGAGGAACCTATATAATACATCAACATTGATAGACCTAGCAGGGGTATTTTTATCGGTACCAAGCTAGTCCAGCACGATAATGCTACTATCATTCAATTCTTACGAATGAATCGAGACATCTTTGCATGAACTTTCTAGGAGATGCTTGGGGTCGATCAGACCAAGGCATGTTACAAATTGGCCATCAACAATAGCGCCACGGCAGTCAAAAAGAAATAGCGACGACTCCCACCTTATCTTAGAGATGAACTCAACATTGAGTTTGAGAAATTAATCAATGTGGGGTTCATTCGAGAAGCCAAGTATCCAGATTGGATATCTAACTTCGTCATTGTTCCAATGAAGAATAGCAAGGTCTGAGTTTATGTAGATTTTAACGATCTAAACAAGCACACTCCAAAGGACAATTTCCTTCTTCCCATCATCCATCAAATTATTAATTCCATAGCAAGTCACAAACTCTTATCTATGATGGATGCTACTTCTGGATACAATCAGATTCCTCTCTTGGAAAAAGATCAAAAAAATATTTTTTTATCACTGAAAGAGGACTTTACTGCTACAAAGTCATGACCTTCGGACTAAAGAACTCAGGTGTGACTTATCAACGGTTAAAGACGACTATATTTATAGCAAATCATAGGAAAATTGTTGAAGTCTGCATCGATGAACTCTTGTGCAAGAGCATACAGTCAAACAACCACATCACAGATCTTACCACAATAGTCAACATTCTACGATCTTATAGGAGGTGACTCAATCCTGATAAGTATCAATTCGGAGTACATTTAGGCTGATTCCTCGGCCATCCCATTAACAAGAAGGAGATTGAGGCCGATCCAGATCAAATTCGATCTCTCCTCAACATGCCATCTCCAAAAATGACGAAGGACGTACAAAAACTTGTAGGCAAGATCGTTATTATCAACCGATTCATTTCTAAATCTTCAGATCATTGTCGTTGGCTATTCCTACTACTTTGAGGTTGTACCTATAATAACTTATTTCATACCACAGACTTAAGCTTCATCCTCGACCTCATCAACATACAGGAAACACTACTAAAGATATGTTCAACATTCCTTAGTTCGAGTTATCATTTTCGACCTCCATATCAACAGTTCGATCTCCATATCAAAATTTTGGTCACAGGGCCATATCTCGAGTACTTGTCCAGTAAAGAAGCTCAAAAATTTCTACATGAACTTCACGAAGGCACTTGTGGTTCCCATGCAGCAAGATGATCTCTAGCCAATCGATCTTTTACTCAAGGAGTTTTTTGGCCTAAAATAAAAGCTCAAGCCATCGATCTTGCTAGCAAGTATGATGCCTTCCAACGACACGACCGCCAAATTCGAGGTCCAGCCTTGAAACTCCATTCCAGTAACATTGTTTGGCCGTTCAGAAGATGGGTCCTCGACCTCGCAGGAAAATTCCCTACTGTACCTGGCAAAAGGAAGTACCTCCCAGTAGCAACAGATTACTTCACTAAAGGGTGAAAGTAGTCCCTCTGTGTCGCATACGAGAAGATGAAGTCATCAAGTTTATATAGCTGCCCCTATCTCATCAGAATCGATAATGGACCTCAATTCATTGGCTCTAGAGTCGTCGAATTCCTCAATCAGCATAACATCATGCACTCTCCTTCCAATCCATATTACCCATAAGGTAATGGTCAGGCCGATATCACTAATCGCACTATCGTGGATGGAATCAAAAAGTGCTTAAAAGAAAAGAAAGGTAACTGGGTCCAGGAATTGCCATATGTATTATGGGCATATCGAATAACACCTCGAGTATCAACTGGATGCACGCCGTTCTTCTTAGCTTATGGTACAAAAGTAATCATCCCTACTTGGTTTCATCACCAAATACGCGACCATACCAAGACAGATGAAGAAAATGAATTCTACTTGGCATGTAACATGAATTGGATTGAGGAGACTCGGGACAGAGCAATCATGAATTTGGGAAGATACCACCAAGATTTAGCCCGATCTTACAACAAGCGCGTTCATCATAGAGAGTTCAAAATCAAAGACCTCGTCCTATAAAAAATTCCCAAACACACAAAAGAAGTCAATGCGGGGAAACTATCCAAAAATTGGGAAGGTCCTTTTGTCATTATTAAAAAAAGTAGTATTGGCTTTTATGATATCGCCACTAAACACGAAGATGGAATACCTAATCCTTAGAATATGAGGAGATTGAAGCTGTATCACAGATAATAATCTATCAAGTATACTTTTCTACAATCAATCTATCATCGTGTATGACGATCTTATATCAATGAAAGACTTATGTTTGATCCCCATACATATGAGTACTTTTTACTATTTCATACAGTTTCTATCTAACACATTTGTCGTATGTCAATCTTATACCAATGAGAATACTTGTGTTCGATTGCCCTATATTATAGTACTTTTTTAGTATATCCAACAAGTATTTCTATAAACAGATTACAGATTGTTTGTTGCTTCAGCCAAACTGATCATCTATACATTACAGATCGTTTGTTGCTTCGGCCAAACTGATCATCTATACATTATAGATTGTTTGTTGCTTCAGCCAAATTGATCCTCTATACAAATCGTTTGTTGCTTCAGCCAAACTGATCGTCTATACAGATCGCTTGTTGCTTCAGCCAAACTGATCATCTATACACACCGTTTGTTGCTTCGGCCAAACTGATCACATATCACATTACAGGTCATTTATGACCCCTTTCTGAAAGTAGTCAGAGGAATTCTAAGGCCATATGCGACCTGATTCAAAAAATATAAAAACCCATCACTTGGGCCTGATAGCCGGATACCATTATAGTAAGAGAGATTCACCTCCTCAGTAATCCCTCTATGTTTCTTCCACTTCTCCATGCATGGGACTTGATAATATACCGCCTCCTCCCCTTTCCCAGGGACATAGGCACTGAACTAGAGACCTTGATCCTCCACATAACTTCCCCATTCTCCCTGCAAATTTTTTTTATATTTCAAGTATTATTTTCCTACATCTACTCCCTCTAGGTAAATAACAAAAACTTTCTCTTTCTCTTTTTTATCCTCCTTCTCTATCACTGCCAAAATATTACTGGGCCCCCCAGCCTCTACGATCATCTCTACACTATTCACAATTTCTTATATGGCACTACAATCGTCCTCCCTCCCCGAAGATGATGTTTCATCTGAACTCGAAGATACTAATAATTTACTAGTGGAAATGCTATGTTTTGAATGCATACTGGACCTACAGATACAAAACATATTTTATCATTATCTCTACACTACATACAGTAACCACAACCCTACCTTCTACCCAGTCAGCACGTCTACCTTATAATTTCCTAAAACAAAAACAACAATCAATCATTTCGATTTTCCCTCTCATTCTTCAAGCAAACATTTTCTTTCTCTACATTCTGTTCATATACAAAAATTCTCTAACTCCAAAACTCTCTCATATTTATTCAAAAAACCCAAAACCCCTATATTATTATGTACACATATCAAATAGGATACTACACATATCAAATAGATTACTACAAATATCATCCAGATTACTAAACAAATTAAACGGGCAGAGCTTTATAATACCAGCCTGTACTTAAAGAGCAACAATCTTCTACTTTGCCTGAACGTCTTGCCGTGATTGAGCGCTCCCGTCGCTTCCCCCACATTTTTCTATTGCCTGATAAAGATTTCCTTCTCAAATCACACTCAGAACTCAAACGTTTCCTCTCTTTAAGAATAAGATTTTCACCACTTTTTTTTCTCTCTTAAACTGTAGATAATTTATAAGAGAGATAGAGAGACGAGTTTTTATACTTTCCCTTGATTTATGAAATGACAACTCCTTCTTACATGCGTCAGCCATCCCTACTATCTCTGCGGGCACATTTTTTTGGGTAATAACGTTACCATAACTTCTGTGATAATGTTTACTGTCATCACATCTGTCTCTATTGTCTACCATTAAAAAATTTGCACTTCTTCCTTAACACAGTATAAACGACCAATCACCATACTTTTATACTTTACCAAGGTCGTCCAACTTCCCTAAAATTAATCAATATTCAAAATTCAAATAGATCTGTACAGTTGTTAAAATCCTACAATTGTCTTCCATAAATATCCGTACACAAAAAAATAAAATATTTTATTCTTATTCAATCAGATCGAGACATCAAACATTCATCATCTTAGATTTATTTGGATACCAATACATAATAGCAAAAATAGAATACTTTGTATGAGCTCTCACTTCGAGCTAATCGATCTCTCCAGTCACATCTAAAGCAGCTTCGATGGTTTGCCTCCCCGCATAGAATTATCTCTCCTCTTGCAGCCCTA
Source organism: Kingdonia uniflora (assembly GCA_014058105.1). NCBI lineage: Eukaryota > Viridiplantae > Streptophyta > Magnoliopsida > Ranunculales > Circaeasteraceae > Kingdonia > Kingdonia uniflora. The sequence goes on along the minus strand of JACGCM010000704.1, from coordinate 5,354,273 downwards.
TTGTCCTCTTCAACAATCTTGTCACACGCGAGCTATGGAACAGTCAGTTCCCATATCGTGGCACTTAGCAACGACCTACGAAATACATCAAACCAGAAAAAACGATCATACTCTGCACGCTTACCTTCTTCATCTAGTCCAATCTGATTCAACGGCCATTCGGGTAGCATAACATCATAAGGCAATTAACGAAAGTACCATTCTTGATATGAAAGTGACCATCTGCTGCCTGATGAGCGCTCTGAGAATGAGTCCTCACCATGGGAAATTAAACTACCTCCACAGCAAATGTATCCCTGCATAAGATAGAAATCATAACAACCAAGAATCACTACTTTATAGCCATGAGAAAGATCTCTGCAAATCCAGATCACCCCACAGATTTTGCTGAAGGGAATATTTTCTAAGTACATTTTCGGAACAACAGAATATCAACATCAAATGAAAAATATTATAACAGGTCATCCCTTCCATATTATGAAATGTCTCATCCGATTATATACGAGCAAATAAACTGCTGACAACATGCAAGATCAAGCAAGTTCAATAGTAACACCTACAGATCAAGATCACTCCTTTTTCACATTTCGAGACATTATGTCATCTAGTTCGAATACACAGGTCGCAGCAAATCATATATATTTCCATCCTCCAAGTCATCTCACAAAAAGTATTTATTTCCCATCACCACATTTTCGAACTCCTTTAACTTTCCAAATGCTCAACCTATCCCTACCATCAACTACAATACAAAGAAAACCTTACAGCTCGATTTTCCCTATCATACCACCTGATAAAATCATACCTATTTACAGACTCCTATATTTCAATTTGAAGACTACATAAAGAAGTTCGACGTAAAAGAGTCAAAAGACTAGAACGAAGACATTTTAATTAGTTCAAAACTTTCTTTTACAGAATACTTTATAGATAACAAAATATTCCAAATAATGCCAATAGATTACTTTACACAGTTACAGTTCGAATTGCTTTTTAGCAGTCAACAACGAAGATGATGAAAAACTGAAGCAACTTCTATACTCTGATCCCATGCTGCAAGGTCCAGAAAATAGTTAAAACTGGAAATCACAGATGAAAGATCTTCATGGCTAATACCTATGGTCCATGGAAAATATGATTCCTCCATCATCGCCACCTCTTTCACCATAACCCCTATCCCGCATGCTAGAGACGGACAGAAGGTCTTATTTTTTAGAAAGGACCCATTCACTAGCAAGATACCGACAAGACTCCCTCGAATGAACGCTTGCCGCTTTATCTTCAATTGTAACAGCCTCCTCTGCCAGCAAACGAAGCCCATTTTGGCGCTCTACCACAAATGTCAGCAGAAAGTGAAATTGTACCATCTGATAATAATAATCCCCTGCCTCCATCACCTCTTCATATGACATGCGGTAATAGGTAGGCGACACATGAATCGGTGTCGGTAAATGCAGAGATTGGTATCCAATATACCAAAAACACAATTCCTTCATTTTTCTATGAATCCTAGATTCCTGATATTGGTTCCTGGTAGTCACCATACTCTCAACAGTCAAGTTCTTCCCAACAGTCAAGAATAGAGAAGAAAGGAATCAGATACGAAGACTGGGTTCATCACACTCACCTCCAAATGATTTTTATACTATAATGAGCATTTAAAGCAGACCCTTCAAATTCCCATCGTTAGAAAGAGTTCCCATGGAAACAACATTGACTAGAACCATTGGTTCTAGAAAACCGAAAAGCCACTAACAGATACTCAAGACTATATATTGGAAATGATTCCCAGATATTAACTATAGCATTTATGACACTTCTCAACCAATACCACTCGCCCACCAGGATTCTCGTATTGTTGGCTGAGAGGGGGCGATTGTAGTGGCTTATTCCGGATCTCGAACTCATGCTTCATCTTCAAACTACATATGAACTTTCAATCTCATCAATGGAGCACGTGGCACAATCTGAATCAAGACAGCAACATCAAGAAGCAGATACAGTACAAGTTACTCAACCAACACTACTCGTCCATGAGGCTCCTCGTGCTCTTGGTTGAGAGTTGTCTTATAATAGCTTATTTCGTACCTCAGATTCAAGCTTCATCTTCGACCTCATCAACATACAGGAAACACTACTAAAGATATGTTCAACATTCCTTAGTTCAACTCATCACTTTCGACCTCTACATCAACAGTTCAATTTATGCAAGTGTACAGTCATCAATAGAACCGTTGTACATCAACAGAGATCAGGGCGTTACACAATCTTTCCAAAGAGAATCTTACATATATTTTGTAATGTCCATCATTAAGAATATTAATGGTCGGCAAACGGTCATATGATAAGACCTATAAATAGGACCAGAGAACTACAGATTACGGACAAGTAATTCTAGATAGAAGATTCCTTATCCTAAAATTCTAGATACCCAGAGCACTCATTGTAATAAGTTAACAATCTCAATAAGATTATCTTCTTTTTCCCAAAATCCTTAAGAGAGGTCATGGTTTTTAACCTATTCAAAGGTTTTCCACACTAAATTATCTTGTTGATTACTGTTTACTATTCTTGAGCATTTTAATCATATTTGGCGTAAAGGCTAAGTCTGAATCCCAGAATTAGGCTATTATAGTACCAAATGAGGAAGAGTTCAGCCCAATAAAGAGATCCAATAGACATTAGAATGTGATACAACTTTTTAGAAATTTAAAACCTATTTAGGGAAGTCTCCCATCATGAGTACCCCGGTAGATAATGAGTAACTGATCATCTATCTAGCAGTTACATACACTTCTATCAGCTCGATTCTCATTCGACTTGAGGGGAAGATTAAAAAGCCAGTCTATTTCATCAGTAAAACCCTTACTCTAGTGGAAATGAGGTATTCTAAAATTTAGAGACTTCTTTTAAACTCTCTTTTACACTTTACAGAAACTTAAGCACAACTTCCATGCTCATTCAGTCAAAGTCTTGACAAACTACCCACTTCGGGAAGTTTTGTACAAAAAAGAAAAATTCATAAGAGTGTAGCAATGGTCAGTCAGTTTGGAAGAACATGATATCAAGTTCGAATAACAATATTCTGAAAAGGGTCAGGCTGTTGTCGATTTTCTCGTAGATTTTCCAGTGGAAGATCCCGATTGGGAGGAGCACAATCCTGACCTTACAGAATAAATTAAAGAAGATCCACCCACCAAAGTATTTGATGACCGAGCTGAATGGGTTACAAGGAAAGGGTTGAGACTTCTTACAGATGGTTCGGCAAGATCCGCAGGGTCAGGAATTATAATCGTATTGATTGCCCCTTCCAATGATAGAATCGAGAAATTAATTCGCTTGGATTTTGAAGCCTCCAACAATGTCACAGAATACGAAGCTCTAATGCATGGACTCGACTTCGTACTCGAGCTTGGTGTCCTAGAGCTCTCAGTCTACACAGATTTACTACTTATTGTCCACCATTATTTTGAGCAATACAAGAAGAATGGTAAGATAATCGAATATGCAGCCCTCGTTGCCAGCAGGATAAATAGATTTGCGAAAGCAACTCTCGACTATCTACCTCAAGGTAAAAACTGGCACGCCGATTCCTTAGCTTATCTAGCAAGGGTCTTGGGTACAAAAGCAAGATATTTGTAGATCAAAGTAATATCAACCCCCAGTATTGATCTCCATTTTGTATGCACGATCAACACAGGGAGCGATAAAGTGGAGGACGACGATTGGCGAAAGCCTTTCATTGCCAATCTTAGCCCCAATAATAAATGCAAAGGGCCCCTTCCAACAGATCCGAAAGAGCGCTGACAGTTGATCGAGAACTCGAAGCGTTACACAGTTCATAATGGTTTTTTATATCGTCGTTCAGTCATGGGGTCTTATCTCAAGTGCCTCTCTAGGAAGAAAGTAGACGGAATGCTCAGAGATTTACATGAAGGAACGTGCGGCTCCCATGCCGCAGGTCGATCACTCGCTAACAGAGAAATTATACAAGGATTATTTTGTTCAAACATGCGTAAGCAAGTAGAAGAGTACTCACGCAAATATGACACATGTCAAAGACATGGACACATAATATATTCCCCTGTGCTCGAGCTACATGCAAGCAAGGTGTTCTGGCTATTCAAGCGGTGGGCGCTCAATCTCGTCAAAGAATTTCCTAATACTCCAGGTAACTGACGAGACCTACTCGTAGTAACAAATTATTTTACAAAATGGGTGGAAGCAGTTCTACTCTATCGAACTAAAAAAGAAGAGTTCGTCTCTTTTATCTGGGAAAACATCATTACACGGTTTGGATGCTCCCACCTGATTCGGATCGATATGGCTACAGTTCATTCGTAAAAAAGTCGCAGCCTTCCTCAATAAACAAAACATCATCCACTCACCATCCAATCCCTACTACCATCAAGGCAATGGCCAAGCCAAAATCACTAATAAAACTATTGTAGATGGACTCAAGAAAGGCTTCAATCACAGAAAAAAGGAAATTGGATCCGAAAACTTCCTTGTGTCTTATGGGCTTGTACCACTCCACGTCAATCAACTGGTTGTAAGCCGTCAATCCAACAGAATACCACAATTCCGTCAGAGATCATGAGCTTACAAATGAAAAAATGAGTTTGAATTGGCCTGCAATATGAATTGGATTGATGAAACTAAGAAACACGTTATTGCCAACCTAGGTCGATATCACCATATGATGGCCAGCTCGTACACCAGAAGAATCTAGAGTGATACATTCTAAATTAATGATCTCATCTTCGAAAATCCCACAGCACAGAAAAGAGGCATACGCCGAGAAACTGGTAGAAAATTGGGAAGGTAAATTCCACATCATTGGTCGAACTGGTCTAGGATCATATTATCTCATGACAGAGCAAAGAGTTTAAATTCCAAATCCATGGAACACTAGGTGACTGAAATGGTACTATCGTTAAGTCCCTCGTTTATCCACTTCAAAATTCTTGTCCTTTTCATTCCAAAAGTGAGATTTCCATCTCTATACAGTGTACATTCTATTTTATTTAATGAAAAATTCTAAGTTTTTTCTCACATTACCCTCTACTTACGTAGATTTTACTATATTACATAGATTAAAGAAAAAGTAATACTAGCTTTCAATCGCCCATCTATACAAAATATGCGATTAAAATAAATGTAATACTAGTTTTTAATCAAAGACCTCTACCAGACATAAGATAAAGCAAAGGTAAAACTAGCTTTCATCTCTCAATATATCTGCAGCAGATACTTCTATAGATTAAAGCAAAGGTAATACTAGCTTTCAATCACCCATCAATACAAAATTTACGATTTAAATAAAGGTAATACTAGTTTTCAATCAAAGATTTCTACCAGACATAAGATAAAGTTAAGGTAAAGCTAGCTTTCATCTCTCAATAAGTCTGTCATAGATATTTCTACAGGTTACATCTACAAGCCACTTCTAAGGGCTCTTCTCTGCTGATGGGAGGTTAGTTACGCTTTCCCCTACAACAGAAGGACGTTCAACCATAAAATCTTGAGCTCGAGCAGCTATAGTAATCCTGCCATGCTCCACCAATTTAGCAGGTTGAGAACCTAACCCTATTTCCATGGCATTCATACAATTTCCTCGATCTACATCGGCTTTACAAATATATCCTCTTCCCGACAGACAGTCGTGCAAGGTATCCCTCTCTAACTCAAGTCTTCTCACTTCCTCCACAAAATAGGCAATAACAGCTATTAACATCTGTGAGCGCGTTGCTTCGAGCATAACTACCTTGTGAAAATTCTCTTTCAATTTTTGATAACGCTCTTATAACTTTTTATACCGTCCGTCTTGCCATTCCATGTGTCTATCTGCGCGGGACATAATATTATTATATTCACTTGCCTTCTCCACTACTTTATCTGACTCTACCTAGTTCGTCGTCCTCAATTCTTCCACCTGAGCACAAAGTTCCTCAAGCTCCTTACCTTAACCTACACTTCCCCCAGCAGAAGACTTCTTTAACAATTCATCTTTTTTCCTTATCAGTTGATCTTTACCCTTGATTACCCGCTCTAACTCTTGCTCTTTGCTATAAGCAATATCCAACTTACCTTGGCTCTCCCTTACACGCTTATTTCCTCTTTGTACGTGAGCTTGAATACGAGCTACACCTCCCTCCAACTCTCTAATTTGAGCTAATAGGTTAACCACATCCCATTTTACAATAGAGACCCCGACATCACCTTTATTCCTCTTAGATCGCTCTCCAGCCTCAGCCTTCTTGGTACACAAATTGGCCATAGCCAAATCTGGCATCAGTTAGGCCACCCTCTCATTCAATTCATTACATCGTCCTTGAACCATCCGGAAATCTATATCTTTTGCAGGTAAAGCCTCACTCAACTGCTCAACCACAATTTCAGATTTGGATAGTTCATCTCGAGCTCTCTTCAACTCACTATCCTTCTCAATTATGTTACTCTTCAGTCGCTCCAGTTTACTTTTGGAACTTATTAGATCAACTCGAGTTTGTTCTTGCTTTTTCGCTTTTCTATTCATTTGGCCCTTCAAACTGGCCACAGAACCTCGTAACTATTTATCAGTCATTTCTAACGATTGGATATGCTATCGAGCTATGTCCACCTCCTTACTCATTACCATCAACGCATCATTCTGGCTTTTAAGCTTCGCTGCCACCTCCTTCACCATCACGAGCTCTCTTTTCCCTCTTTCAATTTCGACATCTTTCCCCTCAATCTTTCGAGTTAGGTAATCAACAGTTTGTGTTGCCTCGACAAACTTGAAATATACTTTGATGTGTTGACCCTCCCTATCTTTAGTTGCCTCTCTCATCCTATCAAACTCTGCCGCATACTCTTGGTTATATTGGAGTGTCTCTTGTTTACTCAAGCGAACCAACTCCAGTTCGACCTATATCGCAGAAACAATACATCAAGTTCGATTCAACAACACTAAACATTTAGATCATAATATAGGAGTTTGATTTCTAACCAATTTCTATTTTTTGACATCTACTGTTATGAGATTGCTTCTAAACTTAAGGTCAAAGTATGATCCCAGTTTGATGGAAATAATATGCACATCCAATTTCAAGGTACATATTTTCTATGTTCTAACTTTTTTAACACTTTGGAATTATATGGACACATTTGATTACCATTGCCCCTAAACTGTTAATACGCTTTTGGTTTATCTGTATACTCTAATTTTTACTTTGTAGCTCTAAAGTAATGTAATATACAAGTTAAATATTTCTTGCTCTTCTCTAATCTGTAGCTCTGCTTGCAAAGATAACAGGGACGTTGAGGCGTTTTTCTCCTTAGCAAGCTCATTCTCTAACTCCTCAATTCTGAGGCGCATATCCTTAAGTTCCTATAAATAATTTTTACAAACATTTGTTAGCCTACATAAATTTATCTTGTAAAACAATATCTCATACAATTACAGTTCTTATGCCCCACAAATCAATCAGCCATAAATTCAACAATTTTACTCTACCTTCTTATTATTATTCTCTGGATTCTCATTATCATCACCTTGGTTCTCTAGCTTGGTTTGTGGAGAGAGCCCATCCAACCCTCCTACCACACCAGCCACATCATCTTCCACCTCGTTCTCCTCGAAGTAGGTGCCCTCCATAATAGTTGTAACCTCAGCTTTAGAATACCCCACATTGAGGATTTGACACCCGAGTCTATCTCGCTGAGCTATCACCTCGTCCAGGTTCTTCTGCGCTTCTTCTGTCAGCTCGTTAATCCACAACAACCAACTGATTCCCCTTCAGAACCAAATTAGACTTCAATAGAACCACCTTTTTCTCGAACTCCACCTTCCCATTCTCGAGCTCAGCTTTTCTGTCCTCAATCCCGAGGTACATCTCCTTCAGCAAACGAGCAGCCTACAATAAAGCGAACATATTTTTAGCTCGAATGGCAATACAAAATTAAGAAACATACAAGTCATCGAAACTTACCATTTTGCTCATCTCCTCAGTACCCTTGCGAGCTGCAGCCTCACCCTGTCCTCCATAGCTCTTAGCTTGTCTTCCTCAACAGGTCAATTTTGCACGACCTTCACCCCAATCATTTCAGCAGGAAGATCTACCCTTCTTTTTTTTGCTTCTACCTCGACCTCACCACTCCCCATGGTTTCAGAGGCTGAGCCACGCTTCACAACCTTCTTCTTTGGAAACTTCTAAGCTAACTTGCTTGACATAGTAGATTCCGGCACATTCGCAAAATCCAACACAGTAGCCTTTGGCAAAACAACTAGTTTCTCTCTATCAACCCTTCTCTTATTGTTGCCTCTAACCCCCGCCATTCGTCTCTTTGGTTGAGACTTTAGTACCTTCTCAGACCTGCTATTAGCTCGTTTATGTCTGCTAATACCAAGACCTTTCCGAATTACCTCGAGCTCAACCCCTTCTCGAGCAACAGTATCTAACAGGGGCTCCTTCTTTGTCACCTTCGACTTAGGACCTTTAAAACAAATACAACACATTATCAAACAACAGATCAACCTTCAATAACAACAGTTTGATATTATACACTATTACTTACTTTTCTTCACAATTCCATACAGAAGTTCCAAGGGTTCTTCATCTTCTCTCTAAAGGCATTCGCCTTTCACCCATATCACATTATTATCCCATATTCATATTCGACCTGCTGAATTCAGATCGAAGAAAAGCGGTCGAGACGAGTTCGAACAGAAATATGCCCCTCTAGTTGCAGAATAATTTTTCACACCATAAAAATGCAAAACATCATCAGGAGATATTCTCCTTTCTATCTCATTCTCCTTCCCATAACCTATTCAAACTCTCACAAACATTGATCACCTCCCACATGTTCCCATTCAGTTGGGCAGGATAACCTCCTATGATATTCATTATCCCCTTCACAAGATTGTTAAGGGGCAAACTCAACCCATACTCCAACTGAGACAGGTAACACATAAATCCCTTGTCCAGGTCACATTTGACATTCCCATGATAATACTCCAAGGAGATCGATTTGTCTACCCTCCTATCCGATTTCTTCTTTTCTAAATCAGGCAGCAAAAATAAATGCTCCTCACCAGATGTTATGGTGCAACCTCTAAATTTCCTACTAGCATGTTCTACGACATTGCCCCATGTTCCAGCTACAATAGCCTTGGATTTACAAAACTCTTTAAACACATCAGAGTTTAGAGGGTATGATGCCAATTGTCCAGGGAAATCTAGAAATTGAACAACTACTACTTTGTTCTCCTTATCATATTCAACATTATCAAACTCAGCCGAACGACCAGAGGTCGGCGCCTCCATATCAGGGGAAGTCTCCATCTCAATTACAGGTCTAAAGATAAGGATTAATTATACCAAATAATCCTCAAGCCCAACCTACATAAGGTCCAGGTACTCTATTATTATCTTTAACATATATGTGTACACATCCATCATACATATACGTATATCATATCGTATCTCCTTTTCATATATATATCAAATAGATTTTTATTGGTAACTATAAATAGTCATTTTTCAAAATTTGAAAACCACAAAAATCTTTCAAACACGCATTCACAATATCATAAATCATCTACTAACCTTCAACGTCTGAATACGAATCTGAAGCAGCGCCAAACCTTTCCTTCACAACGCTGTTGTACAACCACCGTCGTGACTCTGTCTATACAACTTTCTCTCGCCTTGCTTGTCGATCATTCTTATCTAATCTCTCATGTGAATATCTGTTATTTTTTCTCTTTTCTCTCTCACTGTTCTTTAATTTTTTAGAAGTTGATAAACATTTGAATGAGGAAGATAAAACATTATTTATAGTTTATCTTTCTAACTATTAGTAGTTATTGGGCCTCGCATGAGCTGCCCTCAGTTTTGGAACCGAGGCGTCCCTTCCACAAGTAATGTAAGATGTTTTGCACCCTTTTGATGAAAAAACATTCCCATCATTGCCCCTTGTTCTATATTTTAATATATTCTCATCTCTCCTACCCAAATCTCTCTCTGACCTCCCTACACTCATTATGACTCAATACTTATACGCAATCAAATTTTCCTTGTAATTACACAAGGGACAAAAATCAAAGCTACCTGCTTTTTCTATTCTTGCTTCTACTATTTCTAAGACTGCTGACATCATTTCCAAAGCTCTCACATTTTAAATTCAAATTTTGTATTCACAACAGTCACAAACAACATTTACAATAAAAGAGGGCAAATTTAAAACATCATTCTAACTATATTTCCATTACAATTATTCTACCTCATACAATTCACTCCCTCACATATAATTATACATAAAACATCCCAGATGTCCTGGGGAGCCACACCTAATGAGTTTGCCACCAGCAATCTTTACATATTCCTCCTCGATCTCTTCCTCCGCAATTTGCCTCACGGCCTTTCTTCGAGCTGCAGGCTCTAGAATCACTTTGCAGAATATCTCCGAGTAAAAATTATACCCAATTTCAAGTTCCCTCGCCCTCAAATCTAAGCCTTCAAACTGTACTTCAGATTCAGGCAAATCAAAATCATAGTCTAATAGCCCAAAAATCTTATATCTTACTTCAACTATCTCTATCGCCAAACGTCCTTCAGCAGCATGATGAACTCTTATAGATCGAGTCTTCACCATATTCTCTTTCTTCCTCCTCTTTCCATCACATTTCCCCATATTTATACAATTTTTGAGATCATCTTCAATCCCTCAAATCCCGCACATATATTTAAATATGTTTTTCTATAACTGGAAACCCTAAAATCTTGATATAAAGTTATTTGAACTTATCTATCCACATCGACCTCTTTGGAGTCGTCTTACCTCATTTCGACCTATTCATCACAATCTATCCCCCAAATCCAACATATCAAGCGAGATCTCCATAAGATCGAACTTTCCATTCCTACAAATTCCATGTCTCCCAAGATATTATCCCCTCATAATTCTATAATTTATTCAGTTCGAATCAGATTTTTCCAGATCTATTATTTCATAGACACATTTTTCATAGCTCGATTGGTAAAATATACTTTCTAGTTCGATCTAAAATCTTACTTTTCGTCCTCTAATCATACATATATGTATTTCTTATAGCTCGATTTCAATCACAAGAGTTAATTCTATCTATCAACATAGAGTTTGAATAAAACATTTTTATTAAACTCGAATATCAATTATAGATACTTTACATATAACAAGTCTTTCAGGTACTTTACATATAACAAGTGTTTTAGTTCATTCTCAAACTCATATCAGTTTTCAGTGATGTTTCACTTCGAGAATCTTAAGAAGCAAAGTTTGGTCGGAATCTAGACATAGAAGTAAGGGTGTTAGTGCTTGAACCAACTCTTCAAACCGAATGTCTTCTTAGCGCCAAGAGACAATGATTGTGCAGGGGCAAAACATCCAGTCTCCATCTTCCTCCTACACCACCATTGCCTCCTCCTCCGTAACCCCCACCAACAAAGAGTTAATGGAGACAAAAAGGAGTCCAACCATAGAATCCAGTCCTTCACAGGATACCGGTGATACTGCCTCGTAGTTACACCGGCCCCCACATCTATCTCCTCAACCTTATCCTCCGCAAGGATGCGAAGACGCCTACAACGTTGCTCGCTTGTCAAGATAACGTAATAAAATCTCCATATATAGTAAAAGTCCTCCTCAGTTTCAGCCACTTCGTCTTCCAGCATACCGTGATACGTCGGTGGAACAGGAATTAGGGTGGGCATCTCCACAGATTGATCCCCAAAGTATCTCAACTTTAACCTCTGTAATTCAACAAAAATACTCTCTTCATACACCATTCTCTGGGTCTTCACCTTTATCACTCAGGAATTACGAAGAATTTTTCTAATGCAGCATACTTTGCCAGAATTCATGGTACATGTTTTATTTATATAACCATCATATTTAATACGCATGTACGTTTCCAAAGTAGTCATATTTAAAGCAGAACTATTCTCGGAACCCCAAACGTCAATTACATTAATACTTTCCATCATCATTCAATACAAATACATCACTCCATAAAAAAATATCAAAATACCCAGCCAGTCAAATCACCATTAATTTATCATTTCTTTTCAACTTCCAACACCACAAATCCACAAGTTCTTTCTCAACCAAAGCCAGCCAGTCAAATCACCATTAATTTATCATTTCTTTTCAACTTCCAACACCACAAATCCACAAGTTCTTTCTCAACCAAAGCCACTCGTGCCTTCAGTTGCAAGGGGGAAATTTTTCACACCCCAAAATCCAATAATCAGTAAGCTAGACCAATTACTGAGATTCGAGGATGTACAGGTCGGGAATCCAAAGATTCGCCCCATAAACAACCGAGCCATAGACAAAATCAGGCTCAGTCATTCACTTAGCAATACATCAGAGTAATGAAGAAAACAGAAACAGCGGAAGACTAAGAAATAATATTTAAAAGAAAGATTTTACAAACCACAGCCGGTTATAACCATAAACTAAGGACCCAAAATAATAACAAAGCAACAAGCCTTCAGCTCCATCTCCATCTCTCTAAAGATCACCACTGCAACAGCTCTAAACCTGGAATGTTGTTATGCGAGAATGAGCAAACCACGGCTCACTAACTCCCCAAATAAGCTAAACAATTATACCAACTAATGAGATGATAATAATAATAATAAGATATAATAATTGCTAATGATAAGTAATAGATATACCAAGGATGTATAATAAATATCTAATGGATATATAACTAGTCTAATATATCTAAATAAACTAAATCATATGTATATATATAAGCATAGTGCGAAAGAGTGCTAAGACTATAGACTACACTCCAATCACATGGACTACAATAATGCCCCAATCACTACTGTGGCCCTCAGCGCCACACGTAACTAACCTACCTCAAAAATGCAAAACCTACGAGGGTAAACAACCCTCGGCCCACTATAATTCAACAGGGTCACCCAAACCCAACCAGGCACAACCCCGAAGTTAAAACAAGTTTAACGAGATTGCCCGCAACCTGATACACAACCTTAAAGCTCCACAAACCCAACAAGACTAAATAACCTATTAAAATCAGATGAAGAAGAAGGAATAATAGATGCAGATGGAGAGAAATAGATATGGAGGGAAGAGGCAAGCTAAGGTTACAGTAAATCATTATGAGAAGAAGAATAGAGATAAGGAAAGGATGCGATAAATATGAAAAAATGATATGATAAACTAGAATAATCCCATAATTATCCCAATTGATGGATGATATGATATGATAGTGATATGATAGAAAGGGATAATCCCACAATTATCCCAAATACTAAAGATTCTACCATGATGCTAATGCAGATAGGTTAAGGATTTAAAACAGAAGAACCTATGAATAGAGAATATGCAAAGATGCAATGATATGTGTGTTATGATATGATGCGATATAGATGCAGAATGATTTGGAGATGTCAACCCAAAAACTAGACCCTAAAATTAAGGTGGGTTGACAACTACAAGAGAAAGAAATTACCTTAAAGAGATCATTATTGGATACAAAGGTACGATCTATCTAAGACCGACCACGGCTAACAGGGTACTACATTACCACCTGATCAGGGTGTACACAGGGTATTTCAACCCAAAGGAGCCAAGGTCCTTACTATTTACAATCATGGATATTCCAACCTCAACAATGATAAACGGTGCCATGGTCATTTATGTATCCGATCTAAATAAGATAAGGAGAATAATTTATCTACGGATGTGAGCAGGATCCTAAAGACTGCAACACAACTACCGTCAACCTGGCAGTACACACAAGATAACAACCTGCCTCAGAGTGTGGTAAACAATTCTAAACACAGATGTTAACCGTGACTCAGTTACACCATCTACACATAGATGAAACAGTAACTTAACCGTCACCACATCAAAACAACGTCAATCTCTAGAGATCTCCTAATGCAACATGATCAGCATCAAGCGCTAGTGCACCCTAGCTATCAAAACAGAACATACGGGATAGCTTACAAGTGTCCGACAAGTAGTCTACAATCCCCAAGAATAAAGCTGCATCACAATCCCCTAATAACCATGTACATAGTCTTCAGGGAGGATGTTCAGGAATCCACCAGGCGACAACATCAATGGCGACAGTCTCCACGAACACATTAATGGTGACAGACTCTGCGACAGATGAACCCGAAGACCAGTAGGTTTTATCTTCACGGGTGACTGTACAACTTCACAAAACCACCTGGCATTAAGGTCGAAGACTCATGAATGCCATGCTGCCTCTCTGCTTCCTAGACACAAAAGGGAACACAGCCCTATACGCCTCACACCAAAGAAAGGAAGGCTTAACGAGTAAGATCCACTAGCTCTAAGAATCATAAGGACAATAAGTATCACAACACGATAAGGCAAACAATCCTAAGGCAAACTATAAGATGCTTAACACCACAACCAACTATTAAGGACAAGCTGTCTATCCATCACCAACAGCTAAACAGTCCAGGAGACACCGCACTCCAACATGGAATCTAACATTCCAGACAACCTCCAAATCAACAACATCTCTCATGGACCAGGCCATGAGAACACAGAGCACACCTAGGATAATCCTAAAATAAATTAAGATAATAACAACTAATAGGACAAGCTCCGAACCAAAGACCATGTCTTACGGAAGCTATACCGCCCAATAGACTATCAAGGAACCAAGAACCACATACTAAACTAATCGAGTAAGCTGCATCCAAAAGGGATAACTAAAATATCTAAACTATATACTAATAATAATAGCGGCTAAACCACGTGTCGTCTGTATATCTCTACTAATAGCCAAACCAATTACTAGTGCCAAGAAACAGGTTAAGCATCTTATTAACTAACCAATGACTTCTATATATATAGTACAGCGATGCAGAATTGTCGCAACCCCTATAACTGAGAATAACTATCTATAACCTACAAGGTTCTATCTAGTAGCTAAACTCACAATATACCCCAATGCTGCACTAACTTAAGCAATCCTTAAATACTTATGCACATAGTGTACTAACAAATAGACCGTATAGATGCCCTAAGCAAATAAGCATATACTAACCCAATCACAGTATAAACATGATAATCTAGGCGTCACAATAACTCATGAATTAGTATAATGATCTAGTTATTAAGGAAGATAAAACTCGTCTGAAATAAAGCTTAAAATGACAAACCCGGCAAAAATGTCCAAACAGCACCCCAACGGAAATGTGCTCCGCGAATCGACTTTTGGAACTCCAAATCAACCACGGAAAGGACCAAGAACACCACGACATCAACCACTATCAAGGCCCGGAACCCAATCGCAGTTCTAACAAAGGATCCTCGCCTGAAACAGAGTTTCAAATCTGCGCCACACTCGAATCAGCAACTGAGCCTCATCTCCCAATCATACTAAACCCCAATCACCACCACCGAAAAGTTGCAAGGAAGACCCAACTAATTCAACCTAGCAAATCAATACAACCCACAGTTCAATCATACCCTAAATACACCAATAATCAAACCCAACAATCACAAAGGATACCAAACTGAAATCAACCACGAAATGGAAGAGGGATCCGTAAAATTAGTCACCGAAGAGGGACGGCTGAGCTCGGCAAGGAACGACATCCAATCGATGAATCGACGAGGGAAACAGCGCCCTCTCCCTCTCTCTCTCTAGAATTGAAATCAGGAAGTAGGAGATAATTTCTCAAGCTCCAAATTGATCAAGGAAGGTGAAGGGTTGAAGAATTGAAGGGAGGAGAAGGATTAGAGAAGTTAAGGTTAGAGATCATAGAGTTGGTGAGGGAGAGAAGAAAAATGAGGAGAGAAAATGAAGAATGATTTATATATATAAACGACAAGTCGTTCGAACGGATACGAAAGTCGTTCGAACGACCAAGAGGTCTTGGGCCAAATTCCAGTAGATAAGTCGACTCGTTCGAACGACAATCTGTCCAATGGTCAAAATGTCCAGAAGATACTGAAGATTCGTTCGAACGACAAAGATCCTCGTTCGAACAGGAACTAGAAAAACTCCAAAAGTCACTCTGAGATCCTCCTGAACCACACATCACACCAAGATCCTCAGAAGACAAGAACAACCTGAAACAACAAACACAACCCTATCAGATACCAACCACGGGATCCTACAATCAAAACATAACCTCCTCAAATCAAACAACCATCGAACTATCGAAACCACAGAAAATGAATAACACAGAACCTGCCGATAGAATAAAATAAGCGGAAGCTTAACGTAAAGTAATATCTAAATAATAACAATAATTAATGATAAACAATAAACAATAAAAAATCTGGGTCATTACAATCTACCCTCCTTAAAAGAATTTTGTCCCAAAATTTAACATCACTACTAAAATATAGTATATCTCGTATGCAATGTGTACCTACTATAAAAAATAATTTCGCAAGGCTGATAAAATAGAAAACCCCTTGATCTCCCTGTCAAGGCTCAAAACCAACCCTTACTAGTAAACAAACGATTAATCACAACTCTATTTGAGTAAATACGGTCAATAATGGCTCACGGGATTGAGGTGAAAATAACATATCCAAGATCACGGGTAATATATATTAATATATAATTTGCATAAAAATTTATATATATTCTAATTTATATAGTTTCATGATAAAACAAATAGTTTAAAAATGCAAAATCAACATAAAGGGAAAGTGGAATATGATGTCCATTTTCCTATATGAACGACGTCAAAAATCTGATGTATACACAATCTCCAATCTCATAACACGTCTGCTATGAGATTCAAGTCTGCGACACATGAGATGAAAATAATCGGTTAAAACGATACATTTCAATAAATAATGAAAACCAATCCAAACAATCTGATCCATTATCCAGATCGGTCTAGACTCGATTAAGAGCAGATACCCAAAACTTGATAAGAGAAGCGTTAAAATGGAATACACCTCAAAACTACTATGACGGCAAACATAACGTCATCCAAATAACGTAAAATCACAAATCTAAAATCAAAACCTAATACCAAAACAAAATAGGGAAACCAACCACCACTAGAAGCCAATCAATCACTATTCTAAAGATTCAAGATAAACATCTCTAGTCCTCTAAATCTATAGTAAAAGCTTACCCACTAGACCTATGCGAGAAGCTTATACACAGAAGGTCTTAAGAGATCAACTTTATAACCAAACATGCGAAAAAGGACACAGGATACCAAGGAATCATTTTAACTCGTCCTAAGGAAGAACTCAGCCTATGAGTGCTAGACACCGAGATAGGAGTTAACCCAGAGCTCTGATACCAAGTCAGTCACGCCCCAAAATCTAATAATCAGTAAGCTAGACCAATTACTGAGATTCGAGAATGTACAGGTCGGGGAATCCAAAGATTCGCCCCACAAGCAACAGAGCCATATACAAAATCAGGCTCAGTCATTCACTTAGCAATGCATCAGAGTAATGAAGAAAACAGAAACAGCGGAAGACTAAGAAACAATATCTAAACGAAAGATTCTACAAACCTCAACCGGTTAGAACCACAAACTAAGGACCCAAAATAATAACAGAACAACAAGTCTTCAGCTCCAGCTCTCCAAAGATCACCACTGCAATAGCTTTAAACCTGGAATGTTGTTATACGAGAGTAAGCAAACCACGGCTCACTAACTCCCCAAATAAGCTAAACAATTATACTAACTAATGAGATGATAATAATAATAATAATAAGATATAATAATTACTAATGATAAGTAATAGATATACCAAGGATGTATAATAAATATCTAATAGATATATAACTAGTATAATGTATCTAAATAAGCTAAACAATATGTATATATATAAGCATAGTGTGAAGGAGTGCTAAGACTATAGACTACACTCCAATCACACGGACTACAACTACGCCTCAATCACTACTGTGGCCCTCAGCGCCACAAGCAACTAACCTGCCTCAGAAATACAAAACGTACGAGGGTAAACAACCCTCGACCCACTATAATCCAACAGGGTCACCCAAACCCCAACCAGGCACAACCCCGAAGCTAAAATAAGCTTAACGAGATCGTCCACAACCCGATACACAAGCGTAAAGCTCCACAAACCCAACAAGACTAAATAACCTATTAAAATCAGATGCAGAAGAAGGAGGAATAGATACAGATAGAGAGAAATAGATATAGAGGGAAGAGGCAAGCTAAGGTTACAGTAAATCATTACGAGAAGAAGATTAGAGATAAGGAAATGATGCGATAAATATAAAGAATGATATGATGAACTAGGATAATCCCATAATTATCCCAATTGATGGATGATATGATATGATAGCGATATGATAGAAAGGGATAATCCCATAATTATCCCAAATACTAAAGATTCTACCATGATGCTAATGCAGATAGGTTAAGGATTTCTAACAAAAGAACCTATGAATAGAGAATATGCAGAGATGCAATGATATGTGTGTTATGATATGATGTGATATAGATGCAGAATGATTTAGAGATGTCAACCTGATAATTGGACCCTAAAATTAAGGTGGGTTGGCAACTACCAGAGAAGGAAATTACCTTAAAGAGATCATTATTGGATACAAAGGTACGATCTATTTAAGCACGACCATGGCTAACAGGGTACTACATAACCACCTGATCAGGGTGCACACAGGGTATTTTAACCCAAAGGAGCCAACGTCCTTACTATTTACAATCCAGGTTATTCCAACCTCAACAATGATAAACGGTGCCATGGTCATTTATGTATCCGATCTCAATAAGATCAGGAAAATATTTTATCTACGGATGTGAATAGGATCCTAAAGACTGAAACATAGCTACCGTCAACCCGACAGTACACCCAGGATAACCACCTGCCTCAGAGTGTGGTAAACAATCCTAAACACATATGCTAACCGTGACTCAGTTACACCATCTACACATAGATGATACAGTAACTTAATCGTCACCACATCAAATCAATATCAGTCTCTAGAGATCTCTTAAAGCAACATGATCAACATCAAGCGCTAGTGTACCCTAGCTGTCAGCACAGACTAGTACACACGGGATAACCTACAAATGTCCAACAAGTAGTCTACAATCCCCAAGAACAAAGCTGCATTACAATCCCCTAACAACCATGTATATAAGTCTCCAGGTCGGATGTTCAGGAACCCACCAGGCGACAACATCAATGGTGGCAGTCTCTTCGAACACATCAATGGTGACAGTCTCCACGAACAGATGTAATAGGAGACTAGTAGGTTCTAACATCACGGGTGACAGTAAAACTTCACAAAACCACCTGGCGTCAAGGTCGAAGACTCATGAGCGCCATGCTGCCTCGCTGCTTCTTAGATAACTGAAGGGAACACAACCCTATAAGCCTCACACTAAGGAAAGGAAGGCTTAACGAGTAAGCTCCACTAGCTCTAAGAATTATGAGGATAATAAGTGTCACAACACGATAAGGCAAACAATCCTAAGGCAAACTATAAGATGCTCAATACCACAACCAACTATTAAGGACAAACTGTCTATCCACCACCAACAGCTAAACAGTCCAGGAGACACCGCACTCCAACATGGAATCAAATATTCTAGACAACCTCCAAATTAACAACATCTCTCATGGGTCAGGCTACGAGAACACAGAGCACACCTAAGATAATCCTAAAACAAATCTAGATAATGACAACTAATAGGACAAGCTCTGAACCAAAGACCATGTCTTAGGGAAGCTATACCGCCCAATAGACTATCAAGGAACCAAGAACCACATACTAAACTAATCGAGGAAGCTACATTCAAAAGGGATAACTAAAATATCTAAACTATATTCTAATAATAATAGTGGCTAAACCACGTGCCGTCCGTATATCTCTACTAATAGCCAAACCTAATTACTAGTGCCAAGAAACAAGTTAAGCATCCTAATAACTAGCCAACGACTTCCATATATATAGTATAGCGACACAAAATCGTCGCAACCCCTATAACTAAGAATAACTATCTATATCCTACAAGGTCCTATCTAGTAGCTAAACTCACAATATACCCAAATGCTCCACTAACTTAACCAATCCTTAAATACTCATGCACATAGTGTACTAAGCGAATAGACCGTATAGATGCCCTAAGCAAATAAGCATATACTAACCCAATCACAGTATTAACATGATAATCTAGGCGTTACAATAACTCACGAATTAGTATAATGATCTAGATATTAAGGAAGATAAAACTCGCCTGAAGTAAAGCTCAAAATAACAAACCCGACGAAAATGTCCAAACAGTACCCCAAGGGAAATGTGCTCCGCGAATTGACTTCTGGAACTCCAAATTAATCACAGAAATTGACCAGGAACACCACAACATCAACCACTATCAAGGCCTAGAACCCAATCGCAGTTCCAAGAAAGGATCCTGCCCGAAACAAAGTTTCAAATCAACGCCACATTCGATTCAGCAACTGAACCTCATCTCCCAATCATACTAAACCCCAATCACTACCACCGAACAGCTGCAAGGAAAACCCAACCAATTCAACCCAACAATTAAGACAACCCACAATTTAATCATACCCCAAATATATCAATAATTAAACCCATCAATCACAAAGGATACCAAACTGAAATCAAGTACGAAATGGAAGAGGGATCTGTGAAATTACTCACTGAAGAGGGGCGGCTGAGCTCGGCAAGGAACGACATCCAATCGATGAATTAACGACAGAAATGCCACCCTCTCTCTAGAACTAAAATCAGGAAGTAAGATATGATTTCTCAAGCTCCAAATTGATCAAGGAAGGAGAAGGGTGGAAGAATTGAAGGGAGGAGAAGGATTAGAGAAGTTAGGGTTAGAGATCATAGAGTCGGTGAAAGAGAAAAGAAAAATGAGGAGAGAAAATGAAGAATGATATATATATATAAACGACAAGTCGTTCGAACGGATGCGGAAGTCGTTCGAACGACCAAAAGGTCTTGGGCCAAATTTCAGTGGATAAGTCGACTCGTTCGAACGACAATCTGTCCAATGGTCAAAACATCCAGAATACACTGAATATTCGTTCGAACAACAAAGATCCTCGTTCGAACGAGAATTGGAAAAACTTCAAAAGTCACTCTGAGATCCTCCTGAACCACACATCACACCAAGATCCTCAAAAGACAGGAACAACCCGAAATAACAAACACAACCCTATCAGATACCAACCACGGGCTCCTACAATAAAAACACAACCTCCTCAAATCAAACAACCACCGAACCATCGAAACCACAGAAAATGAATAACACATAACCTGCCGATAGAATAAAATAAGCGGAAGCTTAACGTAAGGTAATATCTAAATAATAACAATAATTAATGATAAACAATAAATAAAAAAATAAAAAAATCCGGGTCATTACACGACTGTAGGTACCTATCCCTCGACCTAACTCTTATTAGAACTACTTCAATATCAGACTCACGTATTTTATACGTGACATGAACATTCAACATTGACACCTAGACCACGAACTAATAAAGAACGTGGATCGAGTACAATAGAAGAACATGAACAAATCAAAGACACCAGTCTCGCACGAACTAAACAGTTACTCAGTTAACCACCACTTACCTCAATATTCGGAGAACGTACTTCAGCACGATAACGAGTTGCGGGTAAAGTCTATATAATTTTTTTTTCCAGAAGAGACAGAGACCAAGAAAAACCAGATATTTTATACTCAAACACAAAACATTTTATTTAAAAGATTAAGTATTTTTAGTTCGAAAGATCACTTGTTAGATATCAGCCTCAAACAATAAAAACTGCTGTTATTAAAACCCTGAACTCGAGATCGTAATTTTTTACCTATTTAAAGGTTTTTCACGCCAAATTACCTGTGCCATTTCTTGCTTTATACTCATTTCTATTTCGAGACGAAATTAAGTCATTACACCCATCGTATTCTTGTTGCATTTGTGGCTTTATCCACCGTAACCTGTGCGGCTCCTATAATTTTAACCTCCACAATGGTGACCCAAATCGTCATAATTACACGTAATTTTCATCAGGAAAAATGAGACCTCGAGATGCCAAATTTGATGATAAAATCCAGATCTCCAGGATTCATTCACCATATAAAGCAGGTGTCACTCCTCCCCCAATACAGTGAAGCCCACACCTTTAATTTTTCACCCCAGAAGAAAAAGACGCAAAAGTCCAAGTCCCTGTCAGAACGGGCAGCACGCAACGCCAAATCCATCCGCCCCACGGGCAACTTAACGCCGTCTATTTCCTCCAATAACGCCGTCTCATTCTTCATCCAAACCTCAGGTTTGGAGGCAGGTTCGGGATTCGAAAAACAAGTGGTCTAGACTCAAGAGCGAAGTTTCAGGATTTCGGTTCGGGTCTCTCTGGTTTAGAGGAGAGAGAAAAAAACCCTAAAAAAATGGGTAAGATCGAAACAACGAATCGAAGGAGAAGACTTGGCCGGCCGTTAAAGTCATCGACGGATCTCCGCCGTAAACACAAGCCGGAATCTGACCCACTTCGCCGCAGTACACGACGGAGGAGTCAGACTTTCATCGAAGACTTCTACGAAGACGACTTTGAAGACGACGATGTTGACGACGTTGTTGAAGATGAAGATGAGGAAGATGATGACGTGGCGAGGAGGAGAGATAAGAAGAGGAGAGAGGAGAAGAAGAAGGTGGAGTTGTTGGTGTTGAAGAACCCTTTGAAGATAGCTCAGAGTAATAATAGAAATAATATTAATAATAATAAAAATCATAATAGAAATAAAGTAGCGAGTTACGGCCGAGTTGACTCAGTGAGTCAAGGTGAAGCCTCTGGTTCTTCTTCTTCTTCTGAGTACAGAGAAGAAGATGATGATGAAGATGATGGTGAAGAGAAGAGGAGGAGGTTTAATAAGAGGAGGAAGATCAACGGTGGAGATGAAGAGTACAGAGATGTTGGTGATGTACGGTCCATTGGATCTAGAGATCGAGATCGGATCAAGGTATTGTTGTTGTCTCATTGTGAGTGATGAGTGATGATGAGAGAGAAGCTGAGCTGGAATGAGAAGGAGATCTCTCTCTCTCTCTCTCTCTCAGTTTCAACTGTCGGGTCAACTGTCACAATATCCCCACATGAGAATCTCTCTCTCTCTCTCTCTCTCTCTCACTCACTCTTTGTCACTGTCTCTCTCTCTCTGTATGTGAATCTTACCTTACTTTTTTTTGTTTCTGTATTTGTCTCTGTTGTGTTGTTTAAGAGTTTTAGGGTTTAACGTTGAACATTGGGGTTTTGCAGAAAGAAGAGAGAAATGGGGTTTCAAAACAGATGGATTCTTCTGTTCCAGGTGTGTTTTCTGTTTTAAATTATATTTTGATTATGTGATTTGGTTAGAATTATAATTGATCTGGCTTTTTTTGCTCATTTGGTGTTGTTTTGTAATTGGGGTTAGGAACTCCGTCTATTTCACACTCAAGGGGGATTCCGTTACCTGATAAGAAACAATTGGAGTTGATTCTCGACAAGCTTCAGAAGTAAGGGGCTACATTTGGTGTTCAATTTCTGACGATTTGGGGTAATGGGTTGTGATATAAGGCGTTTTGTGATGTTTGAATGTGGCAGGAAAGATGCGTATGGTGTTTATGCAGAGCCCGTTGATCCCGAAGAGGTATTTTGGGGGATTGGGTTTAATTTGGATACATGATATTATGTTGTATCTATTGTGAGATATTTGATTTTTTGGAGATTATGTATGTTTTTGCAGCTTCCTGATTATCATGAAATTATTGAGAAACCTATGGATTTCAGTACTATCAGGAAGAAGTTGGCAAGTGGAGCGTACTCTAATTTGGAAAAACTGGAGGTACGTGATCATAATTTGTAATTTGATTGCTTACTGTTTTTGTTAGGCAGTTCAGACTCGTAATCACTGCAAAACATGAATCATGAAGTATAATCTCTATTTTTTTGTGCTTCACCTACAACATATATATATATATATATATATATTTTTTTTTTTTTTTGCAATGTTAGTTCACTCTTGCATGATCCACATGTTAAGGTAATGGCATGATCATTATTTGTGTATGATTTCGAGAACTGCAATATAATGACCACTTAATTCAGTGCATCTCCCCCATTCCAAAAAGTTCAGTTTGAATGTTCACAGAATCTTGTGATTGTGCACATACTTGAACTGTTGACATTTCCCAGATTTTAAGAAAATCCAGGGGATTGTGGAAATGCTCAGCTGCGATAAGAAGTCTCTGTAATATGAGAAGCAAGCGTATGTCAGGCACATCCTTTGGCCTACTGCACCAGTTACAGAGATTACGTATATTAGATGTGTGTATCTTTATTAGTTTCTAAGTAGGAGTCTAGTGTTTTTATACAAAATCTTGTTTGCGGGACAAATTTTTACCGTATAGTGTAGTTATATATTCCTTGCTTTGGTATTATAGTATCTATGTTTTTTCTTAAAGAAAACCTTCCAATTATGCACTATTGTTTGTTGGTGATGGATAAGTTGCCATAATTATTATTTTGGTCGTTTGTCTCATTTAATGTATTCATCTGAAGAAATTGTGAGGTCACTGGGCTGCAATCCTGTAACCAACATAGTTGTTAATTTAGATTCTCTTTAGGGAATGGGATGAGTGCTATTGGAGATGTTTTCGGGTGAATCAATTGGAGATTCTTGGGGTCTTACTTCCTTAATTGGCATTAGTGATGCCATAATGGCTGTATAGTGCAATCTAGAGGCCATTGTCTTAGATTAAAATCCAGCAGTTGCAAGCTCCCAGTGGCAACAAAATTCGATGGATATTGAGGCCCAAATGGTGAAACTGCACCATCTGAGTATCTCTGAGGTTAGTTTCTCAGCTGATAGTTCAACAAGCGAGCTACTAGTAGCCTCTAGCTCACAAAGGGAGACTTTAAGTCATTGTGAACAATAATGACTCAATTGTTAGGTATATTAGATTTGACTTCTAGTTTTCATGTAGGGTGGCTGGAAAAGGATTGTTTCTTTGAGGGTGCCAACCTAACTAGGATGATGTCCAAGTGCTTAGCTGGGTGACCCCTTGTTATTGTTTTTCTTTACGCTTCACTAGTTCTATGTGACAGGCTAGATTTCTTATATTGAGACATTTATATTTGTTGGAGATTATGATTTGTCATTGTGATGTTCGGGTACATTATAGTAGTGTATGGTGTGATACACCGGATCATATCTTAAGATTAGTATTAGTAGGATTTGTTTATATCTTTACTTATATTAGTATTTAGTAGTTACCTATTAGTAGTTACCTAGTAGTTACCTAGTAGGAGTTAGTTTCCTACTAGGACTCTAGTGGTTTCTCTATTTAAACCCCTCTTTAGAGTGATTGTAATAATCTCTCTTCAATATCAATAAAGCCCTTCTCTCTTCTTCTCCTAATTTAACTATATTATTGTGATCACGGAAAATTTTTGTAGAGGGTCTAAAGTACCTTAAAAATTATATTTAGTACCTCGTACTTCTAAAAACTATGAGAGGACCATATCTTTGAAGTTTTGTTACATTTAGTACCCTAATATTTTATAATGCCCGAAATAACGTTATTTTAATTTCTCAAAACACTAAATG
The DNA here is from genome assembly GCA_014058105.1 of Kingdonia uniflora. Lineage (NCBI taxonomy): Eukaryota > Viridiplantae > Streptophyta > Magnoliopsida > Ranunculales > Circaeasteraceae > Kingdonia > Kingdonia uniflora. The sequence goes on along the minus strand of JACGCM010000704.1, from coordinate 5,328,624 downwards.
CAATCATGCAACCGGTTATAACTAGTTTCACAAAATTAGAGCTTTCTCATAGGGTTTCTTCTTCCCCCGGCTTGCACTAAATTCAATCAAATTAGATGATTCAAAAGCCGAAAATCTGAAATTGAAGCATTAGGATCCGAAGGAAAATTAAACGAAGATTTTGATCTTGGTAGGTCTTAACCTAGTATTTAACACATAAAGATCACGAAGAGCGTGAATATAGTTCTTTCTTGTGTGATCATCTATATGGTATTAAATTCAATCAAATTAGATGATTCAAAAGCCGAAAATTTGAAATTGAAGCATTAGGTCACGAAGGAAAATTAAACTAAGATTTTGATCTTGGTAGGTCCCAACCTAGTATTTAACACATAACGATCACGAAGAGCGTGAATATAGTGCTTTCTTGTGTGATCATCTATATGGTATTATGCGGGAACCTCACCAAGTTTTTATTTGCAAGCTCTGGAACTTTTTATAGTTCCCCCTTTACCATGAGTTGCTGGAATGGTTTGGTTATAGCTCACATAGATTGGTTCTTTTTCCCGCTCTCTTTATGGTTAGGTATCATCCACCGGTTGCAAATTTTTTTTGTAAGTCAAACTACAATGCTTTGGGGGTTGCAGCATGAAACTTCTCAAGATCGTCTCTAAAATGAAAAGTTGTAATTCGCTAAGCACTAATTAATTGAATCAGGACCCTAATTGATTAGTTTGTAGCATTCTAATGTCTTTATTTACACACGGGTTCAAACTTTAACATTAGACAATGAGAAGGACTTGGTTACAGTAATTGAGCCATCAATCCATCTCGTGAAGTACTTGGTTACAGTAATGGAGCCATCAATCCATTTCGTGAAGTACTTGAAACATAGGTTGACCAAAAGTATGGAGATCGTTTCGGCAAAGAAAGAAGGTGGTGGTAACAACAACAATAATAACAAGGCGGGAGCGGCAATAAGAAATGTAATAACGACGGCCAAATTCTCGGGGGAGATGGCAAGGCGCATAATTGGACAATTTGACCCGACCATCTTGTTGTCCCATGGTTTTGGGTTAGAGAATAAAAAAGCTAAAGTAGTTTTCCTTACCTGCTGACTAGATTTCAAGTAAAAGAATTGAATTTGAATTAAAAAACATGGGCAAATGAGGAATAATAGAATTTTGAGGTACTAAATGGAACAAAACTTCAAAAATAGGGTCCTCATAGTTTTTAGAAGTATGAGGTACTAAATGTAAATTTTAATGTACTTTAGACCTTGTACAAAAAATTTCTCTTGATATTATTATTATTATTTTCTTTTATTTTGAGTTTGGAAGCTGCTTGATTTGGGAATTGATCCCAGACCTCTTTGTTTTCCAAGCACTATATTAATGGAAATGCAACAAATATATTAAACTGCTATAGTATCAACTGTTGGATGACTGAAAATAACTTCTTCTGGGATTTCTCTCTAAACAATTAAGAGACTTTATCTTCTGTAATTTTTCATATTTTTTTCTATATTTCTCCATCTTTGCTTTCCGTTTTCCATATTTTCTCTCCATGTTTACTTTTGAAATTTATCCCTCGGATATTTCATTATACGGCCAAGTCATGACGTAGGTTGTCCCTCAAGTTTTTATGGATTCGTGATTTTATTTATAATATTATTGTATTCCATTTTTACTTTTGTCTCAAATCCCTCCCGTGAATTGTTATCCTACAGTAGATCACCATTAGCTATTTACAAATGGAACGGAAAAATGTTCTTATTAGTAGTTTGCAAATATCTTCATTTCAAATTGATGACTTTTGGCTTATTGGTTCTGGCTTTAAACTTCATTCATGATTGCAGAATGACGTTTTCCTACTTTGCTCTAATGCAATGCAATACAATGCACCAGAAACAATATACTTTAAACAGGTATTACCTCTAATTCACAATTATTGTTTATTTCTCTTTTTCCTTGTGGCTTATCTTGTGGAAATTGATATTTTCTTAGCATTATGTTTCTTTTTTTTCTTCTAAATAAAAAGGTGATTGTAGTGTTTTTTTCTTTAAAACTGTGCCCGAAGTATAAAAAAGGTTTCTCTGTGAATATCAAGTTCTTATCATGTTTGGCTTGGTGATTTCTCACATGAATATTTTGTAAAGGCGCGCTCCATCCAAGAGCTGGCAAGCAAGAAATTCCAGAGGTTAAAAAAAGACTTCGAGTGCACGGAGGCAGAACGCAAGTTGGAGAAAAACAACAATTCCAACTCCTTACTGAAGAAGCCAATACATAAGCCATCCCCACGCAAGAATGCTGTGGAACCTATTTGCTCTGATTTCTCCGCAGGTGCCACTCTTGCCACCATGGGAGATACGTCTGCATTGTGCAACACTGTACAAGTTGGCGGTTATGAGAAGCTTAACAATGGCGTTGGAACTGTGGATGGGAGTTTTTGGCTGACTGAAACCAAATCAGAGGAACAGTTTCCAGGTATAATACTCAGACACAAATTTTCGTGCTTCTAAGGATGTAAAAAGTGATAACATGTGGATTGAATGTTGTAGTGCTATCGAGATATGCAAACCAAATCCAAGTTGTTTATCTCATGGACACTGGACAAAGGAAAGACACAAGACATCTATATTTTTTTCATCTCTTGAGACGTGGTTATACCCATGTTTCATGATGATGGGGAGTTTTTCCTATGATTTTCCGAAAACTCATTTACGTATGTCTAATATGTGATGACATGGCCCATATTTTAATAATTTTCGAGTGACTCCTGGAAAAGGATTTGTGCAATATAGCCTCCATGGATTACATTATTTATTTGCTTAAACAATTCTTAGTTTGATATGTGAACTTACATTTATTAAGTCATTAGAAAAACCTTACATTTATTAAGTTATGGTGCATTTATTACATACTAGCCTACATAGTACTCGTGGACTGACAAGTCAAATCTTTTGGCGTTTCTTCAAGCCCTGGTGTCAGACATCTCGTATGTGTTGGACTCAGACACTTGCCATCTCTTTCTAACAAATAATATAAAAAATTTGATTAAAGAAAAAAATACTTGAATTAGTACCTAAAAACAGAGGGGAAAAAGGAACTTTAACGAGTCAAGTACTATTGATTTTATTCAGTGGTGTTTTATCTTTTCATATTGTCATTGCTTCAATTCGTTGCAGTTACAGGGAAGGGATTACCATCTAAACTTGGAAAGAAACCTTTTGTGATAGACGAGAATCGTCGTGTAATGCACAATATCCCCAATCAACCGGTGGGTGGAACAGATTTGGCGTTTACACTATTTGAGGGAGAAAACAAGCAACTTGTGGCTGTAAGTAATGTAAAATTGGACGATAAGGTCTAAAATTGCTGTTTATATGGCTTATTACTTATTTGGTTTTCTATTTTCTGATTAGGTTGGACTTCACGCTGATCATTCTTATGCAAGGAGTTTAGCTCGTTTTGCTGCAAATCTTGGACCTGTTGCTTGGAAGGTTGCATCCCGGAGAATTGAGCAAGCGCTTCCCGAGGGGCTTAAATATGGTCACGGTTGGGTTGGAGAATATGAACCCCATCCAACACCTGTACTAGTTCTAGAAAGCCATAGCCTTAAACATTCTGATAGAAATTGGCTGAACAAGGGCGAATTAAAAGAAGATATCATGGTGCGGAAGGGGTTTAAGGATCCACAAATCTTTAGAGAATATGAACGCCATCCAACACCTGCACCAATGCTAGAAAACCGTAGTTATAAAGATACTGGTAGAAACTTGCAAAGCACCCTTGAATCAAGAGAAGATGTCATGGCTTCAAAGGGGTTCCGGGATCTACAAAGTATTACACAGATGGGCGCCAGAACTGTAAAGGAATGCCACTTAGGTGAGCCCATTTCAGAAGGGAGACCTGGTCCAATGTATCATCAGCAAAACCCATTAGCATTGAATTTTGCAAGGTCTGAAAATACTGAAGTGCTCAGAAATCATGCCCAATCCTTTATGCCACCACAAGCTGATGATGGGGCTGCCAATGGATGTTTCCCTAATGGAACTTCTGTGATTAGCAGTTTACATAATCCTAAAACTGGTGTTTCTCCCTATGATTTTATTTCAAATCAACAGACACGAGCTACGACTCCTTTTCTTCGGGGAAACAATGAGGGTCTCAGTGACCCAGTTCAGCTGATGAGAATGTTAGCTGAAAAGAATAAAGACCAGCAAATTACACCGCTGGATATATCCTCGAGAAGAGAAGATCCACGTACCACTGCTGCTCTAGCTTGGATGACTCTTGGTGGCGCACCAAAAACACAGATTTCTGCTGCTTCTCTGTACAACTCTGCTCGGGAATTTCCCCAGTCTCCAGTGTCTGTGGCATCAAAGATGCAGACACAGTCGGAAAAGAACTGTGTACCTCCTGTGGTAAAAACAGACTTGTCTAGGTTCCAAATACAGTCACCTTGGAGAGGTTTAACCCCACATGTGCAGTCAAACAATAGACATGACATGCTTCCGCCAGACTTGAATATTGGTTTTCAGTCGCCTGATTCCCCGGTAAAGCAGCCTCCTGGTTTTATGCGTGACTCCCAACAACCAGACCTCGCATTGCAGCTTTGAACATGAAGTTGTTTGAAATGGATCAAAGAGAAACAAGGGTCAGTCACAATTTGAGATAGGAGGACTCAAGTTCTAGTCTGAGATTTCTATTCCAATCTCTATTCAAAAATCACGACCAAGTGACAATGTCTGGTTCCAGACTTCCAGGTGCCCAGTGATTATTACAAATAAAAGACCCAGAGTTTGCTCTGTGGTGGGAATTTGAGGATTGTCGACCAAGGAATGATAAAAGTGATTGAGCGAAACTTTTAACACGTTTTCTAATTTGTTCTTTCAAAGCAGCTGTCCTGCGGAAGAACATTGTAGTACCCACGTAGTGTAAGTTGAGAAACCCATTTGGATTATGTTTGTAGTTTGTACATTTTTATACAATGAGGATCAAAATTAAAATCTGTTACTCAGAGTTTAGTCCTTTTCTATAATAATTCCTTGTTAAGAGGGGTTGTGCTCGCCTGTCTCATGTGCTACCTTGGGGTCTGCTAAAGACCTTGCACAATGACTGAATGTTTGGGAATGACTCACGGAATGTTACATTAAGTGCAACATATGTTTAAGAAGGTTCAGAGTTCTCTGATGAAGGCCTTTTGTTAGGGCAGTTACTGCACCGGAGGGTTATTAGATACATTTGGAAGTGGCCTGAGCATCATCAATGCGGGTTCAGACACCAGTTATAACACCATGCAAAATGTCCTCTATGCTGTGGTTTATGCTTCAAAATGGTATGACTGGCGAGCTACGACTTAATTTTGCATGTACGTTAATTTGAAAAAAAATCAATGAGATTCCAGGGGTAGATGCAATTTGACCAAACCATTTGGGGTTATCCTGGATCGATGTCAACGTTGCAAAGATGCTTCATAACAATGACCATCTGTTATAGGTAAATTGAAACCTGGTTTGCCATATCCATATACGTGTAACATTTTTTCCCCGGGCGATACCTTGCGAATAAATACAACATTTATTGGTAATCTTCCGATTCAACTTTTTGTGGAAAATACTTTTAACTTTATCCTCCTCACCCTATCCCACCGATATATAAACCTTTTTCTCGCCATTTTCACGACGCTACGAAAAATTCCTAGTGAATTATCTTTCCAATACAAAGAGAAAAAACATAACGGGTTTCCGGGTGCGTAAACCTGGTTAACTTAACTCCATTTCATTTTTTAAGATAAGCTCCAAGTCTTAAGATGATCCAAAATTTTCACCCAGTAAAAAATAGTGTAGAATGTGGTGGTGAAACCAAAGGCAGAGGATAAAAACGCGTTGAGTAATCCACCTATATGCAGGCATTGGAGTAGGACCCGGGCCGCAATAGAAGCTCCCACCTCAAACTTGTGAAAAAGCTCTTTTGTGGGGTTCCCTTCACACCCCTCAGTAGTCCCCACCCTGGGCGGGTCCCACCCATTTCTCCCCACAAGGCCCACACTCTCTTCTCTCTCCGTCTCTCTCAAATCTCAAATTCTCAAATTCTCATAATCCCAACTTATCACCATCAATGATCTTCTTATAATCTCTTTGTATATCTCTCTCTATGAGCAGCAATAAAACAGAGAGTCCCACACCCCCAACTCTCTCATTTCTCTTCATCTCTCTTTCTTTGATATCTTCTATCTCTCTCTCTCTTGTTATAATAGAGGGAGGAGAGAAATCTCTTGATCTCTCAAACCCCACCAAAGTAGTACACTTTCATAAAAAGTATATATTTTATATAGGGCAAGCAGGGCTGTTGTTGGGCATAGTTTTGGAGAATTATATGATGCCCAACAGTGGTGGTGGTGGTAGTAGCGTAGCAGTGAGCGATGATGGTTCATCGGGAGGTGGTTCTTCGGGTGGTGGTGGAGGGTCTGGGTTGAGGAAAGGTCCTTGGACTGCCGCGGAGGATGCTATATTGATGGAATATGTGAAGAAACATGGTGAGGGTAATTGGAATGCAGTTCAGAAAAATTCTGGGTTGTCTAGATGTGGGAAAAGTTGTCGTCTTCGTTGGGCTAATCATCTTCGGCCTAATCTTAAGAAAGGTTCATTTTCTCCTGACGAAGAACGACAGATTCTCGAGCTTCATTCCAAACTGGGGAACAAGTGGGCTCGCATGGCTGCTCAGGTAATCCCTCAGCAACATGCATTATTCATATATATATTCTTGAGTTTCATCTCTTTCTGCATTTATGTTTCTCTTTACTTTGTGACTAGCCTAGCAATATTTTCATTTTTGTGATTTTTTTATATTTATTTCATGCTTGATGACCTATTGATGTTTATAGCTCTGTTTTTATAGGTTTCTGTTGTAATTAGTTCATGTTTGTGTTGTTTGATGCAGTTACCAGGTCGAACAGATAACGAGATAAAGAATTATTGGAACACCAGAGTTAAGAGACGCCAACGTGCCGGACTACCACTCTACCCACATGATATACAAAAGCAAGCAAATGCATTTCATCTCCACCAGAACCACCACCACAACCACAACCACAACCACCAACCTCGTCCGTCTCCACCGCCTCCACCACAATTATCACTACAATCATCACAACAACATAAGCCCAATTTTGGGTCACCTCTATCCTTATTTGATCCCATGAGTTTTACTACAAATACCCCTTTCCTAGGCCAACAAAGCAATAGTACCCCTTTTCTTAATACACAAATGCATGGCTTCAAACGTTTTCGGGGAAACAATCTAGGATTTTCTAACCCCTTTTCTACTCCTAATCCTACTATGTTCAATCAGAATTTTTCGTCACAGTTATTGCCACTGCCAACTCTTCAGTTCAACACAGGGAGTTACGACTTTAATCCATCGATTAGATCTCATATTTCTCCGAGTTCCAGTTTTTCCATGAAAATGGAGCTCCCTTCAAACCAAACAGATGCTCCGTTAGGCTCATTTAATGATTATAAGATCTCTCCTTCATTGCAACGGAGTAATAGTGGCTTGTTGGATGCTATGTTACAAGAATCTGAGGCTATGGGGGGAGGAGACAATGTTAGAAATGATGAAGAGAACCACGGGTTAGATGGATTCGTTGGCGACTCTCTACCGTCTGGTTCATTTTTCAATGAAAACCCAAACACACCGCCATTAGGATCTACAAGGCAATGGGATGATACCAGCTCCCCACATTCTTCTTTTGGTGAGTAGTTATTAATGTGCATGGTAGCTCTACTAGCTCATTATTTGATTATGATTCATTGAACATTTTCTTAAATGGAGTCTTCTTAATTAAGACTTTGCTGACTGCATGTACATGCTGAGATTCCTTCTTTAGTTAGATGTTAAAACTTCTTAATTAGGTTTTGTTTTTATGTGTATTAATTCGTAATTTTGATTCGTGTAGGGGAGAAGAGGCAGAAAGAACAATCACAAGCGGTCAATCCCATAGAAGACGATGATTTATCTAGCTTACTTGATATCATACCATCTACAATGATGGTGTCTGAGTTGTACAACGATAACGGTGAGATTTCAAATGGGCACTCATCAGTAGTGACAGACGACGACTTTGGTCTTAATTTGCAACGTATACCTGCCAACACCGTCAACCACGACTGGTCTACATGGAACAACATGCCCGAAATGTGTTGACAAACCCTCTAAAAAGGTCTATAGATGATTGAAGATGGTCTACATTGGAGAGCTACGGGTATATTGTGTTTTTGGCTTAAATTGGGCTTTCTAAAATGGGGTTTATTTATATCTTTTTTTCTTATAAACTTTAATTCGGAGTGGTTTGTGATATACACATTAATGAGTGTACTTTTAATCATTTAATTAGCAACTTAGAGTGAGCATATAGTTTGATGATTAATACTATTACTTCGTGGGTTTGAATAATAAAAGGGACGTTTTACTATACTTTATGTCGTATTTAGTTCAAATTATATACAAGCATTTGGTAGAGGGCAAGCATGATAAACCCTAGAGATCCATTGCACATTTTGGTTTTTGCTCCGGGATCTCGCTGAATGTTGTGGTTTATCTCGAACTTTACTAGATTTGGACTTACGTTGGTAGGGTTCCTATGATTGAAAAGTTCGACTTTTATGAGTTTGATCAGTTGAAATGAGACATGTTCTCAGATATGCTTTACTTGTGAATCCGTAACGTCTCTATAATTGTTTACGTATATATTTTAAGTCGGAATTTAGGGTTCACGCCCGCCATCTTTTCCCCAATCATCGCACACCTTTCTCTCCCACACTTTCTCTCACGAGAAATCACAACTCTCAACTATAAAACATATTCATTTGGGAGAAGTATAGGAGCTGTTTCGATGCTTTTAAAGGACAAGGAAATCGTGTTTCCACAAGCTGATATTTTTGAGGTTCATAAAGCTGTAGTTTTTCATGATTTTAAAGAAGAATTTATCATATTTCATTAAATTGATAAAGAAAAATTTAAATTTCTATGACCACATTCTAGTTTTGGACTCTCACGGTGAATTAGAGTAGTAGGAACTAGGAGAGTTGTCTGGTTTTTATTCAATTTTGTGTCAATGATTTACATAGAGATTGCATGACCAAAGAGGGGGGAAGAGGAGACTTGTCCATGCACTTTACATGCATTTAGGTTTTAGGGCTTATTCTCTCCTTCACTACCTCATTTTAAGCCTTTGATTCCTCTACAACCATCCCATTATTACTTGTGTCACACAAATGTGGTTCACATCAATCTTGTGTTGCTCTCTCTCTCTCTCCAATTGTTCAAAATGTAGTAATATTGATTGTAACATTTCTTCCAGTGGGATTAGAAAGATGCTTATGTTTTTTGTTTTTTTTGTTTTGCAAGGCAAGCTGATTTTATATAGGGATCCGTAACCCTGAGTTTCCAACCCCATGAGGTTTTGAACCCACAACCTCTCTCTAGGTGGGAGAGGTACAACCATCACTGAAAGATGCTTATGTTCTTAGCAACAAGCCCCTACGTCCCTTTTGTTTATTCCTCATCAGTCATCACTACCAAGCCAATATGTTGACAGAAAGGTTTGAAGATAACATATGCAACAATATTAAAAGCAACAATTTTATCAGATAATTGTTTTGCCCAACAAAATGTTTCGAATATTGACGTAGTATCATGTATGAAAAACATTCCGGGACAAATTTGTTACATAATTTACTTTCTATTAAAGTTGACAACTGGTATAACATGCATGATTAAGTATGCGGATATTTTTATTAATTCTCAAGCCAATCTATTTTTGCTTCCCCTCTCAACTTCATGCTGGATCATATGTACAGTTCTTTTAAATTTGTATAAACCTATATCTAAGTGGGAACAAAACTATTTCCCTAAAGTTGGGGACTTAGTGTTCATATGTGTAATGGCTAGTTTTCCGGATGGTAAATTTCGCCAATAGTTTTAGTAATAAGGTTGTGATGACCACGAAGATAAAGCTAGAACACACTAGATTTTACGTAGAAACTCAGTAAAACTTGAGAAAAACCACGACCTCGAGGAAGATTTTAGATATAAATCCAATATGTGCTAGATTATTACAGTTTGTAGAGAGATTTAATAAGTATACTCAAGAACGGTATGTAAAAATTCGTTCCAGTTGACATATGCTCTGCCTGTATTTATAATGGATACAAACAGTTACAAAATAATTGGTCTTCTGGTTTAATGGGTGGTGGGCGAACTTCACGGATCATGTGCAACGGCTCTATTTGACCAAGCTCAACAGTTACTGTAGAGCTTTGAGATAGGTAGACGTAGGCCTGACACCTTCGAATTGGTTTTGCTAGTTTCTCCTTGTCGAATCTGGGGATCAAATGATAAGATAACTTCGACTTGACTATATTTAACTTATCTTTATTGAGTCTGGGGAATATGCTACTACAATCACCCTATTTTTGATACAGTTACTTGTTGTTGTGTCGAGAATAATATTTTGAACCTTGCGTCTTATCGAATATGTTGTGATTTTTTTTTAAAATTTTGAATTGTGGTTACAACTGTCCCGTGAAAATAGGATGTTGATAAAAAAGGAAAGATATGGTTCATTGGTTGCAAAGAACAATGGCTAGGTGTATTCCTGTAGGTGATGCATTAAGGTATAAAGAATTTGACGTGCAGTCATTTTTTGTGCATTTGAGAATTGCAGCGGTGAAGATAGGGAAAACAGATGAGGTAAAGATGTATTTGGATGGTTTATAGCAACAATGTAATAGCCTGTTATCTTTTAGGAGACGAAGGGTCATAGACTTTGAAAAGACGCGTGCCAAACATTTTAAAAAGTTAGCCGAAGAGTCTCGAAAGGGTTCATCGAACCGTCACCTGGGGCCTATAAATAGTACTTCGAGTGTCGACTGTTCACATTTCATTTCTCCAAGAAATTTTGAAGGTGATTCTTTGTGTTATGCTGTTGTTAACCCTTCCATTATTGGTTCAGAGGAGATTGCTGTGCTAATCAAGAGGGCAAAACTTGTAAAGGGGATACTCACAAGCTGCTCGTCAACAAGGTTGGTATTCATGTTTTTGGAAATTCTGATTTGATTGTATTGCATGTAATGATGATTTCATACAAACCCATTGTAGTTTATAGTTGTATGAGTTAGTTTGAAGAAGTAATTTGAGTAAGAATGAGTATATGTGTAGAAACTTGCAGAAATCAATATTTAGGGTTTTTCTGGCTTGTCTGTAATTTTCCTGAAATGGGGATGGTGGTTAATGTTGGAGGGATCATTGGTGATAATGGGTTGTTGTGGATGTGGGATTTTGCATTGATTTGGAGTGAGGTGGAGATAGGTGGATTTCTTATTACCGTAAGTATTACGATTGGTTTTTTAATAGTTTTGTTAAGTAAATAAGGTATTTGATGGATAAAGGGGTTTGCTGAAAATAGGTTGTTGGATTACACGTTGTATTTTACCTAATTTTACGCCGGAGAGAACGAAAAATCCAAAATTTGAGATTTGGTCTCATTTTGGCGGGAGTTTGGGCGCCATACAAAACGTCTTTGAGAATCTTCTCATATCTAATTTAAAATCTTCAAGAAATATTAGATAGTTTCTTGAGATTAAAAAAAAAGCAATATCAATGGTAAGACTTAATTAAAATAAATTTGTGATTTGGATCGAGAAGGGATATGATAATGTCTAAGAACTTAAAACTTGTTTAAATTATCTTTTCTTTTTGTCGATAACTAGATAGTAGCAGGTAGAATGAGTAGTTAGAGAGTAATACTCGATAATAGGATGTAGACTAACAAATATGAGCATGAATTGTATAAGATATGATATCTAACTAACTTAAAAAATGAATTCTATTTCAGGTTAAAAATAAATGGCTGAACCAGTTCAAAATGCTAATTGTCCGGATGCAGGCGCAGAAGGAATTTTTACAAACCTTGTTGATGTAGAACCAGTAATAATTGATGTGACTACCTGTGTAGAGGATTTGGGTAGGAACTACAAAATCAGGGAGAGAAGTGTGGACATGACTCAGGAGAATCGAGCTAGCTTAGAAAATCAGGTTGTCGAGGTTTCTGATGAGAAAAGAACAGAAACAGACTTAGAACATGAGCCATAGCCCAGTGATCGAGAAGAATGTGTTGGTGGGGGTAGGAAGGAGGAGAGGATGAGGGAGAGATGGATTTTCTTGGGGAGTGTGATGGGGATGTCGAGGAAACAAAGAAAATCTTTTTTTAAAAACAGAAGTATGACATTCCTGATGACATGAGGCTGGAGGAGTACCTTGGGGAGATAACTGAGCAAGAGCTCCCTATGGAGGGCATTCTGGTCCATCCAGAATAAATAAAGGAGTTGAAGTTACCCCTTCGTGTTAACCAAAAGAAGTTTTTAAACTTCTATGATGTTGATCCCGGGCAGTTCAAACCTAATGTATACGACCTTTTAGGGTGGTGGCAGTATTAAGTGGGTGACTGCGAGAGAAGGGGGAGTAGGTGATTTCTGTGGATGATTTGTGTATGTACTACACACTAAAGAAGAATTCACAGAAAGTAGGCTATAGATGTAGGAGCACGCTTCCGCTACCAATGAGGTGGATGGTAGCTAAATGAACCCACCACTAAAAGATGAACCACTTTAGCTAGCAATGAATGACCAGGTCGTCTTGCGAGTTCCCTTCTAATCAAAAATAGGTCTCGAGCTGGAACTTGTGTAACGATCATAGAGCCATTACAAACACAACTGACGACGATCCGTCAGTTAGTTCCCTGCCCACGTGGAAGTATAGAAGCCTATGACCTTGAAGGAATATCATAGGAATTACGTAGAACACGTGAGTATGGGCCTTCCTAGGTCAAACCCTCCTATAAGTAGAAGTGAGGAAGTAACCTAGAGGGGATGATCTTCTTCTTCTTCTTCTTCTTCTTCTTCTTCTTCTGCCTCTTTTCTGCCCACTTCTAGAGACAACTAGCTAAGTCAAGGAGATAGAGAGAAACTCGGAGATAGTCGAGTGGTGCCCTCCTCCGGCGGGAAGTATCAAGCCCCAAACGAAAGTATACTCATTGTTGTCCCTATGAGGAATCACGGGACTACAATTGGCGCTGTCTGCGTTCCCCCCTTCAGCTTCTACCGAGCGATGATGGTAGTCTCCTCCTGCAACCAATCCCAAGAATGGGCTATGGCCAAGATGAGAGCGGTGTTGTTATTATTACAAGAATTGATGTCCACCAAGGAAAATCAAATATGCCAACTACAGCTGGCCAATGATGCACTCCGCGACACTCTCGTCACTGGTACTCAACCGCCGCCAGCAGGCCCAACGATCTCCACTTCGGTCAGCGAGTCCACACCATACGAACCAGCACCCGATGATGGCACTCTGCCCCCTATTCACGGCCCAGTATGCGTGCACCAGGACACACCGATTCATCACCCATGCCTGCCGCCCCGCGGGCCTCCCATACCACCACCCATCTTACGCCACTTCCACCCAGCACACTACGTCACGGGTCTCCCATAGACACGATCGGGTTACCAGCTTAGTAGCAACGACCTGCCGCCACCTGGTCGGTTTGCCCCACAATGCTACAATCTTCGCACCCCAGCTCCCGTAACGGACGATGGAGCCAGGCTTGGCGATGGCTATGCCAACCCCCCACAGTGGCACCCACCATATAGCCCCAATAAACCCACCTACCCACCCGGGCATGGATACCAGCCCTACAACGAACGATACCACACCTACAACGACCAATTTCATGATCGGTATCTTGGCACGCCTTCATACGAACCACCCTATGCTCAATACCACGAGAGCCATTTTGATGAGTCATCCACCAGGAGTGGGATCGCAGCCAGATGGGACACTGGTATCCATGACCAATAGCCATTAATCAGGAGTATGCAAGGTACTGATCCTACTACGCGGTTAAGAAAGGAGACCCTTCGCCAGATCCACAACACTTCTTTTACAACAGCCATCCAGAGCTATGTCCTAGGCCATAGCTACTCTCGACCGAAGATAGTGGTCTTTACCGGGAGTTAGGACCCCGACCAACACCTCTCCAAATTCTAATATAGCATCGACCTACAACATCAAATGGACGACACACATGTGTCACCTGTTCCTATCAACCTTGTCCAATGGGGCCCTAGCCTGGTTTCAGAGTCTCGAACCCAACTCTATCTCCACATTCGAGCAAATCTAGCTAGAAATTCCTACACAACCAGCAGTCAAAGAAATAGTTAGCTGAGCTATTTTTATTGAAATAACAGATTTACAAAACCACTGAATTCTTCCTCTATAGGTTTAAAATAAGCTCACCCTCATTGAACGGGTCGACACGCCAACCGCCTGCCTCGCTTTTATGGGCGTCTGCCTTCCCGGTTCTAAACTATGTGAGGCCTTGCACATGAAGTGACCTTAAACTCTCGAGCACGTTTACGAAAAAGTTCAAAAATATCAAAATGTGGAGGCCGACAATTGCGCATCCGCCTCGTAAATAGCTGCCCTCCTGAGTACCACCTCTGCGCCATTACTGGTTGCTCGCCCCGACCCCTCTAAATACCTGAGGGACCAGCAACGTGGCCTCGACGACGGCAAGAACAAAAGGCGCATGGGGCGTGACCCGCGTGATATAACAGAAATATGGGCAAACCTCCTCCTTACTATCAAGAATGACCCCAATTATAGGAAATCGTGCCCCAAGCCAGACCATCTTGGCCGCCTGTACTGCGCACTTCATGACGTACATGGCCACACCACTGAGGAATGCTACGATCTCATCAATATGACTGAGACTTGGTTCCGCCAAGGGCGTTATACCCAGTACCTCAAATGACCAATCCTGCCCGCTGACAGACTACCTCGTAAACTACTCGACCAACCCGCGACAACTGTACGGGCACCGAGGCATTTAGCAGTGTGCAAAATGATCTTGGGGTATCTCAACAGGGCAA